>JAZFAV010000036.1:2541666-3812500 GCA_037954035.1 Rosalia funebris | reverse complement strand
TGGGGATGATTGGAGTTGATTGATTGGAGATGATTGATTGGGGATGATTGGAGATTATTGATTGGGGATGATTGGAGATTATTGGGGATGATTGGAGATAACTGATTGGGGATGATTGTAGATGATTGATTGGGGATGATTGGGGATGATTGATTGGAGATGATTGGGGATGATTGCTTGGGGATGATTGGAGATGATTGATTGGGGATGATTGGAGATGATTGTTTGGGGATGCTTGATTGGTGATGATTGGAGATGATTGGGGATGATTGTGGATGATTGGAGATGATTGTGGATGCTTGGAGATGATTGGGGATGATTAATTGGGGATAATTGGAAATGATTGGAGATGATTGATTGGGGATGATTGGAGATGATTGATTGGGGATGATTGGAGATTATTGGGGATGAATTGAGATTATTGGTTGGGGATGATTGGAGATGATTGATTGGGGATGATCGGAGATGATTGAGGATGATTTATTGGGAATAATTGGAGATGATTGGAGATGATTGGGGATGATTAGAGATTATTGGGGATGATTGATTGGGGATGATTGGAGATTGGGGATGATTGTTGATTGGGGATGATTGGAGATGATTGGGGATGATTGATTGGAGACGATTGATTGGGGATGATTGATTGGGGATGCTTGATTGGTGATGATTGGAGATTAGGGATGATTGGGGATGATTGAGAATGATTGGAGATTGGGAATGATTGGAGATTGGGGATGATTGGAGATGATTGGGGATGATTGATTGGGGATGATTGGGGATTGGGGATGATTGGAGATTGGGGATGATTGTTGATTAGGGATGATTGTTGATTGGGGATGATTGGAGGTGATTGATTGGGGATGATTGGAGATGATCGGGGGATGATTGGAGATGATTGGGGATGATTGGGGATGATTGGAGATGATTGAAGATTAGGGATGATTGGAGATTGAGAATGATTGGAGATTGGGGGTGATTGTTGATTGGGGGTGATTGGAGATGATTGGGGATGATTGATTGGAGATGATTGGGAATGATTTGAGATGATTGATTGGGGATGCTTGATTGGTGATGATTGGAGATTAGGGATGATTGGGGATGATTGAGAATGATTGGAGATTGGGAATTATTGGAGATTGGGGATGATTGGAGATTATTGGAGATGATTGGGGATGATTGATTGGGGATTGGGGATGATTGGAGATTGGGGATGACTGTTTATTGGGGATGATTGGAGATGATTGGAGATGATTGTGGATGATTGGAGATGATTGGGGATGATTGGAGATGATTGGGGATGATTGGAGATGATTGGGGATGATTGGAGATTGAGAATAATTGGAGATTGGGAATGATTGGAGATTGGAGATGATTGATTGGGGATGATTGGAGATTGGGGATGATTGATTGGGGATGATTGGAGATTATTGTGGATGAATGGAGATGATTGATTGGGGATGATTGGAGATGATTGGGGGTGATTGAAGATGATTGGTTGGGGATGATCGGAGATGATTGGGGATGATTGATTGGGGATGCTTGATTGGGGATGCTTGATTGGTGATGATTGGGGATGATTGTGGATGATTGGAGATGATTGGGGATGATAGGAGATGATTGGGGATGATTGGAGATGATTGGGGATGATTGGAGATTGGGGATGATTGGAGATTGGGGATGATTGGAGATTGGGAATGATTGGAGATTGGAGATGATTGATTGGGGATGATTGGAGATTGGGGATGATTGATTGGGGATGATTGGAGATTATTGGGGATGAATGGAGATGATTGATTGGGGATGATTGGAGATGATTGGGGGTGATTAAAGATGATTGGTTGGGGATGATCGGAGATGATTGGGGATGATTGATTGGGGATGCTTGATTGGGGATGCTTGATTGGTGATGATTGGGGATGATTGTGGATGATTGGAGATGATTGGGGATGATTGGGGATGATAGGAGATGATTAAGGATGATTGGAGATGATTGGGGATGATTGGAGATTGGGGATGATTGGAGATTGGGGATGATTGATTGGGGATGATTGGAGATGATTGGGGGTGATTGAAGATGATTGATTGGGGATCATCGGAGATGATTGGGGATGATTGGAGATGATTGATTGGGGATGCTTGATTGGGGATGCTTGATTGGTGATGATTGGAGATGATTGGGGATGATTGTGGATGATTGGAGATGATTGGGGATGATAGGAGATGATTGGAGATGATTGGAGATGATTGGGGATGATTGGAGATTGGGGATGATTGGAGATTGAGAATGATTGGAGATGATTGGAGATTGGGAATGATTGGAGATTGGGAATGATTGGAGATTGGGGATGATTGGAGATTGGGGATGATTGATTGGAGATGATTGGAGATTATTGGGGATGAATGGAGATTATTGATTGGGGATTATTGATTGGGAATAATTGGAGATGATTGGGGATGATTGGAGATGATTGATTGGGGATGACTGGAGAATGGGAATGATTGGAGAATGGGAATGATTGGAGAATGGGTATGATTGGAGATTGGGAATGATTGGAGATTGGGGATGATTGGAGATTGGGGATGATTGGAGATTGGGGATGGTTGTTGTTTGGGAATGATTGGAGATGATTGATTGAGGAAGATTGGAGATGATTGGGGATGATTTACTGGGGATGATTGGAGATGATTGGGGATGATTGGAGATTGGGGATGATTGGAGATTGAGAATGATTGGAGATTGGGAATGATTGGAGATTGGGAATGATTGGAGATTGGGGATGATTGGGGATGATTGATTGGGGATGATTGGAGATTATTGGGGATGAATGGAGATTATTGATTGGGGATGATTGGAGATGATTGGGGGTGATTGGAGATGGGGATGATTGGAGATCATTGGGGATGAATGGAGATTATTGATTGGGGATGATTGGAGATGATTGGGGGTGATTGGAGATGATTGATTGGGGATGATCGGAGATGATTGGGGATGATTGATTGGGTATGATTGGAGATGATTGATTGGGGATGCTTGATTGGTGATGATTGGGGATGATTGGAGATGATTGGCAATGATTGGAGATGATTGATTGGGGATGATTGGAGATGATCGGGGATGATTGGAGATGATTGATTGGGGATGATCGGGGATAATTGGAGATGATTGATAGATGGATGATTGGAGATGATTGGAGATGACTGATGAATGGATGATTGGAGATGATTGGAGATGATTGATGGATGGATGATTGGAGATGATTGATGGATGGATGATTGGAGATGATTGGAGATGATTGGAGATGATTGATGGATGGATGATTGGAGATGATTGATGGATGGATGATTGGAGATGATTGATGGGTGGATGATTGGAGATGATTGGAGATGATTAATGGATGGATGATTGGAGATGATTGATGGATGGATGATTGGAGATGATTGATGGATGGATGATTGGAGATAATTGGAGATGATTAATGGATGGATGATTGGAGATGATTGATGAATGGATGATTGGAGATGATTGATGGATGGATGATTGGAGATGATTGATGGATGGATGATTGGTGATGATTGATGGATGGATGATTGGAGATGATTGGAGATTATTGATGGATGGATGAGTGGAGATGATTGGAGATGATTAATGGATGGATGATTGGAGATGGTTTATGGATGGATTATTGGAGATGGTTGATGGATGGACGATTGGAGATGGTTAATGGATGGATGATTGGAGATGGTTGATGGATGGATGATTGGAGATGATTGATGGATGGATGATTGGATGATTGGAGATGATTGATGGATGGGAGATTGGATGATTGGAGATGATTGATGCATTGGAGATTGGATGATTGATGGATTGGAGATGGGAGATTGGATGATGATTGGAGATTGGAGGTTGGATGATTGGAGATTGGATGATTGGAGATTGAATGATGATTGGAGATTGGATGATTGGATGATGATTGGATGATTGGATGATGATTGGATGAGGATTGCAGATTGGATGATGATTGAATGATTGGATGATGATTGCAGATGGGAGATTGGATGATGATTGGAGATTGGAGGTTGGATGATTGGATGATGATTGGAGATTGAATGATAATTGGAGATTGGATGATTGGAGATTGGATGATTGGAGATTGGATGATTGGATGATGATTGGAGATTGGAGATTGGAGATTGTGTGTGTGTGTGTGTGTGTGTGTGTGTGTGTGTGTGTGTGTGTGTCTGTGTGTGTGTGTGTCTGTGATTGGAGATGATTGATGGATGGATGATTGGAGATGATGGATGGATGGATGATTGGAGATGATTGGTGGATGGATGATTGGAGATGATTGATGGATGGATGATTGGAGATGATTGATGGATGGATGATAGGAGATGATTGATGGATGGATGATTGTAGATAATTGGAGATGGTTGATGGATGGACGATTGGAGATGGTTGATGGATGGACGATTGGGGATGATTGATGGATGGATGATTGGAGATGGTTGATGGATGGATGATTGGAGATGGTTGATGGATGGATGATTGGAGATGGTTGATGGATGGATGATTGGAGATGGGATGATTGGAGATGATTGATGGATGGATGAGTGGAGATGGTTGATGGATGGATGATTGGAGATGATTGATGGATGGATGATTGGAGATGATTGATGGATGGATGATTGGAGATGATTGATGGATGGATGATTGGAGATGATTGATGGATGGATGATTGGAGATGATTGATGGATGGATGATTGGAGATGATTGATGGATGGATGATTGGAGATGATTGATGGATGGATGATTGGAGATGATTGATGGATGGATGATTGAAGATGATTGATGGATGGCTGATTGGAGATGATTGGAGATTATTGATGGATGGTTGATTGGAGATGATTGATGGATGGATGATTGGAGATGATTGATGGATGGATGATTGGAGATGATTGATGGATGGATGATTGGAGATGATTGATGGATGGATGATTGGAGATGATTGATGGATGGATGATTGGAGATGATTGATGGATTGGAGATTGGATGATTGGATGATGATTGGATGAGGATTGGGTGAGGATTGGATGACGATTGGATGACGATTGGATGACGATTGGATGATGATTGGATGATTGGAAGATGATTGGATGATTGGAAGATTGGATGATGATTGTGTGTGTGTGTGTGTGTGTGTGTGTGTGTGTGTCTGTGTGTATGTGTGTGTGTGTGTCTGTGTGTCGTGTGTGTGAGATTTTAGATTGGATGATGATTGGAGATTGGATGATGATTGGAGATTGGATGATGATTGGAGATTGGAGATTTGATGATGATTGGAGATTGAAGATTCGAGATTGTGTGTGTGTGTGTGTGTGTGTCTGTGATTGGAGATGATTGATGGATGGATAATTAGAGATGATTGGAGATGATGGATGGATGGATGATTGGAGATGATTAATGGATGGATGATTGGAGATGATTGATGGATTGATGATTGGAAATGATTGATGGATGGATGATTGGAGATGATTGATGGATGGATGAGTGGAGATGATTAATGGATGGATGTTTGGAGATGATTGATGGATGGATGATTGGAGATGATTGATGGATGGATGATTGGAGATGATTGATGGATGGATGATTGGAGATGGTTGATGGATGGATGATTGGAGATGATTGATGGATGGATGATTGGAGATGATTGATGGATGGATGAGTGGAAATGATTGGAGATGATTGATGGATGGATGATTGGAGATGATTGATGGATGGATGATTGGAGATGATTGATGGATGGATGATTGGAGATGATTGATGGATGGATGATTGGAGATGATTGATGGATGGATGATTGGAGATGATTGATGGATGGCTGATTGGAGATGATTGGAGATTATTGATGGATGGTTGATTGGAGATGATTGATGGATGGATGATTGGAGATGATTGATGGATGGATGATTGGAGATGATTGATGGATGGATGATTGGAGATGATTGATGGATGGATGATTGGAGATGATTGATGGATGGATGATTGGAGATGATTGATGGATGGATGATTGGAGATGATTGATGGATGGATGATTGGAGATGATTGATGGATTGGAGATTGGATGATTGGATGATGATTGGATGAGGATTGGGTGAGGATTGGATGACGATTGGATGACGATTGGATGACGATTGGATGATGATTGGATGATTGGAAGATTGGATGATGATTGTGTGTGTGTGTGTGTGTGTGTGTGTGTGTGTGTGTCTGTGTGTATGTGTGTGTGTGTGTGTCTGTGTGTCGTGTGTGTGAGATTTTAGATTGGATGATGATTGGAGATTGGATGATGATTGGAGATTGGATGATGATTGGAGATTGGAGATTTGATGATGATTGGAGATTGAAGATTCGAGATTGTGTGTGTGTGTGTGTGTGTCTGTGATTGGAGATGATTGATGGATGGGTAATTAGAGATGATTGGAGATGATGGATGGATGGATGATTGGAGATGATTAATGGATGGATGATTGGAGATGATTGATGGATTGATGATTGGAAATGATTGATGGATGGATGATTGGAGATGATTGATGGATGGATGAGTGGAGATGATTAATGGATGGATGATTGGAGATGATTGATGGATGGATGATTGGAGATGATTGATGGATGGACGATTGGAGATGGTTGATGGATGGATGATTGGAGATGGTTGATGGATGGATGATTGGAGATGATTGATGCATGGATCATTGGATGATTGGAGATGATTGATGGATGGGAGATTGGATGATTGGAGATGATTGATGGATTGGATGATTGGATGATGATTGGATGATGATTGGATGATGATTGGAGATTGGATGCTTGGATGATGATTGGAGATTGGAGGTTGGATGATTGGATGATGATTGGAGATTGGATGATGATTGGAGATTGGATGATGATTGGAGATTGGATGATGATTGTGTGTGTGTGTGTGTCTGTGTGTGTGTGTGTGTCGTGTGTGTGAGATTGAAGATTGGATGATGATTGGAGATTGGATGGTTGGATGATGATTGGAGATTGGGGATTGGATGATTGGATGATGATTGGAGATTGGAGATTGGATGATGATTGGAGATTGTGTGTGTATGTCTGTATGTATGTATGTCTGTATGTATGTCTGTATGTATGTCTGTGTGTCTGTATGTATGTCTGTATGTGTGTCTGTATGTGTGTCTGTATGTGTGTCTGTGTGTCTGTATGTGTGTCTGTATGTGTGTGTCTGTATGTGTATGTGTGTGCGTCTGTGTGTGTGCGCGCGTGTGTGTGCGCGTCTGTGTGTGTGTGTGTCCGTGGATGATGATTGGAGATTGGATGATGACTGGAGATTGTGTGTGTATGTCTGTATGTGTGTATGTCTGTATGTATGTCTCTATGTCTGTATGTATGTCTGTATGTATGTCTGTATGTATGTCTGTATGTATGTCTGTATGTATGTCTGTGTGTCTGTATGTATGTCTGTGTGTCTGTATGTGTGTCTGTACGTGTGTCTGTATGTGTGTCTATATGTGTGTCTGTATGTGTGTGTCTGTATGTGTATGTGTGTGCGTCTGTGTGTGTGCGCGTGTGTGTGTGTGCGCGCGTGTGTGTGTGCGCGTCTGTGTGTGTCCGTGTGTGTGTTCGTGTGTGTGTCCGTGTGTGTGTCCGTGTGTGTGTCTGTGTGTGTCTGTGATTGGAGATGATTGATGGATGGATGAGTGGAGATGATTGGAGATGATGGATGCATGGATGATTGATGGATGGATGATTGGACATGATTGGAGATGATTGATGGATGGATGATTGGAGATAATTGATGGATAGATGATTGGAGATGATTGATGAATGGATGATTGTAGATGATTGATGGATGGATAAGTGGAGATGATTGGAGATGATTGATGGATGGATGAGTGGAGATGATTGGAGATGATTAATGGATGGATGATTGGAGATGATTGATGGATGGATGATTGGAGATGATTGATGGATGGATGATTGGAGATGATTGATGAATGGATGATTGTAGATGATTGATGGATGGATGAGTGGAGATGATTGGAGATGATTGATGGATGGATGAGTGGAGATGATTGGAGATGATTAATGGATGGATGATTGGAGGTGATTGATGGATGGATGATTGGAGATGATTGATGGATGGATGATTGGAGATGATTGATGGATGGATGATTGGGAGATGATTGATGGATGGATGATTGGAGATGATTGATGGATGGATGATTGGAGATGATTGATGGATGGATGATTGGAGATGATTGATGGATGGATGATTGGAGATGATTGATGGATGGATGACTGGAGATGATTGGAGATGATTAATGTATGGATGATTGGAGATGATTGTTGATGGTTGATGGATGGACGATTGGAGATGGTTGATGGATGGACGATTGGAGATGGTTGAAAGATGGATGATTGGAGATGATTGATGGATTGGATGATTGATGGATTGGATGATGATTGGAGATTGGATGATTGGATGATGATTGGAGATTGGATGATGATTGGAGACGATTTATGGATGGATGATTGGAGATGATTGATGGATGGATGAGTGGAGATGATTGATGGATGGATGATTGCAGATGATTGATGGATGGATGATTGGAGATGATTGATGGATGGATGATTGGAGATGATTGATGGATGGATGAGTGGAGATTGGAGATGATTAATGGATGGATGATTGGAGATGATTGATGGATGGGAGATTGGATGATTGGAGATGATTGATGGATTGGATGATTGGAGATGATTGATGGATTGGAGATTGGATGATTGATGGATTGGAGATTGGATGATTGATGGATTGGAGATTGGATGATGATTGGATGATGTTTGGATGATGATTGGATGATGATTGTATGATGATTGGATGATGATTGGATGATGATTGGACGAAGATTGGGTGATGATTGGAGATTGGATGATGATTGGAGATTGGATGATTGGATGATGATTGGAGATTGGATGATGATTGGAGATTGGATGATGATTGGATATTGGATGATGATTGTGTGTGTGTGTCTGTGTGTGTGTGTGTCGTGTGTGTGAGATTGGAGATTGGATGATGATTGGAGATTGGATGACTGGATGATGATTGGAGATTGGATGATGATTGGAGATTGGATAATGATTGGAGATTGTGTGTGTGTGTGTCTGTGTGTACATATGTCTGTATGTGTGTCTGTGTGTCTGTATGTGTGTATGTCTGTATGTTTGTCTGTATGTCTGTGTGTCTGTATGTGTGTCTGTATGTCTGTGTGTGTGTCTGTATGTGTGTATGTCTGTATGTGTGTATGTCTGTATGTGTATGTCTGTATGTGTATGTCTGTGTGTCTGTATGTATGTCTGTGTGTCTGTATGTATGTCTGTGTGTCTGTATGTGTGTCTGTGTGTCTGTATGTGTGTCTGTATGTGAGTGTCTGTATGTGTGTGTCTGTAAGTGTGTGTGTCTGTATGTGTGTGTCTGTGTGTGTGTGTGTGTGTGTGTGTGTGTGTGTGTGTCTGTGATTGGAGATGATTGATGGATGGATGATTAGAGATGATTGGAGATGATGGATGGATGGATGATTGGAGATGATTGATGGATGGATGATTGGAGATGATTGATGGATGGATGATTGGAGATGATTGGAGATGGTTGATGGATGGATGATTGGAGATGATTGATGGATGGATGAGTGGATGATTGGAGATGATTGATGGATGGGAGATTGGATGATTGGAGATGATTGATGGATTGGAGATTGGATGATGATTGGATGATGATTAGATGATGATTGGATGATGATTGGATGATGATTGGATGATGATTGGATGATGATTGGATGATGATTGGATGATGATTTGATGAGGATTGGATGACGATTGGATGACGATTGGATGACGATTGGATGATGATTGGATGATGATTGGAGATTGGATGCTTGGATGATGATTGGAGATTGGAGGTTGGATGATGATTGGAGATTGGATAATGATTGGAGATTGGATGATTGGAGATTGGATGATGATTGGAGATTGGAGATTGGATGATGATTGTGTGTATGTGTGTGTGTAGGTGTGTGTGTGTGTGTCGTGTGTGTGTGTGTGTCTGTGTGTGTGTCGTGTGTGTGAGATTGGAGATTGGGTGATTGGATGATGATTGGAGATTGGATGGTTGGATGATGATTGGAGATTGGGGATTGGATGATTGGAGATTGGATGATGATTGGAGATTGGAGTTTGTGTGTGTGTGTATCTGTGTGTATGTATGTATGTCTGTGTGTATGTCTGTATGTATGTCTGTGTGTCTGTATGTGTGTCTGGGTGTGTGTCTGTATGTGTGTCTGTACGTGTGTCTGTGTGTGTGTATGTGTGTCTGTATGTGTGTCTGTGTGTCTGTATGTGTGTGTGTCTGTGTGTGTGCGCGTCTGTGTGTGTGTGCGCGTCTGTGTGTGCGCGCGTCTGTGTGTGCGCGCGTCTGTGTGTGCGCGCGTCTGTTTGTGTGCGCGTCTGTGTGTGTGCGCGTCTGTGTGTGTGCGCGTCTGTGTCTGTGTGTGTCTGTGTATGTCCGTGTGTGTGTCCGTGTGTGTGCCCGTGTGTGTGTGTGTCTGTGTCTGTGATTGGAGGTGATTGATGGATGGATGAGTGGAGATGATTGGAGATGATGGATGGATGGATGGATGGATGATTGGAGATGATTGATGGATGATTGGAGATGATTGATGGATGGATGATTGGAGATGATTGATGGATGGATGATTGGAGATGATTTATGGATGGATGAGTGGAGATGATTGGAGATGATTGATGGATGGATGAGTGGAGATGATTAATGGATGGATGATTGGAGATGATAGATGGATGGATGATTGGAGATGATTGATGGATTGGAGATTGGATGATTGATGGATTGGAGGTTGGATGATTGATGGATTGGAGATTGGATGATGATTGGAGATGATTGATGGATGGATGATTGGAGATGATTGATGGATGGATGATTGGAGATGATTGGAGACGATTGATGGATGGATAATTGGAGATGATTGATGGATGGATGATTGGAGATGATTGATGGATGGATGATTGGAGATTTTTGATGGGTGGATGATTGGAGATGATTGATGGATGGATGAGTGGAGATGATTGGAGATGATTAATGGATGGATGATTGGAGATGATTGGAGATGGTTGATGGATGGACGATTGGAGATGGTTGATGGATGGATGATTGGAGATGATTGATGGATGGATGATTGGAGATGATTGATGGATAGATGATTGGAGATGATTGATGGATGGATGATTGGAGATGATTGATGGATGGATGACTGGAGATGATTGGAGACGATTGATGGATGGATAATTGGAGATGATTGATGGATGGATGATTGGAGATGATTGATGGATGGATGATTGGAGATGATTGGAGATGATTTATGGATGGATGATTGGAGATGATTGATGGATGGATGAGTGGAGATGATTGGAGATGATTAATGGATGGATGATTGGAGATGATTGGAGATGGTTGATGGATGGACGATTGGAGATGATTGGAGATGGTTGATGGATGGACGATTGGAGGTGGTTGATGGATGGATGATTGGATGATTGGAGATGATTGATGGATGGGAGATTGGATGATTGGAGATGATTGATGGATTGGATGATTGATGGATTGGAGATTGGATGATGATTGGATGATTGGATGATGATTGGAGATTGGATGATGATTGAAGATTGGACGATTGGATGATGATTGGAGATTGGATGATGATTGTGTGTGTGTGTCTGTGTGTGTGTCTGTGTGTGTGTGTGTGTGTGTGTCTGTGTGTGTGTGTGTGTCTGTGCGTGTGTCTGTGTGTGTGTCTGTGTGTGTGTGTGTGTGTGTCTGTGTGTGTGTGTCGTGTGTGTGAGATTGGATGATGATTGGAGATTGGATGATGATTGGAGATTGGATGATGATTGGAGATTGGATAATGATTGGAGATTGTGTGTGTGTGTCTGTGTCTGTGTGTGTCTGTATGTGTGTCTGTATGTGTGTCTCTGTGTGTGTCTGTGTGTCTGTGTGTCTGTATGTCTGTATGTGTGTCTGTATGTCTGTATGTGTGTCTGTATGTCTGTGTGTGTGTCTGTCTGTATGTGTGTCTGTATGTGTGTATGTCTGTATGTGTATGTCTGTGTGTCTGTATGTGTGTCTGTATGTGTGTATGTCTGTGTGTATGTCTGTATGTGTGTCTGTATGTGTGTGTCTGTATGTGCGTGTCTGCATGTGCGTGTCTGTATGTGTGTCTCTGTATGTGTGTGTCTGTATGTGTGTGTCTGTATGTGTGTGTGTCTGTATGTGTGTGTGTCTGTATGTGTGTGTCTGTATGTGTGTGTCTGTATGTGTGTGGGTCTGTATGTGTGTGTCTGTATGTGTGCGTCTGTATGTGTGCGTCTGTATGTGCGCGTCTGTATGTGCGCGTCTGTATGTGTGCGTCTGTATGTGTGCGTCTGTATGTGTGCGTCTGTATGTGTGCGTCTGTATGTGTGCGTCTGTATGTGTGCGTCTATATGTGTGCGTCTATATGTGTGCGTCTGTATGTGTGCGCCTGTATGTGTGCGTCTGTATGTGTGAGTCTGTATGTGTGCGTCTGTATGTGTGCGTCTGTATGTGTGTGTCTGTGTGTGTGTGTCTGTATGTGTGTGTCTGTGTTTTAGTGCAGCTACACTGCACTGATGAGGAGCAATTACTCCGAAACGTTGATGTTTACAGAATAACTTATGTTTGCCTCAGGAAATTAGTACAACATTATTCTGTAATCATTAATGTCTGCAGTTGCTGCTTTTGTTGAAAAGACCTCTGTTGACTACGGTTACTCCATAATTGTGGTAAGTATTTATGTATGTTTACATGAAAATGGGTTTATTGACCTTGCGAATATGTAACTATAGTTAAAATGGAGTGAGTAAAGATGAAGTGAAGTGAGTGAATGAGAGTGTAGTGAGTGAGTGCAATAAGTGATTGAGTGCAGTGAGTGACTGACTGACAGGAGTGAGTGTGTGCGAGAGTGAGTACTGGTACATACATGTGAGAATGTGAATAGTGCGAGAGTGAGTTAAATGATTGCGAGAGTGGCGGAAGTGAGTGTGTGGGTGGAGTGGGTAAGTAGAGTACGTAAGTGGAGAGAGTGCGTGAGTGACGGAAGTGCGTGAGTAAGTGAATGAGAGTGCATGCGTGCGAGTGAGTAATTGATGGGAGTGAGTAAGTAAGTGGGGTGGAGCAGATGTGTGGAGTGCATGATTAAGTCAGTGGATCGCGTGACACGGTGACGTGAATGGCTGAGAGAGTGAGTGGTGTGAATGAGTGAGTGGTGTCAGTGATGAGTTAATTAGCATCGAGGATAAGTGACTATAGTTAAAACGGACTGAGTGAAGATGAAGTGAAGTGAGTGAATATCATGAAATAAGTATAGTGGAGTGAAGTGAGTGTTGTGAAGCGAGTTGAGAGAAGTGAGTGGACTGAAATAAGAGGAGTAAAGTGAACTAAGAGGAGTGAAGTGAGGTGAGTGAAGTGAAGTCAGTAGAGTAAGGTGACTCGAGTGAAATGAGTGGAATAGAATGAGTGGAGTGAAGTGAGTGGAGTATAATGACTGGAGTAAAATGAGTGGAGTGAAGTGAGTGGAGTAAAGTAAGAGGAGTAAAGTAGGAAGAGTGGAGTGAAGTAAGAGGAGCGGAGTAAAGTGAGTGGAATAAAGTAAGAGGTGTGAAGTGAGTGGAGTAAAGTGAATGGAGTGAAGTGAGTGGAGTGAATTGAAGTGAGTGGGGTAAAGTGAATGGAGTGAAGTGAGTGGAGTGAAGTTAGTGGAGTGAATCGCGTGAAGTGAAGAAGAGGAGTGAAGTTATTGGAGTGAAGTGAGTGGAATTAAGTGAGTGAAGTGGTGTGATGTGAGTGGAGTGATGTGAATGGAGTGAAGTGAAGTAAAAGTGAAGTAAGTGGAGTGAAGGGAATTGAGTGAGATGAATGGAGTGAAGTGAAATAAAAGTGAAGTGAGTGGAATAACGTGGATGGAGTGAAGTGAGCAGAGTGAAGTGAGTGTTATGAACTGTGGAGTGAAATAAATGAAGTGAAGCGAAGTAAAGGTGAAATGAGTAGAGTGAAGTGGGTGAAGTGAGGTGAGTGGAGTGAAGTGAGAGGAGTAGAGTGAAGTGAAGTGAGAGGAATAAACTTAAATCTGTGCATTGAAGAGAAATGAATGGACTGCGTGCGTGTAGTAAAATGAGTGCATTGGAGTGAAGTGAAGTGAGTGTAGTTAAGTGAATGAGTGAGGTGAGGTGAGCGAGTGAGTGAGTGAGTGAGTGAGAAAAGTTAATAAGTAAAGTGAGCGAGTGAGTGAGCGAGCGTGTGAAATAAGTGAGTGATTGAATAGGGTGAGTGAATGAAGTGAGTGAAATGAGTGAATGAAGTGAATAAGTGAGAGTGCACCAGATGAGTGCAGTGAGAAAGTTTCTACATTAGAAAATAAATATACAAGTTATTTATTAATCATGATTGACTAATATCATGAGTATTTTTCCTCGCCATCATTTCATCTGTTGGAAATTGGAATTGCGTTGTTTAAAAAACAATTGTTTTTCTAATTAATTATGCAAGTATTTAGTTGACGTAGATGGCGGTGGCCGGCGACATCACTTAATTACGTTTTGCATATCAAAGATGCGAAATTTAACCAATCGTCGAGGCACATCCACTTGTTCCCAAGGCTTCGCTACTATAAAAGGAGGCCTATATAATAATTTGTTCAATTTATGCAATGCGCAGTGATATGAATTGACTTTTGACATTCGCTTGAGAAAGTTTGAATTCCTTTGTACGGAAAAGAGGGTACAACACTTTGACGGCGGAACTTTGAAGTCGACGCCGACACCGACGACCGCCGTCGTTATCTTTATGCTATAAGCAACCCGCCCTGGCCACTCGATATGGTAATGTGAATATCAATGGAATGAATGGAGGGAAAATACACTCAATAAATCAGACGAATTCCGTTCTCACTATACGCCCTTTTACGTACGTCTGGAGATTTGTCAGATCGAGCCCAGGTAGCACTTCGCTAGGACTGACTATATATAGTATAGTCTGCACTCTATATAGTATTTTTTATATGTAATAAGGTAGGTATCGGAGTTGATCTGGGAAACTAGATAACTTAGGCCAATATTTGCTAACAGTGCCTGTCTTTTGATACTGCAGAATGATTTTCTCACACCAATAATAATTATAAATAAATTTTAAGAAATAAGTTATTATACTTACCAGTTTTAATATACGATATGGAATGAAAACGGGTAAAACATCATCAAACGGGTAAAATAATATAAATTGATTTTTTATTATGATACCTGCCCGCAAAAATATGAAACCGAAAACACTTATGTTAATAAAACCACTGCCTGCTACTACTAAATGGTTAATAACGATGTACAATGTCGATGTATACAATACAATTTTTGATTAAATATTAATTTAATTAGATGACCAGACTACCAACACGATGCTTTAGTTGGTTCATTATCCAACTTCTTTAATATAATTTTGCGTAATAATGTATTAATTACAACTCATTTAATATGGAAAAATATTTATCTGTAATATTTATTAACAAAATATAACTAACTAAACGGCCGCTATTTTCTGAACGTTTCTGCTTTGTAACGACCCTATATAAAAAACATTTAGATATGTTTTAAGTACATTACTTACCTTTTTAGTTAAATAATACATAAAAAATATCAGCCATGAATATAAAAAAGTATGTTTTTTCCGAGGGATCCTTGAAACAAGTTTGATTCAGTTCAACCACTTGCGCCCGGTAATGTATACAGTGGCCATCCTTTTACACCCTATTTAATCAAACTTTAGAACTTTGACACGCATACCGACACCAGATTACACTCGAGCCTGTTTCATGGAACGTTGCTTTTCAGTGGAAAAGATGACTAATGGACATTATCCTGATAAGGGCGATAAGAGTTTGGACGCCCCACGCTCAAATTCAACCGTAAAGCGTGTTTTGTTGTGATTTCTTATTAGCCTAATTGCTCTCGCAGAACTTATATAATTATGCTTCTAATTGAGTTTGCAAAAATCTTATTAGTGTATATCGCCGTTCAATTCACAGCCCCATAAAACTTCAGAACGGTATGCCGAACCGTATTAGCAGAAGTATATTAAAACAAAATTGATTCAATTCAAATGCCATTTGCGCAATTTTCCTCAAGTTTCTAAATTGAATACCCCAACGAATCTGTTATAAACGACATAAATCTGTAATAACGACGGATGGAAAATGTAACAGGTAATAACTCTTGAAAATGATTTATTTCGAATCGTAGTATGCCGAATACGTTTTAAAATACCAAGCTGGAATGACGTTTATTTCCAGTGGCGTAGCAGAAAAGTTAATTTAGAATAAAATGGGGTAAATGAGTAAATGAATGTATACCGAATGAATAAGTGCTTATTTCACAATATGATAGATATCCTAGACTATAGTTGTTAAAACTAAACAGCTCGAGAGACGGAAATAATTGGTCGGGGTTATTTTCATATTTATTTTCGGTTCAAATCCGAATTGACATGGATATCTATGGTATGGCCAGATCTTCTGTGGATACATTATTTATTCCACAACTACCTCACAGAAAGTTCTTTGAATAATCTGGAGTAATTATGCCAATCGCTTGGGTCAGCCTAGATTGCCAAATTGGAGTAATCCGGGCGCGGATTTGATTCCCACATAAGTCGGTTGTGAGTGTCTGATATGGGGAGTTAGGTGGAAAAGTAACTCTGAAGTAAACCGTAAAAACAAAGGGAAAAAATTGAAAGCGCAAAAAATTCGCGAACTATATGATTCAGATTCAGTTTTATGTTTTAACTACGGAAATTTATAAAATATAAATCAAAATCTAAATTTAAAATCAACGATTTCAATGAACTAAATTACTTACCCCAGCTTTCCGATCAGTGGTCCAACGCTGAGTTATAAAAGTTCAGCATTTTGCTCCGCGTCCAATACATGGGTAACCTATATGCCTATCGTCTAACCTATATACCTATCGTATTTTCTTATGGCGTGTGAGTACAATGTGAATCGTACTGTAGTTCTTAATGGCGGACTGGGCCCAAATCTTTGAGGATGTCATCGTTTGCTTGGGTTTAAGTCCCAACGGGGAAGGTTTGGCGCCACTATCTGATTATGGGTGTTGTCCTCAAATTTATATGTATGTTTGACGTTTTATGATAAGAAGGTAAATTTCTGTGTGAATTTAAAAAAAAAATTGTATGTACCAACAAGAAAGAATGTAATGAGACACTTTTGATATGTTTCCCTGGAATATAGGTAATATACATTAATTTTTAGAGGTAATTATGTTATATAGACCTTGGTCTCAAAACGTTCACGTTCTTATTAAGCAAAGACATAATCAACTCAAAAAAAAAAAAAAATTCGGCATACTTATATCTTAAGGACTGTATCAAAATTGTCTTGTTACATTTTCCATCATGATATCTATTTAAAACAAAATGATTTCAACTTTAACATATATACAGGGCGTCCCATTTAAAAGGAAACACCTGTAATAATTGATGAAATATTTGTTTTATAGAAAAATGCCATGACACGTCAAGGGGACATTTTGACATTACGGTCACTGACACCCCCCTCTCGTGAACAACTACTCCCTTAAAATAATCAAATAGGACTTACAATGACTCCGAAATGTAATGTATAAATTCGATAAAATTGATGGTTTGTTAACCCTTTCAAGCATAGTGGTTTCGCTGTGAAACCACCATTTAAAAATACTATAATTTCCTCATAGTGGTTTTGCTTGTTCACTATCTCGTTAGGCGTGCCATCTATGATTCAGAAGACGTATTATCAGAATGTAATACATACGCAGATACGGTAGGGGTACAAAAAGGAATCTGTTTGTCAAACATCATTGTTTTGTGACAGAAATCTGGTGGTTATTGTTGTGAATATTCCAACTGGAACTACAGGATACCATATATGACTTACAGGTTGATCGAATTCGATGTAAAAATATCAGACAGCATATCAAGAATCTGGGGGTTTCCATTTCAGTTCATAAAATATTTCCAGATACCATCTCTATAGAATTATCCACTTAGAAGAGCTAAATGAAGATGACTTGGATCTTCGCTCACCATTTTGCGAACTCATATTTATATGACCGTGTTTGAAAAATACCTAATTTTCGGACGTGCATTCTGCGAGGCCCTCTTTTTGAAATATATCTTTGCTCTAACAAAATCATATGGAATGCTGATAATAAAGAAAAAATAATTGAGTTAACAAAGACCCCAGAATTGGCAGAAAGAATCCTTAAGTTCCTTACATTTGCAAAAAGAAAAAAAAAAAACAAAAAGCGATCAAGACGTTCAAATGCTTTCAAAAACTTGCCTCTTTAATGCCATCTTTAACCGTATGCCACATGCAATAAAAACTTTTTAAATAACATAAGAAATTGGTGATTGGTAATAATTTGTTTACAAAGATATCTGTGAACAACAGATTTGTGAGACTTGGAATATAGGCCGTTAGGGCTAAATAACTTTTAAACGGCCCCATTTATCCATCATTCCCGTTTGCCAAACCATCTACCTAACACCCTGTATATTCCTATGTTGATGTAGAACGGTACATATGAACTAATAGTAGCAATGTCGTGGTGAGACGATGGTGATATCATTGCCAATATATGGCACTGCCTAGAGTTTTGCTACATAGGGATTTCTACAATGTCGTCATCAGTCCTAAGACTGGTTGGACGCTAACCTCCAGCTTCTCCTATCTTGTGCTAACCTACGCATTTTGCTAATTGTGCTACAGCGTACATCCCTAAAATATATATTATTCATGATTGTTTCTGGAAAGTTGTGGTAACAACTTGTTGTGGCTTCCATTCTAACACATTGTTTATACGAGTATATCCCAATATTTCAAAAACGTAATCAATGCTTTAAATAAAAATACGATATTTATTTGATAATGTGAAAGTTTGCATTATATTAATTGTTTACAAAACAACCTTACTTCAAGTTCATGCTAAATTGTTTTAGTAAATAACGTCAGCTATATAATTACCTGTATTTTGAAGTGCCCCCAAAAAGAAAAGCTTTATGCCTATAAAATGACATTTGTCCAGGCACTAAGAGAAGACAATCTAGATTTCAGAGTTAATTTTTGTGAAAAAATAATGAATAAACGACAGAAATGAGGTTTATATACTTAGAAGATTAAGGTTTGAGAAATATTATTGGTTCAACTTATACTGAAGGGCATTTGACACCCAAAAAACATTAAAATCTCATCAAAAATGAAGTCATTATTATTCTATACAACGTTTAATATCCAAATGCACTAAATGACTGGACACAAAGTCTACAGAGAAATAAAGAATATGTTTGTCTCAAGTTCTATAGAATTTGGGGTAAAAAAAAAGTAGACAACTTTTACTACAGACTGAATTATTGTCAAGAAGTAAATAAAGAATATATTGAAGAATACAATGTTATAGAAATGTATAAAGCGTTGGTCGTATTTAAAACAATGCATATCTGAATTGTATTGCACTTACATAACACCAAAAATAATTTTATATCATAAAAGGTTATATATCATGGTATATAACCTTTATTTATATATCATGGTATATAACATCATATATTATTCATACTTACCCAACATATCCAACTTTTAGTACACCCAAGAAATGCTGTAGATAAAAATACAAAGTTTCCTTGACTCAGACTCGCGCATATAAGTTTGCATCTACAGATAACACAGAATACATATTTATTTGTGTATATAACATAGAATGCCACGGTTATCGATATAAGTGTAGTGCCAAGATATGCAACCCATAAACTTTAAGAAGCTATCCACGATATCCAGGAGTAGATGAAGAAAAGGAGAATGAAACAACAAGTCAAAATCTCAACACATAAGCCGTTTGAATATGCTGTTTCTAAGAAATTGTATTTTTTTTTGGACCTTCAAGTCCAGCAAGTACCACAAATCTATAGGATTTATATCCGGAGACTGGGGTGGAGTTTTGATTTGTCTACAAACATTATAAAGTAATCATTCCTTCGTTTTATTGGTGGTGTGCTTCGGATCATTAACCTGCTGGAAGATAAATGTGTCTCAGTTGCCTGTCTCTTCAGCATTGCTGTCCAAGTTATTGCGCAAAATGTCAACATACTTGTCTACATTCATAATACCTTTGATGAGACTTAGGTTTCCAACTCCATTCCACGACTTGCAGCCCCTAACTAAACAGCTTCCACCACCATGATCCACTGTTGGCCTGACATGACTCGTTTCACATGCAGCGTTTAGTTTTCTCCATACATACATATTTGTGATTGCTAGAGCTGAAAATATTAAACTTGCAAAATTAGAAACCAACACTGCACTTGGGGAAATAAAATGCTGCATTTAAATGAGCCATGTCAGGCCAACGGTGAAACACGGTAGCGGGGGCGTTTTAGTCTTGGGCTGCATGTCGTAAAATGGAGTTGGAAACCTAATTTTCATCGAAGACATTATGAATGCAGACAAGTACGTCATTTCGCGCCATAACTTGAAGAGCAGTGTTGGAAAAATGGACACCAGAGATACATTTATCTTCCAGCAGGATAATAATCCCAAGCATACCGCCCATAAAACAAAGAAATAGTTACTTTATGTTGGTAGGCAAATCAAATCTCCACCTCAGTCGTCCGGATATAAATCCCACGGAGCATTTGTGGTACCTGGTGGACTCGAATATCCGAAAAAATGATTTTTATTCGAAACAGCAGATACAAACGGCTTTATTACAAAAATGGGATCAAATTGGACCTGAAATAACCCACAATCTTGTATCCTCGATGCCATGAAGACTTCGGGTGTAAACAATTTGTTTAAGAACTTGTTTAAATAAAAATATTTACCGTGCCAATACTTTTTTGGCCTTTGAAATTCATATTCTTATCTCATTTTTAATTAGCCGAATCTATTGCTACCGAAAGTTAATAGATAGATGTTAGTTTTTTAACAATTCACTTTTATATTTTTGAGATTTAAGAAAAAAGTGGGGTGGGCCAATACTTTTTTGATCCACTGTATAATTACAACAAATAGTAGTCCATACAATTTAGGCCTTTAATGTAACAGCGCCAACCCCTGATTGCCGTACAATTATTATCTGACCTTAAAATACATTTGCTTATTGTTTTTGGGCAGATTGCAAGAATAGGAATTAAAAAAAAGATAACCTACGAACCTTCCATAACCTACAAACTTAAATTTTAAACGAATTTCTTACGCTTCCACATACCACAGACAGTTTTATGTGTCGTGACTACACTAACGCGATCCATGGTTTGTTTTCCTTTCTCGGTGGCATCTTCAGAATAGCCGCTGAAAAAAGAGGGTCGTTCTAATTGCGGTAGCGAAATAAAGGACAATTTATAATAAACAGTATAATTGCAACACCGCTTATACAATGATTATCAGATCGAATGGGTCAATAATTATCATTGTGCCCTACTCTCTGAAACAATGTTTTGGTAAACTGAGCCCTTTAACGCATATGAAAATATAATAAAGGATTTTAAAATATCGCCTCTATTCTCATTTAAATTAAATCGTGTATTAAGTTCAATTTTTAGAGCACAGTAATAAATATCACAATGAAATTGACACTTGACTATCATGTCACGTTCCTTTATAATACTTGCAGCTTATTATTAACAGTTTACTGTACACAAATATTTAAAAAAGAATCCAGTCTAGAAACAACTTAAATGTACACAATACAACAAGCACAGAAAAGAAAATTAAATAAATTTGTACTAACCAGCGTTTACTAAGGCACAATAGCATTTCACATAGGGATCTAATAAATAACGAAGCTACACAATGATCAGATATACTGCCTTGTAAACGCACAACGAAATAATTGCACAATTAGTTGTCCAATTTCCATGATGCTATTTACCATTTTTCCTTATTTATAACTTTGGTCAGTGTATACGTTTTATTATTATATAATCAGGAAATGATGCAGATATGTCAAATAACATGCTTAAATTTATAGTTCAGAGGTATAACAAATACCAGTGACGGCTTGTCGGGTGCGGCAGGGGCGGCCGGGCCGTACCAAAAAAAAAAAAAAAAAAAATCGAGAAAAAAGGTAAATTCTTTTTTATCCAATAAATAAATATACATTTTATATTCATATACCATAAAAATGGCCTGTTCTTTATTTATACATATAAAATAGTTATCCAATAAACAATCTCTATTTTTTTAACGCCTTTAAACTGCTGCGACAATTAAATGTACTTTTATTATTGATATCTGATACCAATCTTGAGATTGTTTTATTTGTGTTGTTTGGCGAGGATGGAGAGTATAAGGGAAATATTAAGTGAAAACGGCGGTGATTTGGTGAGTTGTTTACTGTCACATAAATTTTTTAGGATATCCTACGACGGCAAAATGTTTATCGAAGAACAGCCGATTCCGCGACCGCCTCGCGCTCTAAATGTTTTATGCGATGACATATCTAGTTTAATTGAAGTTTTCGACCACATAACGGAACATTTGGATCAGTGGGATGATATTTCTATACGGGAGGCTAACGGTTTAAAAAAATTGTTAACTGATTTTGATTTAATTTTTTTTTACTTTTTACGTTTAATTCAATATTCACATATACCGATCCCATATTTTCTATAGTTTAGAATAGATTGTGTGATATAACATATTGTAATGACAAAATAATGTCACTATTAAATACATTAAAACAAATTAGAAACGACGATAATTACTTTAAAAATGTATATTCTAAAGTAGGAAACATTTCAGAGATAACACCCCCCCCTGCTCCAAAAGACGTAAAATTTCCGATTTAAAGGACAATTCATTAAACATGAAGCGGCCGTTTTTCGAAATTTTGGATTTAATTGTAAATCAAATCGAAATTCGGTTTAAAGATATTTCATCTCTTAGTTTTTTTCAATTAACAGACTATTCTAAATTTGACACTCTTAATCGAAATTTTCCGGAAAAACAATTTAATGCTTTAATTAATAATTATCAGGTTCTGTTTAACAATGAATTAAAACGAGATTTACAAACTTTGTATTCTGATAAATTTTTGTTTGGTAACCCTGAAAATATAAGTGACCTGATTAAATTTACTTATGATAACAATATTATAACCGATGTTCCAGAATTATATAAATTGTTTTCGTTAATATTGTCTCTCCCTCCAACATCAGCGTCCGTAGGAAGAAGCTTTTCCGCCTTGAAGCAAATTAAATCCTATAGCCGGAATAAAATTGGGCAATCGCGTTTAAATAACTTGTCAGTATTAGCAATTGAATGAGGTTTGCTTAAACAACTAATCAAAGACGACAGTTTTTATAAAAAGATCATTGACGACTTCGCGACAACTAAACCCCGGAGAATTGATTTATTATATAAAAATTATTAAGTACCTACCTAATTAAATAATGTAGATACATATATGTAACCCACCTATATAGTTTTCATTTTTTAGTTATATTTTTGTTAAAAGAGTATATTTTCGTTTTATTTTTATTTTCCAAAATTTGTCCTATCCTTGGTACTATGCCCTTTCCCACCCCATTCCTGGCAAGAATGCTCTAGACCTCCCCGTGATTCTTGCTGGACGATTTCATTTTTGTATACGTAGATATTCAGTAACATATAAGTCGGAAATCGAGAAAGGAACCACCAAGCCGCCAAGCGGTTATCAAAGTAGTTCCCGAATAGCAAAGCTATTACATAATCGCTCTAGGAAACAACTACTCTTCGGGCTAAAGCCCCGCCAGGCATTGAATTATACCCAGAAGCGATCCTCGACCCCCTTCTCGTGTTTCTGCACGATCAGATAAGGTTTCAAAAAATAAAACCCGCCACAGGTAGGATTCGACATTTGTCCCGGATCGGAACCGAACGACATACAGCTGTTTCGAACTTGTTAGCTCTCATCAGTATCGAAAAAGATGTATACGCCATAAAGTTCATTCGGCATTTGTCCTGAATCGGCGTACCGTGTACGGCACTTATCGAAAAAGATGTATACGCCATAAAGTTCATTCGGCATTTGTCCTGAATCGGCGTACCGTGTACGGCACTTATCGAAAAAGATGTATACGCCATAAAGTTCATTCGGCATTTGTCCTGAATCGGCGTACCGTGTACGGCACTGATGAGAACTAACAAGTTCGAAACAGCTGTATGTCGTTCGGTTCCGATCCGGGACAAATGTCGAATCCTACCTGTGGCGGGTTTTATTTTTTGATACGTAGATACACAATTATTCTTAAATAATGTGCATTTTTAATGTTAAAAAATTTTAATATCAAAAAATTAAGTCGACTAACTGGGATTTGATTGACGGGCGGTGACCTTGCAAGAAAATGTTTCGTTGCCACCGTTTACTTTTTGCGAAAAACAAAAATCCTTTTAATTTGACAGGTTTTACGAAAATTCATAAAAAAAAAAAAGTCGGGCATTACCCAAACGTGAAATTCTAAATGTAGCGGAAAATATAACGGAATGAATTATTTATAAATAAACACAACCAAAAGTTTGGGGAAAATAGAAAAACGATGAAACCTCGGATGAAATATTTAATGAACATATTATTTATTTTTCTTTCCAATGAGAATAGTATAAATAATATTCTGGAATTGAATAACTTTAAACTCCAGAAACACAGAAGGCTTTGTATTAAAATAGTAGATTAGCATACAAATTTTTGGGACGCTTCAAAACAGTATGACCTTGAAATTCCTGAAAAATTTTTGCCTGCGGCGTTCCACGGGGGGCTCCCGCCCTCCGCAACCCCCCGCAGCTCTAATCAGCGTGTTCACAGATTTTTTTAACTTACTCCTATCGCGGCCGACCCATACTTTATGGCCACGAGCCGTCACTGACAAATACATACACAATCTTAAATAACCTCGTAACAGTTGTTTTATCACTTTAAAAAAATTGTCGACTTCATCATCTAGATGACTTCTACTGCAATCGCTAAATACTGATGAAGCATAGAGCAAAATAAAAACTGTGTGTGTAAGAATAGCCTGGCCGTTAACCAGGTAGGTCTTTCTTCTGCACCTTTCCAATATGTTATTTCATCGCTATAATAAATAAATAGGCATTCATAAATTAACAGTAAAGATATAAACATGTTTAATTTGCCCTAGCCTTCATTTTGCTTGTATCTATTTCTCTATCGAATATTGTAGGAAAAACTAGTGTGACTGGCTGAGCACTAATCATTTAACCTATCCTGACTTCTACTACTACTGCGGGAACTTTTACGATGCAAATTCTCTAAATACGCAGCCGGGGCCCAACCCTCCACAGAGTTTCCTGCAAAAATAATAATCACTCCTGTACGGTTCCTCACACATACACAAATGCATCTTTAGATTTACCTATTACTTTCACAAACCACCATCCCGCACAGCCAACTTTAAGTAATTCGACAATATCCCCTTCCCTCATGTTCACTTCACTGTTGCCGACTGCACAATAATCAGCTAAGGCAACGTAGTGTCCTCTCTGAAAATGAATCAACACCTATTGACATGTGCACTACTTATTATTACTTATTAAAATAAAATGTTACAAAACTGTGTATTTCAGCTGTAATTTAATTTATATAACAAAAAAAAAAATAGCAAAACAAGGAAGCAGAAACTATTTTCACTTTGGTATTCATCAAAATAATATAGTGATATTAAATGTCCCTAAACTTTGTGAGAGGTCAAAAAAATTAAGGCACAGATAATAAATATAATACAAAATAATTCTATTACCTTAATTAATTTGACCAGCGATTAAAATGAATAAGCAAAAAGCGAGGCAAAAATTTAAGCAATTTTTCGCAGTTATATCTTTAAAATAAAATCTTTAGGAACATAAAATAAAAAGCGATGATGTATGTCTTAAATCATTAAAATGGAACAAAAGGACGGGAAGTATAGAACAAAAAGAAATATAACTTACTAGAATTAAATAAAGAATGGAACAGCAGAGAATTAGTAATGCTTAACATAAAATGTTGTGGTATTTGAAGTACTGCCAATAAAATACTGAACGACACGATCAACAACTGTGCTTTGTCCCTTCACCCCACCTTTCCACTGCAATCAAGTTTTATAAACTACTAAGACATTCCATATCCATCATTTGGCGGAAAGACATCAGAATACAAAAATCATCTTTTCAATAATTTCAAAATTTTCAATAGCGAATCTCTTACAAGGATATGAATGTAGAACTTTTATTCATAAAAGAAAAAACCTCTTGGGAGATCTTATTTATGTCCGCTTTTATCATTTGCTACAATTTTTGTATACAGGGTGTCGCATTTAAAACGAAAAGCTGTTACTTTTACTGATATCCCCTCCAACAAACATGCCTGCATGTGGCAGTAACGAATTTCATGTCAAAATATGTCCGTTTGAAAAAAAAATTGGCATCTCACAGAATTTTACCTTGAATAAATATTTCAACAGTTATTCCGTGTGCTTTGTTTTAAATGGAAAGCCCTGTATAATACTATTAATTATTATTGTAATATTTATGTTAATTATGGCACAAATATAGCGAATAAAACACCCTTTTTTAGTGTGTACGCCCTAAAAAAGTCAACAAAAATAATTTTCAATAAAATCTATAATGAATTTTAAAATCTTACTGTCAAGAATATAATGACAACTACCCGAAGTTAAATTGGAACAGTTTAAACACACAATTGTGATGTTTAAAAAAACTTTTTTTTCTTAATATGGTATATTTCAGAAACCAAGCAGGCAATCATATTAAAACTCAGTACATATAACAGTATAAGCATTTTTACATATTGTAGACGGCGCTATCAGTTCTAAAAGTGGTTAAGTGTTATTGAATGAAAGAAATATTGTAAAAAATAACATCCTAACAATCATGTCATAAATGCTGTGTTAGGATGACATAAAAAACACAAGAATTTGGTTATCTGAACAATTATTTGAAACAGCTAACCTTATATTTTGCATCGATGGGAATTATAGAAAACATCTTGAATAGACTTACGAGGGTAGTCCCAGAAGTACCCGACCTGACGTATAGATGGCGGTTGTTGTTCAGTAAATTTGTAAACATGGAAAAAATTGATCATCGTTATGTGATATAATACTTTTATTTGAAAGGCCTCAGTTCAGCCAATATCAAAGGGGAGCTAGACGCTACTCTGGGGAAATCTGCTTCTTCTTTACAACAGTAAAATATTCGGTAGCAGAGTTTAAACGAGGCCGTACGAGCTGCCAAGACGAACATCGCAGTGGTCGACCAAATGAGCTGACCACGCCAGAAATGATGAAAAAAATCCACAAAGTGGTATCGGATGACCGTCGACTGAAAGTGCGCAAGTTAGCAGACATGATAGGCATTTCAAAAAGTGCTGTACATGGCAAATTGACTGAAAATTTGAATACGAAAAAACTGTGCGCAAAATGGGTGCCGCGATTACTCACAATAGAAGAAAAACAGCGTCGTGAGGATGTTCCAATCGAGTGTTTGGCAAGTTTCACAGGAATAAAGCCGAGTTTATGCGTCGATTCATAACCATGTATGAAACATGGGTCCATTACTTCACTCCTAAGACAAAGGAATAGTCAAAACAGTAGACTGAAAGAGGAGAATTGGCTCTAAAGAAGGCGAAGACAGATCCATCTGCAGGCAAGGTCATGATGACACTTTTTTGGGATGCACGTGGAATAATATTCATTGATTATCTTCAAAAAGGAAAAACAATCAATGGCGAGTATTATGCGAACTTATTGCAGCGTTTGAGTGATGAAATCAAGAAAAACGGCTGCATTTGGGCGAAAAGAAAGTTTTATTACATCAAGATAATGCGCCAGTTGTGTTATCGCGACGGCAAAAATCAATGAGTTAACGTTTGAATTGGCTCCTCACGCACCATATTCGCCAGGCATAGCCCCTCGGATTATTTTCTCTTTCCGAACTTAAAAAAATAGCTCGAGGGTAAAAAATTTGCCAACAAAGAGGTGGGGTTTACGGTTGATGGCTATTTTGAGGAGCTCGACGATTTTCACTACAAACAGGGCATCGAAGCTGTTAAACATCTCTGGGGAAAGTGTATCGAGCTAAAAGGAGCCTATGTAGAGAAATAAAGATATTTTTTCCCAAATTTATTGTATTTTCTTTGTTAGGTCGGGTACTTCTTGGACTACTCTCATATTTATTCTTCCTTATACTAAAATACTTAAACATACTAAAAAGTAAACTATTGAGAATATTGTCACTAAATTTAAATAGTAAAAACATATTGTTATTCAATCATCTAGTAAAATAAACAAAGTGTATTAGAAAATATTAAATTTTTGTCTTTTAGCTTCAAAGTTGCTATCAAAGAAACTACCCTGAAACCCTGTACATCTCTTAACGTTGGAAATAGAAAATACTATAATGGGAAAACATTAAATTCCAACTGATTGATGATCATACAATATTTCCTTGTTTACTGCGTTCTTTAACAATTTTGTATTCTGTTGCCTTTTCATATGATTTGACGGCTACAATTATGTGCTTAAAATTGAATCCAACTTGATTTCTATAAAGGAAATTGAACACAAACTCATCATATAACAATGAATATACTTATATATTTGGAGAAATCAAATTAGACCAGTGCAATTGAGAAAACGAGGAAAGCATCGATGAAACACACTTAAAAATTATTAAACAAAATTTAAGCCGTTCACCGGACAATTAAACTAATATTGTGATCTGCCGATGGACTATATAAATGAGCAGAATACTTACAGGTATCGCTGTGTTTGGGTGATCGTCATCGTCACTGTTACTACAATCTGAAGACCAGTTTCCAGCCTCTAAGCATTCGATACCTTCCTCTTCATGATTCGTCGGCTCCGCTTCACAACTCAAAGCTCTATGATTATCTATAATAGGTACAATTGGCACTGAGTTTTTCTGTTTTTCCCAAGACGTCGTCTGACGTAGAGGCCTAAAACAAGAAATATTACACAAACTCCTTTTACAACATAACACGTTTACTTGTGAGCTAACGCAGCGTACTGCTTAATTTTCTCTCCTTTAATCTCCTCCAGTTGATTAAATAGAACCCTCTTTATCTCATTTACCCAAGCATTCTTCTGTTCCAAATTGGCTGCCTGAATGGTGTGAACTTCCTGCCTACCCTGCAGCCAGACCTCAAACTTCCTGGCATCGCCTTTAACGGATTCTGTTAGGCCAATCTGCGACATCTTGAGGTAGTGCTTGAACTGATACGTAGCCTTATTGTGTGTCGCCTTAGATACAGGTTTACAGAACAACAATGCTTTTTGGTAAAGAAAAAGATGCCTTCTCATGGGTTTGATTCGTAGTCTTAGATCTCTTTTGTTCTCGACGCAAATAGAAAAAGATCCTTGGAGTAACAATTCTCCCTGTTGTGATAAGTCGACGGGGAAGCCCGTTATAGAAATTTGGTGCATGCTGTCATTGACACATTTCAAGACGAGCAACATACAGTCTAGGGCTTGTTGGAGCTCTCTACAGCATTTCCCCTCGTCGGAATATCGCAGGAGATCCCTAAGCAGCAGCTGGTATTTCGTAATCCGTTGGACAGGCTTGAGGAGATAGGCAGCTAATGGTAATTTATGGCCCAATTTATGTTGGCATGCTTGGAAGAATTGATGGAGTTCGATTGAACTTTCTCTGAGGTGTTCTGATTTGGAAATATTTTGGCAATAAAACCTGTAAAGCTGGAAAAACCTATCCCTCTAAAACAATAATTCATTAATAACAACTGTAAGTTTCATCCATATTAGTAGTCATAGTGAACAATATTTTTATTTAAAAAAAACTGAAAAACACTTACCTTTTGTACAAAACAGAGAGCTACAAGATCAGTTGATGAAATACAATTTTCTAAGTCTTTAAAGAATACTTCAGAATGAAATTTATATATTTCTTCTAAATTACCAAATATAACGTCAAATTTGTCTTCTGTTCCCGAAGGAATGAGGTGTTGCATATCCTCATTTTGAGCTTCTAATTTATATCCCTAAAACCAATAGAACAAAACATAAGTTCATTTATTTGTAATTGTTTTATACATTTTTAAATCAAAATGTTACAAAGTACCTTTCACCCTAGCAAACATTTCTCCAATATATTTCAATTCTTCAATTAACATTGTAATTCAGACTACATCTTATTAGTAGTCACTAGACTTTTCTAATCTTATTAAAATTATTCGATTAATTAAAAAAAAAACGGCTTTATCCGGTTACTGATTAGAATATTAGAGTTTGGTTAAGTTGTGAAGTTCATCTTCTTCCTCTATAGAAAGATTGAAAACGAAATTTCTTGTTCAAAAACAAACTACGATTCCATGGAAAACAATATGAATAATGATAAATTATCACCAACTTCATTATATATGATAATGAAGTTTCAATTAAGTCAAATAAAAGTTGTAAATAGTTAATTAACATTGAAATATTAATTCGCATTGTTTTAATAAGTTATGAGCAAGCAAAGTGAAGGCAGAATATTTTTCTGAAGAAGAAGAATAACGAGTACAATGAAATAGTATAGAATTAAAATTAGATTTACATTAATGATTGACTTGATTGATATGTTACTCCCTTAAAATGTGATTTTTGTTAATAACTTTTAAATTGTTCAACGTAGAAATAAGATCAATGGGAATATTAAATTGTTTATTCGAGTTTACTAATATCGGAATGCTGACTAAAAGACTAGAGGAAGATGAGAACTTTTTAAGAGAATATCTTCTTAAAAATAGAGGAAGAAGATAAATAGAACAAGGGAGGATTAAGAGAAACGAGGAAGAAAAATTGAGAACTGAAAATCAATAAAAAACGTGTTAAAATAAGATGTCTAACGATTGGTTCAATTGATCAATTGTTAGTTTACCTTAGAATGTGCCTAACGCGGTACAGAATTTTTAAATTAAATGCGTGTGTAAATATAATTATTTACACATGCATATATTTATGCTATATACTCGATGCTATTAATACTTTATTCAGACATTTAATTAATACAAGATTAATAAAACATCGCATTAGAAAATTGGTATTTAAGGTTATTTTATCCAAAATTTAAGTGAACAGGTTCGTTAGAGTCAAAATGAATGGAAGAATGTTCTTCTACGAGAAGAAAATAAACAACAGAAATGTTAAAACTGAAATACCTATTTGGATAATTAAATTAATTAACACAATTCCCGTTAACCTCAGCATATTCATTGAGTCAGTTACTCAATCGCTAATGAATTTTCAGATGTGCATTCAAAAAGTAATAACATATTGAGGAATTCAAATAATCTGGGATATTTAATGAAACCGCTAATAGAACTCTAAATTACATAAAGATTATTAAAATCAGTTTATTACATCCAACATAGTGTGACGTCAGAGACGATCTAAAGTTCAGCGTCTAGAAATATTTTAATACTATATAGGTGAAAAGTTTATCAAAATTTAAATATTAAATGAAACACGATGAATTTATGACGCAGCGTAACAGTTGCGTTAGACAACAACAAATGTGGCAAGGTATTATTTACCATAAACTAGTAAACGAAGGACGGATTTATTTAAACGCCTGTGGGAGTATAACGGAGTCTACAATTTTAAAACCACACGACATTCCTGATGTATCCGAAAAGTATTAAAAATATGGTCATATAAATCTTTCTAAATTGGATGAACGATTTTATGAGCTCCGACTTTTATCCAATATAATTGCTGATGTAAAGACTTCCAAATTGATTCTATTCTATTTCTAAATAATTTATTAAAATATCTTAGAATAGTTTTCTTTTATCTAAAGAATGCATTAATCACATCAAATCTATGACTTATTCTATGATTTATTCACCATAAAATTAACACATACAGTTTCGAAAAATTATAACCGTCTTTTTTGTAAGTCACATTATTAAATAAAGGGTGGTCCAACCATAACGCACGATGTTAATTGTGAGTCACACCTTAACGTCAAGTTTTTTGCCCAACTTAATTTGACATTTCTTTGTTTCAGTGTTTGACAAATTCAACCATGGAGAGGTACACAATTGAGCAGCGCGTTAAGATTGTTGAAGCCTTTTACGAAAATGGGCGTTCAAATCAAAATGCATTTCGTGCACTTCGTGACTTTTTTGGTCAACATAATCCACCAAATGTGTCCACAATCGGGAGAATTGTGCGCAAATTTCAGCAAACCGGGTCTGTAGGAAATGTGAAAACACCTGTGCATGCTCGCCGAGTTCGTTCTGCGGAAAACATCGCTGTTGTTCGCGATAGTGTAGCAGAACAGCCGTCAACCTCGACTCGTCGTCGTGCCCAACAATTGAACATCTCACGAACATCACTGATGCGAATTTTGAATAAAGAGTTGAATTTACACGCTTACGAGGTTCAATTTACTCAAGAACTGAAGCCTACTGACCATTTCAAGCGTCGTCAATACGTCGAATGGTTGGTTGAACAGACAGAAGTGAATGGTGACTTCTGAATCTTCAGCGACGAGGCACACTTTCACCTCAGTGAATTCGTTAACAAGCAGAATTGCCGCATTTGGGCAAATGAAAATCCACGAGTGATTGTTGAAAAGCCGATGCATCCACAAAGAGTGACTGTTTGGTGCGATTTATGGGCTGGCGGCGTCATCGGGCCGTACTTTTTCGAAAAAAAGGTCGGCCAAGCAGTTACCGTGAATGGTGTTCGCTATCGCGAGATGATAACGGACTTCTTGCGGCCAGAAATTGAGGATATGGACCTGGACGATATGTGGTTCCAACAGGATGGTGCCACTTGCCACACGGCCAACGAAACAATGGCACTTTTGCGCGAGAAATTCAATGGCCGTGTTATCTCACGTCGTGGCGATGTTAATTGGCCGCCACGATCATGTGATTTGACACCGTTGGACTTCTTTCTTTGGGGATATTTAAAAGAAAAAGTGTACGTCAATAAGCCAAGAACAATTCAAGAGCTAAAGGATGAGATAATTCGGCACATTAACGACATTGAACCTCAATTATGTCTCAGTCATTGAAAATATGGACCATCGGATAGAGGTATGCCACCGAAGCCGTGGCGAGCATTTGGCCGATATTTTGTTTCGCACATAATTGTCATAGATCCTTCTATCATAATAAAAAATATTAAGATAATTCTCTGAAAACTTTTTGTTTTATTTACAATTAACATCGTGCGTTTTGGTTGGACCACCTTTTAGTTCAGAAATGGTTTAATAATTACAAGACGTCCAACATACATAATTCCCCTTCTTCTCAGTTAGTACAATAACACTAACTAAACTTAACCTAACTTTAATTTTTCATACAATAAAATCATGACAGTTTCGCGTTGCATAAACAAACTTTCGTTTATTTTAAAAGCTGGATTGTTAATATAAGTTTAAATCAAGAAACCCAAACATGCATAAAACGGTTTTATGCATGATTTTCAAAATAATTTACCCGTCTTTTTAATACGATAACGCGAACAATGTATATTAGGTGTTGTTTTATTGAAATTTATTTCTTGAAAAGTGTTAAAAGTAAAATAAATAATCGGTCTTGAAGAAGACTATAATCTCTTAAAAAAGTACAATTTTTAGGAAAATAATTAAAAACTGAAGAAAAAATGTTCGAGATACTAAAGAGCGCGGGAATGAAGTATAAAGATAGGAGAGTAGTTAGTACACAATCTATACAAAGAGCAAACTGCTGTTATAGAAGTAGAAGGGGAAAAAAGGGAAGTAGGTATTAGGAAAGGAGTAAGACAAGGATGTACGCTATCACCACTAATTTTTAATCTGTACATCTGTACATAAAAATGCTGAGATTCGCGGATGATATAGCAGTATTAGCATCTAGTAAGGAGGAATTAGAATCAGCATTGAACGAAATGGAGGCAGTGTTGACAGAGGAATACGGAATGAGGGCGAATAAAAACAAAACTAAAGTGTTAGTGTGCAGAGGGCGCGAAAGCAGAGCAAAAACGAAAGTACAAATTAATAATGAAAGATTGGAGGAAGTTAAAGACTTTACTTATTTAGGAAGTAAAATAAGTTGGGATGGAAGAAGCGATAAAGACATAAAACAAAGAATACCGCAAGGTCGAGTAGCTTTTAACAAAAAGAAAGCACTTTTATGCTCGGGGGTAATAAACTTAGAAACAAGGAAGAGATTCTTGAAAACATATGTATGGAGCACGGCACTATACGGTTGTAAAACGGTAGGGGAAGCAAGTAGGAAGAAATTAGAAGCTTTTGAGATGTGGTGTTACCGAAGAATGATGAAAATACCATGGACTGATAGGGTTAGAAACGAAGAAGTATTGGAGAAAGTCGGCGAGAAAAGAAGTATGTGGAAAACATAAAGAAGAGAAGAGATAGCCACTTGCTGAGACATGGGGGAATAGTCCGCGATATTTTGGAGGCAGAAATAGGAGTGAAGAAAGGCAGAGGTAGGCCTAGATTAGACTACTGCTCGCAAATAGTAAGGGATGTAGGTTGTAGCACAATTAGCGAAATGCATAGGTTAGCACAAGATAGGAGAAGCTGGAGGTTAGCGTCCAACCAGTCTTAAGACTGATGACCTCATGATGATGAATTAAAAACGTCAGTAAACTTTACGTAAAATTATGGTTGTTCGCCTCTATTTCTAACATTGTTAATTTTGCGGCGCCATCGTTAGTTAATGAACTTGGCGAATATTAGCCCCAAAACTAGAGGAAGAAGTCTGTCACACATCTGTGTGATTTATAGGTTAATATTTTTTCAATTGTTAAACACGTTAAACATCCAAGTTGATACTTTATTATCGAAATGTTATAGAGAAGCAAAACTAGAAGAAGAAGACTTCTACGAAAAAACGATGTATTAATAATTAAAAGAAAATAAATAGAAATAAGTTCTATACACATACATTTAATAAAATGATTGTAATAATTACAATTTATATACAAATATAGTTGTGGTCTAAAGTTTTCTGTTTTCTTAATTGTTATGATTTCATATTCATTTTAGTTATATACAGATTACACCACACGTTTGTTTAATATATTGATACTATTATGGTTAATGAAGTTTTAGGACTAATAATTTGATTTACACTGTATATTACTTAAAAATAGGGAAAATAAAGGCATTTCACGAAATTTAAAGTTTAAATTTGTATTTCTTAGGTGAAAACCAAAAAATAATTATTGGTACAATAACTGTGGTACTGGACACTACAAAATCGTGACGTTGTAGTAATGGTTTTGTGAAAAATTTCGATTTATATTTCCTTCGAAGCTATCTTGAACAGATCGAAACCTCGAACCCCTTATATTGACCTACATACGTAAAAACACCCTATTTCTTACCCCCTACATAATATGGACCATATGGCGTATGAAAGCGACTCGACTTGTGTGCACTGTTTTACCACTTAAGGTTGAAATTTTGAAAATGTTTCATATGCTCACTAGATATTTGATCTATTCCTATGTTAACACGTATTACTCAACTTTAATTGAAATTAAACGTGTAATAATATAAGGAAATATTAATTATAAGTACTGACATTGTTAATAGACTTTTCTTATATATTTTTATTATATTTCAATAACCATTTTAAGAAGATTATTCTCTTTATAGGAATGTTTTCTGTTGATACAAAGTTGTTCCTAGTTTGTCCTACTAGTAAGTTGGATTCGGATGAGATTTTTTAGTTTCTAAAACTACTAGATGTATCTTCAGTTGTAAAATACAATACATGTTCTTTAGTTATATATTTCACTAAGTGTTTCACTTGGTCAATCATACAAAGTGTAAGAATCTACATGATATTTAATTCCAGATAAGATTAAAATATTTATAGTCTTACTTTGTTTGATTTAAAATGATGTTAGGATAGAAGTAAGAACCATCTTAATATTCTCGTTATTATAAAAGAATATACTGTGTGTTAGAAATGTATCTAAAAATACTCACATTTATGATGGATAGCAGTTCCGATACGTACATTCTTTCAGTCTCGAAAAGTTCTGTTAAAACATGTCCAGTCTTAATCCTGTTAACTTCGTCACATTCCGGCGACACGTTCTTCTCGTTTTGGTGGTCAAAATTCGAATCCTGCTCGGCGTCCACCGGCGACGTCATCTTAAAAAGAATTATATGAATGTTTAGAGTGCTATATACCATGGTGCATAGTTAATATTTTGTTAGAGTTTCGTGCAATCCGGTGACTCAGCCAGGTCGATAATACGTACAAACGAGTAGAAAAATCCGTCGCAAAATCCATAATCATAACCAACGATTGAACAAAAATATCTTTCGTTTTCGCAGCAACCGCATTGGTCAGGATATTCCATGGCTTGGCGTCGAATTTTCGTGTACGAAAGTTACCACGAAACGCATCTTGAAAAGCTGTTAATGAACTGAATATGGGATTAAACGCCAGATATTTTTATTGTCGAGGAAACTGGTTTTAAAACTGGAACGTCGATGTTATCAGTTTTGCGCGGAGCGACTCTTTCAGTTATTTAGGAAATGCTAATAAAATTGAAAAGCTGAAACCGCAATACGCGGAATAAATTAGTCAAATTGTCTGCTAGGGCCGCCTCGATCTGTGGGAGAGGTCAAAAGCATTTCACGGTAACGAATCTGATCAACGCCCCACAGCACGTAAATTTGATGACGTCACACGAAACACGGCCATTATAATATAAAAAACGTGCTATGCTTTAACGTCTTTTAATTCAGGAATCCACTTTCTTGTTAATTGATTTTTTGTTAGTAGAACCGAACTATATACGACTCCACAATAAATATTAGACTAATAGTAGTCAACAGAATTGAAACGTCAGTACGGATATTTGATAAATTAAACGCGTTGTCGGATTTCTCTAAATTTAAATTAACTTAAATTTATTAAAATATGCTCAATGTAAATTTTTAACATATTAACTGAAATTTGTTATATATATTTTTAATTGTTAAAATTCATATTGGAACCAGTTTATGTCCTTTAAAATATTTATTACGCACCATCGGGAAAGGACGTAATGAGACCCTTATCTCAATATATCTCTCGGAAATATAGGTAATACTGAATTTATCTTTGGTGTATATGCTTTTGGTCAACAGACGGAGTAATTTTACATTTAGTCGGGTCCACTAGGACGTAGCCAACAACTTTGCACCGGGGTCCGGGTTACGACGGCGTATCGATCGATCAACTAGATTCTCGCTGACACTGAAGCAGATAACGTGGCACCGGTAGGCAGTGCACGTTTGATAGCATTGCGTTATCAGAATATCGCCCAATTAAGACTGCAATACCCACATCTAGTTATGACTTATGTACATCGTCATTCAAGTTTAATATACAGTGATAGTTATGTGAAATGTACATTGTGCAATATAACATTAAAGTTTTATAGTAAAAGTCACATCAACACATCACATGGGAAAGCAATCAAAAGCAATCACATGGGAAGTAAGGATAAATATAGTATAAATACGACATACTGTACTGGAAGTTTTAAACGACTTTGTATGTATATTAAGTAGCTGTAATATTGCATGAAATAGCACCTGTCGGGTATTTTGGGAAAAGTATGTACCCAATTGGAAATTACCAAGTAAAAGCCAACTGGGCACGCATTTACCGCAAGTGAAGCATCTTGCAAAAATGCCACACATAGTGAGATAAAAAATAACAAATTGGGGACGAAACCACGGATAGCAAACAAAACAAAAAAAAAATAGAGTGCACATAGTGGGACACACTTTAAAGGTTTACTCATTACATTCTTTCTCGACGGTGTGTGTAAAGCTTTTATTTTTAACTTTTGTTTTTCACCCAATTTTAAATTTGAGCATTAAAAAATACACTCTTTGATATAAAGGTTATTACTGTTATACGACTAATTATATTTTACTGTTATATAACTTCGAATTGAAAGTACAAAGATAATATACATATTAAAACTTCGGTTCTCAACTAAATAAGTGGCCGTTTCCAAATATTAAAACTAAAATTTACATATTTATCAAAATTGTAATGAATTACAGTTATTTTATGTGTTTCTGTAGATTTACCGTTGCCATAAAATAATTGTTTACAATTTAGTAGTTTAGTTTTACATAATTACGTTATTTTCGTCTGTCGATTTTACTGTACTCATCAACAATATTGGATACATTTTCAGTGTCTAAAAAAGTATCGCCAACGATTATAAAAAACTTATTATACGTAAACCAGTCAGTTTCAGTGCCAATAGCATAAAATCGTTTTAAAAATTTATGTAGTCTAAGAAAAAATCACTTATACGAGAGGGTACCCAAAAAAAAAGAACGAGACTCATTTTCTGTAGACAAGTGGGTCGACAGTGCTACCCTCTCCCGCTAGGTACGTTTACTAGATCATGTTTGATCGTCGCAGAACAATCGACGAATTGGAGAAAATAACTGGAATTTCCTGGAATTTATGTCAAGGAATCCTAACTAACGGTTAAACATGAGACGCGTAGCGGCATAATTTATTTCACGACTGCTTTTCGATGACCAGAGAGAGAACCATCTGAAAGTGTGCCAGGAATTCAAAGAATAGGCACAGACTGACCCTAATTTCTTGTCAAAAGTCATCACAGGAGATGAATATTCTTGTTGCGGCTATGACTTCGAAACAAAACAGCAGTCCAGCCAGTGAAATACACCTTCATCGCCCAGGCCAAAAAAACATAGCAAGTGAAATGAAATGCGAAGTCCATGATGGTTTGTTTTTTCGACATCAAAAAAGTTGTTGTTGAATTTGTTTCTCGGGGCGCCATAGTTAACCAAAATTACTATCTGGAAATGCTAAATCGATTGCGTGAGGTAGTGGGAAAAACGACCGGAATTGTGGAGATCGGGGTTTCTTCATCATGACAACGCGCCTGCCCACACAGCTTTTCTATGTCTTGTCTACGTATAGCCATACTGCTCAATAACCCTTTTAAATGAAGTATAATACACACCCTTAGTACTAACTGTTCCCCAAGGGTATCCCTTTATTGATTTTACGAACTCATTCAATGATCTTTCTTCATTTATTTTTATTCACTTTTCTACTTAACCCTCGGACAGTTACACGGATACGCTCAACCCACTGATGTGAGAATTGAACCCACGCCCGGATTACTCTTGAGCCAAAAGCTTTCGTTACAAAATCCATTTTGCAATCAATTTCAAATGTAAAATTACAAATAACACTTCACAAGTAACACCAATACGTGAGGTAATAAGTTTTTTCTATTGTTTTGAAGACAATTTGAAAAATTTTGTTCGTTTAAAAAACAATTGGGGGAGGTTCTCCCAGAGTGAAAATAAGTAAAACTCATTACTGCCTGTATGGACAATCAAAATTAAAAATCGACCTGTTTTAGGAATTACCAGTGAAATTCTCTATTATCAGAGTTATATAATGTAATCCAGTTAAATGTTTCCGCCTTATATATTGTATAAACTGGAAATTTCCATATTGGCGTACAATAATTGTGTTGCATATATTAAAATATAAATTGTGGTAGATATGGATAAATATTGGTGTTAAAAGTCATACAAACGTGGGGGAAATAAAATAAAAGCCATAAACCATAATTAAAACACTATTTTAAAATTAACAATTCAGTTATTACTTAATATTGTTTTACTGAATTTAAAACATGCTTTCTTATAGGCACTATTTTAAAAATACATCAAATTCGCTTGATTTACTGTATGTAATTTCATATCACCTAATTTCAAATTCTCCTTTTAGATGTTAACTCTTATCTAGATAATAATGACACGTTGATTAATCGTGCGAATTAATTCCCATTTCTCAGGAATATTTCCGATATTTCTATATTCGAAATAATGCGAAAAAATCTCGATAAACCAGAGAAATCGATAATATTTTTTATATACCCAACATAACCTAACTAATATCGTTAAGTTAGGTGAAGAAGAAGATTAAGTATTTAATATATCGAAATCTACCTACGAGATCGTAAACCTTTATCTACCTAACATAACCTAACATAATGTCGTTAAAATTAGGCGAAGAAGATTTAGTATGCAATATATCGAAGAGAAATCGATATTTTTTAACTACCGAACATAACCTAATCTCCTGTTAAAATTAGGCGAAGAAGATTGAATATTTTCGATTTTATAAACAAGCAGAAATCATCAGGTTTATCAATTGGGCTCTTTTCATTTTACAATATTTAAAAATACCCCACATACTAATTTGTCTAATTATGCAGAGATAGGTTCTATTTGTAATCTATTTATTTACTTATAAATTCATGTATGTACAAACCATTAAATATAAATTAGATAACCAGCGAAGTGTCAGTATGAAACTGATTTTCAACTTAAGAGAAAATAGAACACTACTTTGAAAGAAAAATAAACTTATTTATAGTTTAATATATATGGTCAATAAGATCTCGATAAAAACCATAGCTGGTAATCAATTAATTAACAACAAATACCTACACTAACTGTACAATATACACCTATTATACATTGAGCAGGAAAATTAAGGGATGTAAAAAAATCCTGAATCTTTAGGTAATTTTCAGAGGACTGTAACTTGGAGAAAAATATATACATGCAATCACAGTCAAGCCAGAGGCCCAAATGTTTGCATTAGTTAGTAATATTAAGAAAATATTTCCTACTTAATTTAACTTTTACCTGGGATATTGTCTTAATTTTTGAGGAAAATATAACTTTTGATTCGTCTGGCTTCAACTTTAATCTATGAGCAGCAGGATATAAGTCCCTATTAATTACTTAATTTGGCATATTTATATAATTATGAGTAACACTACGATAAACTTGAGAGCCATCAGCATACTGGTGTATGCTGCAGCCTTTAAATATTCAAAAATATCAGAAGTATATATGGAAAATAATAGAGGTCCAAGCATAGACCCCTGAGGGACTCCATAACTGATGGACAAGACACCAGACACTTTAAGATGTACAATGATTGTGTGCGCTCAGTTAAATACATGTGAACATAAGCAGCAGCTGTGATATTAAACCAAAATTCTTAAGCTTATTACACACAATATTGTGGTATCAAAGGCCTTACTGTAATCTAGAAGGACCAAACATGTCACCAAGTTATTATCAGTGGTCTTAAGAATATCGTCTGAGAATGGATAAAAACAGTAGTAGTACTATATTGTGGTTTATTGTCTGACCAAAACGATTATTATTAAAATATGTTATTTGTGTTTTTAATGCCATTTCTAATACTTTTGAAGTAGTTGACAAGATACTAATAGAACAAAGATGAATAAATTCAATGGATTACAAATTTTTGGCAAAGGCATAATGTTAGAATCTTTCCAAGTTTTAGGGAAGGTGGATGTTAAAATAGGATGGAAAATCATAAAAAATAATGGTTTTATAATATACCACTAATTTAAGAATATTAAGGGAAATATGGTCAGAACTAGTATGACATTTGATCATATTATATTTCACAATATATTCAGTGCCAATAGAAATGAAAAGTTGGGAATTTAATATAAGAATAGATATAAAGATACCGTTTCATACATTTTTACATGCACACTTTCTTACGAACAACGAACAACTGTTTTAAACATTCACTCCAACCTAATTCTATTTAACCTATTACATAACATAACCTCACTTTCGCTTTTACTTTGAAATGTACACCTACGAAACGAATTTGTAATATCAGATATATTACGGTATTTCGTTATATAAATGTTTTAGATTCGATTATGTGAGGGAACGAGGAATATTTATAGATTTTTTGGCGTTTGTTAACTACAAATCATTTTGTAAAATTAGTTTTATATTTTAGTCTTGTACGTACCATCTTTTTTATCAATTACATGCTAAATTTAGCTTTACTGATGTAAATATGTAATACTATATAAAAATGATAGCCACGGCTGGTGAAAAGATGACTAATAAATATGGAAAACACCAAAAAGTGTATTATTTTAAAATTATTTATGCACAATCAATCGTTTTAATCTGATATTCTTCTTCTTCTTAAATAGACGTACGATTTAAGTTGGCTAAATTTAATATTTATATTTTAATAGAGAAGAAAAACAAGTATATTTATTTGTTCCCTCAATTTTAAGTTAAAGTTCAACAATATTTCTAAATATTAAACCTATTTTCTTGTAATGTTGAGCGCTATGTGTAGAGACAAATAATAAATACCTTTGGAATAGTGTAGGCCTTTTTTAAGACGGCCCTGGCAGGCTGCGGCGCTCCAATTTGGGGTTGCCTTGGCACGGCCGGCTCGGGAACCACAGTCTGTACTGGTCGCTTCGGTTTTACCGCTAATTTATTTAAACTAGTAATATGTTTGTTACACATAAGGGTAACATCTTCGATCCTTTGGAGCACCTGCAATTTTAACACGTAAATTATCGATTACTTTTAAATGAAATCGAATACCGACCTGTGACACGAGCGGTTTCGTTTCCGGTGTAGCGGTATCCTGAAAGGTATCCCTAAAATCCTTGGGACCATTTAAGGTAAACTCCTTCGATGATCTTATGAATTCTTGTATTTCTTTTAAGTATTTTTCTGCTAGTTCCGGGGCCGTTGAACATTGTTCAATTCTCTGCGACGACAAAAGATCTATCCCGTTCGCACACCATTTGTTGGCCTGAACAATAAAAAAAACAACGCGAAAAATTAAAAATTCACGATGACGCGCGCCAGATAATGTTGCATACCGTAAAACACCCACTAGTATTTCAGACAGAGACGAAGTTTTAACATGTCTCATAATTACACTACTTCCTATCAATAAAAATTATCATGGTCTGTTTGTAAGCAGATAGCAGGCAAACAAAACAACGGCTGATACACGTTTTCGCGGTTTTCCGGTTCATGCGCGCCCGGCACCCGGGATTCTCTAGTGGACTGCATCCGAAAGCTTAAAACCACTTGTCGGTAGGCGGACGCCTAACTAAAATCGGGATACCTAGTTAAGCGAAGAGCTTGCCATGGTAAATACATTTAAATTAAATGCGACTGTAGTATTTGTATAAATATTAATTGAAAGCGATTTATTGGGTAAAAATAATTCTACATTAAGTTAGCTCAACCAAGATAAATACTAATGATTTAACAACTTATAAGATAAAAACTACATTACTAATTGTCTCAAAGCTTCGGGTGTATCTCACTGTATTTCACTAAGAGTATTTCTGGATATCAACAACAAATAATCTTAATTTGTCACACTGTTGAACAAATAATCAGTACTTTCGGTAAACTCTGATAATGCCAGTCTACTCGTGATTCTTATTTTGTAGGGAGATTTAAATTTAAAAAACTAAAATTAAAAAGAAAACGCAGCTGGGATTTAGATAGAGACGAGCAAAATATGGACTTTAGGGGTTTCTGATTCCTGATTTTCGGTATCATAGGTTAGAAACTCTACAAGATGTCCTAGAATGTATTTCGCAGTTGAAAAGATGATGAACCAAAAACTATTTTAAATTGTATAAAAAAACTTTGTCAAAAATAAATAGGAAAAAATTGCAATGAAAGTACTGACAATCGTGCAAAATATAACTACTTATATTGTCAATAAGGACTGTGGAAATGTCCGTTAAAAACCGTAACTATAGGGTTCGTTTCTTTCAGATCAATGTAAATTCTAGCCGACGATTTGTTAATGTGTTATATGAAATGTTCGTAGCTGAAACAATAAATACAGTGCACAATAAATCAATTTTTTATCAGTGTCTGTTATTTCTGGATAAACATAACATAAAAAAATGGTGACTAATTTCCGTTTACGGTTAGAGGAGTGCCAGCAGCGTGAGGGTCAACATTTGGAGAACATAATCTTTAGTACTTAATTTTCCAAAACCTTGTCTAAAAATTAACAAAAAGAATTATTTTTTTTTGACTTCTAGTTTTTTTTTATTGAATCTACAAATACCCCCTACCCTTTCTGGACACCCGTTACATTAGGATTTCGTTAAGAAATCGGCACCCAATATTTTAAATAAAAGTTATGGACAATTAAATTTAATTATACACAAATGTGGTTAAGGGTTAGTAAGAAGTTGGTTAACAATTTTTGTTACACAGGGGTTTTAGTGATTTGTGTTCCTGTTCGTGGGTAACAACGATGGTCGTGTGGGTTGGAAACCACTATATGGTTGCATGGTTTCTATAAATTTTTCGTGTATTACTACAAAAATGTGTATCGGAACCAGAACCATGGGAATTTGTTTATCGAACTTGGATATTTCGTGATTTGAGAGACTAGGCATGACTGCTTTTATGGTAATGTCAACAGTATTTGACCTATTGTTTTGATTAAATTGTTTGTATCCAAAAAATTGCAATTCTAGTTACGCAGGGTTAAAATAAAAGAAGTAGTAAAAATATTTGTGTCACCAAGGGTGAGTTTGAATTTCATGATTGGGATTTGTTAACAAATTGATTTTGGTATGACTTCATTGTGTATGACCCAGTTAAAAGTTACCAAGAAGCATATGTTCTTGATGAGATTTGAGGTGCTTCCTAGACGCAATTATACAGACACCAACATTCTGATCAGAAAATAAACTAGTCTGCAGTTAGCAGAATGGAAGGGGAATTTAGAAAACAAGGCATTGTAGGAAAATTGGGCACTAGACATCAAAACTGGATGAATATGTGCAGTTTAATTAAAACTGAAGAAAACGAGTCTTCAATTATGGCAAAAATTCTGTAAAAAAATAACGGAAATTGATATTTGGGATTCAGTATTTATATACAATGCGTTAAGAAAAGTCTGGAATAAATTCGGTATTTTTAATAGTCAATAATAGTTGAGGAATATCCTCGGATACGTCAATTTTGTTTGTCTTGTGTACATTTTTATGTAAAAATAATGTAGATGGCGCTATAACATACAGAATATATTTTGTGAACATAAATTGTGTGAATTGGAGGATCTGGGGCTGTCCCCGACACAAACATGTGTAAATATTCAATAATGAAAGTGAGTACTTAGATAGCCAATTTTAAAAACGCTGCTACATTAAAAATAATAATTAAAGACGAGAAATATTAATCATAAAATTTTATTCTGGGTATTGCCACTTTAAAATATTCAGTATAATTGAATTCTTATTACCCCAGAAAATTCATTTGGTGACACGTTTTGATTTTCGAGTTGTATTTTCCTTTTTAATGGAATTGTTTTTAACCATTTCGTTTTTGTCTAATTAATATATTAATAAACGGGCTAATATATTTCTATTTCTTGTATATATCTCTCTCAATAATGCTAACATAAAAATATAAATATAAAATCATCAGCTTTTTATTTACAACCCATGAAATTATAACTTAATTTCATTTGAACTTTCCAGTCTTCTTCCAGCATAATTCAATTTTTATTCTTTTCCGAAAACCTACACTAATGAAGTTATCGAATCTCTCCACTATTTACTGTACAAACTCTAAAGTAATCACTTATCTGTACATTTCTTTGAAAACCAAACAAGAAGAGGAATATCAACTTTATTTTTTACTTTCTTTTCGTATCAGTTACTATATTATCAGTGGCGAAGCGATTAAGGCTGTAAGGCGCATCCTACCCTACATATTTTAGATGGTAGGCCCCTTTTTTATATTGCCACTTGCCTTTGCCAGAATGATAAACATTTTCTGTTCATATTATCATACATATTTCCATTTAAACTGAAGCGCCAGCATGCCGGCAACCGGCAGTGCGCAAACCTTGGCCGGCCGCTATCTGGGCTGTCGACAGCCAGCCCAGACAGCGGCTTGGTTTTAACGGAACAGGGGAGGAGATGGGAGTACGCGGAACAGTTTGCTTAATACAGTGGCTATAATATTGACCTGTCATTACTCGTAGTGATTAGTGTTATTTTTAAGGATAATGGCGGCCCTAGACAGCGCCGATTTAGTAGACTTTCAAATTAATAAGAGTGGTTATTTTAATAATTTATCTTTAGAAGATAAACTGAAAACTAAAGACGCATATTTAATTATAAACTGAAATTACAAACTGAAAATGAAAGCGGCAAAACATACAATTTATTTCAAGAACTATAGATGTTCTTGCAGAAAAGAAAATGCGGCGAAAAAATATAGGTAAGTTGTTTTTGCGGTTCAACTATTCAATATATATGTTGCATTAAAAATGAGCAGCCCCCCTCACTCGCCTAATTCAGGACCTACCCTCAGCTTGAATCGATGCTTCGCTACCGTATATTATATACTGTCTGTCATGAGAATATAACACTTACATAAATGATAACTCACCTTCTCCACTCTTTCCATTAATTCTCGACATTTAGCCAACATCTCCTTCCTCCTCGTGAGTCGTTCAAGCAACAAATCCCTCATTCTCAGTAGTTCGCTACACTTTGGTTCCACACACTCCAACGGACACGAATTTTTTATATTAATCAAATGTTGACCAGAAGATATAACTTCTTCGGCACGTTCTATGTCTACATTACATAATTTCTCAAATGTATTAGTTTCCTTTATTAACGTGTCCACCCTAACGACGGTCTCCCCTACTTCAGTCATTTCCGAGACCGTCTTTAAATTAGTGTCGAAGTTTGTCTGTAGCTCCCTGAAGTCCTGTTCAAAACGGCGCAACTCGAGACAGTGGCGCAGCTTGGTAGAATGTTGTTGCCAGAATTCGTCAAATGTCTTTTCCGTTTCCTCCAACTGTACTAGCAATCGTTCCACGGCAAAGACGTTGCTAATAGTATCAGAACTCTGCGAGAATTTATCATCGGGGGACGGGGGTGTCTTTTGTTTAATACTGCACAGTAAGGTCTCTCCGTGTTTGGCTGCCGATAGGATTTCTTCTTTTAAGACTGAATAATTCTCGGTCTGCTTGTTCAGTAGCTGCTGCGTGGAATCAACATTATTTGGCAACTCGGTTTCTTCGATAGTCTTCGTAAACTCATCTAACGCATTTGAAACTTGCTGCGTTATCGTTGAAAATTTCTCCAGCTCAATCCTTTGCTCTATCCACTCCTCGTGGTTATATTGCAACGTACCGCCCAAATCTGAAGTTAACTGCCTTACGTTTATATATTTATGCAGCTCCTCAGCAGTACTTAATACTATCATTCGAAATTTGAACTCGTCCTTAAATAACTTATTGCTTACTTCTGATAAAGCTTTTTGTATAAAACTAGCTGGCCTTAGAACATATACAACATGGATAAGGCCTGGAAAGTAGACCTAAAATAAACGCAATAATATTTATTTACTTAAAAAAAAACTTGTATGGCTTACTGAAATTTTTAAAAGCACAGTTTTGACGGAATTCCACCTATCCGTCCTTCTGTCTATGATTAAATGGAAGCCCAAATCTGCATCTTGGAGACTGAAATAGACGGAATCGATTATTAGGGCTTTTGCGGATTTGCGACACTTACGCAGGCACTGACGTTAAATAAAACATTAGACGTTGATACTCTAGGTCCGAGAGCATTTGGAAATTATTGTTATCCGGGAACGTTATTATAGGACAGCCTTCGTTTGATTTTCCACCTGAGATAATGGCATATTGGTGTTGCAAAAGTTCTGCGACGTCGTTTACCCCCAAAGGCTCTAAGTTGACCGAATTTTGCATTTCGAACTCTTCACAGGCATTGAGGGGCTCCTCTGCAAAAAGAAAATTAATTACAGTTGGAATTTAAATGCATTATATTGCCTCTGCTGCAGGTTACGTTATATCTTTCTCAAACAGCAGAAGCACGCTATCATCTGAGTACGCTAAGACTAACACACTACCCCAATTATCAGAAATAGTAACTTACTTTTAAAAATTTCAATTAATGCATCCATGACGGCTTCCTTGTTGTAGATTAATTTAATCTGGGTTGAAAATATTTATTAGTACAATACCGTGCTGATGTAGCATAAATAAAATTTGCAATACACGTTGCAACCAACACAGTTTTCTATAGGGTATTTTGTCATCATTTTCTAGGCACAAAATAGTATGTTCACACAAATTATACTAATAAGTGGGAAATAACCATAAATATAATAATAATGAATAGCCAAGGGTGGGCAAAATGAGAGCAAGACAAACATGAAAACATATTTATTACAAAAGTACTCTATCACATCTTTAAATATAAAGAATATTTATGTGTTAACACTTCTAAAACAAACCGACAGGAAAGCATAAAACACTCGCCAGGCAAGCATTTTGTGTCGTCCTGTTGTTGCTTAAGAAATGCAATTTTTTTACGGTTTTATCCTTTTTGTTACATAATATACAAAAACAAATAAAAAATACATTGTTTGTTAGACTTAATAATACAAATATATAATACACTTTTACATGATTCCAAAGTGTACATTTGGATTTTTGACAATTCTACTTTCAATGCATAAACGCAATTCCTAATGCAGGCACAGGGTGTTCGAGATTTTTCATTATAAATTACAGTGAAAATGATATAAAAATATAGTTTAGAAAAATCGGGGACACCATGCACACAAGAACAAACGAAAGGCCAGACATTTGATCTACTACTGAGTTTCTAACAAAATAAATTCTTAAATAAGAATCGTATTGCAGTATTTCAAGAACATGCATAAATATGTATATGTAATAAATATAAACTTAATATATAAATAAAAAGAACAAAATTACAGCTTTTATTCATGATATTCTCGTTGTTTTAATTGTCTGATTTATTTTTAAATGTATATCCAGATATTATTTTGAAAATATTTGATGTTTGCATATGCATATATTATTGATAGAAATCTACAATGTACATATACAGTGGCGGCCAAATAATTAGCAATGGTATAGTGATCTACCATTTCCATGGTGAGACAAAAAGTATATAAAAACAGAAAACTACTTCGACTCTTTCAGCCACCAACAGATGTCGCGAATTCCTAGCCCAAAACACACATTCAGTGCAGCGTTTCCTTGGCGATGTTAAAAGTCATGCAGACATATAATTAACAACGAACAGTCGTTCAGTAGTTTCAGAGTGAAATAGGCATTATTGTACATTTAAATTTGCATTAAACTGTTGTTTATGGTACAGTGTTCAGTGAAAATTGGAGAGTGCTATTTACTGAAATTATTTTTATGTAAACAAAATGAGAAAAAAGAAAAGTTGCACAATTGAAATGCAGCGTGTTATTTTAAATTTAGTTAAGCACAATTGGGGCCAGATTTAAAAAATATTCTGCTAACTTGGATCGCCGAATTTTGAGAATAGCGAAAATGGATTTTTAAGAAGACGGCCGGCGATATACACTGAGGACTATTTTCTGGCGAAAAAGGAGTGTCGTCAATTCGTACTTTTCGGAAGTGTTTGAATGAGGCCAATCTGTTTGGAAGAGTTGCGCGAAGGAAGCTGATGGTCAATATAAAGAATCGAATACTTGGAGGTTAGCTCAAGACAATGACCCTAAGCACATTGCACGAAGGAGTGGCTAAGGAAAATATCTATTGACGTTATTGACTGGCCTTCATGTAGCCCTGATCTGAACCCCATCGAAGATCTGTAGGGTGAAGTGAATAAAATAAACGTGTGGGGCAACAACGATATAAAAATTTAAATGAGTTCTACGAAGCCATTGAGAAAGTCTGGAATTCAATACCCGTGAACATGTGCCACACTTTAATAGACTCTATGCATCAAAGATGTAAAAAAGTGATAAGAAACCAAGGATTTCTAACAAAATATTGACAAGTTTTCAAGATTTGTTTAAATAATAAACCTTTATTCATATGGTTCCTAATTATTTGTCCCATGCTCACTGGAGATGACAAGGTAATCACGAATACAAAATTTTCCATAGATAGATATAAAATTAGACGTGTTAAGGGTGGACTTAGTGAAGGTCAAAATATTTCTGTACATATAATTTGCATGAGGGTGAATAAAAACAAAACTAAAGTGTTAGTGTGCAGAGGGCGCGAGAGCAGAGCAAAAACGAAAATACAAATTAATAATGAAAGATTGGAGGAAGTTAAAGACTTCACTTATTTAGGAAGTAAAATAAATTGGGATGGAAGAAGCGATAAAGACATAAAACAAAGAATAGCGCAGGGTCGAGTAGCTGTTAACAAAAAGAAAGCACTTTTATGCTCGGGGGTAATAAACTTAGAAACAAGGAAGAGGTTTTTGAAAACATATGTATGGGGCACGGCACTATACGGCTGCGAAACCTGGACGGTAGGGGAAGCAAGTAGGAAGAAATTAGGAAATTAGAAGCTTTTGAGATGTGGTGTTACCGAAGAATGATGAAAATACCATGGACTGATAGGGTTAGAAACGAAGAAGTATTGGAGAAAGTCGGCGAGAAAAGAAGTATGTGGAAAAACTTAAAGAAGAGAAGAGATAGAATGGTAGGCCACTTGCTGAGACGTGGGGGAATAGTCCGCGATATTTTGGAGGCAGAAATGGGAGTGAAGAAAGGCAGAGGTAGGCCTAGATTAGACTACTGCTCGCAAATAGTAAGGGATGTAGGTTGTAGCACAATTAGCGAAATGCGTAGGTTAGCACAAGATAGGAGAAGCTGGAGGTTAGCGTCCAACCAATCTTAGGACTGATGACCTAATGATGATGATAATATAATTTGCACCACCTCTGTCGCAGATGTTGAAAAGTAAATGAATATCACTAAGACAGGATACCGTTGTTAATTACGTGGCCGGCACTGTATGTAGAAAAACTCGGCAAAAAAAAATTAAATATGGGTCGACTAGAAAGCTGTATTTTAGAGATCAAATGGCTGGCCAAGAGCACATCACTTCCAAAATAAATATATCATTTTTGTATTATAGAAAAAAAAACCTAAATCAGATGTACGTAGCATAAAAATTAAACTAAACAATTTCTACTTTAAATTAAAACTCGTTTTCGAAAAAAATTAATTCTAGATCAAACAAAAAAGATGCCACAACCTAACACCTATTTACACAATGAAAAAAACGACTGAATACAATATAAAAATTAACAATTACGTTACAATGCTGAACTACGAATTATCGTACTTAATAGGTGACGTTTTGTAAATATTCCTCCGTAAATACGGGCAACTCGATGTTCAAAAAGTACCAAAATTAATAGCCTCTCTATTAGGCATAGCACACTTTTGAAGTTTTGCCCGAACCTCTTGGAATCCACTCTCGATCCTTAAACATCTTTTTAGTCGTTTTAATAGAACACATTTCTGATACCCAAAATTTTCATACATTTCAGGTCTGAACGCGGTAAATTTACAAACGAAACCCATATTAGACATGTCCCTTACGTATATTTAAAAGTAATCGAAAGACATACAATCACTTTGAACTACGTGAGCTCCCCAACGTAAAACCGAAACGCTCTGCGACAAAACTAAAAATAAATACTACACGCAATAAATACGACGAAACAAAAAATTTATCACAACCTACACAATACCGAGTAAGAATTGTACACTATTTACATCCTACCGAATGTATATGGGGTATGATGCTGGGCGTTCGCCATTGTCGTCACAATATTTCCCTGTTCGTTAATTACGTAACCTGCGTTCGCCAACTGATACGAGAAAGTGTTGGTCGTGGCATGATTTGTCGCATTCTGAGGAGTAACAATATTACCGTTAGGTAGTAGTTGCGGTACCGGAGTGACCAGGAACGTTTGTTGATGATGTTGAGTGGTGGTGTTATCATTGGGTGGTGCCACTACGAGTGGAATCACCTGTTGTACTTCATTATTAATGACACATTTTTGCACCGATTGTGGTACTTGCTCTCGCACACGCTCGACTGTCTGTATTTGCTGGTTCTGTTGTTGGATCTGAGGTTGTTGAGTCGGCTGGTGTTGCTGCGTACAGTTCTTCGGTTCGACTTTACAGAACTTGACGTGCGGGAACTGCTCCTTCATGAAATGCCTGAAAGTGGAATAACCCATAAGTTTGATTCCAGGTTCTAGTATCTGACCGTACTCCTTATAAGCGTCATGTAAGTTTTTCCTCGTAACATCCCACGGTAACTGAATTGGCTGCTTCGTATTAACGATATCCCTCTCACCTGTATGCTGTTCCAGGTACTGTTTCAGAAACTCCGTGGCATGTCTGTAAATGTCTAACGAAAATGTGTTGTGGGGTTTTTTACCATGGTTACCATGTACTCGTGGCGCCACGCCATGAGTCATCACATGCTTACGTATTCGCTTTAACTGATAGTGAGTACAGTTTTCTAGGTACAGAAAAGCATCAAGGCACACCCGTCTACCTTGATAGACATATTGTGCTCTTAACCTCCTTCTCTCTTTGTGCCGAACTGTTGTGTCAGGATTCGCGAGGCAAGCCATTGTAACTCCCATTAAATACATGTCGTGTTCACCTTTCGTGAGCTCCGCAATGTTTAACCGGTGTTTGTACACATTCTCAGGATTTAATCCTCTAAAACAACTTTCATCCTGACACTCGCAGCCCCTTTTAAATCTATCCTTCACTTGAGCTGCGCTCTCTTCCAATTTCGTGGGGTCGTTAGAGGGGCTGCTGTCGGTAGCCTTCTTCTTCTTCTTAACGGGGGCCTTTTTCTTAGTGCCTTTTGCTGGGGTTTTCGTTTTTCCATTCTGCACCGCTTGCCTTTTTGGAGATTCGTCTCCGTTTTCGGACTCCTCGACTGGATGACCAGCATATATGGTATTGATATTTGTGTCGGGGTCAACAATCGCATGCCCTTCCCATATCACCTAAAAATTAAAGCCGGAAATTAATCAAAATAATTTTCGAAAAATTCAAAATAACGAATACAAATCTATGATGGTTCTTGTATATTTCAGATAAATATTTTAAATCAACAATAACGTTTTCTAAATCTCTAATATCTACAACTACCTGCTGATCATCCATAGCTTGTGAAAAATGACTGTTGGGGTCAATTGCTGAGAACAACGAATGCGATATTGAGATAGGAGTGTGCCACTGTATTTGTGATTCTCCTTCTTGCCCATCGGTAGTCGCAGTTGGATTTGATTGGAATGAATGAGACGATGATTGGTTTTCGCCATTTTCTTCTTGCTTCTCTATCCTCTCCACCGAAAGTAAAGTGTGCAATACCTCGCTTGCTTCCTTTTCGGCTGAATCTACGGCAGCCATCTAAAATTAAGATATATATTATCACGAATAACATACCTCGGTTAAGTTGCATATGTTCAAAATTGCCCCACATTAATAGAACTTAGCATGCATTCTTTTCTTAATTTGAACGGTAAAAAATACAATAACTATTTCTTATTCTAATCACTGCTTTTAAACTATGGAATATTTAAAAAAAAATCACATTTCATTGATTGAAATTTAAAACACGTGAAAGGGTTTTGAAACACATGAACCACCGACGTAATTGTTTGTAAATAAGTGATTTGACAATAAAAACGTTATTCTGACACGTTTCGAGCGAAAACCGTCTCTAATGTAATCCGTAAGAGATCAAATTCGCTCACTAACGTTCTAGACAGACAAAAGTGGCCCATATTGGCAACCATTACATGCAGAGTTATCATACCTTTTCCTGCAATTATTCTCTATTATCCCAATCAATTGGCCGAATTATTCACGATTACCGATTGTTCAATTAATTCACATTGCTTAATACACAAGTCATTATCATTCAACTCATATTTTCGTAATAATAATTCGTTAAAGTGTGCAGTTATTCCCATGTCCAATACGCCATGTCCTGTCACAGCTACGCTGAACTTCACCTTTGGCGATTTCGTACACGGTACGCGTGCGCGGCGCGGCTATTGTCAGATTGTGCTCCGCCGGTGTTTCATTTCAAAATTGTACAAATACAAACAGCGGCGAGCGAATACGTGCATATCGACTCCGTGGGAACTGTTTTAGCAAATAGAGAAGTATTTAATGAATATGCGTATCGTATAACTATTCCAACAGGAAAAGATATCGTTATAGCGCCGTAACATTACCGAAACTTACAGTTAACAAACTTTTATTACCATTTTACTTACCTGCTGATACTGATAACGATAACATTATTTTACTTACCTTTAAGTGCGCAACAACGAAATAACAATATTTAAAATAACAATGTAGTTCTTGTATTATGTACGTACCTGTAAAAAATTATTTCATAATGTCTATATAATAAATGTTATTTTTGACAATTGGAATGACTAATTTACAATTCTAGACTACCAGAAACATGTTTATTTATTATATAAAAACCACTTTAGCTTTTTAATTATTCGATCACAAATTCGACATAACCTCATATTTCTTCTTCTTCTTCTTAAGATTATCATGTTATTAAACCAAGGACATTTTTTCTCGAACCTCAAAAAACCTGGTAAGAATTGATAGAATGTAGATGTAGATGTAGTTGTAAGATTAATGAAGAAGAAATATAATGTAAATTAATACAATTGTTGTGTATATCTGACGGACTCGATTAACCCATTGATTGAAAATTAATGTTATACCTACATACATTATTCACACACTTTCAGTCTGTCCAGTATATGCAACAAAATTTAAATATATTTTTAATACGTATCAATATTCAGCCCAATAGATAAAATACAATACTTTAACAAAAATACTTGGATTATATTTCGACTAAGGAATACGTTTTATGATAGAATTAAGTAAAATATTCGCGAGCTATTGTTACCTTAAATTTCTATTGCCTAGGTATAATAATCTATTCGTATTCTGATGAATACTGACAATGATTAATGATTATACATCAATGCCAATTGAAACGTGAAAATTTAATTTCAAGTCAGCTAATGGAATTCTACAACAATGTATTCCTGCACGATGTATTGTCTACAACCTTCAAACGGAAATATTTAAGTAATTAAAACCTCTAATTAGTTAATTAATTTCATTTTTTATACAGATCTCAATAAGTAAAGACCAAAATTATGTGCTACAATATAATTGTTCACTGATGATTTACGTCGGCGTCAGTAAAAAACGATAGAGAAGGTCTTAATGCAAATATGATTTTTTTTAAATTAACGCCCTGTATTGTGAGTCAAATCACGTTATTTCTTATAACATACGCTCTGAAACGACAAAACTGGTTAGACTACTCAAATATACGCAGCTATAATATGAATTTTAAACAAATATGTCTGTTTTTTCTTTATATTAGCAATGTTATTGTGGTTATTTTTAGATAATCTAACTAGATTCGCTGGCTCCAGTTCGTGCATCCTCTCAAAAAAAAAGAATAAACAGAAGTCTGATAATTATAAAAACTATATGTGAATAAAACAATAAAAATAGTATAGTTGATGAGAGTACGAATCTGATCATTTAAAACAACTTACCATTTGATCATATTTATTATACTCCAACAAGACTGGACGAAAAACATATCCATAAGCACTGAATCAATTGTTTATTCAACATTTTTAACATCCATACCCAAGAAACGGACACTTTTAATAAAACGAAGACAGATGACTGTGGACACTAGGCAAAAACCATGCGTATTTTCACTTTTTTGTTTTCCGACAATAAAACACACGATTCAACAGCAGTTTACGGAATCGAATTACCATTCTAAAAGTGCTGGTAGCGCAATAATAATTGAAAGAAATAAATTTCATCAGAGCGTGGAAAAACCGTGGTTTTGAGCCCGAAAAAAATGCAAACTAGTTGTCCATTGTTACGGGGTTAATCGTTGTTGGCTCGCCTTTCTCGTTTGGCAATAATCCTATCAAAAGATGATTTAAGAAGGAAGACAATGAGAGATACTGTTGCGAGCTCCGGCCCAGACGTGTGTCGTTCGCCGCTTCCTAATAATGTTATTTTTCGTGCTTCTTACGTACTGTTATTGTTCAAAACCGAGACAATTTAGCAAGGCGTCAATAGTAGAACATACAATAACGTATAAACCAATCATACTGAACATGATATTTATACAGGCTGTCTATTAAAAAAACATCGCAAATTAAAACTTATATTCATATCCGGTATTCATTCATGAATGTGTGGTGCAGGATAGTCGACCGAAGAATCCTGGGTCTCTATTCCTTTGACGTGAACCTAACTGGTGCAAAGTATTTAGATTTCCATCGAGACGGAAATCCAAATTTCCAAAATATTTGGATTTCCATCTTATTCCTGCACTAATAACTTTATATCCAGATGCAGAAGAATCTGATCTTCCGAGAAATTACTTTTTTTTCAGCAAGATGGTACATCTCCTCATTATGCAGCACCTGTCCGAGCTTATTTAGATGAGATGTTCCCGAATCGTTAGATAGGGAGAAGGGGGCCGATTAAATAGTCAGCCAGATTGCCAGATTTGACACCATTAGATCACACCAAAGATGGATTGGGCGCAATGGTACCATATCTTGGCCGGCTCGCTCCCAAGATATAACACCTTTAGATTTCTTCCTATGGGGATATTTAAAAGGTTTGGTTTACAATACGCAGCCTAGAAATTTAGACGATTTACAAAACAAAATCAGAGCAGCGCGCCAAATTGTTACACCAGAAATGATTAGAACAGCATGCTACACAATTGTTTTAAAAATATTTGAGTATTGCATTAATGAAGGTAGACATCAATTTGAGCATCAACTGTAATGATTTTTATATTATTGTATTTTGCTTCTTAATTATTTATCTTCTTGAAAATTTTAAAAAATCAATCCATTCATTTAACAGCTCAGATTATCACTGTCTTACGTAAACGTGCTAATAAATATGGTATCGTTGGATTGGTATTAGATAGATCATCACAAAATTGTAATAACATATAGGGCGTCTCATTTAAAATTGTGAAGTTGATGTCACGTGACCGGAAATATGCAGGTGAAATAAAGTCCTTCTATGCCAAAAATGGGCAACGCTTTCGGCTGTTTAACATCGCCAATTTTCAAAATTATTGTTCAAATAGGTTTCGAGATATCGACTGGCCAAAGCTTCGTGGGCCTCCCTGTATTCTATATATTAAATTGTAAGCAGTGTAAATTGTAAGCAAGTCCACAATATTATCAAAATATATACACGTATTGCGTTATGAGTTCAAAAATTATGCCTACGAGTTACTAAAAAGATTATTATTATTATTACTTTTGACTTCATCACAACTTTACTTTGATTTTTACTATAGAACTTTGTTACTTTTGCTTATAATTAATTTGTTTAAATATGTTATATTTATCATACCAACAGTAATATAATTCTTCAAGTATCAAAATCATATGCAAGTATCAAATATATGATACTTGTATGATACATTCACAATAAACACCACTTTCATACACAAGAAATTAATTTATGTCTATGATTTTTGAAAAACACCATATATAATACCACTTTATATAATACCACTTTATTTAGATCACAACACTTTTTTTTATTTAAACGATCTTAATTCACGATATTTGTTTATTTTTTCATTTAATAGACGAATTAAAATAAATTATTAATATAGACTAAACTATAAATATATTGTCTTCCCGTATCTCGTACTAAAAACGAGGGGCACAAATTTTATTTGCAAGTTTATGAAATTATAAATATTAACAGAATCCTGGGTATAAAGTTAATTTAAATATTACCGGAAATTTATTAAAAGCGTTGCAAACATACCTATGTCAACTACTACTTATTAAAAAACTCGTTGACAAAAATAATTCGCTCTCTCTATACGCAAAAATCCAATGAATTATTTATAGGCTTTCAATACATTTCATAAAGGCGTATTCTTTTAATAGTTCACTCGTTTTTTAAGAACTGGTTTACAGAGAGATTGTAAAAGCCAGCACGCGGCTCCTACTTCCAAATTCATTTTCGTTTATATTCAGATAAAATGAAAATCACCAAAAAGGCTTACCCGTTAATATAAGGAGAGATATTTTATACCAGTCACCAAGTATTTTTGGTTATATTTTGTTTCTGCTTGTTTAAGAACGATCATGTTAGAAGCTTGTCACCACCAGTGCACTGACGGTTTAGTACAAATATGCAACTATACATGTAATTAAAAATTTTCAAGGTTCGCGCTGATAGAATTGAATATTATCGACGTGTAACGATGTATACAACATTCAGCTACTATCTTATCATTCAGCTATTAGAAAACATCTTGACCGAAATAGGTTTAGGTTTTTTGTGTCCGACACAACTTTCGATATAACTGGGTGAATATACTCTGTTAAAACGATAACACAAGGCCACTTTTCCAGAATATTTACTCACAAAGATTTTTTGCTAGTCCGCACCTGTAATAATGCCGCTACTCGTGTCAAATTCCAAACGAGCGTTACCTACTAATAATAATAAACTCTCTAATGGATAATAAAAATAAGACATACCTGTTCTTTCTTTACCGCGCTACTATAAATACGTTATACCTACTGCTAGAGCCGTGCAAAAATTAAATAGGTAAATAATCTGAAACCATGCCGTTTAACCTTGCCTTATTAAATATGCGAAATAGGTACGGTATCATGTTTATTTTCATAGCTATTTGTATTACGTAAAAGCAGACGACTTTTTATACACTGAAAGTCATACCAATAATAGGCGGTTCACGTACCTATTGTTAACGCTGCGACAACGCAAACTACGCGTATAAACTGCACGCAGTAGGTATACAAGGTTTTCGAAAAGTTAAATATTTTAGAAAAATTTATCGGCCATCTTGGCTTATAATCCTGTATCCCCGAATTTGTTTTTAAAAAATATATAAATCTAAATAAATCCACTAGCCGAAACTCGTAACGGTTTGGCCAGGCATAACTTTACAATTAATATATTTAAATAAAAGTAAAAACAATCTCAAAACTATTTTATTAAAAAAAAATATTGGTAACAGAAACAAAGTATAAAATGTTTACTTGAACACATGATTTTGTATTAAAACGTTACAAACATTTAGTCTACTATGCACTTCAGCAACTGGCCGAACTATTTTGAACCGCGAATCTTAAGGGTTTTTAATAAAAACCCTTGGACAAAACTGGAGTAACGGATTTAAATCACATAAACGAGAAAATAAAAAAATATGCAAATTCTGCTGGACACATGAATAATGTTTTGAATTTAGCGATGCTAGGCACTGCAAATATTGCGACAATGCTCGATTTTGCTCATCGACGAGCAGTGGCAGCACTCAATGAAGCGGTTTCAAAAAACAGGTATGTTTTAAACATCATTATTAACTGTATTCCTTTTTGTGGAAAATTTGAACTGGCCCTAAGAGGACACGATGAATCGGAAACATCATCCAATCCAGGCATTTTTCGTGGGTTGATTGATTTCAGTGCCGAATTAGACGAGGCTATGAAGTATCATTTACAAAACGCGGCGGCTTTTAAAGGAACTTCTAATACTATACAAAACGAGCTACTTCAGTGCATGCTTGAAGTTTGTCACGATAAAATAACCATTGAAATTAAAAAAATCCACTTTTGTTGCTATAATAGCAGACAAAACTACAGACGTTTCTACAATTTTTCAGTTGGCTTTAATATATCGTTACATGGTGGGTGGAAAGCCTGTAGAAAGATTCTGGAGTTTTTTTAAACCAGTAGGACATGATGCAGAGTCATTGGCGGAGTGTTTAAAAAGTGAACTAGACTACCATGTTAAAAATGACCCACATAAATTGATTGCTCAAACATATGATGGAGCTGCCGTTATGAGTGGATTATCGAATGGAGTTCAAGCCAGGATTAAGATGAGTTATCCAACTGCCCAATATGTGCATCAATTAAATTTAATTATGGCAAATGCAGCTTCTGCTAATCGGAACGTACGAGTATTCTTTGCAAATTTGGGAGGGTTTTGCTCATTTTTCTCTAATTCCGCACAATGTACCGCAGTTCTTGATGAAGTAGTAGGAACTCGATTACCCCGATCAGCACCTACAAGATGGAATTTCAATTCTAGAATAGTAAATACTGTGTTTGAAAACAAAGAAGAATTTCTGGAATGTGTAGAATTGGTTGAGATGAAAAAAAGTCACATACAACATCCACCTACTATTGATAAAGCCAGTGGATTGAAAAGAACTTTAAGGGATAACGATTTTCTATTTTGGTTAGATAATTTTCACAAAATTATGCCACATGTCAACATTCTGTATAATCAGTTACAAAAAAGAGAAACTGATCCAGTTTATGTAAAAACATCTATAGATGGTTTTATTAGAGAAATTTCTGCAATACGAAATAGCACCGAAACCGCCACAAGCACTGAAGATGAACCAAATAAAATACAACCAATAAAAAGGAGACGAGTAGACACTTCTACGGAAGACAAAAATAAAGAACTAAAGGAAGTGTGTGAAATTATAATATGTCAAGCTAAGGAGAGATTTAATTTTACTGGACACTTGGTAGCATCCAATTTACTTCTCCCAGAAAAATTTTCGGAATATGTTAAAAAATTTCCCGAAAATTACTCAAAACAAACAGTCGAATCTTACCCGTTTTTGGACATAAATAAATTACGTACCGAGTTGTCCTTAATTTATCAAAGAATTGAGTTTAGAAATTTAAGCGGAGCTCTATCACTAAATACATTTATTAATTCCAATAAGCTAGAGTCAACTTTTGAAGAAAGTGTTAAATTATTAAAAATCATCATTACAGTACCTGTTTCGTCAGCAAAAGCCGAAAGGTGTTTCTCGACTTTAAGACGAATAAAGACATTTTTGCGCAACACCATGTGCCAGGAAAGACTGTCGGCTTTGGCTATGCTCTCCGTTGAAAAAGACTATTACAAATATCGAAAATTTTAACAACAAAGTAATTGAAAAATTTGCACAGTGTAAAAATCGCAGAATTGAGCTCATTTACAAAGAAAATTAGGTAAGTTTTCAAATTAATAAAGTTAATAAGAATATCCTTAATATGGGATAAATATTTATCTCATATTAAATATAACATATAAATATTTGTCTCATATTAGGGATATTCTTATTATTCTTATGATTATCATTATTTTTATGTATGGTGCACCCCCAATCTTAGGATCACGCACCGCCACTGGTTTTTATTAAACTTGTCACTGACACTTCATAACGTAGTAATACTTCATCGTATTTAAATTAAAAGTTTATACTTTGTTTCTGTTACCAATATACTTTTATTTAAATATATTACACATTTGACATGCGCCTACTTGGGATTTTTAATGCAACAATGTCATGTGTTAATCGCATCGTTTTATTACTTATTTTTTATTCGTGAAATAAATAGAATGTGCTTTATTTTGGACAGAAAAAACACTGAATGTCAAAACAAAAACAAAAAACAACCTCTTCTGCGGGATATTTAGCTAAAATTAATAAAATAATGATGTTAGCAACTGGATTGTGTTATTTGTAGAATGTCAAATTTGGTCTTTCAATATCTATTTTTGAAAATTTATTGAAGAATAACCATAAACGTGCCATCAAATATGATGACATTATTTCATAAACTGGTCCTTAGGCTTTTTAAAAGTTTACTAACATTTACCACAAAAAAAATATACAGTGTGATGTTAATGACCCAAAGAGCCATATTAAAAAAATGGAGGTCGATCTTTGAATTTTTCCAAAATCACTTAAGCTATTTATTAACCTAAAAGAGTATAATATGTATACCAATTTTATCTAAATATGTGTAGTTATTTCAAAAATATGGCGGACTAAAGTTGTGGTCAAGAACCATAAAACACCCCGTATCTCAAAAATGGTTCACATTCAACGATAAGTATAGGGGTGTTTTGAACTCAGCTGAGTGTGCTCTACCTTCCACTAGAGTATGTCCGTTTAAATCTGGGACACCCTGTATACAGTGAATAAACTTACTACTTAAAATTTTCATGTTTCAGGTATTTTTTTTCGGATTTTTATATATAGTTCGTGGCCCCCATTCCAATACTACTTAAAAAATTATTATAAGTTACCTAGCAACAGCAATACTACGACCTCACTGCCTAATTTTCGATTTCCCAACCCCATATTCATTCCACAACCTACTCGATAAATTTTAATAATTCACGATATTAACGTCATTGTTTACATTGCGATATATGTATATGTACGTCGTTGGGTAGAGAATTTAAACCTGATAAAAGTGATAAATCGACGACGCCGACGCCACGGTGGGAAATTTTAAAACAACATAAATTTGACCGTTAAGTACAGCTGTTCAACAAACTTAATGAGGACGAGCCAAAACACCGGATACAATTTTGCGCAGACATGTTAAATTTAAATGTAATTGTCGGTATTGGGCAGATGCGACCCCTACTGATTCGAACAAGTATATATTCAGTTTCATGGAAAGGTTAATGTATCGGAAATGGAAATTGGACCTTCCCTTATCAATGATATAAGAATTATTCTACCATTATAAGAAGCTGTTATCGAAATTATACTACGCGTTGAAGGCGAGACATATGACCTTGAATCCTGGTCGCTGGGATTAGATATCGTGGATCGATCGAATGGCCAGCCCGTTCACCCGATTCGCTCCATTATTTTTCTTATGTCCAATGATCATATATACAATGTAAAGTAACCATGAGTTGTGCCAAAGAAAAAAAATACGCGACATTCGTGCCAGTGTTGAGCTTCAAAATTTAGAAAATATGAGACAAATCTCGAATCTAGACTTTCTTAATGCCAAGAAGCTGCACGTGGCCATTTTAAACAATATTTTAAATAGAATAATAAAACAAATTTGTTTTAAATTTTCAATTTTGTTAAGTGACAAAAAACTAAGTTAACTGGTTAAATAGATGAACGTTTTTGTTTTCAATTTATCTTACAAAAATACTAATAAGTAGAGCGACTGAACTGTCCCTCATCGATTTTAACAAGACTTTGCATGGAGGAAGAACAGAAAAATACGATACACATATTTTTATAACATACATGCTGCTATTTGATTTCAAAACGGCGTTTGAATTTCCCTACCAGACCCACGTTTTCGGCTATCTCGATGGATAAATATATAGAAATACCCCTTTAAGAGATAACTAGGGGGGACTATTTTCCCCTTTTTGTTTTTGTTAAAAATATCAAAAATATAATATCGTTATACCGTATACTTCATGAAGAAGCGGAATACGTTACAACATACAGGGTATACCATTTAAAAGTTCCAAATTGCTGACATTTCCAGTGCAATCGGACGCGGTATTGTTAACAATGGGAAATAAAAAAAATTGCGTTGCCACAATCTTAAGATCGGCTTCTGAGTATTCAAGGACACTAATTTCACATTATATCTTCATTTTAGCTAAATTGACTACGTTTGTTAAGACGTGGTATATCTTTATAATAAAAGTGTACGCCACTGCTTAAAATTCCTATAAACAAATACTCATCCCCCAGCTCAATTCACATGTATATTAATTTATTTGAGTACCTATTGATGATGAACTAAGTACCGAAAATGTATAATATTTAGTAACAATTACAAAGCAAAAGAAAGAGTTCATGTGTAGAATAAAATTTATTTTTCTTGAACGCGATACACGTCCATCTTTAAATAAGTAACTTTATGAGAGATATTGCTTATAAAAATGAAAACTTCACGAGCAAATAAAATGACTCGTATAAAAATAAAAAAATTTACCAGAGTGTAAAAACGACGCGACGTTAAGAGTGCATTAAAAACATACCAACTCTAACAAAAGACCATTTAATGTGATTAAAATTAGCAGAGGCTTATAGACAACAAAGGTTTCTATTTACTGTAAAAAAATATACCGATAAAAATAAAGATACCTTAATGACATTCGACGATATATATGTACCATTGAGAAATAATATATCGAGACACATTTCCCTAAGATAGGGATAGTAATAAATAATTTTTGTAGTTCGTTATGTGGGTGCGTTAAAATGGTCGTAATTTGTATTTACTAAAAGCATAATTAAGTCTAAATTTATTTTATCGTCGCCTGTATTTTAGGGGAACGAGAATATGTCGTTATTTTCTTTCTCAATGGTACATATATGTATGTATAAAATGTAATATATCATAATGTATATATCTTTTTTGGAACTTATCAATTTTAATATCGATTATGGAAATTTCATCAACGAATGAAACAATATTATAGGTATTATTTTTGTTACAAGGTAGTTAACAATTAATTATACTAGTAGAGAGAGAATAAGTAACAAAAAACACTTACCATTGAGTAATCTTCAGGCATGACGCAAGCATATTCATTGATCTCAATTTGTAGACATCCTGTAAACCATAATTTTACATCACCAATTATACACCACACTTCACTACTTTCACTACTTCGCACGACACTTCACTACATGAACGCACTGTCCAGATTATTGTTGTGACTGATTTATGGTCAATAAACGATTATCGGTTCTTCCACATTTCTTTACATTCTCTGGAGCTCATATTATAACCAGGACGGTTTCTTATTTGAACTTACATTCGCATGGACTCGATACGATGTTCCTTTTGTCAGAAAACCATCGCACTGCTATCCCATCTGAGGCAGGCTTAATCGAAATTGAGACAATTCTGTAACTTCTGCATACTCCATCAAAACTTCTCTCATATACCTTCTCCGAACTTTTCGGCGATTTCCCACTGGGATAGGCATTTTGTCTCGCTAACCCGATGACTTTCTCCAATTTATTTTCGAAAGAAACGCGATGTTTTACAGGCACTCCGCAAATGAACAAAGACCGATAGAATGAACAATTACAGAGTTTCTGTTTGCTGATAACGACTGAAGAACCAGCAGTTTTTATGCAGTTCAATGGAATTTAGGTTAATGTTCGTCAGGTTGGGATTTAATAAATAATACATCTAAAGCGGGAAGGCTTCGTTTAACTGACGAAATTATCGCAATATATCGATCTCTTTGTTTTGCTTTATTATTATACCTGCCTTAAAAAAAGCAGTAATAAAAAGATAAAAACTATGGACCTTTCCTGGGTTGTTATTTAGAAACTGTGAAGAGAAATTCACCGGCTGCAAAAAATTGTACGACAAAGTTAGATACATATATATACAGTGGCTAGCAAAAGTATTCGCATAGCTCCGATATAATTACCAAACCGGTTACCAAACTTTTACTATAATACAAACTGTATTATTTTGTATAACATGGTTCATGTGATAGGTTGTATTAATGTTACAATAACACAAAATAAATATATAAAAGTAATAACGCAAAAATATTCGTACAGTAATAAATAATGAACAAATAAACGATAAGATAAACTTAATATTTTATGGTATAGACTTTTGCTTCAATAATCGCCTGTAAACCTCGGGGAATTGATTCAACTAACTTTATGGTCACATCAGAACCAATATTAGGACGTTTTCTTTTTAATTTGGTCCAAATCCGATTTGCTATGATTTCGCGTTTTCTAATACGCGTTTCTAAATCGTGAATTTCTATAGGGTCGAAATCAGGTGATTGAGGTGGTAGATTGAGAATTTTTGGAACATTGTATAACGATGCACAGCAGGAATTAAATAAGTCCATGATGGTTTGTTCTTTCGGACTTCATCAAAGGAGTCGTTCATGTTGAATTTGCTTCTTAGGACACCACAGTGAATCAAAACAACTATCTGGTTCTAAAGCGATTCCGTGAGGGAGTGAGAAAAAATTGTGTAAATCGGGAGACTGGTTTCTTCATCATGACAATGCACCTGCCCACATAGCGTTAAAAATTAACTAATTTTTGACAAAACGGCATGACAACGGTTTCTCACCCCCTTACTCGCCCGACCTAACCCTCTGTCACTTTTTGTTATTCCTAAGAATGAGGAAAAATCTAAAGGGAAATCGTTTTCAGAACGTCGAAGAGGTTAAGAAGAAATCGCTGCAGGCACTTAGCAACATTAGTTCAGAAGACTATAAAAAATGTTTTGAACAGTGGAAAGGTTATTGGGACAAGTGCATATTATCTAATGGGCAATATTTTGAAGGAGATTGATGTTCTCAAGATGTTATCTTAAATTAAAAAAAATTAAATAAACAATTCTCGTGTTCTTGTGTATCCCCTCGTATGTTGTATTAGATAAATTGCACTGGAAGTTATCCGTTTATTGTATAGGACATAACAGATCCAAAAATATCCCGATACGGAATGTAGGTAATACAAATAGATTCTTGCTCTTGAACTCGATATATTGAATTGAAGGGCTTTGAGGATTGAATTTTTATTATTATTATTATTTTTATTTACTTTCCAAGGTTATTTTTTAATTCAATTTTTACTTTAACCAGAAAAATCGGACGATCCGACAACCCTGTGTAATATAGAATAGTAATTTGGTCCCTTAATTATCCAAATTTCCACTTATAACTAATTAAAAATACAAAATAACTATTGTAGTTATTGTAGTAAGTTCGAGTCTTAATTTCGGCCGGACAATTCTTCTCATTGCATTACTGACATATTTATAAAAAAAAAATTCGAAGCAAACTTTCTCTTTAAGTAATAACAAATGAGATAAAACATTAAACCGATTGTTATTCATATGGAAATTATTGCACTATTTGCAAACAATAACCACACCATCTATTATGAAAAAAGATTACGTTAAGAAAAAGGTCTGTTCCAATATTTCAACACAGTATATTAAATAATACCAGGGGCGTAGCGTACATGGATGCGAGTGATGCGTCGCATCCCTTAAAAAATTGGCAAATTAGTGTTATTTAAAAGTTCAATCGATTTATTCAATTATTGCAATTTTTTTATTATTTTAAGCCGACCGCAAACATACATTGTTTACTTTAAACGCTGCCATCAACTTTTTTATTTTAAATCGGCCGTGAAGGCGCCCGAAATTATTGGACTCCCGCGTTACTTGCTGCAGTGCTGAAATGCGATGGTCCACGCTACATCCAAGCTACGCGTTAGATGGGCGAAAAGGTCAGTAATCTTACGCAGTAAGATGCGATTATGTGAACGCATCTTGGCGACTGTCGCCATAACATAAGGAAGATTTGGAAGCGCTGTTTCAGGTACTTGTGGAAAATGAAAAGGAGAAATGGAATCGAGAAACCGTTATTTGTGCTAGAGGCCTTTTAACTTTATTGAGCAACTTTGATTTTAATTTTTTCTTAGCAGTGTTTCCTGCAATATTCCCATATTCCAAGGGTCTTTTTAAAATTCTACAGACAAAAATATCAGATATTAGTTACTGCAATAAAAAGATCGCCGATTTCAAATCACATATTCAAAAAATGAGAAACGAGTTTAGTGACATTTGGGACCGTATGGACAGATTTAGTAAAAGAATGCGTTTGGATTTAATTCCTGAAGAAGATAAGAAAAGCACCCACGCACGATTGTTTTATGAAATGTTGGACGTTATTACTTTGAGTATTAGTGAACGGTTTAGTGGAATTTCTAAACTGAAATTTTTAAATCCACACAATTTACTTCATTCGTGAAACGGTTTCCTGGCGAACTTTTTTCTTTAGTAGATACATATGGAACATTCTTTGACGCAAATCGTTTAAAAAGTGAACTTTCAGTGATTTATAGTGATCCCGATATGGAAAAGAGCCTTGTGTGTGAGCTTCACCAATATATTATGTCCCTTCAATTATCTTCTGTTTTTCCGGAGTCATCAAAACTGTGTCGTTTAATTTTGACTATTCCTGCCACAAGCAGTTCCGCGGAAAGATCATTTTCATGTTTAAAGAGAATAAAAACTTATCTGCGAAATTCTCAAAAGCAAGAAAGACTGTCAGCTTTAGCATTAATAAATATTGAAAGCACCTTGTGAGAAGATATGAGATCGTCTCCAACATTTGAAGAAACAGTGATAGACGTTTTCGCTGGACAAACAGAAACCGAAGAATTGATCTTCATTTTAGAAATTAGGATATATACCTCGGCATAGGTATACATCACATCATTTTAGGTTAGCGTCTTTTTTATTTTTACCATTTTCATATGACCTACCCATACATCTGACTATACCTCTTCCCCTTATTAAATTTTTATCACAGCCCTAGATTCTTTTCTCACGCTACGCCCCTGAATAATACTGATTAAACTGTTAAATACGCAATAATTGGAATTCACTATGTGTTATATTTTGATAAGGCACTTATTTTCACGTTCCGAGAATTACCTGATAAATTAATCAATACAAAGCAGTAGATATGTATTATACTACTATAGGGTGACTTCATCGCAATTTCGTCATATTCCGCGGAAACGTTTATTTTGTTTTATTTGGCGGAATGATCCCCGGATTATCCATAAGGCAATATAGTAATAATGCTTGGGGGCAAACAAAACAACAAAAAATGTTCATACTTGAAAATTATCAACAAAAAATAAAAATTCTTTTAAAAAATATTGTCATTTCTGGAGTAGGTCGAAATCTTTGGTGATGGTGAAGATAACACTGACTTAGTTTTTAACAAAACACCAAAACACTATACACTACACTCGACGCGCGTTTCGCCAACAAAGTTGGCATCACCTGGAGATGAATAGAACTGAGTTTTAATTGTCCCAGTAAATCAATTTTTAATCAAAACCTAAATCTTTGTCTACTACACGCTGGTCGGCTCATGCTGATGCTTGTAAAGCTTTATCTGTCTCATATAACACATTTCGGAAAAGTGTAGAAGAAACAGCCCATAGCAAAAATGAAAAATAGAAGCCATGGAATTGTAAAGACGGCAATTTTAACATCATTTTGGTCAGATGTTTTAGAGAAATTTGGTAAAGCCAGTAAGTAACGATTGCAATTCAAACGATTTGGACGAATGTTCTACTGAGGAATGTATTGAATTCAAAAGCATAGAAAATGTCTATGTTAATGTTAGACATGTTAGTATTTATCAGGGAAAACATGTTATAACTATTTTTCCTAATGTGGGAATTGCGCTAAGAATTTTTCTTAATCTACCAATAACAAATGCGTCAGGAGAAAGATTATTTTCTACTTTTATCTTTTCTACGAAAAGGACAAAAACATATTTACGAAATACCATTAGTCAAGGACATAATAATTTATGCGTGTTATCAATAAATCATGACCTACGAGCAATCTGTCTTTTTGCTCGTAGATCATGACTTAATTAGGTGTGCTTGATTTTACTGATATAAATAATTTCGCCAGTAAGAAATCCAGAAAACGTATATCATAGTATCGCTTGTATCATAAACGTATATGTATATTTATGATGCAAGCGTTAAAAATGTTTTATTTACAAAATATTTGTTTTTATTGTTTTATTCGTGGGCCTAAACATCCCCACTTACAAAATAAAATATCATTTTTAACAGTTGATCATAAATAACTATTACACCTACTTGTTTAACTTTTTCCATTTAATGTTTTTTTCTTTGTATTGAGTATATATTGTCTTTTATATTATATTATTTTATATTACAAATAAAAAACTTTAATAGCATTTTATAAGTAGCGGGAGGGGGGCGGCTATAATGTAGTTGCCTATGGGCGAAGAAAATCATAATCCGGCCCTGGCCCTAATTTTGTCTAAAACGACACTTTACGCGGGTATTTTAAAGGTGGACTGTTTATCAAATAATTTCGTTAACATACAGGGAAGAAACGGACGTGACTTTGTACTATGTACTCTATTCACCCTTTAGATGGATGTCTTGGAAACTTCTCTGTATGTCCTGCGATTGGGATACTGACGGGGCTACCATCTCTTGATGTCACTCTGAAAACGGAAGCCGTAAAGGCAATGAACAGGGTGGGAAACATGAATAGGAAGGTAAGGGACCTGAATAGACTCTCAAGAGAGCTAGCTGAGGAGGGAGTCCTATGGATGCCCTCTGACAGTATGGGTGTCCACTTCCTGTTTGACAAGAAATATAAGATCACCCTCACCAGTAAGACTGACTGGATGGAGGGCCGAGCTGGATTACCGCATAATGGAGACATCTGGTACACGGATGGAGCCAAGAATGGGAACAGAGCAGGGGCGGGGGTGTATAGGCGACGCGATGGGATAGGTAAAACCTTCCCCCTGGGCAAATGCACTACCGCACTCCAGGCCGAGCTAGTTGCAATTACATACACCGACCAAAATCGGACCCAGGAGAAGGTATGTATCTACTCGGATAGCAGGGCGGCGTTGGCAGCCCTAAATTCAGCAATGACCAAGTCGAAGCTGGTCTATAATTGCTATGAAGCATTGAACCACTTGGCAGTGAAGGAACCGATAGAACTCTTATGGATACCTGGGCATAATGGCATTAAGGGAAATCTAATTGCAGATGACCTTGCCAGACTAGGGACCAGGGAAAACCTCTATAGGCCAGAACCTGCAGTGGGAATAAGTCGGAATCTTATCAGACACCGCATCAATGGCTAGGCAAGAGACCAGCACAATAAAAGATGGAAAGGAGTAACGGGTTGTCGAATAACCAAACTCTTCATAGAATACTCAGAGATTGAGAAATAGGTCCAAAAATTCATTGAATTAAACAGGCACAAAGCCAGAACCCTGGTGGGAATCATAACTGGCCACCATAGTAGCCTGAATGCATATAAGCACAAGCTGAGGCTGACTGACAGCCCGGTCTGCAGATACTGTAAAGAAGACGAGGAAACCTCGATTCATCTTCTTTACACCTGCCCCGCACTGGAGGAGAAGAGTATCTTATATTAGAGACCTATGTTATCCTAGAGGAGGCGAGGCTTAAGGAGGGGGACGTGCCTAAATTGCTTCTTTTATAGGATAGAATTTTTGGATAATGACCCAGATAAGAGGGGATCGCCAAGGGACTACCCATGCGATCAGTGGCTGATGAGGCCCAAACCCATATAACATAATAATAATAACAATAATAAATATATATTATATATATATATATATATATATATATATATATATATATATATATTATATATATATATATATATATATATATATATATATATATATATATATATATATATATATATATATATATATATGTAAAAATATACTATACTAAATCAGTGATTGGTGCATCACAAAACCCTTCAAAGCCTTTTAACACTTGATTTTGCTATTTTAATCGGGAAGACCACTTTGAAAATGAGAATTTTTTTGTTCTTCTTCTCTTGACTGAGTTATAGTTACTTTAGCCAGAGCATGTAGCGCGACCAACCAAAAAAAGAAAAATAAATAAAGAAATAAAGACAGGGACGACACTGGTGATGCTGATGAAGAACCATCATATGGCCCGGGAACCATCGATAGTTTAATGTGAGGATCAATATTTTAGGAATTACATAACTTTATATCAAGAAGAACGCAACGAAAACTTTAAACGCGTTTTTCTCGAAACGACTTTCAATTTTTTTTTCTTTTTTAATACATATTTGTAATCGCAGTGACTAAGTCTGTAAGTAGCTGATTTCAAAAATTCTAATGGCTATTTTTACAAACTGCTTGAATAAAAAAAGATAAAAATAAATATAATTTTGTAAATAATAAAAAAACGGCTATGCATAACGATAGCTATATTCATATAGATATTAATAAAACTTTGTTTTTTATTTTCAGATAACCCTGCACCGAGATATCAATGCCACAATGGAGGGGAAACTTTTTTAGTTGTTAAGTCAAGGCCCATTGTTAATTTTTAATTTTTTTTTAATAAAAATGTATGAAAAACAATTTTAATATACACTTAATAAAATAACAACAATCCGATTCCTTTATTAATTAATTATCCCTGTGAAATAAAATTTTAAATATCGGTTATTTTTTCGGCCGTTACAGTGGCCTTAAAACGAATACAGTTAACTATACCACAGGTATTTTTTAAGTTTTCAATTTATTTACATTTCATATGAGCTACAAAGTTATTTATGTTTTCACGTGCTTTAAAACCTCTAATTGAAATCGACGCCCAATTCTGTCTACGTATTTTATAAATTAACTATATTTCCTGGATTGCAGCGAACCAAGTATCATAATGAAACAGTCTCAGACAAACCCATGTTGTGTGAGAAAGCCGGCTGTGTAATCGAATTAACAGCAGCGGTTTCTGTAAAAGTGATTTTAATGTCCCTCGTCCAATGACGCTATCAATACAGGCGCTAGTTGACCGAGAGACCGACCACCCTTTTTACCTTCACAGTTTACCGGATATCCTTGGTTCCCTGTTCATCTGATTCATACAAAGCCGTCTCCCGTGCCACTGCTTACGCTACGTCAGACTCACCCTTTTTCCACCCGTTCTCACACGGCCACCCTATTGTCGCCGAACGAAAACTGAATATTCGCGCTGGAAACTGGTTATCTTCGGTTGGCATGTTGATTTAATGATTTCACCGTCATTGATAAAACGCTTTCAACAGAATTTCCAAAAGCCATTCAGCACGCGAGTAAATACAGAAATACAAACAACGTCAGAAGATAATGTATCTCGCATTTCTGATAGCACGCTAGGTAGTTTCCTCCACCTCGCCTACTTGTACGGCCACACCAAATCAACTAGACGTTTGTTTATATTCGATTTTGTTTATTATCTTTACAGTGCCATGTAAACACGCAAGAAATCTCGTTACGCCAGAATGGATATTTAAAAGACCAAATAGTTTGCATGGCTTCCAAAAATACACTCACGCCCATGTGTGATACAGCTAAGTGGTACCTGGTAAGACGCTCTTAAGATTCCAGGTGGTTCGGGATAGGGGGTACAAAGCGATTAAAATAATTAAATTATATCGACTGATATAACTATAGACGTGAGTGTTTGTTATGAAACAAAATATTTAGACGAGTATTGCACTTAATCTAGCTGTATTGATTGGAAAACAAGTGGCGTACTATCTACGCAAAAAAATAAAGTATAAAAATTTATATAAAGGGTGGTCCAACCATAATGCACGATGTTAATTGTGAGTCACACCTTAACGTCAAGTTTTTTGCCCAACTTAATTTGACATTCCTTTGTTTCAGTGTTTGACAAATTCAACCATGGAGAGGTACACAATTGAGCAGCGCGTTAAGATTGTTGAAGCCTTTTACGAAAATGGGCGTTCAAATCAAAATGCATTTCGTGCACTTCGTGACTTTTTTGGTCAACATAATCGACCAAGTGTGTCCACAATCAAGAGAATTGTGCGCAAATTTCAGCAAACCGGGTCTGTAGGAAATGCGAAAACACCTGTGCATGCTCGCCCAGTTCGTTCTGCGGAAAACATTGCTGTTGTTCGCGATAGTGTAGCAGAAGAGCCGTCAACCTCGACTCGTCGTCGTGCCCAACAATTGAACATCTCACGAACATCACTGATGCGAATTTTGAATAAAGATTTGAATTTACACGCTTACAAGGTTCAATTCACTCAAGAGCTGAAGCCTACTGACCATTTCAAGCGTCGTCAATACGCCGAATGGTTGGTTGAACAGACAGAAGTGAATGGTGATTTTACAAAGAAAATCATCTTCAGCAACGAGGCACACTTTCACCTCAGTGGATTCGTTAACAAGCAGAATTGCCGCATTTGGGCAAATGAGAATCCACGAATGATTGTTGAAAAGCCGATGCATCCACAAAGAGTGACTGTTTGGTGCGGTTTATGGGCTGGCGGCGTCATCGGGCCGTTCTTCTTCGAAAATGAGGTCGGCCAAGCAGTTACCGTAAATGGTGTTCGCTATCGCGAAATGATAACGGACTTCTTGTGGCCAGAAATTGAGGATATGCACCTGGATGATATGTGGTTTCAACAGGATGGTGCCACTTGCCACACAGCCAACGAAACAATGGCACTTTTGGGAGAGAAATTCAATGGCCGTGTTATCTCACGTCGTGGCGATGTTAATTGGCCGCCACGATCATGTGATTTGACACCGTTGGACTTCTTTCTTTGGGGATATTTAAAAGAAAAAGTGTACGTCAATAAGCCAAGAACAATTCAAGAGCTAAAGGATGAGATAATTCGGCACATTAACGACATTGAACCTCAATTATGTCTTAGAGTCATTGAAAATATGGACCATCGGATAGAGGTATGCCACCGAAGCCGTGGCGAGCATTTGGCCGATATTTTGTTTCACACATAATCGTCATAGATCCTTCTATCATAATAAAAAGTATTAAGATAATTCTCTGAAAACATTTTGTTTTATTTACAATTAACATCGTGCGTTTTGGTTGGACCACCTTTTAGAAGTGTTAAGTACATGTACATAAATGCCATGTGTAGGGTAGCATAATGGGTACCTTCCAGTGGCCTACTGCAGGTGTAACAAAAATGAAAATGGCTTAATTGAACACGTGTTTAATTATAATTACACCGAGCAAGGTGAGTGGGGTGAATTATTTTGGTCCCAAAATAATATAAAGTTTCTATTATTATTATTTAGTAACAATTCTTTTACATATTACATTTCTTAATACCGAACTGTATCATAGTTCCATGCATGAAATCTGCGAAATATTAATACTGAAGGGTGCAATAGCAGGGGTGTTATCAGCTAATATTGCATATTAGCTGATAGTGGTTGGTTCTACTGAGGTGGGCGTTGATGTTTTTATTAATAATAATAAATATATAAGAACGGTTCCGCTGTTTTTATCCAATTAAAATAATCATATTAGTTGCGGGCCAATAACTACGATTAATTGTACACATCAGTGAAAAAACAACAGCAGACCAAAAGAAGGTAAGGTGCAATGAACTGCGTTCATAGCCATATACCTAGCGCTATAAAATTCGTCGCCTAAACGACGAAGTTACTTGGCGGAACACTGGCATGGGGTGCACACCGGACCACGTGACTTGAATTACGATCAAGGAAGGGGACACCGTTCAAGGACCATTAAAATAGCAAAACACAATTAACACAAACACCAGTTGACAAACTCACCGGGCGACTCCGCGTCTATATAGGAGCTCTTTGACCTGGGGATGCTGGCCCTCTCCTCCATGGCCTTTGAGGCACTGCGCTTGAATTGCTCTAAAAAACAATCGATCTGCGTCTCCAGACTGGACTCGGCCATCGTGAGGGCACTACGGCGATAACGGAATCTCCAAACACCATGGGGCCTACCGCCGGGTGTCACTTGAAGAACTCATGGTACATCTCAGGCACTGACATCTGCGTCGAGGCACGGAACTCGTTCGGGCTCCTACAAACAAACTGTCTGCAAAGAGGGCACTGCACGGGCCGTTTTGAGGCGCGAGAGGCCGCAGACTTCGATTCATTACATCGTGAGCGACATCGCACGGAGCGTGCGCTGGTGAGAGAGGATGGAGGACGTTCCTTCGGCCGTTTGTGTACGATTCAATAGTCGATATTACCGAGCAATGGAATGTTAGTGCGAGACTATTGCCGCCTTACATAAAGCCATGCGGACAACGCTGTAATATCCATATACAGGGCGTTCCAATTTGTACCGAACTCAAAACCTCCATTACGAAGTTTGACCCGTTTCAACGGCTTTCCAACAATACCCATACGATCCGAGTTATCTGTATTTTATTAACATCCTAAATTACGTAACCGAATTTAATCGCCGTTATCGTTGGACCTAATAAATCATCGGTATTTATCAAATGAAGCACATTACGTTTAATCCTACAGATTCGTAGTGCGTAAGACCACATGCCAATCACTTACATATCTGTCGGTGGTATATTGAAGCAATGAAAAACAATAAAATAATAAATAAAGGCTTACTTTACTGACAATGAGCATAATAATTGTTGCGCCGATACCCGCCATCTTTAACAATATCCACATTGTCAAGAATAGGAACAGGTCTCAAAATTGCGAAGTCAGATCGACCACGAGGTGCGCAGGAAATAGCCTGGTCTTTACCCAGTCGCATTGAGGACTTTGCAGAGTGAATATTGAGTGTACAGTCAGTGAAGTGTGAATTGCAAAAACATAAATGATGCATTGCAGCTCAGTTGAGATGAAATAGTTTTGAACGTGAATGTACACAGAGTTCCATCTGTCCGCGCGTATAGTGCATACTTTTCCCCCCGAATTCTGCCTCACTCTTTCTTCCACGCATCATGGATAATCTCATACTTCTTCCTATTCTTGATCACCAGTACATCTTACTTGTCAATAGAAAGATCGTAAGAAAATATATTACCCTGTTTGGTATATATATATATATATATATATATATATATATATATATATATATATATATATATATATATATATATATATATATATATATATATATATATATATATATATATATATTAAGGGCGTCAAAAAAGTTATCAATTGATAGCTAGCAGCTTGTGCAGTACTCGTACACGTTATTAGGTACAAATCAACATATTTGTCTTCATCTTCTGCTCCAGTACATGTGAGTTTGCTCCAGTACATTATAATAACCCATACTAATATTCACTGGAGCAGAAGACGTAGACAAATTCTTATTTTGATACTCTCTGGACACCACAGAGAGTATCAAAATGCCAAGAATATTTTTGATATAGTTTACATACAGTGCTATTCAAAAGTCCCCTCTCCCCCTCTTATCTTTGGAACGATTATACATAAACTAGTGAAATTTGGTAACTGAATATTAAGGGTTGTAAACTTCCCTACTAGTGATGATAGATGACGTATGCGTCAAAGATGACGTCACAAGGTCATTGTGACCAAAAATTTTAAATGGAACCCTATGGCAAGCGACACCTCTTTTAAAAGGTATCGAAAAAACCTATTCAATGATACTAATATTGTGTCTGTTTACGGCAGTTTTCACAACTGGCTTTCAAAAACCGCAAAGCTGTGATGAATTAAATCAGTTAATAATAAAATTTAAAATTCAAGCTCCGCCACTGGATAGTTGGATAGTAAATAATCTGACGTTTTTGCAAGTCTCCCCAATTTGATGTTTTTTTAGCTGTCAAAGTTTTTATACATTTAATAATTTGTGTATTGTTGATCGAACGTTTAACTGTTTTAGTACCTTGTGGTAATTTTAAAATATTTGTACATTCAATAATTTGTTAAACTGTTGTGAGCTGAACGTTTAAGTGCTTCAAGAAGAGAAATGGTACGTGTTTTAGGTGATAAAGTAGCAGCCATCCTAATACTTGGTGAAATTGGAGAAAATATTCATGCAGCAGAACGCATTTTTAATGAAAGGTTTCCCGATCGCCCAGTTTCGAGGACTTATTTGAGAGAGCTTCTTCGTAAGTTTAAATCAACGGGTAGTATTAATGATGCAAAACGATCTGGCAGACCACGAATTTCTGATGAGAAAAAAATTGATATACTGGCAGAAGTAATAGTAAATCCTATTTCTTCAACAACTCAAGTTGCATCAACCTGTGAAGTCAGTCAAAGTACAGTGCACAGGGTGTTAAAAAAAAAACAAATTTCACCCATACAAATTAAAAATGGTTCATCAACTCTCAGACGACGATCCAGACCGAAGACTGCAATTTTGTGAAAATATGGAGACTAAAATTAACCAACAGCCAGACTATGGTCAAAACAATTTGTTTTAGTGACAAAAGTACTTAACCGGTGAGGTGTATCTGCAGATGTTGCAAAATGCAATAGAACCATTAATCCTTGAAATTTTGGAAGATAATCAAGATGAATTCGACATTTTGGAAATAACATTCCAACAGGATGGTGCTCCTCTACACTATTACGGTGCAGTAAGACGGTATTTGGATGAAGAATATCCTGGTAGATGGATTGGACGACGAGGTTCAATGGAATGGCCGCCTCGATCACCGGACCTCACACCTTTAGATTTTTTTCTGTGGGGGTATCTTAAATCGAAAGTTTACGCCACTCAGCCTGACAATATTGATGTTTTAAAACAACGTATTGTTATAGAATGTAGGGCTATTTCCGCAAACACATTTGAAAAAGTACGAGAAGAGTTTCGCAATAGGATGTTTTACTGTCAGGAAGTAGATGAAGCTCACTTCGAACAATTACTATAAGTAGGTACTGATTCTTGAATCTGTAATTAAAATTATCATCCAAGTTTACTGATTACTGATTTAATCCATCAAAACTACCATAAATACAAACAATATTAGTATCATTGAATACGTATTTTCGATACCTTTCAAAAGAGGTGTTGCTTGCCATAGGGTTCCATTTAAAATTATTGGTCACAATGACCTTGTGACGTCATCTTTGACGCATACGTCATCTATCATCACTAGTAGGGAAGTTTACAACCCTTAATATTCAGTTACCAAATTTCACTAGATTATGTATAATCGTTAAAAAGATAAGAGGGGGGGGGGGAGGGGGCTTTTGAATAGCACTGTATAAATGAGAGATTTGACTATTATCATCAAGGGTAATTTTAGAAGAAACTTTGCTATCATAAAAATAACTTTTTTTCATAAAATGAAATAAAAACTGCTTGTAGCTGTAACATATTTAGGATATAATAACTGTATAAGGTTATTTTAGAAGCTTCTAGTAACAATATTATGAATAAAATTCTGTTATAGATATTCCAAAATATTTTATTCCTTAACTGTTTATTAAAAAAAAAAAAACAGAAACAGGGGACCAGTTTCCACAAGAACAGGAGACCAGGGTCCACGAACACCGAAAGATTACTTGTTTCTCGACCCGCGTTTCGCCAACCAAGTTGGCATCATCGGGAGTTAATTAAAACTGAGTTTTCACCATGTATCAATCAATTTGGTCCAGATCAATCGTACCATCGGGGGATGATTAAAACCGAGTTCTAATCATCTCCCGATCACTTTTTTCCTATTATTTATAAAATGTGTTTATAATCCGTCGTTTCGTGTACACATAACCACAATTTTTTATTGTGTATTTTAAAAGGTTATATTTGTGAGATGATATTCGATAGAAAACATAGTGTGCTGAACGATCCATTCCGATTTGTTTGTTAACAATATTTTAACAAAAAAAATTATATTAACAGAAAACTATTTTAAGACACATTTAATGTAATTCTAATGCTACGTATCTTCTTCTATATTTTATTTTTTGTTAATGGTCACTATCTTAAAAGGCTAATGGGCATAAATAGAAAAGTGTAGCCTGGTCAAAATAGACATTCAAGGTTACAAAAATTCGCATAGAGCTGAAAATTGATACGAATGTTTGGAACACCATTATAAATGAAATGTGAAAAGTCCCCATCGATCCCACATCTGCAAAAAAAATTAGTCAAGGTCAAATTTCGCAAATATGGGTTTTTTGCATTTTTTAGCCAAACGGTAAGTTTTATCATAAAAATAGACCAAACAAAAATTGTAGATCATGCAATTATCTATAAAAATTGTCGTTACATTTTTTTTCTAAGAATCACCATTTCTGAGATATAGTGATTCAAAAAGTTAAAAAGTTGTGTTCTCCATAATACGAGTATGCACAAGTACGCCGCCTATATACATCACTGGGCCCGTAATACAAGTAAAAATCAGCCATTTACGATTGTTTTCAAACAGTAAACATTGATATTGACCATATAAATGCTACGTACATCATCGATGGAGGATGTCTATTACACCGTGTTGTATGGAATCGCGAAGAAACATTTAACATTATTTTAGATAAATACGTTCAGTATGTACGTAGACATTTTGGCCATAGAGTGACTGTTGTATTTGATGGCTATACAGATTGCAAGAAAAATATTAAAGCTGCAGAACAACGTCGTCGAACTACAATAACATCTTCATCTTCTGATGTCATTTTTGATCAATTTATGACAGTTTCCACAAGCTAACAAAAATGTCTTGCTAATACTCACAACAAGTCTCGATTCATTTCAATGTTGAAAGAAAAATTTACCACTGAAAATATTTTTGTCAAACAAGCTGATAATGACGCTGATGTCCTGATAATTGAAACAGCAATAGAACAATTCAACTCAACACATACAACTATTGTTGTTGGTGAAGATGTTGATTTATTGGTATTACTTACTGCTCGAACTGCGACCGAAAAAATTATTTATTTCTTAATACCTGGGAAAGGTCAACAGCAATCGGAAATGTATTCATCCAAAAGTTTATCTGCTTTTGCAAAATGCCAAAATCACATACTATTTTTTACACGCAATAACTGATTGCGATACGACATCAGCAATTTTCAGGAGGGGTAAAACAACAGTTTTTAAATTGTTTGAAAAAAAAAGATTTAGTTAATTGTGCTAAAGTTTTTAAAGAGAGTAACTCTACTCCACAAGCTGTAATCACCAACGGAATTCACTTCCTTCTTTCTGTATATGGAGCTCCAAAAAAATGACCTGCTTAGATAAGTTTCGATACTTATATTTTGTAAAAAATACTCGTAACAATAAACGAGTGCAATTAGCTCGTCTTTCCCCAACCTCTGCACCTGCTCATCAACATCTACTTCGGGTATATTATCAAGTTCAAGTGTGGCTTGGTAATCAACTGGACCCAGAAGACTGGGGTTGGAAGTTAATTGACAATGCATTGGAACCAATCCAGACTTTATTCCCACCTGCACCGGAAAAACTCCTCAATACAATTTTTTGCAATTGTAAAAAGGGGTGTGCTAAATGCGACTGCAAAAAAGTTGGATTGTTTTGTTTATTAGCATGTACCAGTTGTCGAGGCCAGTCGTGCTCCAATGTTGAGTCGCCATCAGAAGAGGATTCTTACAATATCAGCGAGGAGACATCTGATGCATCGCTGTTAGCGCAATTTACTTGTATCCAACAGAATGAAGAAGAAGAAGCAAGAGATGAAGAAGAAGAAGAAGACATTACACTTGAAGTTCCATTTGATAATTATCAATCAAACGAATAGTTTTCCCCAATTACTCATAATTCACACCGCGTTCATCATCTCCAATAGTACCATTTTTTATTTAATACAATATTATTTAATTAAACAGGACTACAATAGATCGTGGAATAGGCCTACCGGGGAAACCACGTTAAAAAAAATGCGCCAAGTACACTGCCTCACAGGTGGCGTGGAAACGTGTGCATATTATGGAGAATACAACTTTTTAACTTTTTGAATCGCTATATCTCAGAAATGGTGATTCTTAGAAAAAAAGTGTAAGAACAATTTTTATAGATAATTGCATGATCTACAATTTTTCTTTGATCTATTTTTATGATAAAGCTTACCGTTTGGCTAAAAAATGCAAAGAAAACAGCATTTGCGAACTTTGACCTTGAATAAATTTTTTTGCAGATGTGGGATCGATGAGGACTTTTCACATTTCATTTATAATGGTGTTCTCAACATTCGTACCAATTTTTAGCTCTATGTGAATTTTTGTAAGCTTACCCCTATTTTTTGAGCTAAATTGACCGGGCTAATACTTCTGCTTCCGTATTTAAATGTTGTATTATTTATTTTTTCTTTCTAATTGTCTGTATCAATCGGTCATGATTTTTTCTACATTCCTCTTGCTTATTAGTTAAAACGTAGACGTGTGAAATGCCTAGAATAAAATAAAATACCTTTGGTTCTGGTTGGAATAATATGAAGGTGATATTAAGCCATTTAAGCAGGATTTAACCCGTGTGTTATTTCAAACCGTCGAGTAGTGTACATCGCGAAAAGCCTCGTACATTGACTGGTTTTATCTATGCAATGTGGAATACAGCTATTTATAACCGGTCTAGGGAGGCATCAGCTTGTCGCAACGGTGAATAAATTAAAAAAATGAAATGCGAATTTTATTTGCAGACTTAGCTCTACCTGGATCCAACTGGATATGCACATGCATGCACGATCACCATGATCGTTCTTCGAACGTAAATTACTAGTTTAAATAATTGCAACATTGTTAACATTAAACCTTTTTATTTTTATGCCGGAAAATGATGACAGTAATATTGGGCCGTCATGTGTAAATCACTTTGTATAATTCCTAAAAATCATAAAATTCATGTTATATACTCGTACATGCTGTCACCTCTGCCGAATTTTCGATAGATCTACCAATTTACCGATGTACGGGATTGGAAGCAAGTTCTACCGAATTTTGTTATGAAATTATATGTATCGTTACTGATTGATGAGAATTTTAATTATATCATTTATTTTTTTAAATTACCACATTGGTGTTTCAAATCTGCGTACGAAACTACGAAAAATTAAAAATTGTACAGTCGTGATCTTCAATCACAAAATTCACTACCACAAATCATATCCTTTGTGAAATTTCAAAAGGATTTGAAATTTTGTGCCAGGACTTACGAAACACTACATTTTCTCTCATTGTAGATGAATCTACAGAGCAAAGCACCGTTAAGCATCTCTGTTTGATAGTGAGGTTTGTAAAAAAGGAAATAATTCAAAATGCATTTTTTGCACTTCTTGGTAGCATCTCTTGCTGTCGCAGATGCTACCAGTTTATACAATAACGTTTGATAAATAATCAGCCAACACCCGTACGTCACCAAAACGCAAGGCCTGCTGAAAATATCGCTGCTGTGCGTGAGAGTGTACGGGAAAACTCGAGGCAGTCAATTTCTCGTCGTTCGTAAGAACTTGACCTTTTGGCGATTTCAACTTAGCGAATTTTGCGTCGGGACTTGAGTCTACATCCGTATATAATCCAACTGACCCAGGAACATAAGGTAAACGACCATAGACAACGCCGTGTGTTCGCTGTTTGGGCTCTGGAGCAGTTGGAATTTGGCCCAAATTTCGCAAAAAAAAATCGTCTTTAGCGACGAGGCCCATTTTTCGATGAATGGACATGTGAACAAGAAAATTGTCGGACTTGGGACGATATAAATCCATACGAGATACACTAGTATCAATGTATCCCGAGAAAGTCACTGTTTGGTGCGAGTTTTGTTCTGGCGGAAACATCGGTCCGTACTTCCTCCAAAACGGAACTAGCATTGTCATAACTGTCAACGGCAAGCGCTACAGATCGATGATAAGCAACTTCTTGTGGCCTAAATTGTATTCAAAGGTTCCAGCCCATTCCCTGGATCACGTACTAAAAACCAATTACAGATTATTTTCACTCCGTTATACGTATCAAACGCAGTTTATTAAATTTAACTACATACATATAGTTAACGACCGTTATACGATTATCATATCGCTATCGTCTTTAGTTGATGTATGTACGTACATATTACCATTTGTAATAAATTCAGAAAATGTCTTCTCTGTATTTATTATAAGTGGTACTTTCTAAAAAAAACTATTTCTTTATACTACTATGTAGTTCACAAATCTAAAATTATTTTCACTTATTTTAAAAATTTCCTGAGACATTTTCATTTATAATTTCATTAAAAAATAGTAACCAGCTTTTAAAGCTTATATTTTAATAGAAGTACCTAGTTTAACTGTTTTTTTTTTAATTATTTTTCTTGAAATGTAAAGCAATACAATTGTTGACCATTAAAAAGAAACGGGAATTTATTTCATTGAATGTTCTTTGAATATATTTTTAACATTTCTATAATAATATAGAAAAAAATAGTGCCACCTCTTCACATCAAACAGAGTTTAATGAAACAGTGTGTAAAAACATTGGACACGTCAGGTGATTGTTTTAAATACACTTGCCAAGTATTTCCAACACTGAGTATGGAAAAACTAAAAGCAGGGATTTTTCACGGTCCACAAATTCTAAAACTAGTAAAAGACCCAAATTTTAACAAATACATGACCGTTGTACAATCTAACGCATGGTTTAGTTACAGGTATGTATCTGTAATTCAAAATTTATTAGACAATCATAACTACCCAGAACATGGTGAACGGATTCATCAGGATATCTGAATAATGGAATAAAGGTATCAAGAAAGGTAGAATCGTCACATAATGGCCGATTACTGTTGGAGTCTACAGAAGGACTGTTCACAGCAAAAATATAAAATAAAATCGTACAAAACACTTTTTTATAACTCTTAATATTTTCTTCATCCATTATTCTTTATTTTCTTGTTAGATTTCATATATAAAAAATCTAAATGAGAAATTTCTTATTTTATTTTGTTTTTATTACTTTGCATTTATCATGTATGTTTATTTCAGAAATTAAAGCTAATCACGAAAAGATAATGCCATTTTCAGCGTCAGGGGCAGTACACAAAATTGATTGTTAAATTTCGGACAACAAGTTGACTGTTCCCCAGTATTAATAATTAGAAATAGGGCAAGCAGATTAGAATTTGATCTCATATCTTCTAACAAGGCACTTTCAATATTTATTAATGCTAAAGCTGACAGTCTTTCTTGCTTTTGAGAATTTCGAAGATAACTCTTTATTCTCTTTAAAGATGAAAATGATCTTTCCGAGGAACTGCTTGTGGCAGGAATAGTCAAAATTAAACGACACAATTTTGATGACTCCGGGAAAACAGAAGATAATTGAAGGGACATAATATATTGGTGACGCTCAAACACAGTGCTCTTTTTCATATCGGGATCACTATAAATCACTGAAAGTTCACTTTTTAAATGATTTGCGTCAAAGAATGTTCCATATGTATCTACTAAAGAAGAAAAAAGTTCATCAGGAAACGTTTCACAAATGAAGTAAATTGTGTGGGATTTAGATTTAAGAATTTCAGTTTAGAAATTTCACTAAACCGTTCACTAATGTTCAAAGTAATAACGTCCAAATTCTCATAAAATATCTGATATTTTTGTCTGTAGAATTTTAAACAGACTCTCGGAATGTGGGAAAATTGCAGAAAACACTGCTAAGAACAAATTAAAATCAAAGTCTCGCAATAAATTTAAAAGGCCTCTAGCACAAATAACGGTTTCTCGATCCCATTCCTCATTTTCATTTTCCACAATTACCTGAAACAGCGCTTCCAAATCTTCCTCATGTTATGGCCATAGTCGCCAAAATGCGTTCACATAATCGCATAACTGTGTCCGGAAATAACACGGACAACACCCACTCGAGGTTCCACTGTTGACTGCGCAAGATCACTGACCTTTTCGCCCATCTAACGCGTAGCTTGGATCTAACGTAGACCATCGCATTTTAGCACTGCAGCAAGTAACGCGGGTATCCAATAATTTCGGGCGCCTTGACGGCCGATTTGAAATAAAAAAGTTGATGGTAGCGTTTAAAGTAAATAATGTATGTTTGCGGTTGGTTTAAAATAATTAAAAAATTGTGATAATTGAATAAATCGATTGAACTTTTAAATAACACTAATTTGCCAGTTTTTTAAGGGATGCGACGCATCACTCGCATTCATGTACGCTACGCCCCTGGGTAAGTTGACTTACTTCTTCCTATTAATTTTCCAATTTCAATATATGACTTTCCATCCTTATGCCACTGAAATACTTGTTCCTTTACTGTAGTTTCGCACTTTTTACGCCCCATGTCGACAGCTTTGTGCATATTATGAGATATAATCTAACTACATATCTGTGGGGGTTCCCAGCCAACCAGAAACTAATTCTAAGATTCGTCGGTAGATGGTATTGCCCAATAAGTAGCCGTACCTACGAGCAAAGATTTGCTCGTAGAGCCGTACGAATAGTTTTGTGACTTTCTATACCCATATCTTTTAAATGCATTTATTGTCTCATACATATGTATTGTCGTAATATTGAAGTAACACCAGTGTACACTATAATGCAGAATTTGCAAAGTAGAAAATATTAGATAATGCCATGGGTATTATTGTTACAGCTACGAATAGTTTTGAGAGCCACTGTATAAGAAACCATGTAGCATTTATTCAACGCCTCAAAATCGGGCTGGTTTTTTAGCGATTTATTTTTTATTTAAAAACCGTTATTTTTATACATTTGAGCCATTTTGCTGGTTGAAAAAATCCAGCGGAATATTCTCCTGGGAGTGTTGACCAAGAAAATAAAAAAAAAACATTCTGTAACTTGCACCTTGCACCGATGCCCCTCCTGATGGGTGAGGTGTAGTACCGAACTCCGCCGACGGCGATTCCTGAGCCCTCACGGAGTCTCCTGTGCTCACTGCTGAAATATCATCGCGCGGCTTCGTTCCTCGTTCCTGCGGCCGAGGCCGTCACTTGTTTTGATTTTAGTTGGTTAGATTCAGTTTTACCGGCTCGTCAAGTCGTCGACAGTGTTCAGTGGATAATTTTTTTTTTTTTTGAAAATCATTCACCATGGGAGGTAGGCATTTTGAATTTTGTATAACGAATTCCGATAGTACAGAGCGGTAACCTATCGACCTTGCCTCGGCAGGACGCATCCTTATCAGTATGCTCTAATTCGGGTTTTGTGGCAGGCCGGTCTATAACCTAAAAGACTCCGCTTAACATGTCAAACTTTGGCCGTTTGGAATCCGGTATGTTAATTCGGGTTGTCGTATGTGTTGAACCGTTTTTTTACGCGGAAAAATGCTTTCGTTAATGCGAGAGAGAAATTCCAAATCGTACTCTTGTTATCTTGATAATACAAAAATTATTGTAATGTAGCTAGTATTAGACGTAGTACACGTGCGGGATTGCCTTATCAAATATATGTGAACGTTTTAACACTCATGACGTACGATGATAACGTACATGGTACGCTAAAAAAAAGAACACAAAAAAATTAATGTTAGACGATCTTCGGTTTCTTGATATCGTGCAATTTTTTGATAAAACTAATATGGGTGGACGTGTAGGTCAATTATGTTTACATTTATTCACACTGAATTTAGATTATTCTTGCTTTATTAAAAAATAATTTTATTATAATGCTCCAGTTAATATTTCATAAGATTTTTTCACCAAACGCGTTTTTGTTAGATTTTACGTACCTACTCAAAGTTTACACCATTCATAAAACTGCCTGTTACTTTACGCGTGTTATTAGTTTATTATTATATGCTGAATAAAACACGTTACCATAACCTAGGCTAACAGTAATATGTAAACAATTGCCTCGTTATCGGCAGGTCTATACCTATCTACAAAAATACAAAAACTACTATTGATAAATAAAATCTTAACAGAAAAATGAGTCATCACATTGTGTGCATATGCACTTATGTTAGAAAAATCGCTGATTGCTTAATCTGCTCTCTCTATTTCAGTTGTCATCCTAGACCTAGGGCTAGGATATAGGCCAATCAATAGATATTTAGGACCAGACTCTATTTAGTACATCGTATAATAATTATTTGGTACGATATAGAAAATTAAATAGAATTACAAAAAATATGACGATCAAAACGAAATATTTCGGTAAAAATGATGCGTATAACTATTTAATAGTGCCCAAAATAATTTTCAATCTTTTCTGCATCCATCGATAACTTTTTCCACAAAAAAAGAACACTTATTTTTATGTACATATAATTAGAAATAGAATTAAATAAATTATAAAATGCGTAAATTGTTCTCTGGACTTGAAACGTTTGAAAACATCAGATAGTTTATTTTTCACAGATTGTAAACACAAAATTTCGTAAATTATCAGTTGATTGTTTATTACGATGTATATTATACGTAAAACTGCAAAAATATTTGAGAAATTTATGCGCACTATTTTGACTAATAAAATAAATGCTGATTAATAAACAACAAAGATGATGACGTCTAATATTTGGACACTATTCTTATTCAAACGGATAATCGATGTTGATAAAAATCATTAAATAAAATGAATCGAATAAATTATAAAAATAAATCTTAACGCGACCATACACTAGACACAAAAATTAGGGGATGTAAAAAACGTGAATTTTTAGGTGATTTTCAAATGGCTGTAACTTGGAGAAAAATAGTCACACAGCAATTTTAAGAAAAGCAAATTGAAGCTCCAAATTAAAAAAAAAAAAAAATTCAAAACTTTTGCTTGCCTTTGACGGTCCACGGACTTCAATAAATTTTTACTTTTCCCCGCTCAACTATACGCGGAAAAGTAATGTAATCGTGTAAAAATTTTTTTCTAGCGTCTATTTTTCATTTTTTGGCCTAAAAACAAAAAAAATGGTTTTTAAATCATTTTGTGTGTGTGTCGTTGTCGTCGGCATTCATAAAATTTCTTGTTAGCACGATAACTCAACTAAATCGTGTCGAATCGATCGGATTTTGACTGATTCTGATCGGGGACGTCTCTCAGACGACACCCATTGATTTTGAGGTGGATAGAACACACTCTACATGTTCGTGGGTCACGAGAAAGCACAATGGTGGACTATTTGAGATTTTTTTTTGTTAGCACGATCGCTCAATTAAATCGTGTCGAATCGATCGGGTTTTGACTGATTCTGACCGGGGACGTCTACCAGACGACATCTATTGATTTTGAGGTGGATAGGACACACCTCACCCTGTCCATGGGTCATGAGAAACCACGATGGTGGACTATTTGAAAAAAGTAAAACTGTCGCATAAAACATATTCTGCATTTATGTGTTGGTTTATTTTTTCTCGGCCACTCAATTTCGAGATAGAGATGTTTTACGTACGGAAAATTCTGTTTTAAGGTTTTAAAATGTTATTGAATGTTGATTGAAAAAGAGGTAAAAGATTGCGTATTTCGCTTAACGTGGAATAACTTTGCAAATAGCGGATATACTAAGGATGTTGACTGTTTCTTTTCGAACTCAAAGTATCCCAAAGGAATCCTGAAAATTTCAATGCGTTACAATTTTTTTTATTGTGTTCAGTTTTCGCTAAAAATCAATTCAAGGAATGAATTTTTCTATTCATTTTTTGAGGCTGAAAATGTTTTTTAGCAATAATCCATATATTTTTATCAAAAAATGTTAATTTTAAGAAGAAATGTAAAACACTGCCCGAGGAAAGATACGACGATACTTTAGCGACAAATCATCGTATAAGGCCTTTACGCCGCTCAAATTAAAGAGGATAAAATTATCCAAAAAAGCTTTATGATGAAATCACCGAATAAAATTTATTGAAGCCCATGGACCTCTGTAAAGGCAAGCAAAAATTAAAAAGAAAATTCTAATGGTTTTCTTATGATTATTCAAAAACTGCTGATGGTAAATAAATTTTAATTTAAGATCTGAAAACTAGAAACTTAGAGCTTCAGTTTTCTTTTTTTTTTTTTTAATTAATCTGCGACTATTTTTCTCCAAGTTGCAGCCCTTTGAAAGCCGCCTAAAAATTTTTGATTTTTTTACGTCCCTTAATTTTTGTGCCTAGTGTATTTACAAGACATTGAAGAATACAACATTTACACATACTATTTATAAATTAACTTCTATTACAAACATAAGTTAACGCAGAAAACCGACCTCGAAAAATAAAGAAGACGAAATGAAATGAAGACGGTAAATATTTTCGTTCTATACAACTCATCGCTTCATTCTATTATGCCGCCGCCATTAAGCCAACAATATCCCGTCAATTTTTGATTGGGCGTTAATGGGAAAGAGCATTTGCATGTATGTACGACGATTTAATCGCGTATAAATTTATTTTTGGCAACTGCGCGTTTCCTTCGTCTTATTTTTAGTTTAATGTTGGCTATATTATCGAAACTATTTTGGATTTTAAAATGCCTCCTACATCGTATACAAAATTCTGGCTCAAAATCTGTACGAATCATAGCCATCAAAATACAATGAGTATACATACAGTCATTATTGAAAATACTGGCATTAAAATTTGTAATAAACGTAGCAATAATTTGGGGAAATACAAAGTTAAGACGTATTAATCTTTATCAAAATTGATACTAATGATCTTTCTAAATAATGATCTAAAAACTGTCACTTTTGTTTCTGAGAAATTCGAACTATTTTTTTAGCGTTATATGAAGTTGTTTTTAATTGATTGGTAGATCAAGGGGCTGTTACTTCAATGCATAAACCCATGAAGATTTACATTGTACCATTGTTATTTTTTACTCGTCTTTCATTTCCTGGGATTTCAGCCAAATTGGAAGACAGAAGTTTTTACTCTAACGTTTTGTTTTTCATTACGACCATCAGAGAGACAACAATTGTTAATAAATTATGAAAACATATTTCTAAATTATTTTATGTGTTATGATAAACCTTACAATTAGTTACCTACAATTTGTTTGTTACATAAAATAATGTAAACCTTTACATAACGTACACGAAAATAAAATAATTGCGTTGAATTTTTATTTAAATTTAACCGAAATCCCATAATCCAACAATACACGAGTGAAATATATCTAATCTACGGTCAAGAAATTGAAAACATTTCCAAAACTAAATTCAAAAAAGTAATTGTTGGTATATTTTTCGTAAAAAAGTAAGTTAAATGCTCTCACTACTGAGTGATTGTAACTTCTGGCAGCAAAAATAATTCCTGATAATTTGTAATAATAATTTCCTAACATTTTTTATTTTCGTCGATTTGATTATGTACGTATGCAATTAAAACATTAAATATGTTCACAAAATATTATACTTTGTGAATTTTATTACTTTGTCATACAAAAATTATTTTAAAATTACTTATTCTATCAAATTTGCGACATTCAAACCAATCTTAATTAATCCAAGTCTTTGGATTTGAATTACCATATACATAGATAATTTCATGAATTTAATCAACACAAATTCTTACCAATATTTTGTCTGCCAGCGTGTGTATGTGTGTTAAAACTTTGTAATAATTTTCGCAAATATTTTCTTACACGCAGCGGCAAGGTCCATTGACGTGCGTCTATTAGTTTTCGTGAAAGCTGCCAATGCTTCTATTTTCGTAAATATATTAAACTGCATATCATCCGGTTTATGATAAACCTCGCGGAATGGTATTGCGATTCGGGGTATACAAAAATAAAAATGAAAAAAAAAAGACGGGAGCCAATTAGGTCACGATTAAAAAAATAGGTATGCCCACGTTCCACGCTTAAAGGATTTTTAGAATAAGGTTAAATATATTTACATGATGCGGGCCAAGAGCATTAATGGATAATTACGTCGTCCGTACTACCAACCCGCATTTTCGTTATTTAACGTCAATTAATCAATCCTAACGACTTCTGACGGGATATATTAATTTCATTTTATAATGATTTTATCCCATAAAAATACAAACCTACCGAAATCAAATTGAATGATAAGATGCACGCCATCTAGAAAATATTTTATGTTTATCGAATTTTATAAAATAAATTAATAAAAATCTGATTCTAATCTTGTGTTTTTATAGGTTATGCCTGGGTGACATTGGCCACAAACGACTCGTATTCGTTGGGGGCTTTGGTTTTAGCCCATTCTCTAAAACAGGCAGGAACGCAGCAACAGCTAGCCGTGCTCGTAACTCCGGGAGTAACGAGCTCTATGAGGTTGGTTAAATGTATTGACTGGCTCATATAGCTTTATTTAATTTTAATTTAGCCGTGCCACAAATGCTAACAATGAGGTATACATGCGAAGGTTTTCCCTACAACTTTAGTTTTCTTTAAAGTAGCTACGGGTGGACGTAACTAATTCAGTCAATTTAAAATAAAATTTATATTAAGTAAGGCTACATGAACAAATCATGGAAATGTAACTAGCTACAAATAACTAAATACATATTGTTATTGTAAATTCATATTCGAGCACTTTACAAAGTGCTCGACAGACCAAAATCCGCATCAAACAGTGACTTTCTCAGGATGCATCTGGTGCTGGTGTATCTCGTGTGGATTGGTATCGTCCCAAATCCGACAATTTTGCTTGTTCACATATCGATTCATCCAAAAATGGACCACGTTGCCAAAGATGAATTTTTGACGAAGTTTGGGTCAACTTCCAACTGCTCCGGAACCCAATGTTCATGTTCACAGCAGCGATGTTTTCAGCAGACCTTGCGTGACTTTTTTGGTGACGTACGGGTGTTGGCTGATTATTTATCAAACCGGTTGACTCGAATTTGGGCACCAAACGTCGAATAGTCGACTCGGCGCGCGGGACGGTTGGGGCGAGAATAAAATCACGTAAAGCGCGGAACGTTTCTCGAACGGAGCACTGATTTTGAAAATAAAATTTGATCGTTTGTACACGTTGTTAAACGCTATAACCTTCCTTGATGATTTTCCATACACTACTGAACAATTCACAATAAATTTGACAGCTGTTGCTATAACAACATGGCCGTTATAACCTAACAAATTTCGAGCGTCCCTATTGAAAGACCCTGTATATTATTTTTTTTATAGTACACTACTACTACAATGTACACCACTAATACAGAATAATTATAGGAATGTAAAGAAAATTATTAAGAAAAAATTTCACTGTTTTCATATACAATTCTGTAGTTGTTTATTATTATTTTATTTTTAATTTAAACGTTTCTATAGTTTATGAAAGACGCTATGGACGGATCGAATTGACAAGACGAATATTTGCATGAATTTCTGTAATATTTTCCTACGATCTACATAATTGTAAAAGATCTTTTTAGTTTTACCAGAAACTTCCTCTAAAGCTCTCTATAAATTTACAGAAACGTCATCATCATGAGGTCATCAGTCCTAAGACTGGTTGGACGCTAACATCCAGCTTCTCCTATCTTGTGCTAACCTACGCATTTCGCTAATTGTGCCACAACCTACATCCCTTACTATTTGCGAGCAATAGTCTAATCTAGGCCTACCTCTGCCTTTCTTCACTCCTATTTCTGCCTCCAAAATATCGCAGACTATTCCCCCATGTCTCAGCAAGTGGCCTACCATTCTATCTCTTCTCTTTTTTATGTTTTTCCACATACTTCTTTTCTCGCCGACTTTCTCTAATACTTTTTCGTTTCTAACCCTATCAGTCCACGCTATTTTCATCATTCTTCGGTAACACCACATCTCAAAAGCTTCTAATTTCTTCCTACTTGCTTCTCCTATCGTCCAGGTTTCGCAACCGTATAGTGCCGTGCTCCATACATACGTTTTCAAAAATCTCTTCCTTGTTTCTAAGTTTATTACCCCCGAGCATAAAAGTGCTTTCTTTTTGTTAAAAGCTACTCGACCCTGCGCTATTCTTTGTTTTATATCTTTATCGCTTCTTCCGTCCCAATTTATTTTACTTCCTAAATAAGTGAAGTATTTAACTTCCTCCAATCTTTACTTACTTCCCTTCTTTCCTCTTCTACTTCTATAACAGCAGTTTGCTCTTTGCATAGATTGTGTGCTACTCTCCTATCTCTATACTTCATTCCCACGCTCTTTAGTATCTCGAACATTTTTTCCCATCTTACATTATCAAAAGCTTTTTCTAAATCTACAAATCCTACAGAAACGTATCATTGAAAAAAAAATGGAATGAGACAATTTCTATAAGTGTCCAGGAATTATAATGGACTAGCTTCATAGTTAATTATACTCTTGGTCAATAGAATATGTGACCCTTTTAGACCAAGAGGATACTCGTAATTAACTCTGTGTGTCTGTCGATCACACGCATATCAAAGTCGACCTATCCGAGGAGCATCTTCTTTTGCTTTGTTTTACTTGCCTGGTAATAATTTCATCGAATTCGTTCCATCTTTTGTGTGTTCACTGTATACGTCCTGTAGGACGTTTATAAGGGTTTTTCTTGTCGAAAATATTTACGTAATTAAATATGGGGTGACGAGGATTTGATAAATGTCATAGAGATCACACCTATTTAGTACCGGGCAATATACTTTCTTATTAATATTTGTTGACAGCGAACGAATGCTGGCTGCGTTAACTGCCGTATTATTTTTAGAGAGCTTTGTGTACAATTTATTATATTCAAAAATAACTTCCCATCCTCGTCCGGTTTTGAACTTTACGCGCTATTTTTTGTTATAGTGTTTGGATGATTTTTAATTCCCTTCATTCCTCCTACACCTACTATCCGAGTAGGCGGCCATATGTGCACGTATACAAATAACTGAATAACGAATGAGCCGGCATGTTACCAGCGGCCTTTACCCTAATCATAATCAATCAGGCGAAATTTCTATTTATAGAGTAATCGTTCTGATTTGTAAATTTCAATTCATAAATCGGTAAATGGAACGAACTGCTTTTTTGTTTTGCTGTAACGAACGGCGACTTGATTAGCCTGACGTCGATTTGGCGCCCATTAATGTCACCGAGTTTGGATTAGTGATAAACTTTATAATATACAACTAGATAAGGGAAGGCATTACATAATAAAACAGCGGGATTAATCTTATTTAAGATATTTTATAATGATTACTATTATGTTATGGTAGTATATTATAAAAGTGTCTTTCCCTTCTAAAAAAATATTTTATCAACGATTACATATTAAGTTAAAAATAAATTCGGATTATTCTTTCCGTGAACCGAATTAAATATTGATACGGGTTTTACTAACATCGATTTACAAATACAGCGTGAATCAACATGGTTATTATTATTATCATGTTAACGATTTATTTCTCACAACGTAGTAGGCCGGTTTATTTTGACTAAATTCCCTCCGTCCCTCGTTTACCTATTTTTATTAACCTCTAGTACGAATCTCGAAAAAACAAACAGTTTTTTTTAGCTAGTTAAAAATACATTTTGCTATGTACATCTATCTCGAAATGACATTCGTCTTTCATCCTAGCTATTGTTTACAATGCAAAATTAATTAAAACATTCATTGTGTCGTTTAGTACTACAGAAGAGTGTCTCAAGCATTTTTTTAAATTTAGTTAGATATACCGTAAAGCATATGAGTAATATTTATATTTAATACCAAACCATTACAACCTAGTTTATATACAGGTCGCTCTAATTTTTCAGGAACACGAAGTATTGAAATGGGGACAGAGAAATATCTAAGAATATCACTAGTTGAGTTAAAACCAATGACCCTGGCAATAATAAAATGTCATTAGCTCTATTTTTTTCTATAATTACCTTTAGTGCTAAAGTTTTGTTAAAATTTTATGCGTAAAGGCCTACTTATTTGTTTATCCATGTAATTTACTGGAATCGACAAAAAGTAAGCCGTTTTGTAGAATAAAATCGACTGAAATCGATTTTTCGCAACAAAATGTTATATAATACTCTATACTATATACTCTATTATAATACTCTATTACAGTAGTACTCTATGGAAAAGGATGTACTTTAAGCACGGCCGGATCGAACCAACAACACCTCTACATATTCAGTGTTATTCAGTGGGTGTTGATCGAACTCTGTACATTCACATTCAAAACTATTTCATCTCGGCTGAGCAACGATGCATCATATGCTTTTGCAATTTGCACTTAATCCACCTCTTTCACTAACTGTACACTCGATATTTTCACTCTGCAAAGGTCTCAATGCGACGAGTAAAGACCAGGCTATTTACTGCGCACCTCGTGGGCTGTTTTGAGACTTGTTCCTATTCTTGACAAGCCGTACTTTACTTTTTAAGTATTCCCACAAAAAGTAATCTATGTGTGCCAGATCTGGAGATCTGGCTGGCCACTCAATCGGTCCTCTTCTCCTATTCAACGATTCGAGGACATCTCGTCTAAATAAGCGCGGACAGGTGCTGCATAATGGAAAAGTGCACTATTTTTCAATAGAAAAAGTCATTTCTTGGAAGATCAGGTTCCTCTACGTCTGGATATAAAGTTATTAGTGCAGGAATAAGGTCGTCTCGAAGGAAATCAAAAATCTTACACCAGTTAGGTTCACGTCAAAGAAATAGAAACCCAGATTTCTTCCGTCGACCACGTCACCCCACATATTCACTTTCTGGGGATATTCAGTGATAACTCAAAACTCCATCATCCACTAGGGATTCGCGGCACGATTTCAAGTTTTTATCTAACAGTAACGAAAAAAACATCGGTCGTTAAGGTTACTGTCAGGCATTCAACGGTGCATAATTTGAACTTTAATTTGGTTGATTGTCTATATAATCATTCCTATAACCAGTGCCGGAATTTGAGCTGAAAAGGCCCCGGGGCTAAACACAATGTAGGGACCCCATTTAAAAATTACTTGTGGTATTAATATAGAAAAAATGAAGGATAAAAATCACTGTATTTTGTCCATAATAATTATATTTAGATATTATTCATTACAAACAATTGGTTGAAGTGTTAACTGAGTAAAATTCGTAAGCCGAAACCTTAAATCATAAGAAAAAGTTTCAGATTAGCATACTTGTAGATTTTCTTATTTTTATCACCTTAATTAATTCATTTTGATGATTATTTTCTAAATAATATTTTTAGGAATCTTTGTTCACGTGTTTTTCAATATTTTCTGATGGGGTTGAATCATTTTCCCTTTTCATTTTCTGCCAGGGGGCCCCCTCGCGTCGGGGGCCCCGGGGCAATGCCCCGGTTGCCCTATTGTAGTTCCGGCCTGCCTATAACCTAACCTGTATTCACTCTAATGTAATTATTACCGTACCGAATGTGAACAAATTTGCTCTTTCACATTTGGTAATAAAAAGGGGGGTTGCCATTAAAAATTAAGATCGATGATGTCATATCTTCTACACGAATTACCCTGTATATATTAATTACATTTTAAAAAATGCTAAAAGTAAAATTTGACGGGTCCGGGAGTTTCCCCAAAAGTTATTCCTTAAATTTTTACCGAATTTATTCATTATTTCACGAAAGCACTGCATGGTTAAATTATGTATAGGGTCTTTCCCTAGGGACGCTCGAAATTTGTTAGGTTATAGCGGCCATATTGTTAAAGCAACGTCTGTCAAATTTGTTATGAATTGTTCAATAGTGTATGGTAAATCACTGTAGAAAGTTATAACGTTAAACAACGTGTGCAAATAATCAAATTTTATTTTCAAAATTAGTGCTCCGTTCGAGAAACGTTCCTTGTATTACGTGATTTTTATCCTCGCCACAACCGTCCCGCCAAGTCGACTATTCGACGTTTGGTGGTCAAATTCGAGTCAACCGGTTTGCTAAATAATCAGCCAACACCCGTACGTTACCGAAACGCAAGGTCTGCTGAAAACATCGCTGATGTGCGTGAGAGTGTACAGGATAACCTGAGGCAGTTAATTTCTTGTCGTTCACAAGAACTTGGCCTTTCTGCGGCTTCAACTTGGCGAATTTTGCGTCGCAACTTAGGTCTGCAAATGTACAAAATTCACCTGACCCAGAAACTTAAGGTAAACGACCATAGACAACGCCGGGTGTTCGCTGGTTGGGCTCTGGAGCAGCTGGAAATTGTCCCAAATTTCGCCATAAGAAATCATCTATAGCGACGAGGCCCATTTTTGTATGAATGAACAACAATCCACACAAGATACACCAGCACCAAATGCATCCCGAGAAAGTCACTGTTTGGTGCGGATTTTGGTCTAGCGAAATAATCGACACGAGCGATTTGAAGGCATGGTCATCTCGCGCAGCAGCGATGTGAACTGGCTACCGAGATCGTGCGATTTAACGCGTTTAGACTTATTCCTTTGGGGTTATCTTAAATCGCAGGTCTATGCGAATAAACCGCAAACAGTTGATACCATCAAAGTCAACATAACGAACTACATCCAGCAAATTTAGCCAGATTTACGCGACAAAGTCATCGACAATTGGACCTCCCCAATACGTGCCACCAAGCAAAGCCGTGCCGGACATTTAAATCACGTTATATTCCATACTTAATGCCATAAAATATTTTTTCAAATAAAAAAAAATGAGTGTATATCTCACACACAACTTGTTTTATTTACGTTTAAAAATCGAGCGTCCTTATTGAAACACCCTTTACTAGGTTTTCCCATTTTACTTGTCAATATTGTCTTTTTTAAGCATTCATATACGTAAAGATTTCTATAAATGTATAGATAGACCATTAAAATGCACATTTTTGAATTCTCGTATATCAAATAATCATTGATGATGGCTCATTAAACGCAACTAGGTAAATATTTATTGTATTGTATAAGAAATTGCCCTTGATTAGCCTTGACATGTTGTAAATATTTACTCTACATCACAGAGACTATTAAATAAGAGATAAGTAGATGTTAAACACAATTAAAAAAAAGACACACTAAAACAGTTATTCGCGCCCGTCATGCATTACCCTGGTTATTTATAACGGAGCTATTAACAATTACATATAAACGTTATTTTGTATTGATAGCCAATCAGAAGTAAATATTTTTCTAAACTATGGTTCGATTGGATGAGAATATTAACAGCAACGTTAATTTTGGGGATTAAAAATATTCCGGGTACAATAAAAATATCAAAATGCAAAATGTCATAATAAATATTTTAATAAATATTGACGAAAACTATTTATATATGTAGTGCTCACGTAAAGATTAGGACATATTCGATGAAATTGTTACCAAGTGCCTCAGAAGAAGTGCTCGTCTAAATCTAGTGTGTTCTTTAGACGCGCATTTTTTTGGTATGCGTATATACGTTCTACCAGGTACATAAATATGAAACCGGAATTTGCCCATAGATGGCCTAGCTGCTAATGTAGTAACCGTCATACCGGTCATTGGCGTCATTTTCTTGTTTTGATATCTGATAACGGTTTTAATCTCACAACAATACAAGTTTCATACAACATGAAACATACATCGTTTTTAATAGCGTTGAACATGCCGAATTGTGTGCCTTGTAACTACGATTTGCGGACAGCATTGATTTTCTGTTACCATTCGAAGAAAACTGCTGCAGAAACGCATCGAATGCTTGTCGAAGCCTACGGTGAGCATGCTCTTGGTAAATCACAGTGCTTTGAGTGGTTTAAAAAATTCAAAAGTGGAAATTTTGACGCGAGAAACGAAGAACGTGGAAGACCATCGAAAAAGTTTGAAGATAGCGAATTGCAAGCATTGTTGGATGAGAATGATGCTCAAACGCAACAAGAACTCGCGGATCAATTGAATGCGACACGAGAAGCCGTCACCATACGTTTGAAAGCCATGGGAGAGATCCATAAGATAGGAAAATGGGTTCCGCATGAACTGAATGAAAGACAGAAGGAAAACCGTTAAATGCCGCTGGCAATCATTTAAACAAAATTTTAAAATAATATTCAATAATCAGTTTACACAAATATCCTTGACTACTCTATCCTGAATGTAGTCATACTAAACAAACTATACACCAGAATTATAGTCTTAATAATGAACTTGTAAAATAACTAACTTGGTAAATACCTACGCCCCCAATGATATGTATAGTAACGTGAAGTGATAACTGATAATAAGACCAGGTTATATATTTCAGCCTCGGCGGTTTTATAACAAATTGTTAGTTATCAATAATAGATTTCACGATATTCACAAACACCCATGTATAGCATAGCATAGGTGAAACCTTAGAAAAATATTGAGCGACGGTTTTACTATTGTTATATCTCATCTTAGGTAACGTAGAAAAATGCGGCAATTTAATTTTCATTCAGGATAAATGTTCTCACTTTTTGATATATAGAAACACGCTTTCGGGCACGTAGTGTAACAATGACTTAGTTTTCCACAAAACACTACACTACACTCGACGCGCGTTTCGCCAACAAAGTTGGCATCGTCTGGAGATCATTAAAACTGATGAGTTTTTGTTGGCGAAACGCGCGTCGAGTGTAGTGTAGTGTTTTGTGGAAAACTAAGTCATTGTTATCTTCACACCAAAGGTTCCAACCTACTTCAATATTAGCACGTAGTTTAATTAAACACGCCTTTAAGTATAGTTTATCGAATGTTCTGACTTCTATCAACAGGGTCACAGCATTTTCCCTCGTCATAAAATGTATATACAGTTAGAGAACACCAATTTGCAATTAGTAAGTTCAATCGCAAAAATTATTTGTTATGGTGACTAATCGGTGTAACACACTGGATGCAGGTCTACAGGATGTCACAACTTAAATTACTTAAAACATTAACCTAAACATTTTTGGAAACCATTAAGAACTCTCAATACTCAATCTAATTGTAGGTCCTCTTCCGAAACCAATTTTGCTGAACCAGCTAAATTTAATGACTTTTTATTAATAAAATAACCTCCCTCAGTTTGATACCGACGAAAGTTCTATTTCCAATAACAACAAATTTGGAGTTTGTCTAATGAGTTTCATTTTTTGTCTTGTTTCAAATGAAAGAATTCTTAGGTTATTAATTCTATTTGAATAAATTCTAAAGCTTTATCCGACGAAGATTTTAGAAATAATTCTTAAAGAACGGCTTGTAGTGTTTTTAAATATCGGGTTGTCCAAAAAGTTCGTTCGGTTTTTTTCATAAGTATTTATTATTAACATTATTGTTATTAAAAAGTATTTTAATCAATAATGTACGTTCCTCCATTTTCAATAACTTTCTCCCATCTCTTAGTAAGCTTAATAATACTATTTTCATAAAAACTTTGCGTTTTGCTCGCAAAAAAACGTTTTTAAATGATTTCTGACTTCCTCATCATTAAATGTTAAGTTTCGTAAGCTGTTATCCATGGAGCGGAATAGGTGACAATCCGAGGGCGTGAGGTCTGGAGAATATGGTGGATGGAGTAAAACATCCCACTCTAACTCCAACAATTTCCTCCGGGTGTGCAGAGAAGTGTGAGGTCGAGCGTTGTAGTGATGAAAAACGACCTTCTTACAATTTACAAGTCCTGGGCGCTTTTCCTGCATGGCTTGGTTCAATTTTTGTAGTTGTTTGCAGTAAACGTCCGAATTTATTGTTTCGTTCCTCGGAAGTAGCTCAAAATAAATGATTCCTTTGAAATCCAACCAAACGGACAACAAAACTTTCCTAGGGTGAAACCCTGCCTTTGGTGTGGATTGAGAAGGTTCACAGGACTTTCCCCGCGATATTTATCGACTGACGCCGTAAATGATCCACTTTTCATCTCCAGTAACCATATATCTTAAAAAGGAATCGCTACGTTGACGAATCCGTAACATATCGCAGATGTTGATGCGATCCATTAAATTGGATTCGCTGAGTTCGTGAAGAACCCAAACATCGAGTCTACTGACAAACCCAAGTTATTTAATACAATACAAATTTGTTGACAATCTAAAAACTCAAAAATATGTATACGAAAATCTAATTAATGCATGTGAGTCACATCCCTGGTATACTCGACATGGATACTGTTATAGTGTTCCCAGGCATTTTCCCAAAATTCTTTTAGCTACAGAGCTGTTAAAATCTATAATCCTTGATGCCCCTGTATCAAATTATCATCAAGTATTAACAAAATTCATTTAATAATTTGTAATAATAATTTTGTATTGCTGTTCTTAAAGTATAAAATGTACATACACATTCTAATTGTGTTTACTGTGTCTCTTTGTTTTTGTTGTTATTTATTACTATATTAGTTTATTTCGTTTTTCTATTACAATATTTATATTAACTAATTTATTTAAATGTAAAACAAAGACCCATTATTGTTATTATATTATAATTATTGTATTATTGAATATTTTTAATTAGTCTTATTTTGATATTAATTTATTTTGATTTAATTTGCATCGATTTTAATGCTTTCTTGATTTCTAACGGTTTTCTTGTTGTTTCAGAGAAAAATTGGCTCAAGTTTTCAACATAGTACAAGAAGTAAATATCCTAGACTCGAAAGACGAGGCGAACCTTCGGCTGCTGAAAAGGCCCGAACTCGGAATCACATTCACAAAATTACACTGTTGGCGTCTCACTCAGTTCGACAAATGTGTATTTTTGGATGCAGACACGCTGGTATGTAGATCTCTTTTTATATTATTTTATGGGGCGTCGCACTTTCAAGACCATGTTTCCTCAAATACGCTTCAAACAAATAAATCGTACACGCTCGCCAGAAATTCCCGCTGAGAGCGAACACGAACAGAGATAGAGCGTTCTAATAAAAACAGTTACCCGGGGGAATTTACAGAAATTGTGTCTGTCTCCCTTTCCGAATGTAATATTTTTGTTTCAGGTATTAGAAAACTGTGATGAACTCTTCGAAAGAGAAGAACTATCGGCCGCTCCAGACGTAGGCTGGCCAGATTGTTTCAACTCGGGAGTCTTCGTTTACCGGCCATCTAATGAGACCTACGAAAAATTGGTCCAATTCGCTTTAGAAAAGGGAAGCTTTGATGGTAATCTTCAACTGTTTTATATGCAATACGAATTTTTTTTTCATAACTTCTCCAATTCGAACCCTTTCACAGCGTGCATGTGACTAATGTTCAGAATATACTGGGCGTTAGGCACATGGTCTGCCAAACGGGAATGTTGGATAGCTGAGGTCATTTAGAAGTTATCTATGACCTTATGATATGACCCTATGATGATCTTATGACCTCTATTACCCAAGTTTCGCGGTTTTTGAGATGTTTTTTTACTGTTTTTGAAAATTTCCCTAAAATTAAACTTTTTAGCATATATAACTATTTTTTATGGTTGTAATAGCTCAAAATAATTTTTATTATTTTCTGCAATGTATCTTTGTTCTAACAGAATCATATGGGATGGTGATAATAAAGAAAACAATAATTGTGAGCCAACCAAGTCCTCAGAATTGGTAGCAAATGTAATTGGTTTTGCAAATGTAAGGAAACTTTTTCTTACATTTGCAAAAAAAAAAGAGCAATCAAGATGTTCAAATCCTTTCAAAATTCTCTCTTTTTTAACCACCACAATAAAAATTTGTTACATAACATGAGGAGATTCGTGATAATTCGTTTACAAAGATATCTGTCTGAGCTGCATCAGTGGAAGTGAAATAAAAACAAACAAGAAATTATTTTTTCACAGATTTTGCTCAAATTACGTTCCACATTTCTAATACATACGCGACATCTTCGTCCGATTTCTACCGTTATTGTACGCAACCGCATCTTTTCTCTCCTAATAGCAAACGCGGCGTTAATTCATTCAATTAATTGTTCACATTACCAGTACACAAGTTCTTTAGCACGTCCCCAAACGTGGAAATCAAGTGATTTCAGGTCTGGGTACCGTGCGGGCCATGGAGTAGGGCCATATCTACCTATCCACGAATTGGAAACCGTAACACTGGTGAGACTTGGGATAGAGGTCATTAGGGCTAAATAACATCCAAATGGCCTTATCTATCTACCACTCCCGTTTGGCAAACTATCTGCCTAACGCCCTATATAGAATTGGAAATTCGCGTTACGAAACTCTGATCATGTTTATTTACATTTAAAAACAATCCTGAGCCTGGTCAACAGTGATCGAAAGAATTAAATATTTCGGCGAATGCCTATCTGTCAAGTACAATTTTGTACGCCGTTCGAGTTGATGCCTTAGAGGCGCCAAAACAGACCGTCTGCAGCAGCTGCGGGTTAAAAAGGCTATTTATAAATAACAGATCTCTTTGAACTATAAAGTTCAAAATAAAAATATAATGCGGCGTCTGCTTTGCTGTTGCTATCCCACGCAAATCTGCGTTCAATACGCCCGCTACGGCTTTTTAAGGAAATAATTTATCGGCGTCTGGTCATACCGAGTGTTCGCGGAAATCGTGCAGTACGCCGTTTTATTATTTTCAACATAGAAAAGTTGAATTTTGATTAAAAGCACATCAATACATTTATTATATTATATTTTATAAAAATCAATCTAAGGTCTCTTCAAATTATCTTGTCAGTCGTTATAATTTGAAGTGTCACCCTGTATCATCCTTCAGACTGTTCGATAGTTGGATTTCAATGTTTTGTTAACAATTTCATTTTCAATTTATTAAATATTATATGATAAGTTTTTGTTTTTGTTGAAAAGCATACATTTTGAAATTCATTACAATTGAGGTTTTTTATATATATTTTTACAAAACTTATATGCTTTATATCGGAAGAACAATTTTTTATTTTCATTTATGACATTCTTAGTCGTTTCATTATAATGATTATCTTAAAAATTAACCAAAATAAATGCTCAAATTGTGCACCTTTGGCTGCCTGGCAATAGTTTTAGCAGCTAATTTAGTTTTTAACAACAGGCTATTTACCGATTAAATAAATCGTATGACAAATAATTTTGTATAATTTGTACACTTCTAGCAGGGGGGTAGCGTAAGGTAAAATTTTATAAGGGGAAGAGGTATGGAGGAAGAAGAGAGAGGTATGGTAGGCCATATGAAAATGGTAAAAATACCTAAACTAACCACTACACTAACCTAAAATGATTATGCCGAGGTATATATCCTAATTTTTATAATGAAGATCAATTCTTTGGTTCAGCGAAAACGTCTATCGCTGTCTCTTCAAATGTTGGAGACGATCTCATATCTTCTAACAAGGCACATTCAATATTTACTAATGCTAAAACTGACAGTCTTTCTTGCTTTTGAGAATTTCGCAGATAAGTCTTTATTCTCTTTAAACATGAAAATGATCTTTCCACGGAACTGCTTGTGGTAGGAATAGTCAAAATTAAACGACACAACTTTGGTGACTCTGGGAAAACATAAGATAATTGAAGGGACATAATATATTAGTGAAGCTTAAACACAATGCTCTTTTTCATATTGGGATCACTATAAATCACTGAAAGTTCACTTTTTAAACGATTGGCGTCAAAGAATGTTCCATATGTAAGAAGAAAATATAAGAAGAAAAAAGTTCGTCAGGAAAACGTTTCACGAATGAAGTAAATTGTGTGGAATCTAGATTGAAGAATTTCAGTTTAGAAATTTCACTAAACCGTTCACTAATGTTCAAAGTAATAACGTCAAAAATTTCATAAAACACAGCCTCTCGGAATGTGGGAATATTGCAGAAGACACTGCTATTATTAGAAAAAATTAAAATCAAAGTCGCACAATAAAATTAAAAGGCCTCTAGCACAAATAACGATTTCTCGATCCCATTCCTCATTTTCATTTTCCACAATTACCTGAAACGACACTTCCAAATCTTCCTTATGTTATGGCGACAGTCGCCAAGATACGTTCGCATAATCGCATAACTGAATCCGGAAATAACGACAACACCCACTCGAGGTTCCACTGTTGACTGCGTAAGATCACTAACCTTTTCGCCCATCTAACGCGTAGCTTGGATGTAACGTGGACCATTGCATTTCAATACTGCAGCAAGTAACGCGGGAGTCCAATCATTTCGGGCGCCTTCACGGCCGATTTGAAATAAAAAAGTTTATGGTAGCGTTTAAAGTAAATAATGTACATATGTTTGCCGTTTGCGGTCGGTTTAAAATAATTAAAAAATTGTAATAATTGAATAAATCGATCGAACTTTTAAATAACACAAATTTGCCAATTTTTTAAGGGATGCGACGCATCACTCGCATCCATGTACGCTACGCCCCTAACATCTAGATACAATGTATTTAAATATTTATTTATTTCAGGCGGTGATCAAGGTCTCCTCAATTTATACTTTTCCGATTGGGCCCATAAGGACATTAGCAAGCACTTGCCTTTTATTTACAACATGTGTTCCACGGCATGTTACTCCTACTTACCTGCGTACAAACAGTAAGTTACTAATCGCAAGTGTTTTACCGATGTATATAACATTTAATTTTTCCAAGGTTTGGAGCTAATGCCAGAATAATTCATTTCATCGGAGCAACAAAACCATGGCTGCAGTATTTCGATACGGTAACTAGGCAAGTGCATCCCTCGGGGGAAGCCCACCACGTACAAGATGTGTTACAGCGCTGGTGGAATATTTTCTGCTCTCTTATTCATCCCAATCTTACGCCAGACATGGTAAGCTAATTTTTACGGTACTTATTTTGAATTCTGAAGAACTTAGATATATTTAAATATGTAGATTTACCGTTTGTTAATTTTTTAATAGAGAATCGTTTAAAATTATTACAAGCCTAAAGAGGATTCACAAGGTGAATCAAAGGTGAGTTTGTCATACTAAAAAAACTAAATTTGTTACTTATACATAACCATCTTAAAAATGTTTGAGGAGTTACAATGTAACTCAATGTCATGTGTTGCTTGTTAATTTTAAAAACATTTTCATAACTATGAATAATCACTATATATGCTGCTCAATGTTCATCATTCAAAGTTTTTAAAATGGAACATTCAGCAGTGTATTATGTTACCATACAAAATTAATATTACTACAAAATCAACATTCCACAACATTATTACTTGCAAAATTTCTTAATGTAAAAGGTACATTCTTATGGATGAATTTTTTATACCAAACTTTGTATTAGTCTTAACCTAAATTCCGAAAAAGTAATTGTATACTTATACCAAAAATACATTTTCAATCGTTAATCTAATTTACTTACTTCTTTCCCGAATTTACATTGGTTTTGTTCAAAATAATACTCCGAGATTAAAGTATTCAATTTGTTACTAGTCTGGACTATCCTTATAGGTTAATTATTGAAAAATATAAATCAAAAATCGTTGAACTAACCTATAGAACTTACCAAGTTGTAATATTTGCAAAGTATCTTTAAAATGTTATATCCTGAAGGTCCAGACACTGTTACACACACTGTATTCGGTTTTATAACATTTTTCATTGCATATTTTCTTCACTTCTTTCAATAAATCGCCAATTTAAAAACCGTTATTATTAAATTTAGACAAATTAGATGACATATTGATGGCTAACTATTTTGTTTTATTCACGGCCCACTATACAATGGTAGCTTGATAGCATTCAGTTTCAGTTTGGTAAGATTTTGTTCTCAGGAACTTTTTTACGACATATTAAGTATCACAAAATGACATTAGGATAATACCGAATAATGGGACAAGAAGAATAATAAATGTATATCTACTAAAAAAATTTAATAATCTGTATAGTTGTACTTCAAAATCGATACTTGTAAAAATCCATTAATACTTAAAGAAATCATATTACATTGACCCACGCGAACTAGGTATAAAAAATTGCACCAATACAAAGTACTAAGTCCGAAGGCCTTACTTTTTTATGAAAAAACGCATACAGTTAAATTATGCATTGAGCTATGAAAACCATTGAATTGCTGTAAAATGTTTTTGAATGTGCCCATATTAATCTTTATTGTAAATAGACGTTTTATGTTTGCACTTTTCACCTATTTCACCGATTTTTAACCAAAGCACACAATGTTGCATGATGCAGCGCAGCTCTGCCTTTGTATTTTGAGTTTTAATTGGCATTTTGTTTGCTTTCTCTACCCTTTTGCAGTCATGTGCATTATCTGGACAATATATTTTTTGTTTAGATAATAAAACATACTGAGCACATACTGAACTGTTTTTTTTTCTTTCTTTTGCATGCTTGTGTTTACTCAGAGCCATACAGGCACCGTGCACGGTAGTCCGTCCAATTATCCCGAAACCGTTCCGCACACTCCCCATCACGTAGACCACATCCCCGCCCCTTACGTTCCAAATCCCGCAGATGACTACCAAAGTATGTGGGACCCTTGGGAGGAGTACGACTTGCGACATTCGCAAAATCAAACTATTAATTCAAATTTAGATATTAGTCCAGTCATTCAACATAATCAGAATCAAGAACAACGCCCATATATTTCATATCAACCTTTTGAAAGTCACGGTCAGTCATTCGAAAGCCACGGTCATTCCTCCGAGGGCCACGGTCATTCCTCCGTGAGCCACGGTCACTCCTTCGAGGGCCACGAGCAAGTGCTCGTGAGCCACGGCCATTCACACGGAAATGAGGGCCAATCCTTTGAAGGTCACGGTCATTCGTTTGAAAACCAGGGTCAGGCGTACGAAAGCTCCGGCCATTCCTCCGAGACATCTGCACCTTCTATAGCTCACAATCAGTCCTTTAATGCTCCTGAAATTCACAGACATTCGTATAGACCACCTGAAATTCACGGTCACGTTCAGGAGCACAACTATCCTTCGGGCGCGCCACAACATCACGGTCATGAGACACAATCCATCGAAAGTAATCAACAAAATCAGCTTGTTGAATCTCATAATACAAATGCACACTTTGATGCTGGCCATCGTGACAGTTATGGCCATCAACATGATGTTGTCGTGGGTGGTGGTCACAACTTTCAGCCTCCCACTCCTGTGTACCAGCATCATCCGCCAAGTCAACCAACTCCTCCTATCGTTGAACACTACCACCCTCCTCCGCAAAAACCTGTAATGACTGAACCACCCCCTCCTCCCCCGCAACTATCCGAACCTAGACTACCAGACGATAGCATTACAACTACTTCGGTGTCCAACGAAATTGCATTGCACACAAGTACAAACGAAGAGCGCAATGACAATAATGTAAGTATTTTCTATAACGACAGTAGTACTTAGGCTAAAATTGTTGTGTATCACAAAACAAAAAAGAAACGTACAATAGGTTTTTAACCTGTACTTGTGGAAAATGATCAAACTATAGTTAGATATTCGCATGTCGTATACAAAAAATACACTTCAATAAATTCGTAGTGTAGAATTTAATTGATTAATATACCCTGTGAAATAGAACATAATATTTTTCAAAACCTTTTCAGTCTGGATTGGCTGGTGCCTTTGCGCAACTGACATTAGGTACCCCGAGAACTGCGGAACAGGCTGCTTTAGATGACCATTTAAGAAGACAGGGCTGGGAGGTAGGAAATATTGACTACCTTGGACGAGACTCCTTTGACAATATCTGGAGCAAAATATGTGAGACTCTGGCGGCTGCACCTGAGCCACCTGCACCAAAACCCAAAGGTGTGACACATAACTAATGTTTTTGACATTGAGCTCATCTAAGAATTATTGTTTAGTTGGCTTTATACATGGCTTTGCATGCTGTGGTTGGATATGCCTCATCTTTTTTTCTATTATGCATCTTATTCACTTATCATCTTTAGTTTATACATATTACTGTATCTTATACTTTTATTCATAAAGCTTTATATCTGTTTTTTATGCTTTTTTTTTCTACTTTTAAATACAATCATGCAGTAATATACAATTTGTTCATATTTGGTGTAATTTAGCCCCATCTCCCCCAGCTACAAGTGACGTTATTGCTCCAGAAGAGCCAGCCTCGGAAGGTCAGTTATCGCAGAAACATCAAAAGCAGAAAGCCTTTCAATAACGAAGATAATGCTATGGACCTATTCTGTTTCGTCTCACTCATTCTTAAAAGAAATATTAAATATATGTGTTATGGGATTGGTCCATCAGGCTTATATTGTGTCCCGCCAAAGCTACTAAATTACATGTTGCAGAAAAATTATTAATAAATACATTTTTTAAGTGTTTTCTATGCATTAACTCCCCCGTCCATTCCTTTAGAAACCCCCGGCTTGAACTAATCACGGTTTAAGGCTAAGTGCTTAACCAATCAATGAGAGCATATAAGTATGGAGTAAACTAATCAGCAAATCTGACAAAACCATTTTGGACGCTTATACAGCTTTAGAGGCTAACATACTAACAAGAAACAAAACTAAATTGAATAAAACAACAATGTTACAGTGATCTCAAAAAAGAAACCCTCTCCTGAGCCAGAGCAACAAACGCCATCAGCGCCAGAAATAGCAGGTGGACAAAGCACTGAAACCCTACCCACTTCTGAAGCGGCACCTTTGCCAGAAACTGCTCTGCCTGAACCTGTAGCTGCCCCACCTATTTCAGAAAGCTCTACAGAGGAGCCCCTAGTGAAATCTGAACCGGTCGAAGCTCCTGCCAAGGCGGTACCGGCTGAAACGGCACCCGCACAGCCACCACAGGCAGAAATATCGCTGGGCAGTACAGAACCAGTTGCTGAAACTACCCCAGCTCCTGAAATAGTTCCCGAAAGCACATCAGATCCAATACCGCTTCCCGAAAGTCCCAAGCCTCTTTCTGAAGCCCCAATTGTACTGCCAGAAAGCCCAATACCTATACCTGAAACCCCAGTAACACTTCCTGAAAGCCCAAAACCGACTCCTGAAGTTGTTTCTGAAATCCCAAAAGAAGCCGCTATACCACTTCCTGAAAGCCCAAAACCTACTCCAGAAGTTGCCCCTGAAACCCCAAAAGAGGCACCAGTACCAGTTGCTGAGACTCCAAAACCTACACCTGAAGTTACTCCTGAAACCCCACAGGAACCTCCAATACCACTTCCAGAAAGTCCAAAGCTTCCAGAAGCACCCAAACCCGATCCTGAATCAGTTACAAGAAGTCCACAGCCTGTCCCAGAAACACCCTCTGAAAGTCCCCTATCTGCTGCAACTCCACTCCCTGAAAGTCCTGCTGAAGTAATCCCAGAAATCCCAAAACCTATTTCAGAATCTGTTCCTGAAAGCGCAACGCCAGTTCCTGAAAGTCCAGCTCCAGCTCCTAAAAGTCAAGCCCCAGCTCCTGAATTAACTGCTGAAACTAAAACACCCGCTGCAGAACCAATTCCTGAAAGTCCAAAGCCAACTGAAGTTTCAATTTCTGAAAGTCCAAAGCCAGCTGAAGTGTCAATTCCTGAGAGTCCAAAGACAACTGAAGTGCCAGTCCCAGAAAGTCTACCGACAGCGGCAGAAGCAGTGCCTGAAATTCCTAAACCAACTTCAGAAGTTGCCCCTGAAAGCCCAAAAGCAGCAGCAGCACCTGTCGCGAGTCTTAAAACTGCTGCAGAACAAACAGCAGAAACCAAGAAACCAGCATCAAAAACAGAGAAGAAATCTGCAAAATCCACATCCGCTCCGACTGAAGCAGCTTCAGCTCCGACCTCAAAAGCATCTGAAAGCCCCAAACCTGAAACTGCTCCTCAAAGTTGTCCAATTTCTCCGAAATCCCCAACAGAAAAGAAGACTACAAGAAAATTGAAGGAAGCAGCGCAACCCCCTAAAGCTGAAGTTACAGAACCCACCCCTCCTGCGACCCCCGCATCTCCCCAGCCAAAACAGAGCAAACAAGCTTTAGTTGTGGACACCAGTGCCCCAGATACACCTCCGCCGGCGAGCTCCGAGGCCTCGGGGGCGACCCCCACACCGCCTCCTCGTAAAAGTAGCGGAGCACCTAAGAAGACCACCACTAAGACAAAAAAGTAACTTCCACGTGCGGTGGTTGCAGCTTATTTATAACGCCATTTTTTTTAAATCCTCTTGTATTGACATTGTATTGCCCTAAAGTGTGATCCAACAAGGTTATAGTCTTGTTTATTTATTTATACGTTAGGTTGCCTATTAATGTACTAATTGTTTACGCTGACGTTTTCCTGTTTAATAAAAAGATGATTGTTACAAAAATAATGTTTTATTGCTATTAGAAAGAGACACACTATGGCACTTTTTTATTAGGGATATTTTTATGACTACGATACTGCCCATTACAATAATTAACGGGTGTTAAAAGAAATCTAAATTGAAAATAATTTATGAGCAATAAACTCCCTTTTATTTACTAATGAAATTAACAAAAAATAGTCCTATCTACTTTCTTGACAAGTGAGAAGTCACTAGAAAAGAATTAAATTTTAATTACACAAATTGTGTATATATGAGTATATAGGAAATTATTTTAAAACAGTTATATAAGCAATAAGAAATAAAACTGATAAAAATAATTTTCATAAAATCTAAATTTAATTAACAAAATAGAAAGAACTTAACCAATAGTTATTATAGCATAGTTGCTGTAAAAATGTGGTATGGAATAATTGCTAATGACAAAAAAGAAAATTTTTACTACAACATAAGTTTATTACATTTTTAGAAAATCTTGAACTCATGACGGGCTAAAACTTAACACTGCAATTACTTCAGATCACTAGAGGGGAATTATTATACAAAGTCTACAATATTTAATAGAATATTGTATAAAAATCGACTTTCTTGTTAGAGCTCTGACTTGAGCACCAACAAATAGGCAAAATTTCTTAAACCAAGATTTTACTTGGTAATTATACATCGCAAAATTCATACCGATGTGACAGAATTATGAGCAGATCTACCCACGTCGATGCCTCATTAATGGCGGTGCCGTGTATGAGCTACTAGCACCTATATATGTTATAATAATTTAACATGTAATACTTATCCAGTTAGCATTAAAAATCCGGGTTGGCTCAACTAAATATCAGCAGCATTTTGTATGTCTCCAGTCATTTTCGTGAGCGATGTCCAGTGTGGTGAATAAATATTCGTATATAAACAAAATAACTGGCAATTAAAGATATCACATTTGCACAGTTAAAATGTTCTCTAAAATGATTTAATAGATCCGTGTTAGCAGCGTTACTATATATGTCTTGCGGATATATCTAAATCTGGCGGAATCTGGATGTTTCCTTATTATGCAGTCAAATTATTCTCGAATACGAATACTTTTACAGTTTAAAGTCTGTAGCACTTCTTAGACATCATCTATTTGCAATGATTCACACTTAAGGATAATTGAAGTATTTTGTAATTTGTTTATGTTATTTGATAGTTCTGTGTTATTGCTATAGAGCTTTTTTGAGACTACTTGCTGATTCTTTAGCTGATTTGTAAAATGAAATGTTTTTTAAAAATCCTGCAAATACTAAAATGCTGCCTCCAAGTTCTTGTGAATAAAATGTCATTGTGCATTTCAAAGATTTGAGAAAAACTGCTTTGGTGCGAGTTACCAATGCAACTACATAACTCTATAAAACAATTTCTGCTATAAGATGTAACACAGAAAGTATATGCATAATATGTATTAAATTAGAGCACACATTTTTGAGGGAACGGCATAGAGAAAGCATAACTGGCAGCACAGTTATGCTTTCTCCATACCGTTCCCTCAAAAATGTGTGCTCTAATTTAATAGGCCAGGCGACAGGTAGTTCAATAAGGAAATAATTAGTGAAAAGCTGGAAATTGCTTTAATCGCTTTATTTGGACCCAGATATTACTCCCCCAAGTTTTCCCCCTCGAGCGAAGTCGGCGTTGGCCCTCTGGCCCTAAGAAGGTACCATTTTTCGGTTTTTTGCAAATACCTCCCAAACTATCAACTTTATCAACAAAATACCTATTATAAAAAATAATCTAGATTTGTAAATTTGCTACAAAAGAAGTTCTTTACCGTTTGTCTCTAAAGTGAACCGTTATGATGCTATGACCATTCAAAGTGGAGCCCTTTTTGATTCTTGCGGAAAAGTTATCGAAATCATATACCATATCAAAGTTTCTACATGTTATAAATACTTGTCAGCATTCCAGGTGTTTTAATGCAGGTATCAATAAAAAAAATGGTCGGTAAGTACATTCAGTTCAGATTCAGTACATTTTACAAGTAGACCTCATTACTTTCTCACCGAGGGCGCTGGCAATACTGTGTACGTGGGGATAGCCACCTATGCCACAAGCAAAATTTTTGTCTAATGACACAAACAAACGAAGATTGATCGACTTGTCAAATTCGAAAGCGAAGGAATCGAAACCAGACAAGCTCCAGAAGATGCCGATGTGCTCATCGTTACAACCGCACTCGAGTTATCTCGGCATTCGACAATTCAGTCATTATAGTGGCTGAAGATATAGATATCCTGGTCATCTTGACGGCTCGTGTGCCACCCTCCACGAAAATGTATTTTATGAAACCCGACAAAGGTTCAACCAAACAACAACTATTTTGCACAACAAGTTTCAATCTCCCGCCGTGTGTGCAAGAAAACATCCTCTTTTTGCATGCGTTTAGTCGGTGCGATACAACGTCTTCGTTTTTCAGGCAGGGCAAAATGAAATTCGTAACACTGCTGAAGAGTAATGAGGAACAGCAGACAGCTGTTAGGGTTTTCCGAGACGTGAACGCAAACCCCGATGAGATTGACAAAGCGGGCCAGTTGGTTGTGGCTAAGCTTTATGACAACAAAATCACGGGAAACACCCTGAATGAGTTGCGGTTCTCCAACTCTTTGCAAAATCTCTAAGCAAATATCGATTTAATCTCGCAAGCCTACCTCCCACCGAATCAGCGGCACGTGAGCACTCTTAAGAACATACCATCAAGTCCAAACATGGTATGGAAATGATACAAATCCACTGGATTGGGGCTGGAAAAATTCTCAATGTGGTTTGGCTCCCATACCTACGACGAGGGATCCGGCGCCACAAACGCTTCTAAACACAGTGTCCTGTAAATGTTCGAAAGGATGTAACGCAGCGTGTGGTTGCAGGAAAGCGGGCCTCCGATGCTCCAGAATCTGCATGAATTGTATGGGACGGTCATGTACAAATGCTGCCGAGGAAGATGATATGGATGATTGTGACGGAGACATCGAGGTTAATTTTGAGCGCCCTGTGACATCGGACAAATGTACCGATGCAGACGATGACGGAGAAATTGAGGCAGACGATCAAGACTGCCGGCCTTCATCAGAACGGTTGAAAATCGACTAACTTTGACATTTGAACAGTGGATTAGGCCCCCTGGGGACACCACTTACAAAAAAACGCGCCATTTACTCTACCGCCAGGTGGTGTGGCGAAGAGTGATTTTATGTCAATACTAGTGGAGGATGAGGCAGCGTACTCCGTCCATTGTCGGACCTGCGCTGTTCGAAGTCAAGCAACGGATTGCACGGTTGCGACTTGGATGGGTGACGCATGGTCTTATTCTCATGGTGCCGCTGACTTGGTATTTGGTAACAGGGTGGCAACTGGGCCAAATACTGGGCACATTGTCTGCGTGAGTTCGATTCTCACCAGAGGGAACTTGGCACTTCCCTCAGGGCTGGGTGTTTGTCCGCGTTTATATGTGTAACCTTCCCCTACACAAAACCTGTCTGTAGGCTTTCTGGGGAAGGATGTTCTAATTTCTGTGTGCCCAAACAAACTTTAAACTAGTCAATAATAATACTAATCGTAGGTACTTTACCACAGCTGTTTACATTGAAAAGCTGTTATACTTGTAACAAGTTAACAGCTTGTGCAGCTGGAATGCTGGATGAATATTTATAACATGTAGAAACTTTGATATGGCATATGATTTTGATAACTTTTCCCCAAGAATCAAAAAGGGCTCCACTTTGAATGGTCGTAGCATCGTAACGGTTCACTTTAGAGACAAACGGTAAAGAACTTTTTTGCAGCACATTTACTCTAGGTATTTTGTTGATAAAGTCGATGGTTTGGAAGATATTTGCAAAAAACCGAAAAATGGTACCTTCTTAGGGCCAGAAGGGCCGACGCCGACTTCGCTCGAGGGGGGAAACTTGGGAGAGTAATATCTGGGTCCAAATAAAGCGATTAAAGCAATTTCCAGCTTTCCACTAATTATTTCCTTATTGTGGCTTTTTTTTCGACCTGTCGCCTGAGCTATAATACATATTATGCGTATACATTGTTAAAAATAGTAACACTTGATGTTCTGAAAACTGAAATTGATATAATGTTAACTACATTATATCATTTCACTATATCACATGGTCAAAGTCCAAAAAGCTTGTAAATACAAAAATATTTCTTAAAGGCCAAAAAGACGTAAATACAAAAAAGTCATATTTTACTAAGAAAATTCCTATATAAATCTCACACGCGGCCGCGTGGTACCGCAAACTTTCGGCATATTTACGCTACACGAAAGTCACAGACGAGACAGAAATATACATCTTTACATAGCTACAACGAACAAAACAACAGGTAGGTAGAAGTCCAACGAGTTATCTGAATGTACCGAGTGTAAAACATAATTACTGTTATCTTTTTTAATGTTCACTATAACTCATAATGCAGATAAACTTTCTCAGACTCTATTCTTTAATTTTAGCTATGTAGATATTATTACAAAAATTATAAAAAAAAAATAATGATATAAACTGTCATTATCTATCAACACTGTCATAAAACATTTAAAAAATACAATTTTTAGATGATCCGAAGGGCATAGCCGAGTAGCCAGAAGACATAGTCAAGGATTCGGAAAAAAACAAAAGGGACAAATAATTGTTTATTACATAATAAAATGTGACATCATGATGATAGAAATTAATAAGGACCTATATTTACATTATTTCCAAAAATAAAGGCGAAGTACTGGATACTTCATTGAATTAAACGAACATTATACAAACTTCACAATTTCGATCATAAAGTAAAATAAAGTTTCAGTTACCTACTCCTAAGAAAAAAAAGGTATTCATACCATATATACACTGAGACATGAAAAAGAGGTCACTATTGATGACGCTGAACTAATACTTGTGTTTATGCCTATGTTTTCTGGAAGATTCGGGGGAATGATACCGGGACCGAGAGGAGGTGGAGGACGAAGGGCTTGCTTGCTTAGTCTTAGGAGAAGGGGACCTTCGACTGTGTTTGGATCTAGTAGGAGAAGGGGAATATTTACTGTGTCTGCGTGGCGAAGCGTATTTGCCATTAGAGCTAGAAGGGGATAGTGAATCTTTGTTTTTACGTGAGGATCGGGAGGAGGTTGAAACGGGGGAATGCCGCCTTATTCGTGGTGGACTGGGCGGACTCAAAACCCTAGAACTCCTTTTGCGAGACGATGGAGAACGACTTTTTGACCTAAAATTCAAGTTGACACTTATATTAACATAAGAAACAGATAAATTGCTACCTAAAAAAATTATTATAAGTAATCACCAAGTGAACATTAAAGATATTGTTTAATACAGAATTAAAAATGGAATAGCATATTGAAATTATATCATATTGTTACCTGTGTCGAGACGTTGAACCACTTGATGAACTTCGAGCATGTTTTTTACTTTTTCTAGAAGTACTAGAAAATCAGTAATAGTTAAGCATAACGATTATGCAACCATTTATCGAATATACATATATACAGTAAAAACCACAAATGCATCAGAGACTGTTATGCTAAACACTAAGTAAATACTGATAGTAGGTCTAAAAACTGTAATGGCCAAATTATCAACAGATATACAATATTGCCACCATAATAAAGCGTGGTCCAACCATAATGCACGATGTTAATTGTGAGTCACACCTTAACGTCAAGTTTTTTGCCCAACTTAATTTGACATGACTTTGTTTCAGTGTTTGACAAATTCAACCATGGAGAGGTACACAATTGAGCAGCGCGTTAAGATTGTTGAAGCCTTTTACGAAAATGGGCGTTCAAATCAAAATGCATTTCGTGCACTTCGTGACTTTTTTGGTCAGCATAATCGACCAAATGTGTCCACAATCGGGAGAATTGTGCGCAAATTTCAGCAAACCGGGTCTGCAGGAAATGTGAAAACACCTGTGCATGCCCGCCCAGTTCGTTCTGCGGAAAACATTGCTGTTGTTCGCGATGGTGTAGCAGAAGAGCCGTCAACCTCGACTCGTCGTCGTGCCCAACAATTGAACATCTCACGAACATCACTGATGCGAATTTTGAATAAAGATTTGAATTTACACGCTTACAAGGTTCAATTCACTCAAGAGCTGAAGCCTACTGACTATTGCAAGCGTCGTCAATACGCCGAATGGTTGGTTGAACAGACAGAAGTGAATGGTGACTTTACAAAGAAAATCATCTTCAGCGACGAGGCACACTTTCACCTCAGTGGATTCGTTAACAAGCAGAATTGCCGCATTTGGGCAAATGAGAATCCACGAGTGATTGTTGAAAAGCCGATGCATCCACAAAGAGTGACTGTTTGGTGCGGTTTATGGGCTGGCGGCGTCATCGGGCCGTACTTCTTCGAAAATGAGGTCGGCCAAGCAGTTACCGTGAATGGTGTTCGCTATCGCGAGATGATAACGGACTTCTTGCGGCCAGAAATTGAGGATATGGACCTGGACGATATGTGGATGGTGCCACTTGCCACACAGCCAACGAAACAATGGCACTTTTGCGCGAGAAATTCAATGGCCGTGTTATCTCACGTCGTGGCGATGTTAATTGGCCGCCACGATCATGTGATTTGACACCGTTGGACTTCTTTCTTTGGGGATATTTAAAAGAAAAACTGTACGTCAATAAGCCAAGAACAATTCAAGAGCTAAAGGATGGAGATAATTCGGCACATTAACGACATTGAACCTCAATTATGTCTCAGAGTCATTGAAAATATGGACCATCGGATAGAGGTATGCCACCGAAGCCGTGGCGAGCATTTGGCCGATATTTTGTTTCGCACATAATTGTCATAGATCCTTCTATCACAATAAAAAATATTAAGATAATTCTCTGAAAACTTTTTGTTTTATTTACAATTAACATCGTGCGTTTTGGTTGGACCACCTTTTAGTAACGTTACGTAATAACAATTCTGATGCCTTTGTTTGTCACTATTTTGTTGTAACAAACTTGAACAATTAAAAAAATCCCAATATAGAGCAAGTTGTAAATGAAAGAAGGTTTGTTCGATATTATATATGTTCGATATATACAATACAAACAATCTCATAAAATATGAATGACGCTTATTTACTGAAAGTACGGACAATTTTTTTATAAAAAAAAATTATGATAAAAAAATAGTTTTCCATATATGGAAAATATGAATACATATATGTATTCATATTTTTAAACAAACAGTTTGGCATGTTGGTAGGTAGCTCATTTGAGATTTAAAATAATGTCCTGCAAAATGCACAAAATATAGAAATACCACAGAAAATACAAACCGTATTTATAAACAAAAAAAAAAAAAAAAAAGAACAGAATAATTTGTTGTATTTGTAAAGCACTATCCCAACTTTAAATAATTTCAATCAGAAATGCCAAACAGTTCATTATGTTTCTAATTTAAGGCCACAAATAAAAAAAAAAAGAAGTAAATTCAGGGACAATCCACCACATAAATAATATTTAATGGTAAACTTACGTGTTGAAAACATATCTTTTAGGGAAAATTAGAGATTGAAGTAGATTAATTATGTGAAATTGAATTTTCTAAAAAATATATTGTAAAGATGAATTTTAGTTTCTTTGTTTGTTGTAAATTAGCATCCAGCTCTTCAAAATTGACTATTCTATTAATCTATAATAAATTTATTGTCGCTACCTTATGCTGCCGTATACCGAATGTTTCCATAACATTCCCTGCACAAAGCACCTCCCCATATTTACACTTTACGCTAGTTGAGCTTTTTTCGTTCATTAGTTACAAGCTATTAAACAAAAATTACTTACAGTTCCTTGTAGTATGCTTCATCATCCGAACTCTCTCCCGTACCTCGTCTCTCGCTTTTGTCGTAGTCTCGTTTGTGTTTCTCCCCCTTTGGCGTTTTCTCGCTTTTGTCTTTCTTCTCCTTCTCCGATTTCCGGAGGAGTTTCCTTCTGTAGTGCTCAACCTGCTGCGGCAAGGTCCATCCACTTTTCAGCTGTCTCTGCCCCGACTCCAGCTCGTCCTGGTACTGAACCGCTTTCACTTCAATCTCCCTCAGTTTCTGCCTCTTCTCTTCTGTCATGTTCCTAAAAATAACAATCGCCCGAACATGGTTAGAAATAACACAAAATTATCGCAAATACAATACCTCGCATCGGAATAATCATTTGAGTCTTGGTTGTCATTCTGACTACTGTCGCGGCTGGCATCTTGACTGTTTTCCAGAAGATCCCACTTGCTTGTCGTCATTGCCTGGGCCTCGATTTGTTCTGGATCCACTGTTTCCCATTTGGATGTTATAAAGCCGCTCAATCCAGCGTCCTTCTTATCATTAGGATCATCTTTAATCTCTTGACCTGAAAATAAAGTTGGATTATAATATAAAGTAAATTACAGTCTCCTATACATACCATCTATATCATCTTCATCAGCCGATGCACTCTCGTATTGCATCATTGCACTTTTTAGGAGAGCAGCGCCATCCATTGGAGCGTCATCATCTGACTCCTGATGCTCTAAGGGATTTCCATCGATGTCTTCCCCTATCTCCCTAGCGGGGCTCTCCTTAGCTTCCTAAATAATAATTGCTAGGATTTATTTTAAAAATAACATAGTAATAAAACTTACGTCATCTTCTAAACCTAGGAACACATTATGTAGCTTATTCATAAATTCTTTAGGATAAATGGTATCCTCCCATGCTTTTAGTGTTCTCAAAACTCTAACTTTGAAACCTTCTGCTTGTAACCTCCCTTCTAAATTGTCATAGGTTTTCTTAATTCTTGTCATTATTTCACACAGTTTACTTTCAAAACTATAAAACGATCATTTTTAATATCACCTTTAACAAGTCACTTACAATACTTACGCTTTTCTATAAAAAGACGCCTTATTAACTTTAACGCCACAGTTATGGAGAATATCTGATATTAAATAAAGCCTAGCGATTTTTTTAGTTATTGCTGTCGTATCATTAGACATAGATTCTGCTATACATTCAGCTATTTCTTCTGCAGCATCACTATGTTCTATGCAGAAAACCATTACTTCTCCAATTTTGTTTTTCTCTGGAGCTAAACCACGTATCAAGTCTTCTAACCTGTCACGTTGGCTATAAAAATATATTTGAATTTAAATTATAACGCATAAAAATGTCATAAATTCTTACGAATTGGAAAGTGACCCTTTTGAATTCTCTTTAGCTTCATCTTCTTGTACCAATTCATCAGGCATTCCAGCTGTATAGGAATTCATCAATGGAGGTTTCCAAATAGACCCATCTAAAATTAACAAACGAAGATGAAGTTTGCCAAAAGTAAAACAAATAGTCACCTTTAAACATCCTGAACTCCTTAGTTTTCCACTCTTTTTGAGAGTCGCCGTGTAAAATTGAAAATATTTTCCATCGATAGTATGTATGGGCAGGACTTTGATTCTCAAATAAAAACCTAAACGAAAAATGCATTATATCATCTTCACATTAACAAATTTTTAAAAGCTTACCTAAACTGTGTATTACTTAATTCTCTATTCATGATCATGGCCTCAAACATAGGACCTTCTCGAACCACAAACTCCACCATCCTATGTATAAGCATAAGTAAATTTCTATCGGTAGGTATAACAACTTTAACAACTGCTCTGCATAGAATTTCATTCAGTTCCTCTTGAGACTTGGGCAAAACGTCTCTGTCCTTTGCAGCTGGTTGTGCGTTAAAAGGCAGCCCTGAAGGTGGCGGCGGTTGCGCAATTTCTAATAAAACTGGAGGTATGTAAATGGGATGGGGCGGTATAATAACTGATTTTCCCCAACCCAATTTCATTTCGTATCCTAGAACGTCTCTGCCATTTAAGCTACGTAATGCTCGTTCTCCATCTTTGCGTGCCATATATGCAACGAAGCCGCAATTGCGACCTCTTGCCTTCTCTTCATCTGAACGAGGCCACATTATTTTTATACTTGCTAGAGGCCCATATCGCCCAAATACTTCCATAAGCTGTTGTTCTGTAATCTTAAAACAATATTATGAGCATCATAAAACAAGAATATATAAGTAGGTACATACTTTAGGATTTAAATTGCCTAGATATAAATTTGTTGTTGTTGGATCACCATTGTCAAAGGAACCCAAATCGCCACTTTTCATGAACAAGTCTAATTCAGATTCTATAGGTGTTCGGACTGCGCCTTTATACTTATGCCTTTCCTCTCTTTCTTCTTGTATCCTAAAAGATGCTTCGTTAATATTACAAAAGATACATGTTTGTATGAACATACTGTCTCAATTCTTCCATAAATGCCTCCAGATTACTCTTGGTGGTTTGTTTCTTCTTGCCTAATCTTTCTGGTTTCTTATCAGATGAAAGTAATTTAGCATAAGCTTGAGCTCTTTCAGCAGAAGTCAGAAGCTCTTGTGAAGCGGCAATCCTAGAGGTTGGTTTGTATAATTTACCTTTATCTTTTGTGTCCTCCTCTACAAAATTATGAACATGACAATTTTTGTTGCATTCCTCCATCTTGACGAATGCAACAAAAACAAATTAATAATTAACTTACTGCGAGCGCCCGCATCGTAAGTTCCTGCTTTAACCCATACTTTACTGCTTCCATTTATGGGGGCCTCTTGAAACGTTTCCACAAACTCTTGAAAGACCTGAATCAGAAAGATAGGTTATAAACAAATTAAATTCAGAAACATCATACATACATGTGCTGCTGCCTTCTCTTCCTCCCTTTTTCGTTGCTCCTCTAGTTCTCTTTTAGAGAGTGACCTTTTCCCCATCGTCCCGATAGAAAATGCTTTTAACTTTTGTTCTGGTATGTTCTGTTTACAGAAAAATTACCGTTATTTGGTCAGGGATTTACTCATAATCGCTTACCTTGATTTTCTCGGCCATGATTGCAAGTCTTTTGTCATTTAATAAAAGTAATAATGATTAACTACTGTATTTAATATAAACTTATTTCATGTTGAACTCTTTCTTGACAGATTTGTTGTATTCGACATCGACATCTTTCGGCCAGTGGTGCCAACACTTGCCAACCAAATTCTCTCAATATAGTGATATGACTGATGAGATATGAGATGAATGACATTGATTGATGACTTAAAATTTGTCTCTAAAAGAATATATATTTTCAATATAAGCTTTCATTAATAAAAAGAGGCATTACATATAATTCTCGACTTATATGTTACTAATATAGATCGTATCGATTTAGATGAATTTCACACCAATATTAACTGGCAGGCGCAATGGCCTTGATGGGTTTTGTCGGCAAGTCGAACGAAATTACCGCTCTTTACTCGCCCATCGTGTAGACCGAGACTTGTTTCCGTTTTCGCGGGTCTCTACGCGAGAGGCAAGTGCCGCCCGCAAACAAAACCCGCGCGACTGGCAGCGGTTCGCTCCCCTTGACCTCCTTTGGTCGCCTTGTTTTGCCGCATCGCTTCGCCAGCGTCAGCCCCCGGGGGCCACGGTAACACATCCCGTGTTACCGTGGCCGCCGTGACATGCACGACGTCCGGGAATTATTGGGTCATATCAGGCGATCTTCCACGACAATGCGGACGAACCGCATCTCTTGAATCGCTGTCAGTGAATTTCATCACGGATTTCATTCGGCATTTGTCCTTAATCGACGTACCGTGTACGGCACTGGTGAGAACTAATAAATTCTAAATAACTGTCTGTCGTTCGGTTCCCATCCGGGACAGATATTGAATCTTACCCGTGGCGGGTTTTCTGTTCTGAAACCTTGCTGATATTGCAGAAGTACGAGAAAGGGGTTGAGGATCGCTATTAGGTATAATTCAATGCCTCGCGGGGCTTTAGCCCGAGAGTACTTGTTTCCTATAGCGAGTATGTAATAGCTGGGAACTACTTAATAACCGCCTTGCGGTTTGGTTGTTCCTTTCTCGATTCCCGACTTATATGTTGATTACATATAAATCCATTAAAAAAAAAAAAAAGAAAGCACAAATTTAAGGCTCAATTAGGATCAGATCCTTCAGCAATACAAAGATTACATTGGCATGGAAGAATCCAAATGCATCTCCACTGCGCACCTTTTGCAAAGATAACTTTTTAATCTATATTACGTTGCATTACTAATAATCAGGCATTTTGCGTATTTCGTTAATCATATCGGGTATTTATTGATAGTCTAGTGAAATACAATCTTGAATTATGTTTTTTAATGTTTTTAAAATCCATAACTTCTTCCTGTTCTGTTCTTATATTCTGTTTTTCCTATTCCAGACTTTTTAATAGAAACGACACTATATATAATTCTCAACAAACCTGAAATTAAACTATTAGAAAAAGGATTTAAGAATAGGAAAAGCGAAACAATGACAGCTACAATAAAAATAAAGTTGTTAAATACAGCAGTATTATTGAACGTATACCGCCGATGACTACAGCGCCTGAGAATAAACAATAATACCACAATTCTACAGTTTGATATCCATGGATTCACAGTTTTACTGTAAATTGAGCTTTATATTTATAAACTAACTGTTGTTATATTTCTATTATTTAAATAGTAGGTCAGCAACGGTAAAATCAATGTCCTCTACCTTCACTAAGAACAATTTTTATCAAATAATGCGCACCATTATATACATGAGAGCTGTAAATAAAAGTATAACTGCACACATATATATTCTTTGGCGTACAATATCATAAAATAGGCTATAAATTATTTGTATTTAATATTAATATCGACATATTTTTCTAAATGCACATTTTTTTATATTTCAACTTTATATCTTAATTTGCATCATCAGAAGCCAACATGATAAACAGGTAGAGCTGGGCAAATACCTTTAAAAAGTATTTAACTACTAAATACTTATTTAAAATTCAATGTACTTAAATATTAAATACTTTTTTTTTAGAGAAAAAGTAGTTGAATGACAAATACCTGTAGTATTTACATACTTCTGAGTTAAATACTTTTATAAAAATAATTTAAATACTTTTAAGGATTTAAATACTCCTAAAGTATTTAAATATTTCTAAAATATTTAAATACTCATAAGTATTTAAATAGTTCTCCCACATGTAATTACTTTTTATATTGCTATACTGCTATACATAACACACGGCAACGTAAAACTTATTTTTTTTATCCCATTACTCAGTAATTATTGATAGGAAATGGTAAACCATAAAATTATTGTAGCAACCAAATACAGGAGATTTATATGGATCAAAAATAAGAAATGAAACATTAAAATAAACAAAAACAAACGAATCCAATAAAATGAAAACTATAGGTATCATTATTTTTGGGAATTTGCCTTCATTAATGCGAAATTTTCAAAATTTATATCCAACAAAGCGTGGCTTCGTGGCATATTGATAAATGTGGCAAATGAAAACATTCTTTCCATGGGTGCAGATGAGGGTAGTACAGTGTTGTTTTAAAAATAATTTTTCAACAAAAGGATATTTTTTTGATATGTGAAGCTCTATTTGGGGGTCTCGCAAATATTGGAGAGCTTGTAGTAACTCTCCTCTCCCATAGGTTGGGGAGGCTGGAAGAAAAAAATTGTCATGTTGATCAAACACAAAAAATCATTTAGAAAATCTTTATTTTTATTTTCTCTAAACTGAACATTTTCATCGCCCAAAGCTACTTCATTGGCAGTGGTAATAAACATTTTCTTTAATTGTTCTGTGGTTTGTTCAAAACCCTCCTCTTCCTTAAATAGTGTTATCCATTTGAGTTTAAAAGCTGGACGAGAGATTGCAGCAAGTACGGCGTCTTTATTTTTAAATGTGAGGTACTCTTGAAAACGGTTGGAAACTGCCCTGGTATGGTTTGAAATTTACCGTTTTTAGTTTTTCTAATTTAATTTTCATACTGGCTATCGTTGGTATGACGAATCCATAATAAATATTAGTATCCCCTTGCAGAATATCTAACACTAGAGCTGATGGTTTGACAATTTTAACATATCTGTTAAATAGTCCATATTGTCTTTTAAACAATACTCTCTAATTGACAGTTTTTCATAGAGAAATGGTAAATTTTCTTTGTCCGCTAAATTTTCTGAAATACAATCATAATATGAGTTCTAGCGTGTAATACCTAGATAGCTCAAATCGTGACCTATGGCTTCTTTGATCAGTTCTGCTGACCTTGGTCACCCAGCCTTAGTCCATAATTGGAAATATTTGTTCATATTTGTATGTCTAACTCGTGTTGTATGGGATTTGCTTATATAAAAGGTGGTCCAACCAAGGTGCACGATGTTAATTGTAAATAAAACAAAAAGTTTTCAGAGAATTATCTTAATATTTTTTATTATGATAGAAGGATCTATGACAATTATGTGTGAAACAAAATATCGGCCAAATGCTCGCCACGACTTCGGTGGCATACCTCTATCCGATGGTCCATATTTTCAATGACTCTGAGACATAATTGAGGTTCAATGTCGTTAATGTGCCGAATTATCTCATCCTTTAGCTCTTGAATTGTTCTTGGCTTATTGACGTACAGTTTTTCTTTTAAATATCCCCAAAGAAAGAAGTCCAACGGTGTCAAATCACATGATCGTGGCGGCCAATTAACATCGCCACGACGTGAGATAACACGGCCATTGAATTTCTCGCGCAAAAGTGCCATTGTTTCGTTGGCTGTGTGGCAAGTGGCAAGTGGCACCATCCTGTTGGAACCACATATATTCCAGGTCCATATCCTCAATTTCTGGCCACAAGAAGTCCGTTATCATCTCGCGATAGCGAACACCATTCCACGGTAACTGCTTGGCCGACCTCATTTTCGAAGTACGGCCCGATGACGCCGCTAGCTCATAAACCGCACCAAACAGTCACTCTTTGTGGATGCATCGGCTTTTCAACAATCACTCGTGAATTCTCATTTGCCCAAATGCGGCAATTCTGCTTGTTAACGAATCCACTGAGGTGAAAGTGTGCCTCGTCGCTGAAGATGATTTTCTTTGTAAAGTCACCATTCACTTCTGTCTGTTCAACCAACCATTCGGCGTATTGACGACGCTTGAAATGGTCAGTAGACTTCAGCTCTTGAGTCAATTGAACCTTGTAAGCGTGTAAATTCAAATCTTTATTCAAAATTCGCATCAGTAATGTTCGTGAGATGTTCAATTGTTGGGCACGACGACGAGTCGAGGTTGACGGCTTTTCTGCTACACTATCGCGAACAACAGCAATGTTTTCCGCAGAACGAACTGGGCGAGCATGCACAGGTGTTTTCACATTTCCTACAGACCCGGTTTGCTGAAACTTGCGCACAATTCTCCCGATTGTGGACACATTTGGTCGATTATGCTGACCAAAAAAGTCACGAAGTGCACGAAATGCATTTTGATTTGAACGCCCATTTTCGTAAAAGGCTTCAACAATCTTAACGCGCTGCTCAATTGTGTACCTCTCCATGGTTGAATTTGTCAAACACTGAAACAAAGTCATGTCAAATTAAGTTGGGCAAAAAACTTGACGTTAAGGTGTGACTCACAATTAACATCGTGCATTATGGTTGGACCACCCTTTATTTCATAAAATCTGTAATTTCTACTAGATTAATTGAATGCAAAATGCAGCGTTGGTATTTAGGTAGTTGAATATTCGCTATATTTTCTTGTGGGACATCGTCACTGGATGGTGTGAGCAGTGAGCATTATATCATCTAATTCGTCAATATCATTTTCTTCCATGAGTGGTATTGTCTGTCACTGTTGCAGTAATCTTTTCAGGTGTAAGCCCAAAATTTATATGAATATCATCGACAAGCAAGAGCGGCGGATTTTCTTGCATATGTATGACTGTCTATCCAATGGCATGTCTTACATAAAAAACTTCTTTTTTTGGATGACCAAAATTCGCAGTTGTGCAGACGTATTCCACAGGATCTAATGTACTTTTGCTGCGCACGCAGAACAATATATACACTACACTATTTAACAATGTTACACTGCACTGTATCCTGCATGTCCTTAATGCCGTTCCAGACGTCTAATGGGACTAACAGACGAGCGCATGTCTCTATGACAAGTTAAAACCTCTAGCCTGGCCTAGACTCGACAAAATATATTTGACTTTGATAAATTAATAGTAGTTAATCATTTTAAAAGCATTTAATTACTCTAAAAGTATTTAAATAGTCTGAAAGTATTTAAATACTGTATAAAGTATTTAAATACTCTAAAAGTATTTAGATACTATATAAATTATTTTCTAGCCTGTTTTTGTAGCCTCGTCTCTTTTGCATTAAGTTTAAACGGGCGAGATGCCGGAGGATTATAAGAGGAACATTATCGTTACTATACCGAAAAAGAGAGGAGCCGACAAATGCGAGAACTTTAGAACGATTAGCCTAACTTCCCATGCGTCAAAAATCTTAACTAGAATAGTGCAGAAGAGGATGGAAAATAGAGCGGAGGAAATACTAGGAGAAGACCAATTCGGCTTTAGGCGAAATAGGGGAACTCGCGAAGCTATTCTGGCGCTAAGAGTAATGTTAGAGAAAACAATAGAAAAAGGAAAGAACGCTTATATAGGATTTGTAGATTTAGAAAAAGCTTTTGATAACGTAAGATGGGAAAACATGTTCGAGATACTAAAGAGCGCGGGAATGAAGTATAGAGATAGGAGAGTAGTACACAATCTATACAAAGAGCAAACTGCTGTTATAGAAGTAGAAGGGGAAAAAAGGGAAGTAGGTATTAGGAAAGGAGTAAGACAAGGATGTACGCTATCACCACTAATTTTTAATCTGTACATCGAAGAGGCGATTAATGTGGTAAAAGATAGAGTGGATTTCGGGATTAAAGTACAGGGACAGAAACTAAAAATGCTGAGATTCGCGGATGATATAGCAGTATTATCATCTAGTAAGGAGGAATTAGAATCAGCATTGAACGAAATGGAGGCAGTGTTGACAGAGGAATACGGAATGAGGGTGAATAAAAACAAAACTAAAGTGTTAGTGTGCAGAGGGCGCGAGAGCAGAGCAAAAACGAAAGTACAAATTAATAATGAAAGATTGGAGGAAGTTAAAGACTTCACTTATTTAGGAAGTAAAATAAATTGGGATGGAAGAAGCGATAAAGACATAAAACAAAGAATAGCGCAGGGTCGAGTAGTTTTTAACAAAAAGAAAGCACTTTTATGCTCGGGGGTAATAAACTTAGAAACAAGGAAGAGATTTTTGAAAACATATGTATGGAGCACGGCACTATACGGCTGCGAAACCTGGACGGTAGGGGAAGCAAGTAGGAAGAAATTAGAAGCTTTTGAGATGTGGTGTTACCGAAGAATGATGAAAATACCATGGACTGATAGGGTTAGAAACGAAGAAGTATTGGAGAAAGTCGGCGAGAAAAGAAGTATGTGGAAAAACTTAAAGAAGAGAAGAGATAGAATGGTAGGCCACTTGCTGAGACATGGGGGAATAGTCCGGGATATTTTGGAGGCAGAAATAGGAGTGAAGAAAGGCAGAGGCAGGCCGAGATTAGACTACTGCTCGCAAATAGTAAGGGATGTAGGTTGTGGCACAATTAGCGAAATGCGTAGGTTAACACAAGATGGGAGAGGCTGGAGGTTGGCGTCCAACCAGTCTTAGGACTGATGACCTAATGATGATGATAAATTATTTAAATACTTGCAATAGTATTTAAATAGTTTTGAAAAATATTTAAATGCTAAATACTTTAAGTATTTGCAACTACAAATACAAATGCCGTTCAATAAAAACTATTTAAATACCAGAAAGTATTTACAAATACTTTTATTGCCCAGCTCTGTAAACAGGTAACATAATTTTAATTTAAATTTCGAACTCTCCTTGCCTATCTTTGTATTATTCTTCTCTTAGTTCGAATAACAATAAACTTTGTGCCTATTACCATCACAGGTCATTCTGATAAGGTAGAAGCAAGATTACTTATTTACATATCTATGAAACATAACTTTTGTCTGACCCTTCTCCAGTAGATTGAATATGTCACTTCTCAAATATGTCGCCTATGTGCTGAAATTACATCATACAAGAATGAGTAACACTTTATCATAATAAAACACTTTTTGAACCAAGATATCAATATATAAATTAAGTAAAATATGTTGCCAATCATGTAGTTCGGCATAATATTTTTCCTCTTTATCAAGACATATGTACAAGACAAATAAAACAACTCTTAGAAATATTTTTTTTTTTTTAATAAAAATAATTATAAAATTTATGTTAAATACAAAAATCATGTATAACTTCAATAAAACATGATGAATTTCACATTATTCTTCTTCCCATTAGGAATCTGAAATAATGAATCGAACATGAAAAACTGATACAGTCACTGGTCAAAACACTATATATACACAAACAATAGTCACATTTATTAATATTCTCTATAATAAAAAAAATTATTATGGTCGTAATGATAGTCCTTGTTATACTTTAAATATCGCTGACATGGTGGGCTATAACTATAACTGGACAACTTGCCTGAAGAATCAGATATCGCCTTCTTATAGATCGCCTCTAATTGTGGCTGCACATAGCCCAACAAAGGCCGTTCAGCGGGCTCAGCTGCCCAGCACTGTTCCATGAGATTCCAGCATGCCTCATCGAAATGTGGCAAACATTCAGGTCTAGTTCCTTAAAAATAAATAACCATATCAGTTAATTGCTTGAACAACATTTAACAGTCTAACCTCTTCTGACGTTATTCCATAATTGCTCTTTATTCTGGAACTGATCAAAGTGAGTTGGCAACCTTACTTGTCCAGCACAGATATACCAAAATAGTATCCCGAACGCGTACACGTCGACGCTCGAATCGTACCGCCCACTCAGTAATTCTGGAGCCATATGCACTGGTGTCCCTACAATGCTACCCGACATCATAGCTTCGGGTATGCAAAATCCAAAATCTGTTAGCTTAGCTCGGTCTTTAGTATCCAACTAAAATAAAAATAAAACATAGAATAATTACGTTGCACTTCGATCACTAACTTACAAGAACATTTTTTAATTTAATATCTCGGTGCACCAGGCCTTGTGAATGCAAGTATCTGATTCCTTCGATAACATCTATGGCTATTTGTAACCGTACAACCCAGGACAGACCGTTTTTGAGGCCACAATATAAATCTCTCGTCATTCTTTCCATAATAAGAAGCACAGCAGGTGAACTACCACCTCCGTATGTGTAATCTATCACAGATCCTCGCAACTTAACTATCCGTGGGTGCTCTGGAATAGTCCTGTAACATGCAAACAGTCATATGATTACAAAGTTACCTACATATATTCCTAATTTACCTTGTATAGAAAAATTCCATTGCCAAATCATTCCAATGCCTATCATCGGGAGGTACTACTGATTTAAAAGCACATGGGTTTATCTTAGCCCAAGGTTCACATGATGAGACAACGCCGTATTGTCCCCTTCCGATTTCTTTCATTTGTTTTGGCATGCCATACCTTACTAGATCGCAAAGAGAAGTACTCTCTAAAGCTAGACGGGCAAACCGTGGGGCATGCCTTTTACGTATCGTAATTCTCTGCTCCTCAGTTTGTTCTAGTTGGCACGTGAGTTGGCTTTCTAGGGAACGCATAGCACACTGAAAAGCTTCATGAGATGATTTTACATGCTCTTGAAACTGGAAATTAAATAGGTTAACAAAAATTGATTAGTGATATTGATTTATGTCACCTGCACAGAAATCGTCTTAGCTAATTTAGAAGCACTTAATTTGTCGATCATATTCGTGACGACTTGCAGCTGCCACTGTAAGTTGCACTGGACTTGGTTAAACGATGACCATGGAAGAGCGAGTGTGGATAACAACGTTCTTAAACGATCTACTAAGGTATGTACAATAGAAAATGATGTGGAAGATTTCAGATCGATACTATAAGCAGCACTAATTATTTGTTTTACAGCATCTGACGCCGAGAGGCTGCCTTCTAATTCGTGGCAATTCCTCTCCAAACTTTCAAGGCATCTCTGTAATGTTCCTGTAAAACTTTCTTGTAGACAACCTACAGATTGGACAATCTGCGTAGCTACAGACGTGCTCAATTTTTTCAGGACAAGCTGTTGGATCTCCATTGTCGCCATCTTTGCCGTCAGCTGATGATTGGTATCTGGCAATAAATAGTCATTATCCAAGTGTTTATACACAAAACAAGGTAATAGCTAACTGAGACAACTATACACTGTATTTCACTTGTATTTGGCAAACAACATGTAATTACTAGTTAAAATTTTAAAATAAAATATGTATAGATAAAATGGTTATTTTAAGAATACAAAACATATACATTTTGTTTCACATTAAAAATTTTCATGGTAATAATAACAAAATGAATTAGAGTGACTTTAAAAAAGTGTCTCCTCGCATGCAGCCTTTTATAAACATTGCTATGCAAGTATATTGTCAGCATATCTAGAATTGCAACATACTTGCATATTTCTAATGATAGGAAAAAAATTGTTATGGCTGGACGCCATGAAATATGATATCTTGCAATATAATGAAATCTAAGGATATATTTGCATACCATTCTTTCATTTTTTTACTAGACAGCAAGTCAATCGGTCGATTTCGTATAATGTATAGGGAGGGGACGCGGACGGTACGCCCTGCTTCAGGTTGTCCAGTGTCGATAATTAGCGGCGCTACGACAGTTACGTTCTACACGTGAGGGAGTGTACATCGTATTTGTAACGGGGAAAAACTTTTACGTGGGAAGTGATGTTGATGGGTTTACTGTTAAAAGATGATCAAGGTATTTAAAGAAAAAATATCTTGGCCATATTTAACAGCAAACTATGATATTTTTTGCATTATTTTTATAATTGCTTTTACATTAAAAAAAGTGCCTTCTAATAAAACGTTTAAAAATAAATAGATTCTCTTAAAATAATTAAAAATAAAATACAAACTCTTAAAACTTAAAAAATACCCCCTTGAATAAGACAAAAAAACCAAAGAAAATTTTCGAAGATGCCTCCGTCTTGCGCCAAACAATAACCCAATCTGTCGTAAAATTCTGAACGAACGTTGGTCAGCATAAGAGGGCTAATAGTTTGAAATGAATTTTCAATATTGGCCCTCAGTTGATTTAAATTATTAGCTCTTTCATTAGGATGCCCGTATAACTTTGATTTGATATACCCCCATAAGAAAAAATCATTAGGGGCCAAGACTGGCGATCTTGGTGGCCATTGAATTACGCCTCTCGTAGATATAATTCTTTGGGGGAATATCATATTCAAATAGTCAATGACTATTCTTGAGTTATGGGCCGGACACCCATCACGCTGGAACCAAACGGTGTCAAAATTGGGGTTAATGTTTGCCAATGCAGGAACAATTTGGTTTTGAAGAAGATTCAAATAAGTCTCCCCATTTAAATTTCCATCAATAAAGAATGGTCCAATAATATCATTCCCATAAATACCAGCCCAAACATTCAATTTTTCGGGATATTGTGTCCTTGTATTTAACAGGCAATACTGATTTTCAATAGCCCAATACCGTAGAATTGATGGATTGTGCCTATCATGTAACGGAAACGTGGATTCATCGGTGAACACGATGTTATAAATAAAATTGTCATCCGCATTTGCACGTTCCATTACCGTGTTACAAAATTCCATTCTACGGTACTGGTCTTCATCGAAAATTTCTTGATGGGCTTCGTATTTATAAGAATGATATTTATTTTTCTTTAAAATTTTGTGAATTTTACCCACACTAAAACCAGTCTCCTCGGAAATTTTTGAGATAGAAATATTTGAATCTTCTTCTACCATTGCACACACCATTAATTCCTGCATTTCAGCATCCTCGTTAATTTTAGGTGTCTTGTGGCATTTACAACCTAAAATGCATCCCGTTGACTTAAACTTTTCGACTACTGTCGATATTGTGTTCAAGGCAGGGATCGGACGATTTACATATTTGACTGAGAAAAGGTCCCTTATTGCACGTAATGAATGTCCTTGAAGAGACCATAATATCAAATCAATTTTTTCCTCAAGTGCGTACGTCATAATTACTAAGCATTAAAAGAATTTGTATTAAAATAATCTATTTAAAATTACACGTATTACTACGAAGTTCACTCGTCTAAATGCCAAACACGTATGCGACGGTAAATCTGAAATCTAAGTAGTCGATCATCATGGCGCCGGCGTACGGCCGGACTCCCCACCTGAGCGGTGGCTAATTTTCCGAGAAGGACCGAACGGTGGAACCTATGTACAGTTTTAAAATGAAAGCACGGTATAACATACATGTATAATGCATATTAGGCACTTTTGTATGTGCAATGCTTTAATGAGACAATAATATATAACATCTTACTATGGTTATATCCTTCCAAGACTTCTGCAACGTTTGACTTCATATCCAGCAGAGTTCTTTGTATAATAGTCGTTATTTCTTCTTGTTGTTCGCAGGCAATTTTCATTAGTGTCTTATACAACTTAAATTCTATTTCTTGCGCATATAATATACGTCTTGGAGTTATCTGTATTTCACGAGCCATATCAAATGCGCATAGAATAAATTTTCGCAAACATTTTGTATGATTCTATAGCAAAACAATTAAATTAACAAATTAAGAAATTCTTGTAACTTACTTGTTACCTCACTTAATTTGGCGGCCAGTTTTAAAATGTTTGATTTCAGAATATCTACTATGTACACGATGAACTCTTCCCCCATGTTTTTATCACAAATGAAAGAATCTAAAGAGCAATCCAAACACAAAGATTTTCTCTTCGTTACATCATCAGTCTTAAAATTTTCACTTATAAATCCTGACAAATAGTATATAATAGTATAATTGTGTTACTTTAAAATGAGTTACTTACCCAGTCTTACTAATTGATCATGCAAATTTTGCAGTTTTGTATATTCACGGGTAGCAATGCGTTCCGCTGAATGTTGTTCAGATTCTGTGAGTGATTCGGTGCTTAGGGTTGTAGGTTCTCTGTTTGAAATGCTTACAAACAAAAAAGGGATTTTATAGATATCCTTTAGCTTGCGAATTTCCTGAATATTCTAGAATTATTTAAAATGGTTAAGTATCTTAAGCGATTTAAAATTAGTAAACAACTCTTACCAAATCATTTAAAATCTCTTCCGATACTGCATATATCACTATGGGTAAAACATTATTTACATTTTTATTTACAATCTCTGTTAGTTCCTCTACTTCACAATCAGCAGGTACAACAATTTCAACATTTTCCCTCAAAATTGAATGAGACAATTCTATCTCTAACGATGGACAATGATCTAATAAGGATTCATCATCGTCCCTTTGCAAATCTTCTTCCGGTATTGTTATCCATGGTCTTTCATGAGCCTTTAGTTTTTCCACTATTTCAATATCATGTCCAAGAGTTAATCGGATATTTTTTGACTGTCCATATATAAAAGTTACCTTTAGTGAAAAAGTATACATAAATATATAAGCAGCTATTAAAATAAGTTAAAATTAAAACTTACGTATCTCCATCTACTACTGAATTGTGGTAAGATATCCTGACCCAACAAAAGATTGACAAATAATGCTTTAGCGTGACAACTCTGTCCAAAAACAAGTATAGTAGGAATCTTATCAAGCTTAGTTTTAAGACTTTCAATAATATCTAAATTCAACAAATCATTGTCGCCTACGAAACAGACCCAATAAACAAGTGAAAAAAAACGTTATTTGCAGTCTCTACTTACGTACTAATTGCAGAACATTATTAATATCCTCAAGAGAGGTACGAGTATCTTGTAATATCCTTCTGAGACTTTGACAGCGTTTTGTATACTTCCTAAATTCCTTCGGCACATCTGACAACATAATGTTTATAATGTATTTTTTTTGCACCAACAATATTTACATCGTTTTCCAAAATACTGTGCGGTTATTTAGTCATGCCTTAAATTAAACTTATGCCATTGATATGTCAGATGCCTCAAAATAATGACAGAACCGATAAAGTAGATATCTAAAGCAGTGTCTTCAAAACAACAGATAATGGACGTATGTCATGGTCGTCATGGTGGTCATGGTCGTTATCAAGCAGACTAGAGCTACGAGCAAAAAGACAGACTCTTTGCTCGTAGGACTAGAGAGTCTCTAGTCTCCTTGGTCGTCACCATAGAACATTGTATATTGGTGTTCCATAATAGAACACTATAAAGCACCATAGATTCAAACTCAGATATATTTTTAGTAAATTAAAACTATCTGCTTACTTGATCAATTTATATCTTTTGGTATTGGCTAAACTGGTATAGTTGTAAATTCTGAAGTACATTGTAAGCCAGAATTAAAAAGACGACATTAAAATATTTATTTTTTTTAAAGATACAGCAATGGTAACATTAAACAATAAAATTATGTAAAAATGAATCATGATATGGCTTATCTTATCTATTTTCATCTTAAGAAGAGTTAAAATACCTTTAATACAACCAGACATACACATAAAAGCGTCTCTAACGTGAGCAGTAAGGTCCGACAGTGACGTCACAACTACCTTGAAGAAGACAACGTCAGGATTATAACCAGAAATTAAATTTTTATGTAATATCTAGTTCTATCTATTTCCACCAACAATTTTTACAAAATAACTCACTTATATACATCCCGTATTTTGCAGTTTTCAATGATTGCTAATTTTTTTTTGCAAATTGAACTAAAATCTCAAAAAGTTCGCAGATCTCGGATTGTATGACTACTGCAGAGATCATAATGATAAACACCTAATGATATTTAGTATAAACTACAGAAATAAGGAGATTATACTCCAACCCATCTGCAAATGCCTTATATAATAAGGACTAAACAAATTAAGACAACACAGCTATTCTCCTGGCTATATGCCAAACGCCGAGCGCTGAATTACATGACAAAATTTGCCGTATTTTTTGTCTAATAGAGTTACAACTAAGATATAGTGATTCAGATTGTTCTACAACTACAAGGAAAATGCAAAGTGTCACCTATCTCAAGATATCGCTAACTGCAGACCGGTTTCGACCTTATCTTGGGTCTCGTCACTGTATTTTATTTCTAACTCTGTTAGACAAAATACGGCAAATTTTGTCCTGTAATTCAGCGCTCGGCGTTTGGCATACAGCCAGGAGAATAGCTGTTTTGACCTAATTTGTTTAGCCCTTATTATATAAGGCATTTGCAGATGGGTTGGTAGTATAATCCCCTTATTTCTGTACTTTGAATATTACCCTCTGCGGAGTAAAACTTTGCATTATATTTGGAATAAATTTTATTGTGGTATAAACAACTACTGAGATTTACCGAGAATCTCACCATTCAGTAAAATCCGCCAGATGGAAAGTAGCAAACAAAACATTTTTATTAATAATTAAATTCCCTATTATGATGAATGTTCATTATGAAGAATTTTCGAATATACAGTAAATTCGAAAACTATATTTTACATAATACGCCTTTTGAACATTAAATCTCCAACAGATGGATGAGTATTATATATATAGTGACCAGTCACCTAGAACACCTGATTTAATCCCACTAGATTTTTATAGAAATATTTAGACTTTTATAAAACCTTAGATTTAAAATGCAAATAGTTACATTAAAAAACCAGAAGATTGGTTACATTTTACTTCACTTTCATATCAGATAAGTTATCGTTTTTGTGTTACTGTGCATAATAAATATGTATATGCCAGATTACTGAAAACGTTTATCATTTATTCACATCCGTAGTAATATACAGGACCTGAATAAAAAATAACGTTGGGGTCATTTCTGGGACGACTAGAAATTATATAATTTTTTCAACTCAAATGATCAATGACTGATCTTTTGAGATGAAAATCTTTTTCAATTTCCTGAGACCCATTAATATATCTTAGGGGTTAATCTTATGCCTGTTTAAGTCAAAAGAAAATCTTGATTAACAATCGAGTTTGGGAAAATTAAATGTATTCTATTGAATTACATTGAACACGAAGGCCATGTATAATAGCCACAAAATGATAAACTTAATTTATCTCTTTGACTTTGTGTTATTAAATTATTCGTTTGCATATTACATTTGCTTCATTACATCACTAATTGTAATAAATTTCTTTCGAGTTAAACATACTCGTTTTTAGGTATTTATTACTCCTATAAACTAATAACAGTAATAATTTCGTTGGATTTCCGTTCATACCTTGCGAGAAAATGGGGGTAAATTATTTGTAATAACAAATGGTCCTGTCTTAAAAAATTCGAGGGCATAGCAAGATTTTTATAGTTCTTGAAATGTTCTTAATGCATGTTACAGTAAAATATAATCTGCAAATAAAAAATTATTCTGAAATTAATTGAAAGCAGTGTTATTGGAGGAAGACAGACTACTTTAGGATACAAATACCAAGACTTCTTGGCAATGCTGCAAGCATGGCCGTAAACCATTTCCATATAACCAACATCATCTGTAAGAGGAATAATTATTATCATGAGGAGATTGAGAGAATTATAATAAAAGCACAAGATATATAATATAGAATTTTATTGTTATCATTTCAATTATGATTACTCATAAAATGTACAATAAACGAATAACAGATGGATAGAAACAAATTAATGAGCAATAGTGAAACCTCCGTCATAAAAAGGACTAAGCAAGTCCAACACTTATATATTATACTAATAGTCCTTCTAGTTTATTTATGGCAAATATACAAATCCAGAATAGCGTTAAGTATTTAGGCAAACTGAGCCTTTGGCAGGCGACTTTTTACATGACCCTTAACTGCACTTGAATTCGATGCGTAACACTTATTATACAAATCAATCTCACATTCTTATTATTGCCGGATTACTCATTAGTAATATCAAAAATAAAACAAAATACTCTGATACACGCACTCAGCACCATATATGCTATTTAGGATTAAAGTACGGCGGCTGCTGCATATGCGGGGGCCCCGGGCCAGGCCCCATAGCCTGTCCACCCATCTGACTGCGAGTGCTGGTGGCATAGAGTTGCTGCTGGAAGTTATGAAACTGTTGTGCATAGTTCGGGTCAGCCGTGGTAGGCCCCACGAATGGGGAGTTTTTAAAGCTATTATTTTGTCCCATAGAAGGTGGAAGAGGTTGACTGGCGTCCGGAGCGCCCATGCCCATTGGACTGCCCTTGGGTCCACTGACGAACATTTGGGCTGATGGATTGCCCATATTAGGTCCGGAATTGAACATAGCTTCGGGAACACCTGGTCCACCAGGAGGTCCATTGAATACCATCTGTGGCATTCTCATACCCATGGGGGGTCTCATTGGGCCTCTCATAATCGGCACCATCCCTCCTGGCATTCCCATGTTGCCACCCATCGGGCCCATTGGGCCAGCGCCATTACCCATATGGTTTCCCATACCCATCGGGCCTATACTATCTTGGGGCATGGAGCTGTCCATATGGGACATATGAGGTGGCATCGGTCCCCCTTGCATTGGTCCGTTGGTCGGACCACAGTTGGGAAAATATTGTAGATTCTGTGGTTGCATCTTGGAATCCATCATGTTCATAGGTGTGGCGAGGCGGGTTAAGAAGTCTAGACTAGGAGGTCCACGTGGTCCCGGCGCCTGTCCTACTTGAGATTTCGCTGGCAAGTACTGTATCGTGTTGGGAGCGTTAGGCTTCACCTGAACATTTGCACCATTGTACGGATTTGGTCCGGGAGGACGTCCCATCATCCTTGGCATAGGCATGTGATTGGGAAAGGCACCTGGCAGTTTAGGCGAGAGAGAGCGAATCGGTCCCATCGGTGAGTTAGGATGAAATCCGTGAGGTGGGCCTTGCATTGGCATACCCATTATATTTCCAGATCCCTGATCCATATCTCCCATACCATGGCAGCCACCCATGTCCATCATATGCATTGAAGGCGACCCAAAATTCATCATGGGAGGTCCTTGATTACCCTGACCGTTCAAAGAGCTGGCCACGCTATTTGTAAGCTGCTGGCTCATCTGAGCCAAAGAAGAAATCGGGTCAAAATGGGAAACCTTCGGATTACCCGACATTGCGCTTGTACAATTAGGATTTAAAGGGACATTATCGCCCCTGGCACATCCATAATTTGGGAGGTCCATAGGCTTTCCTTGTGGCGACACATTAACAAATCCTCCTCCCATTTTTGCACCAGGGGAAGCATTTGGGCCAGCGAATCGCGGTACGTCCATCATATGAGGACTCGGTGTTGGGAAAAGGTCGTTTTTAAGTGGATCCGAATTCGGACCAGGAACAGTTTGGGGGCTTAAACCGGGCGCTCCCGCCGATCCGGGGTGTCTTTGAAGAGGTTTGTCAGCTGGAAAATTACAACACAAGTAAATTAGGTGTGACCCAAAAATTTCAATCAAACCTGACAAATTATTTTGTGTAAGTAAAGATACTTCTAAAAAATTCACTAATTTAGAAAGAACGCTATACCTGCTGACGTGGCAGTGGGGGTGTGAGGGCTTGGTATTTGGAAGCGACATCCCTCCGAGGGGGTAGGTGGGAATCGTGGACCTACATCGACGGATGTAGGTGTATTCGGACCTGACACCCTTGAGTGAGGAAGATCTGGAGTTGTACCTGGGAAACCACTATCTAATGTGGTTGGTAGAACGCTGGAAAAACAAATATCATACCTTTGGTGTAAATGTCTTTTTCAGACTCCAGACACAGATTAATAAAAAAAAAAATAATAATAATTTCATTATATTAAACTAACAACCAATAAGGCGTGTTTATATTAGATATTCCTTTATTGCTGACACTATTTTTCTGATTGGAATAATAAAGTCAATATTTGACAGCATTTTGTTAAATTTCATTGTTGCAAATAATGTTATTTTTGTATTTATTTAACATCAACAAATACATTATTAACGTTGTTGAAAAAAAATTGTATTGATCTCACTTTGTGAAAGGGTCATAATTGTTTGGCTACATACGAAGATGTTTTATTACAATATGTAAAAAAATCTAAAATACAAGCCAGTATTATGGAAATACAGATTCGGTTTTGTTTTAAGATAAACCAAGAAGCTATGGCAATCAGATAAAGATGATCAAAAAATGTCAAAATATCATGTTTTTGTTTGTTATAAATTTTCAAACTTCATTACTTGTAACTATTTAATTTTATATAATACAACGAAAATTATAGTTGCATACAAATTGAATTACAACAAATATTAAAATGCTCCCAAAAATGTGTTTCGAATACAATTAAAATAACATTATCCTAAACAATTATTGTTTAGTTATTCCATTGCAATTATTTTTGTGCAATATATTTTGTTTTATATGACTACTCAGTTTAATCAAATCATTGACATAAATAAGGAAAATAAATTATCTAAATATTTTATAAAACATGGTGATATTATTTATTTCTTCATTGATAAATAATGTATTTTTCAATGATATCAAGTGTAGAATCACATAAGAAGAAATACATGACTATTTATATAAAATTGAAACAGTACATTGAGATTTATTACTGTAATTTTCTACATTGTCTGTATTTTATACACAACAGATGTTTAATTTCAGTTAAGAAAAGAAATAAATTATATTATTTACAAAAAAAGATGAAGGACTAGTTATGAAAGAATACAAATACAGGGGATTAGTTTAATCCAGATTAAAACAGATTACTAAATGCAGCAAAATGATTAAAATAAAAGATATTCAAATAGAACAGCAAGTTAAGTAGTGCATAACTTTCAATAAAATGTTTAAAAAAGCCAGTGGGAAATTTACCACAGCTGCTTTTTATACTTTTTATTTTTGTTGACAATAAATCTAAAGCACAATTGAAAAAAATTAGACAATACCGATAATGATGCTAAAAAACAGCACTATCAAAAACAAGCATATTGGATCTAGGGTAAACCAAATAACTATCCCATCTTAATTTTTATTGCTTATTAGAAAGTGTTCCATAGAAATGAAACAAAACTGTTATTTTACTCTTGACAAGAAATAATTGTACATAAACAAGAAATAATGACAACTGTATTTTTTAATTCGGATGATTTTAATATATTTACATTTTAGGAAATTAGGATAAATAAACATGCAGAGTTAAAATATATCAAATGCAGTAAATGTCCAAAAATTCAGTAAATGTGTAAAATTGTTTTTCCATTCATGTTAAGAAAAGTCGCATTTTATAATTTTATAATTCAATTCTGGCAATACAATTTTTTGATTTCAAACAAATATTATATAACTAAAGTAACTAACTTGCCAAAGAATGTTAATTTATTGCTAAATTACTACCCAACTGCATTCTTATCACATTAACAAAATTCAGGAACAAATAACAACCGTAAATAACGATGAATGAAAACAAAGGAGATAAACCTGTTTCTTATTTATAATTTATATTTAATCAACAAATTGTAACACTACCAAATAACTTAATTCATTGTCTGTGTAGTTAATCTTTTTCGATCTGCCACAGATAAATTGCAAATTCATGCAAACTTTCATTTACCATAGATGTAAATATGCTAAATATTCAGATTTATCTAGAATTAAACCTGGCACTCATCAAACATTATAAAACAAAATACTTATTTCTTTCTATTTAAGGTTTATTTATTTACTGTAAGATATGATAGTTTGGACTAGAATTTGTTACTTGTATCATGTACCGTAATTTTTCACAATATTTTGTAGGGTAATAGAAACAATTCTGATAAATCAAAATAAAATATCATAGTACTTTGGAATTCAGTAGGTGTATTCAATATTTATTAGACATATGGTGAACATAGATTACTAGTCGTTATTTAATGATTATAGAATGTTAGTTATTTATTTTCTTTTTACCCAATTCCGCTTCTTATTTGACTTTTTAGATAAATGTGTAAGAGGTAATGTTCTCAGGGCTAACATTGATGAAATAGAAAATGTCATTCCAAATAATTTGGGTTTCTATACTGATAATTAAAAAAAAAAAATGTAGTAACAGATGCATTAATTAATAGAAAGATAAAAACTTACGGGGATATTATACTGCCCTCCTTCAGGCTAGTATTTGGTTGTTTTTGTATAATCAATTCCTGGCCTTCGAAAGTGTTAAGATACTGTATTTGTTGAGGAGATGGGACTGGCATAAGATTTGGCTCCTTGGAGACTCCAGTCGTGGGTGTCGTTGAACATGAGGTGGTTGACGTGCTGATTGGTTGCTTCTGTTGTGCCATGGATTGCAGTGTACGACCGAACATGCCATCCACTAATAAAATAACACCCTCTATCAAAATCTTTGAGTAAAATATTACGAAATAGACAAAATGTATCACAACTAGAATTACTCTTCTCTTCTGCCAACAACTATTCCCAACAACGTTACTCGGACTTTCTTTAAAATTCAAATTCAGGAATAATTCAAATTCCTACAAAATTAAATTTTTACTTAAAAAGTACAAATAGAATGTAAAATACATTTACAAATGTTGAAGGTAACCCATTTGATATGAAAAACATTAAACATCACACTCGCATAATTGTAAACATTATTTCTAACCTTAGTTTTACTCTTAAACTTTAGGGACAGCTGTTTTAAACCTATAATGTAACATATATTATTTACTGAGAAGTTTACATGTAGAAAGTGATATTTGTTAACTTCTGAAATATAAAAAATTTCACCGTCTCTATTATTGCTTTGGTTGCTTTGATATACTTTAATTACAATTATTTGTAATCTTGAATAGGTAAACCATACCTATTAAATAATGACACTTAAAGCAAAAACAATAAGTTTATTATAAAATACCTGTCGACTGATGGCTCGAAGTCGGTTCAGTGCTACTGCTAGTGACACTCGGAGATAGGTGATGGGCTGAGAGAGGTGTGCTGGGGTTGCTATGATTAAGTTTCGGCGCCGTCGGAGAATCCTGTGAGGTAGGGCTTTGTCCAGTACTCATATGTCGCGTTAAACCGAAAGAACGATTGGGGTCAGCTGGCGAATTAAGAGCAGACGAAGCTCTAGGTGAGGGTAGAGATAAATTTGATGTGGGGTTATTGGGAGAAGCGGGGCTGGGACTTTGTAACGCGATCGGGACACTGGCAGAACGAGGGGTCTGGTGGTATGGTGGGGGAGGGCCCTGTAAACGTGTCCCTGGTGCCTGAACTCCTCTATTACCAGGTACATTGCCACTGCAAGGTCCGGGCACATTGGGTCCCATAGGTCCACTATTGCCACTCACAGATACACTACCACCACTTACAGGGCCAACAGGGACCACAGGTCCACCACTAGGTTTTCCTTTCCGGTCATCATAGAACTGCTGCATCTTCTGCCACTCAGTCACTTGTGGTGTGACAGGTTGACCAGGTCCTGGACCAGGAGGGATGTTTTGATCTGGAGGGCCAGTTCCTTCTATACTTTGGTTCTCCGGAAAAAGCATCTGGTGCATTTTACGTATTGTGGCCAACTGCACTTCGCGGTGCTGCCGCTGTTGGGGAGTGAGGTTCTCATCAGGCACTTTAACACCCTGCAATGAGGGCTGAACATTTGATAGAGATGGACTGCAGGAATCCATGTCAGGCACCACATCAGGTAATCCATTGGAGACGGCAGCATCTAGACCTTCTAAATGATGATTATTCTTCTGATCCCAGGGCATGTTTCCATCATCTAAACCTACCATGTCATCAAGACCGTCAGGGCCCAAGAAATTATCTAGTGTGGGTGGGGGCTTAGGTCCAAGTCCAGGGCTACGAGTACAACCTTTGTTTTTCATCATCGCAAGGTTATTTAACCACTGAGCAGGGTTTTGGCGATTGAACTGTGTGACTTTAAGTGGGTTCTTTTCTAAGTACTTTTTTGTACCGGGCTGAGCACAGTGGTAGGCGATGATCGATGGGTACCTTCCTTGTAGAACTTCTTCAGCGCCTGTGTTAGCCAACATAGTGGAAAACACAAAGATTTGACTCTGTTGCTGCATGTATTGAACTTCTACAGAACTAGATTGCTTGTTAATAACGTTGCTCGCTAAAGGTTGCACTCCGTCCGGTGGAGCTGGATGCGGACCATTGCCACCAGTAGGCAATCCTAATCCAAATGCATCTCCACCAAGTTCACTATCTATACATTCTTCCTGTTTAAGGGGCAGTGAACTGTTATCTGCAACAGAGTCTTCTGGGTGTACATCCACTTTACGATCTGGTGCACTTTGCATAGAACCTGTGTTGGTTGATCCAACAATTCCTCCATTCTTAGTAATAGGAACAGTGGTGGGTTCTTTCTTAACACCAACTTCGTCTTCTTGCTTAACTCGAACTTCTGCACTAGAGGTCTCCTTGTCGGAGCTCCCAGCCTCATCTTTCGCCGTATCCGAACTCTTCTCGTGTTTTTCCTTGATCATTTCGTATTTTTATTACACTCCAGCTCCTCTCATGCTGCACTATCACTACCACCTATTACTGACCATGTCTTTTACCTGTCCCAGGATTTAAACTAATCAGCACAATATCTTTAGACTCATACCTTTTATTTTAATAGCACTAAATTATGTTTCACATCACATATGTTCTAATGTTTTTATTTGCATTCCATCATTTTTTATTTTCATCTCTTAACCAAATTTGAAGAGACGCATACAGGCAGTTCTCGTCTTCTTAGCATTGCACAATTACCTTCGGTGTTAGATATCAATCACTTATTCCAAGAATTTCCCTACGACTTTAATATTTCTTGTAAATTTATGTGTTATAACATTAAAAAAACTTTTAACAAAAATTCTCACATCACAAAATGCCAAACTGTCCACACGCGTTGCTGCCAACTGATTTTAGTGATTTTTCGTAACACCAAATGTGAAACTTCAAAAGTCACTGCCGCGATATTCAAATATCAAGATAATAAATTATCATTACCTTGATCAATAAACATTTATCACAACCATACGAATATTTTTCCACGCATTATTGGAGCCAGAAGCAAAAACGTATTGACGAAAGATGTATTGCCATCTATTTGCCATTATAAAACTAATAGAAAATATAAAAATTTCTTTGTCGAAATTATGTTCAGACCTTACAAAAAAAAAAATAAAGCAAAAGGGATCTTTGAAATACAATTTCACGTGCCTGAAAGACTTAATTTACCACAAATGTACATATACAGATAGAAACAACTATTTATTAGAAGTATAAAAAAGTACGACAAGTAGATAGATATTACAGATAAGTAGATGTACCCATCCATATTCCATGTATTGTTATATATTTATTAAGTAATATCATTGATAAATCGATTTTTTGTTAATCAAACTGCATAAATGCGTTGTAAATAGGAATTGTTGTCTAAACTGTATTTCTAATATAAATTCATATCTAACGTTGCACTATCACCAGATTAAACTTTCTGGTTACAAGTTATAGATAAAATGGCGCATGAGCGTGTTATTTAATTTTTATAATTCCAATCTCTAAATAGGTAAACGACCTAAGAGCAATCACTAACTTGATTAAGGCAGAAACTATAAATCCAATTAATATTTAATGATTCGTGTGAAATTAAACAAAGAAACTAAAGGTTTTCACGTCGTGTATAATTGTTATTGAATATACAAAAGATTTAACCCTGTAAACATGGTGCGCGATGTGATCCTGTTATAAGTTCAACTATACGGTGTCTCAAAAAATTCTGTCCTTTTTATTTGTGGATGCATATTATGTACATGTAAGATAATTAGATAATCTCATTTCAAGTGCAGAGGACCCAGCTTTTACTTTAATAAAAACAATCGCTCGAATATAATATAAGTCCAACCACTCAGATAAAGGTAACAAGAACGAATAGATTATCACTAGTTTCCCCTAAATACTAGTTTGTTGTCTAGTGTATATTCTTGGAATTGAAATAAAGGCAGAGATTTAACAAGGGATTCTGATTCTTATTGTCTCATCACTTATGACATAAAATAAAATCCATTGTTATATTAATACGGAAATGTGAAATCTTTGTTGCAGAGAATATTTTAGGAATGTTTAAAAGGAATAAATATTAAAACTTTTTGAATCGCCGAATTATTAATTTTGGTTGCTGTTTATTATGTATTGTTAAGAAATTAACAACAGAGGCGTGGATTAGAATGACCTACAAAGTATTTTTAGCATATTCTATGTATGCAGAATTACTAACTTGTTACGTTGCAAAATATAGCTGGTACTTAATACTCAAGCTACCTATTAAAAAATAACTAAAAAAATAAATGTTTAATTAAATACAATTTAAACTGTTAATATGGCTACCATCTTAACTCTAGAATACTTGAAATAAGTAAATATATATAAGCTTCCCATGCTTTAGAGACAGGGTAATAAACATAAATAAGCTTTCGATGTTGCCAGATTTACCAATTAGTGGTATTTCTACGTATATTTTACCTATTTCGTTCCCCTTATATATATTATCTTTTAAACGTAATAAATTACATATTGAGAATTTGTATAATCAAAATAGAGTCACAGAAAGGGTGATTTAATTTGGCGGTGTTTTAACACTGCACAAACTGACTGCTAATTCGTATTAGAGTATAAATAGCAGCGATTTGGTAAACCCACCATTCTAATTGCTAAATTTGCCGCCTTATTGTACAATCAAAATGGCGATCACTCGTTTCTGTATCCGATTCGTTTTATTTTTCAATAGCGATTCGATACTTTATGGTAATTTATGATACGAAAATGTATTATCCACTCAAGTATTACTTATCTCGGGTGGATTAAATAAAAATAAAGAAATAATGTATTAATCATGTAAAAATGTATTTACTAATTGCGTATTATAAACATACGAATTATAGAATAAAAAAGAACTTTACCTATGTATTTAATTTATTGTAAAAATATGAAAAATACAACGGTATTTCTTTTTAAGAAAAAATAAACCTATAATACACAACATAAAATTAAACTAATCAATTAGTTTGATGAGTTAGGAGTACTATCAAATTAACAAAATGTATATATGTACCTATACATACAACGGGGGTATAACTTGACTATTTGGTACCCATAAATTTATATGAATTTGTGCTCCATGAAACATTTCCGGTTCTTTTTGTCGATTTAGGATATCTCAAAAACTATTCTAGTTGGTGGAGCATATATTGTAAATATAATCAAATTCATATAAATTAAATAGAAATACAAAGGTACCATCAAACAAATTTTACAACCTATCCAATATACCTTAGTTCAGTAAATTGTTACCAAGAAGTTAATCTCCTTATTTAGAGTGCACACATTTCAAAGACTGTTGATGTTATATTAATACCATACTGCTTTGCATAATTCAAAACTATACATTCTATATGGTTTCAAGAGAAGAATAAATTTTGGGTAACAATGAGATAAACATTTTATATACATTTCTAATAAATAACTTTAGAATAAAATAACAAAATAAGATTTGATTTTTTACTTGCATTCGGGAAATTTCGAATAAATACTAGATGCACTAGTAAACTAAATGCTGAAATTACTTTGTTTATTATACTTTAAATATGTTACAACAGAATGAACAACCAAAACATTGGTTAGACGAACATAAATGTGTACAGCAATAATTACATACTTGTCCTGAATGATCAATTATTACAGAATTAAAGGATAAATATTACAGAATTAAACGAACTTTAAAATAAATCCAGAGACTTTGAAATGGATCTATGCTGATCTACTCCCTGAAAAATAAAATACAAAAGTAGTTGAAATAATATCAAATTAGACAGTAGGAAACATGATAAATGCTTTAAAAAAAATCTAAGAAATATAAAATCTACCTACGTTATTACTTACGCTGGCTGGCACACTTATTTTCTTCATCATCGGCAGCCTCCTCCACATCGCTACTGCTACTGCCATCTTCTGGTTCCATGCCATTCTCGCCGTCACCTTCCACATCTGGCACCAAATAATACTGTAGAGGGTTCAACCACAAATCGTCTTTTATCACTTCTGCAATGTCGTCTGTATAAGGGTCAATGTTGTCATTAAACCATCCAAAAAATGTTTTAGACGGTTCATGGCGGCGTTTTCTTCCCCCCCTACTTGTATCAGAGCCCTGACCTAAAGTGCAGCCTTCTTTCCAAACAATTTGGGTGCTCTCCGAGGTTGGAGTGGCTACGGATAAAGAATTTATGAGCAAGAACTTTTGAACGGGATTTAAAATTTCAGCTTATTATACCTACTATCCAATCAAAATTGCATAAACATTTTAAAAATAAAATTACCGCAACCTAAATGATACTCCTTGGTGATAACAGCATTCTCGAAATAGGGGTTTTCTTCGAAGTAAAATTTTATCCAGTATCCGGATTTGATATCCTCAAATTCTTCTACCTCAAGTTTTGTCAGATGATGAAGGCAATCCTCTTCAGAATCGTCCAGCAACGCGCTAAGATCAGGGTGGTTCATAATCTAACAAAAATGTCAAGGAAAATGCATTATATTTACATAGAGGTTATGTAAAACAAATGGCCGAATTGAAAAAGGATACAGCAGTAATCCAGAAATTAGGAATGTTACTAATGATGTGATTTCTCTTAGCAAAGAAGGGCTTTCGAAGCTGGTTGTATTTTTGCTCGACTTTCAGAATTTCCTCGCTCGCTTTTTCATTTATATTGTCTATTTCGTTCTGGCAAACATCAATTTCTTCCAGCGCTTTTTGAGTGGCGGCATCAAAATCTGAACCCCTGTCAGATTCTGAAAAACGTTTTACTTTTCTAGATGATGTATCACCTGACATGTTACTGTTTCTCTTTTTATAGAGTTAAAGTATAAAAATACGACGACGACCTCAAATAAGTTTAAAACCGAGACGCCGAAAACGAAAACACTGATGTGCACAGGGTTGCCAAAACAGATATCTTCATGGAAATGCCCATATTTGTTTGTAAATAAATCGTCCTTCAGTCAATGTTGTTCGCCATTGTTTATGTGTTGCATAATATGTTAAACAATAATTTTGATTGATAATGATGAGTTAAATTACAAATAGTTTGTAATAGATTCACAAATATATTTAGTATTTCCCTATTGGCATAACCGATTTTATTACGTTTAGGCCATTTTTTTAGTTGAAACTCTGTTGGTAACCAACCATGTAGTTTTTTTATTGTTAGGTATTATTTAAAAACAATGTATTTAATAGTATATGGACTGATACTTATGAGTGAAAATTAAAAAAAATTGTGACGAATGCACACCTAAGTACGTTTTTTTATTATTATGTTATGTGGGTTTGGGCTTCATCAGCCACTGATCGAATAGGTAGTTCCTTGGCGATCCTCTTTTATACAGATGATTACCCAAAAATGATATCCCATAAAAGGAGCAATTTAGACGTGTCCCCTGCCCTAAGCCTGGCCTCCGCCTGGATAACAGGGGTCCCTAATATAAGATACCCCTTCTTCTCCAGTGCGGGGCAGGTGTAAAGAAGATGAATCGAGGTTTCCTCGCCTTCTTTACAGTATCTGCAGGCCGGGCTATCAGTCAGCCTCAGCTTGTGTTTATATGCATTCAGGCTACTATGGTGGCCAGTAATGATTCCCACCAGAATTATGGCTTTGTGGCTGTTAAATTTAATGAATTCTTGGGCCCATTTCTCAAATTCTGAGTATTTGATGAAGAGTTTGGTTATTCGACAACCTGTTACTCCTCTCCATCTTTCTCTGTGCTAGTCTCTTGCCCAGCCATTTAGGCGGAATCTGATCAGATTCCGACTTATTCCCACTGCAGGTTTTGGTCCATAGAGGTTTTCCCTGGTCCCTAGTCTGGCAAGGTCATTTGCAATTAGATTTCCCTTAATGCCATCATGCCCAGGTATCCATACGAGTTCGGTCCCTTCCCTGTCAAGTTCAATGCTTTATAGCAGTTATAGACCAGCTTCGACTTTGTTGCTGCTGAATTCAGGGCTACCAATGCCGCCCCGCTATCCGAGCAGATACATACCTTCTCCTGGGTCCGATTTTGGTCGGCCCCAGGACACCGTATGTAATTACAACTAGCTCGGCCTGCAGTGCGGTCTGTGCGGTAGTATATTTGCCGAGGGGAAAGGTTTTACCTATTTCACCGCGTCGCCTATACACCCGCTCTGTTCCCACTCTTGGCTCCATCTGTGTACCAGATGTCTCCATTGGGCGGTAACCCAGCTCGACCCTCCATCCAGTCGGTCTTACTGGTGAGGGTGATCTTATAAGTCAATTTCTCGTCGTTCAGAATAACTTGGCCTTTCTGCAACTTCAATTTGATGCGAATTTTGCGTCGGGACTTGGGTATTGGGCACCCCTATAAAATCCAACTGATCCAGGAACTTAAGGTAAACGACCATATACAACGCCGTGTGTTCGCTGATTGGGCTCTGGAGCAATTGGAAGTTGATTAAAATTTCGCTAAAAAAATCATCTTTAGCGACGAGGCCCATTTTTGGATGAATAGATGTGTGAACAAGCAAAATTGTCGGATATGGGATGATATCGATCTACATGAGATACACCAGCGCCAAATTCATCCCGCGAAAGTTACTGCTTGGTGTGGATTTAGGTCTGGCGGGATCATCGGTCCGCCTTTCTTCCAAAACGAAACTGGCATAACCGTCAAGGGCGAGCCCTACAGATAGATGATAAGCAATCTCTTATTCTGGCCTAAACTGGATGATATGGATACCGACGATATATGGTTCCAACAGGACGGCGCCACGTGCCACGCAGCGCATACCATGATGGACATTCTGCACGAGCGACTTAAAGGCATGGTTATCTCGTGAGCGGCGACGTGAACTGGCCACCGAGATCGTGGTATTTAACACCTTTAGACTTCTTCCTTTTTGGCTATCTTAAATCGCAGGTCTATGCGAATAAACCGTAAACAATTGATGCCCTCGAAGTCAATATAACGAATGCCATCCAGCAAATTCATCCATATTTATGCGACAGTTATCGAAAATCGTACTTCCCGAATACGTGCCTCAAACAAAGCCGCAGTGAACATTTGAACGACGTTATGTTCCATACTTAATGTCATAAAATATCCTTTCAAATAAAACAAAATTGAGTGGATATCTCACATACAATTTGTTTTATTTACGTTTAAAAATTGAGCATCCTTATTGAAAGACCCTTTATACGAAACATATCAAATAAATGGAAAATATCACACCGAACATAGCGCTGAGCAGCGTTAGTAATTTGTTGAAGACTTATAAGTTTGGTATTTTTGTTTCTCATTAATTTTAACATATCCGTCTTAATTTTCATAACAATTGCGACTTACGTTCTATCAAATTAATTGCCGTAAAACATCTTAAAATGTGTTCGAGACGTATCATCGATTCCAGGAGTAAGGATAGCGATAGCAACGTCCGAATGGGTTTGCAGCTGACTCCAGCCAGATATGAACGTAGGCGGTTACATTTAAGACGTGCGCGGGTTTGGGTGCTTCCTGTTTCCGGCATTATATGTTATTTCGGGCAACACCTTTCTGTTTTTTACTTATATACATGATCTCTTTTTAGTTACAGGACACTTTAGAGTGCACTTCTGTGGATTGACGTCAAGTTCATTAAGTACCTGGATGTCAGATATTTAATGAAAATGCAGACGCATAACACTCGTATGCGTCTTAGAAAGTAAGTATTCTTAGAAAGTCTTATGTGGCGCATACAAAAAAAAACCAGAGCAGGGCATGGCAGGCGCGTGGATGTATATTTCTTTCATATGACGTTAATAGATTTTTTAAATTTGACACATTTATATTTGTTTCACATATTTAATAGTTTTCAGGTTAGGCAACGAACTGTGTTACGGGAATAGACGTGGCCCGTGTTTGACGAATTAAATTTATTCAGTGCGGTATTCCGAAGAGAGATCTTCAATGTCATCTTCAAATCAGTAGTCACGAACGTCATTATTCAGGTGAAGGCGGGAACATATATGTATGGATACAGCGGAAATAGATAGGAATTTAAAGAATGTACATACAATTTTGCATCTTTAAAAGTTTGATAAATATAATTCTTATTACAAACATTATAATTTTATAATTAACGTAATAATTAGCTAAATAATAAATAATACATAAATAGGGATATTATGGATTACGAAAATGTCAAACTAAAAAAAAACTAACTTAAAAAAATTGCTTTTTAGATACTTTACTACTTCCATAGATAACACAGGTCTACAAGTTTTGACATTTTGAAAGTTGATTTGGGTTTGATAAGTGATTATAAGTTAGTAATTTACGCTGATTTCATATCTACCTTCCGTTTTTGCCCATCACGTAAGGTTTTTGATCAACTGAATAATCAGAATAAATTAAAAACTAAAGAAAAAATTACATTTTAATATACATTATATTTAATAAACATTAAAGAACATAGTAAAAAGCAACAACACAAATAGTTTTGAGACTCTAATTTCCTTTTTTCTTTGAAAATATCTACCTTTTTAACAAAAAATTTTCGCTTTGTAATTTTTCTTGTGTGAACATTCGTTGGATGTTCTCTTTTCAGCATCCAGCATTAATCAGCCATCATCACCACATCTCATCTACACTGGTACCTCCTTTTCATCTCTTTTATGTCTTGATCGAACGTTTCACCTTGCTCCTCACTAACAGCATCAAGATTTTCTGGAAAGTAGTCCAGATGAGCATGTAGAAAATGAATTTTTATGCTCATCTTACAACTAAGTTGCTTAAAGTTATTGTCAGCAGTAATATATAAGTCAGAAATCGAGAAAGGAACCACCAAACCGCCAAGCGGTTATCAAAGTTGTTCCCGAATAGCGAAGCTATTACATAATCGCTCTAGGAAACAACTACTCCTCGGGCTAAAGCCCCGCCAGGCATTGAATTATACCTAGAAGCGATCCTCGACCCCTTTCTCATGTTTCCGTACGATCAAATAAGGTTTCACAAAATAAAACCCTAAGCTAAGAAGTCAAAAAAAGTCCGATCCCAAATTTTGTTGGCCTGTGTAATCGATTGATACTGATCTTTATTTTTATAAACAGATTATTTAACGTTTTTGTTTATTAGTTATTTCTCTTGATATAAGAGCTTAGGACAAACCAAACACAGATCTCTTAAATTCTTGTTCCTTCCGAAATAGAAATTGCCTTCACGTTCCTCATATGAGAAATGTCATACACAGATCTAGAGGCATTGCCATATCATCGAAATTATTGTCCAAATTTAGAATGGGAAATTTTAGTACGAGATTTATTATTGGGCAATACAAAAAAAAATTGATTCGGCTTATATGCTGGAAAATCCAGACACTGATTTTAGGCGACAAAGACCGGAATATCCTAGTCTAACAATAAGTAAACTTTGATAATTGGAGTAATGGAATAAGTCAATTACTTTGATAATTGTAACATTCGTCGACCTATCATTGTCGCCACAGCTAATATTATCCCTGCGTATAAGTTATATAGTTAGGTACTATATAAATCAACATTAAGGCTGTGGGAAATATTCTGAGCGCCATCGACGTACGCATTGCAACAAGGGCAATAAGATAATAATGCAAAGTAATTAGTAATAAAAGCACTAAAGCATTACAAGTAAATATAGCACTCAGGGGCGTAGCGTGAGAAAAGAATCTAGGGATGTGATAAAAATTTTATAAGGGGAAGAGGTATAGTCAGATGTATGGTAGGCCATATGAAAATGGTAAAAATAAAAAAAAGACACTAACCTAAAATGATTATACCGAGGTATATATCCTAATTTTTAAAATGAAGATTAATTTTTCGGTTTTTGTTTGTCCAGCGGAAACGTCTATTACTGTTTCTTCAAATGGTGGAGACGACCTCATATCTTCTAACAAAGCACTTTCAATATTTATTAATGCTAAAGCTGACAGTCTTTCTTGCTTTTGAGAATTTCGCAGATAAGTCTTTATTCTCTTTAAACATGAAAATGATTTTTCCGCGGAACTGCTTGTGGCAAGAATAGTCAAAATTAAACGACATAATTTTGATGACTCCGAGAAAACAGAAGATAATTGAAGGGACATAATATATTGGCGAAGCTCAAACACAGTGCTCTTTTTCATATCGGGATCACTATAAATCACTGAAAGTTCACTTTTTAAACGATTTGCGTCAAAGAATGTTCCATATGTATCCACTAATGAAGAAAAAAGTTCGTCAGGAAAATGTTTCACGAATGAAGTAAATTGCGTGGAATCTAGATTTAAGAATTTCAGTTTAGAAATTTCACTAAACCGTTCACTAATGTTCAAAGTAATAACGTCCAAAACTTCATAAAACAATCGTGCGTAGGTACTTTTCTTATCTTCTTCAGGGATTAAATCCAAACGCATTCTTTTAATTGGTGGTTGATTTTCTAACCTGTCCATACGGTGAATATGTAATTTGAAATCGGCGATCTTTTTATTGCAGTAACTAATATCAGATATTTTTGTCTGTAGAATTCTAAACATACTCTCGGAATGTGGGAATATAGCAGAAAACATTGCTAAGAAAAAACTAAAAGCAAAGTCACGCAATAAAGTTAAAAGGCCTCTAGCACAAATAACGGTTTCTCGATCCCATTCCTCATTTTCATTTTCCACAATTACCTGAAACAGCGCTTCCAAATCTTCCTTATGTTATGGCGACACTCGCCAAGATGCGCTCACATAATCGCATAACCGAGCCCGCAAATAACAACACCCAATACCCACTCGAGGTTCCACTGTTGACTGGGTAAGATCACTGACCTTTTCGCCCATCTAACGCGTAGCTTGGATGTAACGTGGACTATCGCATTTCAGCACTGCAGCAAGTAACGCGGGAGTCCAATAATTTCGGGCGCCTTCACGGCAGATTTGAAATAAAAAAGTTGATGGTAGCGTTTAAAGTAAATAATGTATGTTTGCGATTGTTTTAAAATAATTAAAAAATTGTAATAATTGAATAAATCGATTGAACTTTTAAATAACACTAATTTGCCAATTTTGGGATGCGACGCATCACTCGTATCCATGTACGCTATGCGTACGACTTTTAACAAGGTTATTTTATGCATTTGAATGCATCAAGATATATTTTCCGTTAAAATCAAATTGCCAATATCGTAAACACCCTGTATAGCAAAGTTTTTAACTCAAATGATTGATTTCGTAGCCAAAGAAATTCGACGATATTTTCAAAACAGATGCGTTTCATTCAAATATTCTGAGAAGCATAACCTTCGTATGTATTTAATTTGCAATTTGTCTTACGCCCATTGTAATTTCACTTACTTGCGAAAGACGACACCACCTTTAAGGCATACAAACTGTTGTCGCTTCATTAAAACAAAATTCCCCCGTTCACATTGAAATTTACGCCAACAAACCAGTGGTGGCTGGTAATAAGGGACACAGGGGTATTTGCCCCCGCTCCAGGAAACACTTGTTTTCTATTAATTTTGTAATACATTAATTATAAACTGTGTAAAAAAATGGATATATGTATAAATTTTATATTTTATACTACAAATGATTTTTGTATCAATTCTATACGCTAGACTCTTTATCAGGCCACCGCAGGTTGAAATTTTAGGAATATTTGCGTATCGGGAGAGCAGCTAGGGGCACGTACAATACGTAATTTTTCATTGAGTTACGTAAAGTCTACAGTTGGACAACAAAGGCTTTTAAATTCGACGAGATCGTTTCGAAAATGGTACATTAACAACGTAATAACTTATGAACAAAGGACTGGAATTAAACAGTTAGGTAGTTTGTTTTAAATGTTTAAAAAACAACGTTGGAAAATCTCGTAATTTTGCAAGAAAGTTTAATGGTCGTATGTACCATAAATTTGAATGGTTATGTGGGTGTTCTAAAAGAAATAGACTATTTCGCTTTGTTTGTCTGCATACACGGGCTGATTTCCTCTACCAGTAACGGTAAGATATATGTTTCTTATCATTTTGCCACCTCCACATGTCACTTTATTACCGCGCCTATCCATGTAACACACCTACGAGCCGCCACTGCAACAAATTAAGAAAGCTCGGAAATGAAAACGCGAACTAACATTGTTGGCAAATAACACGGGATTTATTGATATTTGGACTACGCATATACCGGGTGTAACAGGATCATGGTATGCCCCCCTTTTCTCCTTTAGTTTTGAAGATAATTGATTAAAACTTGGGATATCCTATATACATAATAAACGGCACTTTCTGACATACAATTAATTTTTCTTTCACTCCCGGTTTCGCCGGAAGTGACACTAACTTTCGATTTTTAAATGGAGTACCCTGTATATTATTGCGTTTTTGAATTCTGCATAATTTTATGAAACCAACGATATAAAATAAGTGACATTTCAAAAGTCAACATTTTTTATAATCTAATTTTTAGTTTTCCAATTAAGTGTGCCATGACGGTTCCGATTTATTCTAAATGACCCGTGTAATACTACAAAAATCGAAATCCCGTCAAAAATACTAAATCACTTTATTTATGAACAAATAAAGTTCATCAAAATTGTTTTTGGGGCAAAACTCAATTTTGTCAAATGGAACCATATTGGTACCGTGGTACCATTTATTAGTACTGTAAATAAGGAATTTATTCATATGTCGTATTAAAATGTGCAATAAATACAAACAGAATTACAGCTAAAAGAAAATTTTAGTATTTTCTTATTTTCTTTTAGCTTTTGGATTCATAAGATTATGCACTCCTCATTTGTCCCTAAACGACCACGCAATGAAAGGTAAACTAATATGTGAATAATTTTTATATGTAATCTGCTCTTCATTGTAAGTCCGCCTCTGTTATTTACGTCATGTCGCCAGTCAAATCCGGGACTTACTGATCGTCTAGGCGTCCCCTAACATAGTTTTCCATTTTGTGAAGTCATAAATATACTAGAATGCTATATAGCAACTAAGTTGTTACGAAAAAACAAAGTTAATTAAGGCTTGAAAGATTCAAATGTTATGATTAAGTATAAAATAATTAAGCTGACGTATAATATTAAAACAATTTTTATTTTTTTATAACTTCTTTTTTCTAATAACTTCAACTATTCAATAAGATATTAACTTCAACCTTAAATACGGCGAAAATAGAATTATAAAGAGTAAATGTAAAATTTTTAGTGAATAATATTAACCGTTTTGCTCTTTATTTTCTCGATAATTGGGGTAACATTAGGTGAAGTAAGGTTATGTTCATTTGGATTTCTTTTAATGATTTTCAAAAGAAAATAATCGATTAAAGAACCATACCAATTGAATATATATTGCAAACTTCAGTGCAGTAAGAGCCGTACAAAAATAAACTTTGTAGGTTAGGTACTAAACTTCTTACCAGCTCCCTGGCACTGCGGTAGTTCGCTGGTAAATTACTGTACAAGGGGCGCTAGTTGTCTTGCAGCGCGAAATTGGCGGTAAATTTGAACATAAATGTTTTTAAATTTTGATATATACGTAACGGAGGATGTAAAATTAATAACAAAATGAATTTATAGGAACATTATCTGAGCCACAATGTATTACGTAACGATTATTATTGTTTACCGTATAGGTGAAATTGAATTAGGTTAATTTGCAATTATAAAAAATATGTGTGTATTCGTGTGTTCCTGCAATAATTCTTTATTTACACGTAATATGTACACATACGTATATAATCTGTCTGAAAAATCCTGAAACTTATTCTATGAACATTTCTGTTACAAATAAGAGAAATCATTTCAAAATATTAATTCACAGAGGCAAGTAATATAAGTTTGTAGTGCCGGGTGACCACTGGGAACCGGACGATTTTGAAATAACTGTTACACAAAGAATTTCCAAGATAACAAAGTTTTATTCACATGAGGATGAAGTATGCGCAATGCCATTTACGATGTGTATCATGTGTGGAAGATTATGTCATCGAGATGGTGTCCATCACGTCGAATGCAGTTTTCGACCCTCTTCATACTCATCGATACTCATAATTTCCTAACGAATGGCATTCTTCAAGTCGATCAAATTCTGCGATTTGTTAGCATATACCCGACTCTTCAAGTACCCCCACAGAAAAAAATGACAGATTGAAACGTCTTGGGGGCCTTGGGGGCCACGGCACATCTCCAAAGCGTGAAATTAGTCTTCCTAGGAACATGTGCCGGGCAACGTTCATTGATGCGTTAGCAGTATGTGCCGTGGCACTATCTTGCTGGAAGCACACACATTCCTTAGATTTATCCGTTTTCTGCAAAGTTTTGGCATAAAACAATTTTGGAGCATCTCAACGTAGCGGTTAGAGTTAACGGTGACGGTACACCCGGCCTCTTCAAAAAAATAAGGAGCAATAATGCAAGTAGGGCCGATGGCACACCACACTGTAACTTTTTCGGAATGAAGGGGTCGTTGATGGATAGTTCGTGGATTTTCAGGAGCCCAGTACCTGAAGTTCTGTTTATTAACGGTTCCATCTAAATGAAAATGAGCTTTGTCGCTCATTAGAAGCCCTAGACCTAAATTATCTTCCAAAATCACTTGCATTCTGGTAGCGAAATCCTCACGAGTTTCAAAGTCTCTTTCCTTTAACTGCTGAACAATCTGTAGTTTGTAGGGCTGGAATTTTAAATCCTTATGCAAGATTTTCCTAACCGATTCGCGATGCAGGTTCAATGCCATTGCATGTTTTCGGGCGGACCGTGTAGGACTTCTGATGAGCGCCTCTCTCACTCGCTCGATGTGTTCAGGAGTTCTAACGGTCCTCTGTGGACCTTGTGACTTTCTCTTCATTATGCTGCCAGTTGTTCTCAAATTGTTGACCCATCTTAGGATGGTGTTGCGAGACGGAACAGCTCCCCGCCGACCAATATTGAAGTGAATGCGAAAAAGCCGCTGTGTAGTTATTACTGACTCGCCATTGCGAATAAACGTGTCGTATGCAAACACGCGATGCACTGCTGTCCATTGCTCCATGGTTATTCAAATGGCACAACATTACGCAGATGGTAACACCACATGTGCCCCACTCCAACTGCGCTAAACTCCGCACTACGCGTTCTAAAAACATACGGTTCCCGGTGGTCACCCTGTATATACTAAAAATTATAATATTGTAAATTGGAAGCAATCAAAGTATCGTTGAAGGGAAAATGAAGCTATCTATTTCACTGCACTTTACCGAAAACAGGACACGTCACAATATCGCAAATTTTGAACACACTTGTGTACAATAAAATTGTGGATAACAATTTAACATGGTAGGTGTTTTTAGTGTAAATTATGTGTTCCAGTATATTGTGAGATTATTATAGACAGAAAGCTTCATTGTCCCTTTAAGTGAAGTTAGAATTAAGATTTGCACAATCGAGCATTTGTTCTTTTCATAATTGCATGCGGGCACTATGCAACGTCGTATCACACGACGCATTTTCCTTTTTACTTTCGGCGGAACCTCCATTTTACGCCATTATATTTATATACTGCAGATTCATTACAACTCGTGATTACGCGTTTGTTTACATGTACGCGAGGTTATGTTTACTGTTACTGAAGGCGAGGGACGTAAGAGAAAGGGGGAAACGACACTGCAAGAGCACTAGCACCCCTGGCGGCCGCTGTACACGTAATTGCAAGCTCGCACTACGTAATATATAGGCGTGCTTCATACTATTCTAATGTCAAATTTATGTAAGTTTCCTATAAGTACAAAAATCAGATCTATGCGAATTATAAAATTCTTTCATACGAAATGTCAAATTTCTTAAGATATCGGATATACTTAAGACCCTGTATTTGAAAAAATATGAGCAATATTTTCAATGTGCCTTGTTCGAAGGAAGCTATGACACAAATGTCACAGGATCGAAAATATGCAAATGGCAAGCGGCGAGCAGATTTGGCGTAACGGGTTCGAATAAAAATATGCAATTTAGATTCCGAGAAGGTCAAGTCCAATAAACAATTACCTATTGCCGATTATTGACGCACAGGGCTAGAGAGGGAATAAAAGCGATTCGCAAGGGGCCTGCAGAGTGCATTACGCACAATTGTGTGGTGGTAGAAAATAGACTCGGCACTAAGGAGCAAGGCTTCTGGAGATGCCAGAAGTGTTGTAGCGCCCAAGTAAGTCAGTTGCGGTAGTACGCCCACCACGGGTTTCCACAGCGTCGGCCCTTAAGGACGACAGGCGCGTTCCGTGTTGTAGCGAGTGTGGGAACGAATTCATTCATAGCCTGGGCCCGCATCATTCAAAATAAGGCCTTGTCCATCGGATTAAATGAAATAAATGCGGCGAATTGCGGGCCAGACTCGGGAGCAGCGCAACGCTTGTGTATTAAAATAGAAGTGATTTGTGCAGTTGCTTCCAGACTGGATTTGTGGTTTTATTAATCGGTAAGTTATAGTTTCCATAGACGTAATTGAAATCGTTGTTATGTGCCTGTTAAACTACGTCGCACGAGTTAAAAATTAATATTAGAATGCTGCGTGTCGGAGGCCTCTCAATTCTACGTACTCGCAGATTTTCTTAGATTTATTTTTGGATCATGTATTACTACTTTATGGGCGCGTATAATGAAAACTGCTTCTGCCGAACGAGATGTTTTGCCAGATATCGGGCTTTATTGGTGCACTAACTTTTGCCAATCAAAACTGTGTATTAATTTTATACACTTACCTGCCATATTTTCGCGTGTATATTACGCCCGATATCCCGAAAGGGGCCTGTAGGATTACAACGTTCGCGATTTATGGGCTGCGAAACTAAATTATTTGGATGTGTGCAAGTAAATATTTACTCACTCAAATCTTCTGACATAAATAAATTTTATTAATAATTATTTAAACCATTATCCATTTACAGCTTTGGCTGGAACGTCTTATTTATTTGGATATTCCGAAATGTGTATCTTCACATTTATAACACAAGATATAACGTACGCACAAAGTCCGAATTTAATTTGGCATTGACAGACGGCCGAGGCTCTCAAAAACATATCCATCGCTTATTTTCACAAACGAAATTAAAGTATTCAGCAGCCCATTATTTCGTTCACTTTTCCTAGTTTATATTGCACAACCAGAGATTCACGATTTCGTATTTTTTTTTGCCGTAACATTGAAACTTATTTTATTAGTATTAGTCAGCCATCTCCCTTCAAAATAAAGTACATAAAGATCCTTATTTACTAATGGAAAATACATCGTAGGGGGCTGTTTCTTTTCTTGTAGTATTTCGTCTTTGTCTTGTATTAAAAAACACGCATTTGTTTGTTTACCTACTTATTTTGATTGCATTTTCTGATACCCATTAATATTATTTAGGGATTTTTAAATTTATTTTTAAATAGTTTTCTATTAACAAAAATTACTTTTTACAATGTTATATATTACCACTAAAAGTCTATTAATTAGATGTAATAATTAACCTTCCCAATTCTTACAATAAAAAAGTCCGTTACTTTAATTTACAACTTTATGTAAAATTTTACAAATAGATGCCTGCTTTCACGACTTATTTTTCGCTTTAGCCATCTTCAAGTAATATAAAGATTTATTGAAAATTATGGACTATAAAATGTGTTTCTGTATTTGTGCTATGTTGTCCGCAAGTATATAAACTAGGCACAAAAATTAAGGGGTGTAAAAGGATCCTAAATTTTTAGGTGATTTTCAAAGGGCTGTCACTTGGAGAAAAATAGTGGCGGAGCGAAATTCTAGTTTTTAGATCTTGAGCTCACCCTGGTTTTTTTTACCACGAGCAGTTTTTGAGTAAAGCAAAAAAGTCAGTTTAGACTATGGTAATTAGTTACTCGGGAAATAATGATCGTACAGAAAATTTAAGTAGGGTTTTAAAAACTGCAAATTATCCTTTACAAGTCGTAGTTATTTGTTTGATAAACAAGTTTTTTTCAGTTCCAGAATGTTGATTGAAAAAGTGGTAAAAAAATTGCGAATTTAAGGATATTCGCTTAACTTGGTATAACTTTGCAAATAATGAATAGCCTAAGAAAGTTGGCTGTTTATTTTCAACCTCAAAGTATCCCAAAGAAATCCTGAAAATTGTATAGCGCTGCGATTTTTTTTTCATTATGTTCGGAATGATTGAATTTATCGTTTTTGCTAAAAATCAATTTGAGGATGAATTTTTCATTTTTTATTTATTTTTTGAGGTTGAAAATGTTTTTTAGCAATAATTTATTTTTTTTTATCGAAAAATGTTAATTATTGTGAGAGGAAAAATAAAAAAAATTATTTCCCGAATAATTAATTTCATCATTAAATCTTAATGATGAAATCACTGAAAAAAAAAAGTCCGTGGACCATTTGAAAGGTAAGTAGAAATTTGAAATTTGTTTTCCGATGGTTTTCTCATGATTAAACAAAAGATGATGGTTTTTGAGTAATGGATGGAAAAAAATTGAAACCCAGAAACTTGGAGCTCCAATTTACTTTTTATAAAATTCCTCTGCCACTATTTTTCTCCAAGTTTTTTCTCCAAGCCCTTTGATAATCACCTAAAAATTTAGGATTTTTACATACCTTAATTTTTGTGCCTAGTGTATCCTACAACAAGGGACCAAGTATACTTCCCTGTGGCACTCCAGAATGGCACTGACTCCTTTTTCTTTATGACTTTTTTTCTCGAAGTTCCGGCGGAGTTGTGCATTTTGTATTATTATGTTTCATTAATATGTCGAGCCTTGTGCAAATTGCATCTGAGAAAAATGTAATTAAATTCTTCATATCTTGTCAAAAAGAATAAATTTAAAGAAGGCATAATATTCAAAATTAAAATGTTCTAATTCTGAATTAGAAGTGTATACATCGCAAACAGTTTAGAACAGTATTTAGAACGATAAGGATACAATCGGATATATCTCAGAATCGACATATCGTAAAAAAGTAATTATAAATATCAAAATATGCAATTCTGAGATTTACAATTATAAAGAAAATTGTTAAAATCGGTGTATAATTTTTATGGTCTTTTCCGAGAATAATTCGATGACAAATAAACGTAGATTACTGATCTGGCAATATTCAATGATGTTATAACATCCTAAAATAATACAATCTAAAAAAATAGATTGATTCCAAAAAATAAATAGTTTTCATATTAACACATTATATATAATTCCAGGAAAATTGCAAAGCATCTAGATTATTGTACTAATTGTAAGTAAAACTAAAGTTTCCTATACTAAAAATGAATCAATTAGCAAATAAATATCAATATTACCATAATATCGCCCACATTGTTCTCCCTTAGGATACGCCTACTTGTATGTAATTTTTTTTTGAAAAATCGAAAAAATTCTAGAGATCCTATGAACGTTGCATATACAATTATATTTTCATATCTATTCTAGATAATTTTGGTGACAACCCGATCCAAGATGGTGAATAATATTAGAAGTATTACTGTGATATGAAAATATTTGCCCAGTAATTACCGTATTTTTATATTCGATTTTGAAAACAAAATTAATGTGGATGTTATTTTGAAAACGTTTGTTTATTCTAAAACTTTTATAAAAAATGCTATACGTAAAACAATAAAAAATTCCATAAAATGTAGAAAAAGTGCTGCATTCGGTACGCTTTCACCAACCAAGTTAGCATCGTCGGGAGTTGATTAGAACTCTAGTTATGTACTTTTGTTCAGGTTTTATGAACCATTATGACATATTATGTTCTAGTTTACTACACCGTAGCTAAATCCTCAGGCCCTGTATCAGGGGGCACGCCACTGTGACTGCCGAAAAAATAACCGAGTTTTAAGAATTCTTTTCACAGGAATAACTAATTAATAAAGGGATCGAATTGTTGTTATTTTATTAAGTGTAGAGTAAACTTGTTTTGTATAAATTTGTACTAAAGTAAACTGTTTTAAAACCTTAAAACGGACTTTTCCGCACGTAGAACATCTCTATTTTGAAATTGAGTGACCGAGAAAAAATAAACTAACACATAAATGCAGAATATGCGTTTTATGCGACAGTTTTACTTTTTTCAAATAGTTCACACTCGTGCTTTCTCATGCCCTATGAACAGGGTGGGGTGTGTCCTATCTACCTCAAAATCAATAGATGTCGTCTGGTAGACGTCCCTAATCAGAATCAGTCGAAACCCGATCGATCCGGCACGATTTAATTGAGTGATCGTTCCAACAAAGAAAAAATCTCAAATAGTCCACCATTGTGCTTTCTCATGACCCATGAACATGGTAGAGTGTGTTCTATCTACCTCAAAATAAATAGGTGTTGTCTGGGAGACGTTCCCGATCAGAATCAGTCAAAACCCGATCGATCTGATACGATTTAGTTGAGTTATCATATTAACAAAAAAAATTTCTCAAATAGTCCACCATCGTGCTTTCTCATGACCCATGGACAGGGTGAGGTGTGTCCTATCCACCTCAAAATCAATAGGTGTCGTCTGGGAGACGTCCCCGATCAGAATTAATCAAAACCCGATCGATCCGACACGATTTAGTTGAGTTATCGTGCTAACAAGAAATTTTAATGCCGACGACAACGATAACGACGATACACACATAGACAAAATTTTTTGAAAACCATTTTTTTGTCTTTAGGCCGAAAAACGAAAAACAAACAAAAAAAATTTTTCTCATTTTTCTTTACACGATTACATTACTTTTCCGCTAGTATAGTTGAGTGCGGAAAAGTAAAATTATAAAAATCGATAAAGATATGAGCCTTGACTTAACGACTGAAAAAAAATTCCATCGTTTCCCCTCCATCGCGGCATTGATATCTCAGTGAAGGGGTTCTCTGAAAATAAAAAACAAAATTTTATCAGTATCTATCCGAATGAAGCTATCGTGCGTAGCCGTTTTTTTTTATTTTATTTACAAAATGGCGACGGTTTGACTTTATTCTTATTTTTAAGGCCCTTTTTTATTCAAGCAGTAAAAATTGTAGCTATTAAGATTTTTTAAATCGGCTACGTACAGGCTTAGCCACTGCGATTACCAATATTAAAAAAAATTGAAAAACGGCTCATAAGTTTTCGAGTATTCGTTGCCACAAAGCCGAAAAAAAGTCGTTTCGAGAAAAACGCGTTTAATGTTTTCGTTGCGGTTTTCTTGATATAAGGTTATGTATTGTATTTCCTAAAATATTGATACTTACTTAAACTATCGAGTCCCGGGCCATATGATGGTTCTTCATCAGCATCGCCAGTGTCGTCTTTGTGTTTTTTGATTTTTTTTGGTAGTCATTTTTGGCAGGGACGGTCGTGCTACCAGCTCTCACTAAAGCGTCTATAACTCAGTCAATTTTTAGAATTTCAACTTAAAATTCTACATTAAAGAAATGCAGAAAAAAATAAAATTTTCACAGTGGCCTTCCCTCGTAAGGAATTAGCTGAAAAAGAAAGAAATTAGCGTTAAAATGTACATACATCCTAAATTATTTCGTAAACGACTCATGCAACTTCCTAAAATTTGGGTTGCTTTGATTAAGTATTTAAGATTAGAATTTGGCTTTCAGAAATATTTCCTTGTATGTTATGCACTTACAATTAGATTGGGGTGTTTTGACCCTCCGTCGGGCGCAGCCGATCTGTAAGATCCGGCAGTCACTTTTTTCTTTGCCCTTTCGTGTGTATTACGAATCTTAACTCGAACTTCCTCAAAGCTTCCCAGCTCCAAACACTCTTCTGGATATGGTGTCGATTTTTTTCAGTGCATTCCCTGGCCTTGTATGGGCCGCCCGGATCTGTCAGATGCATTGCGCCCGATTACGTCATTAGTTTCATTTTTATATTTTAGATTTTAAGATTGAAGAATTGATTGATTTAGTATTGAAGATTTTGTATTCAAAATATTGTTCAATACTAATTAATGTTTGTGTTTTGTCCTTAAATCATAAAAAAACTTGTCAGTAGCTGGTTCTCCTATAAAAATCTTCCAAATTTATTATTTTACAACATTAAATGAGTTCCTTGGTGTAAACTTAATTATTGCGATTGAAAACTAGTGTGAAATATTTATTAATGTATTGTATTAATTAAAATAAGCGTTTAATGAAGTCTCCAGCCACGGTATGAGATATGAGCCGTTTGGGATTTTTTACTTAGCAAATAGAGACGAAATAAACAATAACTTATAAATTTAGGAAGAGTTAAATTACGTATATTTATCAATATTGGAATATTCAAGTAATTTAGAAATACAGAACACGAAATATTATTTACGGGATATCCCAGAACTATCACACGTAAACGACATGAGACATGATATTTGGTTAGCAAGGAAGGCTGCAGCAAATTTTAAATAATCATATAATCAATTATGGCGGAGTATATTTGGAAATAAACAATCTACACCATTTCGGTGGTATTATTGTAAACAGCTTTGAAATCTATTAAAAACGTATTAAGTTTCATCTCGGAGTCATTATAATAAATACATGATAGTTAATTTAATGTTTAAAATGACGTCAATGTATTTTTTCATTTTTTTGCATTTCTTTTTTCAAATTTAAAATTTAATGTATTGATTTTCACAGTGTCGATAGCAATTTATTTACATGGAAGATATTTCGAAATGTTGCGACCTTTTTCGACCTACGATTTAATTTTAAAGTGAACGACGTCCGGCATATTCCATTTTAGTATAAACAATTTTTGTACCATAGATAGCAGCGCACTTTTAAGCTATCGCCCGCATACAGGGTATCGCATTAAATTTTAATCCTTTATAGTTATCTTTTATGGCCAACGTAATGGGCTCTTAAATATTTAATATCTGTTATTTTATATCACCCTGTGCAGAAATCATTTTCGAGACGTACACCACCGAAATTCCTTTCAGGGTACAATTGACGTTGTAATATTCGGTATAATAATCTAGTTATGTAAATTGTTGTGATAATTTTGTTAAAAAGGAAATGCCGTATTCCTAAAATATTAATCAATATTAATTCTAGGAGACAACCAAGCGTGGGCTTTATCCCGATTTGCAATGACATGACTTCTGTTACGTACATACTTACATCGAATACTTTAAAAACGCGTTTTTAAAAGTTCTCACTGCGGAATATTCGTCATAAACTAATTTGTCTCTGTCCGTCTGTCATAGACGTACGCATGAGGTGCGCCCGGGCACGCCCAAAGCTCTAAAAAATGGTTTTGCGTTTTAATTTAATTATTTAATTATATTACATGATATGCGGTATTATCTACAACATATTTAATGCGGGAGTAAGTAATACGTAATAATGCGAGTCATGGAAAAACTAATGCAGACAAAGTTAGCATTACGTTAGAAAATCGATTATGTACTCTGTTTACAGGTAATACTGTAGTAAACGTACGCGTGTCTTTATTGGCTGGTTCGAAAACGTAACGTAATTACAGCAGTTATTTGGCAGTATAGCTAGAATTCTATATAAAAGGTGGTCCAACCAAAACGCACGATGTTAAATGTAAATAAAACAAAAAGTTTTCAGAGAATTATCTTAATATTTTTTATTATGATAGAAGGATCTATGACAATTATGCGTGAAACAAAATATCGGCCAAATGTTCGCCACGGCTTCGGTGGCATACCTCTATCCGATGGTCCATATTTTCAATGACTCTGAGACATAATTGAGGTTCAATGTCGTTAATGTGCCGAATTATCTCATCCTTTAGCTTTTGAATTGTTCTTGGCTTATTGACGTACACTTTTTCTTTTAAATATCCCCAAAGAAAGAAGTCCAACGGTGTCAAATCACATGATCGTGGCGGCCAATTAACATCGCCACGACGTGAGATAACACGACCATTGAATTTCTCGCGCAAAAGTGCCATTGTTTCGTTGGCTGTGTGGCAAGTGGCACCATCCTGTTGGAACCACATATCGTCCAGGTCCATGTCCTCAATTTCTGGCCACAAGAAGTCCGTTATCATCTCGCGATAGCGAACACCATTCATGGTAACTGCTTGGCCGACCTCATTTTCGAAGAAGTACGGCCCGATGACGCCGCCAGCCCATAAACCGCACCAAACAGTCACTCTTTGTGGATGCATCGGCTTTTCAACAATCACTCGTGGATTCTCATTTGCCCAAATGCGGCAATTCTGCTTGTTAACGAATCCACTGAGGTGAAAGTGTGCCTCGCCGTTGAAGATGATTTTCTTTGTAAAGTCACCATTCACTTCTGTCTGTTCAACCAACCATTCGGCGTATTGACGACGCTTGAAATGGTCAGTAGGCTTCAGCTCTTGAGTCAATTGAACCTTGTAAGCGTGTAAATTCAAATCTTTATTCAAAATTCGCATCAGTGATGTTCGTGAGATGTTCAATTGTTGGGCACGACGACGAGTCGAGGTTGACGGCTCTTCTGCTACACTATCGCGAACAACAGCAATGTTTTCCGCAGAACGAACTGGGCGAGCATGCACAGGTGTTTTCACATTTCCTACAGACCCGGTTTGCTGAAATTTGCGCACAAATCTCCCAATTGTGGACACATTTGGTCGATTATGCTGACCAAAAAAGTCACGAAGTGCACGAAATGCATTTTGATTTGAACGCCCATTTTCGTAAAAGGCTTCAACAATCTTAACGCGCTGCTCAATCGTGTACGTCTCCATGGTTGAATTTGTCAAACACTGAAACAAAGAAATGTCAAATTAAGTTGGGCAAAAAACTTGACGTTAAGGTGTGACTCACAATTAACATCGTGCATTATGGTTGGACCACCCTTTATATTTTTGGTATTAAGTTTGGTATTAAGTGGAACCATCTTGATTTCCTCAGACATATATACACTAGACACAAAAATTAAGCGATGTAAAAATTCCAAAATTTTTATATGATTTTCAAAGGTCTGTCTTGCAGAAAAATAGTCGCAGAGCAATTTTAAAATTTAAATTAAAAATCAAATTGAGGCTCCAAGCTTCTAGTTTTCAGATCTCGAATTTAATTTTTTCTTTACCATCGGCAGTTTTTGAGTAATCATAAGAAAATTATCGGCAAATAAATTCCAAATTTGTGCTTGTTTTTCAAAAGGTCCACGGACTTCAATACATTTTTTCAGTGATTTCATCATGAAGTTGTTGTATATAATTGTATCCTCTTTAATTTGAGTAGTCTAAAAGGCTTGTACGATAGCTTTTCGTTGAGTTTTCATCGTTAAAAGCAATAGTCAGTTTGGTACTTTGGTAATTAATTACTTGGGAAATAATGATCGTACAGAAAATTCAAGTGGGGTTTTAAAAACTGCAAAGTATACTTTATAATTCGTAGTTATTGGTTTTTGATTAAAAAAAAAAAAAAAAATTCGGTGCGAGAATGTTGATTTAAAAAGGAGTGGCAAATTGCGTATTTGGGGATATTCGCTTAACTTTTCATAACTTTGCAAATAATGCAATAAATAGACTAAAGACTAGATAGACTAAAGATGTTGATTGTGTTCGGAATGATTAAATTTGTCGTTTTTGCTAAAAATCAATTTAAGGATGAATTTTTCATTTTATATGCATTTTTTGAGGTTGAAAATGTTTTTTAGCAATAATCCATATTTGTTTATCAAAAAATGTTAATTATTGTAAGAAAAAAAAATGTAAAAAAATCCAAAAATAAAGTCAAAACTGACTTCTTTGCTTTCAACGACGATAATTTAGCGAAAAACCATCGTACAACGCTTTTAGACCGCTCAAATTCATCATCATGAGGTCATCAGTCCTAAGACTGGTTGGACGCTAACCTCCAGCTTCTCCTATCTTGTGCTAACCTACACATTTCGCTAATTGTGCTACAACCTACATTCCTTACTATTTGCGAGCAGTAGTCTAATCTAGGCCTACCTCTGCCTTTCTTCACTCCTATTTCTGCCTCCAAAATATCGCGGACTATTCCTCCATGTCTCAGCAAGTGGCCTACCATTCTATCTCTTCTCTTCTTTATGTTTTTTCACATACTTCTTTTCTCGCCGACTTTCTTCAATACTTCTTCGTTTCTAACCCTATCATTCCATGGTATTTTCATCATTCTTCGGTAACACCACATCTCAATAGCTTCTAATTTCTTCCTACTTGCTTCCCCTAACGTCCAGGTTTCGCAACCGTATAGTGCCGTGCTCCATACATATGTTTTCAAAAATCTCTTCCTTGTTTCTAAGTTTATTACCCCCGAGCATAAAAGTGCTTTCTTTTTGTTAAAAGCTATTCGACCCTGCGCTATTCTTTGTTTTATGTCTTTATCGCTTCTTCCATCCCAATTTATTTTACTTCCTAAATAAGTGAAGTCTTTAACTTCCTCCAATCTTTCATTATTAATTTGTACTTTCGTTTTTGCTCTGCTCTCGCGCCCTCTGCATACTAACACTTTAGTTTTGTCTTTATTCACCCTCATTCCGTATTCCTCTGTCAACACTGCCTCCATTTCATTCAATGCTGATTCTAATTCCTCCTTACTAGATGCTAATACTGCTATATCATCCGCGAATTTCAGCATTTTTAATTTCTGTCCCTGTACTTTAATCCAGAAATCCACACTATCTTTTACCACATTAATCGCCTCTTCGATGTACAGATTAAAAATTAGTGGTGATAGCGTACATCCTTGTCTTACTCCTTTCCTAATACCTACTTCCCTTTTTTTCCCTTCTACTTCTATAACAGCAGTTTGCTCTTTGTATAGATTGTGTACTACTCTCCTATCTCTATACTTCATTCCCGCGCTCTTTAGTATCTCGAACATTTTTTCCCATCTTACGTTATCAAAAGCTTTTTTTAAATCTACAAATCCTATATAAGCGTTCTTTCCTTATTTTATTGTTTTCTCTAACATTACTCGTAGCTTCGCGAGTTCCCCTATTTCGCCTAAACCCGAATTGGTCTTCTCCTAGTATTTCCTCTGCTCTATTTTCCATCCTCTTCTGCACTATTCTGGTTAAGATTTTTGACGATGGCAGGTTAGGCTAATCGTTCTAAAGTTCTCGCATTTGTCGGCTCCTCTCTTTTTCGGTATAGTAACGATAATGTTCCTCTTATAATCCTCCGGCATCTCGCCCGTTTCGTATATGTATTTTACCAGTTCAAACATCCTATTTACTACTTTCTGTCCCGCACATTTCAAAATTTCCGCCTGTATTTTATCTACACCCGGCGCTCTATTGTTCTTTAGCCCCGTTAGTGCTATTTCAAATTCCTCTCTCAATATAGGTTTTCCTGCATCTTCCCTATCGATGCTAGATTCTTCCTCTAATATCTCTCCTAATTCCTGACTCTCGTATAAATTTCCTAAGTACTGCTTCCATCTATCCGCTTATTCCTCTCTTCCGATCAGTATGTCCCCCGATTGATTCCTAACGTTTCTACTTATTGTTCCTATATCCCCGAAGTTCCTCTTAATTATTTCGTAAGCCTCATCGGCCTTACCTACTTGCAGCTTATCTTCTACTTTGCATTTATCCTCTATCCATTGTTCTTTCGCTTTTCTACATTTTCTAATGATTTTCCACTTTATTGCCTTATAAGTTTTTAGTCTTTCCTCGTCTCGTCTGTTTCTGTAGCCTCGTCTCTTTTGCATTAAGTTTAAGATTTGGTCCGTTATCCAGGGCTTCCTAGCTTCCCTATTCTCGTGTCCTAAAACGTCCGTAGCCGCGGAATCTCAAATTAAAGAGGATAAATGTATTTAAAAAAGGTTTTTGATGAAACTACTTAAAAAAAATTATTGAAGTCCGTGGACCTTTTGAAAGGCAAACAAAGATTTGGGTTTTTTTATCCATGGTTTTCTTATGATTGCCCAAAACTAGCTGATGGTAAAAATTTTGAACACAAGATCTGAAACTTCTTCAATATGCTTTTTTTAAAATTACTCTGCGACTATTTTTCTCCAAGTTTGAAAATCACCCAAAATTTAGGATTATTTTAACATCTCCTAATTTTTGTGTAGTGTGCCTAGTATATGTTTCACATACACATATTTGCCAGTGTTGAACTGTACTGATTTCGTATTAGATATTGCTTTGTCTACATACTTAGAACATCTGGATCTATCCCATCTTGTTGCATAAAGTAAAATAACATTGAATTCTCTATGTTTTATTCGTAAGTTTGAACACACATGTCGACTTTCTTGTCTTAAAAGGTTACACATAGAGATGAGGACAAACAACCATGCTCAGGAGGAGGTGCCAAACTCCCCTCGGACTTTAACCCATGCCGGACCACAGTATAAATGGTATTGTCATATCCGCCTCCGGTAGAATGTGATAGGTCACCCATCCACTTTGTGGACACGGCAAAGTACCGCACTCTCATTAGCCTCGAGCTGGAGATTCCCGTTGCATTTTCAAAGAAATCCTATAAGCGATAAATGTTGATTCCATTTCAGGAATTCTTATTTTTCCTCAAAAATAATTAGAATTTATGTTATAATTATGATGGTGGTGGTCTGCACCCTTTCCCGATCTGTCGGTTTCGTTATATGTTACGAATTATGTAGAGTTAAATATTCAGCACACGTTATCTGCCTAACTCCAGACTGGGATAGATATATGTAGAACAAAATATCCACCAATTCTATAGATTTTACAGTAAAATCGTCCACAACACAGATGAATAAAAATACGTAGATATAGGGAAAACTGCTAGAGGGTTGTGATTGAAAATCAATGAAAATAGGCATGGGGACAAGTGCTATCGGATTTATGAGATAAATACAGAGTTTAATTTTGCAGCAGACACATCTATTATAGAGAAGTTACTTTGTCTGTACAAAACATAAACACCCTATGTGGAATACGTTTACAATATATGTAAATAATGGGCGATTTATGCATAAATAACTGCCTAAAGTACTGGTAATACAATTTACAATATATAATGGCCCACGAAGTTTTGGCCAGTCGATATCTCGAAATCTATGTGAACAATAATTTTGAAAATTGGCGATGTTAAACAGCCGAAAGTATTGCCCATTTTTGGCATAAAAGGAATTTATTTCACTTGCACATTTAGGTCACGTGACATCAACTTCAAAATTTTAAATGAGACGCCCTGATTTTGTGATGGTCTGTCTAATACCAATCCAATTATACCATGTTTATCAAGTTTTTTCGGCACTACAGTAATGATAAACAACTGTTTATGAACGTTTCTTTATTTTTATTAAAAAAAAAAACGTAGGTAGCTTAGAAACAAAAAAGTTGTCCTAGCAACAGAAATACATCACTACTTGTCAAGAGCTTGTGAAGCAGTATTAGTAGATTTTGTGTTTGTAAAAATAGTAATAAGATTATTATGCCTTTACATTTTACTTACGACGAGTACGTTGATATGCTGCTGATCTATGGAGAATGTGGAAAAAATAGCAGACGTGCTAGATATTTGTAGTCACCGTTTTCCCGACCGAACAGCTCCAAGTAAAAATACTTTTGCTTACGTGGAACAAACATTAAGACGTGGTTCTTTTCCTAGTGGAAAACGAAAAACTCCTCGAAGAAAACTTATTCAAACAGAGGATACCATAATTAATATTCTGGCGTATCTTCAAGTAAATCCCCATATCTCAACGCGGTGTCTTCAGCAAGAATAGGAGTAAGTAGAACTACAATCCAGAGAATAATAAAAGATAATATCATCCTTTCAAAATACATTTAACGCAAAGTTTAACCCCTGAAGATCCTGAAAGAAGACTTAATTTTATTGCTGAAATGTTGGTGATGACCCACAAGTCGCAGATGACCCGTTCTTTTTAAATAAAATATTGTGGAGTGATGAAAGTCGTCTTCACAACAACGGTACCGTTAAGAGACACAATTGTCACTACTGGTCGGCTGAAAATCCAAAGTGGATGCGAGAAACGAATTTACAGACAACATGGGGCATAAATGTTTGGTGCGTTTTATTCAACGGCCGTTTAATAGGGCCATAATTCTACCAAGAAACGCTGAACGGCGGAAGATATTTAAATTTTCTCCAGAATATGCTTCCCCATTTACTTCGAGGTATTCCCTTAAATGAAAAAAGGACGATTTGGTGGCAGCAGGATGGTGCACCTTCTCAGTCTGTCCAGCAAGTTTTGATACTACTTTCCCTGAAAGATGGATTGGGCGCAATGGTACAATATCTTGGCCGGCTCGCCCCCCAGATATAACACATTTAGATTTCTTTCTATGGGGATACTTAAAAGGCTTGGTTTACAATATCCAGCCTAGAAATTTAGACGATTTGCAAAACAAAATCAGAGCAGCATGCCAAATTGTTACACGAGAAATGATTAGAGCAGTATGCTACACAAGTGTCTTAAAAAGATTTGAGTATTGTGTTAATGAAGGTAGAAATCAATTTGAGCATTAACTGTAATTATTTTTATAATTATTTTATTTTGTTGTGTAATTATTTATCTTTTTTTATAAATGTTTTAAAAAATCAGTCTATTCAGTTAATAGCTCAGATTATCACTGTTTTACATAAACGTGCTTACAAATATGGTATCGTTGGATTGGTATTAGATAGACCATCACAAAATTGTAATAACATATAGGGTGTCTCATTTAAAATTTTGAAGTTGATGTCACGTGACCGGAAATGTGCAGGTGAAATAAAGTCCTTTTATGCCAAAAATGGGCAACGCTTCCGACTGTCTAACATCGCCAATTTTCAAAATTATTTTTCGAATAGGTTTCGAGATATCGACTGGCCAAAACTTTGTGGGCCACTCGGTATATATTTGTTATTTATTTATGTACAGCTTAATAGTGATCAAGAAACCGGGGTTATTTGTCGAAAGCCGGCTTTAAATTTATGAATTTAAAAGCATGATAAGTGCTTGTGTATTTGTAACAGAACAATAAATCACCCGAAACAACTTTGGCAAATACTGTAACGAATTTATTTGTAAATGCACCTAAACAAATACAGTGAAATAACTTTCTGCATTGTACGTTCTACAAATTGAACCATTCTCCTATCGTACGGATGAATCATTATACATAAATCTCAGTATCTGTAATTACATACATAGTTCCCGCGCACTCACTGATTCCACTTCTACAGATTGTTTAACGAAATAGACTGTCATGGCAAATGGTCGCCTATACAAACTCGTTATCTTTATTAAGACATATTTTAATATTAACACAACGAAGGTGGCTGTTGAGAATGTCTTGGTTGAAATCGGCATAATGAATAATTCTTGTTAACACGACGAAATGCAAAAAGGCATTCCCAACCGTGGTCCCTTGTGCAGGCACACGATAGCGAGATCGTCTTCTGCAGATTATACGACATACGTTTTGCTTTTAGTACCTACATAGTAGTCATAATTAATGAAACCGGACATAATAAATCCACCACCTTTTGTGTGGAAGTGGTCGCTAGGAATGCTAATGTCCATTTTCCATACGTCCATTGTTGTAATATCATTCGCAAGGTAGAAGCCGACGCCCCAGGCATTCTAAGTGGTCATATAGTTTAAGTATGTACAAAATGTTTGATTGTTGAGCTGCATCTTAATAAGCAATGATATTTGAATTGCCTGTTAAGTGACATCCGGTGTTTGGACCAAACACCACTTAATGTCAACGTCTTCGTCGTGACGGTACGTTTTAATTTTAAGCTATGAAATTAGTGAGAAATACGGAGTTGGGGCCTTCGAGATTACTGAAATAAATCCGAAGAGGAGCAATATTAGTGTTGGGACGTGAGTCAGTTCTAATATACTGTCGAGCGTGTATGTACGTCGACACCTCAAACAAGGTTCGAGTCGTATTATGTTTATCTTGTGTTCCAGTAATTTCAGGATTACCGTAAAATTTGGTAAGAGGGGGATATTAATGTTGGCAAGTAATCGATATGAACTTAGCAGAACAACTTTGAAGGATGGTAACATGCTTATGGGCTTCTTATTTGCCGTTAATTAATCGTGAGTGGTAATTTAAACCGTTTTTGATTTTTTTTAAAAATTTGAGTGTTCTGCTAAGTTCTCATGAAGTTAGCAGAACATCTATCAATTTTTTTTTAATAAGTATATTTGCCGCTTTTTAAGCGGAAACAAATGGTATAAACTAAATTTGAAAAAACAATTAAAGCAAAAGAAAAATTATTTTTCAAAAGCAGTAAAATAACTCAAAACTGGAAGTAACGAAAGAAAATACATGAACACGAAAGAAGTTACATCTCCACTAATTAATAATTTACATCTCAACTAAAAACCGGAGGACGAATTAATTAAGATTAAGTTACGGGGAACAAAATCAAAAAATCTGAAAAAATTGCAAAATGTGACGCGGCGAGTTCGAAAATGTCACGAATAATTAAAAGAAGTCAAAAGGTAAATTCCCGAATGGAAACTGAGCCCCGTAAGACATTTTAAAATGAGATCAATGGCTGTTCTGCTAAGTTCCCAGTGAAAAAAAATCCAAAAACCGGAATAAAAAATTGGAAAATTATCACGGCAAATTTGAAGACGCCACGATTAATTACGAGAACGAGAACGAGAACGATAAATTTCTGCAGGAAAACTGAAGTGTTAGAGCCGTTTTCTAACGAGATTCATGGTTGTTCTCTTAAATTCCCAGGAAAAGAATCACAAATCGAAATGAAACACTGCAAAATTATCACGGCGAATTCAAAGACGTCACGATTAATTAAAAGGACGCGAACGGTAAATTCTTGAACGGAAACTGATCCCCATAAGACATTTTCACACGAGATTAATGACTGTTCTGCTAAGTTCACAGAAAAAAATCCATATATCGTAATAAAAAATTGCAAAATTATCGCGGCGATTTCGGAAACGTCAGGATTAATTAAGGGAACAGTAAGTTCTTGAACGAAACTGATCCTCATAAGACATTTTCAACCCACATTGATGGCTGTTCTGCTACGTTCTGCTAAGTTCTCAGGGAAAAATCCAAAAATCGGAATAAAAAATTGCAAAACAATCACGGCAAATTCGAAGACGTCACGATTAATTACGAGAACGAGAACGGGAAATTTCTGCAGGAAAACTGAGCGGTAGCAGAACAGCCATTAATCTCGTGTGAAAATGTCTTATGAGGATCAGTTCTCATTCGAGAATATGCCATTCCCGTTCTCGTAATTAATCGTGACGTTTCCGAATTCGCCGTGATAATTTTGCAATTTTTTGATAAGATTTTTGAGTTTTTTTTTGCTGGGAACTTCGCAGAACAACCATTAATCTCGCGTGAAAATGTCTTATGGGGATTAGTTTCCGTTCAGGAATTTGCCGTTCGCGTTCTTTTAATTAATTGTGATGTTTTCGAATTCACCATGTCATATTTTGCAATTTTTTTTCAGATTTTTGGATTTTCTTCCCCGTAACTTAGCAGAACAGCTATTAATCTCAATTAATTCGTCCCCTGGTCTTTTGTGAAGATGTAAGTTCATGTAATTTCATTCAAGATGTAATGTAATAGCTTTGCTATTCGGGAACTACTTTGATAACCGCTTGGCGGCTTGGTGCTTCCTTTCTCGATTTCCGACTTATATGTTACTGCCTTAATCTTTTTTAATTTTGTTTATACCATTGCTGGAAAATTGGCAAATAATAAGGCTATGCATTTTTCCATGCTTCAGAGTTGTTCTGCTAAGTTCATACTGATTGGCAAGTATGTATGAACATGAACGTAGTAATACATTTGAATTAAGACTAGTCAAAATTAAAAATCATATCAAGTTAGTTTTATTTATTGTTTACTTATATAAATATGGAATATGATTATCAATATCATAATTGCCTTTACAGTATTCGCCGACAGTGGGGACTACTTTTGGTTAATATTTTTATGATGTCTAGAATACAATAATACTTATTACTTAACGTAAAATGTATTTTAAGCGATTTTCTCTCTTCTCCAAACTTACGGGCCGCATGGTTCGTGACAAATTCGAGGAAGGAAATACACGCACTACATAAAAAGCATTTATGTATATTAGAAATACTTATCATACTCGTATTCATACGTCGAAGACGGTTACTTAATTTTCAAGTTACGTCCAAAAGCGTATACACCTTTCGTTGGCATTCAAGCGACGAAAAAAAAGAAAGAGCATTGATTAGCTAATAAATCAAAACATTTGTAAAGCGACATTCCTGTAGTTGATGAACCGATTTGGGTCATCAGCTTTCTGAAAAAACATATGTTCGTCTCAGAAACCTAATTATTGTATAAAACATACGATATTTATTTCATAATGCACGACCGGGTGTGGAAGGTTACTACCGAAAGATAATATACAGGGTGAGCGAAACTCGATGTCTCAGTTCTATTATAAGAAATGCAAAAACGATAGAAAAAATCTTAAAAGAGGTTCTTACATGGGATTGAGTAAGGTCCATTTTAAGCCGGATTTACATATTTTTCCTTATTTGGAAACTGAAGTAATGACGTCATCGAATTCATTTTTCCCTTAAACATACCCATATTTTGGCATATTTAAAAGAGCTAATTTTTCTGAACAAATTTTGTAAAGAAAAAAATTTGCTATCTTTTTCCGTTAAAAAATTATAAGCAAATTTGTAAAAAAAAGTATTATCATAAATCGTCACGATTTAAACAAGTAGCCTTTGGAAACAAATAGCAAAGTCGCATCTGTCAATGATTAAACATTATTAATTAGTATTATTTACTAATTTAACATTATAAAACACAATATGTTACAACTATCACCACAAGTATGTAGGCAATCACTAGAACAAATTTTCAATGTGACCACCTCCTACTTCTAAACATTTATCCAATCTCCGCCTTACTTCTCTCACTGAAGCCTTACGAAACATTTCTCTAGAAACATTTCGCAAGCATTTCTGATTTTTTCTTTTAAATGTTCCAAGTTAGCAGATGGTGTTCTGTAAATTTTATTTTTCAAAGTTCTCCACAAGAAGAAGTCTAGTGGGGTCAAGTCCGGTGATTTAGGCGCCTACTGTATCGGTCCATTTATACCTATCCAATTTACTCTGTAAGTTTTATTTAAATATTGTTGGACAATTCTTGCTTTATGCGGTGGAGCTCCGTCAAGCTGGAAACACATGTTTGCTCGCAGCTGTAATGGCACATTTTCGAGAAGCACAGGAAGTTGTTCTTGAAGAAATTGCAAATATCGCTTACTATCTAAAATTCCTTCGTAAAAATATGGACCAATCAAATGCCCATTAATAATATCACACCAAACGATTTATTCCGAAGTGTCCTTGGTTTTAAATCGGATTGACAAAATGTCGATTTTCAATAGCCAAAAAATGTTCCTTTTTTATTGGGCTTACCGTTACTAACAAAACGGCTCTTGTCCGTCCACAACACATGCTGAAAAAACCGATTGTCATTGAACTATAAGTTTACCATCACTTGGGCAACATAATTAATTCTTTGTTGTTGATGTTGATCTGACAAGTCTTCTAAGTTATGGATTTTAAGAGTATAATCGTGATAACTATTTTTTTTCAAAAATTTTTCGTACCGAACTATATTTTAAATTCGACTCACGACAAGTTTGCCAAATCGAGTTCTTTGGATGGTCTTACTTGGTTCCTTGGATACTGTAAAACAGTGGCAACAGTATTGTCAGAATTAACCCTTTTAACAATTTTTCTTCCCTTTCGAGAAGAAAATGCCTCGTTATTTGCACGATTTCTTTCTTAACAAAATGTGTTCACAAAAATTAGCTCATCTTAAATATGCCAAAATATAGGTATATTTCTGGAAAAAAAAATTCAATGACGTCATTACTTCAGTTTTCAAATATGGAAATATATGCGAATTCGGCTTAAAATGGATCTCACTCAATCCCATTTAAGAACCTCTTTTCAGGTTTTTGTATATCGTTTTTCCTTTTCTTATAATCGAGCTGAGACATCGAGTTTCGCTCACCCTGAAATATATAAATGTACCTACATACTCTTGAAACATAATGCAAGACATCTGTTATTTCTGAAATGTTCTGAAGCATAATCATATAGCAGTATCGAATAATTGACTTGATTGATTCTTGTTCTGAAAACTGTCGATTGTAAATCTACTAGCAGAGTCGTATCGTTGATTTATGTCACAAATCGGAAATTTAGACGACGTAAACACAAATAGTAAAATATTCTAAGAAAATCAACCAATCTTATTTCGGCGAGTAACAGCAGCTCGCCATTATAAAACATTCGAAAAGTTTTATTTTACTTTTTAAAAGTAGCTATTTTGTATTAATGCATTTTTTGCCTCGTCGTTTTTGAACTCCATCCCCACTTTTTTCTACGTAAAAGTGCATCCTCAAACAGTTTTCGCCTAAAATAATTGGGGAATGGAAGAAATTGGGTGTATGTGAATAAGTATATTTACCCAGTTTGATTTAAACAGTGAGCGGAATACACAAATTTTTGGGATCATGTAATCTTTAGCAACGAAAAAAAAAAAATGAATTTGGATGGACCGGATGAGAAACCAACTGGCGTTTGTAAATGGCAGAATGAATGCGAGTTATTAAAATCTGTTAGAAGATTGCCTGTTACCATTTTTAACCCTTACTGAAGATGATGGTGCAATGTTTCAACAGGATAATGCGCCTATTCTTCTGCAAGATCTTCAAGAAACTGGTATCAATAGTATAAAATGGACCTTATGCTATGGCCAGCATTAAGTCCTGATCTTAGCTCGAAAGAAAATCTATATGAAGGATTGTGGCAAGAGCAGTATACAATCTAACAAGGCCTTCAATAGAAAGTATTGATGAACTGAAGCGTCGAATTGTAGCTATCTGGAACGAAATTCCAGAGCTAAATTTAAACAATTTAATAAACAGTATGAACATTCCCTTATTAAATTTAATAAAAAGTATTAGTCCAAGTAAAATATAAAAATACCAGTAAGTTTATAATTTTTTCACAAACTACCCCGAAGACCAATTTTTTCATAAATCTGTTTTATTCAGGAATACACGAGATCCCAAAAACTCGTAATATTAAACACTGATCTCCCCTAATATACTGCTGCAATATATACTAAAATTATTTTCAGTTTCGAGTTTTACTCATGATGTATTCCAAATAAGGGGTGAGTCTATATTTTTTTCACGGCATTGTACATATCCACCGGCGGGTATAATTTAATTTAAATAATTGCGGATTATTACCGTAAAATGTAGCGGTACTCCATCCTGTCGATGTAAGCTCGTGTTTGGTACCCCTGAGTTGTCATAATTTATATTCAATAATGTAACATTAGGCATTAACATCTCAAGACTTAATCCATAAAAGAAAATGCCATTAATCATGATTGTTAATACCTTCCGTCGAAATATTTACTTCGTGACGAAACTGAGGATGGGTTTTCATCATTCGATGGGAATTTTAATATCCGGTATCGATAGTTTTGCCTAGGTACTTCACTGCTATTGCTGGAAAATAGGAAAACATGTCTTCTGCCAAGATCTTCCATTTAAGAATTAGTTGTGCAAGAAAATAATCGGCACAAATAAATTCGAAGTCCATTTAGTTTTTGGCACAGGATATCAATTTTTGAAGAAACTGCCCTGAGGAAATCACCAAAAATAATTGACGAAACGTTGGTATTAACTTTAGTTTGACGCGGGGTTGCCTGAAGACAAAGCAGAAATCATACCAGCCCATGGACTCATCCAAAGAATGAAATTTCATTAAAAAATAACGTACATCACATTTATCATCTTGGCATTTGTTTTAACTGCATTTTATCGTGTCGCAAACGGGTAAAAAGCAGTAGGACTACTTGTCTTGCATCCTTCACAAAAAACTACTATGCTTGCCAGAATTAAGCGCTAGGCACATTTTGAAACCCTCACAAAAAGAAGCACAAATTGAGCTAGAACAATTTTTTTTCGGCTGCTGGGATAATGGTACACAGTGTGGTGGGGTATTTAAAGTTATGGTGTACTTATATATATCCCCATGTATACACGACGCAAATTGCCGGGCCGTTCTAATAAATACGTCATAATATAATAAGTATGAGACTTACTTCTAAAGATAGATATTCCAACAAAGACTGTTCACCTCATTGCAAATCGCTTTGTGAGGCGATTGACTCTTTACAGATTTTCTTTCTGGCAGATTTCCCTCCAGTAGGTATAGGTAATTTAACATATATTTAATATAACATATAGGTATGCCAATATCTTTATTTGTCTATTTTTTTCATTGTATGAGTAATTTGTAATCGTTTATTTAATTTAAAATTTCTTAAATGAGTTTATATGAAGGGATTAGGTCCATATACCTATGTAACACAATATTGTTAAACTACAAGTGTATTAAAAAAAGAAAAAATGTGTTCTGGTTCCGAAAACTAGTACAATATATAACGGGTGTATAGAAAGGGTAGGGGGTATTTGTAGATTCAATAAAAAAAAAACTAGAAGTCAGAAAAAATAAATTCTTTTGTTAATTTTTAGACAAGGTTTTGGAAAATTAAGTACTAAAGATTATGTTCTCCAAATGTTGACCCTCACGCTGCTGGCACTCCTCTAACCGTAAACGGAAATTAGCCACCACGCGTCCACACATCTCTCTGGAAACGGCGGCCATTTCGGTGCGAATGTTGTGCTTTAATTGCACCAAATTTCGTGGTTTGTTTATATACACTTTCTCTTTAAGATATCCCCATAAGAAATAATCAAGAGGTGTAAGATCAGAAAATGGATTCAAATGTTTGAGAATACCGGTTCGACTGTAACAATTCGCAGTCCAGGTCGCCCGTGCTCTGTTCGAACCCCACAAGCGATTGAAGAAGTGTTTCGTTGGCTGTGTGGCAAGTGGCACCATCCTGTTGGAACCACATATCGTCCAGGTCCATATACTCAATTTCTGGCCACAAGAAGTCCGTTATTATCTCGCGATAGCGAACACCATTCACGGTAACTGCTTGGCCGACCTCATTCTCGTAGAAGTACGGCCCGATGACGCCGCCAGCCCATAAACCGCACCAAACAGTCACTCTTTGTGGATGCATCGGCTTTTCAACAATCACTCGTGGATTCTCATTTGCCCAAATGCAGCAATTCTGCTTGTTAACGAATCCACTGAGGTGAAAGTGTGCTTCGTCGCTGAAGATGATTTTCTTTGTAAAGTCACCATTCACTTCTGTCTGTTCAACCAACCATTCGGCGTATTGACGACGCTTGAAATGGTCAGTAGGCTTCAGCTCTTGAGCCAATTGAACCTTGTAAGCGTGTAAATTCAAATCTTTATTCAAAATTCGCATCAGTGATGTTCGTGAGATGTTCAATTGTTGGGCACGACGACGAGTTGAGGTTGACGGCTCTTCTGTTACACTATCGCGAACAACAGCAATGTTTTCCACAGGACGAACTGGGCGAGTATGCACAGGTGTTTTCAGATTTCCTACAGACCTGGTTTGCTGAAATTTGCGCACAATTCTCCCGATTGTGGACACATTTGGTCGATTATGCTGACCAAAAAAGTCACGAAGTGCACGAAATGCATTTTGATTTGAACGCCCATTTTCGTAAAAGGCTTCAACAATCTTAACGCGCTGCTCAATTGTGTACCTCTCCATGGTTGAATTGGTCAAACACTGAAGCAAAGAAATGTCAAATTAAGTTGGGCAAAAAACTTGACGTTAAGGTGTGACTCACAATTAACATCGGGCATTATGGTTGGACCACCCTTTAGAACAAAATGGGATATCCATAGACAGACTTACGAACCAACGAACATAGGTATAAAGTGCAAAACATCCGAGACCGAAACCATAAGTTCTAAGGCTCGGCTTAATGGTTTACTCGAAACGGTTAGTCTGTCAAAAATGTCCGACATTTTAGCACTTTAACTCAATTTATGCAACGCAACGATTGAAAATCGAATGATTTGGGCATCACATAATCACAAATAAGTCGAGATGGTGGCAATTAATTCTGCTCCTCATACGCGACGATTTTTCGACTTGACAATCGAAATTGTTTTTCCAGTTATGTAGTTAGTTAACCTATAGCAAACGAAACTAATGAAGTAGGAAGCCGTAAACCGAAGTATCATGTTACTGCCGGTATATAAAATTTCCACAAATACTTCTATTGTTTCTTTACGACCACGTTAAGCCATAATAATCGTCTTGAACAGCTGAACTAACATATAAAATGTGCCATTATCACAAGAAGACCCATCCCAAGACATGTACTGGAAACTTACCTACCTCTATTTGGATTAGATAGTCCGACAGCAAATAAGGCCGCTAGTTATTATAGTTAATTAATTATTCTTGTAAAGGCGTTTTAAATTAACCATTGAACAACAGGCGCTTTAGATGATAGCGTGGGTATATACATGGGATATATTATGTTGAATTAAATCATACACATTCGTTAGACTACCTCGCTCTATTATAATCGACTTGATGAATGGAGCTTTGTACGGCTTTCTGTTACATTTCACATTAATGTAAATAATTTAGATTTTATGTTGTTTAACGTTTATGTCTGCTCGAGCAGAGAAGCGAGAGTTGTGCCTTAAGAACACATACCATGCCTCTATAGACGTGGCTTTATGTGCTTCGGAATTGTTAGTGTAGTGTGTGAACAAAAAACCCTTTTTACCTATATAAGTCGGTTGTGGCAGTAGAGAGCTTTCTTTTGTTAGCATTACGCCAAATGTGACGCTTGCAGCTCGCGATTACAGAGAAAAGAAAATAACCTTTTTGTCACAAATTTCATCCTGCAGGAGATATAGGGGGGGGGGGGGGGATTTTATCTGACAGACGCCACTAAATTGGCTGCTTTTATGGCTTCTTTTTATGGTGTTAGGTGTTACATGTTGTTTTGTTTGTGGTGTAATTTTTCACAACGGTTTTTCTTCTTTTAGTTAAAGAATAAGTTTTAACTGAAAAAAAAAAAAAAAGAAAAACATAAGTAACTAATAAGATATTTCTTACCGATTTCTGATTCATAATGAAATCTAATTTAATGGTTAGTTAGTGATTTTGGAACTATTTTACTTGAAATGATAAAAAAAAAAGTAAAATAGTATAATTTTGTCAAAAAATTAAATAAGAATAAAAAACTACCTATACGATCAATTAATAAAAATATATTCCAACGAATTTGTCATGAAATTCAAAACAGTTTTAAAACCTTAAAACGGACTTTTCCGCACGTAGAACATCTCTATCTCGAACTTGAGTGGCCGAGAAAAAATAAACCAACACATAAATGCAGAATATGTGTTTTATGCGGCAGTTGTACTTTTTTCAATTTTTCTGATTGATTGATTTTTCTGATTTAATTGAGTGATCGTGCTAACAAACAAATTTACCAAATAGTCCACCATTGTGCTTTCTCATGACCCATGAACATGGTAGAGTATGTTCTATCCACCTCAAAATCAATAGGTGTCGTCTGGGAGACGTCCCCGATCCGAATCAGTCAAAACCCGATCGATCCGACATGACTTAGTTGAGTTATCGTGTTAGCAAAAAAAAAAATTCTCAAATAGTCCACCGTCGTGCTTTCTCATGACCCATGGACAGGGTGGGGTGTATCCTAATCACCTCAAAATAAACAGGTGTCGTCTGGGAGACGTTCCCGATCAGAATCTGTCAAAACCCGATCGATTCGACACGATTTAGTTGAATTATCGTATTAACAAAAATTTCTCAAATAGTCCACCATCGTGCTTTCTCATGACTCATGGACAGGGTGGGGTGTGCCCTATCCACCTTAAAATCAATAGATGTCATCTGGTGGACGTCCCAAATCAGAATCAGTCGAAACACGATCGATCCGGCACGATTTAATTGAGTAATCGTGCTAACAAAAAAAAATTCTCAAATAGTCCACCATTTTACTTTCTCATGAACGATGTACATGGTAGAGTGTGTTTTATCCACCTCAAAATCAATAGGTGTCGTCTGAGACACGTCCCCAATCAGAATCAGTCAAAACCCGATCGATCCGACACGATTTAGTTGAGTTATCGTGCTAACAAGAATAAATGCCGACAACAACGCCAACGACAACGATAACGACAACACACACACAGCAAACATTTTTTAAGAACCATTTTTTTTGGTTTGTAGGCCGAAAAACGAAAAATAAACCCAACAAAATATTTTGTTTTTTTTAATTTTTCTTTACACGATTACATTACTTTTCCGCTTATAGTGAAGTGAGGAAAAGTAATATTTTGACACATGATAATATTGCATTTTTACGCACGATTTTCCACATTTAATTTACGTACATATGTTATTCTTTGAAGCTATCTAAATTTTCTGACATTCACATATATTTAACTCGTTAAATATCCCAATAAAATAATACAGAGGAGTCAATTCTACGTGAAAATTCAAGGCATCCTACTTTAATTCGATTAACTATATAATAATAACTTTAATAACTTCATATTCGTAAATACGAAATGGGACAATAACACCCCATTCTGATACTACGTGTCAATTTTCAATATTCGGAACAAGTTACGTGGTAGTGAAATACGGTGGGTCAGTTGCGTGACGCGGGGCTAATAGAAGTGCAGCCCTTTGCTCTACGACATAGATGGGTGACCTAGCGTTGTGTCAGTGTCGTGTCATACTGTGTCCACTATTGAGCGTGTTTATATGTTTGGGTTTTAAGTCTCAACGGGGAGAGTTTGTCACCTCTCTCTAATGTAATCGTGGGTGTGTTTGTTCCCTGGTCTCTATGTGTGTATAAAACAGACGAATTTTCCACATACACCAAAAAATTATACCTTGCTCGACAAATATTTCGCCAACCAGGTTGGCATCATCAGGAGGTAAATAATTTTGGTGACTGAATGGAATATTCAAACCATCTCCTAGGTCTACGCGTAACCTTCCCACTCCATAGCCTGGGGTTTTAGGGGAATAAGATCAAGCTTTATGTCTAATTTTAAAAATATATTAGTGAAAAAACTATGAATACTGAAGGCCTGTGTGTGTGATATTGTTATATTTAATGGGGGTTTTCACCAAATATTAATAAGGCCGACAATCTGCAGGGGTGTTTAGTCGAAACGTAACTTAAAAACAAACATGGAACACTCGTTACTTTTACCCATCAAAATTTTTGTTTCAAAACTTCATCAAAGGCATGTTCCAGAGCTTTTTGAACTAGGGCTGTTTTAGATGTAATTTTTCTGAGTTTTAAGAATAGCTTCGAAAACTCCTGTGCCGTACATTTCGTAAATAACTTCTGTTGCGGTTATTTAATACTGAATGAATTATTATTGAACTTTAATCTAACCTTCTTCTGTCTATTTTTTGAACAGCATACTAAGACTTAGTTGACAATAGGTTAATATTAAATCTGACCACAACACAGAACTGCTTTCTAATTAAATATAAGAAGGTAAACGCCAGAAACATGAGAAACATTGAAATAATAATTTTTCTTAATTTTATTGTCCAAATTACGGCCAAACTATTTAAGTCCCAAACGAATTTTTTTCCTAAATGATTATATGGTTAATACCATAATTCATCGTTTGTCATTTCTGATGAGTTAATAGTTTTAAAATGGTATGGTAGATGTGTCGAGACATAGAGTCGCAATAACAAGTTGCGATAAAACTAGTAAAAAAGCAAAGTAAAATGTTTAACATTATCTTAAATATTGACTATGTACACTAGGCACAAAAATTAAGGGATGTAAAAAAACCTAAATTTTTAGGTGATCTTTAATTGGCTGTAACTTGGAGAAAAATAGTTACAGAGCAATTTTAAAAAAAGTAAATTGAACCTCTAAGTATCTACTTTTTAGATCTTGAGTTCAACACTTTCTATCACCACCAGTTTTTGAGTAACCATAAGAATAACATCGGAACAAAATTTTTGAAAATGTTTGCTTGCCTTTTAAAAGGTCCACGGACTTCATTCAATTTTTTTCAGTCACAAAGCTTTTTTAGATGACTTTATTCTCTTTAATTTAAGCGGTTCAAAGTCCTGTACGATGATTTTTCGCTGAGTTGTCGTCATTCAAAGCGAAAAAGTCGGTTTTGGCTTTCTTTTCGTTTTTTTTTCTTATTATAATTAATATTTCTTGATAAAGAAATATGGATTATTGCTAAAAAACATTTTGAACTTCAAAAAATGAATAAAAAATCAAAAATTCATCCTTAAATTGATCTTTAGCACCAATGACAAATTATATCATTCCCAACATAATAAAAAAAAATCGCAGCTCTTTGAAATTTTCAGGGTTTCTTTGAGATACTTTGAGGTTGAAAATAAATAGTGAACATCCTTAGTCTATCCATTATTTGCAAAGTTGTGCCAAGTTAAGTTACATCTTTTTCAATCAACATTTTTGTACCGATTTTTTCTTTATCAAAAATTAATAACTACAACTTGTAAAGAATACTTTGCAGTTTTTAAAACCCTATTTGAATTTTCTGTACGATCATCATTTCCGAAGTAATTAATTACCAAAGTTAAAACTGACTTTTTTGCTTTGAACGACGAAAACTCAGCAAAAAATAATCGTACGAGGCTTTTAGACTGCTAAAATTAAAGGGCATAAAATTATCTAAAAGAACTTTATGATGAAATCACTGAAAAGAAAATTGAAGTCTTTTTTAAAGGTCCTATTGGTAGTTATTGAAAGGTCTTATTGGACCATTTGAAAGACTTCCGAAAAAAAATTTCCGATGGTTTTCTTAGAATTACTTAAAAACTGCTGATCATAAAAACATTTTGAACTCAAGATATGAAAACTAGAAACTTGAAGTTTCAATTTGCATTTCTTAAAATTGCTCTACGACTATTTTTCTCCATGTTAGAGCCCTTTGAAGAACACATAAAAATTTCAGATTTTTTACATCCCTTAATTGTTGTGCCTAGTGTATTTAAAATACATATTTTTTATTTCTTGGCTGTAAATATGACTTACTCGGTAATTCAATAAATGAAAAGCTTTTAATCTTTCGCTTCCACTAATTTATTTCGACATACGTACGTACGTTCTATTTAAATGCAACGCCAAACCATATGCGATAATAAGAATAAAATAATATAGCATCCATGTAAGTAATAAACGATTTTTTTCTTTTGATCATGGTGATTAAAGTCGAAATGTAAGATTCTTCATTTATTTAATTGGCCGAACGAAAGAAACCAAGACAAATAAAATATATATTTAAATGAATATGTGTAGATCCTAACAAAAGTACACATTGTGCGAAAAAAACATGCATGAACGTTTCTGTTTTTTTTTCTTTTATTCCAATCATTCGTTGAATAATACGAGTATATAAAATGTTTAGTTAGCATTCATTTTCGTCATTACTTCGACAAAATATGTACAATACAATTGGAGATTTCTAAAAACGTGTACCGAAATAGTGCCTTCCCTCGAAACATAAATATTATTGAGGTGAACTAAGACGGTAACGGATATATTGAAGCCCTGCTGGAGCCCATTGGCCCTTACCGTCGACGGTTCAGTGTCTGTTGTGGTAATTTTCAGCACATGTGTTTCACACGTGGGTGCTGTTTTTAGTAATGTGCTATTCCTAACCCCGAGCTGCGACTCTTGTACCTACGGCATTATTTGTAGCAGAATATGTTGCTAAATAATAAATCTTTGAAACCGTATTTGGGGCCCCACCGTTTGAGAGCCGTGATTATGATTCACGACTTTTTTGCCCCGCTTTTTTTCTTGCGCAGATGGACCTGTGTAGGGTTTCTTGAGCACATAAAAAATCTGGTTATACTCTTAAGTTTCCATAAGATTGTACCTGTGTTATTTCAAGCTATTTTAAGAGATATTAAATAATGTCGAATGAAATATTTTTATTTAGATCCTAGTTCAAATTTATTTAGTCCGCAAATTGATATACACAGGTACGGCATTTTAAGGCAGAATCTGTATGTAGTTTCAAAATAGCATTGCCAACACGTTATACCTATAAGTAAGCTAGTTCGGTTCATAAAGCTACCAGTGGCGTACGATTTTCGTATGAAGTAGCTGCTTCATTTTATCTACGGATGCCTCATCAGTGGCGGCGCATTATATAAGTAACTACGTAGAAGTTATAGTAATTTATATAATACGTAATATGTACTCAGTATAAAAAGATCCGGACTGGCCCTGAATATCTGCAGCTTTGCGTATATTTCTAAAGTCGTTTTCGTAATCAGCATCTGGTAAGTGAAAACAGTAAGGTGATTTTATATAAAGAAAACCACCGTTCGACATCTAAAGATGTAACATTTGCGTAATATCCGTGTCAGGCTTGTTATTATAAATATGTCATAATCTGGTGAAATTTGGATTTCTTCTTATCCCAGTTTAACTTTTTCTTGAAAAGAGGTTGATAATTTTAGAATTGCTGCAGATTTAGAATAATCACGCGCTGAATTGCTTCGCTAGTACATGTACTGATTTTCTTTTCAAAAGCCTTTGACAAGGTGAATCATAACATACTAATTTCAAAATTATAATTATGGATTCAGTAGTAACCTTGTTCACTTAATCAAATCGTATTTATCCAGATGTACATTATTTGTTTCATATAATAGCTTTAAATCCCAAACATTCTTAGCGTCCTCTGGAGTACTTCAAGGTTGAAATTTTGGGATTTAGGTTAACTTGAAAATATCCAACGGCGCTTTAACCCGGTCAATTTAGTTCAAAAAATAAGGGTAAGCTTACAAAAATTCGCACAGAGCTGAAAATTGGTACGAATGTTTGGAACACCATTCATTATAAATGAAATGTGAAACGTCCCCATCGATCCCACATCTGCAAAAAAATGCGAATCCTCTTCTGATGGCGACTCAACATTGGAGCACGACTGGCCTTGACAACTGGTACATGCTAATGAACAAAACAATCCAACTTTTTTGCAGCCGAATTTAGCACTACACCCTTTTTGCAATTGAAAAAAATTGTATTGAGGAGGTTTTCCGGTGCAGGTGGGAATAAAGTCTGGATTGGTTCCAATGTATTGTCAATTAACTTCCAACCCCAGTCCTCTGGGTCTAGTTGATTACCAAGCCACACTTGAACTTGATAATATACCCGAAGTAAATGTTGATGAGCAGGTGCAGGGGTTGGGGGAAGATAAGCTAAATGCACTCGTTTATTGTTACGAGTATTTTTTACAAAAGATAAGTATCGAAACTTATCTAAGCAGGTCATTTTTTTTTGGAGCTCCATATACAGAAAGAAGGAAGTGAATTCCGTTGGTGATTACAGCTTGTGGAGTAGAGTTACTCTCTTTAAGAACTTTAGCACAATTAACTAAATTTTTTTTTCAAACAATTTAAAAACTGTTGTTTTACCCCTCCTGAAAATTGCTGATGTCGTATCGCAACCAGTTATTGCGTGTAAAAATAGTATGTGATTTTGACATTTTGAAAAAGCAGATAAACTTTTGGATAAATACATTTCTGATTGCTGTTGAGCCATTCCAGGTTTTAAGAAATAAATAATTTTTTCGGTTGGAGTTCGAGCAGTAAGTAATACCAATAAATCAACATATTCACCAATAACAATAGTTGTATTTGTTGAGTCGAATTGTTCTATTGCTGTTTCAATTATCAGAGCGTCAGCGTTATTATCAACTTGTTTAACAAAAATATTTTCAGTGGTAAATTTATCTTTCAGCATTGAAATGAACCGCGACTTGTTGTGAGTATTAGCAAGAAATTTTTGTTGGCTTGTAGGAACTGTCATAAATTGATCAAAAATAACATCAGAAGATGACGATGTTATTGCAGTTCGACGACGTTGTTCTGCGGCTTTAATATTTTTCTTGCAATCTGTATAGCCATCAAATACAACAGTCACTCTATGACCAAAATGTCTACGTACATACTGAAAGTATTTATCTAAAATAACGTTAAATATTTCTTCGCGATCCCAGTGATGTATATAGGCGGCGTACTCGTGCATATTATGGAGAACACAACTTTTTAACTTTTTGAATATCTCAGAAATGGTGATTCTTAGAAAAAAAAGTGTGAGAACAATTTTCATAGATAATTGCATGATCTACAATTTCTATTTAATCTATTGTTATGATAAAACTTACCGTTTGGCTAAAAAATGCAAAAAACCCATATTTGCGAACTTTGACCTTGAATAATTTTTTTCCAGATGTGGGATCGATGGGGACTTTTCACATTTCATTTATAATGGTGTTCCAAACATTCGTACCAATTTTCAGCTCTACGCGAATTTTTGTAACCTTGAATGTCTATTTTGACCGGGCTATTTCTTTAAGTATTTATAATTTCGGATAGATAATTATTACTCAGGATGACCATACTCTACTTATATAAAAAATCTCTGCTCGTACAACGGTTTGACATCCAGTCATTGAACTCTAGAAGGGTGTTTACTAACCTCATTACATTTTTATTTAAACTTTTCCATGCACCTGCATTACTAAGCTTGCTTAGTATACGCATACTTAGACTAGGCTCTCGAGAGGAAAGCATATTTTGTTGCCAGACTACAAGAACTAACGCCCTGTTAAAATTACTAATGTTTGTCAAAAAATTTGATTGTAATTTTCTAGTACTTATATTAATTACGTAGAGGTTACTTTTTCTATTTTTTTTTATTAGTTTATTAGTTTAGATTTTTAATTTAAAATTATGTATTTTGAACATAAATTTAAATACATGCTCCTGTTAAATGGAACACCCCCTGTATATTTTTGTATTATCGATTCAATGGTTTAAACAACCTGACATGTTGACGAGATATTTGAAATGAAACATTGTGTCTTAAATGAATAAATAAGGGGTCAAATTGTCGTAAAAAGACAAAAGTGGGTAGTGAAGAATCATAAAACAAAATAATTTTCTTACTTGTTATACTATTTAAATACACACTGGCAATATATTGAATAAAGTATATTTATCACTTCGGTCTTTAGAAAAACCTTCCTGCCTTGAAATAAAATCAACCTGAGCAGCTACGAATAATAAAAGATAGCCAGTAAGTATGTCTACAGAAATAGCGATCTTGAACATCCGGAATATCTCAATAAGTTTAGTATCCTTGGATTTGTTTCAATATAAGCTATCAAAAAATGTAATAACATAACGTCTAGGGTGTCACTGAACGAGTATTCATTGCAACACAGAACGTACCGAAAGTTCTCGAGACGTTTAATGCATTCCAATTGTGTTTTTATTATCGTTATGAATAAATTGATTAGCATGATTGCGCCATTTATTAAACCAAAGTGACCGCATTGTTAGACGTTTAAATAGACTGTTTACACGTATTGTACGGCTTCTCTTTACTCATTGCTGATGTACCATCAATAATTATATAAGATCCCAGAAGGTTACCTTTTATTAGGGTATTCCAAAAACATTTCAAAATTGTAATTTTCATAATTTGTAATTTAGTTATTATATTACTCCACTTAAAACTACGCACCTAAAATAAATTAATACCTAATAGATACAAATCAATAGAAATGTAAACTTAATATTCCAACGGCGATTAACTCTGGAAAATATACGTACGTGATCAATGGAAGTGTCTCTTAACTTGTTTAATATCGATCCCTTCCTACCTCTATACCTCCGGTATCGATTTATCCAGATAATAGCAAGGTACCAGGAGCGTAACGTTAGAAAAGAATCTAGGGATGTGATAAAAATTTGATAAGGGGAAGAGGTATAGGCGAATGTATGATAGGCCATATGAAAATGGTGAAAATAAAAAAAAGTCACTAACCTAAAATGATTATGCCGAGGTATATATCCTAATTTTTAAAATGAAGATCAGTTCTTCGGTTTTTGTTTGTCCAGCGAAAACGTCTATCACTGTTTCTTCAAATGTTGGAGACGATCTCATATCTTCTAACAAGGCACTCAATATTTATTAATGCTAAAGCTGACAGTCTTTCTTGCTTTTGAGAATTTCGCAGATAAGTCTTTATCCCCTTTAAACATGAATATGATCTTTCAGCGGAACTGCTTATGGCAGGAATAGTCAAGATTAATCGCTACAATTTTTATGACTCCAGGAAAACAGAAGATAATTGAAGGGACATAATACATCGGTGAAGCTCAAACACAGTGCTCTTTTTCGTATCAGGATCACTGTAAATCACTGAAAGTTCACTTTTTAAACGATTTGCGTCAAAGAATGTTCCATATGTATCTACTAAAGAAGAAAAAAGTTCGTCAGGAAAACGTTTCACGAATGAAGTAAATTGTGCGGAATCGAGATTTAAGAATTTCAGTTTAGAAATTTCACTAAACCGTTCACTAATGTTAAAAGTAATAACATCCAAAATTTCATAAAACAATCGTGCGTAGGTGCTTTTCTTATCTTCTTCAGGAATTAAATCCAAACGCATTCTTTTACTTGGTCGTTGATTTTCTAACATAAATCTGTCCATATGGTCCCAAATGTCACTAAACTCGCTTCTCATTTTTTGAATATGTGATTTGAAATCGGCGATGTTTTTATTGCAGTAATTAATATCTGATATTTTTATCTGTGAAATTTTAAACAGACTCTCGGAATGTGGAATATTGCAGAAAACACAGTGCTAAGAAAAAATTAAAATCAAAGTCGCGCAATAAAGTAACAAGGCCTCCTAAACAAATAACGGTTTCTCGATCCCATTCCTCATTTTTATTTTCCACAATTGCCTGAAACAGCGCTTCCAAATCTTCCTTATGTTATGGCGACAGTCGCCAAGATGCGTTCACATAATCGCATAACTAAGTCCTCTTGGATAACTAACTGCTCGGATGAGGGGGTTATCATGGGCACCTGCTTGATCGTAGAGCTTCCGAGCCCTGGCTCGGATTTCGGAAGTCTAGGAGGTCTCGTCGGATGTCGATGTTCCTCACGTACCACGGGCCGTCCACGGCACGGCGGAGGTCCACGATTTCGACGGCCTGAATACTCTTCATGTGTGTCTGAGCAGCGTAGCTCCAAGCTGTCGATGCGTGCATCAGTTAGGGATGAAGGACTTGCCGTATGAGGAGCAGCTTGTTTCTGAGATTCAGCGGGCTTTTCATTCCCGTCATCGTCCAGAGTCTGTCCGCGGTAGCTTTGGCGCGTCCCGTCACTTGGTGGATGTGGTCTCTTCATGTCAACGACTTGTCCATGACAACTCCAAGGTACTTGGTCTTGTCCCGCCATTGATTAAAATAAGGTTACAATTCGTTACTTTTTTTCACATTCAGCATATTAGAAATAGCTGCAAGTATAATATCTGAAGTCTCTCCCTTCTTTCCAGGAAGCTTATCCTTTCCATACTCGCAAACATTTAGGATGGGATTAGAATCGGATGATTATGATGGCCAGTTCAATTAATTAATGTCATTTTCTTGTTTCATATAATGACTACTCTGATGTTTTGTAACATCCAGTCTTGATATATTATTGCAATTTTCGTAGCTGGCTGTAAAGTGGTTTTGCCATTTTTTTTGCTTTGGTTTTTTTCTGTGAACAGGTACAAATTTTTAAAACCATGTTTTTATAATTAACGTCAACTTTGGAGTTCTTTATTGTTTCTTTAAAAGTCTGGAATTGGAAGTCAACCGTAATGGATAATGGCAATTTTTCACGATCGATCTTTCATTCCATATCTATTTTTTTCGATGTTGAATCGTGTAAAGCTACTTGATACCGATATCAAGTGTACTTTAGTTTGCGCCACATTGTTGTTTATACCACATTCACAGTAATTGTTCGTGCCACATTTACCGTATCAACCGGTGATACGGTGGAAAAAATTGATAGATTGGCGACATTAATAGATCGGTGAACTCAATGTTTACCTCATTATGGTTCACTAATCATGAATGAAAATAGTTATAAGAGATTATGTCTTAGAACCGTAAACCGAAATTTATGTTTTTATGTGTTACTTCACTGTTTGCTGACCATGAAGAAAAATAGTTACAATAAGTGAGATTATATATCTAGTATTTATCCAGACGTATGTATATTATTTGTTTCATATAATGGCTTTAAATCTGTGATGTGAGCTTTATCTGTCGAAGGTATACTCGTTTACACTGCACTGACGAGACCCAAGATAGAAAGGAGGTCGAAACCGGTCTGCAGTTAACGATATCCTGAGATAGGTGACACTTTGCATCTTTCTTGGTGGTTTTAGAACAATCACTGTATTTTTAGTGCTAACTCTGTTAGACAAAAATACGACAAATTTTGTCATGTAATTCAGTGCTCGACGTTTGGCATATAGCCAAGAGAATAGCTGTTTTGACCTAATTTGTTTGGTCCTTATTATATACGGCATTTGCAGATGGGTTGGAGTATAAACTCCTTATTTCTGTACATTTATTTGTATTCCATATTTTTGAAATATAAATGAATCTTTCTCTGAGACTATCTCAGGAGTTAGGATCGGACGGCAGATGAAGGAATTCACTCCCCTTCACTTCAGAAAAAATAGTTTTAGTCATCTGACGATGCTAACTTGGTTGACGAAACACACGAATGTGTAATCCTTCGGTGTTTATGAGCAACTAGTCTCGTATTTGCGCTGCTGCATCGGATATAGCCCTTTTCCAGGAATATTGCAGATATTATCTAATGTATTACACAGGCCAACAAAGACTTTGTGACTTTTTGGCTTAGCTACATACTGCGAACTACAGAAACACTTTTTTTTTTATTCCATCACGCACCAGTATTTGTAAATATATATTGTACAATAATTTTTAGTTTTTAAAACCGAGGTTCTACAAAATGAAATTTTGCCTCGATCTTTGCGGCGCCCCTGTGTTTAATCGATTTGAAACGTACACACAAGTGTGGGGGATTTACCGAAACAGAGTTGACCGGTGGTGATATTGCGGTTTTATACTTTTCGGGTATTTACATAGTCGCTGTAGTACGTTTTTAATGTGTGTACGTTTACTCGTGACATCGCGTCGTGTTTCTATTTAAAAATGCCTAGAAGATTTAGATACACTAAATACATTTTATAAACTTAACACCTGGTTCAAACAATGTTATTTATGCAAATTTGGTTGATCCGTAAAAAATTATTTTGCCGCTACTTCATATTAATTTAGAATTAATGAAGCAATATGTAAAATCTATAGATAAATATTGGAATTGTTTTAAGTACTTATGTGGCAAATTTCGAGCACTTTCTGAAGCAAAGTTAAAGGAAGGCATTTTCGTAGGACCACAAATAAGAAAATTAATGCAGGACCAAGAGTTTGAAGAAACAATGACAGAAATTGAAAAAGAATCTTGGATATGCTTTAAAAATGTAATAGAAAAGTTTTTAGGAAATTATAAACATCTGCACTATGAGAAAATTGTCCACAAAATGCTGGATAAGTTTAAAGAAACTTGTTTGTAATATGAGCAACTTGGTTGTAATATATTCAGCGTGCTCATCTGGACGTATTCAGAAAATCTTGGTGATGTTAGTGAAAAGCAAGGTGAAAGGTTCCATCAAGACATAAAGGAAATGGAAAGGAGGTACCAGGGTCGATGGGATGTGACATGTGACGATGATGGCAGATTACTGCTGGATGGTGAAAAGAGAACATCCAACGAATGATTGCACAAGAAAAACTACAAAACTAAGTTTTTTGTTAAATAGGGAGAGATTTTCAAAGAAAAATGAAATTAGAGACTCAAACAAATTATTTGTGTTGTTGCTTTTTACTATGGTTCTTAATGTTTATTAAATTTAATATTTATTAAAATGTAATTTTTTCTTTAGTTTTTAATTTATCTTGATTATTCAGTTGATCAAAAAGCTTACGTGAGGGGTAAAACCGGAAGTTGGATATAAAACCAGCTTAAATAATTCACTTATAATCACTTATCAAACCCAAATCAACTTTCAAAATGTCAATATGTGTAGGCCTGTGTTATTAGCAAATAAAATTTAGCCTTCTTAAATCTTTGTGAGTTTTGAATAAAATTCATGTAAATTAATTTCAAAGAATATTCATGTACCTATCATCATCATTAGGTCATCAGTCCTAAGAGTGGTTGGACGTTAACCTCCAGCTTCTCCTATCTTGTGCTAACCTACGCATTTCGCTAATTGTGCTACAACCTACATCCCTTACTATTTGCGAGCAGTAGTCTAATCTAGGCCTACCTCTGCCTTTCTTCACTCCTATTTCTGCCTCCAAAATATCGCGGACTATTCCCCCATGTCTCAGCAAGTGGCCTACCATTCTATCTCTTCTCTTCTTTAAGTTTTTCCACATACTTCTTTTTTCGCCGACTTTCTCCAATATTTCTTCGTTTCTAACCCTATCAGTCCATGGCATTTTCATCATTCTTCGGTAACACCACATCTCAAAAGCTTCTAATTTCTTCCTACTTGCTTCCCCTACCGTCCAGGTTTCGCAGCCGTATAGTGCCGTGCTCCATACATATGTTTTCAAAAATCTCTTTCTTGTTTCTAAGCTTATTACCCCCGAGCATAAAGGTGCTTTCTTTTTGTTAAAAGCTACTCGACCCTGCGCTATTCTTTGTTTTATGTCTTTATCGCTTCTTCCATCCCAATTTATTTTACTTCCTAAATAAGTGAAGTCTTTAACTTCCTCCAATCTTTCATTATTAATTTGTACTTTCGTTTTTGCTCTGCTCTCGCGCCCTCTGCACACTAACACTTTAGTTTTGTTTTTATTCACCCTCATTCCGTATTCCTCTGTCAACACTGCCTCCATTTCGTTCAATGCTGAGTTCCTCCTTACTAGATGCTAATACTGCTATATCATCCGCGAATCTCAGCATTTTTAGTTTCTGTCCCTGTACTTTAATCCCGAAATCCACTCTATCTTTTACCACATTAATCGCCTCTTCGATGTACAGATTAAAAATTAGTGGTGATAGCGTACATCCTTGTCTTACTCCTTTCCTAATACCTACTTCCCTTTTCTCCCCTTCTACTCCTATAACAGCAGTTTGCTCTATGTATAGATTGTGTACTACTCTCCTATCTCTATACTTCATTCCCGCGCTCTTTAGTATCTCGAACATTTTTTCCCATCTTACGTTATCAAAAGCTTTTTCTAAATCTACAAATCCTATATAAGCGTTCTTTCCTTTTTCTATTGTTTTCTCTAACATTACTCTTAGCGCCAGAATAGCTTCGCGAGTTCCCCTATTTCGCCTAAACCCGAATTGGTCTTCTCCTAGTATTTCCTCCGCTCTATTTTCCATCCTCTTCTGCACTATTCTAGTTAAGATTTTTGACGCATGGGAAGTTACGCAAATCGTTCTAAAGTTCTCGCATTTGTCGGCTCCTCTCTTTTTCGGTATAGTAACGATAATGTTCCTCTTATAATCCTCCGGCATCTCGCCCGTTTCGTATATGTATTTTACCAGTTCAAACATCCTATTTACTACTTTCTGTCCCGCACATTTCAAAATTTCCGCCTGTATTTTATCTACACCCGGCGCTCTATTATTCTTTAGCCCCCTTAGTGCTATTTCAAATTCCTCTCTCAATATAGGTTTTCCTACATCTTCCCTATCGATGCTAGATTCTTCCTCTAATATCTCTCCTAATTCCTGAACCTCGTATAAATTTCCTAAGTACTGCTTCCATCTATCCGCTTTCTCCTCTCTTCCTATCAGTATGTCCCCCGATTGACTCCTAACGTTTCTACTTATTGTTCCTATATCCCTGAAGTTCCTCTTAATTATTTTGTAAGCCTCATCGGTCTTACCTACTTGCAACTTATCTTCTACTTCTTTGCATTTATCCTCTATCCATTGTTCTTTCGCTTTTCTACATTTTCTAATGATTTCCCACTTTATTGACTTATACGTTTTCAGTCCTTCTTCGTCTCGTCTGTTTTTGTAGCCTCGTCTCTTTTGCATTAAGTTTAAGATTTCGTCCGTTATCCAGGGCTTCCTAGCTTCCCTTTTATCGTGTCCTAAAACGTCCGTAGCCGCGGAAGCTAGACTATTCTTGATACCCTCCCACTCAGTTTCTGCGTTCTTGATTTCGTCCTTACTCGTTTTATTTATTAATTGATTTGTTTTCTCCTGGAACTTATCTTTCATATTCTGATCCCTCAATATGTCTACATTTATACGTTTCTTATCCTTCCGGGTTTTCAGATTTTTGAACTTTAATCTAGCTTTCATGACTACCAAGTTGTGATCGCTGTCTACATCTGCTCCTGGATAACTCTTACAGTCTTTTACTTGATTTCTAAATCTCTTCCTAACCAGAATGTAGTCTATCTGATACCTGTCTATCCCTCCTGGCATTTTCCATGTGTACCGCCTCCTAACGTGATTCTTGAACAATGTGTTCGTGACTACCATCTTGTGCTTCTCACAGAATTCTATCAGTCTGCTACCTCTCTCGTTTCTGTTTCCTAATCCATAAGGACCTACAAATTCTCCTTCTTTCCCCTCACCTACGACTGCGTTAAAATCTCCTACTATTATTAAATTTTCATGACCCTTCACAAATCCTATTACCTGCTCTATGTCCGAATAAACGGCTTCTAACTCTTCCTCACTGTGGCTAGAAGTAGGCATGTATACTTGCACTATTACTGTTTCCACTGGCTTCGAATCTAACCTAACCATCATTACTCTCTCGCTGTATTGTAGGTAGCTATCTACACACTGTCCTGCGTTCTTCCGTATAACGATCCCTACTCCCGCGTTTCCATTTACCGATCCTGTATGTATTACCCTATAGTCACCGCTCCAAAGATCTCCTACTTCCGGCCAGCGCATCTCACTTATACCTACTATATCTAATCCTAACCTATCCATTTCTATCTTCAGATTTTCTAGCTTCCCTGCCTGTCTCATGCTTCTGACATTCCACGCTCCGACTCGTGAAATGCTACACTTCTTATTATTATTGCACTCGATCACGTCTCCCGGAACAGTCCTCACCCGGAGATCCGAACGGAGGACTATTTTACCTCCGGAGTTTTTTGTCCCAGGAGACGCCATCATTAATTTAGGATAAGCTTTCTGCTAGCTGTTCTGAGGATTATAATGTGGTGGTTTCCTCTTGCCTTCCACATCGCAGTCGTGTGTGTCATAGCACCATACCAACCCCCACGGTTTCTGCCACTATGACTACTGAAAGAGCTGCTGCCCTCCTTCAGGAACTTGTCTTAGTCTGGTTTTTTAATAAGGACCCTCCCGCTATGGTTAAACCTATGGTACGGCTCCTTAAATCATTAAAACGCTCAAGCCGACCCACCCGTTCTAGTTTGCACTAGAACTTCGTCAAGGTTCAAGTCCTATCGGATCGGCATGTACCTATATCCTTGATTATTCAGAATTGAATATTATTCCATAAATATATTTCTAGAAACCGGTTCCATAAATATATTTCTATTCATGTAATTAAAAAAAGTACCTCCAATATAAAACGTGTAATTTGATTATACATCAAACGGGTCACGTACGAGTACACCAAATTTTTGGTCTGGTTACTTCACCATACACTTTATAAATGCAATTTTAAAATAACGTTTTTAAACATCGAGGTATAAACATCCGCAGTTCATTAAATTTAACAACTCATATGTGTATTATTTTTAAGCGATCTCTCAACGTATCGAGAGTTTTCAGAGAAATGTTCATCCTGTTATAGCGGGGATCGAAACGAAAATAGTCGACCGCGTTAGAAAAAAACCCTTAGCGGAATAAAAAACTAACTAAACATCGTAAGTTGCTCCGAAAATTAGCGCGGACGAATTCTATTAAAATTAGAAACGTTATTAATTACTGTATTCGTTTTCAGAGACTGGCGACCTGCTATTATGAAAAAAATACTTTTCTGCACAGCCTTGTGTCTATGCGTTGGCAACCTGGGCAAAGTCTCGGCAGTCATGCCAGGTTTGTATACATTATTGTTCTTTATTTTCAGCAGGTTATAAAATTGCCTATTTATTTTTTTAGAGTCTGATGACAGCAGAAGCGATTTTAACAATTTTGAAAATATTACTGCGATTACCAACACCACCCTGGTATTGCAGTGCCCAAAGAAAGCAGACACAATAGAATGGCGGCTGTTAAATGACTGGAAGAATACGAAGGGACAAACATTACAGGTAAATTAATATATTTGCACGTACTACAAAGTGAATTCCGCAATATTATATGATGAACGAAACATGACATTTATGATTTGAGAAACTCCTGGCTAAAATCAAAAAATGTATTTTCCTAATTATAAGATTTGAGATAAGTTGTGGTACTAAGTACTTTTTATAGTAATGATCATGTCTTTCTTGACCAACAGTCAGTCGTTGATAAAACTCATTAAATTCTGTAGTATCTCCGGAGTGATCTGTGATTTCATGTCTTATTCTTTACTGCCAGGTTTTTATTCTCTATTTCCCCTACATGATGATGAACCCCCATTTCATTTATGAACGTATTCGGTTCCAGCAAGATGGTACTTTTTGGTTATGGGGCTACGTGAAAAATTAGGGTTTACGCTAATTCATTGACGCAATTCGTCCTGATACAATTAGTTCTTCTAAAAGGTGGTCCAATCAAAACGCACGATGTTAATTGTAAATAAAACAAAAAAGTTTTCAGAGAACTATCTTAATATTCTTTATTATGATAGAAGGATCTATGACAATTATGTGTAAAACAAAATATCGGCCAAATGCTCGCCACGGCTTCGGTGGCATACCTCTATCCGATGGTCCACATTTTCAATGACTCTGAGACATAATTGAGGTTCAATGTCGTTAATGTGCCGAATTATCTCATCATTTAGCTCTTGAATTGTTCTTGGCTTATTGACGTACACTTTTTCTTTTAAATATCCCCAAAGAAAGAAGTCCAACGGTGTCAAATTACATGATCCATGGCGGCCAATTAACATCGCCACGACGCCGACGTGAGATAACACGGCCATTGAATTTCTCGCGCAAAAGTGCCACTGTTTCGTTGACTGTGTGGCAAGTGGCACCATCCTGTTGGAACCACATATCGTCCAGGTCCATATCCTCAATTTCTGGCCACAAGAAGTCCGTTATCATCTCGCGATAGCGAACACCATTCACGGTAACTGCTTGGCCGACCTCATTTTCGAAGAAGTACGGCCCGATGACGCCGCCAGCCCATAAGCCGCACCAAACAGTCACTCTTTGTGGATGCATTGGCTTTTCAACAATCATTCGTGGATTCTCATTTGCCCAAATGCGGCAATTCTGCTTGTTAACGAATCCACTGAGGTGAAAGTGTGCCTCGTCGCTGAAGATGATTTTCTTTGTAAAGTCACCATTCACTTCTGTCTGTTCAACCAACCATTGGGCGTATTGACGACGCTTGAAATGGTCAGTAGGCTTCAGCTCTTGAGTCAATTGAACCTTGTAAGCGTGTAAATTCAAATCTTTATTCAAAATTCGCATCAGTGATGTTCGTGGGATGTTCAATTGTTGGGCACGACGACGAGTCGAGGTTGACGGCTTTTCTGTTACACTATCGCGAACAACAGCAATGTTTTCCGCAGAACGAACTGGGCGAGCATGCACAGGTGTTTTCACATTTCCTACAGACCCGGTTTGCTGATATTTGCGCACAATTCTCCCGATTGTGGATACATTTGGTCGATTATGCTGACCAAAAAAGTCACGAAGTGCACGAAATGCATTTTGATTTGAACGCCCATTTTCGTAAAAGGCTTCAACAATCTTAACGCGCTGCTCAATTGTGTACCTCTCCATGGTTGAATTTGTCAAACACTGAAACAAAGAAATGTCAAATTAAGTTGGGCAAAAAACTTGACGTTAAGGTGTGACTCACAATTAACATCGTGCATTGTGGTTGGACCACCCTTTATAAATGCTGTCCAGGATCGAAAAGAGCGTTGTGAAGTTTAGAATGGTGGTCAATTTGAACAGTTGTTCTAAAAAATTGTTTTGTTCACTTCCGTTGTTTGTAATAGGGAAATTAGAGATATGGATCCATTCTGTTAACTATTTCCGTAATTTATTAACGAAAATTATTTGTATGTATATGTTTTCAAAGGAGGTAGGTATCACACGGGTATCTTCATATTTGAAATTTTAATCTCGGGATTGTCAGAGCTTAGGGGGTTGTTGATGACGAGGACTTGAAAACAACTTCTTCAGCTGTTATTTTGAAAATAAAAAGTGACGTGGCCGAGGTGTTTCTCCGAAAAACGTTCTTTTTAATTTGATGAATTTTATTGGCAACTTTAGGGACATACTGTCTAGAGGTAAAAGGCTGTTTTTAAATGGAGTGTACAGGAGTTTAATACATCGCTAAAGTACTGAAAAAACTTCCAACAAAGTTTCCCTACGCAATTAAATTAAACTATTTTAATGTGCAGCTTGTCAAGAATAGAAAAAAGTGTGAGATTCTCTATGTATGCGTGGACGAAAGCGTGAGGCAGCATTCGGAAGCAAAAGGATGTATACCAAATTCTATCGATTCAGCCATTTGAGCTGAATTTTAATATATTTATTAGCGATAATTGAATTTTGGACATACAGAACTCGATTTGCTTCTCCTAAAATCTCAGGACGCGGAAGGGAAGATTACACATAGAGATGAGGACAAAGACGCCCGTGTTTAGGGAGAGGTGCACCACTATAGGAGACTATGATAGGTCTTTATATTCGATGGGGATACCCATCCATATCGTGAACGCGTAGTAAAGTATCCATTTTATTGGATCCGCACTTCGGACGTCTCATCTGAATGCCCACCGTTTACTCAGACTAAATAGTAACAAAATGTTTGTTGCAGGAAAATGCAGATACCTTCGAATTCGGTTCCGTATCTCCCCAAAATAAAGGCTACTATGCCTGTCTGGCGAATGATACTTACGTCATAAAAGGGTACAACCTGACGGTATTCGAACCGCCCCATTTCATAAAAGAACGGCAAATGCAAAAATTGATAGTCAAACCAGCTGGCAATATGGTGAGGTTGAATTGCAAGGCGGGAGGAGTCCCCCCGCCCAACATCACCTGGTACAGGGACGACAAGTCACCCCCAAAACGGGAGCTTGGCGACATCAAAACGAATCATTGGTCTTTGACCCTGGAAGACTCCGTGCCCAACGACAAGGGAAACTACACCTGTGTTGTTTGCAATGTTGTCGGGTGCATCAACTTCACCTTTGTCGTAGATGTTGTGGGTAAGTATTATTATAAATAAGCGGTTAAGGCGTTACTTTAAGTGTTTTATTTTTTTTTCTTACTATAAACCAGAGCGTTTCCCCTCAAAACCATATATCAAAGATGGATACCCTCAAAATATAACAGTAGTGGAGAACAGAACGGCCGTATTTGAATGCCCGCAAATAATTGCTGATCTAGAGCCGTATATACAGTGGGTCAGAATTCAGAATTACTCGGAATTAAGTGACGATTATACTAAGTTAAATGTCACAGTTTTGCAGGTATACAGAGTTCATACTCTAATCAGTCGAGTTGCAGAAACAATTAAAAAAAAAACACAGCTCGGAATATGAAATTTGATGGTTACGAAAACTTTTTATATATCCTCATTCGGATATACACTACTTAAAGAAATTAAGGGAACAAATAAATTACAAAATTGTTTTCGAAAGACTGCAATGTAACTAAGAAATAGTAACACTTGATATATTATTATTATTATATTATATAGGTTTGGGCCTCATCAGTCACTGATCGCATGGGTAGTCCCTTGGCGATCCCCTCTTATCCGAGTCATTATCCAAAAATGCTATCCCATAAAAGGAGCAATTTAGGCACGTCCCCCGCCTTAAGCCTCGCCTCCTCTAGGATAACAGGGGTCCCTAATATAAGATACCTCTTCTCCTCCAGTGCGGGGCAGGTGTAAAGAAGATGAATCGAGGTTTCCTCGTCTTCTTTACAGTATCTGCAGGCCGGGCTATCAGTCAGCCTCAGCTTGTGCTTATATGCATTCAGGCTACTATGGTGGCCCGTTATGATTTCCACCAGAGTTCTGGCTTTGTGCCTGTTCAATTTAATGAATTCTTGGGCCCATTTCTCAATCTCTGAGTATTCGATGAAGAGTTTGGTTATTCGACAACCCGTTACTCCTCTCCATCTTTTATTGTGCTGGTCTCTTGCCCAGCCATTGATGCGGTCTCTGATCAGATTCCGACTTATTTCCACTGCAGGTTCTGGTCCATTGAGGTTTTCCTTGGTCCCTAGTCTATTTCCCTGGTCCCTAGTCTTTTTCCCTGGTCCCTAGTCTTTTTCCCTATATATATATATATATATATATATATATATATATATATATATATATATATATATATATATATATATATATATATATATATATATATATATATGATATATTAAATTTTCGTATATTTTCTAATATCAGATATTAAATAGCTTCTCTTGTAAATTTTCCTAGGTAGTAAATACATAGATGACGGTCGAAGTGGATCAATTGTACGTACTACACTACTCAAAAAAATTTTCAGCGATTTTTGGGAGGCTGTAATTTTATGAAAAATGGTCGTATCGAGATGAAAAAGAAACACTTGGAAGCCTGAAGTTTCTAGTTTCGAAATCTTTTGGCAAAAAAATGCCTGAGCTACGGTTACTGCTCAATCCAAAGAAATATCGCGAGGTAAAATTTTCCATTTTTTTTCTTTTGCCTCCTTCTGAGTGTCCCCGAGCTTAGAAAATTATTTTCGGACTAAATCAATGCAGAGGCCGATTAGCCTGTTTATATAGCTTCAATTTGGGTTTTTTTTTAACAGGCTATACGACCATTTGTTGCTGAGATATCGGTGATTGAATGAAAAATGACGATTTTATCTTTCATCATCGATATCTCAGGAACTAATAATTGTACAGCGAATCAAAGGATTGAAGTAGAAAGTTGAAGAAACGAAAGGAAGTAACCGTAGCTCGAAGTTTTTTGTCAGAAGATTATAACACTATAAACTTTAAGCTTCAAAACGTTCTTTTTTTAATCTCGATACGGCCATATTTTATAGTTACAGCTTTTCAAAAATTACTGAAAATTTTTCGGAATTTTTTTGTTCCCTTAACTTTTTTGAATAGCGTATATAAGTAGAAGTACATTGTGTAATACAAGAAAATGTTTTCACGATGACGCTTGAAGCTTGGTACTAAAGCAACGTCCTTTATGCTTCGTTGTATGTTTCTGTAGCTCGACGGGGATACATGCTGGTGGCGGTGAACGGCTTTTCGAGGTGGTGGTTTCATAGGGATTCAGCAGAATCTTATTATTTTATAAAACTATGTGTGTATATTTTGACATGGTGATGGTATTCGTGATTCTTTCATTTCTAGAGCGATATCACAACACCCCGATATTAATACACAAACTAGAAAATACTACAGTAACGGTGGGTTCGAATGTTACCCTGAATTGTAAATTCGTTTCCGACTTACACCCCTATATAATGTGGACATGGTTATCCAGTGACTCAAATAACTCGGTTGTGCTTCAGGTATATTAACATTACATATGTGTAATTTTGAGGGGAGGGTTAAAAATGAACGGCCTCGTTCGTGTTTCACTCGCCCCTAAGTTTAGTAGTGTGTTTCTATTAGAAAGTAATAGTTTAATTCCCTTTGTGTATTTCGACGGTGAGCATGCGTACAAATATATACAGGGTCTCTAAAAAATAGTATTCTCTAGTATATGAATAGATGTTTTAAATATGTAAATGCAGTCGTATTTTTGAGAATAGTTTTCATCGTTAAAATTGTTTTTAGAAGTGGAATATTAATTTGTGTGGCTAGATTAAGTTTTAGATTAGGTACTGACCAAGCTTTAGATCATACATTACATTTAAGAATACCATATGGAAGTTGATGGAATAAACAAGTTTATGTAGTTACGTATTTTAATCCCAAATGTAATGGATGATCTCAAGCTTCTCTATTGCCCAACATAAACCTTTATTTAACCATGCCAATCAATATTATGCTTTCCAAAAATATTTCAATAATGAAAACTATCACAAAAATAGATCTGAATTTTCGCATTCAAACACGTACTGTGAATTGCAACACATAATAAAGTAAATGGAGAAAATTGTACCGAGTGGGCAGATGTCGATATTTTTACATGAAATCTCGTTAACTATAAGAGGTATAGAAAAATGGATAAATTTGAAAATTTATCGTAAATATTTGAAAACATAAAATGATATTAGAATAATATATCTGTAGCTATGTTGTAATATAACTAAATGTCTTAATGTTCTGCATTTATGTGTTGGTTTATTTCTTCTCGGCCACTCAATTTCGAGATAGAGATGTTCTCGCGAGGAAAAGTCTGTTTTAAGGTTTTAAAACTGTTTTATTATGCAAAAAATTCTCAAAAAGTCCACCATTGTGCTTTCTCATGACCCATGAACATGGTAGAGTGTGTTCTATCCACCTCAAAATCAATAAGTGTCGCCTGGGAGACGTCCCCGATCAGAATCGGTCAAAACCCGATCCATGGTTTAGTTGAGTTATCGTATTAACAAAAAATAATTCTTAAATAGGCCACCGTCGTGCTTTCTCATGACCCATGGACAAGACGGGGTGTGTCCCATCTACCTCAAAACCAATAGGTGTCGTCTGGGAGACGTTCTTGATCAGAATCAATCAAACCCCGATCGATCCGACACGATTTAGTTGAGTAATCGTATTAACAAAACAAATTTCTCAAATAGTCTACCATCGTGCTTTTTCATGACCCATGGACAGGGTGGGGTGTATCCTATCCACCTCAAAATGAATAGGTGTCGTCTGGGAGACGTTCTCGATCAGAATCAGTCAAACCCCGATCGATCCGACACGATTTAGGTGAGTTATCGTATTAACAAAACAAATTTCTCAAATAGTCCACCATCGTGCTTTCTCATGACCCATGGAAAGGGTGTGGTGTGTCCTATCCACCTTAAATTCAATAGGTGTAGTCTAGGAGACGACCCCAATCCGAAATAGTCAAAACCCGATCGATCCGACACAATTTAGTTGCATTATCGTGTTAACAAAAAAATTTCTCAAATAGACCCAAGGGAGGGGGTGGTGTGTGCTATCCACCTCAAAATCAATAGGTGTCATCTGGGAGACGTCCCTGATTAGAATCAGTCAAGACCTGATCGATCCGACACGATTTAGTTGAGTTATCTTGCTAACAAGAAATTTTAATGCCGACGACAACGATACACACACACAGACAACATTTTTTAAAAACCATTTTTTTTTTTTGGTTTTTAGGCCGAAAAACGAAAAATAAACGAAACATTTTTTTTTCATTTTTCTTTACACGATTGCATTACTTTTCTGCTACTGCAGTTGGATGTGGAAAAGTAAAAAAACATAAATAAGTATATTTTATAGCTCGAACGACAATAAAAATTTGTTGAAGGCATCTTATTCTACTCGAAAAGTGCCTTAATAATGTGAAAATATCGTTTGTCTAATTCCACAAACAACTGAGTTATCGAATGTATCAGAAACTTAAGAAAATCAATTTTGATTTATGGCTCGAAAATGTTAGTTGGCCAGTTATAGTTCCCACCGATGAGTATCCCTCAAAAAGAAGATGGGAATTGAAGGTCCATTTTCCCATACCGCTTATAGTTCAGGGGATTCCCCATGAAAGCGAAATTTGCCCACCCGGCACACTATTTATTTTTGCCCACTCATACTGTGATAACCTCATTTCAATAAGATCTAGATTATACATGTTTTTGATTTTATATCGTCTCTGCATATAATTGTACATAACAAAAATAATTGTTTCTAATATAGTGTGCAACACTTAGTCCTTTGCCCAACAGTATGGTATTCCCAAATACTGAATCTTTGAACAGTCTAAAATATTAGGTCACTTAATGCACACATGCGTGCAGCAAAAAGTATTCTACGAAATGCAGTTGCTTTACACACAGGGCCGGAACTACAATGGGGCAACCGGGGCATTGCCCCGGGGCCCCCGACGCGAGGGGGCCTCCTGGCAGAAAATGAAAAGGGAAAATGATTCAACCCCATCAGAAAATATTGAAAAACACGTGAACAAGGATTCCTAAAAATATTATTTAGAAAATAATCATCAAAATGGATTAATTAAGGTGATAAAAATAAGAAAATCTACAAGTATGCTAATCTCAAACTTTTTTCTTATGATTTAAGGTTTCGGCTTACGAATTTTACTCAGTTAACACTTCAACCAATTGTTTGTAATGAATAATATCTAAATATAATTATTATGGACAAAATACAGTGATTTTTATCCTTAATTTTTTCTATATTAATACCACAAGTAATTTTTAAATGGGGCCCCTACATTTTGTTTTGCCCCGGGGCCTTCTCAGCTCAAGTTCCGGCACTGATTACACATAATTCGAAGTATTGCCTCTGCTGCTGAAACATTTGCAAACCTACAGAATCATTGAACTTCTAACGTGGTGCAGAAATCTAGCCAGTTCAGAAATTAATTACACTTAATCGTTTTAAAGTGCCGAAATTTAGTGCAGGGGGTTAATACACGGAAAATAAGTCAAAATAGCGTAGCACCCAACAACTCAACAATTTCCACATATTGCAGTGTTCCTTTAAAATGCGATTAACAGTTGCAGTAGGAATGATCAATGGGAGAGATATATCAGCAACAGTCCAGTGGTTGCTTTAGATCCCTCATTATGACAATGTGTAGTGTCAAGAGGCAGGTCATCTTTATACACGCACATGTCTGAATCAGACGACCTATTTATTATATAAAAAGGATGAACATTTTTAAATCTCGTCTTCATAATGTTTGGCATTGCTATTACACTGCCGTACTTTTAGACTGTTCCCGGATTTAGTTGGTAAATGTTTGCTCACCAATAAATGTTGAGAATGTTATATGCATGATAGCTGCCTGTCAATAAGTTTTAGATTACATATTTATAAAAGATTTTTTATATACGTATCTCATAACTTGTAACTCATTTTTATTAGAAAAGTAGCGGCGCTAACGTTGATCCAGAAATATACCAAATTGTAAATGTAACACACGAGGACGAAGGTTGGTACGCCTGTTTTGCATCCAACAGTTTAGGTACCACGGTCTCCAAAGCTTACATGCAAGTGGTCGATGAGGAACCAGGTAAAATAGCTATATCAATCACCTTATACGATTCATCTCAAAATGTCTTTAACAAATTCGAAAAATTATTGTCTTTTTTCTCAAGTACTTTGCTATGAAGCACCGGATTTTGAGATAATTTGTATATGCATATTTTTGTTCACCACGTGGATTAACGATTGATTATAGATAATAAAGTTTTAGGGGTAAAGGAAGAGCCCACTAATTTTTTTACTATTGGAATAGTAGCTGCAATTGGGGCAGTAGTTGTGGTTTCCGTTATCACTTTCATGTGCATACATTTTCGACAGAAAATCAAACGGTAGGTAATATTAATACTATGAAAATATCCAAGTCTGATTATCGACAGGCCTTCATATAATTGTAAATCTTCAAACATTACTTTTTCTACTTATTTATTGTACCAAGAACATTCATTTTTAACATTGCACACAAATCAAATGAACAAAGGGCTGCTTGTGTGGTAAATATGAGTTATGTAACATTTCAGTGAAAAGCGAGAAAAAATGATAGCCGTCGAGACCGCAAGGGCTGCCATCAAAACTACCCAGTGGACCAAAAAAGTTATAATCGAAAAGATGACCAGTGCGTCGGAAAATGTTTCGGAACCTTTGGTGAGACGACCCCGTACCAAAGGCGAATCAAGTCTTAACCGAAGTTTTGTTTCAGTTAATGCCGGTGGTGAAAATTGAGAAGCAGAAAACCCAGGTGAACAACTCTGGGGATAGCATGATTTCCGAATACGAGCTGCCTATGGATTCTGACTGGGAAATACCTAGAGATATGTTGCACTTGGGCAAAAATCTTGGGGAGGGCGCTTTTGGTAAGGTTGTAAAGGCCGAAGCAATGAACCTTCTAAAACCTGGAAGCACCAGCGTAGTCGCCGTTAAAATGTTAAAAGGTTAGTAGTTTTTTAAGTTTCATGCTGCGAAGCGAAAGGTTATACATATAGATGAGGACAAACTCGTACATGCCCAGGGAGAGGTGTTAAACTCCCTGTGTTGGAACCGTCAATGCTGAGCTCAGTCCGCCACATCGGGCACACTATACGAGTATACGATAGGTTACTATTCATGTAAAGAGTCTTTCAATAAGGACGCTCAATTTTTAAACATAAATAAAATAAGTGTGTGAGATATCTACTCGATTTTTTTTATTTGAAAGAATATTTTATGGCATTAAGTATGGGATATAACGTCATTCAATGTCCGCCGTGGCTTTACTTGGTGGCACGTATTCGGGAGGTCCAATTTTCGATGATTTTGTCGCATAAATCTGGCTAAATTTGCTGGATGGCGTTCGTTATGCTTGGCATCAATTATTTGCCGTTTATTCGTAGACTTGCAATTTAAGATAGCCCCAAAAGAAGATGTCTAAAAGCGTTAAATCGCACAATTTAGGTGGCCAGTTCAAGTCGCCGCTGAGATGACCACGCCCTTAAATCGCTCATGCAGAATGTCCATCGTGGCATGCGTTGTGTGGCATGTTGCGCCGTCCTGTTGGAACCACACGGTTTCGTTTTGGAAGAAGTACGGACCGATGATTCCGCCAGACCAAAATCCGCACCAAACAATGACTTTCTCGGGGTGCATTTGGTGCTGATGTATCTCGTGTGGATTGGTATCGTCCCAAATCCGACAATTTTGCTTGTTCACATGTCCATTCATCCAAAAATGGGCCTGCACGCTAAAGATTATTCTTTTGGCGAAATTTGTGTCAACTTTCAACTGCTTCAGAGCCCAATTAGCGAACACACGACGTTGTCTACGGTCGTTTATTCGACGTAAATTCGTCAAGTTGAAGTCGCAGAAAAACCAAGTTATTGTGAACGACGAGAGATTGACTGCCTCTGGTTTTCCCGTACACTCTCACGCATATCAGCGATGCTGTCAGCAGACCTTGCGTTTCGATGACGTACGGGTGTTGTCTGATTCTTTATTAAACCGGTTGACTCAAATTTGGCCACCAAACGTCGAATAGTCGACTCGGCGGGGCGGTTGTGCCGAGGATAAAAATCACGTAATGTCCGGAACGTTCCTCGAACGGAACACTGATTTTGAAAATAAAATTTAATGATTTTCACACGTCGTTGAACGCTATAAGCTTCCACAGTGATTTGCCATACACTATCGAACAATTCACAATAGATTTGACATATTTTGCTTTAACAACGTGACCGTTGTAACCTAACAAATTTCGGGCGCCCTCATTGAAATACCCTATAGTATCGGCCCAATAAAGTCCTGCATTTTTATTAGCTAATGCGTCGAGAAATTGACGTGAATGTGAATGCCCATCTTATTCTCAATCTCCCATATATTTATAACCGCGCATTTCTTCAATTTTAATGTTAATAAACGTATAATAATTATTTAGGCATAGCAGTTAAACGTATTTTATATAATTTTATTAAGTTATCATTGTTAATTTTAAAATAATAAATGTGGATCAAGCAACCAACCACCAATACATAGAAACGTTACAAACATAAGAAATGATATATATATATATATATATATATATATATATATATATATATATATATATATATATATATATATATATATATATATATATATATATATATATATATATATATATATATATATATATATATATATATATATATATATATATATATATATATATATATAGATATATATACTATACCTCGGGGCAAAATACTCTTCTTGGTGATACTCCAAAAGTATTGTTTATGCAAGGTCTATTATAGTATTAGATATCACATCAAACAATATGTCAAACATTACTAGCCAATTTTTCCAGAATTTCCAGCCAATAAGATTTCAACCAATAGCAGTCAAAGCAAAGTCCGTGATTACGTTAACGGTTATTAAAATCCGATATTCAAATTTACCTTAAATTAAGATATCTTTAAGTAATCTGAAAATAAACATTGTAGTCTCTTATCAAGTAACGAATTGGATGATGAGTTAGTGTCACTGTTGGGGAAGTTACTATCATTTTATCGTTAGTAGCGTAAATGAGGGAAAAAAGCAATACATTTTTATGATTGCTTTTCAAATAATGTTCAATGTTCCTGTGTTTCCAGATGATTTTGTTGGTGGTACCCTATTAGTTTTATTGACATTATAGACATAATATTTCGGACTATTATTGTGTAATTCTTGATTATTTTTAAATTATATAAGTAAATAGTTTTCACGATAAGGGATATTAAACGTGAGAGAAAATGGTTTTGTGATTACTATTCCTGTATTTTAAAAATCCACTTATATAATCAGATATAAAATTCTAAATGTTCATCAAAGTTTATGCATAACCTATTCGGCACAGAAAATGAATTAACAGCAGAATTACCTAAACAGAGTGATATTAGCTTGTCAAAAAGTATCTGTATCTGTAATATTGGCGTTAAGCCATAAGTATTATGTTAAAATGCACCTATCAAACTTGGTCATACAATTGAAACAAATTCATCAAATAGACAAGAAGAGTGATATATTGAAAGTTTGACGAGACTAAGAACAATTTAATCAAATATTTCGTAGTCTGATGCAGGGCCTGTAAATATAAACACGAATATTTTAATTTTAATAATTCTTTTTGTGGTATTTTTCGTATTAAATATTTTAATGATACTACAACCTTTCTTTGTTTTATCATAATTGTTGTTTACATTATTATCATATAAACACACAGAAATATGTCTTGTTTCTTTCTTAAGTATATTAATTTAATTTTATATATTTTAAGTTAATGACTGAACTATAATATATCATTACTTTAAACGTGTATACGTTGTTAGTATGCTACTCCAAATATTATTATTTTAAACTGATGTTTAGAACACAAATAATAAAACAATTTTTATCGATATTTAAACGAGTTGCAAGGCCACGTCAATTTTCATTTTCAATTTAGAGCGTTTCAATAAATATTAACAGTATTCAGGGCATCCGAATTTCAAGAACCGCAGTCAATGTTATTTCTTTAAATAGGGTACTCTGTAATGAAAAAGTATCCCAAAAATCATATTACACAAGGATCAGTGACTAAAGTGGAGCCGACGTTTTGGAAAGCGGGCACCGGGAAAATAGACACCAGGAAAGAATTGGACAGTCCTAAATTACCACCACAAACTAAGCGTTATATCACAGTTAGTATACGAGAAAATCTACAACAAACACCCTGCGAACTGGCCAAGAACTATGGCATAAGTAAGACGTTTATTTTAAGAATATTGAAAAAAGAAAAGCGGCATCCGATAAAATGACATTGGTTCATGAATAAACCGAAGACCAGATGATCTCATGGTATTCTTTGAAACAACTGAAATGGAAATGTACACAGAAATCCAGCGTTCCTCTTCAGATTATTTTTTTCTAGATAAGGTCACGTTTTCTTTAAATGGAAAAGTTAGAAGACAATGCACGATATTGGTTAACAGGAAATTCCAACTGAATGCACGAGCATCACACCCGATATCTACAAAAACTCAATGTTTGGGTGGGAATAGTGGAAGTTTTACTGGACAGTTTTTGTAAGTTTGGACACACAGAAATCGACTAATTTCCCCTAAAGGATCAGGCTGCGGAGGGTAAGGTTACACATAAGGACAAGGACAAACACGCCCATGCTCAAGGAGAGGGGCGAAACTCCCTCCATTGAGGCCCATCGTACTCTCAGTTTTGGGGCCATAAGGAGCATTAATGAGACAAGTATATTTGGATATCCTTAAACGAGAATTAGTTACCGTGTTGGCTCAATTTTATCCGAACAAACAAGATCCAGACGTAGTGTCTGCCTCGTTGTGATTTCAGTAGAGCACTCATGGTCATTGGACCACGGACCTGGAAATATTTCAAGGTCATTGGATTGGGCGAAGAGGTCCTGTAGAATGGCCGGCTTGTTCTCGAGATTTAAACCCGTGTGATTATTTCTATGAGGCTACTTGGAAAGTATAGTATCACAAAACCTAATATTGGTAACTTGAAGGCAAGAATTAGAAATTAATTTGGGAAATCACAGCTCACGTTGTTAGACACGTTCTTAATTAATTTGAATACCTTTTGACTTTAACCCAGGAAGTTTTTGAAGTTCATTTAGAATATTTAATTTAGGCCAATTTTTATTTATTTATAAATGTTTTAAAACTATATATTTGTTTTTCATGTTTCCATAGTTCAGTAAATTTTAGAAGCAAAAATGTATAATGAGATACAAAATATACCAATTCAAGAGTTAATATCTTGACAGTCATGAAAACAATAGGTGACAACTGTTATACTTTTGAAATAGTCTATTACAAGCTTCTTCAAAAATCCCAGGGCATCTAGTTAAAAAAAAATACATTAATAGCGGTACATGCAATTCGAACGCTCTGTATACTGTCCATATTTCTTGAAACGCTTTAAATTGAAAATAAAATTTGTTTCATTAAGTATAGTTCCAACTTTGGTTCCTGTCTGTATATAAACCATGTCCGAAATGTAATTTGTGTGTATACTTATTTAAAATTCTTGTATTATTTAATGTATTGTACTAAAAAGCAGTTTATATGTTTCATAAAACATAAATTGAAATGAAACTTTAATTTATTATATTATTTTTAAGCCTTCTGTATTTTCATATATTTTTTAAAATATTGGTATATTGAGGTGCTGAATTATGAAATAGAACTTGAGGGCAGAGAGCTTCTTTTTCAAAATATAGATGATAATAAAATATATAGGCAATGTTATTCAAATGATCTTTATTTACTAAGCAGTTTTTATTTTGAAAAATAAAAAAGAAAAAGAATATGATTTTTGTTCATTTTTTAAATATACAGTGGGTACACATATTCTTTGATTACCTGGTGTTAGAAATAGATGTAGTTAATCATAATTCTAATTAATACATATTCTATTAAACTGTAAAAGTTAGTGAATAAAATTAATTATTATTATAAATTAAATAGATAAAGAGAAAACATGTTTTGATGTACTTCTTCCAGAGGGTCATACAGACAACGAGATGATGGATTTGGTGTCAGAAATGGAGATGATGAAAATGATAGGTAAACATATAAACATTATAAATTTGCTGGGGTGCTGCACACAAGGTGGGCCTCTTTATGTTGTTGTCGAGTATGCACCACATGGAAATCTCAGAGACTTCCTGCGAGAACACAGACCATCTTCGGGCTATGAGTTAGCCGTTGGAGAGAAGAAAGAAAAAAAAACCTTGACTCAGAAGGATTTGGTGTCTTTCGCATATCAAGTAGCAAGGGGCATGGAATACCTCGCTTCGCGAAGGGTATATTATTTATTTTCTATAGTCACAATTAGCAGTAAGTAATTGATTGATTTTTTCAGTGTATACATAGGGATTTAGCTGCCAGAAATGTGTTGGTTAGTGATGATTACATCCTAAAAATAGCAGATTTCGGCCTAGCTAGGGACATCCATTGCAATGACTATTACAGGAAAACCACAGACGGAAGATTACCAGTGAAATGGATGGCACCAGAGGCCCTTTTCCATAGAGTATATACTACACAGTCAGACGTGTGGTCGTATGGAATTTTATTATGGGAAATAATGACATTGGGAGGCATGTATTTATATTGGTTTACATGAATGATACATAAAATAATAAATCAGAGCTCTTAAATAATTATTTACACAACGAAGCCTGGCATGGTGCCTTTAAATATAATGGCTTATTGTATATTATTCGGTCAGCATTGACGTAATTTAAAAGCATACAGACGAGACATAATAACAATCAAATATGAATTCATGCACATACTAAATTAGGTCCAAGTGGAACGGTGTCCTTGTGATGCCTTATATAAATACTAGCTTTAATTTTATCATATTCGTATAAAGATATTCGTACATGTACCAAATTTCAGTAGTATGCGTCATAGTGAATTAAGTAGTTATTTATAAATTCTTTTAGGTACCCCATATCCATCTGTGCCGAGCGTTGAAAAGCTTTTCCAATTGCTGCGAAATGGCCATAGAATGGAGAAGCCCCCTTGCTGTTCCCTGGAAATTTACATGTTGATGCGGGAGTGCTGGAGTTATCAGCCGAACGAACGACCAGTGTTTTCAGAGCTAGTGGAGGATCTAGACAGAATATTGACCATTACAGCGAATGAAGAATATCTGGATTTAGGTCTGCCCCAGCTTGACACGCCTCCCTCGAGCCAGGAGTCCAGCTGTGACGAGGACTTTCCATTTCCCCAAATAATAAGCTAGTCATTGTTCCCTACTGGAATTTATACTTTCCATGCAGCGGCTTTTTATAATATTCACTCATCGTGACTGTCATAGCACCATGTAAACTATCAGTATTATGTTTACTAACAGATGAGGCGCCGCTCAGTTAAAATCTCGCTATGTATCACAAATAGTACAACAAAGAAGGAATTGAAGCGAGGTGTTGCGATTTGGTTATTTGTGTGCTACAAACTTTTTTCTATATATATAGAAGTTTTTTATTTTTTTACTTTTATAAAATATTAAAAGATGATTACGTCCATTTTATTTACAAAACTGAGCACACAAATTAGGCAATGGGTTAGCCTTATTGTGAGTGAGGTACAAATACTGTTAAACTGAGTTTAGAGAGGAATAAGTGACGCAAAGCGACAGAGATTTCACTTATGCTGCATTTATTTAATGAATAAGTAGCTGTCTTATTCGCAGAATACCTCTGTGCCTTATTTCTACGTGTCATAAATAGTTAGTGTATTTTTGTCATTGTGTTTTTTAGTTTTAGTTTCACCAAAGATTTTATTGTCAAACAATAACTAACGAATACAGTTTATTTGAAACATCAGAAATAACGTTCATTATAGTTCTTACCAGTAAAATATGTTTAAGGACACTATAACATTTTGATCGCTCACAAATATTTTCAAAGCGTCATGCAACTCCCAGCCGCCTTTTCTCTTCAATAGAATTTAAAAATAGGTTGTCCTTGATTAGTCTTCAGTCTCGTATATGTCTTATTCACTTCTTTAGCATGACGTATTAGTGTTGTTCCATTCGTAATTTCCACCCGGTCAGAACTTTAAGGTCATGTAAACTAGGTTAGTTTATTTTAATATCTTGATTTGTTATGAAATGAGATTGGAGACTAAACAGAATGCATAAAAAAGGGAATAAATAAAATTGTGGCTTATATTTTGGCATTTATTCATAATTGTATTTATTTATTATTAAGTTAATTTTTAATAAATGTGAAATCTTAAAGATAAAACAAAGAATAAGGAGAATCTACATAGATAACTTATAGATTTTTGGTCGAACAGCAGATTCCCTAATTTGCCAAAGGCTGTCGTAAGACGATGTTATTTCTGCGTTTTCAAACTGAGTAAGGCTATCGCTACTATAGTATAGGTTATACATTGGTTACAATTTTAAAAAATTATAAAATTGTTAATTAAGACTGTACATTGCAATTAATAATAATAAATAAAAATATAATAATGAATGTCTTTCATTTTTATTTTTCCTGGTGGTGACAAAATCACCGCGGTCTCAAGTAAATATATATCTTTGTAATTGTAACTGGTTTCAAATAAGAATTTCAGTGACAGGTTTTCATTTGAACAGGCAAATGGAGGCACGTTACTGTTAAATCAAGTGATTTGATAAATGTAACTGATTGATGAGCATTAGCAGTTTATATATGCTATGGCAGACAAACTGGTTGTTTTATCAAAAAATTAGTTATCCATTGGCCAACTTTTCAAAATGCAGCACAATTTATTTCTCTTTTTAAAAAGTTGTTATTTCATTAATGTTCGCCAATATAACTTCTACTAACATTCAATGTATATATTTTCTGTCTTTCTATCTCTATGAACATAGCAAGTGCGAAATGTCGATAAAATAATTGAGAGAAGCTTCTATACGTCTATTAGCACAAAGCATTGAGCGAGAATTTAGTGTTGATCTACTATTTCGGAGATGGCGCCATGGCGCGTTTCTCTCTTGAAAACAAATTTGAAGATATCACACCCAAGCTTTATATCCCAATACAAACGTAAACATTTTAAACAATACAGTGTCAAGGAATTACATATGTTACATGTATATATATATATATATATATATATATATATATATATATATATATATATATATATATATATGTATATATATATATATATATATATATATATATATATATATATATATATATGTATATATATATATATATATATATATATATACATATATATATATATATATATATATATATATATATATATATATATATATCATAGTGGTTATATTTATTAAATCTAGACGCTATCATATGTTATTGGAAATTGTGATTTTTATTATTCGTACTAAAGGGTGGTCCAACCATAATGCACGATGTTAATTGTGAGTCACATCTTAACGTCAAGTTTTTTGCCCAACTTAATTTGACATTTCTTTGTTTCAGTGTTTGGCAAATTCAATCATGGAGAGGTACACAATTGAGCAGCGCGTTAAGATTGTTAAAGCCTTTTACGAAAATGGGCGTTCAAATCAAAATGCATTTCGTGCACTTCGTGACTTTTTATGGTCAGCATAATCGACCAAATGTGTCAAATTTCAGCAAACCGGGTCTGTAGGAAATGTAAAAACACCTGTGCATGCTCGCCCAGTTCGTTCTGCGGAAAACATTGCTGTTGTTCGCGATAGTGTAGCAGAAGAGCCGTCAATCTCGACTCGTCGTCGTGCCCAACAATTGAACATCTCACGAACATCACTGATGCGAATTTTGAATGAAGATTTGAATTTAGACCCTTACAAAGTTCAATTGACTCAAGAGCTGAAGCCTACTGACCATTTCAAGCGTCGTCAATACGCCGAATGGTTGGTTGAACAGACAGAAGTGAATGGTGACTTTACAAAGAAAATCATCTTCAGCGACGAGGCACACTTTCACCTCAGTGGATTCGTTAACAAGCAGAATTGCCGCATTTGGGCAAATGAGAATCCACGTGTGATTGTTGAAAAGCCGATGCATCCACAAAGAGTGACTGTTTGGTGCGGTTTATGGGCTAGCGGCGTCATCGGGCCGTACTTCTTCGAAAATGAGGTCGGCCAAGCAGTTACCGTGAATGGTGTTCGCTATCGCGAGATGATAACGGACTTCTTGTGGCCAGAAATTGAGGATATGGACCTGGACGATATGTGGTTCCAACAGGATGGTGTCACTTGCTACACAGCCAACGAAACAATGGCACTTTTGCGCGAGAAATTCAATGGCCGTGTTATCTCACGTCGTGGCGATGTTAATTGGCCGCCACGATCATGTTATTTGACACCGTTGGATTTCTTTCTTTGGGGATATTTAAAAGAAAAAGTGTACGTCAATAAGCCAAAAACAACTCAAGAGCTAAAGGATGAGATAATTCGGCACATTAACGACATTGAACCTCAATTATGTCTCAGAGTCATTGAAAATATAGACCAAATATATGCCACCGAAGCCGTAGCGAGCATTTGGCCGATATTTTGTTTCATACACATAATTGCCATAGATCCTTCTATCATAATAAAAAATATTAAGATAATTGTCTGAAAACTTTTTGTTTTATTTACAATTAACATCGTGCGTTTTGGTTGGACCACCTTTTATAATGCCAATACGTTTTCTTCAGTATTTTTACTGTGCTTTGTTGATTTTGTCGTGATTTTCATTTGCCGCATATTTATCGTGTCTTCATTTTACCATACCAATATAACAAAGTTGAGTGAGTTATATTAAGAAGGAATGAATAATGTGAACAGTGGCGGCGCTAGCATTATTTTGCGGTTGGGCGAAAATGGGCTGGACATATCTAGGGTGGGTGAGGGTGTTAATTATATTATTTTATGTACGAATGTGATATAAGAGGTTGGGCGACTGGTTGCCTGGACGCTCGCCCACCCGTGCCCACCCCTGGCGCCGCAACTGATGTGAAATAAGATGAAAACAATTAGTTAATGAAATAAATTATCGTAAGCATAAGAGATTACAATTATTGTATTTTAGAAAATAATTACATGTAATAACGAAAGAAAATACGTAATTATGTGTTAAATATAGAACATATCAGCAATGCTTTCGTTGGAGCAATGATGTATATGTAAGATGTAAGTTAAAATGCAATGTACATAACTACGAATATAGCCAGAATACCTACATATGTATACCTAGGAACTTTATAATAGTTATCACAATTGTAATATTAATAAAAATGTTTTTTTTAACGAATTTATTGTGATTTGTTATAATTTGAGGTTGTTACTTGTTGTTCTTATTGTTAATGTTTTATTAATATATTCGATTAAAAGGAACAATCTCTAAACAACAAGATACGAGGTTATAATTATTTGAAAAGCTATTTTTATTTTAAATCGATGTGGTTACGCCATTGCATTGAATTGCATTACAGTTAATTAGCTTTGATATAAGTATCAATCATTTTCATGAATGGGTACATTGTGTATCTACAGAAACATAATTAGTATAACTATCGATTAGAGTGATTAGTGTCGAGATTAATATGTTTGTTACAGTAATATTTAGTAGTTATTATGTATGTACGTATTTACAGAATGTTGACAATGTTATTTTAGTAAAATTATCATAAAAGTGGTTATCAAATATATCTATGATGGAATAATAATCGTTGCAAATATATCATTAAACGATTTTAATGAATTTAGCAATGGGGTTATTTTTTATGCATCTGAAATAAATTGTTATAAATCCTAGAAACCAATGGTTATAATAATATTTGCCTAACACGTTTTTTTGTGGTAGTTGTTATTGCATCACTCTGAATTTTTGCCATAATTATAGACAATATATAATTAAATTTGTATACCATTAAACAATATCTATTTTAATTTAGCTCAAACAATTTTAATCGAAAATACCAATGAATCACATAGAAAATTCCTTAAAATAACCGATCTGAAGTGTAAGTATTTTCTTGTCGTAGCCTAATTTTTATATACATCTTCTGTAACATTTTTTAGACGATCAGAAAGCAACTCATCTCGTCATTATATGTAATATTGTAGTAATCAGGTGATCGGTGATGTTTGCATAAACTCTACAAGCTGGAGAATAGAGTGTTATTAAAATTGATTATTGACAAACTATGGTTGAATTAGTTTAATATACGTATATTACAGCGAAACAGTTATTTTCTTAATAACTTTAAGGTAAATAGATAATTAATTAATATAAATAGAAAATCATATAGTTCCAGTGTTGTACCTTGAGCCACGTCATATATCACTTGTCTTTGAAATAGATATATGCACTTATATTACCAGTTCTTGAATTATACTCCTAATTTTTCTAGGGCCATCAATTTTGGACAAATGTCAGTGTCAAAGGTCCAATAAATTTTCAAAATTATTTGAAAATACTTGAAATACTTTTTAGTATTATTTGATACAGACAATTTTTACAATACACTATTTTTAGTGCTAGTATGTATCTAGTAACTTGAAGTACACCCGTATTTTCATTCACTGAAATCAAGAAAATCTGCAGTCTATTCCATATAATAATTAATTTCTGGAAGTAGAGAATTTAATATTTAATAGAAACCAGTTTTTGGCCACTTCTGACTCGTGCTTATTTACCCCTTGTGGCTATTTCAAATATGGGGAATTTAAAATCGTAATAAACTGGCAATCGCTTGAACTAGCGAATTTATTCGACTGCTATAATTGCCGAAATTAGTAATGAATAAAATGGATTTCGTATAATAAATAATAATTAATATAACAAATAAAACAGTCAACATGAATCTTTAGCGTATATTTTCATTTTTATTGATTTGTATCTTATGGGCGAATTGAAAACCTTAAGGTGAGAACAAAAGATATACAAATTACTGCATTTTGATACTGAATTTAGGTCTTGAATCAGTTCCTGACTAACTTGGCTTAATTTTTCTTATTCTGGTCATAATAATAATATAAACTTAAGATCATTAACTTAATATTCAAACATGCACATAATTTGATGCGTTTTGATAGTTCATAGATATCCTGTATAATTATATAATTATATAAAGTTCATTCGGCATTTGTCCTGAATCGGCGTACCGTGTACGGCACTGATGAGAACTAATAAGTTCGAAACAGCTGTATGTCGTTCGGCTCCGATCTGGAACAAATGTCGAATCCTACCTGTGGCGGGTTTTATTTTTTGAAATACTCATTTGGGATAAGAAATAAGTATAAGTTTAATTAAACATAAAACTATTGAAATTTTGAAATTGAAAAATCGATTCAATATAAATTAAAATAATAAAAAAAAGATACATTTTAGAAAGCGAATGATAATGAATTAATGTTTACATATTAGAGATAAATACAACGCACATACACTATGAATGTTATTTTCTGAATGCGTGCCTTGATTCGCTTTCCGTTTTTCTTTCGTAACCTTTCAGAAAGTTAAACGTGCAATTTTAATGCAACCACACCGCATCCTGTGTTCCAGTTCTTCTGTATATCGAGATCTCATTTATTGCGACCCTCATAAAAAATTATCCAAGGGTGTGAGGCCAGGTAGGCTCGCAGGCCAATTAATTAACGGCATATTCCTTCCGATCCATCTCCTGGGAAATTCATCGTTTAATCAGGGTACAAATTATTTAGTGGTGTTCTTCACGTAGGATGCTAAACTAAAACGTTTTTATTTACGATAGGTATAGGTGATATTTTTTGTTTAGTAATTTAGTATAATGTCTTTGCGGACTGCAGTCAGCCCTTTCGGAAGAGTATGCAAGTGGATTACGCATTATCTTCAGTTGGTTATCTTCAATTATGTTCAATTAGCGATTGTCTGGTGGTTTTTCACACTACGATAAGTGTATACATTATTAACTCCTAAATGAATTAAAATTAAACGCCTTTCAAATTGAATACGTTTTATTGTATACCCTCTTTTTATTGCTTTAATGAAATATCGAAATATGTGTATGTAATGGTGTAAGTTTAGGAAATACTTGAATATTTGTGAATAAAGCCAACTTCTTAAATACATTTGAAGAACTACATGTCCTTGTTTTATCGCACTTTCTATTCAAATCTTTTGTTTTAATCATCCTAATTCTGATGTTCTTGGTCAGTAGATAATAAACGTGCTTCACTTCAAACTAGATATCCAGAGGTTTCTGGATATCTACGAACAATTCCTCTTTTGAAAAAGAGATTTAGTTTTTACTGAAATACAAATTTAAATTCAAACAATGTGACGGCTACAATATAATATCAGTAATAATATTATTAATAAGTAAATAAACGGCAAATAACAGATGTAAAATATCGGCATATGTTGCGTTGTTTGTTGTAATGAAGCACAAGGTGGTATATGCCAATTCAACAAAATTCCCCAGCGGTTTTATTAATATTAAACACACACACACACACACACACACACACACACACACACACACACACACACACACACACACACACACACACACACACACACACGCGCGCGCGCGCGCGCACGCACACGCACACACACACACGCACACGCACACGCACACACACACACACACATTTGGAACTGCTACATCTTAACTTATTTATAGGGGAAGATGTCTTAAGGGCGGCTCTGAGACTATTTACGGCAGGTCTATGGAAGATGAGTGAATGGTCTGCGAGACTGGCCCGCGTCCTGAAGGAGGCAAGTAAGCAGCTCCCTTTTTTAGAGGCAAGCGTGGATCGAGTCTCCCCCATTTTTCTATTTAAAAAAGAACTATCGGTTTGGATTGAATGACTCTTTTAAATAGGACATTTCGGTCTACGCTGATGGTTGAAGACTGCTAGGAAGGTGTGTATATGAGATTTTCTCTGATGATCTACTTGAAGATTTCCCAATCAGTGGAGTAAAGACAGCACAATGAGCCGAATATGATGGGCTAAGTGCATGCGAACTCTGTCTACCCTCCTCTTTATAGAATCTGAATCCATTGAGGTGAGGGTGGTATAGAAAATTGTACACCTGACTCAATATTGCCCTATATTTTCGAAATAAACGGTCCACGTCCCGCGATACCAGATTAGAATTAGTACAAATAACTTAAGTTATTTGTACTTAAGTTAAAAAAGTTTAAATTATAACTGCCATTACATTATATAGACACAATTCAATGAGACGTCGACGTGACTGTACTACGTCTGGATTTTTCGCTACGGTAAGAAACGGGAACAGCTTGAACATCAGGAATATTTGTTAACCACTGTAGGACCACGTCTACGTTAACCACAATGTCCAACGGTTCCATTCCAATTACAGTTGATTAATGGCAAATATGCTACAATGCTATGTGTAAATCTGTTTGGTTGTGGAAGAGCAGAAATTCGTGGACATAACCCATGAAAATCCTCAATGGTTTGAGGAGTTATGTGCAATAAATTCTGATAAGCGGGTTTATATGCAGCTCCATCTGTTACTAACAATGTATTAATTACAGTTACACTAAAGTTCTGTAAAGTCCCCATTGTCAGTCGTTAAATTGCTTCAGCGTTTGTATTCTATTACTTGCATATACAACTTGGGTTGGCTATAAGCACTAAAACTTGTCTTACTTTTCCGCACTCCACTATACGCGGAAAAGTAATGTAATCGTGTACAATTTTTTTTCTAGGTATTATTTTTCGCCTTTCGGCATAAAAACAAAAAAAAAATGGTTTTTAAACCATTTTGTGTGTGTGTATGTCGTTGTCGTCGTCATCGTCGTCGTCATCGTTGTTGTCGTCGGTATTTATCCTTGTTAGCACGATAACTCAACTATATCGTGTCGGATCGATCGGGTTATTACTGATTCTGATCGGGGACGTCTCCCAGACAACACTCATTGATTTTGAGGTGGATAGGACACACCCCACCCTGTCCATGGGTCATGAGAAAGCACGATGGTGGACTATTTGAGAATTTTTTTTTGTTAACACGATAACTCAACTAAATCGTGTCGGATCGATTGGGTTTTGACAGATTCTGATCGGGAACGTCTCCCAGACGACACTTATTGATTTTGAGGTGGATAGGACACACTCCACCCTGTCCATGGGTCATGAGAAAGCACGATGGTGGACTATTTGAGAATTTTTTTTTGTTAACACGATAACTCAACTAAGTCATGTCGGATCGATCGGGTTTTGACTGATTCTGATCGTGGACGTCTTCCAGACAACACCTATTGATTCTGAGGTGGATAGAACATACTCTACCATGTTCATGGGTCATGAGAAAGCACAATGGTGGACTATTTGAGAAATTGTTTTTGTTAGCATGATTTTTCAATTAAATCGTGTCGGATCGATCGGGTTTCGACTGATTCTGATTAGGGACTAGACGACATCTATTGATTTTGAGGTGGATAGGACACACCCCACCCTGTCCATGGGCCATGATAAAGCAAAATGGTAGGCTATTTGAGAAAAATTGAGAAAAGTAGAACTGTCGCATAAAACACATATTCTGCGTTTATGTGTTGGTTTATTTTTTCACGGCCACTCAATTTCGAGATAGAGATGTTCTACGCGCGGAAAAGTCCGTTTTAAGGTTTTAAAACTGTTTATTTTCACTTGCACTTCTTGATAATTAGGTCCCAGATTTGTATTACGCATAAACTATCGTGTGTGCTCCATTTCTTTATTTTACACGAGGAACATATCGGTGGAATTACTGTTTGGAAAGTAATGGCCATGGAGCAACAAATGTGTTTCAAGGGTTTTGTTGTACACACGCTTTATAACAAATCGACAAGTAGAAGTTCCATATTGGTACCTACTTCAAAACGATTTTCAGAAATTTGGAACACATATATAATGCTTACGAACATTTTCGAGTTATATAGTTGGCAACAATGATTTGGATTGACATATAACATGTAAATATAAATTTATATAATAAAACTTAAAAGAAGGAGCAATCTAAAAATATATTTTATAATTTATTGATATTATTAAGAATGATCCTTTCATCGTATACTTGAATCGGAATTTATTAACTATGTTTTAAAATGTGAATAATAAAGTTGAGGAATGATTATTATTTTAAGGAATTAAGTAACGTTTTTTAACATGTAACGCGAAAACGCACTTTATTTTCATGAGAAATTAATTTAAATATGATTGAAATGAGTACCGTACCATTTTTATTAATAATACATGTGTATTGTTTATAAAAGATGAACGACAAAAACAACAGCATCAACATTTCTATACATTAAGTACTCGAAAATTCTGCCTTCATTTAAAGCACAGAGGTGTATATACTTATTTCTTTAAATTGTTAAACATATTATGTAATATCTTCTTCATTATCACCTGTGTATAATGTAATTGTTTAACGAACTAATTAAAAATTGAATGATGTCAAATCGGGTGATCGTGGACGCTACAGGCCATGGTTGATTGTTTGGTCATCATACAATTCGTATAGAAATTGTGATGGGCCGCAGAGCTATTGTACCGTTTTATTGAAAATAATCTTCAATAGTCCATCTTCGTGCAGTTCTATAAGAATTCTAGAATATTTCGTCCATTTGGAAGAACACTATGGTATCTCGAAAAGTACAAGTTTCAGGAAAGTGATTTGAAATATTTAAAGAATTCAACTTCCAATTTTCTTAAGGATGGCAAGGCATTAGTCTGAAATTTTCGCTTCATAATCTTGGATATCTATAGTAACACTTCCCTCATTATTTTCCTCCAAGGCATGGACGATAGATCTGATATATGATAGGTGAAAGCTCTGATGATTCAGATGAAATTAATAGAAGTTCAAAAGGAGAAGAAGAAGAAAAATTGTTCAGGTTTATTAAATTTTTTAAAACAAATGCATTATTTGGTAAAAAAATATGGTTTCAATAAAAAAAATTATTAATGTAATCATTTTTTAATGTCATTATTATGAAATACATATTTCATTGTCCTGATTGACCAATATTTATAAATTATTTTTTTCAATAGTTGCAGCTGAGATACGATAAGGTTTGACGATAACATTTTATATAAAAAGATTACTTTAACTACACCATATTGTGAGCTCCTTTACACTTGTTTGCTCACACTCATCTAGAGCGAGAGTAATTAGTCAATTCATGGCAACCACTACTTGTGGCCATTGTTTCACAGGCAACCATGTATTATCGTGTACGGCAAAAAATAAACTTCAATTCAGTATACTATTTTATTGAAAAACACGATGAGTGTAAATAATTAACAATAAGATCCTGCTTACATCTGGCAACCTAGAGGTTGCGGCTAACTAAGAGCTGGCAACCATTTTTTTTTAATTTTTCACATCATTTCCTTTCAAATAACGTTTAATTCACTTAAAATATATATAGTTAGAATTCCTTAAAATAAATTAATTACAATATAATTAATTAAAGGTAATCGTGGCTAATTTTTGATAGGCTACCTGGCAGCAATGTATTACATTATCATTAATCATTCATTTGAATTATAAGTTTCATTAAAAAAAAAAAAAAAAACAGATACCTGCAAGAACGAGCTGACGGATCTTGTACTAATACGGCAACAAGAATAGGAGACCTATTTTTAGGAGGAGGAAAAATAGGAATAGGAGGAGTGATCAGTTGATGACTGAGCTAGTAATTGATTATGATTAAAATTCAGTTTTAATTATCTGATAGTGTCAATTTGGTTGGCGAACGCGCGTCATATAATTAATCTGTCGGTGTTCGTCTCCTGTTTTTTAGTTTTCATAGAACAGAAATTGGTTTTAATATTTTTAGTGTATTTTTCCGTGACACCAATCAATCTACATCTCTCTGTATTTTAACTCATTACGTAAATAATTGTGTTTGATATTGAACTTTTCTAAACGTCAGTGGAAAAAATGTTTTCTTATTGGACCGAAACGATGTTTCTGTAGGCCGCCGGGCCACAGTTTTTGAAAGTTGTTAACGCTTGAATTTGGAATCGGACGTCCAGAGTTTTGCGTGTGGGAATCGTTATTTGAAGGGTAGATTTTTTTCGTGTACAGCTGGATGTCTCACTGTTTCGAAAATTTTCGTTCGTAGCCCAGAGGGGAGTACATCGTTCATGAACTACATCTCGGGATGGGGTAGCGCGGGGCCCTTTTGGGCGTGCGAATCGGGATTCGGGAAAGCAACCGCCGCAGTTGCCCAGTCACTATTCCTGCCTCCCATGCAGCACCAGCACAGGGCTTCGCGGTGTCGGCGTCAGTATTTCGCACGCTGCGCGTCAGAAAACAAAAACACTGGTAGCGCTACTCCAGCTCCTGCTTGTACTAGCATCACTTGCCAGCTGATTCCGGCCCACGGCCCGTAATCACGTGCCGGGCCCCCCTGCGACACCGCCACCGTGAAGTGCCACTCGGAAGACTGAGGGACTGAAGTTCACCGGTCTTAGAGGGTAAGTCCGACTTTTCGGGTTATATTTTTGTCTGGCCGCATCGCAGCTGTTCTTATTCTTCGCCTATATTCTATATTTCTTTTAACGAGTTAAGTACATAATAATTTGTAAGGTTTTTAAGAAAGTGGCAGGCGCGTTGATAGATATATTTCCAGTCAACAAAAGCACGTGCCTTTGAATATTTTCGTATATTTATCTCAGGAATATAACAGTTTAAAATTACAATAAAACCTTTTACCCAAATATTCGTGGACATACGCCAGAAATTAAATATTACAGAAAATAAATATATATTATATTTTATTTCGGCATAAAAAATATATTTACAAAATAAAAATTAATATTCCGTAGTTGTAATCGTTATTAATACAGGAGAAATAAAATTTATCTAACGCTTTACAACAAAAATAAGGCAAAAGAAACACGTCTTTGTCCCATGTCTTCAAAGTTGATTTAGAGCTTAGGCAAACTTAAATAAAACTCAAAAATAGACACTAAAACTTATTCAAAATACAATAAAACAAAACAACAAAAATCCTTTCTGCAGCACAATTGAAAAGTATAAATTCTATAAGATTTTTTCAGAAAAATCGCTCGGACATATCAACAGCTTTTATTACATATTAATTATTGATAAAAATTGTTTCTGGAAATTGTACCGTCTTCTGTATTTTTTTTTATAATGGGTCCAATTTTGTTTTACGGAATTCGCCTTTAATATTTCAGGTATAGTCAAACGCGGTACGTTTCATTAGAATTTTTCTGAGAAAAATACATCGAGTTAAAAATAATCTACATTGCAATAATCGATAATAAATGTAAACGGAAATACCACCCTGAATAGTTAGAATCGACTTCGTTCTCGGCTTGGTAATTTAAAAGGTGCAACGAGAGAACAGCTAATTTCTGATAGGAATACATTTTATCATGAAATGATCGCAAACTTCTCAGCAATGTATTCTTCGTTAGGGCAAGATAAAATATCAGAAATATGTTGGAACATTTATTCTTGTGAACGTGTACATGTTTGGTATTAATATAGTTTTACTAATTATTTTTACTTGTTTTAATATACTAAGATAATAATTTCTATTGCGCTGAGTATCTATGGCCGCAGGTTTTATATTGCGCTGATATAAAACAGTTGGGTATCAGTATGGATACGACAGTGCAGGAGGTATACAGTTCAATTAATTGTAAGTTAACGCCTGAAATTGTATATCATATACCTGTATGTTGCTTTAATATTCGTCCAGGTGCACGTTGGGGTAATGTGTACTTATTTGTTTTTTGTAATAGGTAAATATTGTCAATTACACTCTTACCTATTTTAAAACAATTGAAAAAAAAATAATGCTGCAAGTAAAAAAATAGTGTCAGTGAAATATAATTTAAAAATCTCTATTTATTAAACGGCTGTTTTCGTGTGTGTGTGTCACGAAATTTTTTGGTCGATGTACGAAATGCTTTTCGTTCGATTGTCGGCATTTTGACAAAATCAGTTTTTGTTTTTTGATCCCAAGCTTCTAGAGCCAAGCTCCGGAGGTGCCTTCGATATGAGCGAGGAGGCGGCGCTATATTATTTGTTACTTTATTAATTTTTACAATATACATAAAAATGATAATTCTGTTAAATTACTACAGGAAAATGTGGTTCTCACGTATGTGGCTGTGTTCATTGTATGTATTGTAATGTCAAAAGTTGTAATTAAAATGAATTTGACAACTGAGTAATTTAAAAAAAAATGTAAGAACTTTACTGAGTTTACGTGACTTCTTTTATGTACTATTCATAGTTGAAAGTTCTCGATGTCTTTTTCAATTCAGTTCTTCGAAATGCACTTCACAGGATGAGTGATAACCTTATACTGAATGTGTCAAAGTGATAGTATATCAACAGCTTCTGTTTACTATAACACATGCATTTTTAAGCAATCTAGGTGTATACCGTGAAGATTTGAGTGAAAACAGTTCAATATCAATAAAATTTTACTGCCTTTTGTATCTAGTTATTTCCGTTTTTACATGAATTTAAAACTTTATTTATTCATTTAGCAATAAGTATTAGAGGTTGATGAAATAGGCACATTAAGGGGAATTAAAAAATATACGGGGTGTTATATTAAAACGTCATCTAGTACTGCACATAATGAATCACTCTGAGTATTTAAAATTTCGTTTAGAAGACCTTTTAGGTTAAAAATCTACCTGTATGTTTACCATAGACCTCTAAAATAGCCCCAAATATTTTATTCCATAAGTAGTTTCCACCCTGTATGAAAATATATCTTCCTATTTAAAAAAATACAAAGGCGACGGCCGCCAAAAATATATGGAACACCTCGTATTACAAGCATATTTTATTTTGTAGAAAATAACATTTTTTGGCAACAGCAGGCAATGTTTTCTTAACAGAGATATGAGACTTCCGGGATGGACACCCTGTAATTATCTGCAGTTACAATTTTAAATGTTTGTCGGATATTAACATTATCTTCTATATTTTCGAGTGTGTAGAGGCATAATTTCGCGAATTTTCGTCGATTTCATTATCCCTATCATTTCTATTAACTTATATATGTCGATGTTGTAGGCTAAACTCGAATAACATTCCTAAAAACATTAATAGTTATCCTATATTTACCTTGGCGTATATTTATTTGGGGCTATACTTAATTGATGAGTTTTCAACAACCTTCTCAGAACTTTTATTTTCAGTCGGAACAAGAAAGTTTTACTTTGAAAGTAAGATAACTATTGAAAAGTGGTAGAAATAATATGATGTGTAATAAGAATGGTCCAGAATCGTAAAACTGACAAAAGTGTTTTAAGGGAATTGAAAAAGTAATTTATATATTTGATTTCAGCTATAATATGCTTTTATATGAAGAATAATCTTTCAAAGTTTATTGTGAGTGGATCGATGTTGATCTAACAAATTAGTTTCACTTAAATCAGCATACTCGCAACACTAGCTTCAACAATGAAAATGTTCTTGTTTGTTAATATTTTCAAACCGTTGACGTTGTTTTAATTTGTCTTTAAATAACTGAATCTCCGAAATTGAGTATAATAGTATAATAATCATTGGATTGTGATTGCGAGTGCATTTTAGAAATTACTCTACATGTCTTCTAGAAATTCAAATTCGTATCTTCAATAAATATTGAAATTGACTGGCATCATGTGACTGTAAATTCATCTTTTGGTATTACTCCAATATGATTAAAGGAAATCAAGATCATTTATGAATATCCTTTAAAAAATCCATACCGACCTCTTACGAATTTTCTTTTAAAGACATGTAAATGTTATTTTATCTAACATTTAGAACAATTATTTATGTTTTCGAAAGATATGTAAATCCTGGAAGGAAATATGGAGCACTAGGCATAAAGGCTCGGACATTTGCGAGAAATCGGGTAATCTTATAAGAACTTGTGGGGAAAATCCTAGGAAGTCTAATGAAGTTTCTTTTGGAGAAGAGTCAGTTATCATATCCGTATCTAATGCTTGTTTTTTTATGGAATTCACTAAGTACCAGCATGGTGCTGAGACGAAGAGGTGTTGTTACGCTCCAGTGTTATTACTTATCCTATACTAGAACAACTTATCCCAATTTGTTTTATTCATGTAATGCAGACCCATATCTCTTCAGTAGTGGGTAAAGAGCAGCAGTCCTGCTTGGCCTACATCGTACCTTCAAAGGCCCACGTCTGTTCGAATATTGGCGCACATCTGTTATTTGTCCGTTTCTTCTAACCCATCTGTATTCCCGGCTTCATTTGCGTTGCGATATTTATATAGTAGTACATACCACAATTCGATTTCATTTGAAGGCAATTGAATCAGTTTGATGTCGATGAGGTACTGATTGTTTTTATTGCAACCTAGCGAAATATTACCAATGCCATAGAATCGATAGCATAAGTACTAGCGAAATAGTAGCCAAAGATTACCAATACCGTAGAACATTGAAATTACATAGTATAGTGTTGGTATATTTAGGATATGGGTATATGATATTTCAAATAGGTGTCATTGAAATAGTTGGCATTCTATTATTTAAATCTTCAAATATTAATGTTAAATTAGTGTGAACATTGAATTAGGTAATTAATCGATGTTGTAAGTAAACCTGTAATAAGTACCATTGATAAGTAGAGCCTACTTGGATGCCTCATCAGTGGCGATGCCGTATATAAAAGGTGGTCCAACCAAAACGCACGATGTTAATTGTAAATAAAACAAAAACTTTTCAGAGAATTATCTTAATATTTTATATTATGATAGAAGGATCTATGACAATTATGTGTGAAACAATATATCGGCCAAATGCTCGCCACGGCTTCGGTGGCATACCTCTATCCGATGGTCTATATTTTCAATGACTCTGAGACATAATTGAGGTTCAATGTCGTTAATGTGCCGAATTATCTCATCATTTAGCTCTTGAATTGTTCTTGGCTTATTAACGTACACTTTTTCTTTTAAATATCCCCAAAGAAATAAGTCCAACGGTGTCAAATCTCATGATCGTGGCGGCCAATTAACATCGCCACGACGTGAGATAACACGGCCATTGAATTTATCGCGCAAAAGTGCCATTGTTTCGTTGGCTGTGTGGCAAGTGGCACCATCCTGTTGGAACCACATATCTACCAGGTCCATATCCTCAATTTCTGGCCACAAGAAGTCCGTTATTATCTTGCGATAGCGAACACCATTCACGGTAACTGCTTGGCCGACCTCATTTTCGAAGAAGTACGGCCCGATGACGCCGCCAGCCCATAAACTGCACCAAACAGTCACTCTTTGTGGATGCATCGGCTTTTCAACAATCACTCGTGGATTCTCATTTGCCCAAATGTGGCAATTCTGCTTGTTAACGAATCCACTGAGGTGAAAGTGTGCCTCGTCGCTGAAGATGATTTTCTTTGTAAAGTCACCATTCACTTCTGTCTGTTCAACCAACCATTCGGCGTATTGACGACGCTTGAAATTGTCAGTAGGCTTCAGCTCTTGAGTCAATTGAACCTTGTAAGCGTATAAATTCAAATCTTTATTCAAAATTCGCATCAGTGATGTTCGTGAGATGTTCAATTGTTGGGCACGACGACGAGTCGAGGTTGACGGCTCTTCTGCTGCACTATCGCGAACAACAGCAATGTTTTCCGCAGAACGAACTGGGCGAGCATGCACAGGTGTTTTCACATTTCCTACAGACCCGGTTTGCTGAAATTTGCGCATAATTCTCCCGATTGTGGACACATTTGGTCGATTATGCTGACCAAAAAAGTCACGAAGTGCACGAAATGCATTTTGATTTGAACGCCCATTTTCGTAAAAGACTTCAACAATCCTAACGCGCTGCTCAATTGTGTACCTCTCCATGGTTGAATTTGTCAAACACTGAAACAAAGAAATGTTAAATTAAGTTGGGCAAAAAACTTGACGTTAAGGTGTGACTCACAATTAACATCGTGCATTACGGTTGGACCACCCTTATATATATATATATATATATATATATATATATATATATATATATATATATATATATATATATATATATATATATATATATAGTTGTTTCCATGACGTCCAGTACGATAAAACAATTATCTTATAAATAAATCACTGTCCAGCATCTAAAGATGTAATATTTGCATAGTTAAAATTGCGTTTCAAATTATTTAATGGATCTATGTCAGCATTGTTATTATAAATATGTCTCATTGTAAATATTTTGAATTTTTATTTATTAAATTGTGAAATGTTTCCCTAACGCGAATTTGATCGATTTTATCTGCCTGTATCTAACCACAGGTTTCTTTCAGAAGGATTCTATAGCGTTGAAGTGTAAGACTCTCTTAAACCTATCCCCCATCGTATATCCACATCCTGTTGGCCACATAATGCTTTAGAATCAATTGTCTCGTCCACGGTTAACCACAATTTTGTATTATATATTTAGGATTTAATATTATCTAGCTGTGCACAAGTAGTGAATGTTTATACAATGTAGTTTATCTTGAAGATTTTCGTGTAGATTTATGTTTGTTCAAAAACTGACGAAATTGTTGCGAAATTTGATTTTGTTTACTGTTGTAAAATTTTACGTTATTCAATATTAGCTGTTTCCGACCACACGTTGCTGTGGCATTTTACCTCTCACAGATGTGACATCTATATAATGGTAGGTATAAAAAGACGCGCGTATAATAATGCAACGTTGTGTCAACATTGCAAAGCAATCGGTGAAGAATTTTCGTAGATTGAAGATTTTGAACAAACGAACGTTTACATTTTCATTTATATAGATGAATAGTGGCGAGCTTCAAATAAAACCAAGCATGTTATCTCACACCGATTTATTCAAATAACGGTGTTTAACTCTTGTGTGTCTCTATATTATTGTGTAGTGTTGAAGGTATCGATAATATACGTGTAGTTACTATAATAAATACACTTCACGATATATCTGTGATTATGCCTTCTGATGTATTAACCTTCCGCCGGGTGCACTCTAAATCCAAACACATTCGGGCGCAATGCATCTGAAAGATCCATATAAAATCTTACACAATTTAGATTTTAATGAGGTGGAGACTCAATTAAACGCTTACTTTAATTAATACAATACAATAATAAATATTTCACACTAGCTTTTAATCGCAGTAATTGAATTTACATAAAGGAACTCATTTCATGTTGTAAAATAATAAATTTGGAATATTTTTGTGGGAGAACCAGCTATTTACATGTTTTTTCTGTTTTAAGGACAAAATAAACAGATAAATAATGACGTAATCGGGCGCAATGCATCTGACAGATCCAGGCAGCCTATACAAGACCAGGGAATTTACTTAAAAAAATCGACACCATATCGAGAAGAGTGGTTTGGAGCTAGGAAGCTATGAGGGAGTTCGAGTTAATATTCGTAATACACACGAAAGGGCAAAGAAAAAAGTGGCCGCCGGATCTCACAGATCGCCTGCGCCCGACAGAAGGTTAAGAAGAAATAAATGTAGCGGCCCTAGTATTCAACAGCAGTTTCCAACATGCTTGTACATTAGTAGATATAGATTATATTATTAATTCTGTCATGAAATCATATATGTATTGATTTCCAGTTAAATAACCTGCACTGTAATTTTTTTTTTATTCGTAGAATATTTATTATAATTTGCATTCAGCACAATTCTTATTTTAGATTCAGGTGTGCCTATTTCTTTTTTTTTTTATAAATTGCAAGATCGCAGAGACATCGTTAATAAATAACGACGATAGTAATGTAGCATACAGATATATCGATCGTTTTGAAGGCGATTTTAATAATTGAGAATAATATATAGGTGACATACATGTCTGCGTTTTCCTGGTACCATCTTACATTTGTTCGATGGTAAATTTTTAATATTAGACATTTTAAGACACGATCAATTTGACATGTAATATATAATATGTACGAGTATTAAAAGTCCTTGTCTTGCCAGTTACGTGAATTTAGGGTTATTTTCCGTTTTTTTTTGATATGTGACATCCTTGAAAAATGATATAAATGGTTCGTTTTAACAGCATTTTAAAGCCTCGCATATATTGATGATGCTCTCTCTGTAAAACTATGTATTACTGATGTTGGTAATTAATTATATCTGGTATATATCGACCTCAATGCTATATTTATAGAATCATTTATATTGTTTGTCATTCTTCTGCAAGATTAATTACGTCGCCTGATTTATTATTTTTAACTCCTTATCTTTTGAGAGTCCTCCACAAGTTTGTTTCCATTCTTATTTCACGCCTCTTGGGTTATTTTTCTTCGTTCCTTCAGTAGCTTAAAATATAACACTCGATAGTTGGTTGAGCCACCTCCGTACTTGATCCAATTTTTTTCGAATACCATTTTCTTTACAGAATTTTCAGTTTTGTGGACTCCAACGGTATAGATTGAAAATGGCATGTCCACTTCAATAACGTATGTATTGTATTTTGCGCTACAGACTCTCAAATGCAGAATGTTTGTGTTGTTGATACGAAACCATTGTAATAAAATTAAATTTCGGCCGAACACAAAGCGCGTCAATTATGTACATATTTTTCCGTATGTAATATTAAAATGTGATTTTACTGTACATAATGGTCCAGAAGTGGATACCACAAATGATACGCTGGACTAGATATGAGTAGAATAGAGGGCTGCCTTTTAAGTTTTTACAAAAAGTGAAAAAGAAACGAACAAGTTCGAAACAAAGTGTTTCATTGCTTTTCGAAATATTCGCCTTTCAGGTCAATACATTTTTGCATACGCTCAAACCAATTCTAGAAACATTTTCTCCACTCTGAAGTTGATATCGTAGAAACATGGTTTTGGAAGGCTTCAATATCTTCTTGGGGTGATGAAAATCGCTGTCCACGTATCTTTTGTTTGACAATGGGGAACGAGTAAAAGTCATTAGATAATAAATCGGGTGAATACGGGCAATGAGACATTAATTTGATATTTTTCTCCTTCAAATATTCAGTTGTTTGACGTGCTGTATGGGAGTTGGCATTGCCGTGATGAAGAATGGTGAGCCGTTTTTTGTTGTTTTTCCGTATTTCATCGAAGACCGTTGGTAAACAAATTGTTGTATACCATTCAGCATTAACAGTTCTGTGATCCTCTAAAGGAATGGTTGCGACGTGCCCAGTACATCCGAAGAAACAAGCGATCATTTTCTTGGAAGTGATCCGTGAACGAACCACTTTAGTGGATTTCGATTAATTTTCAAACACCCAAACAGTTGACTGTTGTTTGCTTTGCGATTCATATGAATACATCCACGTTACATCTCCTGCAGCAATGCTGTATACGAATTTTGCACGTCCTCGGTCGAATTTTTCCAGCATTTCCTGACACCAATCAACACGAGCCTTTTTTTGCGCTTCAGTCAAATTATGCGGAATCCATCTGGAACAGATCTTTCTCACAGCTAAATGTTCATACAAAATCGATTATATTGAAGTCTGCGATATGCCAAGAGACGCCTCTATCTGTCTGTAAGTCACATGCTGATCTTCTTTAATCATGCTGCGCACAGCATCGAGGTTTTCTTGAACGACAACCTCTTTTGGTCGACCCTCACGACATTCATCACTGACGGACGCAAGACCACGACGAAATTCTGCAAACCAATTGTGAACAGTCTTGTCTGATGGTGCTTACCAAAAGTTGCACGAAGCGATTCTATGCATTGTTGTGAGTAAGGCCTTTAAAATCGTCCAACACAAACGTTCATGGGTGATTTCCATTTTTGCACAAACTTGGTTCTTTTAAACGTCCACTATCAACACACTACTCGGTTAATTTCTAAATTGCCACTGGCTTCGCAATAACAAACGTCAAGGTTCACGAATACAATGATGCTACATCTCAGTAACACCGTCGATTGGTCGGTTGTAAAAACTTAAAAGGCAACTCGTAAAAACGGGAGACCAGTTTTCCACAAACACCCAAAGATAAACTGTTTGCTGACGTTCGTTTGGCGAACCAAGTTGTCATTATTGGGAGTTGATTAAAACTAATTTAGTTTTAATCATCTCCCAATAATGCAGACGTTCTTCAACATAATTGAAGAACGCGCTTCGAGCAACGTGTAATCTCTCGGTATTCGTGGAAGCCTGATATCCTGTTTTTGTTATAGTATCGAAGCTTCTAGTTCCTTCTCAGAAAAATAGATTGAGGAACTGTTATTCTAATGCCCATAATACATGAACGATACGTTGATTTTACCAAAATTTCCATTCTACACTACGAAAACTCCCGTTTCTCGTGATAGCGATTTTTAGCGCTTTCAAAGGGGCGTTGAGTATAGAATTAGGTGAATAGCTTCACGAAGAATGGACTAATTAACGTCGGGGACATCGAGAATAGTACCAAAAAAATTACAGAATATGTAATTTTTATGATTTTCTCAAGGAAGCCATGCTTACCCATTTTCATTCCATTTATGATAATATTCAGAAATGTCTGTGTCACAGGAAATAAACTGCATTTAACTTTATTTATATGCCACTAAAATATACAAAGTATATACAGCAGTGATATTACTATTCTCCGGTAGACATATCAAACGTATGTAATAAGTATATGAAATTAGTGTAGTTATTTGGAAAACGTAGTTGCAAATTTAATTGTTGAATACCCAAATACTGGCCATTTTCAATGTATAAATGGCTCTCCGGAGTTGCTCTACATCTTTAAAATAAAATAAAACAACCCATTGCCTATGTTGGATATCATTTTCGTCTGTTATTCTTCTCTCCTGCAGATATGTAATCATCATCATGAGGTCATCAGTCCTAAGACTGGTTGGACGCTAATCTTCAGCTTCTCCTATCTTGTGCTAACCTACGCATTTCGCTAATTGTGCTACAACCTACATCCCTTACTATTTGTGAGCAGTAGTCTAATCTAGGCCTACCTCTGATAGATAGATAGATATCTGATAGATATGTAAATATGAAATTAATTGACTGTTATCGTCTACATGTTGTACATAGCTGATAAGACATAAATTTCATTATATCTGCTAAATCAAAGAAAATTAAGTACTGCTAGTCAATAATAGGAACAAGTCTCTATCGAACCGCCAACGAAGTGCGCAGTAAATAGCATGGTCTAAGTAAATATCCGCCCTCTCTCTTTCTTCTGCGTATACATAGAGAAATCTCACACTTTTTCCTATTGTTGACGAAGAGTAATTAAATAGTTTAGCTTGAAATTCACAAATATTTGGTTTATTCGTGTGTTTCGTCCTGGTTTAAATGTTCATGTCATGGTTAATAATAATTGCATTAAGACTTTGATGTCAATGAACATTTATTTGACGATATTTTGGACACTAGAGGTAAATTAGAAGTAAACGATTCATAACATTAATTTTTTGGCATTTAGTTGAGTGTTATGACCCTTCCTTCTAAAAATAGGCCTATGGAGTAAAATATAACAAGAACGATTGCATTGCTACAAAATAAAGTTTAAGTTGGTCTTAATATCTATAATTTCCGTAAGAAAGGGTCTCTCAATAAGGACGCTCGATTTTTAAACGTAAATAATACAAGTTGTGTGTGAGACAGCCACTCAATGTTTTGTGGCTTGCGCTATGTGACACGTAGCGGCGTCCTGTTACTCCACATGTCGTTGGTATCCATATCATCCAGTTTAGGCTACAAGAGTTGCTTATCATCGATCTATAGTGCTCGCCGTTAACGGTTATGGCAATACCAGTTCCCTTTTGGTAGAAGTACGGATCGATGATTCCGCCAGACCAAAATCCGTATTAAAACAGTGACTTTCTCGGGATGCATTTAGTGCTGGTGTATATCATGTGGATAAGTATCGTCCCAAATCCGACAATTTTGCTTGTTCACATATCCATTTATCAAAAACTAGGCTCGGATTTTTTTGGCGAAATTTGGGTCAATTTCCAATTGCTCTAGAGCCCAATAAGCGAATACACGGCGTGGTCTATGGTCGTTTACCTTAAGTTTCTGGGTCAGTTGGATTTTATATGGGTGCAGACCTAAGTCCCGACGCAAAATTCGCCAAGTTGAAGTCGCAGAAAGGCTACGTTCTTGTGAACGACGAAAAATCGACTGTCTCGGGTTTTTCCGCACATTCTCACATACAGCAGCGATGGTTTCAGCATCTTGATTTCGGTAACATACGGGTGTTGGCTGATTATTTATTTATCAAACTGGTTAATTCGAATTTGGCCAACAAACGACGAATAATAGACTCGGCGAGACGGTTGTGGCGAGGATAAAAATCGCATAATGCGGATAACGTTTCTCAAACGGAACGCTATAAGCCTTCATGGCAATTTGCCATACACTACTGAACAATGTACCGTAAGTTTGGCAGATTTTGATTTAATAACGTGGCCGTTATAGCCTAACAAATTTCGAGCGTCCCTATTGAAAGACCTTATAGTTTCTGATAAATACTCAACCATGATTTATAGGCTTCTAACCTGAAGAACCAAAATATCCATAAGCATAACGTTAGCCCAGCATACTTTATTTAAAAGTCAGGCTTTGTCTTATACCCTTGGGATGCCCAAAAACTTCAGTCCTTCATGTATAGTTTTGGATGATCTTTTTTGTTTGTACGCAATAGGCAGATAGTTTTGGAGGATCCCTTTCCGTTTGTTTGCAGATGTTCTAGAGACTTATTTGTTAGATAAGAAAAAAAGTGTCTTAAATTTGATATGTTAATTCAAGCAATAACAAACATAGTTTGTTTGGTTGTATTACTTTCGATTTGATCAAGATGGATTGCGATTTTCTGATCGTTTGGTATGGAAAGGTGGTTTTTAATGTCATGGAATTTTCCATGATGATCCAGTTAGTTCAGAATTTGGCGGAAACTGTTTGAATAGTTTCCTATTTGGTTGATCCTGCTATGTCGCCATCACTTTAAAGAAAGTATGTAAAAGAGCCAAACAATGTGATTATATATATCTTTATTTTATTGCCTGTTGCTATTTAGGTGAAGCAGAAAATAGACATAATATATTTATATACATACTACTAAATGACATGGAAAACGCAACACCTAGAAGTAATTGATATTTATTACAAAACTCTGTATATACTGTCATAGGCTACAGGCAAGCGCTGATAAAATTTTGAAAGCTGCCGTAAATGATATTTTTAACTACCGTTTGTGTTTCTCTCAACGCTAGTTAGAGCTGTCACAAGTCGTTACGGTCTTAGTGGTTTAGTGTGTTTAATTTTGGTTTATTCGCTCATTCCAGTAAGAACAATACCTAGAGGAAAAAGCTTAACAATCTTACTAAGCTTAGCGGGTTGGGAAGAGGTCGTATTAATGTGGCGTGCATGGAATACGAAGATCCAGAGGTACCGGTCGCCAAAGACGCACGTCAGAGCGTCAAGATCGTCGTCTCATATTATTGACCGTAAGAGACATATATTTACGTTTACTCGAACTGTAGTAAGTGGGTGGATTAATGACAATGTAGATGGAGAGTATTGCCTATAGTTGCAGTAGCAAGTCGTGGCTATATATATCGGATGTTCTACAACCAATCCTGTTTCTCACAACGTCACCGAAATCTACGTTTCAGAAAGATAATGTATGACCACATATATGGCCATGGTAATATTAGCCTTCTTGTAAATTTCCCTAGTCATCCTTTCATTTCCACCACGATCCCCAGACCTCTCCCCAAGGGAATAGGTATGGGTTATTATGGGAAGAAGTCTCTAAATCTCCCCAACTTCCACCTAGAGTCTTTTCAGCATGAGGTACAGTTTACATGCAACGAGACACCTAGAGAAAGCATGGCCCATTTCATTTCTTCCCTGTAGCCACGATTTAATGCGTGTATTATTTCATAGAGAAGATCCAATTCATTATTGAATTTTACTCAGTAATTCTGTATTTTTAACCCAGATTGTTATTATATATTTCTTATTAGTGTATTTAACATGTAACATATACAAGCTCAGGTTTATAATAGTACGGCCATGCATAATTTTCAGGGGTGTAGCGTGAGAAAAGAATCTGATAAAAGGGATGTGATAAAAGTTTTATAAGGGGATGAGGTATAGTCGGATCTATGGTAGGCTATATGAAAATGGTAAAAATAAAAAAAAGACACTAATTTCAAATGATTATGCCGAGGTACATATCCTAATTTTTAAAATGAAGATCAATTCTTCGGTTATTGTTTGTCCAGCGAAAACATCTATCACTGTTTCTTCAAATGTTGGAGACGATCTCATATCTTCTAACAAGGCACTTTCAATATTTATTAGTGCTAAAGCTGACAGTCTTTCTTGCGTTTGAGAATTTCGCAGATAAGTCTTTATTCTCTTTAAACATGAAAATGATCTTTCAGCGGAACTGCTTGTGGCAGGAATAGTCAAAATTAAAGGACACAATTTTGATGACTCCGGGAAAACAGAAGATAATTGAAGGGGCATAATATATTGGTGAAGTTCAAACACAGTGCTCTTTTTCATATCGGGATCACTATAAATCACTGAAAGTTCACTTTTTAAACGATTTGCGTCAAAGAATGTTCCATATGTATCTACTAAAGAAGAAAAAAGTTCGTCAGGAAAACGTTTCACGAATGAAGTAAATTGTGTGGAATCTAGATTTAAGAATTTCAGTTTAGAAATTTCACTAAACCGTTCACTAATGTTCAAAATAATAACGTCCAAAATTTCATAAAACAATCGTACGTAGGTGCTTTTCTTATCTTCTTCAGGAATTAAATCCAAACGCATTATTTTACTTGGTGGTTGATTTTCCAACACAAATCTGTCCATACGGTCTCAAATGTAACTAAACTCGTTTCTCATTTTGTGAATATGTGATTTGAAATCGGCGATCTTTTTATTGCAGTAACTAATATCTGATATGTTTGTCTGTAGAATTTTAAACAAACTCTCGGAATGTGGGAATATTGCAGAAAACACTGCTAAGAAAAATTAAAATCAAAGTCGTGCAATAAAGTTAAAAGGCCTCTAGCACAAATAACGGTTTCTCGATCCCATTCCTCATTTTCATTTTTCACAATTACCTAAAGCAGCGCTTCCAAATCTTCCTTATGTTATGGCGACAGTCGCCAAGATGCGTTCACATAATCGCATAACTGAGTCCGGAAATAACGACAACACCTAATCGAGGTTCCACTGTTGACTGCGTAAGATCACTGACCTTTTCGCCCATCTAACGCCTAGCTTGGATGTAACGTGGACCATCGCATTTCAGCACTGCAGCAAGTCCAATAATTTCGGACGCCTTTACGGCCGATTTGAAATAAAAAAATTGATGGTAGCGTTTAAAGTAAATAATGTATGTTTGCGGTCGGTTTGAAATAACTAAAAAATTGTAATAATTGAATAAATCGATTGAACTTTTAAATAACATTAATTTGCGATTTTTTTAAGGGATGCGACGCATCACACGCATCCATATACGCTACGCCCCTGGTGAATAGATTGAGTGTCAATGGTCAGTTATTGAAACGGTCGCTTCTGTTATAAATCCGAAGACAATTCTGTTAGGAGTATAACAAAATTGTTGGGTCTCTAAGATATTTTTTTCAACAAAAATATATTTACGTGCCATTGAAAATATTTTGTTCATTTGAATATTTAACATGTTGCTTCTAGAAGATGGTGAATGAGATACACTGATATTACATCGAGGAAGGCGCTCAATTGACTTGTCAGGATTCATCTGTCACGCGTTTTAGTTTCATTACCGTCACAATCGCTGTTAGATGCTTGTAAATGTGGGGTGCACTATTCATTTTCCTAATAGTGGGAGTTATTTATAAACACACTCTGTATTGTATCACCTCGTCATTTGCCTAAAAATACCGTACAAATTCACATTAGTCGAAAGCAGTTCTCTATACTGTAAACTATTCGAGATATTCAAATGCGCAACTTGACTTTTGTGGCTCCATTGGCGTACGTTTCGGCCCGATTTGAATTTAAAATTACTGTCGGCATCTAATCCAACTTGTTTTACGTTTTAAAGAGGGTGAGTCGGGGTCCGGCCCGCAAATGAATCGTACGTAGTATTTTAAAGTAAAAGATGCGGACGAAATGTTTTACAATCCATTCCATATGGGAGGCAAACATCATTTTGTTTTTAATCGTTTTGTGTTGGCGAAAAAGCTGCCGAGCTCGAGCACCGAAATCATTCGAGGTGGTCCTCTTGTTTTAATCAACTGCAATCCTCACAGCAATCTGCTCAATTACTGTTTTAACCCCCATGGGACCAACTAAATCCGGTCGCTAAGCCCATCACCGTACAGGCTACCATTATTTTTCTCAAAACGCAACCCTTCTTTAAAATCCTCGTGTTTTGTTATGATTAGAGGGCGGATACTTTATCGTCCTAACGCCAAAATCAGGGTTGGATTTAGACGCTTAAGCGTCTTTATATCCATGTATAACGTTTAGTATAGGTTTGGTTAAATGTGCTTCATTTATCCATATAGCTTCTTCCTTGGAGAGTTTGAGGAAAGTGACATTGTCGTCTGAGTAATCTTATCTAAAATAATTAATAGGTGATGGAGCAAATATCTGTCGATTCTAACGTAAAAATAGCTCTCATCTTACTTAAATAATACAAAATATGTTTACCTTCAAACACTTTTTCTTCCATGTTTGTCATCACAGAAACATCTTTGTAGCTTTTCTTTTCGCTCTCAATACAAGTATTACAAGAAACATTATCTAAAACTTTTACCGAATCTTAAATGTTCCTTTCTGGAGAAATTGGGTTTTATAAAATTGTTATACCAATATATACATATATATTTATATATAAATATAAGCAAAACATATTTGAAGGAAAGTTACTTACTATTTGTTAATAAATTTAATTATTTAATGTTATTAATGTTAATAAGTAACTGCACCATAGCGCAAACGAGTATTCGAATCATTTCTAATAAAACAGTCTTCAGGAAAATGTAAACTACAAATTTTTAATCTACTATTACATTGATCTGGTGCAAGATTAGCATATCCATGGGTGCCAACAAATCCTAATGATTTTTTTCAACTCTGACATCTAAAGAGTACTTTATCAATATCTATGCGACATAAATTTATTGTATCTAATCCGAACTGTAACCCTATTAAATGCTCAATCAATTATCTTACTTAGCTTCATCTTTAGGACACCGAAAATATGGGACAATAGATCCTATTTTACTGTTACAGCCATCAGCAGAACACAGCGCCATTTTTAGCTATTGAAACGCAAATTAATAAAATTCACAATCTAAAATCCGACCGGTAAAATACTTCGTCTGACGTAATCGGTTCGGTGTCGAGACTGACGGTATACATGGGCTACGCTCTAATTAATAATCTAGAAGCATCTATGGAATACAGAACAAGCATATGGAATACAGAAGAAGCATCTATAGAATACAGAAGACCTTTCAGGACAAATCTTACAGATGAAATCGCTTCCTATGTTGACGGTACAGACGTCATTCAAAATGTACCTCGATCAGGATCAGTTCAATTTACCTAACACATGAGTTAGATTCTCAGCAATTTGGTCTGCGAAATCGTCAACAAGATCGAAGATGAAAATAGAAATAGAAAATATTTTAATTTCTGTTTAGCAACAGTTAATTTAGTGGTAATTAACAAAAATGGATTCTGTACAGAAGTTAAAAATTGTATTAAGTTCTTGTTAAATTCTCTTTTAAGGCTTCTAATAACGTTTTCACGGACATTAGACAAAAAGAGCATACTCGTAAACAATCTACTATCCTAAAAGGTTATTATGTAGCAACATTTACATAAAACTCTTGCTCAAACCGATGTAATCATTAGTATGTAAGTGAAAAGAACCTTTCTTCTCCTTGGCCGGGGCCATCTGGTTCATGGATGTCTGCAGGACCGAGGGGGAACTGGAGATGGAGTATACGGGTATAATAAAAGAGAGGAGTACTCGATTCCTCTTGGAAGTTATTCCACAGTGTTCCAGGCGAGAGTGAGGGCCATCCACGTCTGCGTACAAACACAACTGCTGAATGGAGTGTTTGTAAGCGCATTAACCTATTCTCTGACAATAGGGCGGCCCTAGATAATTTAGTGGCTCCAGGAGCAAAATCCTGGTTGGTGAAGGAATTCAGAGATGCAGTGGAATCACTAGCTAGGAGTAACAAGTTGACGTTGGTTTAGGTGGCGGGTCATATCCGGAGCAACGGACGGCTGACGGGACAAGTTGGCCAGGGAAGGAATCGAAAAGGCCTTATGGGACTTGAACCAGGGGTCAGGATTCTACACGGCCTCGGCAAGATGGCAATTAAGTGATCGGAGGCTGTAAATTGAGCTCGATCGCTGGCAGAACATCTAGAGATGCAGGCAGGTTGAGCTGCTGCTGTGTTTGATGTCTAATAGTGACTGGACGGCAAAGCTCCTGAGGGGTGATAGGGAGAGTGTTCGGGAACTCACGGGGTTGTTAACACGACACTGTCATCTTAACTACAATCTTAAAGAGGCTCTAGACGATCAATTGTTTGATTAAACAATTCAGTTAATCCATTGACGCGCTCTTCAATCAATCCGTCAATGTTTTGGTTAAAACTCATTCTTGGTGGAGTTTCCGTGGAAGGTGGTTGTTCTTTTTATTGGCGCGACATTTCCAGAAAATTATAAATTCAAACGGGTTTCTAGACTATCAATCACGCTTGACTCAATCGATTGATGCAATCTTTTGATCAAAATGATTGATCGTCTAGGGCCTCTTTTAGCAAGATTGGCTGAGTACCAACAAGAAATGCATATGGCGTGTAGGAGAGGTGGTGGCCTCTGAGTATTTGCTATGCCAGTGTCCGCTTTTTTGGCATGGCGTAGACACCTCGCGTCTGGGCTCTTTTTCTTGAACCCAAGCGGACTGAAAAAGACCGGCTTGGAGGGGATATTGATCATTTGGAAGATGGCCAAATTCGTACTGCAGGGCTGACTACTTTACGGAAGATACAATGGGCGGTAGCCTGAGTATTGCAGAGCTTCGCGGCATTCCCCAGAAAATTAAACATAAACCTAAGTGAAAACCAAAAGTTATAAAGTAAAATGGCCAACAATATTAAAAGGTAGATGTGTGGGCAGAACGTTTATCATACTACAGGACCAACTTTAAAGGATTTATCAGAACTTTTACGAATATTTCCTAATATTGTAGAAAATATATCGCTTGGTCGGTGGTGCTTCATATCGCAATTAATGGAAGAATTTTGTTGTGTTCCATCAATGAATCTATAAGTAGAATTATTTTATGAAGACCAAGTCGGCAATAAATCGTGCGACAAAGACAGATGCATGTCTGACTTTCTTCCATACCAATCCAATCTGAATAAGAGACACAGACCTGCCTATAAATAATTTGTACGCGCCGCTGGTAATAGTATTCTTTTACTATATTCGCGCGGGAGAAGGTAAGCTATACATTGCTCTTTGTCGCACGGTTTATCGCCGACGTGCTCTTCATAAAATAATTCTACTATATATATCGACGTGAATATAGAGAGGGCGATTGCAAAGAGTGTGACATATGGTTGATAAAACCTTAAAACGTTCTTCTATGAGTAAGTTGAAGATTCAGTGTTTTAGTTTGGAGATAGATTAATGGTTATTTCTAAAATGTTCTAACAGCGGACCAAAGAATGATTCGTAACGCTTCTATTTCCACTTTGAACATTGGCGGATACTGTTTGGCCATTGTTTCAATTATCGTTCTGCGTCAATTCCCAATATAAAATAATCGTTCATTAAGCTAATACGATCTTACTTTACCCTGGTAAATTTTTTTAGTCGATAGGTTAATTTTTTTTTGCGTCAGAATTGGTATTTACTTCTACAGGTCTTCTGCAATATCAGGAAATGACATCTCTAAGTTGTGCCTGTAATAAATATATCTGAACAAAATGCAATTTCCACAAAATGTAAATTTAACGGGAATATCTGCTTTCATAATATTCCTGTAAAATACGAACTGGTTGTATCCGGCGTAGGAACGTAGTTCATCTATCCCCGCTAAAAGGAACCCCCGTAATAATCACCCTGCACAATTAGAGCATTTACAAATGACCCGGGTTGAATTTATTGGGACGTTTATTCTGTTCAGAAATAAAATAAATAGCCTTGTGCGTTAAAATTGTTTTTACTTAGTTCATTAAGTAGTGAAACGGGTATTTCTCTTGGCAATGGAACTGAATAACTCTGTTTGTTCGAGCGATATTTGGTGTATTTTCTAAAGACCCTGGCTAAAGGCTCTATAGAGGCCGGGTGATAAAGCAATATTAATGAGGGCAGACTACCCTACGCGCCTCGGCGATAGACGACTCGCAGTCATGCAATTTTATAGAAATCATTTTTCCGGTGCGATACAATTTCACAACTTATCCCAAGTAGCACGTTATACATTTCTGATATGATAACTGGAGTTGAGTATCGTGTTGCAGACATATTTCAGACATTTTCATAACCTCAATTTAACTATTAAATGGCCGTTAAGTACGTCTGAATTCTGTTTTTATTCACTGTGGTAAATTTTTTACTAAACGTCATATACGTGGTTACATATTAACAGCGTTTTGATTCTAACCTAGAAACTATAGTATCATTACATTAGTAACGCTGTGGGTGAGCGCTGCATTCATGCGGGGGCATGATTTTTTTACTGCAACGAACGCTTCGTTAACTACGTTCGTTAGCTACCAGGTATGTAAATATGAAACCGGAATTTGCCCATAGATGGCCTAGCTGTTAATGTAGTTACCGTCATATCGCGTCATTAGCGCCATTTTCTTGTTTTGACATCTGATGAAGGTCTTTATCTCACAACAATACAAGTTTCATACAACAACATCGTTTTTGATAGCGTTGAACACATCGAATTTTGTGCCTGAAAACTACGACTTGCTGATAGCATTAATTTTCTGTTACTATTTGAAGAAAACTGCTGCAGAATCGCATCGAATGCTTGTCGAAGCCTACGGTGAGCGTGCTATTGGTAAATTATAGCTTATGTTGGTAAAGATAGCGAACTGCAAGCATTCTTGGATGAGAATGACGCTCAAAAGCAACAAGAAGTCGCGGGTCAATTAACTGTGACACGAGACGCCGTCTCCATACGTTTGAAAGTCATGGGAGAGATCCAGAAGACGAGAAAATGGGTTCCACACGAATTGAATGAAAGAGATCAGCAAAACGATTTGCGAAATGCTGCTCGCCAGGTACAAAAGATAGTCAATTCTCCATGGAATTGTGACTGGCGATGAAAATTGGATATATTTCGAGAATCCTAAGCGTAAAAGATCATGGGTAACTCCAGGCGAACCATTGGCATCGACTGCAAGACCAAATTGCTATGGACGGAAGACAATTCTCTGTGTTTGGTGGGATCAGAAGGGTGTGATCTATTATGAGCTGCTAAAACCTGGCCAGATCGTTAATACTGAACGTTATCGACAACAAATGATCGATTTGAATCAAGCTTTGCGTGAAAAACGACCAGAATATCAAAAAGGCAACACAAAGTAATTTAGCTTCATGATAATGCACCATCACACACAGCAAAACCGGTCAAGGAAATGATTCAGGCATTTGTTGGAAAATATTTTCGCAAGCGGCTTACTCATTAGACTTGGCTCCGTCCTATTACTACTTATTTGCATCGATGGGACACGTACTTGCTGAGCAGGGCTTCACTTATTACACGATAATGTACAAAAATGGCTCGATGAATGGTTTGCTTCAAAAGAGCAAGAATTATTTTGGCACGGAATTCACAAATTGTCAGACAGATGGGAAAAATGTATGTATAGCTAACAATGCACAATACTTTGAAAATAATATGCATAAAATTTCATTATAATATTTCGTCATAAGATTTATCTTAAATTGTAAACGATGTTTGTAATTACCAAACACCGATATAACTGTCTTTTAATTTATAAACAGTTTTGACGTAAAGGTGCGAAGTGGTTGACGAATCGTAGTGAAGGGGAATCAGCAATTCACTTTCCAGTTGATCGTGATTTATCGATCGAGATGTACATACGGTCTCTGCTGTGTTAGTTGAAACATTTCAATCTAATAATAAAGTATGTCATACGTGCGAAAGCCCAAACGTTTATATGCTCACCAACTGAAAACATTTATTGGTGAATTTGGTGATTTATTCTATGAAGGAGTGAAAGCAACGTGTCCAAATGCAACTGTACATGTGACGTGAACTCTGAGCAATATCAACATAAGAAACGGGACGTGTCCTTGCAAGCCCAATTTAAGTTGGAGTTAACTCGTTATAACTCAAACCACACATCGCATTTTAAAGGAAAATCTGCATCTGTCAGCATACAAAATTCAATTGTCAACAATTAAAAGTCACAGACCGTTTACTACGTCGTACATTTGTCAGTTGGATGTTAGAAAAGAAAGAAGGTGATGCTGATTTTTGCAAAAAAAATTTGTTCAGCGATGAAGCATATTTTCATCTTGACAGATACGTCAGCAATCAAAATTGTCGAATTTGGGGTGCAATAGGCAGGCACCTTGATATCGTATGGTTTTAGATGACACTCGTTAAATATTGACTTTGACTCAGTCTTTGACAGAACACAGATGGTGCGCAATTCAATTCCTGTAGTTCCAACTGAGACTATATTTTAAGAATAATTACATTACATTTTAAGAATAATTAAATTATAAACAGTTGAACTTAGGTCTTGTCCTATATATTTAATAATATAATAATATTGATAATGACAACTTAATGTTGATAGTGTTTGAGACGATCAAATGTCACTAAATTCTAAGTTTAGTTAAATTATATCACGAATTCTTGTTTTCTTTCAAGTCAACGTATTTATTTGATCAGGGGCGTAGCGTGAGAAAATAATCTAGGGATGTGATAAACATTTTATAAGGTTAAGAGGTATAGTCAGATGTATAGCAGGCCATATGAAAATGGTACAAATAAGAAAAATATAGTAACCTAAAATGATTATGCCGAGGTATATATCCTAATTTCTATCGTATATAATCAAATCTTCGGTTTTTGTTTGTCCAGCGAAAACATCTATCACTGTTTCTTTAAATGTTGGACACGATCTTATATCTTCTAATAAGGCACTTTCAATATTTATTAATGCTAAAGCTGACAGTCTTTCTAGCTTTTGAGAATTTAGCAGATAAGTCTTTATTCTCTTTAAACATGAAAATGATATTTCCGCGGAACTGCTTGTGGCAGGAATAGTCAAAATTAAACGACACATTTGTGATGACTCCGGAAAAACAAAAGATAATTGAAGGAACATAATATATTGGCGAGGCTCAAACACAGTGCTCTTTTTCATATCGGGATCACTATAAATCACTGAAACTTTTTAAATGATTTGCGTCAAAGAATGTTCCATATGTATCTACTAAAGAAGAAAAAAATTCGCCAGGAAAACGTTTCACGGATGAAGTAAATAGTGTTGAATCTAGATTTAAGAATTTCAGTTTAGAAATTTCACTAAAACGTTCACTAATGTTCAGAGTAATAACGTCTAAAATTTCATAAAACAATCATGCGTAGGTGCTTTTCTTATTTTCTTCAGGAATTAAATCCAAACGCATTCTTTTACTTGCTGGTTGATTTTCTAACACAAATCTGTCCATACGGTCACAAATATCACTAAACTCGTTTCTCATTTTTTGAATATGTGATTTGAAATCGGCGATTTTTTTATTGCAGTAACTAATATCTGATATTTTTGTCTCTAGAATTTTAAACAGACTCTCGGAATGTGGGAATATTGCAGAAAACACTGCTAAGAAAAAATTAAAATCAAAGTCGCGCAATAAAGTTAAAAGGCCTCTAGCACAAATAACGGTTTCTCGATTCCATTCCTCATTTTCGTTTCCCACAATTTCCTGAAACAGCGCTTCCAAATCTTCCTTATGTTATGGCGACAGTTGCCAAGATGCGTTCACATAATTGCATAACTGAGTCCGGAAATAACGACAACACCCATTCGAGGTTCCACTGCTGACTGCGTAAGATCACTGACCTTTTCGCCCATCTAACGCGTAGCTTTGATGTAACGTGGACCATCGCATTTCAGCACTGCAGCAAGTAACGCGGAAGTCCAATAATTGTAGGCGCCTTCACGGCCTATTTGAAATGAAAAAGTTGATGGTTGCGTTTAAAGTAAATAATGTATGTTTCCGGTTGGTTTAAAATAATTAAAAAATTGTAGTAATTGCATAAATCGATTGAACTTTTAAATAACACTAATTTTTAAATTTTTTAAGGGATGCGACGCATCACTCGCATCCATGTACGCTGCTCCCCTGTACTTGATGTTGATTGTTAGACAAGACAGCCTATCTCTATTATTTGTTATTGCGCGTACCGTTTTGTTTGACGAAAACGAAGTTTTTAGCTAATAATTACATTGCCATAAGCCGAAAGATAAACTCCACGGTAATTGCCCTAAATAACCCGGAACTTTCCTTTAGGAATCTTTTAAAGTCCTTATTGCAGCGTAGAATGCATTAATGTAATTAGAATCTTCCCCGGGCGAAGATGTATCATCAGAGAAAACAATATGGACGACTAACAATATCACTTTTTAAATTTTAATTATGCAAATTTTAGGGGCCGACTCAAAATTTATATCGCATCCTGGGAGTTATGTTTGTTTAAAATGTAAGTAGAAGCGGAAAAAAGGTCGATTCTTTATCTCCTGTCGAATTATTTTCCTGAAAATGTATACGTATATATTGCTCTCCTTTCTTTATTTAGAGGAAGACTTAGTTTCTTATGTCTTCCCGCAGTTTTTATAGATCCGGTGATGGATGGTTTCCACGGTTGGCAGTTTAATTTAGATTAGTGGAGCCGGCCATTACAATTTGAAAATTCTCTACGCGCCTAAGTAGCATCGCGCAAAAAGCAGCCACTTTACATCGATGTAATCTACATATTTAAGAAAAAGCAGTTAAACCGATGCCAGAAAAATGCCATTCAAGATAAACAACAATCTCAGTTGTTATCGGGGGATGTATATGTTCCGGAGGATTTACATGATTCCTCTTTCAGATTTAATCATCTTTTCATTTGCAACTAGGCGAAGACTTATTTATTTAATTAGTGAATTATCTCGGCGAACAGTATTTTCCATATATCTTAGCAAGAACTGGGAACTGAGGATTGAAAATCCTCAAGTATTTAATTGAGTTTCAGATATGCAGTCGAATGAAAGACGACCTAAATACGAAATTGCGGTTACTGTGAGCTTCAATAGGAGCTTGGAAATGCCTTTACGGCTTTCTTTGAAGAATTTTTCTAATTACACTTTTTTGGGAGATTCAAACAGGGATGTGAGGGAGGGCGCGTGTTTTCCGACAATAATAGAGCAAGACGTTGCACAATCAAGGTCTAGCCCCGTAATAGGCCACAGTAAACGTATAGTTTACGGAATGTATAAACATTATCTGATATTGTCTTATTAAAATTGGACGCGTACACGGTTGGACAGTAGGTAATTCTTATAGATGCGGACGAACATTTAAGCCGTTGGAGAAGTTGGAGAATTGCCAATTCTTTCTATTCGACCCCGGTGGGAGTCGAGCACACGCGGCAATGATGCCCCATTAGGCCGATTGTCACTCGGTTTTCAAACATCAGCTTTTGTTATTGCATTCAACCTGACATAATCTAGTCACCCATCCAAGAGTAGCTACTTAGTAAACAGTAATTAGTAAATTATAGGAAGCCATTTCTATAGATCTGTTAATTGTAAATTTGTATTGGTGTTTTTGGACATACAACTCGATTTCCCCTAACGCTCCAGACTGCGGAGGGGAAGGTTACACATAAAGATGAAGGCAAACACACCCGTGCCCAGAAGGAGGTTCCAAAAGCCCTCTATTGGAATTATAAATTAACCATACAATTACCTACTGGTCATTGTATCCTTAATACTCCTGGGCTCAGTCCGTCGTTCCTGGCCACAGTGCAAATTACATTGTTGTGACCTATCTTATTCTCTGTAAGAGATCACTCATCTATGTTGTGGTCGCCGATTAAGGTACTGCACTTTTATTAACCTCGTATCTGGCAACTAACCATGGACTGGTGAGTCCTATCGCGTCAAAGAGGCGTAACATGCGTTTGTCTTGTAGCTGTAAATCATCCCTTTAGATGCAGGGAAGCAGTGGCGGCTCATTGTATCCATATTAGGGTAGGTGATAGCGGGATATGAGATTTATCAATCCTTAAAAATAGCGCCGCAGGCGAAAATTTTCAAGGTCACGCGTTTTCCTGGTACTTCAGAATTTCAATGATTGAATTTCATTTATACAAAAATATAGACTTTCACAAGAATTTTTTGAACTTGATACCTCTTTGTTATTCGTGAATAATAATAGTTACTGTGGGTATAAATAAATTGGAATAAGCGAAATATATTTATTGAGTATTATACCTATATTATGTAAATTGGGTTGGCAATAATACATTATTTTAGGGCGCTTTATGGTATAGGCCTCCTCCTCCCCTCACAGCCTTCCTTAACCATCGCCATTATTGACTGACAATTACAAAGTGGATACCTACTACTTTTTATAATTTAAATTAATGCGCCTATCTTTAATTAATGAAGATTTGTTAATTATATTTTCCGTGAAGTCATCAGATTTCTGAAGTGTGCTAAATAATTCCTTTTCAATTGAAATAAGTGCAAGCGACGATAAACGTTCATTCTTCATAGAGTTCCGACTATGCGTTTTAATATGTTTTAAACAAGAAAAATGTTTTTCAACCGATGTACTTGTTGCTGGAATTGTAGCAATTAAAACAATAAGTTTGAAAACCTCTGGAAATATTTCTCGAAATTCATATTCCACAAAATATTTCAACATTGACTCGATATTTAATGTTTCAAATTGATCATCACAATATATAACCCAATATCCCCAGTAATGTCACGGCTTATTCAATGCGAAGGCGTCTTCGGATCTGCCGAAGAACGCCGATCTACTTCAGGCGCCGAATGCATCCGGCTCCAACTGCTTTATTTAAAGAATATAACTCGCTCTAGACGTCTGAGCTGCGATTATTTTGCCATTACAACAACGCTGTTTGTCGTCTTACCGACATCTGGTTGACGTGTAGCTATCGATTTTCAGGTGGTGGGATGGAGAACCGAACCTGGTCTGGTTGTTCTGTTTAGGAATAAAATGATTTAATTCGGTGTGGCGCGGGGCCGTGCGGTGGTATATATAAAGGGTGTTTACGGCACCAGCGCCGCCGACGGCGATAGATAATTTAATTAGTATAACGTAGTTATTATTAATTATATTAAATATTTCTGTATTATCAGGGACGTTAACAGTTCATTGTAATTGCGCTGTAATGAGAAACGACATAAAATCGAACCGACGAGCCGCCACTGCAGGGAAGTTAAACTCTTAAACTAAATGGACAAGAGTTGTGTAAAGAAACGAATTATGGTACAGATGACCTTTCTGGTACCGAGATCCACCGTGTACAGATGACCTTTCTCAATTTATTGAGAAAAATTACCGACAATAGAAATTATATTCGAAAAATTTCGATTATTCTTTTCACATAAATTTAGAACAGTATTTCTACAGAAAATTGGACGGACTTTCCGAATGGTAGCAACCAGACTTCCACCATTTTGATAGTAATGTTTAACAGTAAGGACGCGTTATTGTATCATGCAGCACTCCATGTTTACTGACTCCTATCTGTCTTTTATCGACATGTCAGAATTATTGACTGACAATCATGACAATATTCTAGTCAATTATTGAAGTCAATAATTCAGTTCAAATTTTGCACTCTTGTATCACCCTTTAGTATGGTACTGTTATACTAATTGGACACTGTTCTTCATTTGATTTACTCTAGATCGTTCAGAGCGCATAACTCTGGATATATAAAAAATAATCTTTCTATCTGCGATTTGTAGAATTTGACTGATGTTCAAGTAGAATAGCTTTTTAAGGCGCGCTATTGTATTATCAGAATATATAATCGAGGATGTAATATGTTAGATTTATTGTATATAATGTTTTCGTCCGTATTTACTAAAAGTCTCGTTGGAAATGACATTCGGAAAAGTAAATTGAAACTGTTTTGTATTACTCATATCTTGCCTGCGAAGATGTTGAAATTAAAAGTCCTACAGCAACATAAAGTCAACTGAAATATGGCAATAAAGATTTAGCCTGTCGGGGGAGAGATAACTTTTTCCTGCCAGTCAGGTTATTGGTTGAACCATTTATATGTAATTCGACATCGAAGAAACAATTTTCTCCCTTCCGTCTCTCTCCAACTTTCCAATTAAAGTTTATCTAAACACTCTATCATCGAGTGAACATTGATGTGAAGGAGCGCACATTGATTCTTTGTGTAGGCCACGGCATTCAGGGCCCCATCTGTCAACATCGGTCCTTACAATCTAAATTGGCCTTGGATGATTTCTACTACACCCCGACAAGCGTTTATTGGATTACCCTAAAATGCCGTTACGGTTCATGCCACGCCGGGAGATTAAGGGCCGGGCGTACTCTTGAATTTTGCAAGACTTATTGCGTTACACCTGATGTCCTGTTCTAGCGGCGATCTCCAGGAGTCAGCTCCAGATGGATTTCGGCGCTGGCGCTTGCGTGATATTCCTATGTCACACTATTCGGCTAGAAGCAAAGATATCTTTCTAAAGTTGTTCGGTTAATCAATTTGTAAGCCACCTCCGCCACTTAGCACTCCCCTTGCTAGTACGAGGACGTAAAGCAATACGTGCATACATACATACATACATAATTACTGAGCCAAAGCTTCAGCAGCACCTTAAAGAGGAAACTAAAAACGACGGAAGCTGTCCCATCTCATTACTTCATAGCTCACACGTAGCGCACGCTCTCCATGAGACTGCTCCTGCATCATTAATAATTGTAAATGACAAATTAGGGTATTCGGAATCTCCCTTTAGGGAAGCTTATCTGCATTTACTATTTCTAGCCTCTCACATACACACGTCGAACAGAATTGGCAATTAATTTATTAAGGTTTTCCGACTCACATCGCTAATAAAAACTAAATTGCAATTCGAGTGCGTCGCCTTCCAACGTGTAATTACTTATCCAGCGAAATGTGAAACAGTCCAGTGATTTTTGTAATTTTGAATTACTGATGAAACGTATTTACGAGATACAAATTTAACACTTTGTACGTTGTCCCCGACTAGAGTAAAAGCTTTTTATGGACAAATAGGCAATTAATTGAATTATTTGCGCCGTTGGAACCAACGGTTTAATTGAAATATGTTGGTGAAAACTGAACAAAAGCAATAATTTGCTATAAAATATTTGATTTTATTTATGAAGAATTGATTTGTATTTGCCATTAAAAGTATTGCGTTTACAATCGGTGGCATTTTAGCAAAGAGTTGCGATTTTCATTGGGCCGTAATGCTTTAAAAATGCGATTTGTTAACAAGCTTTAACTGAATTATTATGTGGAGATCCATACTTTTGTGTCTAATCAATATAAAACTATGAATCATAACGTCATATATCTAACAAATTGGTACTGACTGCCTAATCGAATTAATAATAAATAATTGATTCATGATTGATTCAAATGATGATTTTAAATTTGTTATACAATTTCATTAGTTATTGTATTCTGAATTCCCGTTCACAACTTCATATGACATTGGCATGAAGTATTCATCTACGAGTAGTCCCAGAAGTACCGAACCTAACAAAGAAAATACAATAAGTTTGGGAAAACATATCTTTATTTCTCTACATAGTCTCCTTTTAGCTCGATACAATTTTCCCACAGATGTTCAATAGCTTCGATACCCTGTTGATAGTGAGAGCCGTCGAACTTCTCAAAATAGCCGTCAACCGCAAACTCTACTTCTTCATTGTTGGCAAATATTTTACCATCGAGCCATTTTTCAACTTTGGAAACAGAGAGTAATCCGAGGGGGCTAAATCTGGCGAGTAGGGTGCGTAATGAAGCAATTCGAACTTTAACTCATTGATTTTGACCATCGTTATAACGGATATGTGAAGTGAAGCCTTTCAAATGAATGTGTTGTACCACATACGATGACCAATTTTTTCCATATTTAAAAATTCACTGAGAGCGTTCCCTATGGATGGCTGCTAAACAAATACTAAACAATGTAGCGTCGTCAAGCTTCAAACTTAAGCTTTATAATGTTGGTACTTTCTACCATAGTTATTCTCTTCAAACAACAACCGCCATACGTCAACTCGGGTACCTCTGGGACTACCCTCTAGATAGATCGATAAAAGTCACTCACACTAAACGGTAAATGAATCAAGCAATAGAAGTGGTTCGTCAGACGTACTAGATACTTTTTATCTGCCATTTTTGGCTAGAATGCAATATTGTAATTTGAATAAACTCTAAATCATAATTAATAATAATAATAACCGCTTTACTTTGCTACAATAGTAACTATAATACAAAAAGTCAAAATTTAGCCTAATGATGGTCCCTACTTTACTCCCTAACTAATCTATGTATCTTAATTACATAACTAAGCCTCTTAGAAAATCGATTTTAAAGATCATAAAATATATTTTTTAAATTTAAGTTTAAATGATATATTTAGAAAGATTTTCCTCAAATCTACCTCCAATGTTTTAAACACTTAACAGAATTATTATAGAAGATTTGTCACCATGTGACAATCCGGTGACGAAAAGAACTTGGAGGACGCCGTTTTGATGACGACCAAGACGTGAAAGTGTGTTTGCGCAGTTGATTAGAGGCACGACCAACTTCATTTTTCGATAACGACAATAAAAATCTTTCAGTCGTTGGGGAAAATGTATTGATGAAATAGGAGACTATGTAGAAAAATAAGTTGTATTAAAAAATATTGTTGGTGTGACAATAAGTTTATTTAAACAAAAAAGCGTTTTATATTTGACTCACTTTCGTATAAATACAATGTCATAATGACAATAAATAAGTAAAAATATGTAAGTAATAATGATATATTAATGTGAATTAAAATGTTTCCCTAAATGCAGTAATATATTCAAGGTATAGTTAAGCAAATCGTAAATACGGGATATTTGATAAAATTGTTATGTGCACTGGAGACTTAATCTTAATAGGACATTCATTCTTGTATTCTGACAATAAAACAGTGTCCACATGAGAACTAGTCCTAGGAACAGTTCTGTTAACATACATAGTAATGTAGATGAATGTATGTTGGTATGAAATAGCTTAAATAAATATGTTACGCTAGCAAGTACCCTTCTGGTTCTGTTATTCAATGATGATAGCATATCAAATCTGTGTAGAAGAAATGTATGGGCATGAGTATCTAAATATGATCTATATGAAAAGCTATAAATTTAAGGAAACGACGCTGAATATTCTCAAGTTTATTAATACATATTTGATGCAAAGGATACCAGACAATGTTATACTATTCTAGCTTTGAGTGCACTAATGAGAAATATGAGTTTTTTAAAGCGGCAACGTTAGATAAGGCTGTTGTATTTTTAATTATAAAGCCTAACGTTTTAAATACATTCATAGTTATTTAATGAATATGGTCAGGGAATTGAAGTTGTCCAAGAGACCAATCATATAATATTGGCTGTTTTTTAGAGTAAATGAACAGACTTTACACTTAGCTTATATTTATTAAAAACTTGTTATCTACACACTAAGAAACACAATAAGCCTTTGTAATACGTCAACGCAAGGCACATGTTTAGGTCGTCAGTAAAACAAAAGATGATTCGATTTTATAGTTACAGACAAGTCATTCATGAATTGGATTAATAGTAATGGTCCCAAATTCGAGCCCTGAGGTACACCAGAGCCGGCGATTAAAGTTTTTGGTTTAAAATCATTATAAGAAACAGTTGGCGTTGCGATAAGTACGACTATACTAATAGAAAAAAATCACTACTAAATCCAAACAGTTCTGATTTGGACAGTAAAATGCTGTGATTCGCCTTGTGAAACACTTTCGAGAAATCCGTGTACACTACATCGATTTGACTTAAATTAATTTTCACAAACTGTGTGAATTTTGATAAATTCATATTTTTATTCAAAATCATGCTGCTGTGACGATACAATATATTTAACACTTTGGTAAATGTAGGTGTACAAGGCAATTTCGAAGACCTTTGTAATATTTCATAATATTGCAATAGTTTTTTACCTCAGATGGATTACCACTTTCTAAATAGGATACACCCTTGCTATTTTTCAACGTAGGGAAAGGTATGTGTAGTAAACATAAGGTTAAACAGAATTACGAGTGGCTCCGATAAGGCGCAGCACAATTTTTCAGGAGAAAGCTGGGAATTTAATCGTTCCTACAAGTCTCTGTATTTTTAGTTTAGTAACAGATTGGAGAATGTTCTTTTCTGTGAAACGCACAATATTAATAAAATATTCTTGATTATCGTTATAATTAAATGAATCGCATTATTCGCAGAATAAACACTGGAAAATTAATTTCCAAAGCCGTCTACAATTTCTTGTTGTAACGTCAAATTTCTCTTCGTCTAAGAAGACAGTTAGTTGATGGGTATAACCCTTTTAACTTTGTATGACGGATCAAAAGATTTTTGAATCCTTATTAAACCTGTCCTGAATTGATGTTAAATAATTCTTAAAAGCAACAAATATATTTGATAATTGTTCATAATCGTTTAAATTAATTGTGATCTAATGTGTTCGTTTTCCTAATTTTATTGTGATAGTAAGTCTTAAGTTTTATATTATTAATTATTTATGAAATATTCCAGGCCAGACATCTATGTTTGTAATTCTTATGTTATGTAAATCTTTGTAAACATCGTCCATGTAAATATTCCTAAAATCCCTGTAGAACACTTTTTTACAATATTACATGTTATATGATATTTACACAATAAGTCAAATTAAGAACAATATTTACACTGTAAAGTGATGACTTGTTATATCAGCATTTATTGTACAGTATTTCATACAATTATTATCCAAACATATATTTAAAATCAATTCAGAATTAAATCAATTCTACGAATTCAGAGAAATTTATAAAATTTCTCTGAATTCGTAGAAACTTTCTGTTGTTCATCTGCGGCAAATTCGGATACTTCTCATTAAATATTCTACAAGTTCTGTTGATAATCTTATTGCACTGTCCATGAATAATAAACAAATCCATCAAAATTGCGTTTGTATAATTATTTTCTGCCATATTTGTGCTACATATATTCAAATTAAGTGCAAATATTACTAATGTCAAATTTATTTAGAAAAATAGCATGTCTGTTGTCATTACAAAATGATAAAATAAAAATTTCATGGCCTACCCGTTATGACAACATACCAAAAGATATAATATTCTTGTAAGGGTTACAGAAAAGTGCCTATAAATCGAAAACGGTGCGCATTAGGTATAGGGGACATTAACATTTTTAAATAGGTAAATGTATCACCTTTCCGAATTAGTAATAATATACTGGGCATTATATTTAAAAGAATTGACTTTCGTGCATTTCTCTAAGTCACTTATAGAAAGCATTCTCTAACTCACCCTGTATGATATTGGAAACATTTGATTAATGTAGAAGATGCCCCCAGGCCTTGCCTAGCCACAACTTAAAAACTATCTTTTAATTGCTGCCTAGGTAGGAGAAAACACGATTTACTGAAAGTAACATTTTTGGCAATAAATTCAGAAAAGAATTATTATCTCGATAACGGCTTGAGGATATAGGGAAATATTAACAGAAGTTACTCAGAGAGAGACGATAATCCAAAAAATGAAAAAATATATAGGGTATTATATTTAAAATAACGAAGATGTTGCCGGTTTTACGTATAAGTAGTAACACCGCACTTTCGAAAATATTTTAGTTACATAGATCACGCTTGACTATTTTGGTAACCAAAATTTCAAAGCAATTGGTGGATCCGTTCTCCATATACTTTTAATACTCCATCCACCGTGGCTCACCCTGTATATATATATATATATATATATATATATATATATATATATATATATATATATATATATATATATATATATATATATATATATATATATATATATATATATATATATATATATATATATATTGGATCCAATAAAGTAGATGACTTACAATGCCAGTAGGTTCATTACTAATTTCGAATTTCGACGACACTATGGAGTTAGAGTATTTTCCTGTTTAATTTAAAAAGATCTTCGTTAATACCACCAACTACCCTTACATTATAAGTAGGAATACGCAATGACAAAATTTTCTGTGAACAGTTAACAGTCTGATTAATATTTCCCATAGGTGGCCGATAGACTATGCCCAAAGCAAGAGTAGTCCGGCTAATCTGAATATTTAACGATGCGGGCTCTAAGTGATGACAACAAATATTTAGGTGTTATTCTAGGGGAGTAATCGTACAGGTAAAACGATTATTTATATATACGCCTACATTACTTCATCTGTCATTGCAATTACATCGATTGAAATTGAATTCTGGCATACTGACAGCCAGTGGTGGCTCGTAATGAAACGGGTGTTCTGCACAGGGCCGATCCTAGGGTATTGGCCGCCCGCGTGCAAATTTCAAAGGTATCCAAACTACTGGCGCCGTAGGGACCGTAAAAAATTGCGCCGCAGGCGAAAATTTTCAAGGTCACGCGTTTTCCTGATACTTCAGAATTTTTATGTAAAATCCGTTTATACAAAAATATAGACTTTCACAAGAAAAATTTTTGGAATTTAATACCTTTTTGAAGAACATTCATGTTTGCCGTCATATTCTTTGGTTAAGAGAAAAGGCTTGTAAGGTGAATTTTCTACTAGAGGGCCTATAACACTTAAAATATTTTCCGAAAGAGTTTCAGCGTCACATTTTGTAGGTTTCAGGTAAGTCCAAAAACGTTCAATCGGTTCACCATCGAGAATATATCTTAAAACTACCACTAACTGAGTTTGTGCAGATACATCAGTTGTTTCGTCTGCCATAACTGCCAAAAATGAAGGTTTGTTAATTTCTTTAATTATTTCTTCATGACATACTTTTAATATACAGTCTAAAAGATCATTTTGTATTTCTTTACAGGTTCCTTTAAATACTGAAGCATGCTCGCTTAAAGTTACATCAAGCTCAGCAGAAAAATTTATCAAACCACGAAATATCCCCGGGTTTTGAGAGGTTTCAGCTTCGTCATGTCCTCGCAGCGCCAGTTCAAAGGCCCCACAAAACTTTATGCAGTTTATAATTTTTGACAAAGCGTATCTCTTTTTTGTCACATTATCATTATGCCTTTGCACAATTATCCAATAAGCTGAATCTAGCTGCGCTTTAATATTAGTTGTTCACAATAAAGCTAATTCCATTGTGTTATGTAGATGGCTTTTGGAGTTGTCGTGCTTTTTTATTTTTTCAGTTAAGTGCACCAAATCTGTCACCCCTACCTCCGTCCATGCTTTATCACCGCCAAAAAGTAAACAAGGAAAACAAAATAACGCATTTTTTTGCACCCACAAATCCAATTGTGCTTCGAATAAATGTCTCTATTAAATTGACGTTTATATGCTTTTCCGCGGCTAACACCTGCAGTCTCAATAACAATATCGGGCAATGGCCTACCATTGTTTTTTAAATCAATTTTTTCTTCATAAGAGTATTTAAAAAATCGCTTCACATGAACTAAATTATAAACTAAATCCATTGTCACTATCACAGTATATAAATATTAATAATTAGTACAATAAATCACTACACAAATTCACAAAACAGTATTTAAAATCTCAAATTAACACGAAATACGAGATAGGTACGATTTACGCCCGCCAACTGTACGAGAAGTAGGAAGGAGCAAACATTCACTGATGTTGCCTTAGCTGGAAAAAATACAGCTCACTGACCGTGTAAATTCGCGCATTTACGAGCGCCAAGTGTGGATTGTCGCGGGAATTGAGGGGGAGGACTGGTGTGCCGAGCTGTGCTGAGAACTACCTCGTGTGGCCCAGGTCAATGTATCGCGACGCGCTCGCGTAGAGACCCAGATAATTCATCTGGTCTACTACTCAATAGAGGACGGCGGACAGAATGCGACTTTAACGCAATAATTTGGTTAGCTGCATCAACTAACCAAATGATTTTATTAATAAATTTTAGTAATTATTATGTCGCGAAAATATACAAATATCTAATTTTTTTTGCAGTTCTGCAGCTCTGCAGCACCTATACACCAGCCGCCCCTGCTGACAGCATTGAATCATCAGTGATGTTTCAGTAACATCCACTATATAAAATTGATTGTATTAAAGAGTTATATTTTTTAAATCAATGATAGATGGTATAATGAAACGCATATTGACTTGACCCAGTCTTACTATACTTTAAAGATCTACTATATTCGCTTACAAAAGCCCTAAACTATTTCAGTTTTCCATCAAAATTTTCATGTTTCTTCAAATATGTAGCATGCAGTTAGATAAGTATTTATATCGTATAATGGTACTTTATTCATATACCTTAATCCAGACTTGGTAAATCTTTTCGAAATGTCGAAGGACGAGACTTAGAATTTTTAAAATATTGTATGCAAATTCCAATAGTTTTAGTGGAAGTTTTATACCAGAAATAGTGACATTTTACACCATTCTTACACCGTTAAAAGTGGTAGGATTTTACCACGGCACACATTTTTAATAGTGTAACTGAAACAAGTCCCGTATGATAGGATATATTCCCTTTTTATAAGCCGAACGGTGATAGTAACGTAGGATTCGATACAAATTCCAGGAAATTTCTATTAGGACATATATGGAAGATGGATAGATGGAAGATATTTATGGAGCAACGTTAGAGATTATCGATGGACTTTTCTGGTATTTAGTCCAGGAAATTACTTTCTGGAAACAATTAAGTGAGACGAATTGGTTTGCTTTCAAATTCGCTATTATTGATATCGGTGTGCGTATATAGTCTTTCTCTTCATAGTGAAATAAGGTTGCATCGTCGAGAAAGAAAGTAGCGAGTTCCTCTCGATGCATTCCCCTGAAACAGAAAGTAATAGTACATAGTAATAGTACACAGTGCAGAGGAAATAGTAGCACTAATATGAATTAATTTTTAGAGCAATAGAGAGCACAACGATTTTGAAACCAAAAGCGTAATTAACTGAAATTAATTCGTTATTCTTATATTTTAGGGCAGTGATGGCGAAACTTTTTTCCGTGTGGGTCAATATTATGTAATTTTATATTTAAATTTGACAGTAGGTCGAACATATTTATGACAAAAAAATAAGCTTGCATACTTGGTATTTAAATTTTATTTCGATAAATGTACATTAGATTTATAATGAAGAAAACAGTAAATATAGAATTTTTTATTATTAAAAGATATGAAAACTAAAATTTCTTTTCATATATTTATTGCGAGACTAATTTAACACGTGCATTAGTTAATTCGTTGCCAAGTAGATTTCTCTAAGTACGAGTAGATTTTATAAAATTCAATGAAGAAAATAGTTGCTAACAGACGAAGATCTGTTAGCAACCCATCCACCCACAGTGTGAAGACCCACTTTCCAGATACAACGACGATAGCAGTGATGACGAAGTCGATGATGAGGATACAGCTTCACTGGAAGAAGGAAATAATAGTAGCACGTCTGAAGATGAAAGTGAACAAGAAGACGTAGAAGATGAAGAGGCAGGGGACGAGACTGTGAATGATAAGCTACGAATGGCTTTGCACAAAGTTTTAAGTAAACGTATGTTGAACCAAACATAGTTAGAATGGCAAATATTGCTAGTTGTGCATAACCATTAACGTCCGTACTTTCAACTAAGGCAACTGAAAACATTTCGGCACCTTTTAAATCACTATTTATTTGAAGAGCGATATTTTTTTCTAATGCCAATATTGTATCTTTTACTGCATTACGACTAACTGGTAATTCATTTATGCGTTTTATTATCAGGTCTTTTTCTTTGAAATTAGCAAATCATGTGTCGCTACATTCCAAAAACGTATTGTTTAAAAATTCGCCTTCAAAAGAAGAGGTATTCCATTGAGAGCAATTCAGTGTGCTACTTTAAAGCTTGCAATAATAATATTATTTTTTGGAAAAATAAATGATTTAAAATTATAGATTTGAGAATTGTATTCTTTAAGTTTTTGAGAATAATATTCTTTCTTTTCTTCCGATGTTACAGGAACAAGACTTTTGTGTAGTGTTTCGAAATGTCGCTTTACATTGTACGATAGCTTCGAGTGACATTTTCACGGCAAAGTATGCAGAGTGTATTGGGCGAGAGATGGCGCTTGGTTTCTCTACTGCGGTAGAACGTAACGGCGTCTACCGATAGATGCGAGCCTCATTTGTCAAAGGTATACTCGCTTACACTGCACTGACGAGACTCAAGATAAGGTCGAAACCGGTCTGCAGTTAGCGATATCCTGAGATAGGTGACACTTTGCATCTTCCTTGTGGTTTTCGAGCAATCCGAATAACTGTATTTTAGTGCTAATAACTCTGCTAGACAAAATACGGCAAATTTCGCCATGTAATCCAGCGCTCGTCGTCGGCCAGGAGATGTAGCCAGGAGAATAGCTGTTTTGGGCTAATTTGTTTAGTCCTTATTATATAAGGCATTTGCAGATGGGGTGGAGTATACCCCTCACTTCAGTAGTTTAACTTTTGTTTGTTCTGGGAAATGGTTAAAATATAGCATGGGCATTTAAGACAGTGGCGTGGGTCAGTCTGTGACCCGCCGGTCACCGGTTTACCATCACTGTTTTAGGGGAATTTATCGAGTGTCTCATCACATTATTTCTCGATGGTACATTGCAAACTCCTGCTAACAGGTTTACTTAGCATTCAACTTACGAGGTGCGTATTCAGTAGGGCGGTAAAATGTTGAAACAGTGAATTATGTAAAATCACCCATTGCTCCACAGTGTGCTATTGTGTAGACAAACGTAAGAGTGCCTAGAAATATAACTGCGAAACACTCAACATACTGATAACTTGATTACGGCGTATAAAGTTCGCACTAATTAATTAGAGGGTGTAATTCTTACAAATACGCAATTAAGGTGGAATTTTAATAACGGCTGTCGGGAATCACGAATTCTCAACTTGTGCCGTCACTTGCAAAGTTTTGAGTGAATGGCCCTGTATATTTAATCAAGTTGGCAAAGAGTGTAGTGTTTAATTGGACTTGTGGATTTTGTTGGTATAATTTGGAATGAACATTCTGGTTTAAAGTAAGTCGATACCGATTATACGCAAAGTTAATTAGCTCGTTAGGCAAATATTAAACCGGGGGTAGAATAATTACGACAGAACTACTTAGAGCCTAGTTACCGGTTAACGGCAGCGCCTAGATACAGAGCTTTACTAAGATTTGCCTCTCGTCGAAGAAATATTTCCCTCTGCGATTAAATTTGAATACTTTTTTTGTACGCCACAAGGGTATAAGACCACAAAATGCTTAATAAATTAAGTAAATTCAAAAGGCTTTAATTTTGTTCTAATTTAATCAAAAATGATACGGCTGAATATTAAGCTGATATTTATGATACGATGTGTGTTAAACATCGTCATAATTACATGGTAATATATTAAGTGGAATTCGCTAATAGGTGGTACGCAGCTTTACCCATCATCCCTCTGTGAGGCGTTTTCGTTTCATACATTATACCGAACTGCTTTATGTCATGTTTCAGGAATTGGTTGATGCTTTTAATTTCCAAAAACATCACCTGGAAACATCGTATAATGTGTTTCGGGGCAGGACTCGAACATCTAAGTATATTTGCATCAGAATATAATTGCGAAGTTGCATTTTCTCGTGGTCATTATCATAAGGTGGATGGGTATCTATAAATATAAAGATGACCTGTTCTGAACATGCCGAATATGGCACATAAAAATCGCTCAATGGATATGGAAAAGTAACCTGTTCAAACACACTTCATGTTAATGCTGATTGAAAACCACTAGAAAGAATTCAAATAAATTAGTCAAGACCTGGCGAATATAAAAGGTGGTCCAACCAAAACGCACGATGTTAATTGTAAATAAAACAAAAAGTTTTCAGAGAATTATCTTAATATATTTTATTATGATAGAAGGATCTATGACAATTATGTGTGAAACAAAATATCGGCCAAATGCTCGCCACGGCTTCGGTGGCATACCTCTATCCGATGGTCCATATTTTCAATGACCCTGAGACATAATTGAGGTTCAATGTCGTTAATGTGCCGAATTATCTCATCCTTTAGCTCTTGAATTGTTCTTGGCTTATTGACGTACACTTTTTCTTTTAAATATCCCCAAAGGAAGAAGTCCAACGGTGTCAAATCACATGATCGTGGCGGCCAATTAACATCGCCACGACGTGAGATAACACGGCCATTGAATTTATCGCGCAAAAGTGCCATTGTTTCGTTGGCTGTGTGGCAAGTGGCACCATCCTGTTGGAATCACATATCGTCCAGGTCCATATCCTCAATTTCTGGCCACAAGAGGTTCGTTATCATCTCGCGATAGCGAACACCATTCACGGTAACTGCTTGGCCGACCTCATTTTCGAAGAAGTACGGCCCGATGACGCCGCCAGCCCATAAATCGCACCAAACAGTCACTCTTTGTGGATACATCGGCTTTTCAACAATCACTCGTGGATTCTCATTTGCCTAAATGCGGCAATTCTGCTTGTTAACGAATCCACTGAGGTGAAAGTGTGCCTCGTCGCTGAAGATGATTTTCTTTGTAAAGTCACCATTCACTTCTGTCTGTTCAACCAACTATTCGACGTATTGACGACGCTTTAAATGGTCAGTAGGCTTCTGCTCTTGAGTCAATTGAACCTTGTAAGCGTGTAAATTCAAATCTTTATTCAAAATTCGCATCAGTGATGTTCGTGAGATGTTCAATTGTTGGGCACGACGACGAGTCGAGGTTGACGGCTCTTCTGCTACACTATCGCGAACAACAGCAATGTTTTCCGCAGAACGAACTGGGCGAGCATGCACAGGTGTTTTCGCATTTCCTACAGACCCGGTTTGCTGAAATTTGCGCACAATTCTCCCGATTGTGAACACATTTGGTCGATTATGCTGACCAAAAAAGTCACGAAGTGCACGAAATGCATTTTGATTTGAACGCCCATTTTCGTAAAAGGCTTCAACAATCTTAACGCGCTGCTCAATTGTGTATCTCTCCGTGGTTGAATTTGTCAAACACTGAAACAAAGAAATGTCAAATTAAGTTGGGCAAAAACCTTGACGTTAAGGTGTGACTCACAATTAACATCGTGCATTATGGTTGGACCACCCTTTATTTATTAGAAGCTACAATTTTAAAATCAAATTAGTATTTTTTCGATTTTAGATCACTTAGTCAAATAAATGCTAGATTTAAAATTAATTTTTAAAGGACACAGGATTTGGAATGACACTCTAAATGAGATTACATTCTAGTCACAAAAAACGCTGGGGAGATTGCAGATCTCTCTAGGAATTAAAGAAAAAAAATTAATATTTTGGAAATTATTGCTCCAGCTTTTCTCGACATGGAATTTAATTTACCTCATGGTTTCTCACACTCGATAATTTCTTAGATTTCATCGATATTTATTAACATATCAGAATCACCGTTCTTGGAAAATGTACTAGGCACGAAAGTTAAGGGATGTAAAAAAACTCAAAATTTGTAGGTGATCTTCGAAGGGCTGTAACGTGGAGAAGAATAGTCACACAGCATTTAAAAAAAAGAAAATTGAAGTTCCAAGTTTCTTGTCTTCGGATCGTGTATAATCCCAACTAAACGCCTCAATCGTCACCTTGATCGGTTTTGCTGTGTATGATGGCGCATTATCATGAAGCAAAATTACTTGGTGTTTCCTTTTTTCATATTCAGATCGTTTTTCATGCAATGCTTGATCTAAATCGATTATTTGTTGTCGGTAGCGTTCAGTATTAACGGTTTAGCCAGGTTTTAGCAGCTCGTTATGGATAACACCCTTCTGATCCCACCAAACACAGAGCATTGTCTTCCATCCATATCGATCTGCCCTCGCATGTCGATGGTTGGCCTGGAGTTACACATGATCTTTCACGCTTAAAATTCTCGAAATATATCCACTTTTCATCGCCTGTCACAGTTCTATGGAACAATTACTTTCTTTTGTACCTGGTGAGCAGGATTTCACAAATGGTTTTTCGGTCTCCCTGCTGTCTTTCATTCAATTCATGTGGAACCCATTTTGTGATTTTCTGGATCTTTCCTATGGCCTTCAAACGCCTGAAGACGGCTTCTCGTATCACCTTTAATTGATCCACGAGTTATTGTTGCGTTTGAGCATCATCCTCATCCAACAATGCTTGCAATTCGCCATCTTCAAACTTTTTCGGTGATCTTTCACGTTTTTCGTGTCTCACGTCAAAATTGCCATTTTTGAGTTTTTTAAACCGTTCAAAGCACTGTGATTTACCAAGAGCATGCTCACCGTAGGCTTCGACAAGCATTCGATGCTATTCTGCAGCATTTCTCATCAAATGGTAACAGAGAATCAATGCTGTCCGCAAATAGTAGTTTCCAGACATAAAATTCGGCATGTTCAACGCTATTAAAAACGATGGTGTTGTATGAAACTTGTATTGTTGTGAGCTTAAAACCTTAATCAGATGTCAAAACAAGAAAATGGCGCCAATGATGCAGTATGAAGGTAACTACATTAGCAGCTAGGCCATCTATGGTCAAATTCCAGTTTCATACCTACATACCTGGTATTTAAATAACAATCACTGTGGCATAATTTCGATAGTTGACCAAAAATATCTTCAAGTCTACAAAAGACAACAACATCTAAGAAAGGAACCACTTTCCTTCTTCCATGTTAATTTGTATTTTCGAATGTAACCCACTTAGATGGTGTAGAAAAAACTATAGAAATTCAGTACTTATGGTATAATTCGTAATTATTCCCTGTATTAAATAATTCCAGTCGATGTGGTGTGGAATGATGACAACACATAACCCCGTTATGATACAAATCTGAATACAATGTCGAAACATGGTTTTCCTATATCAGTTTTGTTTTATTTATCAGTGGTATACGGTTTACAGGATATAAAGGGCATGTTCGCTCTTACATTAAAAATTGTACAATGAAAAATGTGTGGCATAAAAAAATCCCATGCATCGTTATTTTTAGCGAAAGCAGACACAAATGACGTAACGCGAAAACATTTTGATGGGTATCCATTAATTTACAAGTGTAACATTTTGATGTGCATTGTGGGAGTGGATGTGATCCTGCCGTTTCAATAGTATTGTTCGGCGTCGAAAACGCGCGTAAGTATACAGTTCGATGTTTGTTTTTTTTTCCGACTGTCACGTAGAGATTAGCTACTTATTTGTTTTGGGTTGGCGTTGGAAACTGGGAAAGTCCAAAATAATCAACCGGGCCAGCGGCTGGCATGCTGAAGCTTCATTCTGTTACGCTTATCACTTTTGAAATCCGGAAAGGTTGTCAACTGCCGGCCATATATCATGCTCATTGTTAAGTTAGAAAGGTAAACGTTTTTATGTTCTTTCACAGCTGTGCTCGCAGCCATCAGCCCATGCGTAATTCCATCCTGCGTGTCGTTCGTTTCGCTGCTATCATCGCGCTCGCAATTTTTGAATAATTTATTAGCGCATTTGTGTAATTGAAATTCGACCACTCTTTTATTCGAACCGATTGCCCTTTTCGGCGGGTCATTTGTCGATCCGTGGCGTGCGTACATGCTTCTTTTGTTTCATAATTTTCCCAGATACACAACTTCGGAACTCCCATAAATTAGCGATATAAATAAAGACCTAACTTCGCGCCGCCTAATATCCGAATCTCCCAAAAGCATTAAAACAAGAACTATCATCTTTTATGGATAATGAAATCTGATTTTAACAACTTTTAATGAACCGCAAAGAACTGCGAACTTTACAAAGTTGCCTTTTATTGCCAATAATATCATAACCAAAAAGATATGTTATCCTAATTAGTAATTTGTTGTTGCTAGACTTCATGCCGCTCCATTCACCCTTGTATTGTATTGTGGTTGTTAAATAGAACAGGCTTACTATTTTGATCAATATTATGGAACTGCTAGGTAACAAGTTTACAACTATAGGACATACGAGCCCAGGCTCGTAATAGTACGGCCAGGCATAATTCTACATCTAGTATATTTAAATAAAAGTAATAATTAATAACACTCTCAAAACTATTTTATTAAAGGAAAATATTGCTAACAAAAACAGAGTAGAAACTTTTGTAGTGACGCATTAAAACTGGCGCATTAGCAGGGATAATGAGTGTGCCTCGATAGCTCAGCGGTCAGAGGACTCAACCGGAAATTGGGAGAGCCGGGTTCGATTCCCGGTCGAGGCAAAATGCACTTTTATCCTTGCTATCGCCAAAGTGGTGACCCCGACGTGATGTGATTCGTCATTCTAGTATATGCAACCTCCCTTACATCTCAAATTCGCGGATTCGATTCCCGTCCTATCCATCGCCCTATAGTCCCGGGGGTTACCGAACAACGGTTCCTAAGAATGGCGAACGCGGTCACATTCCGTTAAATTGTATCGAGACAAAACCATGTCTCTAGGGAGGGAGTACTGTAGTGACGCATTAAAACTGGCGCATTAGCAGGGATAATGAGTGTGCCTTGATAGCTCAGCGGTCAGAGCACTCAACCGGAAATTGGGAGAGCCGGATTCGATTCCCGGTCGAGGCAAAATGCACTTTTATCCTTGCTATCGCCAAACTTTTAACTTAAATAAATTGAATTATTACTACGTTATGTGTGTCAGTGACAAGTTTGTTAATAATAAAAAAAAATAACATTTGAGATTCAGAATAGTTTGACCTCTTCATCAAAACTGTGTTACATCACTTTTATTAACAATAACAGCTTTAATTCTGTCAGGCATTGTATCTACCAGCTTAGCGCAGCATTCACGAAGTGTGCTGTTCCAAATGTCTTGCAATTTGATACGTTGATGGTTAACTGAACCAGCTGGATGTTTGCGCAACTGTTTTTTCATTGTATTCCACAATGTTTCTATTGGCGAGAGGTTTGGATTGCTAGACGACAAAATTTGTTTATATTTATCTGCTATCTACGCAATGCAATTTTCCTAATAACTAAACAGTCAGGATGATTAGTTGCGTGTGGGGTTCTTTGCACACGTCTTCTGGTATCACCCAAATAGATTTCAAATTTGGATGCGTCACTTCAAATTACTTGGTGCCATTGCTGTGAAATCTAGTGCCTGCTCTCTGGCCCTCCGTAACCGATTGATTTTCTGTTGTTTAGTTAATAACGGCTTTTCTCTTGTCTGCCAGTTTCGTTTTGGACGAAGTGCGGACCGATGATTCCGCCAGATCAAAATCCGCACCAAGTAGTGAGTTTCTCGGAATGCATTTGGTGCTGGTGTATCTCGTGTGGATTGGTATCGTCCTAATTCCGACAATTTTGCTTCTTCACATATCCATTCATCCAAAAATGGGCCTCGTCGCTAAAGATGATTTTTTTTTTTTTGGCGAAATTTGGGTCAACTTCCAACTGCTCCAGAGCTTAATCAGTAAACACACGGCGTTGTCTATGGTCGTTTACTTTAAGTTTCTGGGTCAGTTGGATTTTATACGGATGCAGACCCAAGTCCCGACTCAAAACTCGCCAAATTGAAGTGGCAGAGAGGCTAGATTCGTGTGCGAACGACGAGAAATTGACTGTCTCCGCTTTTCTCGTACACTTTCACGCCCAGCAGTGATGTTTTCAGCAGACCTTGCGTTTAGGTGACGTACGGGTGTAGGCTGATTATTTATCAAACCGGTTGACTCCAATTTGGCCACCAAACGTCGAACAGTCGACTCGGCGGGACGATTGTGGCGAGGATAAAAGTCACGTAATCCGCGGAAGGTTTCCCGAACGGAGTACTGATTTTTAAAATAAAATTTGATGATTTGTACACATTGTTCAACGTTATAACTTTCCATGGCTATTTGCCATACACCACTCAACAACTCACAATAAATATAATAGATGTTGCTTCAACAACATGGCCGCTATGGCCTAAAAAATTTCGAGCGCCCCTAATGAAAGACCTGTAGAAATTTCTAGAACAGTATAATTTTATGAATAATTCGATATTTTGTCAATATTTAAGAACTGCAAGTTTGCTTAATAGTTACCGGACTAGATGATAAAGCATAACTGACTAAATTGCTAACAAACACAGTTGACAATACTGTCATCGGTGCCGATTCTGATTCCATTAATTGTTGGCATGCTTATTGGAAATAAGTTAATTTTGTTTCGCCCGTTAGTCCTCTAATTGAAGAAGTCACATAGTCATCTTAAATTAGGATTTTTCTCAGCAATTATAAACTAATCTGCGGCGGAGTCATATTATTTCATCTTATCCATCATAGCACAGAAGTGGGATTTCCCCCATTGTGGCGTTTTTTTGCGTCATAATTTATAGTCTGCCGGTTGATTCGAGGCGAAACCGTTTCCTGCGAGCTTTGCCTCCTAATAGGAGAATTGTTTAATAATTACTAAGCTGCTGCGACTAATAGCTGGTAATAATTGAACGGCCCTGCTGGTGAATGCTGGATGGGACGCAAGAAGCAGAGATACAGCAGGAAACGCACTCCGCCTGTGCAACGGGCACAGCTGCTAAATAACATAAAAACACTTTACGCCCGGGGCTCTAATTAGCTTAGAAATACAATCCATTTGGGGTGGCAGAGGATTGGGACGATAGCACACACGCATCTAAAAATTTATAGACATGTAAATATGCTTGTCTTTTAAATTTATCGTACGACCTGATAAGCCTTTGTAATTTAGAAAACTTAGAATTTCATCTGTGTAGGATGTATCCTACTATCTTCGCTAATGATTCTACTGCATTTTGCATTATATGCTCTGTGCAGAGTATGGGGTGGGGGTAAAGAAGTCGATGGCAGCGCTTGCAGTGGATATAAATTGCATTAAAGTAGGCTGTCAGGTCATATGTGTGTTTACAAAAGTTAATTCGTAAACGAATCTAAAAATGGGCCGTTATTATTGCTATGTTGTAAACTGCAATAATTCCGGAAGAAATAGTAAATGCAAATTTTATCGATTTCTTACGGCAGCTTGGATATTAGAACAATACAAGAAATGAATAGAAATGGACAAAAAGGGGTTTACTAACAATAATTAAAGAAATAATAAAAAAAATAAACATTTATTATGAATACTCAACATTAATTCTTATAATTCTTTATAAATATTTCTTATTATTTATTTATATTTATTCTTATTTATTTGGTATTACATAAAATCTATATTAAATTGCCTAGATCTTCTCCAGTGAAACTTCGTTTTTCGTGTGTAGCATTATTGCTACCACCAGCAGTATTTTCCAAATACAACGCTTGTAAAAAATGTTCAAAATAAAACATTTCGCTACATAATATTGCAGGTTTTATGAAACCTTCATCCCTTTATTGAAATAAAACGTTTGCTAAGATCTTTGTTCACAATAGTTGATGAAGTGCAATTTTTAACGCGATTTTACGTGCAATTTTAATATTACCAATTTAATTAGAATTTCTAACAGGCACATGACAGCCTACAAAATTGTGAACGTTACATGGAGCTACATGGAAGAACTTCAGGGATATAGGACCAATAAGTAGGAATGTTAGGAGTCAATCGGGGGATATACTGATCGGAAGAGAGGAGAAAGCGGATAGATGGAAGCAGTACTTAGGAAATTTATACGAGGGTCAGGAATTAGGAAAGATATTAGAGGAAGAATCTAGCATCGATAGGGAAGAGGTAAAACCTATATTGAGAGAGGAATTTGAAATAGCACTAAGGGGGCTAAAGAACAATAGAGCGCCGGGTGTAGATAAAGTACAGGCGGAAATTTTGAAATGTGCGGGACAGAAAGTACTAAATAGGATGTTTGAACTGGTAAAATACGTATACGAAACGGGCGAGATGCCGGAGAATTATAAGAGGAACATTATCGTTACTATACCGAAAAAGAGGGGAGCCGACAAATGCGAGAACTTTAGAACGATTAGCCTAACTTCCCATGCGTCAAAAATCTTAACCAGAATAGTGCAGAAGAGGATGGAAAATAGAGCCGAGGAAATACTAGGAGAAGACCAATTCGGGTTTAGGCGAAATAGGGGAACTCGCGAAGCTATTCTGGCGCTAAGAGTAATGTTAGAGAAAACGATAGAAAAAGGAAAGAACGTTTACATAGGATTTGTAGATTTAGAAAAAGCTTTTGATAATGTAAGATTGGAAAAAATGTTCGAGATACTAAAGAGCGCGGGTGAATGAAGTATAGAGATAGGAGAGTAGTACATAATCTATAAAAAGAGCAAACTACTGTTATAGAAGTAGAAGGGGAAAGAATGGAAGTAGGTATTAAGAAAGGAGTAAGATAAGGATGTACGCTATCACCACTAATTTTTAATCTGTACATCGAAGAGGCGATTAATGTGGTAAAAGATAGAGTGGATTTCGGGATTAAAGGACAGGGACAGAAACTAAAATTGCTGAGATTCGCAGATGAAATAGCAGTATTAGCATCTAGTAAGGGGGAATTAGAATCAGCGTTGAACGAAATGGAGGCAGTGTTGACAGAGAAATATGGAATGAGGGTGAATAAAAACAAAACTAAAGTGTTAGTGTGCAGAGGGCGCGAGAGCAGAGCAAAAACGAAAGTACAAATTAATAATGAAAGATTGGAGGAAGTTAAAGACTTCACTTATTTAGGAAGTAAAATGAATTGGGATGATAGAAGCGATAAAGATATAAAATAAAGAATAGCGCAGGGTCGAGTAGCTTTTAACAAAAAGAAAGCACTTTTTGTTAAAAAAGTGCTTTCTTTTTGGCACAAAAAGAAAAGGATAAATGTATTCTGCAATTTTGCATTTCATAGTTTTTTAAACACGAATAGAAACGGATGCGTTTAATTTTGTTCTTGTATGGATTGATGTTGATAATATTTCCCTGCAGGAAACGACTCGAGGGAAGGCAACCATCGAGAATTCCGATCGGGATAGATTCACGTTAGTCTGAGAGTTAAGCTTCTTTGGCGCAGCAAAGAACTTTAAAAAATTTTCAGCACTCCGCAGTCAGTCATTTGTTTGTAGAGAATTTTCACAGCGGCTTTGAGTTAAAAAAAAAAAAAAAGCAAACGATTACTGTTGAGACGCAGTCTCGCGACGCGGCAGGGTAAAAACTGACGGAATGAAAAGAAAACGGGAAACTTGAGAAGTGTTTTTAAGTTCTGGCCTATTTGCCTAGAGTTAGTACAAGAAATGTGCTATTCTGCATATCCACTTAATAAACGCGACAAGAAGGCGACAGGCAAGCCGAAACGGTATGCGGACCGTCGACCGTCGAGGTGATTTATCGTTCTGAATATTTTCTCCTATTAAAGCTTTGTAACTTTTGCTCCTGACACTGCCCAGCTTCACGACAGTGATCGGTGCCTTATATTCCCCGATTAGGGGTAAACCGATGATTAATAACTTTTAATTAAAAATGAACGTTTGGGGGTCGCTTTAAATACCAATAAAAACCGTTTAAACCTCACCGCGTGGCGCCTTTATTCTTGCATTCTCTTCTGTAATCGTATTTAGCGTTATTTGGAAATTCCTCGGAGTAATAATGGCGATTCTGATTTTTGTCTTTTGCCTCCATTCGTCTCCATGTCCCGATGGCGTCGCCGTGTTGAAAATTGGGCAGAAATTGATGGAATAGGTCATGTGGGATCGTTCCGATTTGACATCAGAGTACAAGATAATGCTTTGTTAAATATATTATAAGCTCTTCGGAAACTTCTTCATAAAACAGCTGTGTAGTTGCCGTAATGGGCTGCGGGACATTGAATGAGTTATAAGACTTTAATACCCTATTCGCTAAACAAATCTCTTTCGGTATCGAACACTCCCGTCAGTGTGGACATCTCTTGGTAGACTCTAATGATTGGAATTGAAAAAGTTGTGTTGGTGGATAAAGCGGCAACGCGCTGATTGGAGACAAAACATACCTTAGTTGCATCTTGTGTGATGATATGTTTATTGACTCCAATATGTAGCATTCGCTTCAACAGATAGTTAACAAATCTTAGATAGTTAAGAATATACAGTAAGCGGCATATTCATTCCCCCCATTTGTCGTAACGTAGTAATATTTCATCGTATTTGGTAAAGTTGGGTAAATTGTACCTACTTTATATAATCTCATTCAAAATTGCTAATTTGAATATTTTGTACCGGATGAAAATATCAAATCAATCTTAATGTGTTGTATTGCAATAAATTTACTAAATCTTGTATGAAACGAAAATTTTAGCATGTTAAAATTTGAATTTAAAAAAAATTGAAAATGGTACAATTTAACCAACCTGTCGGTCAAATCGTACCACGGGATGTCTAAATTGTACCTGACTGAAAAATTATTGAAAATATTCAGAAATGTTAAAATACAAGGCTTCTTGTGATGTACCTATTTATTCATTTTACAAAACAATAAGTGAAAATACAGGATTGGAAAACTTACATGCCTATATAAACATTGAAAATAACTAAATACTAAGACTAATTTATGGACAGCGCAAAAATTAGTTTAAGGTGAAAATGGACACAAAAACTTTTTTGAAGATTTTACTTTGACACATTTCTCATGAAACCACTTGTTACATTTTTTGTTGCAACATTTTAGCATGTCTTCCACTGAGACTTCTTCACAAACTTCACAGTACCATTCGCTCTCGTTAACTATAATTGAAACGTCTGCACTTTGCGCTGCTTTTGAAGTCGAAGGTAATTCTATATCTGGCTCATTTAAGGTATTTATCGCAGAATTCTTTGAAAAGTTTCGCTTCACAATCTTCGCTTTTGAACATCGTAGGGTTTGCATTTGCTTTTGTCTCTCTAAGTCGTCTTTATATGGAGTGCTTGTTAAAACAACTGCGGACTGGGATCCTTTGGATCTTCTCTTCGTGACCTGAGGGCTTGGTTTTAGTAGTGGATAGAGATCTTCAACAGATACGACTGCCTAAAAAACGACTTCGTATATTTTCTAATCGAAATTAAGGCAATATTATTTTGTTTTTACTTACCTCGACGTTATCTCCCGTATTTCTTATTTCCGTAGCATTATGTGAGTTTTTCAGTTGCTCGACAGATTTTTTTTGTATTGGTGATAGACACGTAGATTCAATGACTTTGTATACCTAAAAAAATATTTTGTAGCAAACTATAGTATTGCTAAAGATCTTATCGACTTACAGCCACACTCTCTGTCGATCTTTCTAGTTCTGTTGTATTGAGGTCTGCATTTTCTTGGTTTTCAATTGGCTCTGGTGTTTGAGATTGTCTTAAAACTGGCAAGTCTACTTCAGTGGTAGAATTTTCACATTGTTGAATATGTTCCGATGCAGCAAATTGATGGTCTTTAAAAACATGACGATCAACAGGCCATATTCCTGTTCCGCGAAATCCGCTTATCGCATTTTCGATAGTGGCTGCTTTACTATAAGCCTCTGCTAGTAGTTGAGATATTTGAAATTGGGTTACACATAGACCCGGATTTGCGCGTAACCACTTTTCAACAGCTTGATCGTAGTAGCACTGCATGGGTTTGAAAAATGCTACATCGAGCGGTTGCAATCGGTGTGTAGTGTGTCCTGGTAATTGGAGCATTATAATATTATTCGCCTTCGCAATTTCCAGGGCTTCTAAGTTTCGTGAATGAGTACTATGACCATCAATCACCAGGAGAATCTTTTCTCCATGTGGTCGTGTTGGAACAAAGCTGACAAAATAGTTTAACCATTTTACAAATAATGTCGAATTGATATATCCTGTATCAGATATATCTACAATACTACCCGGTGGAGAACCCGCTTTTAATTCGTTACAAAGTCTTTTTCTTTTAAAAATTATCATAGGGGGAATGTAAGCCCCAGCAGCATTAACACAACAAACAACTGTAGTGTTTGTTCCACGCTCGCCGCTTGCTAGAACACCAATTTGATTTTTTCCTTTTTGGGCAAGTATTTTCCTGTGCTTATTTTGTACAGTAGAATACCCCGATTCATCTACGTTATAAATGTTATTTGGCTCGAGCTTATATTCGTCGCAAATTTTCTCGAGAATATTAAAAAACTCGTAGACTCTCTTTTTATTAAATCCTTTAGCTCTTGCAATTGAGGTAGATTCAGGTTATCGCAGACTTAGGGTTTTATGTCTTCGAATAAAAGCATAATACCAGTCTTTGTCCGCCATTTGCTTTGCTTGGTTAAAATTATGCGGAATAGAATTCCTTTCTGCTAACTGGTAAGCCAGCTTTCTCGCGTCCGTGATGGTGATACCAAATAAACATTCTTCTAGTTTTAAAATATGAGCTACCAGCTGATTTTCCATCTCTTCAGACAAAGTTGTTGTACGCCCAAATACTTTGTTGTTTTCATTGGCTCTAAGGTTTGTAGATAATAAATGTCTTTTTAACGTTGGCTTTGGAATATTGAAGTTTCGACAAGTCTCGTTTAGACCGCATTGACCTCCTCTGTAAGCTTTTATGGCATTCTCCATGTCCTCCTCCGCCCACTCTCCATATTTTCTTTTCTTCTCCATTACTGCAATACAAACATTATTTATAAAGACTATGCTAAAAATCTATTTGGGTAAATTGTACCGGTACAATTTACCCAATAGCCTAGAGGTACAATATAGCCGACTAACCTGATTTTAAATCATGTATTATTTCATCAGAACTAAGTGAGGTTATGTGAAGTTTGATATATTGAAAACAAAGAAAAATGAACATCCTTTCTAAAAATTAGTCATATGTATATCTAAACTTACTTGATGTCTTTTGAACTCCTTGTAAATGATTTCTGAAAACTAGATGCAACTGGCCGCTAACTCAAACACTCGTACGGAATCAAAACCGGTTAACTGACTGATCCAAGAACACACTGGTGGCCAGACAGTGTACTAAGCTTTGAATGTAAGTCGATGGCTAGCATTTTTTACGCGCCAATTTCGAAATAACACTGCTGTACGATTTAGCCGACGGACAATATACCCTACTTTACCCTACGTTAAAACTTTATACTTTATTTCTGTTATCAATATTTTTCTTTTAAAGTCATTTTGAGAGTATTATTGCTTTATTTAAATATATTAGTTGTAAAATTATGGCTGGCGGAACTATTATGAGCCTGGGCTCGTATTATTGTCACACGCCGAGGTTTACCGTTGTACTATATATTGATCAGTGTTGCTAGAATGAGTATTTATTATTCTGATGGATATGCGTTTAGCTTTATTTCTGTTTTTAGCGTCTAAGATAAAAGTCTAAGAGCACAAGTGACGTCAATCGTAATAAAGGCTTCAGTCTATCAATGATCATAAAAATAACTTATTGTTCTTTCGGGTTTTATTATTCTTTCCCACCCCGTTATACTACACTCTCATCACCGTACTTAGTGCCACACGCTGTATTACGGTGATTTCTTATAGTCCCCTCGCCGGCTTGTACTTATCTGAGGAGTTCACTGGATAAATCTCATTGACTCAGTGTTCCCCTAGTATCTGCCCCTATCTGTATATTCCTGTTATAAATTTCCGCTTTGACCTTCACTCCCGAAGGACCATTACCGTTGTTGAATATAAAAAATTAACAATGATCAAAACAGTATTCCTCGCCAAAAGTCTGCAGATTGTCTTCAGTTATACATATAGGGTGTCTGAGTTGGAACTATAGAATTTGAATTGCTCGCCATTTGTGTCCTGTCAAAGATAGGGCGTTAATATTTAATGAGTAGTTTGTATACAACTGTTTTATGAAAGTCAGCGATCATTTATAGTTGCATTAAGAAAAATTGGTACAAAGCGAAGCGCCTACAGAGTTATCGGTTCATAACGTAATCAATGGTCTGAATAGTAAAAATATGGGGAATTTCTGTGTGGGTTATTATGCCTTGAACTACTCATTGTGAATATCTAAGAGTACAACTTGCCAAGAATAGGAACAAGTCTCAAAACTGGAATATCGGACCGCCCACGAGGTGCACAGTAAATAGCCTGGTCTTTACTCAGTCGCATTGAGACCTTTGCAAAGTGAACGTCGAGTAATATGAATGTACACAAACTTCGATTTAAGTATAAAAAAAATAACTTCAAAAAGCTTCTAAATATTTGTCAAAGAATGATGTTTTGATTTTCATTCGATTTTAAAAGATATGCAGTTGCATTCTTTACTGTTACTTCTTACAGTTTTTCATAATTATACATGATTTTAAAAAAGGTTCATTATTTATTAGTAGTATTAAAATAGATGTTCCTGTAGGCCGGCTGCTTGAAATTTATGGTTTTAGAAATTGAATTGTGAATATCTGCCAGTTTCAGTAATCATTTCTCAGTAAATACTTTTGCCATTGTCGTGCACCCTGTTTCAGTTTTATTTATTTATTCATGATATGTAAGTTGACAAAGACGAGGATCTGCAGCTTAATTGCCTTAGGGAGATTGTTCAGTATCTATAGAGCGTACTTTATACTAGAGTGACTAAACCTTCGTTAAAAGGAGAGTAGGATTATCCATGGAAAAATGGTAGATAATTAAAAATTTTTAATAACAATATTAGAACAAAAATGCGCGGGGTTATGTTTTCCGTTCGCGATGCAATCAATCATATCTGACATTGTATTTATGTAATGGTGATATCGAGATTGGATATCGATAACGATCTTGTTCTCAGTCGACATTTTCGTAACATTGGGGAATTATCTATTATATTTAATTGCGTTCGCAATTAAATATAATAGATAATTATCGACCAAAGAAAATGAACTTAGACAAAAAAGCACGTAGATTTAGATACCCACGGGGAAGTTTAAAGCAAGTGGCAGTTCAGGTTTCACGTCTTACCCCCTACATACCAGAATAAAGTTACTTATCACGACACGATTTGAATTTGATTGAATCATAATTAAGCGCTTAAAATGCCATTATTGGCCCAACTAAAGTTCAATCCCTCTCGAATATTGGTCGCATGTTTTGAAATGCGTGTAATTAGCCTGCATGTGTGAAAAATAATCTCAGAGGAAGAAATCCAGTGGAGTCATATCTGGAAATCTCGTCGGCTATTCCAGAACGCCTCTTCTGCCAATTCATTTGTCAGGAAACCTGTGATACCGCCATTGCAGAATATCTAACACGTAGTGTGGTGGTGCACCATCCTGTTGAAAGTGTAAATTTTTTTCATCCAACAGTAGGTTTTCTTCTTGATCACCTTGATTTTCTAAGGACTGTGTTATGAGAGAGTCGACTTTATTTTCCAATAAATTAAGTACAATTCAGCAGATAAATCCAGTAGTCTAGGCTCTAGTTTTTTCATTTCCTAGAATTTCAGTCCATGTGTAGATTTTTTGAGGAATCTGAGTATCATCCTCTCGAAACGTATTATTTTGATTTACAAAATTATGAAAAAATGTTTCCTCATCACTGAAATAAATATTCTATATTAAATTGGGGTCATTTTGAATTCTCGCAGTCATTATTTCGCGAAATTGAATCCTTCTGTTGTGGTCATCTAAGCCAGTTGACGAATTATTATTAATGCGAATGTTGCCAGGAAATAACTTGTTTAGTTTTAAAGATTTGTGTATGGAGCGAACTGAAATATTTGTATATTTGTAAACTTAGCTTTTGGAATTGAAATTTGGATAGGTAGGATTAATGACGAAATTGTTTACACAGAACCTACCAAACGTTTGGTAGTTTCGAACAATCTAAACCTCCTCATCTACTATTTTTTTGCATTATATTGATGATCTCAAGTTTTTACTTCGATTTACATTGTTCGAAACTACTAAGAGATGGCGTTTGGTACGTTCTACTACGGTGGAACGTAGCAACGTCTACTAGATGTGAGCTTTATCTGTCGATGGTATACTCGTTTACACTGCACTGACGAGACCCAAGATAGAAAGGTCGAAACCGGTCTGCAGTTAACGATATCCTGAGATAGGTGACACTTTGCATCTTTCTTGGTGGTTGTGGAACAATCCATATAGTTTTAGTGCTAACTCTGTTAGACAAAAATACAACAAATTTTGTCATGTAATTCAGCGCTCGGCTTTTGGCATATAGCCAGGAGAATAGCTGTTTTGACCTAATTTGTTTAGTCCTTATTATATAAGGCATTTGCAGATGGGTTGGAATATGAACTCCTTATTTCTGTAGTCCTTCAGGTATTTTTCTATATAGTTTGATTTCATTTGTAGTCTTAATTTGATTTAATGGACCAATAATGGACTAGTACTGCACTGATCAATGGACTATAATGTCCTAGGTGTGACAAAATACGGATACATAGGATTTAAAACGATAATATGTACATTGATCCCTATCGAATGCCTAGAAGTCACGTAAATGATACAGACAATCAGTATAGCAGATAAAACTAATCAATCTAAGGAGGAATTATAACATACGAACGAAAACTTACATATTGCCCATTTTTGGAACGATCTATTAAATTCGGAATATGTCCGCGTCCTTACGCTATCTACGCGTAGCAGCCCTAGTATCGGCATGCAGGGAATGGTACCCATATTTTTCGCGATTTGGCATCCGCTGTCTATCCGACGCTCCTTTATTGGCTCCGGAAGACCTTCAAAACGCCATCAGGCTTTGCCGCGTGTACACAATCTGTCCCTAATTAGAAAAAAATCGAGGGAGTTGCGGCTGAAAGTGCGAGAAGAAAGTTCGGTTTGGTTTGACGTGTTTTGTTTACTTAAAACCTTACCGCCGATTCTTCAAAACTTTATAAAGAGTTGTAAGAATTAAAAGCTTCCTATTGGCTTAATATTTTATTCTACGCTATTTACTTTTTCTTGCGCAACACGAATTTGCAATTATGGTCGCCTATTTTCATCGAGTGACGAGTATGTTTCCATATGCACAATTCATCGATGTTGCATATGGATTTACTGGATTATATGATACATTTTATATAACTATTTTTTCATACCAAGCCGATGCAATTAGTTTTAATCAAAGTTCTGATGGAAAAGCCTATTAATAGAATAGCCTCTTCCCGTAAATCGATAGCTATTTGTAACAGAAGGTATTTTACGCCTCTTTGGTTTTAATTTACCAAAATAAACTACCGCTATAATAAATTGCTAGTTCATGAATTTTAATCTACGTGATTATAGAGGTAATTGGTTTTAGTGACTGCCGTTTTGCAATTTCGCAAATTACTAAGTGAATTTTGGAGCGGATAAAATGGATGCAGCTCCTAAGATTTTGGTAAGTTCTTATGCAAGCGCTGGAAATTAGAAATACAGAAAACGATGCTCTTCATTGCGACAAGTAGATTACCGTTACGTCATGGCTGCTTTGTTGCAGAGAAAATTTTTCGCAGATAATACAGTATGTTACAATTTATTAGATAACTTATATGGAATAGGTAATATTAAATTATTCCCAATTAGATACTAGAAATTATGGTTATTAATTTAAAATCTTCATGTAAGTTAAAACGTTCATGTATAGTATAAACTTTAGGGGCGTAGCCTGAGAATATAATCTAGGGATGTGATAAAAATCTTACAAGGGGAAGAGGTATAGTCGGTTGTATGGCAGGCCATATGAAAATGGTAAAAATAAAAAAAGACACTAACCGAAAATGATATATCCTAATTTTTAAAATGAGACCAATTCTTCGGTTTTTGTTTGTCCAGCGAAAACGTCTATCACTGTTTCTTCAAATATTGGAGACGATCTCATATATTCTAACAAGGCACTTTCAATATTTATTAATGATAAAGCTCACAGTCTTTCTTGTTTTTGAAAATTTCGCAGATAAGTCTTTATTCTCTTTAAACATGAAAATAATCTTTCCGCGAAACTGCTTGTGGCAGGAATAGTCAAAATTAAACGACACAATTTTGATGACTCCAGGGAAATAGAAGATAATTGAAGGGACATAATATATTGGTGAAGCTCAAACACAGTGCTCTTTTTCATATCGGGATCACTGTAAATTACTGAAAGTTCACTTTTTAAACGATTTGCGTCAAAGAATGTTTCACATGTATCTACTAAAGAAGAAAAAAGTTCGTCAGGAAAACGTTTTACGAATGAAGTAAATTGTGTGGAATCTAGATTTAAGAATTTCAAACTACAGAAATCAGGAGTTTATACTCCAACCCATCTGCAAATGCCTTATATAATAAGGACTAAACAAGTTATGTCAAAACAGCTATTCTCCTGGCTATATGCCAAACGCCGAGCACTGAATTACATGACAAAATTTGTCGTATTTTTGTCTAACAGAGTTAGCACTAAAAATACTTTACTTTACTTTAAAACTTCTTTATTGTTTTATCGTATTTACAATTCTTAGATTATAGTACGGATTTTTTTTTCTTCTCCATGGACGACACTTTGACCCTAAAAGAGAAAGGGGATAACGGCGTCGCCCCGTCGATCTTCTGACCTTGTCGCACTAGCCTATTTATTTTTATTTTAAGTTAATTTCCCTGTTCCCCTTGCTACAGGGAGTTATATGGCTATGATAACTGAATGTTATTTTGATAGCTCATTATATTTTGTATTTCTTATATATATTTTTTGTTAATGTTTTCTATTGCATTTACAGGAAAAAATTGCTAAAAACCTGTTTTAGATATTTCGGATGTGTAAGTAGTTATTTGTTTAGTTAATTTTGTTAGAGATATCGTATAATTTATCTGATATATTTTCAGTTTGGTATTCAGTTTCAGTATTTTTAGTTTGGATATACTAAAAATACAGTGATTGTTCTAAACCACAAAGAAAGATGCAAAGTGTCACCTATCTCAGGATATCGTTAACTGCAGACCGGTTTCGACCTTTCTATTTTGGGTCTCATCAGTGCAGTGTAAACGAACATACCTTCGACAGATAAAGCTCACATCTAGTAGACGTTAATACGTTCCACCGCAGTAGAACGTACCAAACGCCATCTCTTGGTAGTTTCGAACAATCTAAATCGAAGTAAAACCTCGAGATCATCAATATAATGCAAAGTTTTACTATCAGAGGGTAACATTCAAACTAGAAAAATAAGGAGTTTATACTCCAACCCATCTGCAAATGCCTTATATAATAAAGACTTTTGAGAAATTTATAGTGGTGTTACCTCTAACGGAATTTTAATAATATTCCTAATAATTATTCATAGTTTTTTTCACATATTGCGTTTCAATTACCCACGTTCTTAGACGAGCTTAGTTTATTTTAACAGCTGGTTCCTTAGTTCTCGCCCAAAAAAAAATAGGTTGCATGACTTTCTGAATTATGCGACTGTTTGAGAACTAACTCCACCGGAACCGGAACCGAGCGGACACGTGTCAATTTCTTCATAACGTAACGACAATTTCGAAAGAGTTAATCCATAAAATTCGCAGTGTATCATACGACTAATGTATTTTTTTTTAATATGGAACAGTTAGCCCTTTAATCGCTTAGGGTTTCATGAACATCGGTGCGAAAATTGCGGCTAACGAAACCTTCTTGGATCTTGTGACGCCCGAGATGGCCTTGGAGACGGCTTTATTCGTATATCCCGTTCGTTTGTTTTTATCGATTCCTTTTTATAATGCGCCTCACATAATTCACAGGTACTTATTCTTTCTTATCTTGTTTTAGAATGCCGCATCAGAGTTTTTTATATTATATCTGGGGGCCGAAAAGCCGTATCTGATATGAAGATGAAATATTCGTCTACTAGACTGCTCACATATGGAATATTCGCCGTTCAATTTGACGGTAGCGATTCAGGCAGCTAAAGGAGTTCAGCACGTTTAAGTCTGTTAAAAATAGTGGCGGTAATATGTGAAAATCGACCGTTTTGTAGCAGTTGAGTTCGATATTGTCTATTACCGGCAGGAATTACTCAAATGTTTATTTTCTTCCTTTCACGGAGTAACATACTCCGTTGCTACTAATTTCGGTTTTATTCCCTTTCAGCGCATGGAATTGATGTTGAAAATGACGCTTGCAGATGTTAGATTAAATTCCTTTATAGTTAATAGGCTCCGATGAGGGTTTGTATAATTAATATGCATTACAATTAGGAACCGCTCCCAAATATTCGTTGGATGGATTATTTTTATTTATAATTAAGCTGAAAGTGCCCCAGCTAATAAAACACGCCAACAATATTTCTCCGTTGATTCTAAGAACGAATAAAATTATTTCGTTTTAACGCCGGGATTTCTTTTGACTTTGATGGATTAGGTCTTACTTTACCTCACTATTTCACACACACGCAACATCACTACAACTTGTATAAAGGTTAGATAAAGACTTTAATGAATATAATTTTATAAATTAAATGTAGGTTCTAAGGCACTTCGAACAAAGAACGATTATGCTGACGCTTATTATTAATAATTAAAGATCAAAAGATGTCTAACGTGACGTTTTGGCAGTTATTGGAGTTGACGTCCTGTAGGCACATGAAACAAGATTACCCTATAAGTTTATACGTGTTAAAGAACGTTAATAGTATTAAGCGATAGATACTTAACCTTTATAATGAAATGCTTACTATTCTTTAACGACTTAACATAAAAAAAAATAAATAAACTACGGAGTATTTAACTTCTCATTTTTGTTGGACATATGCGATAATGTATTATTGCATCAAAAATATTTTATGCAATGATGTAATAGATATTATCATATCTGCCTTTGGCAAGTCCAAAGCAGAAGTTGTTTGACAGTTATTCGGTTATTATGACATGAACTGCCATCGAGATCGTGCGTTTTAACGCCTTTAGACTTCTTCCTTTCGGGCTATCTTAAATCGCAGATCTATGCGAAGAAACCGCAAACAATCGATGCCCTCAAAGTCGACATAACGAACGCCATCCCGCAAATTAATTCAAATTTATGTGACAAAGTCATCGAAAATTGGACCTCCCGAATATGTGCTGCCAAGCAAAGCTGCGGCGAACATTTGAACGACATTATATTCCATATTTAATGCCATAAAATATTCTTTCAAATAAAGAAAAGAAAATCAGTGGATATCTCACACACAACTTGTTTTATTTACGTTTAATAATCGAGCGTCCTTATTAAAACACCCTTTAGTAATAAAGTAATCAATAATATACCCAATTATTAAATGCATTATTTAATAATCGGCTACATCCTTGGTTAGTAATATGCTATATTAGTAACTACACAATAAGCATCATCATCATGAGGTCATCAGTCCTAAGACTGGTTGAACTCTAACCTCCAGCTTCTTCTATTTTCTGCTAACCTACGCATTTCGCTAATTGTGCTACAACCTACATCTCTTACTATTTGCGAGCAGTAGTCTAATCTAGGCCTACCTCTGCTTTTCTTCACTTCTATTTCTGCCTCCAAAATATCGCGGACTATTCCCCCACGTCTCAGCAAGTGGCCTACCATTCTATCTCTTCTCTCCTTTACGTTTTTCCACATACTTCTCTTCTCGCCGACTTTCTCCAATACTTCTTCGTTTCTAACCCTATCAGTCCATGGTATTTTCATCATTCTTCGGTAACACCACATCTCAAAAGCTTCTAATTTCTTCCTACTTGCTTCCCCTGCCGTCCAGGTTTCGCAACCGTATAGTGCCGTGCTCCATACATATGTTTTCAAAAATCTCTTCCTTGTTTCTAAGTTTATTACCCCCGAGCATAAAAGTGCTTTCTTTTTGTTAAAAGCTACTCGACCCTCCGCTATTCTTTGTTTTATGTCTTTATCGCTTCTTCCATCCCAATTTATTTTGCTTCTTAAATAAGTGAAGTCTTTAACTTCTTCCAATCTTTCATTATTAATTTGTACTTTCGTTTTTGCTCTGCTTTACTTAACTAACTGCCGAACAAGATCCTCCAGTGAATTTGTCAAAATTTAACATATTTTTCATACATGTAATATCTACTAGTTTTAATGAACTTGGCCATGACGATGACTATGTCTGTTGCTTCTTAAGTTTCCTACTATGAGCCGCTAGAAGTTTAGAAATTGGCCATCATTGGGTAAAGTTGAGCGACCAAAAATGCCCAGAGCTCATTAAAGTTCCCATAGCAAAGAAAATTGGACTTCCTCTAGACTAGTAATCTTCGCTTTTCCGTTATCGATATTACTACTATTGGTGTTACTAAGGAAAATGTTCATTTTACGAGTAGTTCTTTAATCTTTCCTATCTGTGATTCCTCTCCTGGTACGAGCCACCAAACATAACAAACATAAAAACTCATAGAATGACTTTTTATTTTCGAACTCACATCCCTACAAGTCTCTGGAAACAGTTACCTTCAATCTTCCTATTGATAATTAATCTTCACCATAGTTTTTACCATGATATTATATATACCAAGTTGTTTCATAAAATAACATATTTACAAATTATGGTCCAAGCAATATTATTTTTGCTACATTTTTTTATGTTTTTGCTATGAATTAAACTCTTCTTCTACGTACAATAACGTAAAACAAAAGTCCTTTAACATGGCCCAATAAGAATGGAATTTTACATTAAAAATGTGGATGACGTTATAACTTTTAAAAACAGGGCTCAAAAAAATTGAAGGGTAACTCTCACAGTGGCATTTCAAATGCATCGTTTAACGTGTCCGAGTCATTTTCAAAAAAAGAGACCCCGGTTAATTTATCGAATATATACATTATTTTTCGTACCCACTGTATATGAAATGCAACACACAAAGTATTATATAAAAATGTTACACATAATATCTGCATTATTGGCATTAAAAATTACAGCAACATTAGAGTGATAAATACAGTATTTTAATATGAGAAATATTGCAGCGAAACATCAATAAAATTATAAACTCTACAATAGTTACGACACATCACATACAGGGGGGAATAATGTTCATATTTGCTGTTTTTCGATAAAATGTATCTAAATAGCGAGATGTCATGGCTAACATATTAAAAACCTATTTTTCCTATTATTTCATATTGTTAATAAATGATAAATGAAAACATTGTGCAATGAATATTACTGCGGATAAATAGGGGGTTGAAATTATTCCTGGAGTAGCTTGGAACCCTTGGTGTGAAAATAGCACTAACTTAGTTTTCCACAAAACACTATACACTACACTCGACGCGAAGTTGGCATCATCTGGAGATCATTAAAACTGGTCTAATCATCTCCAGATAATGCCAACTTTGTTGAAGACGAGGTCAGTGTTATGGTTGAAGTTATATATAGTTTTATAGACTTTCAATAACAATAACAGTGGTGTCAAATTCCAGAAGGAAGTATATCATGTAACACCTACTTCGATTTTTTTTCAATTGCAAAAATTCAAGAAATGTGTTTATGTTTCTCTACTCTGCATATGCAAATGGCTTTAGGATATTTTCAAATGAGTGTGCCTGAAATTCAAAGAAATATTAGTTTCTACCAAAAATACAGCATAATTAGAATTTATATTATGTTATCCAAATAATATACACAACACTTTCATGGAAATCACAACATTGTGAATAATAAATATTATTTTACAATACTCTTTTAAACCTTCAGCAGTTCAATTGCAAAAATTTCCTACCTACAGTTATTCGTAATATTGGGAATCTTTGTTTTCTTTAAATACGCTTTAATTAAAAACAGCCCCATATTAAGGAAAATTATTTTTATTGGCAAGCTTTGCAATAATGTTTTTTCAAAGCTACCGTTGACCGAGTAAACAACATGTTTAATCAGCGTGGAGCTGTCTAAACATATTTTATAAATTGGTAATTTACAACAAAGATCGAATAATGAACGAATTCGAAATTATTTTACGGATAATTCGAGAAACAGTTTGAGGATTGCAAGCTTGGACCTAAATATACCACGTGAAAAAATGATAGAACATATTGAGAACAGGACAGGTAAAACCTTCCCCCTGGGTAAATACACTACCGCACTCCAGGCCGAGCTAGTTGCAATTACATACGGTGTTCTGGGGGCTGACCAAAATCGGACCCAGGAGAGGGTATGTATCTGCTCGGACAGCAGGGCGGCGTTGATAGCCCTGAATTCAGCAACGACAAAGTCGAAGTTGGTCTATAATTGCTATGAAGCATTGAACCACTTGGCAGGGAAGGGACCGGTGGAACTCTTATGGATACCTGGGCATAATGGCATTAAGGGAAATCTAATTGCAGATGACCTTGCCAAACTAGGGACCAGGGAAAACCTCTATGGACCAGAATCTGCAGTGGGAATAAGTCGGAATCTGATCAAAAACCGCATCAATGACTGGGCAAGAGACCAGCATAGAGAAAGATGGGAAAGAGTAACGGGTTGTCGAATAACCAAACTCTTCATCGAATACTCAGAGATTGAGAAATGGGCCCAAGAATTCATTAAATTGAACAGGCAAAAAGCCAGAATCCTGGTAGGAATCATAATGGGCCACCATAGTAGCCTGAATGCATATAAGCATAAGCTGGGACTGACTGACAGCCCGGCATGCAGATACTGCAGAGAAGACGAGGAAACCTCGATTCATCTTCTTTACACCTGCCCTGCACTGGAGGAGAGGAGGTGCCTTATATTAGGGACCCCTGTTATCCTAGAAGAAGCGAGGCTTAAGGCGAGGGACGTGCCCAAATTGCTCCTTTTATGGGATAGCATTTTTGGAAAATGACCCGGACAGGAGGGGATCGCCAAGGGACTACCCATGCGATCAGTGGCTGATGAGGCCCAAACCCACAGAACATAATAAATAAATAAATAAATATTGAGAACATCTTTTATTAGATCAAATAACCAATTACCACATTACAATTAATTACAGAATTTACTTATTTACAACAATCAGGGGCGGCTGGTGTATAGGTTCTGCAGAGCTGCAGAACTGCCAAAAAAATTAGATATTTGTATATTTTCGCGACATGATAATTACTAAAATTTATTAATAAAATAATTTAGTTAGTTGGTGCAGCTAACCAAATTATTGCGTTAAAGTCGCATTCTGCCCGCCGTCCTCTATTGAGTAGTAGACCAGATGAATTATCTGGGTCCCTACGCGAGCGCGTCTCGGTACATTGAACTGGGCCACACGAGGTAGTTCTCAGCACGGCTCGGCACACCCGTCCTCCCCCTCAACTGCCGCGACAATCCACACTTGGCGCTCGTAAATGCGCGAATTTACACGGTCAGTGAGCTGTATTTTTTCCAGCTAAGGCAACATCAGTGAATGTTTACTCCTTCCTACTTCTCGTACAGTTGGCGGGCGTAAATCGTACCTATCTCGTATTTCGTGTTAATTTGAGATTTTAAATACTGTTTTGTGAATTTGTGTAGTGATTTATTGTACTAATTATTAATATTTATATACTGTGATAGTGACAATGGATTTAGTTTATAATTTAGTTCATGTGAAGCGATTCTTTAAATACTCTTATGAAGAAAAAATTGATTTAAAAAACAATGGTAGGCCATTGCCCGATATTGTTATTGAGACTGCAGGTGTTAGCCGCGGAAAAGCATATAAACGTCAATTTAATAGAGACATTTATTCGAAGAACAATTGGATTTGTGGGTGCAACAAAAAAATGCGTTATTTTGTTTTCCTTGTTTACTTTTTGGCGGTGATAAAGCATGGACGGAGGTAGGGGTGACAGATTTGGTGCACTTAACTGAAAAAATAAAAAAGCACGACAACTCCAAAAGCCATCTACATAATACAATGGAATTAGCTTTATTAGAAACAACTAATATTAAAGCGCAGCTAGATTCAGCTTATTGGATAAATGTGCAAAAGCATAATGATAATGTGACAAAAAAGAGATACGTTTTGTCAAAAATTATAAACTACATAAAGTTTTGTGGGGCCTTTGAACTGGCGCTGCGAGAACATGACGAAGCTGAAACCTCTCAAAACCCGGGGATATTTCGTGGTTTGATAAATTTTTCTGCTGAGCTTGATGTAACTTTAAGCGAGCATCTACAAAATGCTTCAGTATTCAAAGGAACCTCTAAAGAAATACAAAATGATCGTTTAGACTGTATATTAAAAGTATGTCATGAAGAAATAATTAAAGAAATTAACAAACCTTCATTATTGGCAGTTATGGCAGACGAAACAACTGATGTATCTGTAAAAACTCAGTTGGTGGTAGTTTTAAGATATATTCTCGATGGTGAACCGATTGAACGTTTTTGGACATACCTGAAACCTACAAAATGTGACGCTGAAACTCTTTCGGAAAATATTTTAAGTGTTATAGACCCTCTAGTAGAAAATTCACCTTACAAGCCTTTTCTCTTAACCAAAGAATATGACGGCAAACATGAATGTTCTTCAAAAAGGTATTAAAGTCCAAAAATTTTTCTTGTGAAAGTCTATATTTTTGTATAAACGGATTTTACATAAAAATTCTGAAATATCAGGAAAACGCGTTACCTTGAAAATTTTCAAAATTTTCGCCTGCGGCGCAATTATTTTGCGGCCCCTACGGCGCCAGTAGTTTGGATACGTTTGAAATTTGCACACGGGCAGCCAATACCCTAGGATCGGCCCTATGCAGAACACCCGTTTCATTTCATCACGAGCCGCCACTAACAACAATTCCAAAAATTATTAATTTTGCAGTCAAATAAGAAAAGGGAACAGAAGAAAATTAGATAATAGAATGAATTGATACGAGAAGACAACTTTAAATTTTGGAATTTTCAACTACATTTCTATTTAGTTCCATACATTGCTTGTATTGTCTTTTAATGCTTGTCATAACTTTAGATAATTGGTTTGGTGTAATTCCTACGCAAGCTTCTATCTTACAAAATTGTTTTAAGTATCTAATTAAAGCATGTTTACAGAAAACAAAAATTGGCAATATTATGAATAACTGTTGTGAACAAATTTTACAATTCAACTGATACCAGTCCAAAGCAGCATTGTAAAATTGTATTTACAAAGTTGTGACTAATATGACGACTACTTGACATATATAAATATTAATTATTTCAATATTTCTAATCTATATTTCTGTTAGAAACTATTTTTTTTTCTAGAATCTTAGTTGACTAGAATTAGATTAGATTTTCAGACACGCCTATATGAAAGTATCCTAAACTTTGTAACGTAGTCAATTTAGAAATAAAAAGATTGCAAACACTTTTGGATTTTTACCAGTGAAAATTCTTCGAAGTATGACTAAATTTTTAAGTCTTAATCTGGCCATATTGGCACCATATTAGAGTTATTGAATCTCTAACCCTTTAGATGCAAATTTAGATTTTATAGATTTAAGAAATTGGCATAATTTATTATTATTATATTATATAGGTTTGGGCCTCATCAGCCATTGATCGCATGGGTAGTCCCTTGGCGATCCCCTCTTACCCGGGTCATTATCCAAAAATGCTATCCCATAAAAGGAGCAATTTAGGCACGTCCTCCGCCTTAAGCCTCGCCTCCTCTAGGATAACAGGGGTCCCTAATATAAGATACTTCTTCTCCTCCAGTACGGGACAGGTGTAAAGAAGCGGGTGAATCGAGGTTTTCTCTTCTTTACAATATCTGCAGGCCGGCCTATCAGTCAGCCTCAGCTTGTGCTTATATGCATTCAGGGTACTATGGTGGCCCGTTATGATTCCCACCAGGGTTCTGGGGCTTTGTGCCTGTTCAATTTAATGAATTCTTGGGCCCATTTCCCAATCTCTGAGTATTCGATGAAGAGTTTGGTTATTCGACAACCCGTTACTCCTCTCCATCTTTTATTGTGCTGGTCTCTTGCCCAGCCATTGATGCGGTCTCTGATCAGATTCCGACTTATTTCCACTGCAGGTTCTTGTGCATAGAGATTTTCCCTAGTCGCTAGTCTGGAATTGGCATAAAATCACTTATAAAATGTCTGCTTGTCCTAATTCCAAGTAATATTGCGTAACAAATTATTTAATGTACCGAGTTCGATCGGTCTTAATTTTCAGTTTTATCGAAAATACTATTTATAGTAGATTCCTTAACAGTTTTTTTTTGCACTTTTTTAGAATGATTCTTTTGACGAGTGCATATTTGAAAACATGACAAGGTTTAACGCGATATTTATTTACTGTATTTTCTTTCGAGAACAGTTCTAATTCTCTTTTATGACGAGGGAAGAACTTTTCGATATTATGAAAAGCTCCAGATACGACCTCAAGCCCATAACACGCGGGAAAATACAAGAGAGCATACCAAACATCTCTTACGCCACAGTAGACGTCAGACGTCAGTTGAAGATACTTCAGCAGATTTGGTGGATGCTATTTTGTCTCGGCATTAGTATAATGAAATCAGGATGAATGCTCCTGAGAAATTGCCGCCATATAAAGTTATGCAGGCCGCCAAATAAGCATACTACCCTAGGGCAGAGTAGATAAAACTTACTTTTACTTCAGCCGAAGTTTATTTATAAGCATTACCTGACCACACAGTGGAGATATTACTCACAACACAGATACGTGTAATTGATTGTCTTAAGGAAGAGAAACTGGACAAATTTTGTTTATACACAAAATGTCGTTTTGACGGTAGCTCTGGTCGCAGTTTCATTCAACACTTCACTTTATTTGTGGCGAAAAAACTATAAAGCAAAACGTCTGGGCTCCACGAGGCAATGCAAATTAAACATCGAATTTATAAAACAGTTTACTAAATCTCCATAGCGAAAAAGAAACAACGTGGATAACCCAATAAATAAATTTAAAAACAATAATACTTGAACAGAAATTGCTTGTAGTGAGCCGTAATTAAATTTAGCCGTGATTGATGGTAAAATATGTAACGCACTCACTGATACAAAAATGTTACATGTATGGTGCAACATCTAAAAACTTTAATTCTATAGATGAAATGATAAAACACGAATAATTAGAACAGGGAACCCAGAATTTGTTTTGTTGGATATCTTTGTCATTCATCCTATAGATTGCCATTAAAAAAATGACAAGTTTCCGGAGAAAATAAAAAATCCCCGGAAAAAGTAAAGTACAAAAGGACTTTAGAGAGCCACTTGGATTAATTCTAGATAGACTTAAACCTAGTAATGGAAAGACAGCCGGACATTTATTTACACATTCAGAAGTTTCACTTGATATTACAAAAATAGAAGTAGAAGTGAATAACTTCTCTGATACTATCACTATCATATGATGATGTTGATGGTGTTAGCGAGGGTGACAGCGAAAAGGATGAATTATTATTTTATCCTAAAATATTTATATTATTATTAACACTTAAGAAGAATTTATTTGACAATATTAAAATATGCACCTTCTACTTTAGTTGTTTTATTATTTTTTAAAAGCAAATAGCACGGTATTTTAAATGTTTTATGTTATTTTATGTCTAAATAAGTTCCGAAAATAAAATAGTGACACATCAGTACTGTGTAATACTACACGAACCATTTCGAGATACTTTCAACCCCCCTCCCCCCTAACTAAAAAACTATTAGATTACTACACACTTGCATGTCTAGTAAGGCCCCCTTTCAAGGGCGTAGCGTACATAGATGCGAGTAATGCGTCGCATCCCTTGAAAAATAATTAGTGTTATTTACAAGTTCAATCGATTTATTCAATTATTACAATTTTTTAATTATTTTAATTATTTACTTTAAACGCTACCATCAACTTTCTTATTTCAAATCGGCCGCGAAGGCGCCCGCAATTATTGGACTTCCGCGTTACTTGCTGCAGTGCTGAAATGCGATGGTCCACGTTACTTACATCCAAGATACGCGTTAGATAGGCGAAAAGGTCAGTGATCTTACGCAGTCAACAGTGGAATCTCGAGTGGGTGTTGTCATTATTTCAGAACTCAGTTATGCGATTATGTGGAACGCATCTTGGCGACTGTCGCCATAACAAAGGGAAGATTTGGAAGCGCTGTTTCAGGTAAATGTGGAAAATGAAAATGAGGAATGGGATCGAGAAACGGTTCTTTATGCTAGAGGCCTTTTAACTTTATTGAACGACTTTGATTTGAATTTTTTCTTAGCAGTGTTTTCTGCAATATTCACATTCTGAGAGTCTGTTTAAAATTCTACAGACAAAAATATCAGATATTAGTTATTGCAATAAAAAGATCGCCGATTTAAAATCACATATTCAAAAAATGAGAAATGATTTTGGTGATATTTGGTACCGTATGGACAGATTTGTGTTAGAAAATCATAAGCCAAATAAAATAATGCGTTTGAATTTAATTCCTGAAGAAGATAAGAAAAACACCTACGCACGATTGTTTAATGAAATTTTGGATGTTATTACTTTGAACATTAGTGAACGGTTTAGTGAAATTTCTAAACTGAAATTCTTAAATCTAGATTCCACACAATTTACTTCTTTCGTGAAACGTTTTCCTGGTGGTGAAACTTTTTTCTTCTTTAATAGATACATATGGAACATTCTTTGAAGCAAATCGTTTAAAAAGTGAACTTTCAGTGATTTATATTGATCCCGATATGAAAAAGAGCACTGTGTTTGAGCTTCACCAGTAGATTATGTCCCTTCAATTATCTTCTATTTTCCCGGAGTCATCAAAATTGTGTCGTTTAATTTTTACTATTCCCGTCATAATCAGTTTCGCGGAAAGATCATTTTCATGTTTAAAGAGAATAAAGACTTATCTGCGTAATTCTCAAAAGCAAGAAAGCCTGTCAACTTTAGCATTAATAAATATTGAAAGTGCCTTGTTAGAAGATATGAGATCATCTCCTTTCGCTGGACAAACAAAAACCGAAGAGTTGATCTTCATTTTAAATATTAGGATATATACCTCGGCATAATCATTTTAGGTTAGTATTTTTTTTCTATTTTTACCATTTTCATATGGCCTACCATACATCCGTCTATACCTCTTCCCCTTATACAATTTTTATCACATCCCTAGATTATTTTCTCACGCTGCGCCCCTGGTACACAGGTAGACTATTAATTCGTGACTTATGAGCTACAGGGTACGAAACATGCATTTTCTAAAGCTAAAGGGATTGTGCAAACGGGCCTGAGACTCTTGTGGACTCACTTAATTTACTGACATTAAAGGTCAGTATACGGATTACTTGATTTAATGTACGTAGTACGTAGGGACTGTCTGAATTAAGATTCTAATCGAATCAATGCCTATTCCGCATTCTGTCTTTGTGATGTCATTGAAAAATCCGGTGAGCGGGAAAAAGGCTCGTAACTAGAGTTTGACCTTATTTTGCCGAGAATAGACCGAGCGTGATTCGAAACAGGACACTTATTAGGCACCGCTGTTTAATAACGTTCGTCACTACTAATTTAATTTTCCTGGATAGCTACATCACAATCGCTCCTTTTGTACTCCCGATACACCACTGCCTCTGTATCGTTGATGCACTGCGATTTTCCGCTATCTGATTTTCAGTTTGGTTCGCCGCAAAATTCATATTTCTCTACGGCAGACAATGGGATGTATAGCTATCCCCTTTCCCGACCAAGGTTTCTTTTACTTCTGCGTCTGTTGTTCTTCAAGCTGAATATTTGATAAAGAAAAATCGTATTTTTAGATCTTTTAGCAGATCCCTTTTATACTACGGCGGAAGATATTAATTTCGATAATACAGTTCATTGCTAGATATTAAACGACTGTTCGATATCTGTAATGTCGTAGAGCACACAGTGACTTGCTGAAATTGCGGAGCGTTTCCTTCTCAATTTATAGCGATTATAGGACACAATAGAAATTCCTTGACATTTGGTTACTTTATTGGCTTTTTTACTGGCTTGCAGGTAATTTATTTTCGATGTTACGTCATGGTAAGTCTATTAATAAATGGGAATATGATAATGGAATCGCTCCATTAGATTGATAATCTAAAAGCAACTGTTTTCAATGATATCGCCATTCATGTTCTTGAACATCTATGCATTAGTAAATCACTTTAAAATATAATAGAAAATAAGTCAGACAATAATAAAAGATATGTTAAATTTGCAACAGTAATTAAGGGGAAAGCAACCGTTGTTTTTTAGCCGCTGATAAGCTGTATCGATATTTTGTGACATCCGATCTCTCAACTCGCGTAAAACTCGAGATAAGGAAAAATTATTCAAATACCCAATGGTATACCCTCATTTAAATGGTATAATATGGGCTCTAGTTCAGCCTCAAAAATATTCGTTTACAAAATATAAATAGTTTTTGAGAAAATATTCCTTTTGTGAATGAAAAACCGGGCTTTCATGACCAGATTGCAGTGCTCCCCGTTTCACAAATACCAAAAATTGAAAGGCCGGAATGGTCCTAATGTTTCTTGTTTTTATTGCAGTTTCAAATAAAAAAAAGTTTCGTCAGGGAAGAGTAACATATTTTGGAGATATCTCAGTTGAAAGACAAGTGCGCATTTTTGGTAGGGATGGGATCCGGAACGGTTGCTCTCCCCTTAAGTCTTTGTAATTGGTAATTTCCTTTTCTTTGCGTTTCTTTTCCAAACATTGCCAGTGCTGGCGCTTGGAATCCAACCAAGATCATGACAGTCAGTAGCTAGTCGTATTTACCACATAACATGCTCTAAACAGCTCCACTACTCCATGACTGCCCTTATATAATATGTAAGCTATTGAACACGACCGCAAAACTAAAGTGAATTGCACTGAACTGCTTGTACATCCATTCGTCCATCGAATCAAAGATCTCAAGTCTACGCAACAGCATCTCGACTGTACAATAAACCTTTTATTTAGCACTTTATTAGTGTGCATTTCAATTTTAAATGGAGTTTTAATTAAGTTGCGAATAAACAGTTATGCCATATTGACATGTAGATCTCATTTTAGAGATAACTAACGATCTTTCCATAAGTAGGCAAAACTAAAGTGGTAAAGAATGGGCGAATTGCAATATGCAGCAAACTTTATAATCCTATAATAAATTCAATATTAAACTATATGCCCTTAAAACTACAACGAAAATGCGGTGAGCACTCAATTCAGTACCTATTCTCCTATAAAGGTGTCTACAATTGTATCATTCATACTGTGACCCAGTTAGGTGGCAAATTAACTCCAACGAACGTTTAGTATCCAGGAAACGTTGCAATTAGTAGATTGATCGGCTAAAGAAAGGGCTATGTTAGCTGAAATGTTGTGAATAACGCACAAATATTGACTTCATGTTATGTTATGGAATATTCTGAAGGGCGTTACATGTTTTCAAAACCTACCTATTCCCTCCTACATAGCCAGTAATGAAGTTGGAATTTGAACCCAAGTTAAGATTAACATTTATAACTTACTATAGACAGAAACCGACTCCTTTCCTTACAGTCTCAGGCAACGGAGGAGAAGGTTACACATACAGGCGAGAACAAACATGCCCATGCTAAGACAGAGGCGCCAAACTCACTTCTTCAGAGGTGAGACCTCACTAGAGGTGCTAAACTCGAATTCTGGCATACAATGATGACCCCTAACATCCCATCTTAAGGTCTCTGCCCACTACACCGTACCATGCTAGGAACGTAGCCGTATCGACGAATGCAAACAAATATAGTTTACATCGAAAGTCCGGTCATGGCATGCTACGGTATTGGCTAGTGATGGAACGGTCTAGTGGACGTTGTCTGATACAAATTGATGCAAATTATATTTCTTTGTATGTGTCGATACATAGCAGTATTAGCATCTAGTAAAGAGGAATTGGAATCAGCGTTGAACGAAATGGAGGCAGTATTGACAGAGAAATGAGGGTGAATAAAAACAAAACTAAAGTGTTAGTGTGCAGAGGGCGCGAGAGCAGAGCAAACACGAAAGTACAAATTAATAATGAAAGATTGGAGGAAGTTAAAGACTTCACTTATTTAGGAAGTAAAATAAATTGGGATGGAAGAAGCGATAAAGATATAAAACAAAGAATAGCGCAGGGTCGAGTAGCTTTTAACAAAAAGAAAGCACTTTTATGTTCGGGGGTAATAAACTTAGAAACAAGGAAGAGATTTTTGAAAACGTATGTATGGAGCACGGCACTATACGGTTGCGAAACCTGGACGGTAGGGGAAGCAAGTAGGAAGAAATTAGAAGCTTTTGAGATGTTGTGTTACCGAAGAATGATGAAAATACCGTGGACTGATAGGGTTAGAAATGAAGAAGTATTAGATAAAGTTGGCGAGAAAAGAAGTATGTGGAAAAACATAAAGAAGAGAAGAGATAGAATGATAGGCCACTTGTTGAGACATCGGGGAATAGTCCGCGATATTTTGGAGGCAGAAATAGGAGTGAAGAAAGGCAGAGGTAGGCCTAGATTAGACTACTGCTCGCAAATAGTAAGGGATGTAGGTTGTAGCACAATTAGCGAAATGCGTAGGTTAGCACAAGATACGAGAAGCTGGAGGTTAGCGTCCAACCAGTCTTAGGACTGATGACCTCATGATGATGATGTGTCGATACATGCAAACCTAGTATGGTACGGTGTAGTGGGCAGAGACTTTTAATCATTTCAAAACGATTAAGATAGAATTGAGAAGGGTTCTTCATTATTGTTCCATGTGATAGAATGCCGTTCATGTGATATATTTTAGACATAAAACATCTAGTGCCCTATAACAATTATGTCTCAGCATATAATTAGCAGTTATCGCTCTGATGATGGTACTTAAAATCGAAACGTTAGAATAAAATCTTTTATTTCAATTGGTTAAAATCCCAGGAATACAAGACGATTAAAATAGAAATGAAACGCAACGTATGATAGTTGAACTAGTGAGTTTTTATTGTATTACTTTATGATTAAATAACAAAATATCTCAGTTGACATTTCACCGGATGACCCTGTTATTTTTGGTGACTTAATATTGAATGGAAACAGTTCGAATCGAACTGTGTGTTTTCAATTAATTTAGCGATATTGTTGGTTCAGATCTCGTCTGATCATCCGCGGTCTAGACCTAAAAATAGACAAAATTCGAATGCATTTCCGTCATATCGGCGGTGACTGACAGCGGTTCCCTATGAAGCCGACAATGCCTGAATAGGGGCCGACTATTTCACTTTCAATAAGTTCGGAAAATCCAGCTTTTAATCCGAACTTGATATTACCTCCATCGGAGCGTAGAGCATTATTTTCAAAACAAATCCCTGTGTGGTTAGCGAAACTGGCTAATGCAATATCCTCAAATATTTATTAGTTAATTCCGGGCCAGTTATTTTTCATTAACTTTGATACGGTGTCGCTGAGCGTGTAACTTGTTCAGTTATACTGCAATGGAAAACCTAGAACACGATCTGGAGTTGGATCGCTCTCGAATACGTTACCGCGCTTTTCCAGAGGCGGGCTTGTCTGTGTAGCTATTCACGAATGCCGCGTATTTGCTTCCTTACGTAGAATTATCCTCGCGGACGGGGAGGATGGACGGTTCTGCTGATAGTCATTAACCTTTCACTATATAGATCGACTTTCTGGATGCATCTGGCCGATACGGGCAAGCTGCACCAATTTCATTGTAGCGATCAGCGAAGTTGGGCCCGGATGAGATCAAAGATGGATAATGGCCGATTGTTCTAGCCTGTCCCGCCAAATCTCGGGTGTGAGATATGAGAGTAGTTGTTATTAAACAGTTATTCCAGCTGCTCATTCTCATTATGCTGAATTGAATTTTGTAAACAATTTCGTAACAATTTCAATCGTGTGTGACTTCCTTTGATTATGACCGAGACGTTGCACCCTTGCAGTTGTTTATAAAAAAAAAACCTTGATCTTAATCTGTAGTGTTACACTGCACTAAAAACACTACATAAATTAAACAATCAGTCACATCCAAAGCAATGCTGTTGGAGAAGACTATCTCACCAAAAACATAAATGTGAAAAGGGAGTGAAGTTCGGTAGAGGCTACGTTCGCTTCGCCGATAAAAGAGTTGAGATCTGAACGAGTGCCAAGTTCCATAGTTCCAAAGTAGCTCGAAATGTTTCGAGCTTCGAGTGTGTATGAAAACACATTGCCGTCTTGATAAAATTTAAAGAACGTAGAGATGCATCCATTACCGTCAGAATTGCCAGTATTGCCGCTGGTATTCGAACCCAGGTTACGATAGTCAGTGGTTAGTTGCTTGTAACACAACACGTTCTAACCAACTGAGTTACCGTGAGATGTAATATCCTAATTAATTATTTGTTAAACTAATGGGAATATGGCCGGCATTCTATTGAAAATCCTGCGCTGATCTAACAACTGTCAAACATTTACTCTGGCGTCTACAACATAGATTAGTATAATCTCCGATAAAAGTGTCCGCAATAATGTTATTCGTACTGTGATTCAGGATTAAGGACGGCCAGGCCGACTGTCATTAACGTTAGGGGTGTCATTGTATGCCTGGATTCGAATTCTAAAGAAAAGATTTTGATATATTTGCCTTAGCATGAGCATGTTTATACTCACCTGTATGTGTAACCTTCTCCTCTGTTGTCTGAGACTGAAAGGAAAGGAGTCGGTTTCTGTCTATAATAACAAGAAATGGCTGCAACTATAACTTAGTCAGGTAGAATGCATTTAATTCGTAAATGCTGACTTCTGTCTATCGTAGCTTAGGTTCAAATCCCAATTTTATTACTGGCGATACAGGAGGGAATAGGTATTTTTTCAAAACATGCAAATTCCTCCAGAACATTCCATAACATAACACGAAGTCCATGTTTGGAGGTTGTGCGTTGTTCACAACCTTTCAACCAACATACTTTCTTTCAAATATATTCTTTCTTTGGCCAATAGATCTTCTAATTGCAACGCTTCGTGGACACTAAACGTTCGTTGGGGCCAATCTTCCACCACGGACCACAGTATGAATGATATTATTGCAGACGTCTTTACAGGAGAATACGCCAGGTTACCCTTTTCAAACCCAGCAACTGATGCTTGACTTTCACTAACTCGGCACCAGGTACTGAACCGAATGCTTACCGTATTTTCGTTCTATTTCCTTAAGGGTATACAATTTAATATAGAATTTATGATATAATTCGAAAGTTTGTTGTATGTTGTAATTCGCCCATTCTTTACCACTTCGGTTTTGCCTACCTATGGAAATATCGTTATTAATTTCTAAAATGAGATCTAGATGTCTATATGGCATCATTATTTCTCCACAACTCAGTTGAAACTTCATTTAACGTTAAAATGCACACCAACAAAGTGATAGATAAAAGGTGTTTTGTACAGCCGAGATGCTGTCGCGTAGACTTGAGATATTTGATTCGATGTAGGTACACGCAATTCAGTGCATTTAGTTGTGCCGCCGTATTTAACTACTTACATATTATATAAATAAGGGCAGTAACGGTAGTGGAGCTGGTTAGAGCGCATTGTGTGGCAAATACGTCTAGCTATTGACTGTTGCGATCTTGGTTCGATTTCAAACGCCCGCACTGGCAATGTCTGGGAATGGGCATTATCTGCGTTTGTGCATCCCTCACCTAGACAGTTTGGGTTTTAAATTTTGGGGATTGTCTAATTTATGTGCTGTGTTTTATGTTTTTTTACATATTTTATGTACTAATACATATTATATAAATTATTATAACTTTACGTAGTTGCTTCGTTGCGATACTGTGTCGCCACTGATCAGGCATTCAAATGGACAGCTTTATTTATGATAATAGTAAGGAAATAAAGCAGGCTAATTGCTTCCAGTGTTCGGTCACTCTAAGAACGTTGGATTATATACTTAAAAAAACTGAAATGGATAAAATAATTTTTTTAACATACTTTTGTTAAAATGTAGCAAAAAGGAAAGCGATATAAAAACATCACTTTGTAATAAAACGTTGCTTCCCCATTTGTTTCGTTCCATCGCATGTTCATCTAATTCTAGTGGCTTAATGTAATCGGATGTCCAGATATTTTTTGCCATACAAATAAACCACTTTCTACGAGACGGCAGTGGACAAGTCATACGTCTGTCAGAGATTCACATTTGGAAATGTTTTTCGATATAAATTCTTAACTTGATTTGCATCAAAAAATAAAACCCGCCACAGGTAGGATTCGACATTTGTCCCGGATCGGAACCGAACGACCGTTGATTTGCATCACAATTTTCTCGTCCATAAATGAAATTCATGTCTGGCGTCTTTAACTTTGTATGCATATTTTTTCATTAAAGGGTGAACGAGAATGAGGATTAGAACGGAGAAGGTCGTAAATAATTCGTTAATTCGTGACATTTACAAATAAAAATATGAATTCAGTGTATAACATACCATGTGAATTAACACTTTTCGATTCGTTTAATTGTTAAGAGAAGTGGACTCAAAGTAAATAGATTATTCCCCAAGCCATTGTTTCAACTTTAGACCACTGTTAATTCTATAAAAATGTCCTAAAGGGCTTCGGACGTAGAGTATTTAACATAGGTATTTTACATACAGGATGAATAACAAAGAGGCGTGGATGTATTCCGAAAACCAAATAGGATTATTTCAACCCTGTATACACATCCTAAATTATATATATTTTTAAACATAGACTCTATTTTAAACAATCCAACTAACTTTTTTGATATAATGGTCGATTTAACTTTTTTTCCGCCTCACTGTAGCGTTTTAATACAGAAAATGTAATATGCCGAAAAATTTGAATTAGAATTTAAATATTCTTGAATATCATATTCAGGATTTAACTTAGTTTAGTGGGTCATAAAGTAAAACATGTAGTTAAAAGTTTCAAAGTCTCCTCGTCTGTCTATCTTATGACAGGTACGATACGACATTCCTGCCGTTTGCGGATTGTACGTTATATAATTTATGGACAAGTGAATAATCTATATTTGAAAATATTTATATATTTCACGTGTTACTGTTACTGTTACGTGTTACAGTTATTTCATTATTGATAAATATTATCACGTGTTGGTGTAAAATTATACCAATGACTAACGAATGTGAATGGACAAAATTTAGTTCACTAAATTCATCATTCTATCTCTTTCAAAGAAATTAATTAAAGAAAAATTTCATAATTCATATATAGTTTTATTTTGTTTTATTTATGAACACTCCTTAGGGTATTCACGGTATTACAATCTGACCATAAATATCAATAGGCAAGGGCGTTGCCAGGGGAGGGCACGTGCCCCCCCTGGCCAGGCGTCGCGCTTCGAATTTCCCGCGCGTTTGATACATTTGTAGCAGTTACAAATGTAGGGCGCAGACTTCTGACTTTACATGAGCAGCAATAATACAAACCGCAGCAGCAGCAAATGCACGCTATTAACTGTCATTTATTTCTAAAAGCACAGAAGCATTTGCTTCTTCCTGTTTCTGCAGTTTGTATTATTGCTGCTAATGTAAAGTCAGCTTAACTATTACAGTCAGTGGTTACCTCAATTAAGGAGCTTCTAATTCTTATTATCATTAAAATTAAATATTATTATTATTTCAAAGAGGTAACAAATTTCAAAAAGTATTACTGTGAAAGTCAATATTTTTGTAAAAGTGAATTTATCATTGAAATTCTGAAGTGTCAGGAAAACGCGTGACCTTGAAAATTTTAAAAATTCTCGCCTGCGGCGGTATAGCTTGGCGCCTCACGTGCCCTTGATTTGCACGCGCTCCCCTCCCAAGACCAAATCCTAAAACCGCCACTGCCCCCCCTGTTCAAAATCCTGGCTACGCCCATGTCAATAAGTAAGTTTTATAAACTCTTGATTTGTCACATCACTGAACTAATTCAAAGGGCTTGATTCTCTTGAATCTTCTTGTCAATGCTGCGTTGTCGAGGAGCTGGTTCGCCTCGATGTTGACATATTGGAGGAGTCGTTATTCATGGCTCGTAGCAATCTTGGATCTGGCTTGTTCAATAGTATCCATATCCAGGTCCCGATGGAGGTTACTGTTTTAGATATACCAAGGTGCATCTACCATGTTCCTTAGCATACTACTCTGAAACCTTTGAATGGTTTGTATCGTTCATTTGATTTCTATTCGCCAAATAAAAAATCCCAAACGGCTCTTATCTCATACCGTGCCTTGTTTTTATGGCTAGATTCAGGTAGACTATTCCGTTTATCGGCAAAATAAAAGAGTTTTTTATTTGGCAAATAGCGATGAAATGAATAGTATGTTGGTCTGTCTGGCACAGCCCCACAGCTGAATTCCATAAGTCCATACCAGTTTAAGTATCTCCTTATATAATATAAGTTTATTGTGAATAGTTAGAGTGGAGCTTATTCCAATCAACTACTACACTTCTGTATTTAATCATTAGTTCTTTTTTCTTTTTGATAAGTGCTTTCCAGCGTAGCTTGGCATCAAGGATAATACCAAGATATATTTAGCTCTATTTGAAAATGGAATTCGTTTATCACTTATGCTTATAGGTATGTGTTGATTAGCTCTGTTCGTGAAGTGAATTAATACAGACTTTGATTCATTTAATTTTAATCTCCACTTTTTTGTCCAATCGGTTTTGTTGACTGATATGTGCAATCTTTCCGGCTGCTTCTTCGTAGTTACTACCCATTGCTGATGTAGTAGTGTCATGTGTAAACTATGCTATGGTGTCATTTTCTAGTATAGGACTATTACTTGTGTACAAAAAGTATAGGATAATTCCTAGTACACTTCCTGCATTAATTATGTTAAGTTCAGAATAGACCCATTCTTGCTTAATTCTAAAATGTCTTTCTGAGATATAGGATTCCAGAATATCAGAAAACTATTTAGGTAGATACATCTTCATTTTATATTTTAGACCTTCATGCCAAACTTTATCAAAAGCTACATCAAGGAAAATTGTAGAACATACTTCCGTTTCTTCTAGTCATTTTTCTATTATATTTATAATTCCGTGAATCTGATCAGTAGTGGAATGACTTTCTCTGAATCCAAATTGATATGACCGTATTAGCTTATGTTATTCTATTATTGGTTTTAGTCATTTTAATAGAAGGTTTTTGGAATAGTTTCGATAATACAGGCAGGATAGGAATTGGCCAGCAAGAGGAAACTTCATGTGGTGATATGCCAGATTTAGGGATCGTGATAATGACCCCTAAATCTGACATCTGGCATTCTGCTACCTTTCACATCAATAGTACATACTTTAGTCCAAAAGCTGCATTTACAAGATGCAGGTCAGTTTAACGATTGCTTTTCTAGGGAGCTCTTTCAGGATTTCTCCAGTAATGAAATCAAATCCAGGAGCTTTCTTTGGATCTATATTTTCATTAATCTCTGTAACGACTTCTTTGGGGTGGTTAAATTGTCCTTCCTGATTTATTTCTTGATCCAAGATGTCGTTATTTTTTATTTGGTTCAAATATATTTTTTAAGTGAACTGCAAATCTGTCAGATTTTTCTTGTTTATTCCTGGGTCCATTTACCATTTAACATTCTGATTGGAGGGATTTACATGATGGCCCTTTTTAATATTTCAGTAGCTAATAATTCATACGTGGATTATTATTTTCGTCGTTAAAATTGTTCATTTTTAAAAGTAATCATAAACTTGATTGGCAACATATTGTCAACGAACAAGTCTTGTTACCCTAAAAGGGGTTAAATACATAAAGGCGAAACATAAATCAAGTAACCTATATGATATACAATCTTAAGCCCTAAAATTTCTCGAACTATATAGTATAGTATCCTCACAATCGTGCTTATATCAATGTATCGCTGCCTGATGTCGGTAAAATATAAAATATCGCCCTCTACAACATACTGTATTAGTTCCACTCATGTTATATTAAACTTCAGTTATATTAAATGTATTTTCAGCAGTTTCCAACAGGAAGAGATTCAGAAATATGTTGTCTAAAAATAAGAATACCATAAAGCGCACCCTTGTGTCTCATTATTTTCGAGTTATACAACAATTCATACATAACCAATTTTTCGCAATACCTACCTACATCGTCGTTTTACATTAAATATGGTAAAATAGTTTACAGGTACTTATCTAAAGTATATTCAATGACAAAATAATATGGCATTTGTTTTTCGCATTTGAGATATGAACAAAACTTGTGTTTTTTTTTGTGTGTATGTGGAATATTTGTAGTTTTGTTTTTAATGAAAAGAGTGAAAGAGTTTTTTGTATATGTATTCTATATTACTTTTGTTACATGTGTAAGAAATATGGCGGAAAGTTTTAATCAGAATTAGGGTGTAGCTCGGAAACAATAGGAGATAGAAATATTTGAATGAGAAATAGAAATATGTTCGAGGTTCGAGTCATCGAATATTAACTCTGAACCGCATATCATATTTGCACAAAAAATAGGACACTCGTTTTCCAGGATTACCGAAATATTGCACCCTCGACGCGCATTTCACCAACTAAGTTGGTATCATCAGATAACTAAAACTGTATTTTCGATTTTAATCATCTTATGATGATGCCTGGGTTGGCATAGCGCCTTTTGAGTAACGGATAATTTTTCGCTATCCATGGAAAACTGGTCTCCTGTCTTAGACGAAAATAGCGACATTCAACTATTTAAACTATTTCTTTTCCTCACTTAACTATACCAGAGTGGAACAGTAATGCAATCGTGTAAAGAAAAATGGAAAAAAACTCTAACCGTTTATTTTTCGTTTTTCGGCCTAAAAACAAAAACAAATGGTTTTTACAAAATTTGTCTCTCTGTGTGTGTGTCGTCGTCGACATTACAATTTCTTGTTAGCACGATAACTCAACTAAATCGTGTCGGATCGCTCGGGTTTTGATTGATTCTGATCGAGTACGTCTCCCAGACGACACCTATTGATTTTGAGGTGGATAGAACACACATGGTATAGTGTGTTCTATCCACCTGTGTGTACATGGGTCATGAGAAAGCACAATGGTGGACTACTTGAGAATATTTTTTTGTTAGGACGATCACTCAATTAAATCGCGTCGGATCGATCGGGTTTCGACTGATTCTGATTAGAGACGTCTACCAGACGACATCTATTGATTTTGAGGTGGATAGGACACAGCCCACCCTGTCCATGGGTCATGAGAAATCACGATGTAAATGTTTATGTTCATTCTGAGATTTTAAACATAAACATTTAACGCGTTGCTGATTTTACATTGAACGAAAAAAACATAATATATGTTTTTTCATATACCAGCCTGTATCATATACGAATTAATGAGAAGAAAAATCTCGTTCGATTACAATCGTATTGATATGACATGAAGCAGTCGCCAATGAAAAAAAGTAAAACTGTCGCATATAACACATATTCTGCATTTGTGTGTTGGTTTATTTTTTCTCGGCCACTCAAGTTCGAAATAGAGATGTTCTGCGTGCGGTGTTCACTCTAAGTTGTTAAAATGTTCTCAAAATTTAGACGCGATTTGTATTGTTATCACCTTTGTCGATTACTCAAACAAAAATATTTTCATCAGAAATGTATCTTTTGATATATCTCTCTCGCTTTTCTCTTAAATTGAATATTACCCTCAGATGGCGTATCGTCGAGTCTGGTATTTAGGCTAATGCAAAATAAATATAAAAAAATATATTTGTAGAAGGGACATATTTCCGTGTCAAGTTGTAGGCTGTGCTAAATCGTGGCCCTTAAAAACTGTGTACGTTAATTAAAAGTAAATACTCAAATTTTACCGTCCGAGGCAAAACGGCTGTATTCCGTTTAATTTAAATTAAATAAAATTAGAAAATTTGCAGAAGGCCTTCGTTATAAATCGCAATACTTTCTCTTTCTTTCTCGCGACATTCATTGTTTTGTAATTAAAACAATATCGCAATAGTTAATTAAGGAATTATTATATACGCTTTCTTGCCGATCTTCCATTATTTTTGCCCTTAATTAGCATAAAATTGATTACGATTCAGGTCGTTATTTGCTCTTTGTGTTGGATATTAATTTTGACATATTTTATCGAATTTATGAGATGTAACATGAATTAATAAGTACTTAATTAATAAGTGTGAATTAATAATTGTTTTAAGTGCTTATCTATTTCTTTAATTTGCAATTCACTTAGATGCCCAGTTGATCACTAGGAGTAGAGCGTCGACTATGTCTAGAAGCGATGGAGCGTTATCACTGAGAGCTTTCTGATGTAATCATATTGATTCTAGTTATTTATTTTTGATGTTGAAGCGTTTTGACAAGCGAAAATTCTTTTATAACCATCACTTAAAGTGCATTAATAAATTGCTGCAAAACTTTCAGGTGCGCACAACGACGACGAGATTGAATTATCTTAAATAAGTAAGAGCTACTTTTTTAGCAGTAACCGAACTAGACCAGAACTTCTTGAAGCGTTAGTTTGATCGCTGTGCATAAATAATGATGTAAATATTAAATTTACAACTTTATATTAAATGTATTTAAACTCAGAAATTATGGGAGACAGTAACGTTCCAAATAATAAAGTAATAGCAAATAAAATAATTAGTTAAACGACGTAAGTGACATATATAGTCTGAAAGGTGGTGTAAAATTTGACAACAATTTCAGGCCCAACGGGGTACATATACATTTGATACATATCGGCATAATTTTTAAAAATGATCTGTCTTTTACCGCTCACGTAACTAAAGTAGTGTCTGAAGCGTTGCATACACTGGGTTTCTTAGTAAGGACTAGCAGGGATTTATCAAACACCGACACACTGAAAATTCTATACTTTGCTTTTGTCCGATCTAAACTTTAGTATGGAATCCTTATTATCAATGCCATATTAACAGCTTGGAAATGGTTCAAAGAAGGTTTCTGAAAGTACTATGGTTAAAATCATGTGTATCCACCTATTGGTTTCCCTTAAAATGGTCTTTTGGCAAGATTTGCGATGACATCACTTGACGCGAGGCGGGAATGTTGTTTTCAAATATTTCTAGATAAGCTTATACATAATATGATTGACTGTCAAAATCTATTAGGCAAGTTAAATTTTTATGTACCTCAATTGCATGCTCGAACATTCAAAAGCTTTTACCTCTCTATTCCGGGTATTAATATTCTAAAATTCTCACCCCTGTTTTTAATGTGTACTAAATACAACAACTGTGATAAATTCGATATATTTAACTGCACTCTTCTGTTTATTAAACATTGATATGCTTGATCCGCATCTTTGTTTTTTTATTTTTCATATATTGTTTCATATACCTAGGTATTAAATATGTATATACATTTTTGAATTAAATTTGATTGTTGTGTTTGTGAAATTTATTAATCTAATTAGAATGTGAACACTCATTTTCCTGCTCTGTAAATGGGTTTTCCTGTAGAGTAGTTGTAATAAATAAATATATAAATAAATATAGAGATACGCCAGTTTGTGAAATGAACAGTACAAGATCGTGGTAGAATTTTATCATTCGCTGGGGTGATTTCTCATATCAATAATCGAGTAAAATCAACATGACGTCTGATGTAAGCTTCACCACCTTTTGGTGTAAGCTTTGTTTATATTTCACATTTCATGTCGATATTGTACAATGAAGGAAAATGAAACACCTTTGAAATAGAATACACTTTATTGTATTTTTCTTTAGAAGAAAATCCTCAATTTTAACTTTTATCGAGATCGGTCCTAACATTGTTCTCATCTTCCCATGAGGTGACAAGGACAACTTTTTAGGTTGAATTCTTGGTTTCCGGATATCTTCCGCGATGGAAGATAAGATAGGAGGTCCCTATTCATGTTGAAGACCTATTAGATGAAATAAGTAGATATCGGAAAAAACATGAATATAAAGAAATTGCTTCTGTGGGCCAACGAATTGTTAATTTACTGCTTTTGTGAAGTTAGTCATCTACTGGCAGATTGTTCAAATAAATTACAATTATATAGAAAATGACGTATATTCAGACACTTCCTTAGTCAGGGAATGACATAGAAAGAAATAGAAGGAAACAGTTTTGGCATGGTTGTTATACATAAAACAGAAACATTTGTGGAATGAGATAATAATTTAAAGCTAAGTACAATATTTGAGTCTATAGTGAGACTTTCATTGTTCTACAACGCCAAGGGAATTTGGAACTAAATTGCTCTCATTTAATCGATTCTGTGTTACTTTCGGATAACTTGAATGAATTTGGAACAGCTTTATATCCTTTTTGTCCGCTCAGAAATCAAAATTGCGGAAATAAAAAGGAGTTTTAGAAACGCTGCTTAACATTAAATGAGTAAATTTGTAGGCATTCCAAAATAAAGGGTACAACAGTGAGATATCTCTAGACCGCAACTCCGATGATAGAAGTTGATTTCGCTAAATATTTCTTGATATGGCCTTTAAAGAGGTTTGACAAAATATGATGATAAAAACTCAAGATGTATTGATGATAAGTCTATATAAGAGTTGTTAATAAAACTTTTCAAAGCGAACTCTTTATTTTCAAATAACCAAGGTGACCTGTATCACAGAGTCGCATAACTCGCATAGAGTTATGCGAGTGTAAATTGTAATAATTCGACTGACAGACAAATTCATTGAATATAAATAAATAGCTCAATATTTGTTAAACGTGCCGATTGAATAGAGCGGTTTTAATAGAATTTAAATTTTGTAGTGGATATTATTCAAAGATACATTTAATGTAATCATTTTATACTGCTATATTAAAGCTCTCTGTAAATAATAAAATATCAAACTACATATCACCTGAAAGCTTAATAGTCCGCCTAATTACAGCCCAAAATTTGCTACTATAACTTTTGTCTTGAATAAGTGACGAGCATTCCAATGGGATACTACAAAACCTAATTTTTTCAAAAAAATTAAAATATCTCAAAAACTGCTAAAGATAGGTATAGGCAATTGTTAAGAAAGTTCAATTAAAATCAGCAGGGTAACTCAAAAATGTAATAATATACTGGGTGTTCTATTTAAAATAACGAAGTTGATAGCTACTTCCGGTATAATCGGAAGTGTCAGAAAAGCAAAAATACTTTAGTTGAATAGATCGTCTAACCCCTTATTCCAAATTTTAAAAAATGAATTCCAATGTTAAGTTCATAAACTTTTAATGAACGGGTTAGCTGAATCACCCTGTATATATATATATATATATATATATATATATATATATATATATATATATATATATATATATATATATATATATATATATATATATATATATATATATATAATAGAAGTTGTTACTGTAAACATGCATGAAATTGGACTAGAGCATATTCACTTTACTGACAGTACAATGCATTGCAATGTTAATTATATATTCGATGGGCAAGTGGACGTAACTGCTGCCAAATTTGTTTGTGTTCCTCTGTCGAGATAGTGCACAGAATCCACCACTGATGCCCTGTTATTGCAATGGATTTAAAAATGTTTTCGTTATATAACTTTATTACTTCTGATACCACAGATTCCTTGGCCATATTTAGAATACTGTAGATGTCATTTAGTTATGTGAATTGCAATTCTGATTACTTATTTTTCAGGACGCTTCGACTGTCGGACAGCGTGCGTCTGGACGGAATGCACGTCACTGTCCGACCGACCGACGTAATTCAAACGCCGGCAAATTTTGTTTGTCGGTTTGTCACCTTCAGTTTGTTTATGATAGTTGTGCTTGATATTAGCTAAGCAGTGTACAATTTACGTCTATCAAAAATCCTTCCGCTTCATAAAAATAACGTAATGAATGTTTTCATGGTTTAATGAACGTAATGTAGTACAGGAATTATAGTATACGCGATAAACAGAGTAGACCATTTAAATGCCTCATCAGGAATGGTTTCGTTCGTATATTTTTCTATTTTACTATTACTAGTAAATACGCAGATGACGGTCGCGGCGGATCAAGTGTATGTACCAGGTATGTAAATATGAAACAAGGAATTTTTTTATACAGAAAATACACGTTTATTATGTGAAAATGATAAAATATATTTTATTCGAAGTATTGCCCATTGCTAGGTATACACTTTTCCCATCTCTCTGACAATTTTCGGATTCCATGCCAAAAAAATTCTTGCTCTTTTGAGGAAACTCAGTCATCGAGCCATTTTCGTACATTTTCGTAAGAAGTGAGGCCCTCCTCAGCAAGTGCGTGTCCCATCAATGCAATTAATTAGTAGTCGGATGGAGCCAAGTCTGGTAAGTAAGCCGCATGTGAAATTATTTCCCAACTAAACGCCTCAATCGTTTTCTTGACCGGTTTTGCTGTGAGTGGTGGTGCATTATCATGAAGCAAAATCACTTTGTGTTGCCTATTTTGATTTTTTGGTCGCTTTTCATGCTAAGCTTGATACATATCGATCATTTGTTGTCGGTACCGTTCAGTATTAATGGTTTGGCCAGGTTGGTAAATATAATAAAATTAATTGATTGAATGAGAGATACAATTAACGTAGATCAATTGGCCAACGCGGTACTATAAAAGAGTAGCACTGTACTCCACGGACACTATATGGTAGGCGAGCTATATTATTCTATAAAGACGACTGCAACACTGTCATTTGTATTGGGGTCCGATGTGGCGAACTGGACCGAGTATTAGGGGTCATTGTATGCTTGGGTTCGAATCCCAAGGGGGAGAGTTTAGCACTTCTCACTGAGAATGGGTGTGTTTGTCCTCGTCTAACATAACGTTCCCGCAACCTGAGACTGTGATAAGAGTTTCTGTGTGCAAATTTAAAATATAAGTATTTATTGATTTCTAATAATTCCTGAAATATTATCAATTACTACAAGAGATAGAAAGTTGAGAGACGTGTTATTGTAATCACTACTATTTGACATGGCTGGTTTACATGGTTTGAAGATAATCAAAAAATCAACTTCTTTAAGTGGTGATACGAGCTGTTTTTCATAATAATGAGACACACTGTCAGTGTGGTGGATAATTGTGAATTTTTGGTGATTAGCGATCCTAGTACCATAAGAGGGAACTAATTCATCTGTCATGGCGTATATATATATATATATATATATATATATATATATATATATATATATATATATATATATATATATATATTTGAATACCGTTACATGAATACAGCATAGGGGCCTGTGGGGATAGTGCCCTTACCTACATCTGCAAATTACGGACAATGTACAATATATTTCTGACTTGATAAATAGCTGTTTCACATGTTTATATTTCAACACAATGTATCCATACATAGTAAAACTATTATGGATATTTTTATACAAAAATGATTCTGTACATGGCCTAATTCATTTATGGAACTAGGCCAAGTTTTTTATTGGTTTCGCATTTGCTGCTCATCAAGAATACGAACAAGTCTACTGGACCGCCCATGAGGGGCGCAGTAAATATACAGGTCTAAGTAAATAGCCGAATGTTGCCCTTTTTCTTCTACTCATCATGATTATGAGGTCATCAGTCCTAAGACTGGTTGGACGCTAACTTCCAACTTCTCCTATCTTGTGCTAACCTACGCATTTCGCTAATTGTGCTACAACCTACATCCCTTACGAGCAGTAGTCTAATCTAGGCCTACCTCTGCCTTTCTTCACTCCTATTTCTGCCTCCAAAATATCGCGGACTATTCCCCCATGTCTCAGCAAGTGGCCTACCATTCCATCTCTTCTCTTCTATATATTTTTCCACATACTTCTTTTCTCGACGACTTTCTCTAATACTTCTTCGTTTCTAACCCTATCAGTCCACGGTATTTTCATCGTTCTTCGGTAACACCATATCTCAAAAGCTTCTAATTTTTTCCTACTTGCTTCCCCTACCATCCAGGTTTCGCAACCGTATAGTGCCGTGTTCCATACATATGTTTTCAAAAATTTCTTCCTTGTTTCTAAGTTTATTACCCCCGAGCACAAAAGTGCTTTCTTTTTGTTAAAAGCTACTCGACCCTGCGCTATTCTTTGTTTTATATCTTTATCGCTTCTTCCATCCCGATTTATATTACTTCCTAAATAAGTAAAGTCTTTAACTTCCTCCAATCTTACATTATTAATTTGTACTTTCGTTTTTGCTCTACTCTCGCGCCCTCTGCACACTAACACTTTAGTTTTGTTTTTATTCACCCTCATTCCGTATTCCTCTGTCAACACTGCCTCCATTTCGTTCAACGCTGATTCTAATTCCTCCTTACTAGATGCTAATACTGCTATATCATCCGCGAATCTCAGCATTTTTAGTTTCTGTCTCTGTACTTTAATCCTGAAATCCACTCTATATTTTACCACATTAATCGCCTCTTCGATGTACAGATTAAAAATTAGTGGTGATAGCGTACATCCTTGTCTTACTCCTTTCCTAATACCTACTTCCCTTCTACTTCTATAACAGCAGTTTGCTCTTTGTATAGATTGTGTATTACTCTCCTATCTCCATACTTCATTCCCGCGCTCTTTAGTATCTCGAACATTTTTTCCCATCTTACATTATCAAAAGCTTTTTCTAAATCTACAAATCCTATATAAGCGTTCTTTCCTTTTTCTATTGTTTTCTCTAACATTACTCTTAGCGCCAGAATAGCTTCGCGAGTTCCCCTATTTCGCCTAAACCCGAATTGGTCTCCTCCTAGTATTGCCTCCGCTCTATTTTCCATCCTCTTCCGCATTATTCTGGTTAAGATTTTTGACGCGTGGGAAGTTAGGCTAATCGTTTTAAAGTTCTCGCGTTTGTCGGCTCCCCTCTTTTTCGGTGTAGTAACGATAATGTTCCTCTTATAATCCTCCGGCATCTCGCCCGTTTCGTATATGTATTTTACCAGTTCAAACATCCTATTTACTACTTTCTGTCCCGCACATTTCAATATTTCCGCCTGTATTTTATCTACACCAGGCGCTTTATTGTTCTTTAGCCCTCTTAGTGCTATTTCAAATTCCTCTCTCAATATAGGTTTTCCTACATCTTCCCTATCGACGCTAGATTCTTCCTCTAATATCTCTCCTAATTCCTGACCCTCGTATAAATTTCCTAAGTACTGGTTCCATCTATCCGCTTTCTTCTCTCTTCCGATCAGTATGTCCCCCGATTGACTTCTAACGTTTCTACTTATTGGTCCTATACCCTTAAGTTCCTTTAAATTATTTTGTAAGCCTCATCGGTCTTACCTACTTGGAGCTTATCTTCTACTTCTTTGCATTTACCCTCTATCCATTGTTCTTTCGCTCTTCTACACTTTCTAATGATTTCCCACTTTATTGACTTATAAGCTTTCAGTCCTTCCTCGTCTCGTCTGTTTTTGTAGCCTCGTCTCTTTTGTATTAAGTTTAAGATTTCATCTGTTATCCAGGGCTTCCTAGCTTCCCTTCTCTCGTGTCCTAAAACGTCCGTAGTCGCGGAATCTAGACTATCCTCGATACCCTCCCACTCAGTTTCTGCGTTCTTGATTTCGTCAATACTCGCTTTATGTATTAATTGATCTGTTTTCTCCTGGAACTTATCTTTCATATTCTTCTACTCATACATAGAGAAATCTCACACTATTATTGATGAGCACTAAGAGTTTGAGGTAACAGAGCTAGAGCATTATTCTTGCTTGTCATTGAATCATGTAATATATTCAGCGGTAATTCTAGTGGCTGGATGCATTAGAAATGCATTTCAGCGTAACATCTAAATTGCACATTTTATTGTGATATGTGTGTGAAGCGAATGGGTTTCAGCTAATTCGGAACGATGTGTTGCCGCACGCCGTTCTACTGCTATTTAATTTTTGTAATTGTCCATGTAATGTAATGGGAACATGCTTCGGAACATGTCAGCGTGACGCTCGTAAAGAAAGTTATTCAGCGTTTAATCCATCATTGTTCTTTTTACGGAAAATCGGGCCCCGACTACATCATGATAAATTACTTCTCCTGTACTTTTAAAATTAATTTAAACACCTGGACATGGACGGTCGGTAGCGCGCCAACAAGAAAAATCCCCATCGCTCTACGATGTTATTGATTGGCGTAACCGCACAATGGACAAGTCATTTATTCGCCCACCGAACTGACTTTTTATGCATTTAAAATGTAGTGCCACGCGAAATTTAAATTACGGTTTAATGGAATCCGAAATGAAGGAATGATTTAAAACAAAGCCGCCGCCGACCGACAGCTCATTACATAAGCTCGAGTTGTACGCACCCTGCGGCTATCTAGAAGCTGCCTGCCTAGTTATATTTCGGCAAATCGCCTTAAATCATTCATTAGCTTGTTACTTTTTCCTGGCTCTTCACAAAGCTGGCGAGCTAAATCCGCCCTAAATCGATTCCTAAAGTTTGAAAATGCACATTATTCCTTTCACCATGCGTCTAATCTTCTGTTTCTTGATCACACTCGTGTCCTGTTTCCTGTTTACCTTGACCATTCTAATACAATTACGGCCCATTCAGCACGAGTAATCGGGTTCGTATCATATTCTCTTCAAACCGAGATGCAATGGCAAATCAGCAATTCTTTCAGCTCCTAGACTATCGTATTGAAATTGCTTTACCATAATCTCGAAGTTCAAAAGTAAGTACGATTTTATCTTAGTCTTTCCACATATGTAGCTTCTTGCCATAGTTACATTGAGTTATTTAATAGGAGGTGGAATATTGGAGAAGACATTAAGAAAACGTATAAAAATATATCATTAATTTGGTTGAAGATTTAGATGAAGACGCTTTTCAGATCATAACGTGTCTTGTGATGTTGAACTAAATAGTAACAGTAAAACGATTTCGTAGTTTCATTTCATTTCATAATTTATTCAATCAATCAAAATGGTTTACAGACACCTTAAACAAGATAAGGACTATCCGAAAACCAGTAGAAATACTGTTCATAGGCAATTTTACTGCGATATTAGTAATTATTATTTCACCAAAAACATAAATGTGAGTAAACTTCGGTACAAACGACGCACCAATATTAATTGGCAGGCATAATGGCCTCGATGGTTTTGTTGGCAAGTCGAACGACCATCGTGTAGACCGAGATCGTCGTACGAAGGTAGGCCGAGCTTTGCTTCCGCTTTCGCGGGTCTCTACGCGAGAGGCAAGTGCAATTGCCGTCGGAGTTATTATAATTAGTTACGAGTATTTATGTTACATTTATATTTGATATAATTTGATAGAATTCTGTGAGAAGCACAAGATGGTAGTCGCGAACACATTGTTCAAGAATCACGTTAGGAGGCGGTACACATGGAAAATGCCAGGAGGGATAAACAGGTATCAGATAGACTACATTCTGGTTAGGAAGAGATTTAGAAATCAAGTAAAAGACTGTAAGAGTTATCCAGGAGCAGATGTAGACAGCGACCACAACTTGGTAGTCATGAAAGATAAATTAAAGTTCAAAAATCTGAAAACCCAGAAGGATAAGAAACGTATAAATGTAGACATATTGAGGGATCAGTATATGAAAGATAAGTTCCAAGAGAAAACAGACCAATTAATAAATAAAGCGAGTAAGGACGAAATCAAGAACGCAGAAACTGAGTGGGAGGGTATCAAGAATAGTATAGATTCCGCGGCTACGGACGTTTTAGAACACGATAAAAGGGAAGCTAGGAGGCCCTGGATAACGGACGAAATCTTAAACTTAATGCAAAAGAGACGAGGCTACAAAAACAGACGAGACGAAGGACTGAAAACTTATAAGTCAATAAAGTGGGAAATCATTAGAAAATGTAGAAAAGCGAAAGAACAATGGATAGAGGATCAATGCAAACAAGTAGAAGATAAGTTGCAAGTAGGTAAGACCGATGAGGCTTACAAAATAATTAAGAGGAACTTCAGGGATATAGGAACAATAAGTAGAAACGTTAGGAGTCAATCGGGGGACATACTGATCGGAAGAGAGGAGAAAGCGGATAGATGGAAGCAGTACTTAGGAAATTTATACGAGGGTCAGGAATCAGGAGATATATTAGAGGAAGAATCTAGCATCGATAGAGAAGATGTAGGAAGACCTATATTGAGAGAGGAATTTGAAATAGCACTAAGGGGGCTAAAGAATAATAGAGCGCCGGGTGTAGATAAAATACAGGCGGAAATTTTGAAATGTGCGGGACAGAAAGTAGTAAATAGGATGTTTGAACTGGTAAAATACATATACGAAACGGGTGAGATGCCGGAGGATTATAAGAGGAACATTATCGTTACTATATCGAAAAAGAAAGAAGCCCACAAATGCGAGAACTTTAGAACGATTAGCCTAACTTCCCACGCGTCAAAAATCTTAACCAGAATAGTGCAGAAGAGGATGGAAAATAGAGCGGAGGAAATACTAGGAGAAGACCAATTCGGGTTTAGGCGAAATAGGGAAACTCGCGAAGCTATTCTGGCCCTAAGAGTAATGTTAGAGAAAACAAAAAAAAGGGAAAGAACGCTTATATAGGATTTGTAGATTTAGAAAAAGCTTTTGATAACGTAAGATGGGAAAAAATGTTCGAGATACTAAAGAGCGCGGGAATGAAGTATAGAGATAGGAGAGTAGTACACAATCTATACAAAGAGCAAATTGCTGTTATAGAAGTAGAAGGGGGAAAAAGGGAAGTAGATATTAGGAAAGGAGTAAGACAATGATGTACGCTATCACCACTAATTTTTAATCTGTACATCGAAGAGGCGATTAATGTGGTAAAAGATAGAGTGGATTTCGGGATTAAAGTACAGGGACAGAAACTAAAAATGCTGAGATTCGCGGATGATATAGCAGTATTAGCATCTAGTAAGGAGGAACTAGAATCGGCATTGAACGAAATGGAGGCAGTGTTGACAGAGGAATACGGAATGAGGGTGAATAAAAACAAAACTAAAGTGTTAGTGTGCAGAGGGCGCGAGAGCAGAGCAAAAATGAAAGTACAAATTAATAATGAAATATTGGAGGAAGTTAAAGACTTCACTTATTTAGGAAGTAAAATAAATTGGGATGGAAGAAGCGATAAAGACATAAAACAAAGAATAGCGCAGGGTCGAGTAGCTTTTAACAAAAACAAAGCACTTTTATGCTCGGGGGTAATAAACTTAGAAACAAGGAAGAGATTTTTGAAAACATATGTATGGATCACGGCACTATACGGTTGCGAAACCTGGACGGTAGGGGAAGCAAGTAAGAAGAAATTAGAAACTTTTGAGATGTGGTGTTACCGAAGAATGATGAAAATACCGTGGACTGATAGGGTTAGAAACGAAGAAGTATTAGTGAAAGTCGGCGAGAAAAGAAGTATGTGGAAAAACATAAAGAAGAGTAGAGATAGAATGGTAAGCCACTTGCTGAGACATGGGGGAATAGTCCGCGATATTTTGGAGGCAGAAATAGGAGTGAAGAAAGGCAGAGGTAGGCCTAGATTAGACTACTGCTCGCAAATAGTAAGGGATGTAGGTTGTAGCACAATTAGCGAAATGCGTAGGTTAGCACAAGATAGGAGAAGCTGGAGGTTAGCGTCCAACCAGTCTTAGGACTGATGACCTAATGATGATGATGATATATTTGATATTTGATAAAAAGAAAATAATTTAATAAATCACGTAGTGTAGTGGCGCCACCTCTTTTTGTTGGATTGATTGATACTTAGTATTTTAAATTAATTGAGTCATACTTAGAATTTGAAATCGAGCGCACTAATAAGTGTCGACCCCGAACGTTGATAATTTGTAGTTCCAGATTCAGATCCTTCCTTCATTCTGGAAGAAATTTGTACTTGTATTTTTTTCCAATGAATGTATTATAATTTTTATTATCTCAACTATGAAGTCAGGAGAACGTGTATCTTATTAATAAAAATGTCTTTTTTTATACTGAAAACATAAATAAAGCATTATTTCTATGCTCTTTTCAGTTCTGCTGAAAAGTAAATGTATTAATGAAACAGCATCCATTTCTACGGCAGGAAATATCTTCTAAAATGCCTTCACAGGCCAACAAGCTGCCTAGGTATTTCCTCCAGTAATTTATCGCACAGTGCGTAACTGTGTATGCGAAGGATGTTGCACCCGGACAACTCAAGGTATAAAGGCGGGAATGTATCAAAAGGTGGCAACTGACAAACAGGCGCTCCCTTTTGTTTGCAACTATTAGGGTCACATTAAACTCTCTTGAATTCCTAACGTGACATCCTGGGTTAGTGTGGGCGCTATAAAGTTTTTATTATTAAATTAACTGCAGTGCAGTGTGGTTTCCATGGAACTATGCATTATGCGAACAAGAACAAATCCGTTATGTCGTATCACCTTACGGGCGCGTTAATTTCCTGACATTTCCCGCTTTCGAACGAAGTCGTTACCTTCAATAGGAAGCGGCCGTGTTTTTCAGTAACGAGAATAGCCTTATCGGTGAAATGCAGTTCCCGTCCGCTTCGGGTGGGATCCGTTCTCGCGAACAGGATATTGGGAGGATGCATGGGCGAGTCGCGGGCCCGACGAGAGTGAATGTTGTCAAATTGGAAGGTTCTTATCCAGCGTTTTCCTCGGGGGACTGTCAAATAGGATGTTTGCAGAACCTTATCCGTAATAACACCGACAAATTAACATGGAATACTGACTAAGTTGCGCTTGTCATTTGCATACATTTTCGAGATTTCCTTTCGCGCGTCTAACTAACTGAACAGCACACATTTTCATCTCCTTAAACTTGCTTTTATAAACACCCGCGATCGCTGCTGGAAAAAGTGCTTTAGTCTGATTAGCATAGCATCACCGTAAAGATTGTGTATACAACGGCTTGACGTAGCTACGGCAGAACTGAACGAAATTACACAGGCTTTTAATCTTGTAATACGGAGGCTGAAACAAATTTCAACGATTACAGGATTGCCGAATACTTATACTGTATTATATTCTTAAATTATAGGGGAAGGAAGATAGCGAACGCAAATTATCCCGTATACAGTATGCCCTAGAAAGTTTGAACTAAAAGGTCTGTTATGAAACCGTCAGGGATAAAGCATTTACATGAAGTACCGGAGGAAATTGATATCGCATGTAGATGAGACCTAAAGAACAATCACGATCATCGAACAAGAACCCTCGTCGAAAGCAGCACATAAGAGTATATCAACTAAAATGTAATTATGACCGGTACCTCAGAAGAGATAATTGTTAAATTGCCACAAGATTGTAGTCAGGAAATTAATTAAATCCATAAAAAATAGCATAAAAATACCGAATGCAAATTATCCCGTGTACATAATACCACAGAAAATTCAAATTAAAACATCTCTTATGAAAATATACGGGATAAAGCATTTACATCAAGTATCTGAGAAAAGTGATATGGTATGTAAAAGGTCCCTCAATAGGGGCGCTCGAAATTTGCTAGGTTATAGCGGCCACGTTTTTAAGGCAACATCTGTCAAATCTATTGTGAATTGTTCAGTAGTGTATGGAAGGTTATAGAGTTCAACAACGTGTGCAAATCATTAATTTTTTTTTTTTTCAAAATCAGTGCTCCATTCGAGAAACGTTCAGCTAGATTTATGAAACAAAGTCATCGAAAATTGGAACCCCCGAAAACATGCCACAAAGCAAAGCCAGGGTAGATATTTGAACAACGTTATATTCCATACTGAATGGCATAGAATGTTCATTGATATGAAAAAAGAGAATAAGTAGATATCTCGCACGCAACTTGTTTTATTTACGTTTAAAAATCGAGCGTCCTTATTGAAATACCCTTTAGATGATATCTAAAGAATAATCACCACCGAACGAGAACTTTCTTCAAAAAAGCAAATAGGTATATATCGACTCAAATATCATTGTCGTCAGTACCACAGAAGAGATAATTCCTAAAATCTCAAGCGATTAGGAAATCCACCCAAAAAAAATTAGCATAAAAATACCGAATGCAAATGATCCCGTGTACAGAATACTTCAGAAGGTTTGAATTAAAACATCTCTTATGAAAATATCGGGGGCTAAAGCATTTATATGAAGCATCTCAAAAAATTAATATCGTATGTAGATTAAACCTAATAGATAATCACTATCATTGCATGAAAGCCCTTCTTCCAAAAGCTTATCTTACAAAGATATTTAAACCAATATCAGTGCAATTCTAGTAGAAATAGCTTCCAAATAGCCCTTAACATACCTATTTATTGTTTTTGTAGGAAACGACGATTTGTTTTACGACAAATATTGTTTGGTGTAAGTTTTTATACACTTTTTAGTAGTTAAACATAACAATTGTTTCGCCAACGTAGTGGCTTTGTCAGATGTTGAGTACATAGACCGATGCACCGACTATGGATACCGACAGTCTATGTACCAACATCTGACGAAGCCACTACGTTGGCGAAACAATTGTTATGTTTAACAAAAAAAAAAGTGAAAATCTAACCAGCAAATGTTTTAATTTTTAATAATTATGGATATTCATCAGGTAACGGCCCAATCAATTCAGAATTGTAAGTTTTTAGTTCATATTCATTATTCCTTTTTCATGTAATATAAAGAGAACGATGGACTGATTTCCTAATTAAACTTTCAATAACTGTACAATTTACCCATTTTTTTAAAACATTTTTCTTGCTAATTGAATATTTTTATGCCCGGAATACATCGGGAATATTGTTTTTATGATAAAGTTGTTTTAGCCCAAAGAAAAACTTGTTATAAAATTCAAATCTAAACATAACAAATGAGGCCACCATCCAATTAACGCATTAATTAAAAACATAAACATGGGATTTGAATATTTACTTTTCGAAGATAAATGCATACTCGTTTTTCATAAAATGTATTCTATAAAAACTAACCGGTGATATTAAATGTGATTACATTTCTTTTTTGAAACTGAATTTAATTAGTACACTTGTATGTTCAGTTGTAAATAGTGCACTGGATTTATTGTACAATTTCGTCACAGATTTTGTACAGTCGACATGAAAGTCTGAAAATGCAATACAATCTTGGGATTTCTAATTTATTTTTGGAAAACACGTGCACGGTACATTAAGTAATGCCAGGAAATGAATGAATACACATTTGAATATTACTTTTTATCGATTGTTGTCCATTCCTGCAACATACATATGCCATTTCTGACAACTATGGCACTTTTTATTGTGCACTACACAAATTACTCTGGTTTTAATGTCACTCAAACCACTACACTAACTCGTGGGGTCTAATCCTCTTAAGTCTTCTTCCTTGGTTGGAGTTATCAAGGAGCTGGATGGCCTCGATCGTCTCGTGTTGTAGAAGTTCGAGTTCCTTCGTGGCTTCTTGCAAATCTTTAAATCTCTATCTTAACGCTTTCTATTCCAAGATCTTCATTTCTTATACACCAAGATGCATTAACGATGTTCAATAGTATTGAAAAGTTTGTATAACTTTAATTTTTGACTTTCTGATACAACCCCAAACGTGATTACCATAAGTCCATAGCAGTTTTAATATTTGCTTATACTTACAAGAGGAATTTATTGTGTATTGACATGGCTGAGTTCCTACTCAAGAGCCAGTAGATTTTCTTATATCTTATACCTAATTCTTCTCTTCTTTTTTACGTGGGATTTCTAGCGAAGCTTCGTATCTAATTTAAGACCGAGATATTTGGCTGTTCTGGCATATTTGAGTATGTTCGACATGTGTATTAGTGAAATCAATATGAACTGATGTTTCTTCATTTAATTTAATTTTCCACTTCTTGGTCCAGTTCTGGAGTTTATTCATTTGGTTTTGAAGTTTACTAGCTCTTTCTATATTACTTTTGCCCGTTGTTATTATAACAGTATCGTCGGCAAAAGTAGATACAGTATTATTGTATAGCTCTGGGAGGTCACCCGTACAGGTAGGTACAGAAGGTAGAGCACAGAGCCTAGAACACTGCCTTGTGGGTCTCCTACTTTGATTTCTTTAAGGACTGAGTGGACATTTTCCTGCTTAATTCGAAAATGTCTGTCTGTTAAATAGGATTTTAAAATATCTGCTTTAGAATATTGTGTACGAAGGATAATTTTTAATTTATGATATAGTCCCTCATGCCATACCTTATCAAAAACTTGCACTACGTCGAGGAATACGGCAGAGCAAACTCTTTTTTTTTCTAACGCATTCTATATTATATTAGTGGTTCTTAATTTAAATAATTTATGTCTGAACCCGAACTGGTGGTCTGGGATTAGTTTTTCTCTCTCAATAATTGGTTGTATTATTTTGAGTAGCAGTTTCTCAAACAGCTTGGTCATGATAAGTAATGAAGATATTAGTCTATATGAAGAGACTATATGTGGCGATTTCCCGGGTTTTGGTACCATCACGACTTCTGCCATTTTCCATATTTTAGGTACGTACTTAAGCCTGAACGCGGCATTGACAAGTGCTTTCCTCGGGAGCCTTTTTCGGGTCAATATTATGCTTGATTTCTTTGATAACTTCATCTGGCGATGTCAATTTGGTATTTTCTTCTTCCCGATGAGGAGTTTCTTCGGGTAGTCTTCTTCTTGTAGGTTATTTATTTGAAATATATTCTCTAAGTGAGTGGCAAAACATTTAGCTTTTTCTCCGCAACTACTGGTCCAGTTTCCATCTTCTTCTTTAATTGGTGGTATCTGCATAATGGGTATTTCAAATGTTTTTGTCGCTTTCCATAAAGAATAATCCGTGTTACTAACTATCATTAGTAAGGTCCGTAAGTAGGAGGCAATAGTTTCGTCTTTTAATTATTTAATTTCCCTGTTTAGACTCTTCGTGAGGTTATTCAATATAGTTTTGTCTTGTGGGGCTCCAGTTCGGAACAACTTTTTTCTTCCTTTTCTTTTTTCGATAACTAATTTCCTAATTTCTTTCGGATATCCACTGCCTTCTAGTCGGTGTGCATTCCCATGCAATTATATGGATGTCTTTTGTGAAGTTCTTCAACTCTGCTTCCAAATGTTTTTCATTTGTAAGAGATACCTTTAGTTCTAGTTTTTCGTCAGTTATTTGTTTAAACCTTATCCAATTTCAATCTTCAAATATGTGTAGAAAATTGTTAAACATCCACCGATCATGCCAACCCGGTTATCGAATCGCTCGTCGAATGTTTTAGTGTTCTAATGTTCTGTCTAAAGTTCCGTAATTATCACACTCAATTATAGCTTTCATCGATCCACATTTCCTTTATGTGGAGCAGATTATCGCAATTCAATTGTCTCCAGTGAACTTTCTATTTAAATACAAGACCATGTCCAGATTACATCCGAAACATCTTATTCGTCTGGTGTGTGCGCTGGCACACACCGCAGCTGAGCCCTTGAATACATGAATAAATATCTGATAGTACAGGAACTCGTAATTAAAGTTGAGATGATATATTGAACCGATAAAAGCCGACATCATTTAAGTAAGTATCCCGGCTCGAAGATTTCGTTTTATTCGGAACTTTTTTATTTAAGGTCCCCTGGAAGTGAACATAAACAGATAGATAAATCAAAGTTTCACTATCGCGACCACTTTTGATTTTCTAGTTTGCTTCGCGATCCATTTCACGGTTATATCTAGTAGATTGTTCCGGGTACGACAGGCTGCTATATGCTATTGTTTACTCCTGTCAGTTATAAATGTATGTTCCCTATTCACGGATATGCCGTAATATATCGGGGTCAAAAGATATACGTTTTTGTTGCGAACTACTCTCTGGCTGAACTCTTTTTAGTTTGTGGAACACGAAAAGAAACACACGAACTATAAGAGTAAAGATTACTTCTATAACGTGGTTCTGTTTATGAATAATCACCATCTGCGGCGAACAGTTGGAGTAAAATACCAACAGCTAAGAAACCAACTAAATAATTAGGTAAATAACTTTATACACATTCCTCTTTTCGTTCGTTAAAGGCGACCGCAATAATGTCTTCCATGTTATTTTTGCTTGGCAACATACACATGTGACAAGACGAATGGGACAAGACCAAAGGCGACTATAGAATGGACGCGAATACGCTATTCGCGTATATTCATTGCCAATAAAGTAGTCATTGTGGACGTTTTTGTTAACACAAAAGTGGAGAAATTTTTTTATTAACACGATCCACTCAATTAAATCGTGTCGGATCGATCGGGTTTTGACTGATTCTGATTAGGGTCGTCTACCAGACGACATCTATTGATTTTGAGGTGGATAGGACACACCCCACCCTGTCCATGGGCCATGACAAAGCACGATGGTGGCCTATTTGAGAAAAATTGAAAAAAGTAAAACTGTCGCTGTTGGTATATTTTTTCTCGGCCACTCAATTTCGAGATAGAGATGTTCTACGTGCGGAAACATCTATAAGGTTTTAAAACTGCTTATTTTAGTAACGCAGACAAAACTGAAGAAGATCAAATGTAATTTAAACTATAATTAATAAATAAATATAGATTATAAAATAAACTATATATAGAATTAAATATAAACCTATTAAGATACTATGTAATTTTTAGTACAGTCTTCGAAATTATGCTATACGATGTAATATTCTCTCATACAGGGTTTGAAATTCCTGAGCACCAGCACGGATTTGTTAAGGGTAGATCTACTCTAGCGAATTTGGTTTATATTACACAGTTTATTGCTTCCGTATTGGTTGAAACTTCCCAGGTATATGTCATCTCTATTGATTTCTCCAAAACTTTCGATAGGTTAGACTGCCGGACAGTTTTATTGTTTTTTTAATACTTAGATAGTAGAAGACTAACGGTTCACATGGTATCATAGTTTTAGTTCTGTCGAAATACTTCAGCAACATCGCGTGTGCCACAAGGATCTATCTTGGGGCTTCTTCTATTTATCGTGTTCATAAGTGATATCTGCCCGGGTATAGAGTCGAATAGGGTACTGTAAGTGGACGACTGTAAATTATTTCATTAGATAACATGTGTGCAGGACTATATTTTGCTTCAAAATGATATTAATAACTTAAATATATGGTGTGACCATGCTTAAACGTTTGCAAACTGCTTGGATTCATTATAAGAATTTCGAAATGGTTCACAATGTCTAACACGTTAAAACAGCTATTTGTTGCTTTTGTGAGGTCTCAGTTAGAATATGGATCTGTTATATATGTTACAATGCAGGTTATAATTTTCATATAGGTAACCTAGATAGAGTTCCGAGAAAATTTTTAAACTACGTGAGTTTTCGTTGTGATGGAGTGTATCCAATTAGAGGTATTGTGCGCGAGGATAGTTTTTTAAATAGATTTAAAGTTCAACTCTTAGAAACCTGAAGAAAGTACTTAAGTGTAATGTTTTTTGTATATATTATTAAATAATTGCATTGACTGTCCACACTTGTTATCACAAATTAACCTTCACGTACCTTGGTGGCAGTGGCGAAGCGTTCCATTAAAAGCTAGCTAAATTGCACATCATTCCTTGCCTTCTCCCCTCTCCCCTCACTGCACCGCGGATCCCAGTAAAGTCCCTTAAAACCAAGGCGACGCCGACGGAGAGTTAGCCCAGACAGAGCATGCACATTGCCGGTTACTAACATAACTGTACGTAACATAAATTTTTATCTTACAACTTTTAAAACGTGTATAGATTTTCAAACAATACAAAATAGGGTAGATATTTTTAATTCTAGTCGTACAGACATGTGTTATGAATAAAACATAATGATATGTTTCAAAAATAGGTCTATTTTAGATTTTGATATTATTTGACCTTATGAATATACGTTTTGTGTTGAGTTTTCCCGTTCTTTAATAGGCCTTTAACTTCCACTTTAACTGTCCAATGATGTATAAATAAATAAATATAATGTATGGTGGTGTGTTATTCTACTGCAGGTGGTACGTCAAGAGTACGTCAAGGTTTTCCTGCGTTTCTGAATTTTAGGTTTCCGAGTTAAGTAATATAATATTTGTGTCTGCACTGATAAAAGTGCAGCACTTTGCTCCGCGACAACACGGATGGATGACCTCCTGGATGGATGATAATCTCCTATAGAAGTAGCTGCAACGATGCCATTCATACTGTAGTCCGGGATTATGGACTGGTCCCCTGGAGATTTGACATTTCGCCTTAGGCATTGATGTGTTTGTCTTCGTCTCCGTGTCTCTTCCTTTACAATATAAAGCTAGAGGGATGGTAACCGATTTTTGTGTCCAAGCTTTTTTCTACTAACCGTATCAACTAAAACAACGGACTGTTACATATAGGGCCCTTGTCTTTCTCATTCTTCCATTCGGTGATAGAATATTCGCAGCTTGTCTGAGTATCACTCTTAAATCGAGTACTGAAGAGCATTGTGAGGGTACATAATAGCAACATAATTCACGGGACTGTTAATCTATTTTAAGTATTTATTTATATACGTAGTTTATCTCAGGGTTATAAAAGTGAAATAGTAATCGTAATGTTGTAAAGAGGAGAGTAATTTCGAACTTCGCCCGGCTTGTGTTTACCCACCCCGTATAGTCTATCTTAAATATACGAATAAAGCGGATTACGTGGAGCATTTTCTCCGTGTCTTACCTGCCAGCTAATAAATTCCCTTTACACCGATCTCCTAAACATACAATGTAGAAAAACCCATAATTTTAAAGTTTCAGATTGTTTTATCTATCTCATATCCTCGGATGAAACCCATTTATCTACGTTATATATATATATCGTAAAAAATAAAGCCTGTTTGTCTACAAATGTACGCGAATGCTAAGTTTCAGACAGGGACTCCTACCGAGTAACAATTTTATGTCTGCATATATAAGTAAGGTGGGGAACAGCAGTTTTTCTTTATCAGATTGTCAGGTTACCGCAAAGTGAAACACGTTCCCCCTATATCGGGAATTAAACATGGTTGGTGGTTTTATTTTCATGAGTTAGTTCTACGTACTCATCTGGACAATTCGCAACATATATTAGAAGCAATACAAACTTGAGAGGGACGTCAGTTACATTTCGATTCCCTTCACATACGATTTTCATTACGCCGGCTGAGAATTACACCATCTTTGTCTTGAACTGACCGACTTCCAACAATGGGCGGTGATAGCCGCGCTTTTTTGTCCACAACGGAAATGAGCAGCATTTTTACGATTTAATGAGGTTTTGAAGAAGGGAATTCATCTTCTCCTGCCACTTAAATTATTTTGTCCGAAATGATAAGTTAACATAACTGAAAGTACTTCCATTCCGTTTTGTGGATTTACTGACAAGTTCAGGCGCTTATATATGTATTTCCTCGGTATTGAATTTTGAGCATTACGATGTATTCTAAAGGTGTCACTTCGTCGTATGACGAATACATTCGGGTATAAATAGCAATCTATAGATCTACTTTGTTAAATGGAGTCCCCCAATCTTCTAAAAGCAAAACTTATTTTACTGCAACTCGGGCCGTTTCGCAGAACATCGCATGTACATCAAAAGGTCTCTTCAATACATAGGAACGATTTAAAAAATGTATAATGGATAAGCTAACAATGTTTTCATTATGTTTTCACATCTGCTCTTATGTAAATATACTAGAAACATAAAACTGCTCCAGTATACTTTACAAAGTCTTTGAGAACATCTCATGTCCCCGATATCAAATTCAAAAGCGTAGCTAATAAAAGTAAAGCTATATTACAAGAATAAGGCATCCTTTCTCTTAAAGCTCATTATGCTCTCTTAGAGGGAGGGTACACGTAGAGAACTGGAAAGAAGCGTTTTTTGAAATATGCTGCAACTGCTTCAGATAGAATCAGATGTAGCTAATATGTACCTATAGAAATAAACAGTTGTGTAATCGACTATATTGGCCATTTCTCCATTTACTTACCATGCTGTTTGATATGCTTAATTTAGAATTCAACCGACTGGTAATAACATATTTAGCATATGCCCATAACACAAAATAATGAGAGTTCAAAATATTTTTCTTAATTAGAAAGTTTGAAAAATCTAAGGCATTGTATTGTGTTAGCCCATCTAGTATGAGTTATTGTATTTGTAAGCTACAATTAAGGGGGTTCCAACGAGTGGTGAGGGGTGAGGGGATTAGCCCTATGCTCGCCATGTATAAGAAATCATTGTTCCAACTTACAAACGAAAAATGTTTCCCCGTAAATTTCGAAATTAGCACGTCATTGTGTCGTCTTCAACGTATATTCTTTCATAAAAACTTGGGAAAAGTAATGCGGGGCGAAAAGCGATAGTCGAATCTGTAAAGAAACAAAAATCGTCGAACGTTTGTGTTGGCGAACCCAGTGGATATCGCATTGTTTCCCTAAGTTATTTGGTATAAACGATGAAATGCTCCTCGTGTGTCGTGATTTACACTTCCAAAATATTCGGGCTTGCTTCGGAAATGACTATAAAATGTAACAATTGTTTATTGTTGAAGAAAGTTTTGACCGCCAACCAATACAAGAATGCCAAGGAATACAGTGTTTATGAGCCTAATGTCAGATCGGTATTGGGTAGGTATATTTTTATAGGGTTTCATTATGATATTCTATTATTACATTTTACACAAATTTTATTACATTTACAGGAACTTTTACCATTATTCCAAAAATAAATCTGTGTAGTCGCACTTATCGTTTGAATAGCCCGCGCTTCGCGGCGTTGCCGTTATGTGGCTACATCAATTGATGACGCTAAACGCCTCGGTCTTAAATTTTCAATATAAAATAAACGAAATGGTCAATTTCATGCCGGTTGCGTCACTGAAAGCTACAACGTACGATACGTCACTGTAAAAACACGGTATTTTTCAATCAATCCGAAGGTAGGTACATTTCTCGTCATTCGAAAATGTCCCGTCATAAGAACCAATACATTTTACTTCTTTTACATTATGTTTTCTCTTAACCCAAACGGTAAAATATTCTCAAAAAAATTCATGAAGGTCTTTAAAGCTGAAGAATATGTTAGCAAATTTTCATTTCGTTTTATCAGTTTTGAAAATCCCGTTGGAACCTCCTTAAGGAATAGCAATTCTATGCCTACTACTAGCGTGTAACCATCGATGGGCTAACGAAATACAAATCAGTGTTGTGATCGTTAAACTATCCCGATCTGGTCTTCAATCCCTTGGTACCGAACCTTTCTATTCCTAGTATGGGGTCGTTCATACGATTCATCCTAGTCTCTACTTTTACCTAAGTTCTGTTCAGGTTTAGTAAACCATTACGAATAATTTTCTCGTTTCATGCACCGTTCATATTACTAATCTCAATCATTGTAAATTACGGAGCTACTGAAAGTGCAGCACTTTGCTCCGCGAACACAACATGGATGGGTGACCTATCGTATATAAGCAGGTATGACAATGTCATTCATACTACAATCGGAGATGGTGGGCTGGGCTCAATATTGGGAGTGCTATCGTATACCAGAAATCTAATGCCAGCGGGGGGATTTGAGACTCTTCCCTGAACATGGGTGCGTTTGTCCTCGCCTATGTGTCTCTTCCTTTGCGGCCTAAGGCTTTAGGAGAAGGAAGTCGATTTGTGTTCAAATTTTTTTATCAACCAAAACAATGGACTGTTACGTATAGAGACTGTCTTTGTTAGCCCATGCTATTAAACATGTAACTATTTTAATACTCTCCAAGGCATTTGACAGTCTGGCATTGGTTGTACTTTAAACTAACTGTTTTCGAAAGCATGCTAAGCGACGTAAGATTTTTCTAATCGTCCATACTTCTGCCATACAGTGAGGTATGCCTTTTTGAAATTTAGTTACAATTACTTTTTTCATCTACACAATATTCTTTTGATTATAATCTTGATAACTGATTTAATAAATCCCCGGACCTTTAAAATTGGATATGGAAAAAGAAGTCTCTGAATTTAAAAGTTCTGAAAATATATTTTATGTTTTTTTTCCATATTTTTATTAAAACAGTTCGCTCCTCGTCTTACGAAATATTTCAAATAAATTGCCCAGAAGACCTTGAAATTGTAATAATAATTGTATTACAAGTGAAAGAACATAAGAACAGTTTCTAGTTTCTTTGAACCAAACCATTTTTTGCACTTGAACTTATTTATTTGCAGTGGCTTAACTCGGGTCCATTTTTGGTTGAACGAATCAAAAAGTTTCCGAACAAAATTACCGTAGCCCATATCTTATCCTCTGCTGAAATTTTAAATTAGAAATTGATGGCGTATTTTGATTTTCCGCATGAAGACAGCAGCTATTAATTCCGATTAAAAATAAAGTAGCATCTCGCGTTTACATAGGAGCTAATTATTATTTTATCATTAATTCTGAAAGGGTCGGGACGTATTGCAATGTCAAAAAGGGTACACCTCGGTTTAATTGTTGACGAACAATCCGGGATTAAGGCAGAATTTAATTCATTGACGGTAGAGCCTAGGGTAGATAGGCAGGGGATTCACCCGTATATATAAAATATTGTTTAACATACCCATTGTTAGAAATGTTATAATACATTTGACGGGATACATTTACCGCCGGATCAATGGAATAGCTTGAAGAGTTTGATCTTTTGTTATACCTTCCGGTCACTGGCTGTAAGAGATAAAACTATCGATCTTAATTATAATAACTTTACTTAAATCTGCTATAGAGTTCAAAAGCTTTATTTAAACATCCATGAAGAAAACTGAACTATTTCTTGATGTATCTACTACTACTTGAACTATTGTGTATATTGAAATGAAATGAAAATATGTTTTATAGCTTTTTAAATATTCAATGATAATGGAAGAAAATTGCCTAATTTCAGTATTATTTACACTATAACGATAATTGTAAATTAATTTCTCTAAAACTAACCAGTGATATGTTTAATGAATATTCGTTTATATACCGTTTTTTTAAGAAGCGCTTTGTAGTTCTTCAGTTATTTAAAAAATATATTGAAAAATGATAATTCAGTTACTATTAATAATAAAATTCAAAGATTTTCACGTAATACAGTACCATATACAATAACAAATAGCCATGCTATGGAAAACTTTAAAATTTCGTTTAAAAACGTGCGAAATATCTCGTAAAATATATTAAGAAATAAGCTCCGGATTCTTACCATCTTATAATAAATTATATAATAAAAGATTTCATGTCAGAAGCTTGTCCACACTAATTTTTTTTTTGTAATGTAAATTAATTGCTTGTATAAATTAGTAGGATATCAACCAACAATTTAATATTAAATAAAATGTATTCATTGACAGCCCGATACCTTCTACTCTATTTGTTTCACTAGAAATATTCAAAGTATCGTCGGAGGTGCATTACGCTATGTGATAATAGTAAAAGTATGCGAGGGCGCGGGCGGGGCAAAAGAAATATCTGAGGGGAATGACCGATGACGCAATGCCGTCCGATCAGTTACTGTGATATTTGAGAGTGGTGTGTGTTTCTTCCTCGACCACTTTCTCGTGTTTCTGCATGACCGAAACTTTTTTGAAAAGGGACCCCGCTACGGGTAGGATTCGATATTTGTTCCGGATGGAATCCGAACGACGGACAGCTGTTTCGAACTTATTAATTCTCATCAGTGCTGTGCACGGTACACCGATCCAGTACAAATGCCGTCTTTTCTCAGAAATATTTTCCCTATGTGTACAGGAGCAAATCTGTTATGTATTATCTGATATGTATTGTCTGGAATTACTGTTGTTTTGTTATTTATTATAATATTACTGAATCTGTGGTGTTGTTATATAGTTTGAATTTCTTTGGTATACTAATTCTGAGTATAATGTTGCCAGGGGCGTAGCGTACGATGCGAGTGATGCGTCGCATCCCTTAAAAATTGTCAAATTAGTGTTACATAAAAATTTAATCGATTGATTCAATTATTACAATTTTTTAATTATTTTAAATCGATCGCAAACATACACTATTTACTTTAAACGCTACCATCAACTTTTTTATTTCAAATCGGCCGTGAAGGCGCCCGAAATTATTGAGCTCCCGTGTTACTTCCTGCAGTGCTGAAATGCGATGGTCCACTCTACATCCACGCTACGCGTTAGATGGGCGAAAAGATCAGTGATCTTACGCAGTCAACAGTGGAACCTCGAGTGGGTGTTTCATTATTTCCGGACTGAGTTATGCGATTATGTGAACGCATCTTGGCAACTGTCGCCATAACATAAGGAAGATTTGGAGGCGCTGTTTCAGGTAATTGTAGAAAATGAAAATGAGAAATGGGATCGACTAACCGTTATTTGTGCTAGAGGCCTTTTAACTTTATTGCGCGACTTTGATTTTAATTTTTTTTAGCAGTGTTTTCTGCAATATTCCCACACTCCGAGAGGCTGTTTAAAATTCTACAGAACAATATATCAGATATTAGTTACTGCAATAAAAAGATCGCCGATTTCAAATCACATATTCAAAAAATGAAAAACGAGTTTAGTGACATTTGGGACCGTATGAACAGGTTTGTGTTAGAAAATCAACCACCAAGTAAAAGAATGCGTTTGGATTTAATTCCTGAAGAATATAAGAAAAGCACCTAAGCACGATTGTTTTATGAAATTTTAGACGTTATTACTTTGAACATTAATGAATGGTTTAGTGAAATTTATAACTGAAATTTTTAAATCTAGATTCCACACAATTTATTTAATTCATGAAACGTTTTCCTGATGAACTTTTTTCTTCTTTGGTAGATACATGTGGAACATTCTTTGACGCAAATCGTTTAAAACGCGAACTTTCAGTGATTTATAGTGATCCCGATATGAAAAAAAGCACTGTGTTTAAGCTTCAATTATCTTCTGTTTTTCCTGAGTTATCACAATTGTGTCGTTTAATTGTGACTATTCCTGCCACAAGCAGTTCCGCGCAAAGATCATTTTCACGTTTAAAGAGAACAAAGATATGAGATCGTCTCCAACATTTGAAGAAACAGTGATGGACGTTTCCGCTGGACAAACAAAAACCGAAGAATTGATCTTCATTTTAATAATTAGTATATATACCTCGGCATAATCATTTTGGGTTAGTGTCTTTTTTTATTTTTACCAATTTCATATGGCCTACCATACATCTGACTATACCTTATCCTCTTATAAAATTTTTATCACATCCCTAGATTCTTTTCTCACGCTACGCCCCTGAATGTTGCAATAAATGATGAATGATCCTCAGCTACTTCGAAGCAGGATTTGATTTGACAGTGTTGTTTATTTATACCTTTTGTGGTAGAAAAATCTATTGGATCTGGAACTTGTCTTGTGTCGGTTGGCCAATATGTACTCTCACCCGTTAATGAGTGGTTGATGTTATTCGCATGCCTGGCTGCTAATAATTCTCCTCTATGGTTACTATGGTGGTTTGAAGGTGTTCTTTGGCATCATCCCCTATTAGATGATGCTTAACGTTGTTTTTATCATCTGCATTTAAAGTGAACCGCCAATACTTTTAAAGCCTATAGTAGATTATTAAATTACAGCTCGTTAACAATGGGAATATACATCACAATGATGCATATCCATCATAAAATTACTCTGCAAAGGTCTCAATACGACTGAGTGAAGACCAGGCTATTTACTGCGGACCTCGTGGGAGGTCCGATATCGCAGTTTTAAGACTTGTTCCTATTATTGACGAGCTTGTATATATCACGACCAAAGGGAACAAAATATGCTGCGGGAATGATGTACTAACTAAAATAATGCGATATTATTTATCGCTTGTTTTAAATCTGTATTTTGGAGTATTAAAACATAATCACGATTGTTGCTGTTAAAGCATTTGGAAATTGACGTATCACTTTATACATGAACGCACAGCAATCGTGAAGGATATCAGAGCAAACATAATGACGCATAATACCATATTTTTTGCAAGAAGGGCCCACATTTAGCCGAGAAAAAATATTCAAAATATTATTCCACCGCCTCGGTCTAATTTATTTTATGATGATTTTTTGCTTGCCTGCTTGCTTTACGTTATGAGTCTTGCCCGTTTCGCTGGGAAAACATCTCTACCCTGATCTATGACAAAATAAAAAGCGAGAATGGGAGAGAAGAGTAGCACGAGATGACTGAGTATTTATGTAACACTTCGTACAGAGCACGGGATAAAAGACTGTCTTGGAAAATTGTACAAGTGAGAGAGGTAAAATATTATCCATTGTATATTAGTATTGATGGCAAAATCGTATACTATGCAAATTTAATGGAAACGTATATTCTGAAGTACTTGCGAGAGCGGCAATACAATAATATGGTTTGTGAGAACAAATTTTATATACAGGATAGTATATCATTAGTTATAGCAATGCTGGCATATACTACAATTAGTACTATTGGTTCCCCAAACTCCATTAAGGATGGCATTAAACTAAATGGGTTTATAATAATACACTAGGCACAAAAAATAAGGGATGTAAAAAAATTCTAAATTTTTAGGTGATCTTCAAAGGGCTTCAAAAGCAAAAAAAAGCAAATTGAAGCTCCAAGTTTTTACGTCTCAGATCTTGTGTTAAATTTTTTTAGCATCGGCAATTTTTGGGTACATAGTCATAAGAAAACCATCGCAATTTTTTTTTAATTTTTGCTTGCCTTTCAAAAGGTCCACGGACTTCAATACATTTTTTTCAATCGTTTCAGCATAAATATTTTTTAGATACTTTTACCCTCTTTAATTTGAGTGGTCTAAAAGCCTTGTACGATGATTTTTCGCTGAGTTATCGTCCTTTAAAACAAAAATATCAGTTTTGACTTTGGTAATTAATTGCTCGAGAAATTATTTTCATTTTTTTCATGAAAAACAGTTTTTGATGAAAATAATATGGATTATTGCTAAAAAAACATTTAAAATCTCAAATAATGAATAAAAAACAATATGAATATGTGTTTTATTCGACAGTTTCACTTTTTTCAAATAGTTCACCCTCGTGCTATCTCATGACCCATGGACAGGGTGGGGTCTGTCCCATCCACCTCAAAATCAATAGATGTCGTCTGGTAGACGTCCCTAATCAGAATCAGTCGAAACCCGATGGATCCAACACGATTTAATTGAGTGATCGTGCTAACAAACATATTTCTCAAATAGTCCACCATTGTGCTTTCTCATGACCCATGAACAGGATAGAGTGTGTTCTATCCATCAATAGGTGTCGTCTGGGAGACGTCTCTGATTCGAATCAGTTAAAACCCGATCGATCCAACGTGACTTAGTTGAGTTATCGTGTTAACAAAAAATTTTCTTAAGTAGTCCACCGTCGTGCTTTCTCATGGCCCATGGACAGGGTCCTATCCGCCTTAAAATCAATGGATGTCGTCTGGGAGACGTTACCAATCAGAATCAGTCATAACCCGATCGATCCGATACGATTTAGTTGGGTTATCGTATTAACAAAACAAATTTCTCAAATAGTCCACCATCGTGCTTTCTCATGACCCATGGACAGGGTGGGGTGTATCCTATCCACCTCAAAATTAATCCCGACGTCCCCGATCAGGATTAGTCAAAACCCGATCGATCCGTGCGAACAAAAAAAATTCTCAAATAGACCCAAGAGAGGGGGTGGTGTGTGCTATCCCCTTAAAAATCAATAGGTGATGTCTGGGAGACGTCCCCGATCAAAATCAGTCAAAACCCGATTGATCCGACACGATTTAGTTGAGTTATCGTGCGAACAAGAAATGCCGACAACGACGACACACACAGCAAACAAATTTTAAAAACCTTTTTTTTTGGTTTTTAGGCCGAAAACCCAAAAATGAACCCGACAAAAATTTTGTTTTTTCACTTTTTCTTTACACGAAACAATAGAAATTCAGTTATTCCGACCACAAGAAAAAAATCGCAGCGCTTTGAAGTTTTCAGGGTTTCTTTAGGATACCATTTACGATATGGGGTTGAAGGGAAAGATTCAACATCCTTAGTCCACTGATTATTTTCAAAGTTATGCCAAGTTAATAAAACATATTTTATTTTCGAGAGTCTAATCTGGGTATGGTATACTAAACAAGCTTACTGATGCGGGTGCATCTATTTTATCGAACAGTTTAAATAAATATGATAGGCTAGTAAGCACCCTGCTAATTTTCAAGTACTGGATATCAAATACTTGTAGAAGCAGGGTATATTCGTAACCTCTTACTGGATAATAATTAACTATGCGACATGACGGATTCTTTAAGAAACGCCGTTGAATATTTTCAAGTTAATTCGTATAACAGATACCGGGGATCCCAAGTAAGGCTACAATATTCTAATTTTGAACGAACTAACGTTTTATATGCATTAAAAGCCTCGTTGTTGCACAGAAAACGATAGTTATCATCAAAGTACACACCGAGACCCTTAATATTCTCAGAAAGTATTAAAACTGTACCAGCAAGAGATTAGTCATATACTAGTGGTTGCTTCTTCAAGCTATTCGAGAAAGCTTTACAATTATCTATGTTTATTGACAGTTTACTATCTGAACACAACGACATAACAAGGTCTATTCATTTTTGCAAACCAAGCCAAACAGAAGTGGTGTACGTGGTTGATGGTAGACAGCGTTATCGTGATATCGTAGTTTAATAATAAAGCTCAATCGTTACGTAACGTACTATTAAATATACAACACAAAACGATCTATATTTAAAAATATATTCATTTATCTCTATAGTAATTTAATTACACACCCCACTATTGGTTTTAGCGTCAGACAGAAATTTATTTCAAATCAATCGGAGTGTTTTTATAAATTCATTGCATTTTAATTAAAGGGCGGTTTTTAGAAATATATTTCAGCATTTACACACATGAATGTAATGTAAATATTCGATAGAATGTCCCGAGACAACAATAGATGTTTTGGGAATGAATGGAATACAGGGGAATCCGAATAAATTGCATACCAAGTATCGGTTTGTAAAGATCAGACCCTTCCAGACTTCATTTCTGCACTCTCTGAAAACGCACGGCGTTTGTTAAGAAAAGTGCAGTTAAGGCGAACTGCGAATGAAATAATTTAAGAATGTTTTAACTCTTGATATTGAAGTTAAAACAACTGCTAAATCACAATACGTGTTATGGGATTATTAGAAATTTGTGAAACTGTGCATTCCTGGAAGGACCTGGTCTAGGTTCTAGCTATACATTGGCATAAGGAATCGCATCAGCATCAGACTAATGCTACCCGGTATGTAAATATGAACAGGATTTTTTTTGTGTATAAAATACACATTTATTGTATGAAAATGGTACAAAATATTTTATTCGAAGTATTACCCATAGCTAGCTATAGATTTTCCCATATCTCTGACAATTTGTCGATTCCATGCCAAAAAAAATCTTGCTCTTTTGAGGCAAACAAGTCATCGAGCCATTTTCGTACATTTTCGTAAGAAGTGAAACCCTGATTAGCAAGTGCGTGTCCGATCGATGCAAATAACTAGTAATCAGACGGAGCCAAGTCTGGAGAGTAAGCCGCATGCGAAAGTAGTACCCAACTGAACACCTCAATTATTATTTCCTTAACCGGTTTTGCTGTGTGTGATTGCGCATTATCATGAAGCAAAATAATTTTGTGTTGCCTTGCTATTCTGGTCATTTTTCATGCAAAGCTTGACTCAAATCGATCATTTGTTGTCTGTAGCGTTCAGCATTAACGGTTTGGCCAGGTTTTAGCAGCTCATAGTAGATCACACCCTTCTGACCCCACCAAACACAGAGCATTGTCTTGCGTCCATAGCGATTTGACCTGGCAGTCGATGTCGATGGTTCGCCTGGAGTTACCCATGATCCTTTACGCTTAGGATTTTCTAAATATGTCCACTTTTCATCGCCAGTCACAATTCGATGGAGAAACGGCTTTCTTTTATAAAAGCAGCATTTCGCAAATGGTATTTCGGCTTTCCTGCTGTCTTTCACTCAGTTCATGTTGAATCCATTTTCCATCTTGTGGATCTTTCCCATGGATTTCAAACGTATGGAGGCGGCTTCTCTTGTCACATTTAATTGATCCGCGAGTTCTTATTGCATTTGAGCGCTATTCTCATCCAAAAGTGCTTGCACTTCGCTATCTTCAAAGTTTTTCGGTGGTCTTCCATGTTCTTCGTTTCTCACGTCAAAATTGCCAGTTTTGAATTTCTTAAACCACTCAAAGCATTGTAATTTATCAAGGACGTGCCCACCATAAGCTTCGACAAGAAGTTGATGCGATTCTGCAGCAGTTTTCTTCAAATGGCAACAGAAAATCAATGCTGCCCGCAAATTGTAGTTTCCAGGCAAAAAATTCGACATGTTCAACGCTATTAAAAACGATGTTGTTGTATGAAACTTGTATTGTTATGAGACAAATACCTTTATCAGATGTCCAAACAAGTAAATGGCACCAATGACGGGGTATGACGGTAACTACGTTAGCAGTTAGGCAATCTATGGGCAAATTCCGGTTTCATATTCACATATCTGGTATAGATCGAAAGTCGGTTTCTAAACAGGCAGCTAACTATTCTCGAAATAGAAATGCCAAGAATCGAAATATAGACGATGCACGATCTTATCACAGATGGCACAGAAATGTGTTGAATATATGCAAATCGCACTGAGATAGGTCTGGACTGCATGGTGGATGTTCAAGGTTCTTCCAAAAGATTTCCTTCAATTTCTGATGTGTTTGGTTTGGCTAGTGCGGCCCGGTGGTTTTTTTTTTTGTCTCTCTGAGAGAAGGCGTGGCAAAATGTTGCCTAATGAGGCAAAATGTTGCCGAAACCGAGCTCATAGTAGATTATCGAATAAATATTCCCAATGCTGATGTTTATTTCAAAAGCGATAACAGCGACGGGGGGGATGGTCGGTGGCGGCCGAGGTAAACTGTTCTCGCAATATTCGCAAAATTTCAGTTGGACGAACCCAAAAAACTTGATGACTCATTGCATAGTAGACGAGTGCACATTGCTGTCGATCCTCTTTGGTACTGTCACACTATCGCTCTCCCACCAGTACCCATCTAACCCTGCTCCTTCCAAGATCATCCGCCTGAAATTTTCGCTTACATTTGAACGCCCCTCGTATTATAGAAGGGCAAGAAGAGCCGGTATGGGTCGATTTAGACTAATCACATTTAAGAAAAGTTCTTGCTGAGGTTTGACCATTAAATTTCCATGGAAAACGCTACAAACTGTTAGAGTAGGTACGCAGCCAAACACCTAGAATCAACATTTCAATAGGCTCAATAATAAATACTGGGTTGAATATCAAGAATCGTACCTGATGAACAGAAATGTCAAGACTTAAAGGAGAACTGAGGTGGTATATACGTATTAAAATGGATATATCGTAGTAACATTATGCGTTGTTAAATTCATATTTCTGTCGCTAAGGGAAAATATGCGCAAAATTGCATTGTGAAAAGTAGGGCAGAATATATACAGCCAAGCATTGCTGAAAGGATTTGTAAAAGGAAGAGAATTCATGACTATTTATATTAGTCGTTGTTGTCGGTTTTCTTTCAAAATGCGCCCAGAAAAGGCTTGTACGCCTCGTTATAAGAACTGATCTTTTTAAAATACATTATTCCGAAATTCCACAAATAACCATTCTGTTTACAAATTTTAATTCGATCTGAAGTCAACTTTCTAGCAATAATACTTTCCGGAACACTGAACTACAAACTTGCAGAACGGCTACGAAAAGTTTGTTTTAGTTATACGCCTATAAAACAAACTTACCAGCAATTGGAACAGAATAAAATTTGAATCCCCGCCTTCAATTGTTTCGAACTTAAGGTTGCCAAATAAAATTCGATTCACTCGTTTGTAAGTGTACTCTCCACTTAAGAAAGTGTCGTAAACAATATTTTGTATGCACGTATATCGTAGTATCGATGTTACTTTGTGGATTCATTGTCATTCAGTGTGAACTTGATTTCGGAATAATATTAATGAAGGCTAACAAGTTGCCTACAACTTTGCAAAGTTTGGAATGTAGTTATCATTGTATATACAATATTGGAAACCTGTAATCTAGAGAGCGCCAATTAAAAATATCCTCGTTATACCTATTAGCCAATTTTAAATTAGGAAAATTCGGGTTTTCATTGTATGTAATATAATTATTGTTAAATATTCATCGACCATTTTCTCCCAGTTTGGTGCAACAGATGGTATAATATTTTAAATCACGTTATGTAATAAGTAAAGTCGCACACCGTAAGCGCTGGTTCAGTGGTGTTACATTTGAATAACCCCGTGGCAGCCGAGATGCCGTCGTGTAGACTTGATATATTTGAATCAATGTATTTGCTGTTGTGTTTGGTCACCTGACGAGATACAAACATTCATGTTTCTATTTCGTCTCTGTGACTTAAGTACCTTGGGTAAATATGCCGAACGTTTGTAGTAGAAGGTGGCGGTTCGTACATATTTCTCACGAATATAACTTTAAAGACATGCTGCCAGTGATAATTTTTATTGCTAACTGGGTTAATATTATATAGTGCTAAGTAATTAGTATATTCGTTCCAGGAATAACTTTTAGGAGAACCTCTTGGACCCGTTAAATTTTATTATAAGTTGCGCATTTAGAATATAATTAATGCATACACTGTGATTCATGTAGGGGGTATGACATTATCGATATTTTTTTAACAGCAACCCCCTTTTCGGGAATGTGAAAGAGCATATATTTTACAGACATTATTGTAATAATTATATTAGCCTGATTATAGATTAGATAAAAAAATTAAAATGATTTTGCAATTTCAAAATAGTAAATTTAACGGCAATGATTATGTAAAGAATCAACTAAAATAAATGTTAAAATTGTGCACCCTTGACTGCCTGACAGTAGCCTTAGCAACCCATAATGTTTTTTATCGCTGTCAGGTAAAAACTTTTGCAGACGAACTTATTCGTGCACTAATAAATTTATATTCAGATGTAGAGGAACCTGATTTTCTGAAAAATGACTTTTGTCTTTCGACAAGATGGTGCACCTACCCATTATGCAGTACTTTTCCAATATAATTAATACATAAAAAGGTACATAAAAATTCAGCTTGCCTAATAGGTTTTGACAGTCAATGATATTGTGTATAAGCTTATATAGAAATATTTGAGAACAACATTCCCGCCTCGCGTCAAGTGCTGTCATCGCAAATCTTGCCAGAAGACCATTTTGAGGGAATCCAATAGGTGGATACACAGCGTCTGATTTGAACCATAGTAGTTTCAGAAACCTTATTTGAATCATTTTCAAGCTGTTAGTATGGCATTGATAATAAGGATTCCATACTAAAGATCCGTACTCAAGTTTAGATCGGACAAAAGCAATGTATAGAATTTTCAATGTATCGGTGTTTGAGAAATCCCTGCTAGTCCTTATTAAGAAACTCAGTGTATGCAACGCTTCAGACACTACTTTAGTTACGTGAGCGGTAAAAGACATATCTTTTTCAAAAATTATACCGAGGTCTCTGAATGTGCCAGGTCTTTGAAGAATAGAGCCGCCTAACCTATAATCGTATATTATTGGAGATAATTTAGTGGAATATTACATAACATTGCACTTAGATACGTTTAGATGTAGTTTGTTACTAGAACACCAATTATGAAGATTAGATAGATTGTTTTGCAGAGGAGCACAATCATCCAGGGAAGTAATAACCTTAAATAATTTAAAGTCGTCAGCATTTAACACACAGTTGACAGATGTCATCAATAAAAAAATTAAACAGCAAGGGGCCGAGAATAGAGCCTTGAGGCACACCTGACGTGGGACCATACTCAAGGGACCTGAAACCATTGATTTCAACGTACTGTTTTCTGTTAGAGATATAGGACTTTAGAGGGCGTAATAAATTTGTTGAAAAACCAAATCTTGCAAGCTTACTCGGTAGTATATTATGATCGATCCTATCAAAATCTTTGGTGAAGTCGGTGTAAATTACGTCCATTTGCTTGCGTTGGTCAAGAGTTTCAGCTATGCTTTGGGTAATACAAATTAAGTTAGATGTTGTAGATCGTCCTTGCATAAAACCATGTTGATACTCTGAAATTTGCATACTTACATTAGGATAAATTGCGTCGTGAATTAATACTTCAAGGGCTTTGAGAACATTACATAAAATAACGATTGGTCTAAAGGTACTATCAGCCTTTTATATCATATTAGCAATGTTAGATATTATTCAATGCTCAAGTGCACTTATTTTTTTTACAAATTACATCTAATAATATTTTTGTTGCTTTCATTTTCAATGAAATTCATATTAATAGCCTACATCTGAATTGAGACCGAGGACTATAGACCCACTTATTTCCCTTGATTCAGAATCATCGACATATGTGGACAAGTTAATATCCATATTATAGCCTGCAGCAATTTATAACTGAAAGTTGACATGATGAGCCATGCAGTATTAGCACATTTGGGAAGATTTATCTCGATATCGGCGGCTAATGATGATAAAAAATATAGATCCACAAACATTATGTGACTGGTGTACCCCAAATGAGATGTCATTAGGTATTGATAAATGTTATTTAACGTTTGCCTCGCACTAGGGGAAAGTATATTGCGAACCTAATCGATCCCATTTATACATATATAAATATTCCCAAGGAAAAATGAAATATTACACTTTAATCGATTTCGTAGAGAACGCCGTGCAACGTCACGAGTGAAAGTTAACAATGTGCGAGTCTTCCCACTTCTGAATGCGCCGAAAGTCCCGAACTGAGATACATTAATTATAATATTGTTCACGAGAATTACTTGTATAACTTGCGACAATGTAAGTACAAGGAATTTTCATTCGCTGAGGCCGGATCTGTTGTTCAAACTTTGCGTGACACTGAGCTCGGGCGTATCTGTAATTATACGAGTATAATATATTAATAATGAAAACGAGGGTTTTCCTATTTTCAAATACAGGGCTTAATATTCTTTGTTTTGAGTCTCATGCATGCTTCAAAGGTAACAATTTGGAACAGAAACTACTTAGACTGCTTTACCGGATCAAATAATTGCGTTTCATGGGGAACAAGAAAAATTACTTACTGAGCCACTATTTTGATGCTTTGGAGTTACTTAAAAGGTGGTACAACCAAAACGCACGATGTTAATTGTAAATAAAGCAAAAAGTTTTCAGAGAATTATCTCAATATTTTAATATTTTTTATTATGAAGGATCTATGACAATTATGTGTAAAACAAAATATCGGCCAAATGCTCGCCACGGCTTCGGTGGCATACCTCTATCCGATGGTCCATATTTTCGATGACTCTGAGACATAGTTGAGGTTCAATGTCGTTAATGTGCCGAATTATCTCATCCTTTAGCTCTTGAATTGTTCTTGGCTTATTGACGTACACTTTTTCTTTTAAATATCCCCAAACAAAGAAGTCCAACGTGTCAAATCACATGATCGTGGCGGCCAATTAACATCGCCACGACGTGAGATAACACGGCCATTGAATTTCTCAGGCAAAAGTGCCATTGGTTCGTTGGCTGTGTGGCAATTGGCACCATCCTGTTGGAACCACATATCGTCCAGGTCCATATCCTCAATTTCTGGCCACAAGAAGTCCGTTATCATCTCGCGATAGCGAACACCATTCACGGTAACTGCTTGGCCGACCTCATTTTCGGAGAAGTACGGCCCGATGACGCCGCCAGCCCATAAACCGCACCAAACAGTCACTCTTTGTGGATGCATCGGCTTTTCAACAATCACTCGTGGATTCTCATTTGCCCAAAGGCGACAATTCTGCTTGTTAACGAATCCACTGAGGTGAAAGTGTGCCTCGTCGCTGAAGATGATTTTCTTTGTAAAGTCACCATTCACTTCTGTCTGTTCAACCAACCATTCGGTGTATTGACGACGCTTGAAATGGTCAGTAGGCTTCAGCTCTTGAGTCAATTGAACCTTGTAAGCGTGTAAATTCAAATCTTTATTCAAAATTCGCATCAGTGATGCTCGTGAGGTGTTCAATTGTTGGGCACGACGACGAGTCGAGGTTGACGGATCTTCTGCTACACTATCGCGAACAACAGCAATGTTTTCCGCAGAGCGAACTGGGCGAGCATGCACAGGTGTTTTCACATTTCCTACAGACCCGGTTTGCTGAAATTTGCGCACAATTCTCCCGATTGTGGACACATTTGGTCGATTATGCTGACCAAAAAAGTCACGAAGTGCACGAAATGCATTTTGATTTGAACGCCCACTTTCGTAAAAGGCTTCAACAATCTCAACGCGCTGCTCAATTGTGTACCATGGTTGAATTTGTCAAACACTGAAACAAAGAAATGTCAAATTAAGTTGGACAAATAACTTGACGTTAAGGTGTGACTCACAATTAACATCGTGCATTATGGTTGGACTACCCTTTATTTGCAGATTGAGTTTTCCTATTTGCAGATTCCATATTATTGCCATGTTTTTACGTTTTTATTAACTCGCTTTCTTGTCTGTCAGTTGGGTACAATTTTTTTTTTGCAAAATTGATTTTAAACTAATTTCCCGATGAGCTAGAGACTCGAAACTTTAACCATAGCTCAGAACTGGACGACAGTGCAATATTAACTCGCTTTCTTGTCTGTCTGTTCGTTAGGGTTCCGCACGTAACCTTATTACTAAGCTCACGCTATCTGTCCGTCCGTCTGTCTGTCCTATCTTTTAGAGGATGTATCTTAATTGTAAGGTTTAATCTAAAAATCAATTAAGACTAAAATATATAAAATAATTATTGGAGTAAAAACAAATTAAATATACCACATTTTTAAAATGGACTAAAAAGTATAAAATAATTTCTCCTAGCCCCATAGAGATTGTTCTGAGAATTTGTAATTGTGAGTTACATTCATACATTTATATTGGGCTAGGAGAAATTATTTTATACTTTTTAGTCCGTTTTAAAAATGTGGTATACTAATTTTCTTTTATTCAAATAATTATTTTAATTTCTTATTAAACCTCCTCAGATTTAAACAGAGGATGCACAGATTTTAATAACTTTTATGTTAATCTATATCTGAGCATGCACATTATGTAACCTATAGCATATACACAGGGTGTTTTAGAATGCTTTTACAGTCAATTTTATATCTCCATTATTTGAAAACATAAAAGGACGAACTAAAATTTGTCTTAAATTCAAATACGAAAAACTTAACTACCTGCGGGCTTAAAATCTGTTTGATTTTTCAGCCCTAAATAAACCACCCCTAATTTTTTTTCAAATCTTACCCTTACTTACTTGCACTGAAAATGATTCCCCTCTTTTTTATACTCAAAAGTATAACGTACTTATTATTTTAAATATACTTTTCTATAAACAAATCCTTATTTTTAAATCTGTCTTCTCTACAAGACTACATAATGTTTTCAGCAAAGAAAACCCGCCTCGGGTAGGATTCAATATCTGTCCCGGATGGGAACCGAACGACAGACGGCGGTTTCGAACTTATTAATTCTCATCAGTGCCGTACACGGTACGCCGGCCCCGGACAAATGCCGAATCAAATCCGTGGGGTATTCATCTAAATATATACGATCTATGTCAGTAACTTATAAGTCGGAAATCGAGAAAGGAACCACCAAACCACCAAGCGGTTATTAAGTAGTTCCCGAATAGCAAGGCTATTGCATAATCGGTATAGACAACTACTCCTCGGACTAAAGCCCCGCAATGCATTGAATTATACCTATATTGATGATGAAAGGTCATCATTCACCAAAGATGATTTTGTCCACAATCGACATTCATTTCTTGTTCTTCAGTGATCCGATCGGCGAACTCTCTTTGCTGTGGATGGTCTGTTGGCAAAAGTTATTGAAATGAAATACATACAAGTCAATTGGACTTTGTATGCATGGAGACGTAAATCTTTAGTGAGAATACAGTAGAGTGGGTGTTGAAATGTCCAATTCTTGTCCACGATGACGAATCGAGGTCGCTGGACTCTCGGCCATACTCTCGTGAACTGCCGTGATGTTTTGTTCTGAGCGACCATTATGAGTTCGTGTCGTGTGTTTAACATCAATAAATGAACCAATACTTTAGATTTTTCGATAATTTTTTCTACATTTTATAAATTTGGAGCATTATTTCTACCGTAAATCGGACGCACTTTACGAATTGTAGCAACTAAAGTTTCACTATTTTCATAGTAATGTTTAACAATAATGGTTGTTGTGTCGTGTAGCGCTTCATTTGTACTAACTCCTATCTGTCTCCTATCGATATGTAATAACTATTAACCCACCGAATTACGACAACCGAAATGGCGCGCAATTCAAATCTTTCGTTCTTACTGTAAGGCCCCTTATATTAAAATTTCGTTTCTTAAAAAAATGCAAAGTACACGTTTGTTTTTAATTTTAAGATAATAGTTACTTAATTTCCTTAGAGTATGTGAAATACCAATATTATTTATAATAAAATTAAATTTCAGGGAATAGAAAAAGGTGGGCTTGGGGGAATCTAATTCTTTTGAAATATATTGTTTTGGGAAATAACAATACTAAAGTGTATTTATGAATAATGTTTCGTCTATGAAAATGTGTAATTAATAATAATAGAATAAAGTCAGAATAAAGTGGGTATTCATTATCAGTTCAAGAAAGTAGTGGTGAAATTTGAAAAAATAAATTGGGGTTTATTTCATAAGGGTTGAAGAAAGGAGTAAGGTTGTAGGTTTGTACCAGCGAAGTTTTTTATAGAATTTGTAGTAGTTTTTGATTAATCTCCTTATCTTTTCAAATAAAGGATACATTGACTGTTTAATCGCATTTTGTAAATGAGAAATTATATTTTCTGCTTATATTATCGTGAATATTAATAAATGTACACATGCATATAACGTTAAATACATATCATATGTTGAACACGTTTCTTGTTTAATTATATTATTTATTATTGATATTTATTTAATTACATATCGTTTCTAGCTTTTGCACGTATACGATTTGTGAATATTCTAAATTAATTAATAAATTAGGGAAATTTCAAAACAGTTAAATTTTATTATTTCATATTGAATATAAAAAATAATTTCTTCATACTTATTAATGAATAAATTATATTCCTATTGCGATAAACATTGCGTGTAAACATGATATTGCGATTTCATTAAAAACTTTATTAAAACACATGTCTTATACGGAGCTTCAACGAAAGTGGGATTTAAAATCCCACTTCTGAAGATTAGAAGTTGATGTTTGCTCTTGTACGTACATTTTTCATATGCATGCATTTCTGCCCTGCGCCGTTCACCTGCCAAATTTAGGCTCTTCCTAAATTGCATAGCAGAATTTAATAGAAGCCGGAACTGCTGTCCAAACTTGCGTGATCCTGAAATTGGGGCGTATCCGTTTCCGAACTGCTTTTACTTCACCAACGTCTGTGTAAGCAGTGGCTGCGGTTATTTTAGTCTCCACACTGTTTGCAAACATTCATTGGTGCTTTATTCCTATTCTGGCACGATGCTTTCCGCTTATTTTAACCCTAAAGCTCGAGATGGTTTTCATCATAATGGGTATTATTACAGTTTATTTTAATTGCTTCCTTCAAGACTTCGATTGCGGGAAATAAATTTTACCCCTCGAGAATAACACAGGAGGCCATAGGGTTGCTTAATTTCGAATTCGAAATGCGATAATTACAATTTTCTCATTTGAACTGCGTCCGTTTATAACATCAATTGAGAAGATTTGTCTTTAATCTGTAATATGACGTATCTCTTTTAGTGAACTTCCCCCTTGGTCTCTCGGACTCCAAAATTATATAAAAAAATACGTAGGGAATTTTAAAAATATTGCTTTTTGTGTGATTAGTGAGTATCTAAATAAAAAACGTTAAATTTTCGACAAAAAGGGCAATTATTTGTTAACAAATAATGTTTAAATTAACTTATCGAAAATTACGTATGTATTTCACTTCAAAGTGTTATTTTAAAGATATCGTTAAAAATTTGCATGGAAATACGTAGAACATCTCTATCTCGAAATTGAGTGGCTGAGAAAAAATAAACAAACACATAAATGCAGAATATGTGTTTCATGCGACAGTTCTACTTTTTTCAAATAATCCACCATCGTGCTTTCTCATGGCCCATGGACAGAGTGGGGTGTGTCATATCTACCTCAAAATCTATAGATGTCGTCTGGTAGACATCCCTCATCAGAATCAGTCGAAACTCGATCAATTCGACACGATTTAATTGAGTGATCGTGCTAATAAAAAAAATTCTCAAATTATCCACCATTGTACTTTTTCATGACCCATGTACATGGTAGAGTGTGTTCTATCCACCTCAAAACCAATACGTATCGTCTGGGAGACGTCCCCGATCAGAATCAGTCAAAACCCGATCGACCTGACACGATTTAGTTGAATTATAGTGTTAATAAAAAAAATTCTTAAATAGTCCACCATCGTGCTTTCTCATGGCCCATGGATAGAGTGGGGTGTGTTCTATCCACCTCAAAATCAATAGGTGTCGTCTGGGAGACGTTCCCGATCAGAATCAGTCAAAACCCGATCGATCTGACACGATTTAGTTGAGTAATCGTGCTAACAAGAATAAATGCCGACGACAACGACACACACAGCAAAATTTTTTTTAAAATCATATTTTTTTGGGTTTTAGGCCGAAAAATTAAAAATAAACCCAAAATTTACTTTTTTCAATTTTTCTTTAACACGATTACATTACTTTTCCGCGTATAGTGGAGTGCGGAAAGTGACAATTAATAATAATAACATGATGATCAATAATTTCTTAATCACATTAAACGGAACAACAAATAAGTATTAAATTGTTATAGAAAACATTTATTTCTTGCTTTTTAGTTAAAAATCATGAAATGTGTGTGTGTTTTTGCTGTGTTTTTTACTTATTATCCCTCCTATCTCCTTTATTCTTCTTTTCAACTACCTTATTTTTATCTTTTTCGATATTAAACCTCGAAGAAGTGATCGACCAAGTATTCCTTACAGAATCTGAAATGTGATGTAACATTTAACACCAATTTCACTCCAAACAGGGTTCATATAGGGACACACCAATTTGGTGTGAAACAAACACCGCAGGGCTTTGTAAAGGGTGGTCCAACCAAAACGCACAATGTTAATTGTAAATAAAACAAAAAGTTTTCAGAGAATTATCTTAATATTTTTTATTATGATAGAAGGATCTATGACAATTATGTGTGAAACAAAATATCGGCCAAATGCTCGCCACGGCTTCGGTGGCATACCTCTATCCGATGGTCCATATTTTCAATGATTCTGAGACATAATTGAGGTTCAATGTCCTTAATGTGCCGAATTATCTCATCTTTTAGCTCTTGAATTGTTCTTGGCTTATTGACGTACACTTTTTCTTTTAAATATCCCCAAAGAAATAAGTCCAACGGTGTCCAATCACATGATCGTGGCGGCCAATTAACATCGCCACAACGTGAGATAACACGGCCATTGAATTTCTCGCGCAAAAGTGCCATTGTTTCGTTGGCTGTGTGGCAAGTGGCACCATCCTGTTGGAACCACATATCGTCCAGGTCCATATCCTCAATTTCTGGCCACAATTGTTGGGCATGACGACGAGTCGAGGTTGACGTCTCTTCTGTTACACTATCGCGAACAACAGCAATGTTTTCCGCAGAACGAACTGGGCGAGCATGCACAGGTGTTTTCACATTTCCTACAGACCCGGTTTGCTGAAATTTACGCACAATTCTCCCGATTGTGGACACATTTGGTCGATTATGCTGACCAAAAAAGTCACGAAGTGCACGAAATGCATTTTGATTTGAACGCCCATTTTCGTAAAAGGCTTCAACAATCTTAACGCGCTCAATTGTGTACCTCTCCATGGTTGAATTTGTCAAACACTGAAGCAAAGAAATGTCAAATTAAGTTGGGCAAAAAACTTGACGTTAAGGTGTGACTCACAATTAACATCGTGCATTATGGTTGGACCACCCTTTATTATCGAGCTTACCAATTAAATATTATGTTCCTATACTAAAGTGAATGTTGTTCGGATTTAACAAGTAATAAATATGCTTCGTTGATATCCAGATACCTTTGAATATTTACTAATAATTCTTATAAAGATTTGGTCTTTACTGAAAATTAAAATTATATTTTAAATTGTGTTAATGTAATAATAACGTATTCAAGAGTATCCTAATTATTAAATTCATTATTTAATAATTAGGTACACCTTGATAAAAATAATATTAAATATGTTAAAAAAGCCCCCTTTCGATATATTTCGATATTTGCAACATATCTGTGACCGATAAGTTTCCTTCAAGAGCCTACCTATTTTTGAATTAGAACCGTGAAGAGTTGAGCCGCGTCTATGACAATTTATAGTTTTAAACTGAAGAGCAATAGTAAATGCATTATTCAGCCTGAAAATTATCGTAATTATGAACTTCTTCTGTTTTCTTGGGGTCCATTTTACTAAAGGACTAAAAATAAGTCCCCGCGCTCTTAGTTCCCGAAACTTTCAACATTAATTTATCAGAACACGCCACGATTTTTCGAGCCGAAATTACGATTGTCGGAATTTTCTGTTACCGCTTTTTATATTACAGTTCCGATTGCCTCCAATTTGATACTGTTTTTAAAATAATTGAGTGATATAGATACAAAAAAATTGTACGAATGAAATGATTGGCCAATAATAATATTCCAGTATAATAATTAGCTTTGTACAATTTACTATAATTAAGCTGCAATATAGTCTAGATTCCGCGACTACGGACGTTTTAGGACACGAGAGAAGGGAAGCTAGGAAGCCCTGGATAACGGACGAAATCTTAAACTTAATACAAAAGAGACGAGGCTACAAAAACAGACGAGACGAGGAAGGACTGAAAACTTATAAGTCAATAAAGTGGGAAATCATTAGAAAATGTAGAAAAGCGAAAGAACAATGGATAGAAGATAAATGCAAAGAAGTAGAAGATAAGCTCCAAGTAGGTAAGACCGATGAGGCTTACAAAATAATTAAGAGGAACTTCAGGGATATAGGAACAATAAGTAGAAACGTTAGGAGTCAATCGGGGGACATACTGATCGGAAGAGAGGAGAAAGCGGATAGATGGAAGCAGTACTTAGGAAGTTTATACGAGGGTCAGAAATTAGGAGAGATATTAGAGGAAGAATCTAGTATCGATAGGGAAGATGTAGGAAAACCTAAATTGAGGGAGGAATTTGAAATAGCACTAAGGGGGCTAAAGAACAATAAAGCGCCGGGTGTAGATAAAATACAGGCGGAAATTTTGAAATGTGCGGGACAGAAAGTAGTAAATAGGATGTTTGAACTGGTAAAATACATGTACGAAACGGGTGAGATGCCGGAGGATTATAAGAGGAACATTATCGTTACTATACCGAAAAAGAGAGAAGCCGACAAATGCGAGAACTTTAGAACGATTAGCCTTACTTCCCACGCGTCAAAAATCTTAACCAGAATAGTGCAGAATAGGATGGAAAATAGAGCGGAGGAAATATTAGGATAAGACCAATTCGGGTTTAGGCGAAATAGGGGAACTCGCGAAGCTATTCTGGAGCTAAGAGTAATGTTAGAGAAAACAATAGAAAAAGGAAAGAACGCTTATATGGGGTTTGTAGATTTAGAAAAAGCTTTTGATAATGTAAGATGGGAAAAAATGTTCGAGATACTAAAGAGCGCGGGAATGAAGTATAGAGATCGGAGAGTAGTACACAATCTATACAAAGAGCAAAGCTGTTATAGAAGTAGAAGGGGAAAGAAGGGAAGTAGGTATCAGGAAAGAAGTAAGACAAGGATGTACGCCACTAATGTATGGCTATCACCACTAATTTTTAATCTGTACATCGAAGAGGCGATTAATGTGGTAAAAGATAGAGTGGATTTCGGGATTAAAGTACAGGGACAGAAACTAAAAATGCTGAGATTCGCGGATGATATTGCAGTATTAGCATCTAGTAAAGAGGAATTAGAATCAGCGTTGAACGAAATGAAAGCAGTGTTGACAGAGGAATACGGAATGAGGGTGAATAAAAACAAAACTAAAGTGTTAGTGTGCAGAGGGCGCGAGAGCAGAGCAAAAACGAAAGTATAAATTAATAATGAAAGATTGGAGGAAGTTAAAGACTTCACTTATTTAGGAAGTAAAATAAATTGGGATGGAAGATGCGATAAAGATATAAACAAAGAATAGCGCAGGGTCGAGTAGCTTTTAACAAAAAGAAAGCACTTTTATGCTCGGGGGTAATAAACTTAGAAACAAGGAAGAGATTTTTGAAAACGTATGTATGGAGCACGGCGCTATACGGTTGCGAAACCTGGACGGTAGGGGAAGCAAGTAGGAAGAAATTAGAAGCTTTTGAGATGTGGTGTTACCGAAGAATGATGAAAATACCGTGGACTGATAGGGTTAGAAACGAAGAAGTATTAGAGAAAGTCGGCGAGAAAAGAAGTATGTGGAAAAATATAAAGAAGAGAAGAGATAGAATGGTAGGCCACTTGCTGAGACATGGGGGAACAGTCCACGATATTTTGGAGGCAGAAATAGGAGTGAAGAAAGGTAGAGGTAGGCCTAGATTAGACTACTGCTCACAAATAGTAAGGGATGTAGGTTATAGCACAATTAGCGAAATGCGTAGGTTAGCACAAGATAGGAGAAGCTGGAGGTTAGCGTTCAACCAGTCTTAGGACTGATGACCTCATGATGATGAAGCTGCATTAACTGTTGGACCAATAAGGACCTTCGGTAGGGTAGTAATTCATTGTCTATTTAGGAATCTCTGCGGTCTACTAAAACTCCTTTATACAGTGTGGTGATAAATTTTCGCATAATATTCATAATTTTGTTATTAAATGATTCTTTTTAACGTAAATTTAAAAAGAGACTGGTTACAAAAATATTTAATTTTTATGATTTTATGTTTGGGCTAGTACGCAGTCACAAGTCTTTTGAATTGCAATAAAAATAAATTCCTTAAAAATTTCCGTGTATAACCATATCCCATATTGGGCGTTTTCTATTCACCCTTTATTATACAGAGCGTTATTTTAATTCTTCGTTAACAGTTTAATATTGCCCACACGCGTGTAAACACTTTATATTAAATTGGCTGATATTTTTCATTTCGATTCGATTCCATTCATTGCTCCAGATTTTCTAAATTATTTTGCCTATTAAAGTACATTCGTGATTTTAAGTAATCCCACAGCAATAAATTCAAGGGGACTGAATCAGGTGAATGAGGTGACCAATCAGTTGGTTCCTTATCCATTGGTCAGGGAAACATGATCGGTCATCAACACCAAAATGAGAAACTCCGTCTCATTGACACCAATTCTTTGATATGGAACATAATCATCATCATTGTTCAAGTATAAAACTGTTAAAGCTCAACCTCGATTCGAAACATAGAAATATCTAGCAGCAGTCAAATGTTTCTATCATTCTGATCCATAAATGTATTTCAGCTGGACCCCGGGCTATGCGATTCGTCAATTCAATGATGATTCTCTTGAGATCAATATGAGTAGGGATGACGATGTATTCTTCCGTGTTCATGATTTGGATACCCGTAATCGGGATATGTATACAATGCCTAAGATAGTTCGGCTCAGTTTGAAAAGGGCTTTATTTATAACGTAATTAAAGTATTTAATGATAAACCTGCTTCTTTTAAATCCGCTCCAAACATACATGCATTCCAAAAATAAATTAAAAACTGGATAAAATCAAAACCACATGTTTAATTTTAATACACACTAATATTTTAATAATTATTTAAAGCATCATCATCATGAGGGCATCGGTCCTAAGATTGTGCTAACCTACGCATTTCGCTAATTGTGCTACAACCTACATCCCTTACTATTTGCGAGCAGTAGTCTAATCTAGGCCTACCTCTGCCTTCACTCCTATTTCTGCCTCCAAAATATCGCGGACTATTCCCCCATGTCTCAGCAAGTGGCCTACCATTCTATCTCTTCTCTTCTTTATGTTTTTCCACATACTTCTTTTCTCGCCGACTTTCTGTAATACTTCTTCGTTTCTAACCCTATCAGTCCACGGTATTTTCATCATTCTTCGGTAACACCACATCTCAAAAGCTTCTAATTTCTTCCTACTTGCTTCCCCTACCGTCCAGGTTTCGCAACCGTACAGTGCCGTGCTCCATACATACGTTTTCAAAAATCTCTTCTTTGTTTAAAACATATTTTAAACATATTTTACACATAATTTTCAATAACATTAGTAATTCTAATCAGTCACAGCCTTTTGTTTTGTTTACTTTTGTTAATTTATTGGATTTGTTTGGTTACATGGAAGCGGCTTAAAGCCAACCAACCAAAATTAATGAGGCCAACCTAATCAAGAACGTTTCTGTCATAATTTTGTATTAATTATTGAAAATAAAGACACTATTATTATTATTATTATTATTATTATTATTAATAAGTTAATTGTACATCGATCGCTCCATTTGAAACAATTTATATTTACTAATTAAGAAACTTATTCCAATTATTTCCAGACACTTGCAGATACTTTATCTAACTTAAAACCCCCATGTAGTTTTTCTTTCCCCATTTAACTGCTATTAATGGCCACTTTTACATTAAAACCCTTTAAATTCCTGCGAGCATCAGAACACCCTGTGTAGATAATCCGTACGGCCGACCCAGACAATGTTTATTGTCATCCGCATTTGGCAAGATCTGTAGCCGAAAAAAGAAAAAAAATGCGTGCTAGTGGAAATTCCTTCTCGCAAACAATAAAATAATAAATGGTACAAAGTATTTGGCACCATTTCAAGATTCATATTGGGAATGTGTATTGTTAATAGTGCCAGCTGAATGTATTGCTAAAGACTATCGTGTAAACGCGACTTAGTAACCGGACATAATTTTGTTTTTTTTTTTTCTTAGACCTGTCACAGAGGAAACTTTTAAGTGATTTATTACTCTAATATATGTCACGAGCTAGAATTAACTGTATTTAAATTTAATATCGGGCAGACCGAGGTAGCCGAATAAAAATGTCTGGGATTACCTAAAATGCATTTTCGGTTAATTGTTGATTTTTCAATATTTTTAAACATGGTGCAGGTTTATATACATATATAAATTGCATGTCAGGTAATTTATTACCAGTCAATTTAATTTTGATCGGATGATAGTTTTATATAGCAGTACAATTTTAATGAATTTATTGGCTCTATTAGATTATTAATGGTACGTCGATTGTAATTCTATAACATTTTTAGCGAAGGCCTGACGCTCACTGAATTTTCGTAAATAGTATTTGATTTTCCGACACTCTTTACCCATAATTCAATAAAAAAAGCCCAATAATGACAATTATTTAATAAAACGTTATAACCATTTGTATGTATACAGGATTTGTCGTGTGCATTAAATATTTTTACGTTCGAGAAAATGCGATTTTCACATTTTTATTACGCATGTCGGAATTTTAGAGTAAAAAAAGTCTAAAACCCAAAAAGCGGTTTAAGAATATTTAAAGTTTAGACACACAGGAATCGATCTGCCTTACCCTAAGGCCTCAAGCTGCGGAGGTGTTACATAACAAACAGACAAGGACAAATACATCCGTATTCAAGGAGAAGTGTCAAATTCTCCCGTAAGGACTCGACTTCAAGCATACAATGACACACCCCAGTTCAGCATTCCTCATCACAGTACGAGTGACATCACCTCTACAGAATTGGTCACCCATGCATGTTGTAAACTCTGGTACTTATGTTTTATTAGCTCCGCTTCGATAACTTAAAACCACGCAAGGAAAATATCCTTTACTGTTTGTATGGTATGACTGGCCAAATAGGGTAGAGCTGCTTATAGAAGCTTTCTAGATCTAACCTCGTGGGGATGACCAGTTCTTTAGTTTCATCCTTTGGGTTTCTTACTCGGATCTTGTTCAAGTCGTCTTTCACTCCTTGCATCCAAGTTGATCTTGGTCTACCCCTACGTCTCTTGCTTGCTGATTCCAGTTCCATTACACTTATCACACCTTCTCGCTTCGCTCTTTAATTATTCATGTAAATAGAAGACTTAAAAGGAGAGAATCCTTTTAAGTATTTTATTTCCAAATTGGTTCTCAGTCTGCATCTCCATCTTCTATTCCTATTGGGCCTAATAGGAATATATAGTGTGGATAGGACGAGTGCTGTCGCCTTTTTTTGTTTAATAGTCTAAAACATGAATTAATATTTTTAATATTTGTTATATTGATATTAAGTTTGTTGTAAACAATTGTACCCGTTTAATAAGGATTCGATTTAGGTAATTCTAGCCTATGAACTGGGTGGTGTACATTAAATCCGTTACTGAATATTAATTTAGACTACTTTTGTTTTACAAATATAAATTTTTTTTAAATATATATACACAATATAATACTAATATTTTTTTATTTATATTTGTAATTTATGTGTTTTCCAATTTCATGAATAAATTATGAGTATACTCAAAATTTTAAAGTCAGTTATTTGTTGAATACATTATTAATCTATTTGTTTATATTGTGTTATTAATTTTAATAATTGGACTAGATATGTAATTATCATTAACTGATAGAAATTGAATAAAAAATGTTTTATTGGAATTCATAACCAGATTATTATTATTTCATTAAGTATGTCATAATAGATATTTTACCATCAATTAGAGCTTAAGATACTTATAGCATCACCCAAATATTTTTCACTTGAAATAAGTGTAGTATCATAAGGAAATGTACGATATAAAGTACTACTGTTTTCACCATAACATTAAGATACAACAAAGAATAGCAGCGACCTAAGAGGCTTCCCTGAGGAACACCTATGTCAATTTCAAGTTGTTTTGACTTTTCATCATATAAAAGATGGTCCAACCAAAACGCACGATGTTAATTGTAAATAAAACAAAAAGTTTTCAGAGAATTATCTTAATATTTTTTATTATGATAGAAGGATCTATGACAATTATGTGTGAAACAAAATATCGGCCAAATGCTCGCCACGGCTTCGGTGGCATACCTCTATTCGATGGTCCATATTTTCAATGACTCTGAGGCATAATTGAGGTTCAATGTCGTTAATGTGCCGAATTATCTCATCTTTTAGCTCTTGAATTGTTCTTGGCTTATTGACGTACACTTTTTCTTTTAAATATCCCCAAAGACAGAAGTCCAACGGTGTCAAATCACATGATCGTGGCGGCCAATTAACATCGCCACGACGTGAGATAACAGGGCCATTGACTTTCTCGCGCAAAAGTGCCATTGTTTCGTTGGCTGTGTGGCAAGTGGCACCATCCTGGTGGAACCACATATCGTCCAGGTCCATATCCTCAATTTCTGGCCACAAGAAGTCCGTTCTCATCTCGCGATAGCGAACACCATTCACGGTAACTGCTTGGCCGACCTCATTTTCGAAGAAGTACGGCGCGATGACGCCGCCAGCCCATAAACTGCACCAAACAGTCAGTCTTTGTGGATGCATCGGCTTTTCAACAATCACTCGTGGATTCTCATTTGCCCAAATGCGGCAATTCTGCTTGTTAACGAATCCACTGAGGTGAAAGTGTGCCTCGTCGCTGAAGATGATTTTCTTTGTAAAGTCACCATTCACTTCTGTCTGTTCAACCAATCATTCGGCGTATTGACGACGCTTGAAATGGTCAGTAGGCTTCAGCTCTTGAGTCAATTGAACCTTGTAAGCGTGTAAATTCTAATCTTTATTCAAAATTCGCAACAGTGATATTCGTGAGATGTTCAATTGTTGGGCACGACGACGAGTCGAGGTTGACGGCTCTTCTGCTACACTATCGCGAACAACAGCAATGTTTTCCGCAGAACGAACTGGGCGAGTATGCACAGGTGTTTTCACATATCCTACAGACCCGGTTTTCTGAAATTTGCGCACAATTCTTCCGATTGTGGACACATTTGGTCGATTATGCTGACCAAAAAAGTCATGAAGTGCACGAAATGCATTTTGATTTGAACGCCCATTTTCGTAAAAGGCTTCAATAATCTTAACGCGCTGCTCAATAGTGTACCTCTCCATGGTTGAATTTGTCAAACACTGAAACAAAGAAATGTCAAATTAAGTTGGGCAAAAAACTTGACGTTAAGGTGTGACTCACAATTAACATCTTGCATTATGGTTGGACCACCCTTTATCTACATATTGTATTCTATTAAGGACATACGATCTCAGTAATTCATTGCGTCTTCCGGTCTTAAGAAAAACGAAACAGGCCTTACATTTCTAGGAGACCGAACATTAACAATAATTTTTTAGATCTTGAATATGGATTGTTATTTATTTATATAGCTTTTTTATCTTCAACGAGATGAGAATAAAAGTGAGTCAACATGAAAGTATCTGTCTCGAATCCTGAGATTTGTTATTTAATAACCAGTTTTTCGAATCACAGCAGTCGTATTTGAAGCGGGGCGAAGAAAAAATTAATCCGTTATTCTATCGAGATCAGTTGATTTTTTTCAGATGCCAAACAAGTTCGACCTTTAGGGTTTTTCAAATTTAATGAACGCCACCGTTTTATTCATACGCACATGTATTTTTAAATAAAGTTCTCCGGCCATTTGCGGCGTCACTGACACGCAAAAAATGATATATGCAGATTGTATTCGGTACAGTTGAAATTATAATGCCGTTTTAAATTTAATTTGTCTGTGTAAAGATAGCATGAACGTATAAAACAAATACAACTGCCACAAGAGCAATTCTATTATTGAAACATCGGCAGATACTATTTAAGTATATACACAGCACGTTTGGAATTATCAATATGGTGATAAAACCCATAGTCAACAGGAGGAATGAGATTTTTTCCAATTGTCAGAAAGTTAATGTCGATTAAGAATTATGATAATGATAGACGATTGGAATTCTAGTTGTTGACTGTCGAAATTTTGGACGGTTACAATACAAAATACGATACTGGAGCTATATCGTCTCAAAACCTATTATTAGGTTAGGGTTCTTATTAGGTTTCTTAGAATGAATGTCGAAGATGATCCGGTATCCCTAATTTCAGTAGGATGCAGTTCCTCATTGTCTTCAATATTATGTCAGAAATTACCTCCACAATTGTTTTCTAGATATGTGAGTAGTTGGAAGGCTGTCCCTCAAATGACCATCATTTGAATGACATGAGAAAAAGGTCATTTAAAGAGTATAACGTGCTCTATGTGATTTAACTGGTATCTTCAAAAATATCACATGTGTACGTTTTTCTTCGAGGTTCAATTGAAATTATATTTTTATATTTATCAGGATGGTCTGAAAAGTTTCCGATTTCAACATGAAGATGGCAGCACTCGTCAACAAGAGCTAGGGAATGTGTTTGCGCATTTTTTGAAAGTTGTTCACCAAAATTTCGGTCATTTTGGACTCGCTGTTGTTTGACGATCGTTTGAGGGAGTCGCCGTGAGTGTTTTCGTGAAAATGGAAAAAATCGAGTATCGAGCTGTCATTAAATATTCGTTTTTGAAAGGCATTACTCCTACGCAAATCAAAGAGGAGTTGGACGCTGTGTAGGGGGACTCTGCACCATCATTTACCACCGTCAAATTTAAACGTGGCCGCACCAGCTTGGGGGACAACCGTCGAATTAAAGTGAGACAGATAGCAGAGCCTATGAATATGTCCATAGAACTTGGTTGTCACATATCGAATCAAGATTTAGGCATGAGAAAGCTGTCCGCGCGTTGGGTGCCGCGTTTGCTCATGTTAGACCAAGGACGTGTTCGAATGAACATTTCCAACGCTTTGTTGGCGCATTTTAGGCGCAATAAATCAGAGTTTTGGCGCCGATTAATTACTGTAGATGAATCTTGGATACACCGTTATACTCCAGAAACAAAAATACAGCCAAAACAATGGACTACGAACGGGAATCGGCTACAAAGAAAGCAAAACTGTTATTTTGTCTGGGAAAGTGATAGCGACTGTTTTTTGGGATAGTCATGGAGTTATCTTAATCGATTATCCTCAAACAGAAAAAAAAACATTACAAAAGCATACTACGCATCATTTCTTGATAATCTGATGACAGCATTTGTAGAAAAGCGGCCACATTTGCAGAAAAACTATTTTGTTTCACTAAGACATTGCGCCGCGCCGTCTCACACCTCAGCGGTAGCTATGGCGAAAATCCACGAATTACGGTTTGAACTGCTTGACCGCCCTCTTTACTCACCAGATTTAGCCCCAAGTGACTTTTTTTGTTTACTAAGCTAGAAGTTGCGCGCGGAGGACAGAGATTTTCGTCAAATGAGGAGGCCATCACGTTCGTAAACAATTGTTTTGCAGTTAAAGACGCCGAGTACCATTTGGACGGGTTAAAGAGATGGGAGCATCGCTGGGAGAAGTGTGTAACCTTACAAGGAGACTATGTAGAAAAATAAAAATTTAAAAGTTTAAAGAAAAAATGTCTTGTATCTTTGTCAGGTCGGAAACTTTTCAGACCACCCTCGTACATATTATATAAAAAAACGCATAAAAACGCTATGGCTATTGCTCTGCTATTAATTTATTGAGAATACATTATGGTGTCTGTTTTCTAAAATAATTTCTTTTGCGTACTAATCGAGATTTATGAATTTAAATTGGTAATGGTAAAGAGGTAGTGGACAGGCACTAGGATGTAATTGTCTCAGTTTGTCGTCAGACATCAGGTTCGTTAATGTCTCTAATGTAACTTTTCCGTTGGAATTACATATTTCGTAAAAGCGAAAGTTGTAACAACTTACGTGTGTTTCATTTAGAAACAGCGTAAACGTACGTCATAACCATGTTTCCTCTAAAATGAAACAAATGTCTGCCGTAGAACTCTTGCGTTTTATATTTATATAACCCACTTCTATAATTTTCAGCCAAATTCCTAAGAATTAGGAAACATGGGAATGTAAATGGTTATTTCTGGTTCCGCAGGTTCCCCTTTGCGATTTAGGATGTTTCTCAAATCAGGCGTTTTAAGTAGGCAACGTTCCCTTCGTTAAAAATGAATCAGAGCTTCGCAATTATTTATAAATAATCGTGAATTCATGCCGGTCTATTATACATTAACCGTTTTAAAGGAATTCCGAATTTATCAAGCCCCCTTATTGTCTTGTCATAGCAATGAAAGTCAACACTCTGCAGCAAATTACTTAGATTTTGTGTTATACCTTGTCCGCAAATACTGTAAATGTCTGCCGCCGCTCAAACGGAAGATTCTGAGACAAATAATTCGAATTTCGCCTTTGTTTATACGTTCCGCTTCCCCTATTCTAGAGATATTTAATTTCAGGTCAATTATGCTGCTCGTCTCAGAGACTTTAATAGTGCCAGCAATAATTTAATTTTGAAACGTTCTTATATAAAAATTATGTGTTTTCCTTAGCTTTTAAGTCTTCCATTAGGTTGGATACTAAAGTGGCATTTTACTTTTCCTCGCTCAACTATACCAGAGCGGAAAAGTAATCGTGTAAAGAAAAATTGTAAAAAAAATTTTTCTAGCGTTTATTTTTCGTTTTTCGGTCTAAAATAAAAAAAAGGTTTTTACAAAATTTGTGTCTGTGTGTGTCGTTGTCGTCGGCATTAAAATTTCTTGTTAGCACAATAACTCAACTAAATCGTATCGGATCGATAAGGTTTTGACTGATTCTGATCGGAGACGTCTCCCAGACGACACCTATTCATTTTGAGGTGGATAGAAGACACTCTACCATGTTCATGGGTCATGAGAAAGCACAATGGTGGACTATTTGAGAAATCTTTTTTGTTAGCACGATCACTCAATTAAATCGCGTCGGATCGATCGGGTTTCGACTGATTCTGATTAGAGACGTCTACCAGACGACATCTATTGATTTTGAGGTGGATAGGACACAGCCCACCCTATCCATGGGTCATGAGAAAGCACGATGTAAATGATTATATTCATTCTGAGATTTTAAACATAAACATTTAATGCGTTGCTGATTTTGCATTCAACGAATGGACATATATTCGACCTGTATCATATACGAATGAATGACAAAAAAAAAACAATTTCGTTCGATCACAAACGTATTGATACGGCACTGAAGCAGTCGCCAATGAAAAAAGTAAAACTCGCATAAAACACATATTCTGTATTTATATGTTGGTCTATTTTTTCTTTGTCACTCAAGTTCGAGATAGAGATGTTCTACGTGCGAAAAGGGCCGTTTTAAGGTTTTAAAACTGTTTATTAAAATTAATGACGTACAGCTTACCAAGCACATGAAATATGTGTGTTTTTAAACGGCTCGAAGGACCGAAATCCACTAATCCTTATATCAACAGGATAATGTATCTAATGTTATTTAGTCAAAGGCTAAACACACAGTGTTACAATGCACTTTACTTAAGTGATTGATCTCTGTTAGTATGTTTGCTGAGAGTCAATAGGCCTGTAAATGAAGTTCAATTAAACATGTTAGCAGTTTCTGATTAGAAGACGAGGTATGATGGTTTATTAAGTGGTTCCGTCTTGTTTCAAACTACATCTAATTAACGTCTATTATGGCAATTACTTCAAGTTCACGTTTGCATGCTTATCGTGGACCATTTTTACCATCGCATGTTTTCCTGTAACTAGTTTGAAGCTTTTTTCTAAAAAAAAAAAAATAAAATGTAGGAAAATACACATATAAAAATCCGATTAGAGCCATCAATGAAATGACAGTCAATGAATCAATGAAATGACAGGCAACAATCGGATGTTAAAAGCTAATTTGCGCCTAAACAGTATATTTTATCGCCTTAAAAATCGATTTCGTTATCTTAAAGACGCAAAGAGAGATAGGTACACCTAAATAAATTTACTATATAAGTCAATTTCTGAAAGATATTCTTGGAAAAACATGAGTAAATAGAGGAAAGGAACAAATTAGGTCAAAACAGCTATTCCCCTGGCTATATGCCAAACGCCGAGCGCTGAATTACATGATAAAATTTGTCGTACTTTTGTCTAACAGAGTTAGCACTAAAAATACAGTGATTGTTCCAAAACCACCAAGAAAGATGCAAAGTGTCACCTATCTCAGGATATCGTTAACTGCAGACCGGTTTCGACCTTTCTATCTTGGGTCTCGTCAGTGCAGTGTAAACGAGTATACCTTCGACAGATAAAGCTCACATCTAGTAGACGTTGCTACGTTCCACCGCAGTAGAACGTACAAAACACCATCTCTTGGTAGTTTCAAACAATCTAAACCGAAGTAAAAACTTGAGATCATCAATATAATGCAAATTTTTATTACCAGAGGGTAATATTCAAACTGCAGATATAATGAGTTTATACTCCAACCCATCTGCAAATGCCTTATATAATAAGGACTAAACAGCTATTCTCCTGGCTATATGTCAAACACTAGTGATTTTTAGTGCTAACTCTGTTAGAGAAAATACGACAAATTTTGTCATATAATTCAGCGCTCGGCGTTTGGCATGTAGCCAGGAGAATAGCTGTTTTGACCTAATTTGTTTAGTCCTTATTATATAAGGCATTTGCAGATGGGTTGTAGTATAAACTCCTTATTTCTGTAGTTTCAATATTACCCTCTGGTAGTAAAACTTTGCATTACATTGATCATAAGAATTTTTGAATTTGATCATAAGAATAATAATTTGAATTCAGTAGTTTGTAGATCCTCCTCTAACTCTTATTACTGCTTCCCTTCGTCTGGGCATGCTATTCATCAAGTTGTGAACGGTTTCCTGGGGAATATTCTCCCATTCAACAATAATGACTTGTTCGAATTCCCTAAGAGTCATAAGGGCAGGTATGTGACGCCTAATTGATCTTTTTAGTGTATCCCATAGATGCATTATAGGGTTTATATTTGGGCTCCTTGGTGGCCAGTCTACAGTTAGAATATTCGCAAATCGAATGTAGTCCAGTACTTCTCTAGCAACGCAGGGCAGAGCGTTATCCTGCATAAAAATGAAATTGTCCTCGACAATCGGGGCAAATGATATCACATGTTCTTCTACAATGTTTCTTACGTAGAATGTACATTCACGAATCTCCCCCGTGTAGGACCTAATTCGAACCACCATCGAGACAAATTCCTTCCCAGAACAATATTGATCCACCAAAAAATGGGATCCTCCGTAAAATGTTGCAAACAATAAACCGCTCTCCTTGCCTCCGCCAGTCACGTTGACGTACATCTGGTGAATTAAGACTTACTCTTATTTCGTTTGAAAAGACAACTCTCTTCCAGTCATCAATGGTCCAGTTTACGTGTTTTCTTGCAAAACGCAGTCTAGTAATTATGTTCTCTGGTGAACAGCGGTGCAATAGCTAATCTTCTAACGTCCAATTCTTCATTAAACCTTCTTCTACATTTCAATCTGCGGCTAGGGCTCTGCTTAGCTCTAAACTGGTAGAACGCCTGTTTCTTAAGGCGACTTGTATAAGATATCGCGCATCTCTTGCATCTGTAGACTTTTTATGACCTTTCCCTGGGGTTCTATAGTAACTTCCAAGTTCATTGAAACGTTTACACTCGACTAATTATGGATTGTTCGACAAATTAGCCACATATCGCTGAATAAAAAATAATGGTATAAAACAGTTATTTCATTGAAAAAAGTGATGTTCAGTGGAAAGTTGAAAAATCATCTTCACGGAAGTCATTTTTGACCACCAAAAATTGCATTCCCGCAAGATTTGAGTTCAGCGATTTAAAAGAAATTGGAGGTGGAAGAAATTGTCATTTCGTAAAGATTTGAGGGTTTTACACCGAAGTAAATAAATACCCACAATTCTTTCCATTTTAACTTGAGCTTTGTACCAAATGCAATATGAAATATTATTGCACATTTTTCCAGACTTTGTATTTATCTGGAACCTTTCTAACATCTAACAGTGATGCATTGTTACTTGGGTAAACATGAATACATGAGTAGTGATTTAGATTTTATTGTTAGTACATTTGTTCGCCGACTATTCGTGACATACTGATGTATATCAACTGATATTATTAATCAATGTTTTTATTAAGAGAGTTAAATTTCTGACTTTAAAGAGGTTTATAGTAGCATCAAATATTGTTGTATCTTTGTTGCTACCTTTTGCAACAAACGGTAAATCTCCATCTCCCTAACAACACTGCAGGTATACGATTCTAATAAAAAATATAAAGCACCTCTTGACTTTCGCGTTACCGCTGTATCATTCCTTATTTACAGAGACGTTGTAAAAATGGATTTTTACATTTCTCCCGTTGTAATAATCTTTATCACGTCACAGCACCGCTTGTAACAGTAAACATTTCCTCTTTATATATTGTACGGTTTGTTTTAGCCCCAATGTCATTTTCGTGTTTTATGGGGATGCAGTATATATCTGCGTGTTCTCCCCTTAGGGCCGATAAATTAATGCATAAACCCGAAAGGGTATGTCAAGCGAAAGATATAAAAACAAAAAGAATGCCGCAGTAAGTGGGAGAAACCAAGATTGTGGATAATTGTACGGTGCATATATATCGTCGAGCCCCAAACTGAAACAGTTTCGCTTCAGTTCTGTTTTTGAATGTAATGGAGTTATATGGCATGAGAATGTTTATAGGAAGATTCATTCTGAGGATATGACCCAAGCCGTCAGGATCACTTAAGTCATATACAGTCAGTGGCGGCTCCTTTGTAAAAGTACATGAGCACGTGCGCCCCTAAAGAAAAAGGAGACGAAGAAAATAAAAAATCACACCTATAATCATGATTTATTTCCTATTCATTGATTTATAAACTAACTATTTAATTAACGTCTCACGAATATGATTCTTTCCATTTTTTAAGTAATAATAAAGCAAAATCCCCAGAATTACAGATTTCACGAGCAATTTGGCAAAACCCAAATTCCTTCTCTTAATGATACCACGCAACAGCCGGCAATGTACCTATTTCAATTGGTCTGTGATTTAGTCGAATGTGCCGTCGATAAAAGCATGATTTTCTATGTACCTCTCTCCAGCTAATTGGTGCAAAAAGTCGCTCCTTTTCTATCCCATATGGCACACATTTCATGTGCCGATATGATTTTGTTAGTGCACTGCACATGTGCATATGTTTGTGGGTCTTAACATACATGCGTTTAACAGATTGAATAATATAATGTTTACGTTTCGTCGATAGTATTGACGATTTCGCGCGTGTGAGTTTTCGACCATTTCAATATTGTATTTAGAACATTTATGAATGATCCTGAAAAATGGATACGGTAGCGGGATGTTCTTCTGAACGTTATTCTGAAGAGAAGTGTAAATATAATGTGAACTTTTTAAGAGACTCTTTTAGAAAATTAACACTGTAAGAAAAATGCAGGTTAAAAATTTGGGGCGGCCCAAACGGACAGTACAACGGCGGCCCAATACCGACAGCTTAACACAAATTACAAAAGGGATAAAAAGAGATTTTAAGAGACTATTTAGAATAGAACTATATGAAAAATTTAATTGGCTGTGCGGTTGTGAAATAAGAAATAGTTTGTTTTGTTTTACGTGTATATTGTTTGCTCTGGAAACTGCGGAATCCTGTTGGGTGAAAATTGGTATAGTGGATTCGTATAGACTTCAAACTGAACTAGGAATAATTTATCAAAGACCAGACTTTAGGAATCTATCTGGATCTGTACACTGCCTGAAATTCATTATCGAAAATAATCTACAGAACATTTTTTCAGCAATCTATGATCTGCTCCAAATTATAGTAACAATTCCGATGTCGACTGCAGAATCAGAAAGAAATTTTTCGACATTAAAACGAATTAAAACATTTTTAAGAAGCAATATGAATAAAGATCGATTGTCTGCGTTAGCTATGCTGTCAATAGAAAAAAATGGTGCAAGAGATTCCCGATTTTAATAACTTAGTTATCAATAAATTCGCAGAATTCAAAGAAAGGATAATGGACTTTCTATTTAAACATTGTGTTTAATTTGTGTTTGTTCCATAAAACTAAGATATTAGTTATTATCAAGTTAATATAAACTAGGTACTTCATTATACTCAACACCCGTGTTTTTGTTAGATATACATGCAAGAAATATCCTGCAAAATGGTAAGTAAACATTACCGACAAAAAAAAAATTAAGTATATTTATTATCATTTTAAAATATGAATATTTTGTACTTGTATGTAACATAATTAAAAAAAAAACTTTTTGAACCCCCCAAAGTTTTCGTCACGAGCCGCCGCTGTGTACAGTTGATATCACCATGGATGGACATTGCTATTCTAATTAAATAAATGAAGACAGGCATATCGTGATTTAAAAATTTTTACTCCAGGCGGTGTATATCCATCATGAAGGAATGCTTGTACATACAGGTTGGGGCATAGGAACCTGACGGTTTTTGGAATGAAATTAGAGCCTTTCCTTTTTAACTTATTATTGATATATCGTTGTTATTTTAAGCTCCCTATTATGCCATTTCATTTTTTTAACAGGGCATATACCACCGTTCTGCAAACATTGGTCTAGTCGCCTTCGAAAATTTCGTGTTGCTTGCTCGATCATTGCTTCGATTTGAAAGTTACAATGCGCTAGCATGTCCCCTGGCTGAACAGCTGGATTTTGATGAACAGCAGCTATAACATTTTCAATGGTTTCACGACGTAGCACTGTACGAACGGCAGCCGGTGTCTTCTTCTTCAAAGCGAAACCACTCTGTCGAAAATTTAAAACCCATAGATTTGTGATGATACGACTGGGAACTGCACTATGGTGAGGGACTCCAAAATACATGCGAAATAATTGCTGAGTTGTAATAACTGATTCACCATATTTGTAAAATGTTTCAATTACAAACGCACTATGTTTACTGGTCTACTGCTCCATAGGTACTGAAATGCCGTCAGATTCGTTATCCCTTTCCTTAATCTCCACAACGTCAACTAAAGCAGTCATCAATATATGCCAATCATAAACCGTCAGGTTCATATGCCCCACCCTATATATATATAAAATCATTAAGTCTTTATGACCATATTAGAATGCGTGATTTATCTCTAGTGATAATACATATGACCATATTGTATCAAAAAGATTTTTTATCCCCTTAGAGCTAACTTCAAATATTTTGTAAATATATACTTTTTGTTGGCCATGGATAGTCCTGATTTGGAATTTTTGGTTCAATTAAGATCGCAGCAAAGAGAAGATACTTTGGGAGTTACCCAGAGACTGTTGACAATTCACAAATACTATTGAAGTATACGACTACCACAAGTTACAGAATTACATTTTATATTGGGATTATGTTTTTTAGTTTAAAAATTTCATCTCAAATATGTTCATTTTATATGACGATAGATTATTTAAATATAACTACAGCTATAGTACATAGTGTCTATATTTTATATAGTTATTTTAAACAATTATTATATTTCAAAACAATGCAAAAATCGCATCCCTAAGGTTGATGTAACTCATCTGGAGTTAGATCTTAAAATCAAAAATGTTCTAAAGTACATTCGCTCATCCCTCTTTTTTAAAATGTGAGCGTCATAATGATAGTCAAAGTGTGTCATTACCCATTTTATGCAGATGGTAAACGGTATGTTTTCTTTGAACAAAAACAGGGAAATAAAAATTAAAGTATTTTGCCCATAAATCCAACAGATAAAGTAACGTTTTTGTAATCGATTTGCCTAGAATAGGACGGCTATTAAAATAAAATTTCGCCACTCACGCCACCTATCGGCGAAACGCTTACGTTTTGCAAAAAGATATGTAATTATGAAGTTTATAAGTTTTTAAATAATTATTCCAGTTATGAAGTGAGGAATCATTTTTAATACAAAAAAGTAAGGGTACGATTTGAAAGAAAAAGTTGGGGTTTGTTTCATAAGGGTCGAAAAAAACAAGAAAGGTTTTAAGTTTATAATGAACAATGTTTTTAGTGTAATTTATAACAATCTTGGGTTCAATTCTCATCTCGTTACCGTGTCGTATATAGGAGCTGAAGAAAATCCAGAATTCCCTGCGTTTTGAAGTAAAGTAACAACCCCTATATCCCTTGGTGTATGACAGGTATTTTTGTTATTACTTCCCCCTAAAATTGGAAGTCTATAACGCAGTAAACACCATGTTTGTGCCGCTCGTTCTCCAATTAAATTTTCTATTTTATGTAAATTAAGAAGACTTGGCTTGTTGCTTGATGGCTCGGCATCGTCTCTGACAACCACAATTTAATTTTAATCTACTATTGATTTCTTCAAAAGTGTAATTAATTTGTGGGTGATTAAAAATTGTAAACATTTATTTCTAGTGGTATTAGTAAGAATGGAAACCGACCAAATAATAGCTTTGCTAAGATGATCTGCATTATAATAGGTACATTTTTGTTAAGATAGTATTATTGTCAAACTGCATTGCATGAAACGCCTAATGTATTTTCAAATACTTCTCAAATACAGGGTAGACTTTTCTACCCTGTTTCTCGTAATAGAAACGGGGTGAAGATCTTACTTGGAATAAATTCTGTAACTCGAATATGAAGAATTTTAATAAAAATTTGTGAATTAAGTCGATTGTTGATTTTGGTTGGTCACGCTTAGGGGATAATAATTTTTACAGGGGATAATAAGGGAAATCCTCGTCTTGGGGGGATGTAAGCGCCCCAATTTTTTTTGTCAAATGAAGTGTGCCACTTCACATCGAGAGGAATAATACATTTACATCGTTTAAAAAAATTTAGATTACCTGTAAATAGAATAAAAACTTACTTTTTATATTAATGATTATTTATGTGGATGATAAAACTCATGTCTATACCATCAGTCAGTTTATAACATCATTGAAATGAACTATCTCATTTTATGCCTCATTATTTGCTGCAGAACTTATTCCTGCCAGGTTTTGTTTCAAAAACCTTGATCTTCAAGTGCCTCCATAAGAATAAACTAAGCGGGGTAAGTTTCGGAGGTCTTAGCGTTCACTCAATTGGACCTCGTTGCCTATCCACCTGTTTGGAAATATCTCGTCCAAATATTGGTGAATAATTACGGAATAATGGGAAGGAGTTTCATATTCTGGCGTCCGGTAGACCTGCAATTTATTGGGAAAGAGCGTCGGCAAAGATGGAACCAAATCTTCTTGAAGAGAATTTTTATATTTTGGACCATCAATAGTCCTTGGATCTTTAATGACATTTCGAAAACCTTTCCAAAATTTCACAGAATAGTAATTGGGCGACAATTTACAGACGGATTACAGCTTTTTAATATAGAGAGATCCTTGCTACTTTCCAAACGTCAGAAAATGTGTGAGTAGAGAGTATCAGATTAAAGAATAAGCCCCTGAGCAATCTTTAACAATAAAACTCGGGGTCATTATCCCACAGGTCATTTTGTTATTAATTTTTGATAAAGTTTGACGAATATCCGTTTTAGTAAATTTTATGATATTGATTGATACAGACTGAGTGAGTGTTAGAGCTTATGTTTGTAGCCTGCACATCATCAGTGGAAAAGACACTAGAAAAATATCTAGCCAATACATTTATTTACAATTTTGTCTTGCGTACCAGATGGTTCCTCGTCGAAGAAAACCATTGATGGAATACGCTTTGAACTTTTCTTACTCTGAAAATAAGACTAAAAACTTCTGAAATCAGTCTTATAGTTTTGCTAAATATATGTTAAAGTAGTTAGTATTAAGCATCAACTATTTGTGGTTTAATAATGATTGGTAGTCTCATGAATTCCATAAGATCAGCTAAGTGATGCCTTTTCTTAAATTTATTGTGATGGTAAGTTTTCAATTTTATATTATTAATTATTGTACTACGCCAGATACGTATTAAATTTTTATATACAAGAACAACTGATCAAATAAACCATAATTTTTTACGTAAAATGCTTCATAAACAGAATTGATATCAATATGAGCTTTTAAGAAATTCCAATTAATGTATAGTAAAGCATGATATAGCCCAGGAATTGGTGGAATATTTACAGGATTCAGATGTACATTAGTACATACAGGGAGGGGTGGCAACTATATTCTTCAACTATGGGATGAAAATCTCTTTGAACGACACATTTAAGGTTGAAAATTCATAGATCTAAGATTCTATCATTCTAGTTAAGAATTAAACTGATGCATGTTTTAGACAAACGCCTACGTAACTCTGTTGGACAAAAATACGACAAATTTCGTCATGTAATTCAGTACTCGGCGTTTGGCATATAGCCAGGAGAATAGCTGTTTTGACCTAATTTGTTTAGTCCTTATTATACTCGTATAAGGCATTTGCAGATGGGTTGGAGTACAAACTCCTTATTCCTGTAATTTAAATGTTACCCTCTGATAGAAAAAAATTGCATTATATTGATGATCTCGAGTTTTTACTTCGTTTTAGATTGTTCGAAACTATCAAGAGATGGCGTTTGGTACGTTCTACTGCGGTGAAACGTAGCAACGTCTACTAGATGTGACTTTATCTGTCGAAGGTATACTCGTTTACACTGCACTGATGAAACCTAAAATAGAATGGTCGAAACCGGTCTGCAGTTAACGATATCCTGAGATAGGTGACACTTTGCATCTTTCTTGGTGGTTTAGAACAATCACTGTATTTTTAGTGCTAACTCTGTTAGACAAAAATACGACAAATTTTGTCATGCATTTCAGTGCTCGGCGTTTGGCATATAGCCAGGAGAATAGCTGTTTTGTACCTAATTTGTTTAGTCCTTATTATATAAGGCATTTGCGGATGGGTTGGAGTATGAACTCCTTATTTCTGTAGTTTGAATGTTACCCTCTGATAGTAAAACTTTGCATTATATTGATGATTTGGAATTTATGGTAATTTAATAAATAAGTCGCAATTTCAGAGTGGGCAACTGCCCTCCCACCCGTTCGACCGCCCACGTGCGTATTCTTTTTTTATTTTCGCAGAGAAATGTGGCAATACGTATATTTTAATTACGACTGGATTCTCAGCTCAAGATCCCATTAATAAAAGCGCGAAATCTAAACGTTTAAACTGTATACGTGTTTAATAACCCAACTTCCCTCGGTGGAGGATCTAGTGAACATACTTTAGCGTTATCTTTAACGCAATGCAAGACACTCCTGCTGATACTGACGAGATACCTACGTGACTTTCATGCAACGCAAATTCAGACGAGACGCTTTGCGACACCAGACATTCCGGCCGCAACGAGACCTCGCAATGCCGTCACTTAAAAAATATTTTTTCTGGATGTGTCGCAAAGCTCGCCGCCTCCCGCATAGTCGCGCTCTACTCCTAGAACGGAAATGGATGTCAGAGATGAAAGAGGTTAGAGTGGAGAATAGTGGATTCGGCGAAATCTATCATGATATGGAAATAAGAATTCGAGGGTTTCATGGCTCGGTCGATAAGCCGGCGATGGCGGCTGATGCGAATATTTTGCGTGGACTTAGGAAGCGGAATGGCAGGGGAGCGAGAATTACGGCACAAATAATGTAATGCAACGCGTGCATCTGTTCGTCGAGGGGACGCGAAAAATTAGTATACTTTTTAAATTGATTGGGTCGAAGGGTTTAGGTCGCATTATCGCCCCCCAGCTGGCATTTTTGACCAAAATTATAGTTGCCCCTCTTGCGTTAATAAATAAGAAACCCCGCTTTGTTAGCTTCGGGACGATTCGAACGAATTAAACGCCAGCCAATTTCACGGAAAGGTTTGGAGGCAGACATAAATAATTATCATTAAGCCCAGGATTTGTCCCCGGAGTTGCTGTTTTGAAATATCTATTAGAAGTACAACCACTATAAAAATCACAGATCTTATAATATTGTTAGACATTTCTGAAAAATATAAAACCGCGGTTACTGGACCGAGCAGTGCTTGTGAAAGACACACGACGTTTTATAACGAATTGGCTAAATTCATGGTTGGGTGTAATATCCCGTGGACCCAACTAGACAATCCTAGTTTTAATGACTTTATATAGAAATGTTTAAATGGGGAATTTGGCAAAGTAAACATGCCCACATCTACAGCAAGCTGCTGCCACTATCAAATATACCACTTATGCAGAAGTTGATACATATTTATGGGTTTCTGTCGAAGAAACCACAAATGCCTGCGGAATGCAAGTGGCGAATGTTATATAGACAAAGGCGCTGTAAAATTAGCTGATGAGACCTTAAAAGAAGTACGGGGCGCTAAACAAGAGGAAAACAAAAACGTGGCTCTACTTTTTCTTACGGATTCTGCGCCATACACGAAAGCGGCTTGTCGACTTTTGAACGGAACGTAAAATTACGATATGTTGCATGTAACGTGCCTAGCGCATGGTCTTCATCGCGTAGCAGAGGCAATCCATGGCCGTTATCCGAATATCGATCGCCTGATAACGAATGTCAAACGAGTGTTTTTAAAAGTGCGCAAAGAGTGGCATTATTCACAGAAATGCTTCCCTACACACAGTTACCTCCAGCACCTATAATAACTCGGTAGGAAATGTGGATCGAGGCAGCTTCATATTATTGCAATTTTGAGAATGTAACCAAGATATTTCAACAGTTGAATCCAAATGATGCTATTGCGAATGCGCAACGGACTTTAACGGATCCAGATATTCAACGAGATTTGGCGTAAGTATATACATAGCAATTTTTCACGCATGCCATTGAAAAATTTCAATACTTGGAATATCTAATATCTTTTTTCTTTCTCATGGTTAGTTAATTGGAATTATTCTATGTACTACTGTATTCTAAAAACTGGAAAGTTAGTTCAAGGTAGTTACAGTTAGAGCGCAAGATGCAAATTTTAAATAGAACAAGGTTTTCTCTAGCAAAGTATTGAAATATTTATTGATTTCTAATGTAGATACTTGGGAAGTATGTATGGAACAACACATCCAGTAAATGGCACCACGGTTTTGCTGGCACACGAGTACTCTTCTGGCGAAACGTTCTTGCATAATGTGGCGGTGTTTCGTTGATACAGCGTTCACATTTGGCCTTTGTCCATGAGTTTGTTGGCATAAACCTGAGACTTCAGAAAACCCCTCACGAAAAAAATCCATAGGTGTTAAATCGCAAGATTGTGGCGGTCAATTCCAAGAGGGGAGATGACACGACCAGGAAAAGTCTTGCACAAGACCGTCAACGTTTCACGGGTAGTATGGCAAGTGGCATCGCCCCGCTGAAACCATATGCCTTCAAGAGCAACATCTTCCAATTGAGGCACAAATAACTGGGTTATCATGTCACAACATTCGCCATTTACCGTTAATGCACTACCTGCCTCGTTTTCAAAGAAAAATGATCCAATGATTCTCTCAGACCGCAATACACACCAAACAGTGACACGTTGGGGATGCATTTGTTTCTCATGATTCATTCCTGGATTTTCTGATCAAATTCAGCAATTTTGCCGATTATTGACACCATCGAGGTGAAAATGGGTCTCGTCGCTGAAGATGATTTTGCCCACAGAATCGACATTTACTTCTTGTTGTCCAATTGGTGAACTCTCTTCGCTGTGCATGATCTGCTGGCAGAAGGTGTTGAGGCAGTTGGGCTGTGCAAGCATAGAGATGCAAATTTTTAGCGAGAATACGATAGAGAGTGGCTGTTGAAATGTTCAGTTCCTGTGCCCGATGACGGATCGCGGCCCCTGGACTCTCGGTCACACTGCAATGATGTATTGTTCTAAACCACCACTACGAGCTTGTGTCGTGTGTTTCACATGAATAACTGAACCAGTACTTTCGAGTTTTTCGATTTTTCTTTTCACGGTTGATAAATTTAGAACATTATTCCTACCGAAGATTGGACACACTTTACGAATCATAACCAAGCTTGCACCATTTTGATAGAAATGTTTAACAATAAGGACGCGTTGTTGTATCGTGTAGCGCTCCATATTTACTAACTCTTATCTGTATCCTATCGATCTGTTACAATTATTGACCTATCGAATCATGGCTGCCAAAATGGAGCTCAATAAAATCTTGCCGTCTTATTTAATAGTTTATTATTTGTAATAAAGTGTACAACTTTATTACAAATAATAAACTATTTGAAACATGAAAATAGCTAAATGAAATGATAGCAGTAGCAAAGACAATGGATCAATAATCTGAAAGTTTCTAGTATACAGCTATTCTCCTGTTTTTTGTTGCTGCATAGAAATCTCCAACCCCCTCTCAGGAACAACCTAAGAATGCTAGTCTGGGCGAGATATTTGATCGGATTGGGTTAGGCTATACTTGTTCAAATACTCTCTCAAAGGCTCCCTTAACGTTTTGGTGTATTAAAAACTCGATTTTCAAAAAGCCCATCGAGCAATGAGCTTCTCTTTGACCAATTCCTGGTAATTTTATCTCAAAAGTGATTGCAAAAGATAGAATTACTTGTATTAACGATTCGCTACAATATTTGTGAGCATTTTGCTTTGACATGTTGAAGTTAAAGTCATTTGGAAACAACTGGCCGGCAAATCTCCTGGTGAATCTCCATCTGCCTCTCCGCTGCTATGACTGTAATAAGTTTTGAATACAGAAATTTAGTCTAACCCTTTATTTATGACATTAAATCATAATTTATTTCGATTACAACGAGTTATGATTAAATAGAATATTTCGATTCCGCAGTAAGCGTGTTTACTCTACTTCAAACTTTTTGTTGAATAAATTACGATACCCTGTCAGCTACGTAATAGTAACTCTATCAGTTAGCCCGTATTATTCGACAATTCGTTCCGCTCAAAAATAAATGCATTAAACTTAAGCCGATTTGATTATGCTACTGTTCCGGAAACGGGGATGAAGGAAAGTCCGATATCATTTCGAATCATATCTCGGACGCGACACTCTCCATCCGACACAGCTGGCTGTCGTCTGCCATCTTCTGCCTCGCCGCAGCTCGACGCTAGCTGCGCCCGTGTACTTCTTAGGTGACAGTTGTTTTGCTATTATGAAGCGCGGGTTGCTGGCTGTCGAGTGCCACGGTTGGTCCGACTGTACGCTTCTAATTAGAGATGTCTGTACAGCTGCACCCTGCATCACGTCTGGCCCACATCGGCGGCCCCTCCCGACGTCAAATTCCCGCTCCGTTCCGCGCACCCTGTATGTCATTCGTCAAGTGTGCTCGGGCGCCCATTTATCATTCCTCAGAAATTTATAGTTGCGTTCTGCAGCGTAGTAGAGCCTACAAACAAGTTATAAACCGTAATAAATCGATGGTTACATTATGTTACGTTTAAGCCCCGGAAAACGTATGCAGCGAACATTTTCCGCCGGTAAAGGAAGGGAAAATTGCCGAGATTAGTGGAGCCAATTATTTTTTCGATACCGCCGATGTTTGCAAGGGGCTCGCTTTATTTGAACTACCAACCGATCGTAATTTTTGTTTGACGAATTTTATGGGCACGCAATTTCAAATCAATTTTGAAATTGTGTGTATTGAAAACGTTTAAATATCATTCAAAGTCGATTCAAATACGGTCGTCAATGGGTCAACGGGTTATATCCAATTACAGAACATGATAACGCATAAAAGACATGGTAGAACAGTAAGAAAATAATTATTAAAGAAAATTATGACATACAATTTCGACACTAAAATTTAAAATTAGACGTTATTAACAATAAGACTGCAATTATCAATATTAATTGCCGTCGAATATCTATTATACGAGGGTGGATCAAATATAAACGAGCCTTTGTTCATCAAACATTTATATTGAAAAGTTTCACAAAAACACAAATTTCTCTATTTTTCTGCATATCCCCCTTGTTTGTCTGTACATTTTCCCCAGCGGATTGGTAGTTTTTTCATCCCGTTTTCATAAAAAGCAGCATGACCGATGTCTAACCAGGTGCGCACAAACGCTTCCACCTGTTCATCGGTGTGAAATCGTTCGCCTCATAGCAACTCTTTGGGACGCCCAAACATGTGGAAATCACAAGGGGACAAATCTGGGCTATATGGAGGATGTTCCAGCTGAGTCCAGTGAATTTCACCAATTTTGGCCTGCGTTAAAGCTGCGGTATGAGGCCTAGCGTTATCGTGCAAGAGTAACACGTCACGAATGGAGTGCGTCGTCCTTTTTCGGCGACAAGCAAGTTTCACCTGATTGAGGAGGTTACAGTAGTAGGCTGCGTTAATGGTTCTTCGCTCATGCAAAAAGTCGACCGACAGAACCCCTCTCCAGTCCCAGAAAACCGTGTCTAAAACTTTGCCTGCAGACAGACGTGTTTTCGGCTTCACTGGGTTTGATTCATCTTTGCGTCGCCACTCCATACTTGCTCGTTTTGATGTTGGGGTGTAATGGTGTACCCACGTCTCATCGCAGGTTACAATTTTGCGCAAAAAATCTTCACCTTCCTCTCTAAATCCAGTGAGAAGCGCCTGAGAGATGCGAACTCGAGCAGCTTTTTGATCTTCACTCAGCAACTTTGGGACCCAACGAGCTGAAACTTTTCGGAATCCCAAGTCTTTTGTTATGATTGTGTGGACACTCCCATAGCTGATGCCGAGTTCAACAGATATCTAAAACACTGTGGCGTGGCGGTTCCCTTCAACAGTTTCTAACGCGTGCAATGTTAACCAGCGAAATGCTGGTGCGCGGACGACGAGGATGATTTACATTTTCGACACGGTTACGCCCTCCGTTAAATTCTTCGCACAGAACTTTTACACGTGACCACGAAAGAGTTTAATTTCCGAACTCTGCTTGCAATCTACGCAGAATTTCAGCTGGTTTCATGTTTTCGCGTGTAAGAAACATAATAATAATTCGTTGCGCAACGCTGCTATGTACCTTCTTCTCACTCATTGTGATTGCTACTAACTATACAACAACAACACAGCAATACGACGCGTCGTCTCCGTGCCACCTAATATCCCCACTTCAAGCTCCTAACGCCCGTATTCACCTTGAACAACTATCCGGCGCGAAATTTAAAAAGGCTCGTTTATATTTGATCCACCCTCGTAAATAAGGCTGTGGGAAATGCGCGTCATAGACGTACGGATCGTAACAATGGTAATAAAATAATAATACACAGTAATTAGTTATAAATCCACTAAACTGTTACAAGTAAATATAACATTGTATGTACTTATCCTCTCAACTAGCGTGTTGAACTATGGTTTGTATAATGATTATTTGCGTGTGCGTCAGAGGTAACAATCGTATGAATCAACTAACTGACATTTTTGAACAGTGTCGTGTGAAAACACATTTTAGGATAACAGTTAGTACAATACAGATTCGTCAACCTATGACAGAGTACTGAAAAGGTTTTCCACAAAAGCATTCAATGGAAGTGATATTTCCATCGAAATAAATAAAATAAATTCAACAAAAATTAAATAAATTTTACAGAAATATTGAGACGCCAATGAATCAAATTATATAGGCAATAAAGTTAAGAACGTTCATAATTACATTTTGTTCGGCGACAAATTATTAACTGTCTATGTCGTACGTAGTTGATTGAAACATATGTCGGTAAACATACGGGCTGGTAATTGTGGCATATTAGTAACAATTGCGGGTGGTGTAGCATGTGATCCGTGCGTCGTCACTAAATTGACACACGCGCAAAGATCCATTATACAAATTGTAGATCATCACCATCACGAACTGGGGATCCGTAAATACTTTGCAACATCTGCTTCCATATTTGTCTCAGTGAATAATGTTCACTGTGGTTAAAATGTTTTCTTATATTTGCAAAACGACCGTTCAACATCTGTACAAGTATACTAAAATACTCTTTGCACTCATTAACGGATCTGTAGATACACTATCACTATTAACAGTATCATCACAAACTTATATGTTTCCATATTTGTCTCAGTGAATTGATGTTCGCTATAGTTAAAATATATATATTTATATTTGGAGAACGAACATCTGCAATACAGACATACGTAAAATACTCTTTGCATTCACTTAACGGATCTGTAGATGCATTATCACTATTAGTAGTATCATCACAAACTTGTCTTAATCTATTAAAATCGGTGTCTTTCTTTAACACACTTTCGCACTTTTGTTTGTCGCGCTCATTTTTTGCATCATCTACGAGTATAGCGTGTAGCAGTGAATTTATTTGGTCCACTACGCACTGGTTCACTATCACTTTGTTCACTATTGCAGGGACTCCGCTAACGCCAACGCACTATTATATAATTTCTTTATTGCGCCATACACTTGCATTTATAGTTGGTATGAATAGTTTGTAAGTCAGTTTCAATGGAAATATCTAGAAATGTTGTCTGGCTTTCCTTAATAGCTACAGCCTCGGCAGGATTGAACTGTAATTACAGGTTTTATTTTGCTGGAAATTTTCAGCATAATAAAGAGCTGCCTTCAACCATATTTCCCAACGTGTAACGATCGGCTCTGATGGTTCGGGAATTCCAGAACACTCTCTGCGAAACTCGCGAAGACGTTTAGGAGATTTTGGAAACACTTTTTTGTACTCATTATTAATGTGTAATGTGTATTGTATTTGTGCCAAAACTTTCGAAATGGTTCTTTATGTAATAGGTGAAGCGAAATACTATATGCTATCAACACCAACAATAAATCAAATCTAAATTGAGTTTGCTATGTTGAAGTTGCACACGATTATTGTGACGTGTATAATCGAATTTGGACCAGCACATTAAATATTTATCTCATACCCCACACATTACTTTCGCTCCATCGTGGAATAAATGTTCAAATTCACCATTTGGTGAGCGTATGAAGCATATTATACTTTATTATCAAGTTAAAACGTTTTAACTAACACAGCGGAGACGGTAGTACACCTCGATCGATAAATCAAGATCAATTACAGCCTCACGGCCGTAGTTGATCTTGAGTAGAAGTAATTACGCATTACCACTCTTGAGACGTCGTCTGATTTTTAAATATAATTCATGAAGTAAGTACGAGATGGATCAAATATAAACGTGATTTTTGATCTTGAGCGTCTACGGGACCGGACCCAAGGTTCTAGGATGCTTGTGTGGGGTCATTACGAATAGGAATATCCGGCCATTACCCTCTCAACTCTCAACCAGTTCGTCAGTAACACAATTCTTGTTCATGTTCAATTCAATTCTTGTTCATGAAATAGTTCAAGTGGCGGAAATTTTCCGTAGATTGACTGCACAGTTCAGGTACCAAACACTGTCAAGGACTCGTGTGTTTGCCTGGCATAAAGCGTTCAAGGACGTGGCGAGAACTAGTGGAAAATCAGGAACACGATCGCCGTCCTCGATCCAGCACTACGGACGAACACATTTGCACTGTTTGAGACATTCTTGAAGAATATCGACGGCTGACCGTATCTGAAATTGCATAAAAGGTCGAAGTAAGTTATGGGAGCTGTCATCAAGAACGACCTGGAGTTCCGTAAGGGTTTGCGGCAAAAGGTGACGCATTTTTGAGTCGGACTGTCACCTGCGACGAAACGTGGGTCTACCGCTACACGCCCGAGTCCAAACAAGCCAGTATGGAGTGGCGGAGGAAGGCGGAGGCAACCCCAATGAAGGCCAAGGCTCGAGTATCAGCTGGCAAGGTTCTTTCAACCGTTTTTTTCGACCGGCGAGGTATTTTGCTCATTGATTTTCTGCATGAGCGACGCACAGTCAATGCCGCTTACTACTGCGAGCTATTGAACCAAGTGAGGGCTGCATATCGCCATAAAAGACGAAACCAACCGATTCGAAAGGTAATCCTCCTTCACGACAACGCCAAGCCCCATACTGCAGCTCTAACGGTCGAAAAACTGAAAAAAATGCAGTGGACTCCACTTGAACATCCTCTCTACCGTCTGGATTTATCGCCCTGCGATATTCGTTTATTTGGACAGCTTAAAGGAACTCTAGGAGGGCAACGTTTTGAAAATGATAGAGAGATCTGCGTGCAGTAGGCTCCTGAGGCAACCAACTTCATTCTACGATATTGGGATAAAAAACGTTCCATCTCGCTGGGAAACATGTATTTGTAAAGTAGAACGCTATGTAGAAAAATAAACAATTTTAAAACCTCAAAACGGACTTTTCTACACGTAGAACATCTCTATCTCGAAATGGAGTGGCCGAGAAAAAATAAACCAACACATAAATGCAGAATATGTGTTTTATTCGACAGTTTTACTTTTTTCAAATAGTGCACCATCGTGCTTTCTCATGACCCATGGACAGGGTGGGGTGTGTCCTATCCACCTCAAAATCAATAGATGTCGTCTGGCAGACGTCTCTAATCAGAATCAGTCGAAATCGATCGATCCGACACGATTTATTTAAGTGATCGTACTAACAAAAAAATTTCTCAAATAGTTCACCATTGTGCTTTCTCATGACCCATGTACATGGTAGAGTGTATTCTATCCACATCAAAATCAATAGGTGTCGTTTGGGAGACGTCCCCGATCAGAATCAGTCAAAACATGATCGATCCGACATGATTTAGTTGAGTTATCGTGCTAACAAGAAATTTTATTAATGCTGGCGACAACGATGACGACGACAACGACCACGACACAGACACGCACACACACACACACACACGCACATACACAGAATTGTTTAAAAACCATTTTTTTTTTGTTTTTGGGCCGGAAAGCGATAAATAAACGTTATAAAAAAATGTTGACTACACGATTACATTACTTTTTCGCGTATAGTGGAGTGCGAAAAAGTAATAAAATATCGTTGCCTTTTGTTTTTCAAACAATATATTTTTTAAATAAAGTCCCGTTTATATTTGATCCGCCCTCGTATTATTTTGTGTAGTTAGTACGATTGGAAGACATTTTGTTCAAAGATTAATTATTTTATTCGCAATATAGAACATTAACATTCGGCATACTTATACTTGTTATAAACGAGGTACCTTATTTATTTTATTACTAATAATATTATACTAATATTAGTATTACGGCTATTTACATGTCCCGTAAGAGATTAAATAAATTGATTTAAACCTTCCGAACTTTTTTATCGATTGCAATTGTTAGGACAATATTCCTCCTGTTACTTATTTCTTGAATAAATTCGCGCAAAAGTTTGTTTTATGCCTGTGGCAAAATTAGGATAGGTTAAACAAATCATTTCACCTGGAAATATCTTCGAACTGCAAGTGCAAAGTTCAGGCGAGCACCGAATTCGATGCGGACCCGCCTGTATGTAATTAAGGGCCGGCAACTGCTAGGTTGCCTTTCACCAGCACTGCCGATGCCGGGGTGGGTTTTGTTGTACAAATAGTAATTCGAGAAATTGTGCTTTGTGAAATTTCCAATTCGTGGCTTATTTGTCGTTGTGATAAGCCTGTTTGTGCAGAATTATTATTCGCATTCTGATCAGCACCGATGCCCTTTCTCTCTGCTCCCTCCGTTTCTCTTAGATTGAACCGTCGACGATGCCATTAACAGCGACATAGCGGCGTATATTTATTCTATAAATGTTTTTGTGTGCACTACTGGAATATACGTTTTAAACCTAATGCATTGTGAATTACACTAGGCATAAAAATTAAGGGGTGTAAAGAAAATTCTAAATTTTTAGGTAATGTTGAAAGGGTTGTAAGTTGGAGAAGAATACTTGCAGAGCAATTTTATAAAAGTGAATTGAAGCTCCAAGTTTCTACTTTTTCAGATCTTGAGTTCAAAATTTTTTACCATTAGCAGTTTTTGAATAATTATAAGAAAACCATCGGAAGAAAAATTCTAAATTTTGCTTGTCTTTCAAAAGTTCTATAATTGTTTTTCAGTGATTTGATTATAAAGCTTTTTTAGATAGTTTTATCCCCTTTAATTTGAGCGGTCTAAAATCTCGGGACGATGATTTTTCGCTGCGTTATCAGTTTTGTTTTTGGTAATTAATTTCTCGGGAAATACTGATCGTACAGAATATTTAAGTACGGCTTTAAAAACTACAAAGTATTCTTTACAAGTCGTAGTTAATATTTTTTGATAAATAAAATATGTGGGTGCGAGAATGTTGATTGAAAAATAGGTAAAACATTGCGTATTTAGGGATATTCTCTTAACTTGGCATAACTTTGTTAATAATGGATAGACTAAGGATGTTGACTGTTTCTTTTCGATCTCAAAGTATCCCAAAGAATTCCTGACAATTTTAAAGCGCTGCGATTTTTTGTTTTGCTCTGCGACTATTTTTCTCCAAGTTACAGCAGTTTGAAAATCACCTAAATATTTTAGATTTTTTTTACATCCCTTAATTCTTGTGCCTAGTGTAAAAGGTGGTCCAACCAAAACGCACGATGTTAATTGTAAATAAAGCAAAAAGTTTTCAGAGAATTATCTTAATATTTTTTATTATGATAGAAGGATCTATGACAATTATGTGTGAAACAAAATATCGGCCAAATGCTCGCCACGGCTTCGGTGACATACCTCTATCCGATGGTCCATATTTTCGATGACTCTGAGACATAATTGAGGTTCAATGTCGTTAATGTGCCGAATTATCTCATCCTTTAGCTCTTGAATTGTTCTTGGCTTATTGACGTACGCTTTTTCTTTTAAATATCCCCAAAGAAAGAAGTCCAACGGTGTCAAATCACATGATCGTGGCGGCCAATTAAGATCGCCACGACGTGAGATAACACGGCCATTGAATTTCTCGCGCAAAAGTGCCATTGTTTCGTTGGATGTGTAGCAAGTGGCACCATCCTGTTGGAACCACATACCGTCCAGGTCCATATCCTCAATTTCTGGCCACAAGAAGTCCGTTGTCATCTCGCGATAGCGAACACCATTCACGGTAACTGCTTGGCCGACCTCATTTTCGAAGAAGTACGGCCCGATGACGCTGCCAGCCCATAAACCGCACCAAACAGTCACTCTTTGTGGATGCATCGGCTTTTCAGCAATCACTCGTGGATTCTCATTTGCCCAAATCCGGCAATTCTGCTTGTTAACGAATCCACTGAGGTGAAAGTGTGCCTCGTCGCTGAAGATGATTTTCTTTGTAAAGTCGCCATACACTTCTGTCTGTTCAACCAACCATTCGGCGTATTGACTACGCTTGAAATGGTCAGTAGGCTTCAGCTCTTGAGTCAATTGAACCTTGTAAGCGTGTAAATTCAAATCTTTATTCAAAATTCGCATCAGTGATGTTCGTGAGATGTTCAATTGTTGGGCACGACGACAAGTCGAGGTTGACGGCTCTTCTGCTACACTATCGCGAACAACAGCAATGTTTTCCGCAGAACGAACTGGGCGAGCATGCACAGGTGTTTTCACATTTCCTACAGACCCCGTTTGCTGAAATTTGCGCACAATTCTCCCGATTGTGGACACATTTGGTCGATTATGCTGACCAAAAAAGTCACGAAGTGCACGAAATGCATTTTGATTTGAACGCCCATTTTCGTAAAAGGCTTCAACAATCTTAACGCGCTGCTCAATTGTGTACCTCTCCATGGTTGAATTTGTCAAACACTGAAACAAAGAAATGTCAAATTAAGTTGGGCAAAAAACTTGACGTTAAGGTGTGACTCACAATTAACATCGTGCATTATGGTTGGACCACCCTTTATATGCAAACTTATGCATATCACATATGTCTCAATATCCTGCATCTCATTCGCCAATCAAGTTGGTATCGTCGATAACTGGAGGAAATTAACCAACGTGTGTATTGTTTCAGATCGACAATAATCCAAACATATATTTCGTATATGCAGCGAGTTACGTCCGAGAGGGAAAGAAAAAGGAGGCAATGAATACCTAAGAGGTAAGCAAATTTGACAAAATTCTAATTTTGTGAATTGAAATTTAGTTTACCATTTCGATATATTCATACTACTAAAACGTACTGTGTACTAGATCCACTGTAAGTCCCTAAACTCCTAGAATACATCGAGTCTTATTTTCAAAACAACACCTGTAGTGACTGGTCGTTTTCAACTCATTGCCACAAACCCTCTAAGCTTCACAATCTCAAAACATTAAAATTTCTAATACAAAAATGCCCTGTTTAATAGCAATACCCTCGTTTTCAATCATTTCTTGTACCAAATCCAACAAAAAGAGCTCAAATTGGATTAATATATACAGGAAACATTCAGCAAAATGGAATTATATCTTTATTTTTACTTATATTATAAATTGCATAATAGTTGTTTAGAATAACCATCAATCTGAACCAGCAACAACTCATTCGAACCTGGGTATCGTGTACAGAAGAACTAATTGTGTCAGAATTTCCTTCATTCTAATCAACCTCTTCAGCTCTTCAATGCTTCTTGGTATATTCACGTAACTTTGTAGTAACTCATGTAATTCAGATATCTCCTTAAATAAAATCTAAAGAGGTTAAGTTGGAAGATCTCGGAAGTTATTGTATTGCTGCTTCGTCTCTTTCGTACAAATACAACGTTACCCCGTTCATATTTTTAATTTCCCTGTTAAATTCAAGCCAGCGCAATTAATTTAACTCCTTACCATTAGATCCACATAGATACACATTCGAAAAGATTTTTGTCGGATATTTCGGTTATTCGTTAATCAAATGTCGATTTGCTTGACTTCGATACAAGAAATGTTTCAAAACGAGGTATCACATAGGGTATATTCATATTTGAAGTTTTAGACTTGGGGTTGTTAGCTCTTAGGGATTTGATGGTAAGGAGTTGAAAACAACCCCTACAAGTGCTGATTTGAAAATAGAAATCGACATCTCCCAGGAATTTCTTCAAAAAAAACCTTTGTTCTAATTTGACAAATTTTATTTCAAAAAACATACTATATAAATGATTTATAAATACATGACAGTTTGCTAATACTATCATCGGTCTTGCGAGTGTTCTCTAGGTGTATTTTTGTAAAAGGATATTGTTGCAAAGGGCTTTTTACAAGAATAAATCTTATATTACTTCTAAATAAAGTTTATATTCCTTACTTTGTCTTAAGATACTTAAGATAAAACGTATAACATATTTTCTTAAATATAACTATTTAAGAAAATAATATTTTCTTAAATAAATAAACTTTATAGCATAAAAGCTTCTATTTAAATTATGCGCGTATATTATTCAGAACATTACATAATATTGGCAAAGATAAAAAGCTTCATTTCGATGGTCAAATCGACGTTTTCAGTGAATAGGCTTTATGTAAAATACACTGCCCAATACCGTTGTTTGTATTATTACAAGCCCAAACTATTCGTTCCCTCAGTTATCCATCTTTTCTCATTTCGCCCGCATCATCGATTGTCGTGGTGTAGTTGAGGTGGGAAGAAATTATATATTTATAAGCGTCCAAGAATTTGTTTGATGAGGGTCAGGTAAATTATTTATTTATTCAGCTCAACGAAAGCCAAAAAATAGCCGTGGCATACCTACAGTAGCGGATTTAAGTCGATATTCTTGGATGTTTAGAGGATTCCATGGGCATCAAGCATACGAGGCCTAAATCGATTGTCACAACAGGGACCGTTTCATGGCTATATATGATCCGGCGTCATAAAAATGTGGGTATTACCATCGAGCAGCTTTAGTGGTAGCCTCTCTCGAGAGGTCGGAGGTCGAATCGCCTTGTTCTTGGCGTGCATATGAGCCGAGTCCGTCGACTTGTAAAATGCAATTTATAAAATGGCATTTATGATGGCCCATTTTGCATAGTCACCAGCCACGCGGCCTCGCTTTCCTATTTACAGTCGTCGAAGCACGAAAACTCCGGGCCGGTATATGCGTGGAGATTACGGTCATCCCGAAAAGCCGGTGGCGACGACTTCAGAGACGGGCTGTCTCAAGCCTCCAGACCGTACTCAATCTCATCCAGTCTCCAATTGTTTGTCCGTTTTTTTGTTATTTTTTTTGCTAACGTCTACGGTCACTGTAAGTGCAAGAGCTATATAATCGAGACGATCATAATTTATACAGTGTGCCATGGCCAAAACTATATCTCAAATACATAATACATTTATATACTTAATAAGAGTGTTGTCTGGTATCGAGCAGCTCGTGTCAGAGTTGTAGAGGCTAAGGAGAAGAACAGCGTTGGGTAAGACACTCTAAAAAGATCTCTTTTTTTTCTTTTGTTAACTTTTAATTATTTAGTAATCTACCTGATTAGGGCAATAAGCTATTGATATGACAAAAAAAGACATGTATAGTGTGATTCCAATAAATCACCTACCTAATAAAGAGTCTTTCAATAAGGACGCTCGATTTTTAAACGTAAATAATAACAAGTTGTGTGTAAGATATACATTCATTTTTTTTCTTATTTGAAAGAATATTTTATGGCATTGAGTATGGAATATAACGTCGTTCAAATGTCAGTCGGGGATTTGCTTTGTAGCACGTATTCGGGAAGTCTAATTCTCTATGAATTTGTCGCATAAATCTGGCTGAATTTGCTGGATGGCGTTCGTTATGTTGACTTTGAAGGCATTAATTGTTTAGACCTGCATAGACCTTCAATTTAAGATAGCCCCAAAGAAAGAAGTCTAAAGGCGTTAAATCGCACGATGTCAGTAACCAGCTCAGGTCACCGCTGCGCGAGATAACCATGCCCTCAAATCGTTCGTATAGAATGTTCATCGTGGCATGTGCTATGTGGCGCGTAAAGCCGTCCAGTTGGAACCACATGTCGTAGATATCCATATCATACAGTTTAGGCCACGATTAAAAGTTGTTTATCATCGATCTGTAGTGTGGTGTAATATTACGCTTAATCTTTTTTACAACAAAACAGCCGCAGACATAACAAAATATATTTGGTGTATTTTTACTATGCATGCATTTTTAAAACAAAATGAAAACACCCGACGCGATGTCACCAGTAAACGTACACACATTAAAGACGTACTACAACGACTATGTAAATACCCGAATAGTAAAAGGTGGTCCAACCAAAACGCACGATGTTAATTGTAAATAAAACAAAAAGTTTTCAGAGAATTATCTTAATATTTTTTATTATGGTAGAAGGATCTATGACAATTATGTGTGAAACAAAATATCGGCCAAATGCTCGCCACGGCTTCGGTGGCATACCTCTATCCGATGGTCCATCTCTTCAATGACTCTGAGACATAATTGAGGTTCAATATCGTTAATGTGCCGAATTATCTCATCCTTTAGCTCTTGAATTGTTCTTGGCTTATTGACATACGCTTTTTCTTTTAAATATCCCCAAACAAAGAAGTCCAACGGTGTCAAATCACATGATCGTGGCGGCCAATTAACATCGCCACGAAGTGAGATAACACGGCCATTGAATTTCTCGCGCAAAAGTGCCATTGTTTCGTTGGCTGTGTGGCAAGTGGCACCATCCTGTTGGAACCACATATCGTGCAGGTCCATATCCTCAATTTCTGGCCACAAGAAGTCCGTTATCATCTCGCGATAGCGAACACGATTCACGGTAACTGCTTGGCCGACCTCATTTTCGAAGAAGTACGGCCCGATGACGCCGCCAGCCCATAAACCGGACCAAACAGTCACTCTTTGTGGATGCATCGGCTTTTCAACAATCACTCGTGGATTCTCAGTTGTCCAAATGCGGCAATTCTGCTTGTTAACGAATCCACTGAAGTGAAACTGTGCCTCGTCGCTGAAAATGATTTTCTTTGTAAAGTCACCATTCACTTCTGTCTGTTCAACCAACCATTCGGCGTATTGACGACGCTTGAAATTGTCAGTAGGCTTCAGCTCTTGAGGCAATTGAACCTTGTAAGCGTGTAAATTCAAATCTTTATTCAAAATTCGCATCAGTGATGTTCGTGAGATGTTCAATTGTTGGGCACGACGACGAGTCGAGGTTGACGGCTCTTCTGCTACACTATCGCGAACAACAGCAATGTTTTCCGCAGAATGAACTGGGCGAGCATGCACAGGTGTTTTCACATTTCCTACAGACCCGGTTTGCTGAAATTTGCGCACAATTCTCCCGATTGTGTACACATTTGGTCGATTATGCTGACCAAAAAAGTCACGAAGTACACGAAATGCATTTTGATTTGAACGCCCATTTTCGTAAAAGGCTTCAACAATCTTAACGCGCTGCTCAATTGTGCACCTCTCCATGGTTGAATTTGTCAAACACTGAAACAGAGAAATGTCAAATTAAGTTGGGCAAAAAACTTGACGTTAAGGTGCGACTCACAATTAACATCGTGCATTATGGTTGGACTACCCTTTATAAAACTGGAATATCCCCATCGGCCAATTCTGTTTCAGTAAATCCCCCACACTTGTGTGTACATTTTAAACCGATTAAACACAGGGGCGCCGCAAATATTGAACCAAAATTTAATTTTATATAGAACCTCGGTTTTAAAAATCATAAATTATTGTACAATGTACATTTACAAATACGGGTGTGTGATAGTAACAAAAAAAACTGTGTTTCTATAGTTCATGGTATGTAACTAAGCCAAAAAGTCCGATCACAAAATCTTTGTTGGCCTGTGTTACATATTCATTAACCATCAATGCTTCGAGTAATGGTCAGTGTTTGATCATATGTATGATTAGGAAAGCGCTTGTAGTTTCATCACAAAGCGATGTAATACCACAAAACAACTAGCTGACACAATAAACAAGGAATTGCGTGTATTTCTAGTCAAATGGCGGAGCGAAGAGGTCGGTATGCCGTGTAAGATTGAGTACGACGTGTCGCCAGGGAAACAGAGAAGGATCCTGATTAATGCAATAATGAGGAGAGAAATTGTTTTCAAAGGCGCCCTAGGAGGACGCAATAAAAAAAAAACGTATTTCTTAAAAGGAATTGTTTCAATGAAAAGCAATCTGTTCAAATCAAGTGCACGCGTTTCCCTTTCCAACATAATTGAGTAGTAACAATAACCTGCAGCGTTTAGGTATATTTTGTGAATTAACGACCGAGAAAAAATAATTACGCAATTTCTCCGTCGGCTTCCCTATTTATTATTTTGCTTTATGCGGAGCCGCAACTTTGCACTCGTGGAATTGCAGTTGCGGAATTTGATTGTGAATTTGTCGGAAGACTATTCATCTTTAAATTAGATTTAATTCTTTACTAGCAGTGTGATTCGTTCCTGCGTTTCTCAAGTCAGTATCCTCTACCTGATATTTAGCGGGGTGCATTGAAGTGGACGTAGATTAATTGGAATTCAAGCGGTACCACAACAATTTTTCTAAGTCTTAAAATAGCTCAACCTGCACTTAAGTTCTGATGTAAATTGAAACTACAATCCGGACTTGTGAAAAATGGGTGTTTCCGCGATAACAACCAATTCTTAATTTTCCTAATTCATTTCATAACCCCATGAATGTGTACCACATTCTTTATAATACGGTTTGTATTATAATCCAACTGACGTTTCATATTTAATCCCCTTACTTATGTACGTGTCTGACGAACTTTTTAACCATAAATACTGGTTAGAATAATACGTTTATTCCCCTTTGCCTGTAGTATATTTCGAAGGTGTATTCCATATATATGAATTTAGTGTGCAGTTTATATATTTTTATAAACAAAAATCTTACAAGGAAAATGTAATATCTTTGTAAGCTGTGAACTGGATACTCGCGAGAATAACGGCGAAATTAATTTTAAAATTCTTTATTTCAATGAACGTCTTTGTATGTTTGACCTTCAATTTCGCGCGAGACAAGAACGCAGGGACGCAGGGAAAGAAGGAGGGGCGGTAGCCTCTCATTTTGCGCCCGAAGTCAAAAAAATTGCACTAGCTAATAACATTTATTTCACAACTCTTGCACCAAATTCAACTCATATGCTATAGCCCCTAGATGTTGGGGTATTCGCTCCCATGAAAAAACAATGACGTAAAGTTCTTGATAAATGGAGCCAAGAATCTAGAAGAAAGGAGTCGATACCAAAAGACCAGTTTCCATTGTTATTGAAAAAGTTAAAATAGATGCTATCTATTACTCCCAAATTAAAAAACAATTTGGAAAGCCCCTTCAGCTCCTGCGGACTTTATTCATTTGATCTCCAAGCTATGCTGCGGAAGATTCCGTCGGAGCAGATACAAGAATCAGGAAGAGTTCTCGACAATAGCCTACTCGAATTCCTCAAAGAAACGAGGAGCTACAATTCAGAGAGATTGCGCCACAGAAGAGGTAAAATAATCCTCCACAGACCAGGAACTGAATTGATTAATGTCGAAGCACAGTCTTTCGAGGCAATACAAGCTGAAGCTACTATTGGGCAAAATCAAGAGGGAGCAGTTTTTGAGCAGAACGCGGAGGAATCCATTTCGGTGCAAAGCGAAGAGGAAGCTATTATTGAGCAAAATAAAGAGAATGTTCCAACAACTGCATCAAGTTCTGGACCCAAACACCTGCTGGATCTGTACCCAAGTCAAAGAAAAGAATAAGATACAAGGCGAAAACACTTCATGACAGTTCTAGTTCATCTGAAGATGAAAACATCCCACTTAGTGAGATGAAGAAAAATAGAGACGAGGCTAACAAAAGACTGGATCTGCTGCGTCAACTGTCTCCAATGGGCATGTGGCATTTGTAACAGAGGGTCTAAAAAATTGACTTACGAGTGTGAGCGATGTGAACATTCAGGTTAATTTTCTACTTTTTATTTTTTATTTTGGTATACGTTGATTAAGTTTAAATGTTTCTAAGAGATTGCTAATAATTCCCTCCTATCGACCCACCACAATTATTGACCTATCGAGTGATGGCAGCCAAAATGGCGCGCAATTTAAATCTTGCACTCTTATTGTAATATTATTAATACCATATTTGTATAACCTCGTAAATAACCGAATTGAGTATGCAGAATTGTTATGTAAACTAAATATTCTTGTACCACGACGCAATTTCTATTTGTAATTATGTTATGTGCTCAGGAAAACAGTCTGTTAGTACGTAGAATATCGAAAAAGTGCCTGGAATAATTTTTTTATTCCATTCATTTTTGTATTCAATTCCTTCGATGTTGTATCACTCGATACTTCCTGTTGCATTACATTTTATTTAGCGTTATTATTATTTTTGGTAGCAAAGGCTCACGATGTTAAGAAAATGAAATAATAATAAAATAAATGATTTATCAATGAAAACATATTATTACAGAAGCACTGAATACGATCCAGGACAGGAGTGTTCGGTTTCTCCTGGAATTGCAGGAATGGTGTAATTGAGGTTTGCCTCTTGCGCGGCCGCCTGGTAGAACTATGTAATTAATGAGAGGAGCTGTGCGTGAGGGTGCGCACTCTCCTCCAAACCCATGACGTCTGCCCGTACTCTAAAGTTTACCCTTTGGATAACTATGATGGGCGAACCTCATTTCTTGATCACGTCGCCGGCCGATATTCCATCATCATTAGATAACGGCTGATACGGCCTTGATCCGCGGCCTCGTAGGGGTCTAATACGTTATTTCGCAGAAGCTATAAAATAACCGTATTGAAATTAAGGGAAAAACTAAATTAAACGTAAACGGTCGATGTTTTTTATAGAATACAATGTTCCTGCCGTACTTTACCCACATTGTAATTTTGCACTCAAGCGGAACAAAAACGCGCATATTTTATAGCATATTTTATATTCAAGACTGACTTCTCGAATGAATAAATCAAGTGATATGGCACATTTAACGTCTAGATTTATAACGTTTTGTTTTAAGGCATTCGCTCTTATTTGATTTCAAATCGGGAACCAGGAACATCTGTAGGATCCCTTTAGTATTAATTTTTTCTATCGCAGTATCCGTGATCACCTTACTAATACACTAGTCAAAAAAACTAAGGGTACAAAGCAATAGAAACCGTTTTTAGTGATATTTGAAGGGCTGTAACTTTATGAAAAATGGTCGTATCGAGATTTAAAAAACATTTGAAGCTTGAAGTTTTTAGTTTTGAAATCTTTTGGCAGAAACACTTTTTGGGTTAAAGCGCGCAACCTAAAAAAATACCGCGAGACAAAAAATTTCCATTTTTTCACGAGCGTCTCCGGGCTCAGAAAAATTTGTTCAGACTAAATCGATGCAAAGGCCGATTAGTCTGTTTATTTGCCTTATTTGGTTTTCTAACGGGTTCTATACGACTATTTGTTGGTGGGATATCGGTGGTTGAATGAAACATAATGCTTTTGTTTTTGATCATCAATATCTCAAGAACTAATGATCGTACACCGAATCGAAGGATGGTTCTGGAAACTTGAATAAAACCTCTGTAAACGAAAAATGTTATTTTTGGACATAAAACTGTTTTTTGCCCTCGCTATTAATTTGAAAATGTGGAAAAAAGATACTTTTTTTGACTTTAAATAATCTACCGCCATTTTGCAAATATTGAGGAAAAGACTAATGTCGCCAGTATTTAATTTTAGTTTATTAAACTCCCAATAGCCCTGTAAAGTTTCAAATTGATCTATCGAACCTTTTTTCTAAAGTTGTGAATAAAATTAAAGGAACAACATTATTGCTCTAAAACACCATTTAATGATTAGCAAGATGGAAAAATGTTTCTTCGCTTTGCTTAAAATGTTGCTTTCAATACATATTCTTTATCAGAAGATTTCAAAACTGCAAGGTGGGGCAGAGCAACTTGCTTATTTGAATTTGGCGCCAATCGTTAGAAAAGTATGCCTCGACAGCGAACGCGCGCTCCACCTTTGTCCACTACATGATACTAACTAAACCAAGCGGAGCTACAAATTTACGCCCCGCCCTCTCGAATGTGCCTACCCCACCCTCCTAGGAGCAACCATCGCTTCAGGGCGCTAAATTCAAATAAGCTAGTTGCTCTGCCCCACCTTATAGAAACTTCAAGGGTTCCTTGATTTTATAATTGTCCTGATTCTCAGCTTCTTTGAATTTTACTCATTCGATTAAAACAAAAAAATCTTTGTTCAAGTAAAAGTAGATTTGTTGTATGAAACCATTTTTATTCGATTTTTAAATTTATTCTCTATTAGTAAATAATAAATTAGGAAAATTTGACAAATCACAAAAAAGTTGCCTTTATGAAGTAGGGTGTAATGACTGTGACGCCATTTATATCGGCCAATCAAGTCGTTCTATAAAAAAGCGTTATGATGAACACAAAAAATCTGTTTTAAATAATAAGAAATGCACTGGTTTTGCAGAGCATTGTGTATAAATAATCATTTTCCGGACTACCAAAAAATAAAACTTTTACACAATGAACGGTAAAGGCTGAAGATTAGATTTATTATGAAGAGTTAAAAATAAAAATGACAATAAACAAAGATCAAACAGATTTTGGAATTTCCCCAATAATAAAAGCAGTCATAGTATAAAATCACCAGACGTTGTTACCTGCCTTTATACTTATTAGGTTTAGTAAAGTTTGTTACTCTTTCAGAATGGCATAAAAGCCGAAGCAATTAGAAATATAGTTTGCAATTTTTGTGAAACCTACGAAGTGTTTTCTTTCATTTACTAATTTGTATATCTAGGATAATTTGTAGAATCATTCGGTTACTTGTAACCTAACTTGTGGACCTATACGCTATAAAACACACCATGTGTAGGAAGCGTTTACAAACAATGATAATGACCCTGATAAATTCAAATTTGAATAAGTACCTATCGTGTAATTTATTTATTGCGGACCTATTCTGTTGGGACTTCCGAAATATTAATAGTTGACAAGAGACTGAAAGTCTCAATCCGGGCATTCCCTCACATGTCAGCATCGCAGATATGTTTGTGTGCCGTTTGTAATATCTTTTGAACAAGCATATAGCGTTACTTCGTGATTTCTGAACGATACATCCTATCGGGATTGGGCGAGTGCTCAACCGTACTGTTGATTTTCCGTTACGCAAATCGGGGGTATTCTGTATGGGGTCAATCACGCAACTGTTTCGTTCGGAATTTGCCAGGGAATAAGGATTTTGACAAGTTTTTTTGCTTTTGTTTTCATTTATTACTTCTCTTATTAATATTTACTGTGCAATTATTACCGGAATTTTTAAAACAAATAAACATCGATAACTTAATATTATTAGATTAAATATTTTTTTCTCCTACCTTATTATTTATTACACATAATATATAGTATATTTCATTTTAGTATATATGTACAGTTACAAACAACTTATTAAAATTAATAATAATTAATTATTGTTAATTAATTTTAGTAGGAGAGCTGCCCACTTGGATACCCATCCCCAGCAGCAATTTTAGACGGTGCTATGTATCTCATTGAGTTTTACTCCCATTGAGTCTTTAAAGTATTTAAAACTAGTCAGGGACACGTAAATGCCACAGCTTTATTACGGATATAAGACAAAATTAGGGAACAACTTTTACTTATAGTTTATACGAAACAAAAAGTAATGCACGTCATAATGTACCTGATGGGTCACAGACGACCATTGTTGCCACATTGCCAAAAATACTATAGAATTTAAGGAAATGTCATAAGACTAATTGTAAGGTTATGTTATAACCAACATTTGTAAAGTAAAATTTGGAGCTAATCTTGTATAAACTTCATTTCAAAGGGACGTGCTTACGCACATGGCCTCAAATAGTGTTAACAAGAGAAAAAACTTTTTTGTTATTGATTTTTTTTTTTTTTAAATCTATTCTTTAGATATAACTAGTATTACTTACGCCTAAAGAAACAAAGTAGAGAACATGCTATTTCAATTAAAAAATATTTATTATCATTTTTTCTATTTAATATTTTAAATATGCCAAAAAGTAAAAAAAAATAAGTTTTACTATATATCTATAAATATAAAAAATGAAGCAACCACAACAATCATATTTCTTATGAAAATTAATCCGAATCTAATTCTAGGCTACTAAAAGGTGGTCCAACCAAAACGCACGATGTTAATTGTAAATAAAACAAAAAGTTTTCAGAGAATTATCTTAATATTTTTTTATTATGATAGAAGGATCTATGACAATTATGTGTGAAACAAAATATCGGGCCATATTCTCGCCACGGCTTCGGTGGCATACCTCTATGCGATGGCCCATATTTTCAATGACTCTGAGACATAATTGAGGTTCAATGTCGTTAATGTGCCGAATTATCTCATCCTTTAGCTCTTGAATTGTTCTTGGCTTATTGGCGTACACCTTTTCTTTTAAATATCCCCAAAGAAAGAAATCCAACAGTGTCAAATCACATGATCGTGGCGGCCAATTAACATCGCCACGACGTGAGATAACACGGCCATTGAATTTATCGCGCAAAAGTGCCATTGTTTCGTTGGCTGTGTGGCAAGTGGCACCATCCTGTTGGAACCACATACCGTCCAGGTCCATATCCTCAATTTCTGGCCACAAGAAGTCCGTTATCATCTCGCGATAGCGAACACCATTCACGGTAACTGCTTGGCCGACCTCATTTTCGAAGAAGTACGGCCCGATGACGCCGCCAGCCCATAAACCGCACCAAACAGTCACTCTTTGTGGATGCATCGGCTTTTCAACAATCACTCGTGGATTCTCGTTTGCCCAAATGCGGCAATTCTGCTTGTTAACGAATCCACTGACGTGAAAGTGTGCCTCGTCGCTGAAGATGATTTTCTTTGTAAAGTCATCATTCACTTCTGTCTGTTCAACCAACCATTCGGCGTATTGACGACGCTTGAAATGGTCAGTAGGCTTCAGCTCTTGAGTCAATCGAACCTTGTAAGCGTGTAAATTCAAATCTTTATTCAAAATTCGCATCAGTGATGTTCGTGAGATGTTCAATTGTTGGGCACGACGACGAGTCGAGGTTGACGGCTCTTCTGCTACACTATCGCGAACAACAGCAATGTTTTCCGCAGAACGAACTGGGCGAGCATGCACAGGTGTTTTCACATTTCCTACACACCCGGTTTGCTGAAATTTGCGTACAATTCTCCCGATTGTGTACACATTTGGTCGATTATGCTGATAAAAAAAGTCACGAAGTGCACGAAATGCATTTTGATTTGAACGCCCATTTTCGTAACAGGCTTCAACAATCTTAACGCACTGCTCAATTGTGTACCTCTCCAGGGTTGAATTTGTCAAACACTGAAACAAAGAAATGTCAAATTAAGTTGGGCAAAAAAGTTGACGTTAAGGTGTGACTCACAATTAACATCGTGCATTGTGGTTGGACCACCCTTTAGAATCGCTATGTTCATAATCAGTGCAAATGATGATAGGAACGATATCTTGTCTTGTTGTGTTTTGGAAAATCCAGGTCTCATAGAGAAATACAAATTCATACAAACTTTCCTCTTTTTCTTTCATGTATATCCTCAAAAATTCTGTACGTTTTGCAGAAATACTGCCATGTTGCATAAGTCTCCGTGTAGTGTCGTCCTTTTTATACTTGAAATCTATTTGTTTCAGTAAGGTGCTCAGTGACACGACAACGATCGAATAACTGTTTTGCTCTTAATTTTGCAGCTAACATCCATACCTCACAGATACGCAAGGTCTGCTGAAAACATCGCTGCTGTGCGTGAGAGTGTACGGGAAAATCTGAGCCATCCAATATGTTGTCGTTTACAAGAACTTGGTCACTTTCTGCGACTACTAGGAACTGGCTTCCTGCAACTTCAACTTGGCGAATTTGGTGTCGGGACCTGGACCTGTGCCCGCATAAAATCGAACTGATCCAGGAACTTAAGGTAAACGACCATAGATAACGCCGTGTGTTCGCTGATTGGACTCTGGAGCAGTTGGAAGTTGACCCAAATTTCGCCAAAATCATCTTTAGCGACGAAGACCATTTTTGGATGAATGGATATGCGAACAAGCAAAATTGTCAGATTTGAGACGATACCAACCCACACGAGATACACCAACACCAAATGCATCCCGAGAAAGTCACTGTGGATTTCGGTCTGGCGGAATCATCGGTCCGTATTTCTTCCAAAACGAAACTGGCATTACCAGAACCATCAACAATGAGCGCTACAGATCGACGATAAGCAACCTCTTGTGGGTTAAATTGGATGGTATGAATACCGACGATATGTGGTTCCGATAGGATGGCGCTACGTGCCACACAACGCATGCCACGGACATTCTGCACAAGAGATTTAAGGGCATGGTTATCTCGCGCAGCGGCGACGTGAATTCGCCATCGGAATCGTGCCTGTAGACTTCTTCCTTTGGGGCTATCGTAAATCGCAGGTTATGCGTATAAACCGCAAACAATAGATATCCTCAAAGTCAACAAAGCGAACGGCATCCAGCGAATTCAGCCAGATTTATACGACAAAATTGTCGAAAATTGGACTTCCGGAATATGTGCCACCAAGCAAAGCCGCGGCGAAAATTTGAACGACGGCGACGTTGTATTCCATACTTAGTGCCATAAAATATGCTTTCAAATAAAAAAAATAAATGGATATCTCACACACAACTTGTTTTATTTATGTTTAAAAATCAAGGATCCTTATTGAAAAACCCTTTACATAAAGATTTTTTAAAAGCCAATCATTTTTTATTATAAATCAATTATATTATTTGGGACCCGTCATATTTTAATCCAGAAAATTCACATAAAAACATTACATTGTACGGAAACAGAGTGTTACTGCAAACATAACATATTTACCCATACAAGTATTATATAGGACATGTTTATGCCACCTACAGATGCCTTAAAATTGGGTTAATGTACTGTTGAAAATGTAATGCTGCAACCAATTTCCTTAGAAAATCACATTTGAAATTGCATTTCAATTACTAACAGCTAGTAATGGCATGTGCAGGAAACTAATGAATGTCCAGTATTCGAAGTCCCTAAAGTCTCTAATATCCATTACATTCCGCAGTGTTTTAAAATTTGATATCCTGAAATATGGATAACTGTTAAGTAACCATTTGGGCGAACGTCTCTGCATATTGCAGAACTCGAAAATTTTATGGAATCGAATTTAAACCATTTATAAAATCTGAAGGTACAAACTTACAATCATTATTATGCTCTTATAACAAAATAGTTTCAGATACAACTATTGCTGATACAGTCCTGTGTTCCATCTTTCGCCTTGATCGATTCTTAAATTTTAATCACGACATATTGGGGTTAATCCAACTAACTTCAACAATAAATAAATAAATAAGGAGAGGTAGAAGCTGGGTTAGTAAAAGTTGGGTAGGCTATGGAAGACAGCTGTCAAATAAGAGTTTTGTGTTAAGATTTTTTGGACACTATCCGTTTCTATTGATGGAAAAATTATCGTCTTTTACATTTACCGATACTAACTTATTTTGTCGTTTCCAGTGCATCAGTAAATTATTTAATGTCATTTCCCTAACTCGCATACTGGGAATTGTTGCTCAGCACGCCAAAACCTGGGGAATAAACATGAATTATGCATAAAAACACGGCCACAACAATTCATAGCGTTCCTAAAGGAGTGCTCCAACTGCGTTCATCGATGGTTTTTAAACTAACCTACCGTGGCCATTTGCAATTTACTTAATTACTGTAGCTGTACAAGAAGTACATGTACATGTTTATACACGTGTTTGTAAGCGTTCGGTAAAATAATAGCGGTATTTTTAATAGTGATTATACCAGGTATATGAATATTAAACAATATTTTTTTTTTGTATAGAAAATACACGTTTATTGTATGAAAATGATAAAAAATATTTTATTCGCAGTATTGCCCATTGCTAGCTATATATTTTTCCCATCTTTTTGACAATTTGTGGATTCCATGCCAAGAAAATTGTTGCTCTTTTGAAGCAAACCAGTCATCAAGCCATTTTCGTACATTTTTGTACGAAGTGAAGCCCCTCTCAGCAAGTGCGTGTTCCATCGATGTAAATAAATAGTAACCAGACGGAGCCAAGTCTGATGAGTAAACCGCACACGAAAGTATTTCCCAACTAAATGCCCCAATCGTTTCCTTGACCAGTTTAGTTTTGTGTGATGGTGCATTATCATGAAACAAAATCACTTTGTGTTGCCTTTCTTGATATTCTAGTAGTTTTTCACGCAGAGCTTGATTCAAATCGATCACTTGTTGGCGGTAACGTTCGGAATTAACGGTTTGGCCAGATTTTAGCAGCTCGTAATAGATTACATCCTTCTGATCCTACCAAACATAGAGCATTGTCTTCCGTCCATAGCGATTTGCCCTTCCAGTCGATATCGATGGTTCGTCTGGAGTTACCCATGATCTTTTACGCTTAGGATTCTCGAAATATATCCACTTTTCATTGCCAGTCACAATTCGATAGAGAAATGACTTTCTTTTGTACCTGGCGAGCAGCACTTCGCAAATCGTTTTGCTGATCTCTTTCATTCAGTTCATGTAGGATCCATTTTTCCTTCTTCTGGATATTGTCCGTGTGGAGACGGCTTCTCGTGTTACAGTTAATTGATACGCGAGTTTTTGTTGCGTTTGAGCGTCAATCTCATCCAACAATGGCAGCGTACTCCGTTCATTGTCGGATCTGCGCTGTTCGAAGTCAAGCAACTGATTGCACGGTTGCGACTTGGATGGGTGACGCATGGTCTTATTCTCATGGTGCCGCGGTGGTGCTGACTTTGATTTGGTAACAGGGTGGCAACTGGGTCAAATACTGGGCACATTGTCTGCGTGAGTTCGATTCTCACCAGAGGGAACTTGGCACTTTCCTCAGGGCTGGGTGTTTGTCCGCGTTTATATGTGTAACCTTCCCCTACACAAAACCTGCCTGTAGGCTTTCTGGGGAAGGATGTTCTAATTTCTGTGTGTCCAAACTTTTAAATGCTTGCAATTCGCTATCTTCAAACTATTTCGGTGGTCTTCCACGTTCTTCGTTCCTCATGTCAAAATGGCCCCTTTTGAATTTTTTAAACCATAATTTACCAAGAACATGCTCACCGTAAGCTTCAACAAGTATTCGATACGATTCTGCAGCAGTTTTCTTCAAATGGTAACAGAAAATCAATGCTGTCCGCAAATCCAAGGCACAAAATTCGACATGCTTAACGCTATTAAAAACGATGTTGTTGTATGAAACTTGTATTGTGAGATAAAAAACTTTATCAGATGTTGAAACAAGAAAATAACGCCAATGACGCGGTATGAGGGTAACTACATTAGCAGTTAGGCCATTTATGGGCAAATTCCTGTTTCATATTTACATACCTGGTAATAGATATACAGAAAGTTTACCCGTGATCAATCATAATATTATGATGAAGTTATTGAGAAACATTATTAGATATTCTGTACCCTTTTTAATAAAGAAACGATAAATTATACTATTCACCGACAGCTAATTGCAAAACAAAAATAAGCCGGCGGAAAATTATACTATTAAGTACATCGCAACCCTCAAATGGCGGCCAAGTTACGAAACAGCGGCTAGATATAAAGAATAACATTAAAGTTGTATAATTTATGCAATATGCCACGCTCGAGCGGCTTTATAGAGTTTGTTTTGAGAAATTTAGGAAGCAAAAAGTGGAAATATGAAACTGAAATTATTAGGGTAAGAGCAAAGGGTGAATTGAAAGAAAGAATGGGAAATAGGGGAAGACCGTTCAAGATTGTCCCCGGAATAGAGATGATGTTAGACATAACAGGGTGGACAAAGGAAAATTCATTACTGTGACGAGATAAGGTTCGTGCTCCGGGGCGCCAACAGTTCTGGAATTGCATCTACAGAAATATATTTGACGTTATGAGACTTGAAGACCACAGTTACCCAAAAAAATAGGACATTATTCTCTCGGTAGCAGACAGAAGTACTTTATTTGACAATCTAGGGATTTGTCGGTGTCCTAACAGACGATTAAAGAAAAACCACTCTAGTTTAATCAAGAGAAATAGCAGACTTTATATCAAAACCAAAGATAACTATAGGGTGTCTCAGTTGGAACTACAGGATTTGTATTACGCGCCATTTGTGTTCAAATATTTAAAGACTGTCATCTACAAATCATACGACATCAACTTGCCGTGATTAACAGTTCAACAACGTATAGTTTGTGTACAACTGTGTTATGAATGTAAGCGATCATTTACAGTTGCATTAAGAAACATTCACACAGGATTAGTACCAAATGAAGCGCCTACAGTGTTAACAGTTCGTAACTTAAGAGGCGAGTTCTGTTATTAATAAGACAACACCAATAGGTCCTCGTCGTAGTCGATCAGATGTGAATACTGCTGCAGCGAGATTAAGTGCACGGGGTATCCAAACACATCAATTCGACGTTGTGCACAACAAATGAATATGTCATGAACCACCACGCATCGTATTTTAAAGAAAGATTTGCATCTGTCAGTACACAACATTCAGTTGACACAACAATTGAAAGTTACAGGCCATTTATAGCGTCGTAAATGTGTTGACTGATTGTTAGAAAAGAAAGGTGATGTTGATTTTTTGCAAAAAAATTTTGTTCATTGATGAAGCACATTGTCATCTTGTTGGGTACGTCAGCAAACAGGATTGGCGTATTTGAGGTGCTGAAAATCCACATGCTGTTTACGAAAAATAAATTATTATCATTAAGAATTTAAATATTTAAAGAATAGTCAGGGCAACAGGAATTAATGGAATTGTCAGTGGATCAGAAATTATTGGAACAGAAAAAAATTTACTGAAGTTCCCACTTCTCCGTCAAACTCTGTTAGATTCTCAAGGAAGAGTTTTTTAGATACACAGAAATCGACTTCCTTTCCAAAAAGCATGAACGTTGTCTTTCCTGTCGTGGAATCGGCTAAAATTGTTTAATATGTAACAAACACAAAAACGTCATTTTATATTTATATAAAGTGATTATTAACAAACCAGTAGCATTTGCATAATAAATAAATTTAAAAATGTTAACATAAAATATGCACCACAGTATATCAACAATATATTTAAGAATGACAGAAACAACAACATTGAGATTTGTTTACATCAAACGTTCAAAGTGTCTACCTTCATTTAATAAACAACGCTTTTCTCATCTTTTTAAATTATTAAAAACAGTATGTAACCTAGTTTCTGCAATATCTCGAATTTCATTAGAAACTGCATCGTTTCAGTCAATTTAATTGCAATTTTCAAGTGTGTGTAAACGGTTTACATAAATGGAATTTCTTTAAAATCTAAGTGAATAAGGATATAATGGTGTCAATTCGAGTGGCCATGGAGGCCACTGGAGAGTATTTCCAATTGCCTATCACTTCGTTAACCGCTTCGAAAATAAACCTCGATTCTTGAGTAAATCTTGAGTAAAATTATAATCGTTTAAGAAGAAAACAAATCTCTAACTTTAAACATTGTCAATTACATCATATCTGCAAAATGTGAGTTTCTTTATCGCATCATAAGATTAACAATCAATTGATCGTTAGTGTTGGAAAACACTTTAATGAAACTAAGGAGAAGTGGAATAAAATTCGCAATTGAAAACAGTATGTAGCCTATTTTGTGCAGTATCTTCTAACCTTAAACATTGTCAGTTGCAGCATACATACAAAATACGAATTTCCTTATCATGTCATGCAAGTAATAGTCATTTGATCGTTAGTGTTGAAAAACACTTTAATGAGACTTTAATGAGAAATAGAATAAAATTCTGAATTGAAAATCGTTGAACCAAAGAGTGTATACATTTCATACATTTGATATGGCCCAGTATTTTTAACCAATATGATAGAAATTATTATGAATCAGTGAATTTCCAACTATCCCTAGATAAAACGCAGGTTACTTTAATTTTTGAGTAATTTGTGTACAGCGAAATTACGTGGTTTATTTTCTCTAACTCTTAATTTTTCAAGTAAAATGGATATAATTAGATTGTTCGTCGCGGCTTTGCTTGGTCTAAAGTCTAAAACCGTTAAATCGCACGATCTCGGAGGCCAGTTCACGTCGCCGCTGCGCGAGATAACCATGCTTTCAAATCGCTCGTGCTGAATGCTCATCATGGCATATGCTGTGTACCATGCAGCGCCTTCCTGTTGGAACCACATGTCGGTATCCATATTATCCAGTTTTGGCCACAAGAAGTTGTCTATCATCGATCTGTAGCGCTCGCCGTTGACGGTTATGGCAATGCCATACAGCAGTGATGTTTTCAGCAGACCTTGCGTTTCGATGACGTACTGGTGTTGGCCGATTATTTATCAAACCGGTTGACTCGAATTCGGCCACCAAACGTCGAATAGTCGACTCGGCGGGACAGTTGTGGCGAGGATAAAAATCACGTAACGTTTCTCGAACGGAGCTCTGACTTTGAAAGTAAAATTTTATGATTTGTACACGTTGTTGAACGCTATAACCTTCCATGGTGATTTGCTATACACCACTGAACAATTCACAACAAATTTATCAGATTTTGCTTTAACATGCTAGTTTAACATTTGACATATTTTGCTAACCTAATAAATATCGAGCGTCCCTATTGAAGGACCCTCTAAGGATCTACTTTTAGTAGAATCAGTGTTAATAAATTTTGCGTATATCCTGTGTGACGTCATCTTCAATCTATCTTAATTTCTTTGTATATTTCATTCTCGCTGTGGTCCAGTAATGGGATACATAAAAAGTATATCATAAGTAATAAAATTCTTGTATTAAAAGAAGAATAGCTCCTCTTAAAAGGAACTGAACGGATAATCTTCAAAAGCAATCTTAAGGAGTATCTGCTGACGTGGATTTTCATATGTCACACTAAGCTGTTTATTCGAGACTCTTCTCAGTGGCGTTAATTAAAATCCACCTTTTCCTGCACTCCGTTCTGCGAGAGTATTAAAGATTTCTACACGATCACCCTGTTCGCTGCCGAAGTGTTTGAGAATGTGATCGGGGCTGAACTTCGAATTCATGGTTCAAATTCCCTCGCTAGTCTCCGATAGAGACGGAGTGCTAAGAAATGATTAATTGTGGAAATGAAAACATCGCCTTTCGCGGTAGGGAGTTGGCTCGAGAGCATTCCATTATGCCGGCGCAGTCATTTAGATCATAAGTATATCCTGCGGATCGCAACTTCCACTCTTGCGCTCTCGTTGACATCAGCGATCTCAACACTTTTTTTATTACTGGCATCATGAATATATTAACACAAATCGAAATGCGGAATAATGGTTCCCGGGGTCAATAGACCGTGCGGGATTTTTGTTTTCTAGCACATTAACTTCGACATTATGTCAGAAACATTGTTTTGGCCTTTGAGACGTGATTTATAAAGTTATTCAGCAAGAGGAGTACAATAGCCGGCAAAAAAGTACATAAAATACCGGGAATCGAACCGAGCAGACTGGGTGGCATCCCGACGCTCTCGACACTTCGCAGTAAGCCTAATTTTAGAGGCGATAGGAAGTAATGATGGGCTTCAGTGCTTCTCAAGATACCCCGGAGCGAGCGAGAGTAACTGCTAACTTTGTTAGAAAAGGAGTGGTAGTAAAAACAGTGTCAAGCGTCGGCCTAGCTACAAAACAATGCCGTACCGTAACTGTATGCGTCACAATAGCCTATAAACTCCGATATTAGAGGAAATTGCGACCGCACTCGGATATAAGCATTAATAGACGGTTTTATAAACCCGGAAAAAACCTGATCACCGCTAACGACTGGCCGAGAATTCAATTATGGTAAAAACACTAGGTTTTCGATATAATTTTTACAACACATGTTCCGGCCGTTTAGGCGGAAATAATTCGTCTACATACAGGTGTAATAAACCCCGATAGAGGACCCAGATTTCCAAATGGAAAACCCTGCTCGGAATAACTCAAATTCAAGCGTAAGGCTCCATGAAAACGATTGCTTTATTATTCTTATTCTCTGTATCCGAATATAACTTAACTTTCGGATATAATCACTACAGAATGTATTTTCGTACTAAAAAGAGACAACGGTTTTTATGGAGCATCGCCACACAAAGGGGCGCCATGAGTATGGAAACAAAATAACAAGAGTACTTAATGACCTCAGTGGCGTCGCGGAACGCTGGAAGCTGGAATATCGTCGTCCTCTTCTTTACGCTACGATGCGGTGGAATGAAATCCCGCCGTAATTATGCATATGAACGATGCCGACGTGAAACGGATCAAACTTATACCATCGTCTAGAGAGTGTTTTAGGGCATATGAAATAGGGGTTATTGACTTTTTTAGTGGAGGAAAGAAGTTGCACATTAATTCGCCACTTAACTAATTTGAAGTTTTATGTTATTTAATGAAAAACTGTGAAGTATGTCTGGCGTAGTATCTTCGCATTATTACATTAGATGATGTATTAGAATAAAAAGGAACACAAACTATTCAATACTATAACGTTGCCATGGGCCAAGTTTATATTCATATTCATAGAATTTATTTCATTGGTAGTAAAGGGATAATTTATGCGGTTGATTTTATACAAGGTAGTTGATAAATATGCAACCAGATTATTTTTGTCAAAATCTTTAAGATATACGAGGTGTGTAAATTAAGTAATGAGATTGGCCACGCTCGGGACTCGCTAGAGTCATGTGGTTGTCCGTAGCGATTTCTTTCGTGAAACAGTTTTTTCTAATACGGTCTAAGTAAACAGCTTTAAAACCTTTAGACGGACATTTCCGCACGTAGAACATCTCAATCTCGAACCTGAGTGGCCGAGAAAAAATAAACTAACACATAAATGCAGAATATGCGTTTTATACTACAGTTTTATTTTCTTCATTGGCGACTGCTTCAGTGCCGTATCAATACGTTTGTAATCGAACGAAATTATTTTTTTTCTCATTCATTCGTATATTTTTTCGTTCAATGCAAAATCAGCAACGCGATAAATGTTTAGGTTTAAAATCTCAGAATGGACATAAACATTTACATCGTGCTTTCTCATGACCCATGGACAGAGTGGGGTGTGTCCTATGCACTTCAAAATCAATAGATGTCGTTTGGTAGACGTCCCTAATAAGAATCAGTCGACATTCGATCGATCCGACACGATTTAATTGACTAATCGTGCAATAAAATCTCAAATAGTCCACAGTTGTGCTTCTCATGACCCATGAACATGGTAGAATGTGTTCTATCCACCTCAAAATCAATAGGTATCGTCTGGGAGACGTCCCCGATCAGAATCAGTCAAAACCCGATCGATCCGACACGATTTAGTTGAATTATAGTGCTAACAAAAAATTTTAATTATAACGACACACACAGACAAACGTTTTTTTAATTTTTTTTTTGTTGGTTTTTAGGCCGAAAACGAAAAATAAACGCTAGATTTTTTTTTCATTTTTACACGATTACATTACTGCTCTGGTATAGTTGCGGAAAAGTAAAATGATTGACATATTTCGAGCTACTGTGTGCTATCAGGTTTTGCTTCAGACTTGGGCACAGTGTAACGGAAACTTTTTCAAAACTTCAGAACAGGCTTACGGAGAGTGTTTCGTCAAGGGCCCAGGTGGTGCCCTTGGTGGTGTTTTTCGGTGATTTAAGACAGTTTCCGAAGGAAGAGGGTCGATTGGAGATGACGCAGGCGGTGGAAGGCCTTCCATTTTCAAGAAGCGATGGCAATGTCGACAAAATTCGGAATCTTGTGCATTAATATTGTCAGTTGACTGTCAGGATGATTGGGGGAAAGCTGAAATTGACTCACACCGCCGTTCATTGGATTTTGATCAATAAATCGGGGATGAGAACAATCTGCGCAAAAGTGGCTCCAAAAAATTTTTCGCAGGACCAATAAAGCATCACGAGGGAAAGGTGCACTGACTTTAAAATCGATTTATAATTATCCCCATTTTCTGGAACGTATCATTACTGGTGACGAGTCTTGGGTGTTTGAGTACGACCCGGAAACCAAGCGACAGCAAGCGCGAGAGCATGGAATGACACACTTCAACATCTCCAAGACCAAAAAAAGCAAGAATGGGCAAGTCGAAGATCAAATGCCTGTGAGACTAATCAAAAACAGCTGGCTGTTGCATCACGACAATGCGCCTTGTCACACAACACTATAAATAAACGAGTTTTTGGCCAGTAAAAACATTCCTGTGACTCCTCAGCCTCCTTATTCGCCCGACTTGAGTCCTTGTGACTTTTTCCTATTTCCGATATTGAAGAATCATCTCAGGGGATGTTATTTCGGGACACTCGAAAACATTGAATTGGATGTAACCGACCAACTGAAGGATATTCCAATATCCGCGTTCCAGCAGTGTTATGAGGATTGGGAGAATCATCTGTAGCATTGTGTGGCTTCCCAAGGAAATTATTTTAAAGGATATAATAATGAATTATAATTCTGCTCAAATAAAAGATTTTAAAAAGAACAAGTAAAGTTTATTTCATCGCTATTTGCCAAATAGAAATGAAATAAACTATACTGTGATGAAAAGTATCTTTTTCTGGGCATATCATTCATGCGGCTTTTAATGCATATAAAACCCTTGCTTTCGTGATTAGAAACACGATATCATTTAATAACACTGCTACTTTAAAGCGTTTGCATTAATTCGTTCGAAATCAGAATGTAGCCTTATTTAGTATCCCCGGTATTTAAGTCATATGAATTAACTTGAGAATATTCAAGAACGTTTCTAAACGTAGCCTCCTTCTCTGCAGCCTCGGCAGGATTGAACTGTAGTACTACAAGTTTTATTTGCGGGAAATTTTCAGCACAATAAAAAGTTACGTTCAACCATGTTCGGGGATTCCAAGACACTATCGTTGAATCTTGCAAAGGCGTTTAGAAGATTGTAGAAACACTTTTTTGTACTCGTTATTAATGCAATGTTTGGGAAAACATTGTCAAATAGTTTCTGCCACAAGACATAAAGCACTTTACACGTAACATGTAATTATCTACAACCGTGTTGTGAAAGAGAACGGGGCCTGCCGAACGCATTGTCGCAGACCATTGGTCACAAACATCAACATTTGACTTGTTGATACTTGAAATGGTGTGCAGCGCACGCCCACAACCTTAGTACACAGTATTTGTCGATTTCTTTTAAAGCTTGCCATGAAACAGAAAACAGCGAAGCGAATTGTCGAAATTCGTAAATTGTACAACTATTTGTATTACGTCGCCCCGCCAATAGGTGAAGCGGATCATGATGCAACACTAGTTGCCCCACAAACCTTACGATAATATACAAAATTGTTGTAGTTGTACGTATAAAACTTAGTTCGCCCATTTCCATAACGGGCTAGATTATTTTACAGCTTCATAAACATAAATCTTGTAAAATATTCTTGCACTATGTGATGTTCTAATATACCATATATCATGTTCTACGATAATTGATTGTGTAACGATGGAAATACATGTCCATTATAATGGACAACGAATCTCAGGAGGATATGAAATCAACTATGTATATGTAGACTGTGTTTCTATTTCTATCTCTCAGACAATTTTCAGTTTAACTTACTCCACAATATTATTTACTCGTATTTCACTAACTGCAATATGTTTATAAAAATGTTTACAAACTCATTTGAGTATTTATGTAGTATTTACTATAGTATTAGTATTTATTATAGTATTTACTACAGGGTGAGTCGGGAGGAACGGACCAGATTCCAGGAGTGTATTGTACGCGTGAAAATAATGTAAAGAAAACTCAAATGTTGTTATCCGACTTTTATTTGTTTTCAAGTTATAGCGTAATTAAAAATGTTTATCTAGTATGCCATGTTCGAGGTTTAAAAGCATTTGATAACTTTGTTTTTTTGACAATGTGTCAGTATATTGTGACAGTGATTTAAGGTTTATTTTGGAGTGTGAACGATTAAAGTATTACAAAATGCCACACACTTACATATTACAGTGTGAACGATTAAAGTATTACAAAATGCCACACACTTACATATTCAAATTTAGAATATTCAATTCAAATATGGTGTCTGTTTATGGTTTTTGTAATGGGAATGTAGAGCTGCTGTTGAAGAATATCATCAACGGTTTCCACATCACAGACATCCTATTAAAAACGTATTTATCAGAGTTTTCAACAAACTGCGCGAGACCGGAAAGCTTCTCAATGTTAACTTAATATCTGAGCGAGCTACTCGACAAGATTTAAAAGAAGTAGAAAATATTCTGGATGTAGTAGCAGAAGATGCAACGACCAGATCACGAAGTAGTATTCAATTGGGCATTCCACAAACAAGAGTAATAAACACACTCCACCAGCAAGACTTACATCCATACCATGTACAGAGAGTACAGCACCTACAATCGGAAGATTATCATAAACGTATAGAGTTTTGTCGGTGGATAAATAAGAATCCTCGTGTTCTATCGCGCATACTTTTTACAGATGAAACAACATTTACCCATGACGGCATTAATAATACTCACAACTATCATGTACGGTCAGATGAAAATCCCCACACAACAGTCGAAAGTAACTTTCAACATAAGTTTTCAGTAAACGTGTGGTGTGGTATGGTCGATGGTTATTTAATTGGCCCTTTCATTTTAGAGGGTCGAACTACTTAAATTTTTTACAAGATGAATTACACGGACTACTAGAGGATGTTCCTTTAAACATCAGAATGCAAATATACCACCAGCACGATGGAGCTCCTGCACATTTCGCTCGTCAGGTCAAGGAGCATTTGGACGAAAGATTTCCAGGGCGTTGGATTGGCCGCGGTGGTCCTGTTAGTTGGCCTCCAAGATCTCCAGACCTCACAGCACTAGATTATTGTTCATGGGGCTGGTTCAAAGATGAAGTGTATAAAGTAAAAGTGGACACTCGGGATGCACTAATTCAACGTATTAGAAATGCTGCAGCCGATCTTAAACAAAGACGTGACTCAATCAGGAGAGCTACAGGCGCCCTTCATAGAAGAAGCAGAAAATGTTTAGAGGTGGATGGCGGTATTGTTGAATATTTATAACGCTATGATGACCAAAATGTTAATGTATGAAATTTTGTTTATTTTTAATTACGCTATAACTTGAAAACAAATAAGTATCGAATAACATTTGAGTTTATATACATTATTTTCACGCGTACAATACACTCCTGGAGTTTGGTACGTTCCTCCCGACTCACCCTGTATATACAGATATACTTATCACACTCAGGCCGATCCCTGTGTAGTTCAGAAAAAGGTCATTTTAACAATATCACGGTATTATAAAAAATACATATATAAAAGGATAGTGTTGAAAACGAAATATTAATAGATTAACAAGTTCCAATAAAATTACAGGTATCAATAATATTATTGGAATTTCCAGTTCTCTATAAATCATATTTCAGCTTAATATTAAATTACGATTTCAGTTATGTCGTCATGTATTTAAAAATACCTTATTTATCCGTAAAGGGGATGATATTGTGTATACAAATTTACATAGCGTAGTCATTTCACACTTAATTGACAAATACATATATCACGCATAAATCAGTTTTTCTAAATCTCTCAAATATATATGTACATATTCAAATTTATACAGTGCTCTCGTAAGTTAATGAATAAATTCGTTAAAAATTCAAGGAATACTTTTGGGGAAAACTCTCGTATCTGTGAAATATAATTTTTAGATACGCATTTTTTAAAATATAATCAATACATACAGGGTGATTCGTGTAGTAGGTATGACGTCATCGATATGTTTTTTAACAGCAATCCCCTTTTTTATTACGGAATGCGGAAGATAACATTTTTGTACATACGCTGCTGTAATAACTGCATCAGCGTTAGTATAGGTTAGAAAAAAATAATGAGGAAAAACAATTTTGCAATTTAAAAATAGTAAATTCAATAGCAATAATTATTTAAAAAATCAACTACATTAAATATTGAAATTGTGCATCTAGTAGTAACCAAGACATTTAATAAATTATTCTTGAACATTCTCAACCACTTCAAGAGGTATACGTTGTATTCCGTGACGAATTCTTGCCTTTAAATGTTCTAAATTCTCCGGCCCAGTAACGTATATTTTGCTTTTTAAGCATTCCCATAAAAATTAATCTAGGAGTGCCAAATCTGGCGATATGGATGGCCACTCAATCGGCCGCTTTCTCCCTATCCAACGATTCGGAAACATCTCATCTAAATAAGCGCATATCTAAATAAGCGTACTTAGTGATGGGGTGGTGCACCATCTTGTTGAACGAAAAAGTAATTTCTCTATTTAAAAACTATTTAACGAAGTACGATTTCAAGATTTTATTTAACAGCAATAATAAAACATTACTGAGTTTACTAAGGTAGGTATTTAGTTACTAAGGTTACTGTCAAGCAGCCAACGGTGCACAATTTAAACATGTGGTTTAGTTGATTTTTCAAATAATCATTGCCATTAAATTTTGCATTTCGAAATTGCGCAATTGTTGTTCTTATTTTTTTAATCTAACCTATACTCACGCTAATATAATTGTTACCATAGCGTATAAGAGAATGTGGCTTCACATTTGGTAATAAAAGAGGGTGTTGTCATTAAAAAGGATTCGATGGCACCATAGCTTCCACATGAATCTTTGTATGTATTAATAATATTATATTTTAAAAAACGTTCAACCGAAAATAAAATTTGACGGGTCGCCAATGTGTTTCCCAAAAGTTATTCCTTGAATTTTTAACGAATTTAATCATTACTTTACGCAAGCACTGTATTTTAGTTACATATTTCTTAGTATCTCGATTTAAATTCACCAGTTAATTTAAATTCATATTATCAAACGTGGTTGTAAATGCGTTTTTACAAAAATTTATGAGACCCTATTAGACATGAAGTACCATAAACTGTTTCAGTCAGTTTTAATTGTTAAATTATTACTACACGAGAATAATAAAATGCATATGCAGTAGTTAATTATTTGTATTGTTTCATTATGAGTTCCTTTTCATAATATATCATTTATATGCTTTTAACAAACTACATTATATATATATATATATATATATATATATATATATATATATATATATATATATATATATATCATGGATTGTTTTTAATTGCAACTTTCTCTTTTTTATAACAAAAGTAAATTCCTTAAAATTTTCTCAAAACCTTTAATATTGAGTACAGCTGTACCACATATTTAGGGTTCCTATACTATTTACCGGGTAGATACAGGGTGTTACTTAAAGTTGTAAAATACGGCTGTAATAGAACATAAAAATGTTTTGCAACTACAGAGTATCTTGTATCAGGGATCTGGTCGTTATTTTGACGAAACATTAATTTCAAAAGCAACTTGTTCGTTGATTGGAACAGTTTATCTGTAGATATTTAGAATTTATACATTTCGAATTCCAGTTTTAGCAGTTCTTTATTCAAATAACGAGGACAATGATGTTCCCCACTAAAGAATTTTGTTTCAATAAGACGATATCTTATTCACTTTGATGTTAATAGCAGGTAATTTATATGGTACTTTGCCTGGCACATGAATAAAGCAAAGGAGACGAACTGAAGAGCCACCACGTTCACGTGATTTGACCTACTTGCATTTAAAATAATTTAGATCTGACGCAATGAAATCGCATTGAAAGTAAAAGTCCCAGTCTAGAAACCATTGAATGTGTAATAAAAAGTTTTTACATGTATCCCGTCACGATCGCAGTGCTGACTATCTGACCTTGGTTTGATTCTAGCGCCGCCACTGGCGATGTCGGTGGAAATTGGTGTTGTCGACGTTTTTTTACTGTGTATCCACCACCGAGACAACTTCGGGGGGACTGTCTAATGTGTCTGGCGTTTTTTTTTTATGTCGGCTAATGTCATATTCTTAATGGAGGATTAACAACTTTAAAGTTCCTGTCAGAAATAAAATCTACGTCTGCTGCACCTTACTTTGTTGAGATATTGTTTTGAAGTTGATGGATTTTTCCAACACTGGTGGTCATATTGTGCAGAGGTCAATACTCCTCATCAATGAATCAAATTGACATTACAACGGTAGATTAACCTACCTATCATTCATTGATGGTTTCAGTTTGACATTCAAAAACACTTGAACGTGGGTTAACTTGAACGCCTTAAGTTTTCTTTTATTTATTTAAGATATCAGCAGTCAGAAATACAATATTTTCTATAGGTTAATTTGATTTCATACGACAGATGAAAAAAAGTCCTTTAGTTGACGAGATGAGGATACTTCCAGCGAAGAACCCTCTTGCATTTTGGTTTATTTTATATCCATAGATAGTCGTCTTTTTAATCTTCTATTGTTCTGTTGACGAAGGAGTGGTCGTACGAGTAGAGTGGGGTGTGTTTCGAATGTATTATGGTGTTTATTGCCCCTGTCCTGGATAACATCACTGATGAATGAAATGCCGAGATCGTTGTGTATTGTATTGTTTGATACATACCACGGTGCATCTGCTATTGATCGAAGTATTTTGGATTGGGCTCTCTGAATACTCGACTTGCTGTCGCATCCCCAGAGTTCTATTCCATATGTCCATATAGGTTTTGTGACCGCCTTATATACTAGAACTTGGATTTATAAAGAAGGATGCGATTTTCTCTCCCGAGTAGCCAGTACAAGTTTTTGAATTTCAAATTAATTTGTTTTTTCTTTTTCGCATGCTCTCTCCAATTCAATTTTTTATCTAGGTGCATTCCTAAATATCTTATGGATGATTCTGGATTCTATCAAGTAGAGGTTTGATCCTGTGAAGTAGTAACTTTTCTAAAATTTTAGACATTGTTGAGAGGAAACTAATTGTTCTGTAAAATGTTACGGAGTTTGGGTTTTTCCCAGGCTTAGGTACTAGAATTATTACTGAAGTTGGAACCTCAAAGTAGCATTAAATAGGTAGGTTAACATTGTAACAGCTTTTTTCGGTAGTTCTTTGACCATCTTCGGAGTTATTTGGTCGAGTCCAGCTGACTTTTTAATTTTGAGTCGGGAAATCTCTTCCTCGATTTATTTGGAGGTAATTTTTCTAATGTTTTCTATATAATTGGTGTTGTTATCTAAGAATTCTAAAATTTCTTAATTTGGATCATCATCGTTAGGGGTGCAAACATCTGAGAGATATTTAGCAAAAAGATCTGCTTTTTCCTTGTAACTTCGAGCCTAGGGACTTGGGGTAAGATCATCTTGACGTATAGGAGGAGTCATTTGTTCTGATTTTGTAGACGATTTAATAGGCTGCCAAATAGAGTTGGGCTCCTTAAGTGAGTGAGAAATTGATCATAGCCTTTGGTGATCTATTTTGGTGATTCTTGATTATACTTAAAGTTTTTAAGGTATTTTCCAATTTCGATGTTAGTCCATTTTATGCAATGGAAGAGTAGATTGAAATATATCTGGGACAGTGTTTGTCTTTAGTACAAGCTGTAAATTATCCTAGCAATCAGCTCTCATGGATCATATATTTTCGGTGAAAATATTTATATTTCTCCACTATATCCTAATTGTTTAGAAAATCCAAGTTACTGGCCTTTTTTCAAGAAAGTTATCGTTGTTAGTTCCTGCATCACATCTAATCCAAAACTGCCGAGCATTATACTGAAATAAACTCGTGCTACAGATTGGAAAACAACAACCTCATGATTTATTTTTCGACTAAACATGTGGTAATAATCTGAACATAATAGATCATCTCGAAGGCACCACTAAGTGCCACTGTGTACCTTGTCCATAAAACCGACAGCGAACAGGAATGTCGAACCTTTCCGTGTATGTTGTTGACCAGAAACAATCCCGGAAAATTCGGAAAGCTTTTGTTTTCCGGAACAATTTATCATGACGTAATTATATCCGCACGTGATCTTACACCAGTTTGGACGGCGCGTATACAGAAGCGGGCCAGACAACCAAAACTAGACTAACGGGGCTAATTGAAAGGGGCTAGAAGGCTAGAGCCAGTTTCCGGCAGACATGGCGGCGGTGGCTGTGCATGTGACATTAGAGAGCGCACCTCTCTCGCAACGTAGCACCAGTACTGTCGGCTGCAGCGAATTTTCGGATCACGTATCTTTCGTAACTCCGGTAACCCCTGCGGCTTACTCTCAATTACGGCCGTATCAAGTTCGGTGGGTCCCGCGCGGCGCGAGATCTTTTTATTCGGATGCTGGCCACCAGGGGCTGTTCACCCTACGTCTTTGACTTTCACTGTTAACGGCCGCTCATATTCCTGAGAGATGGAATTCCAGCGCTCAACAATGCAGTAAATAGGTCACAACAATTATCGATAGTAACAGTACCTGGGTTTTCTATGTGTGTGCCATCAATAAAGAATGTAATAATGAGACACTCGATGCATTTCCCTGAAATATGGGTTATACTGAATTAATTATTCTTTTAATCAATAGAGGGCGAGACTACTTTGAGACCAAGAGTGTAACTATCTCCAAAAATTAATTCATTGTCTGTATTTCAAGGAAAAATCTCGAAAGTGTAATTATTACATTAATTAATTAATTACATTAATTACATTAATTATTAAATTATTTTTTAATGACGTATACGTGTCGTAATCAGTAGCGTAGTGTCCATAGATGCAAGGGAATTAATGTTTTCCTTAAATTTATTGATATAGAGATATAGATTTATTTATTCATCATTTTTAAAAACTCGTAATAATATCCATTATGCTTGTAAAGCATTTTATATAAAAAATTATACAAGCCAACAAGGATCTCGTGATCGGACTTTTTTGACTTTTTAGTTTAGTTACATACCATCAACTACAGAAACACTTTTCCTTTGTCTCCATCATGAATTAGTATTTGTAAATGTATATTTTACAATAATTTGTTGTTTTTAAAACCGATGTTCTATAAAATTAAATTCTGCCTCAGTCTTTGCGGGGCCACTGTGTTTAATCGATTTGAAACGTACGCACAAGTGTGGGGGATTTACAGAAACAAAGTTGGCCGGTGGAGATATTCCGGTTTTATACTATTCGAGTATTTACTTAGTTGCTGTAGTACGTTTGCATATTTTCAGTCAAAAAACTTAAACTTAAAAGTAAAATCTCTCAAGTGGTAATAGCGTTTATGAATATATACCTGAGGTAGAAATAAATGAACAAAATAATTTAAAACCTAAATAGGAGGGATATGAAATATGTATATGAGAGGCACTCAGTATACCTTAGAGCTATTTTAATAAATATGTTTAATAATATACGCTGCCAGAGAATTGTCAAAAAACTGCATACTTTTGCATAAGTAAGAAAAACCTCCGCATTTACTATTTAGTCATTATTGGAAGGTCGTTGGGACTAAATACGGAAATGAAAATTTGGGAAATTGCAAAGTACTTTTTTCCCTGCCTCTTATAAATAAATATTATTTAATAAAGACGCTTGCTAATGCCATTTTAATTAATTCATTGGAGATCTTAACATTTCTTAAATAATTTAGCTGGATACTGTAATTTAAAGCATTATAATGAATTTTTAACGCCAAAATTACATTAATATAGAGACGAACTTACTTCTGTGAAATGTTTGTCAATTATATTTAATGTAAACATTTTTTAAAGCTATATTTTTCACTCTTAATTGATTCTGGTATAATTTTAAATCACCAACGTCAATACGAAACATTAATAAACGTATCGGTTGAAAGGTTTTTGTAACGTTTTATACGAAACTCATATCAAGTATAATCAATGTGAGTCTGATCAGTGCAAATATCAATTAATTTTTTGATGGGTGAAATGTCGCTATTAAAGAGATACGCGTACGAGTATGTAATATACGTTATATAGGTCTGACGTATCATACCGACCATATTTTCTAAAGATATACATAATTTCTGTCAATCATTAATTACTAGTATTGACTTACTTCGTTTTATTCCCCACATAAATTTGCCAATATTGATTGCTGCAGGTTCCGCAGGATTGAACCGTAGTATTTTATTTGCTGGAAATTTGCAGCATAATAAAAGGCTGCGTTCAACCATTTTTCCCAACGTGTAAGGGTCGGCTCTGGTGGTTCGGGAATTTCAGGACACTTTCTGTGAAACCCGCGAAAACGTTTAGAATATTTTACAAACACTTTTACTTTTTCCGCACTCCACTATACGCGGAAAAGTAATGTAATCGTGTAAAGAAATTTTTTTTCTAAGATTTGTTTGTCGTTTCTCGGCCTAAATACCAAAGAAAAAATGGTTTGTAAACCATTTTGTTTGTGTGTGTGTGTGTGTGTGTGTGTGTGTGTGTGTGTGTGTGTGTGTGTGTGTGTGTGTGTGTGTGTGTGTGTGTGTGTGTGTGTGTGTGTGTGTGTGTGCGCGCGTGTGTGTCGTTGTCGTTGTCGTTGTCGTCGGCATTTATTCTTGTTACCACGATAACCCAACTAAATCGTGTCGGATCGATCGGGTTTTGACTGATTCTGATCGGGGGCGTCTCCCAGACGACACCTATCGATTTTGAGGTGGATAGGACACACCCCACCCTGTCCATGGGTCATGAGAAAGCATATTGAGATATTTTGTTTGTTAACACGATAACTCAACTAAATCGTGTCGGATCGATCGGGCTTTGACTGAGTCTGATCGGGGACGTCTCCCAGGCGACACCTATTGATTTTGAGATGGATAGAACACACTCTGCCATGTTCATGGGTCATGAGAAAGCACGATGGTGAACTATTTGGGAGATATTTTTTGTTAACACGATAACTCAACTAAATCATGTCGGATCGATCGGGTTTTGACTGAGTCTGATCCGGGACGTCTCCCAAGCGACATCTATCGACTTTGAGGTGGATAGAACACACTCTACCATGTCCATGGGTCATGAGAAAGCACAGTGATGGACTATTTGTGAAATTGTTTTTGTGTTAACACGATCGCTCAATTAAATCGTGTCGGATGGATCGAGTTTCACCCCACAACTTTCATTCGGCATTTGTCCTGGATCGGCGTACCGTGTACGGCACTGTTGAGAACTAATAAGTTCGAAAGAGCTGTACGTCGTTCGGTTCCAATGAAAACCAACGCGCCCCTAATATGCATTTGGCAATCGATACCGAATCTGCACAGCTTTAAAAACGTGTCAAACACATCAGTATACTGTCGTAATTTTAGACGATATCGTTAATTTCCTTGAACTTAAAATGAGAATACCGTCTGTGGTAAGATCGTGTCATTTTTGATAGATGACAGCATGTTTTAGCGATTTTCACTCGCTTGACAAATGGAGGCATGTAAGTAATGTTTTGTCTAATCCCACTTCTGAACTAAGCTCGCCATTCGACCCTAGCTGACAAACATTGATGTTTGGTTTGCGCCTCTGTATCTAATATTGAGAACTTTAACAGTCGAATTCCGCCGGAGGCTTCCTGCATTCTGGTAGATTAATTATTCGACGCGAGCGTCTAAGCTCTATCGCGATCCGGGGAAGGAACTATCGGCCGGATAAGTTGCTTGCGACGGGGCCCCGTCCCGAAATTAACAACGTTTTTTCTTTCTGATAACAATTATCCGGATTGATGGCGTACATCCTTCAAATGGAATTAACGCGAGCGCCGCTATAAAACAACCATTTGTCTGGAGCTTTAGAGGCTCGCCGGCCTTTCCGACTAAGCAGTTTGCAGAGTGGCGTAGATCCATCAGTCGACTTCCGCGTCCTGCCTGCCGCCGCAACGCTTTGATGATACGCCGCCACTAGACTGCTACTTACGGCCAACGAACCAAATAAAAATTGATGCGCCGAGATGGCCGTGTCGCTCTACAGGGATGTCCGAAATTTATTAAAACGCGAAGAACAAACCGGGCTTCGAATGCACAATATCGATCGGCAGTTTATTTCCTTCATCCCTTTGATATATGAAGATCACAATGAAAAACGCCCTAAATCATATTTATATTGAAAGCTCATACGGGCTGGAGGAAAGCGATCGCATCTCGCTGGATGATAGAGGTCTATTTACGTCGTGAGAGGATTCTTGCAATATATACGGCGTGATATTAAAACAATAATGCCTTCCATTTACAGGCAAAGGCCACATCACGACGAATATGTATCTCTTAGCGTAATTGTGCAAATAAATCATTCCAATAATACTAGATATAATAGCTTGATTCATTGAGTTTTTAGTGCCGATTCGATGCAGTGGAATACTCGTGTTCACATGACCTATCGTCGAATAAATTGCGGTGGAATATGTCTAGAGGGCTTGGATAAATGGAAACCTCAATTAATCATTTAATATCGTTGCTTACAAGTAACTATACTCTCTACGCAACAAGCGACAGAATACTAGGTGAATTGTTGGGTGTTTATGCCTCATTTTTGTCAAAATTAGAGAAATTTACCTACATACTATTTGCATGCGCCTACTCTGATATTGATATTGTACTATGCCACTGTTGCTAGATTTATTGATGTCACATGCCTACAAATTTTGACATTTTGAAAGTTGCTTTGGGTTTTATAAGTGATTATAAGTGAGTTATCTAAGCTGACTTCATATCTACCTTCTGTATTTGCTCCTCGCGTAAGGTTTTTGATCAACTGAATAATCAGAATAAATTAAAAACTAAAGGAAAAATTAACTTTAATAAACATTAAAAAACATAGTAAAAAGCAACACCACAAATAGTTTTGAGTCTCTAATTTCTTATTTTCTTTGAAAATCTCTCTTTTTAACAAGACACTTCATCTTGTAGTTTTTCTTGTGTCATCATCAATCATTCGTTGGATGTTCTCTTTTCAGCATTCAGCAGTAATCTGCAATAATCGCCACATCCCATCGACCCTGGTACCTCCTTTCCATCTCCTTTATGTCTTGATGGAACCTTTCACTTTGCTCCGCACTAACAGCACCTAGATTTTCTGGAAAGTAGTCCAAATGAGCATGCAGAAAATGAATTTCTATGCTCATATTACAACCAAGTTGCTTAAACTTATCCAGCATTCTCCAGCAATCATATCCAGCAAAAAGTTTCTGTTACATTTTTAAAGCGTATCCAAGACACTATTTCAATTTATGTCATTGTTTCTGTCAAACTATTGGTCCTGCATTAATTTTGTTATTTGTGGTCCTACGAAAATGCTTTCCTTTAGTTTTGCTTCAGAAGGGGCTGGATATTTGCGACGTAAGTACTTAAACATTTCCCATTTTTATCTATAACATATTACTTCCTTAATCCTAATTTAATATGAGGTGGCGGCAAAACATTTTTTGCGGATCAACCAAATTTGCATAAACAATATTTTCTGAACCGGCCAACTCTGTTTCGGTAAATCCTCCATACTTGTGTATACGTTTCAAACCGATTAAACACAGGAGGGCCGCAAAGATTGAGGCAAATTTTAATATTACAGATCCTCAGTTTTAAAAACTACGAGTTATTGTGCAATGTCCATTTACAAATACTTTCTGTATACCTTGAGGGTGTTACAATAAAAATCGAGCAATTCTGGGAAGAGATACGGAATATTGACTGTAGATCTAACCTTTTGAATCAGTGAATCACTGATTCGAGACTACAGTATTCCAAGCTACTACGGACTGCTTAGGATATTGTGACCCATGCCATAATATTCCAAGCTGGGGTCTTAGGATACCGGATGGACGACCAAAGAGATTACAAATACGGGGTTTAGTAGAAAAGTCATTAGCGCATTCAAACAGTAAGGCTACACTGATGATCCTAAATAGTTGCGGAATAGTAGTGTAACGTGTCAGCTTCTGGTTAAGAAATTAGAGTTGATGACCCGCAGTCCTTTTTATAAACGTATAAAGAACCTCACTAAATCACTTTGATGTAATTGATCATCAATTCTTGAATAGAGAATTCAAAAAGTATACAGAATTATATCCTACCATATTTGCTGAAATGAAAACGTGACAAAATATACATTTCTGTTGATACGTATCTGTCGTTTTTATTCCAATATGTTTCTTATGTACTTTTACTGATTTCTGAGCAAACGTGTGGCCTTGTGACAAGGAAATTGTGACTCAGGAACCTAGACATCGTGTTTGATATCCGTCGACAAAAAGAGGTTTTCATTTTATTCTCAAAATTAAAGATTCATCCATCTCTGATGGGCACTAATTCTAGACTGGATTAGTAGTATTACTTCTGTATGTCCGATATTACTAATCCAGTCAGTTTATCAGCGTTCAGTGAAGGTTCTCGGAAAAAATGCTGGCCCGGTGATTTTCCGCCTAAGGGACATCCTTTGAGTAGCTAATTTGGTATGCTTTCTCGAGCAACACGAAATAAGAAACGGTATATAGCAGGCAATTTGTGCAGTGCAAGCGTCAACAGTGATGATTGCTAGCTGGTGCACGCACGTGACCGGTCACAGAAAATGTGCGCCCTTGTCTTTTACTTTATTAAAAAGGAGACAAATGGACAGCTCAGGACGTATTTATTATACGTATACAGTTTGTCAAGTGTGTCATGGAGGTAGAATTTTATTTTAACAGCTTTTTTTCTGAAATAAACAAGTTATATTTCCACCTTATTTCTAATAGGGCGTATCTCACAAAAATTCAAATTTCGGTTTTCAACATATGCTGTTCCTTATTATCTCACGCACTTAAGCTTAATACAGTGGCGGCTCCTATATAAGAGCACATGAGCACGTGCCCCCTAAAGAAAAAGAAAACGAAGAAAATAAAAAATCACACCTAATCATGACCTATTTCCTATTCATTGATTTATAAACTAACTATTTAATTAACGTCTCACGAATATGCTCCTTTCCATTTTTTAAGTAATAATAAAGTACCCCAGAATTACAGATTTCACGAGCAATTTGGCAAAACCAAAATTCCTTCTCTTAAACATATCACGCAACAGCCGGCAACGTACCTATTTCAATTGTTTTGCTTCATGCTTTTCTATGTTACTCTCTGTCCAGCTAATTGGTGCTAAAAATCACTCCTTTTCTATCCCATATGGCACATAATTTATGTGCCGATATGATTTTGTTAGTGCACTGCACCAGTGCACATGTTTGTGGGTCTTACCAGACATGTGTTAACCAGGTTGAATAATACAATGTTTACGTCTCGTCGATAGTATTGGCGATCTGACGTGTGTGAGTTTTCGACCATTTCAATCTTTTATTTAGAACATTTATAAATAATCCTGAAAAATGGATACGGTACCGGGATGGTCTTCTGAACGTTATTCTGAAGGAAAGTGTATATATGATGTGAACTTTTTAAAAGACACTTAGAAAATTAACACTGGAAGAAAAAATTCAGGTTATAAATATCGAGCGACCCAAACCGACAATAAATTTAACACAAATTACAAAAAGGACAAAGAAGGATTTTAAGAGACTATTTAAAATAGAACCATATGAAAAATATGATTGGCTGTGCGGTTGTGAAATAAGAAATAGTTTGTTTTGTTTTCCGTGTATACTGTTTGCTCTTGAAGCTGCGGAATCCTCTGAACGTAACGTTTTAAACGTTTCGCGGCGATGTTCGCGATGATGTTCGCGACGGGCTTTTATTACATATGTAGACGCACCCTAATGTAAACAACATGTTTTTAATGCCCTGTAAAATGTAGTTCTGGGGGATACGCCCTATTAGAAATAAGGTAACGATTTATAACTACAGTGCTATTCAAAAGTCCCCTCCCCACCCTCTTATCTTTGGAACGATTATACATAAACTAGTGAAATTTGGTAACTGAATATTAAGGGTTGTAAATTTCCCTACCAGTGATGATAGATGACGTATGCGTCAAAGATGACGTCACAAGGTCATTGTGACCAATAATTTTAAATGGAACCCTATGGCAAGCGACACCTCTTTTAAAAGGTATCGAAAAAACGTATCCAGTGATACTAATATTGTTTGTATTTATGGTAGTTTTGATGGATTAAATCAGTAATCAGTGAACTTGGATAATAATTTTAATTACAGATTCAAGAATCAGTACCTACTTATAGTAATTGTTCGACGTGAGCTCCATCTACTTCCTGACAGTAAAACATCCCATTGCGAAACTCTTCTCGTACTTTTTCAAATGTGTCTGCGGAAATAGCCCTACATTCTGTAACAATACGTTGCTTTAAAACATCAATATTGTCAGGCTGAGTGGCGTAAACCTTCGATTTAAGATACCCCCACAGAAAAAAATCTAAAGGTGTGAGGTCCGGTGATCGAGGCGGCCATTCCATTGAACCTCGTCGTCCAATCCATCTACCAGGATATTCTTCATCCAAATACCGTCTTACTGCACCTTAATAGTGTGGAGGAGCACCATCCTGTTGTAATGTTATTTCCAAAATGTCGAATTCATCTTGATTATCTTCCAAAATTTCAAGGATTAACGGTTCTATTGCATTTTGCAACATCTGCAGATACACCTCACCGGTTAAGTTGGTATTTAAAAAAATAGGCCCAACGATGTGGTTTCCCAGTATACCTGCCCAAACATTGACCTTCTCGGGATACTGAGTATCTGTTTAACGAAACATGTGAGGATTTGCGTCACTCCAATATCTCACGTTTTGTGTATTTACATTTCCATTTAGATAGAAAGTACTTTCGTCACTAAAACAAATTGTTTTGACATAATCTGGCTGTTGGTTAATTTTAGTCTCCATATTTTCATAAAATTGCAGTGTTCGGTCTGGATCGTCGTCTGAGAGTTGATGAACCATTTTTAATTTGTATGGGTGAAATTTGTTTTTTTTTTCAACACCCTGTGCACTGTACTTTGACTGACTTCACAGGTTGATGCAACTTGAGCTGTTGAAGAAGTAGGATTTACTATTACTTCTGCCAGTATATCAATTTTTTTCTCATCAGAAATTTGTGGTCTGCCAGATCGTTTTGCATCATTAATACTACCCGTTGTTTTAAACTTACGAAGAAGCTCTCTCAAATAAGTCCTCGAAACTGGGCGATCGGGAAACCTTTCATTAAAAATGCGTTCTGCTGCATGAATATTTTCTCCAGTTTCACCAAGTATTAGGATCGTTGCTACTTTATCACCTAAAACACGTACCATTTCTCTTCTTGAAGCACTTAAACGTTCAGCTCACAACAGTTTAACAAATTATTGAATGTACAAATATTTTAAAATTACCACAAGGTACTAAAACAGTTAAACGTTCGATCAACAATACACAAATTATTAAATGTATAAAAACTTTGACAGCTAAAAAAACATCAAATTGGGAAGACTTGCAAAAACGTCAGATTATTTACTATCCAACTATCCAGTGGCGGAGCTTGAATTTTAAATTTTATTATTAACTGATTTAATTCATCACAGCTTTGCGGTTTTTGAAAGCCAGTTGTGAAAACTGCCGTAAACAGACACAATATTAGTATCATTGAATAGGTTTTTTCGATACCTTTTAAAAGAGGTGTCGCTTGCCATAGTGTTCCATTTAAAATTATTGGTCACAATGACCTTGCGACGTCATCTTTGACGCATACGTCATCTATCATCACTAGTAGGGAAGTTTACAACCCTTAATATTCAGTTACCAAATTTCACTAGTTTATGTATAATCGTTCCAAAGATAAGAGGGGGGGAGGGGACTTTTGAATAGCACTGTATATTTGTATAACCGTCGTGGTCTTAAAATTGACATCTAAAGTAGAATTCGTGAAGATGCGTTTAATGTAAAGTTTGAGATGATATTTATGGGGAGCACTGTATTGCCCGTACTCGTCGCTGTATTATTAAAACTTTCCCCGTGGACAAAACATGTCATCAGCGCGCTATAATCCCCGGATGATTATCCAGTCGATAGTTTTCTATTCACCCGCTATCACTTCATTCTATTCGTCGGTCGTTATTGGGGTTTACAACCGCGGCCCTCGATTAATTATAGCCACCCTTTACGTCGGTGAAGGTTCCCAAGTAATAGATAGATCCAAGTCTCCTATAGACCTTTTGCGGATTTATCCAAATAATTTATAAAGAGCATAATTTACACTCTGCGACAGTCTAAACGGCTATTTCATACCTACAAAATACCGCTCATTTGAAGCAGAAAGTAGTTTAGCAATTTATGTACAGCTTCGCATAGAGTTACGAGGGTGGATCAAATATAAACAGGACTCTATTTAAAGATATTGATTGAAAAACAAAAGGCGAAGATATTTTATTTTTCTACATAGCCTCCTGCTTTACAAATACATTTTTCCCCGCGAGAAGGAAGATTTTTTTATCCCAGTATCGTAGGTTGAAGCTGGTTGCGTCAGGAGCCAATTGCGCACGAATCACTCTATCTACGCCCTGGCCGTCTTCAAATCGTTGCCCTCGTAGAGCTTCTTTAAGCGGCTCAAACAAATTAAAATCGCAAGGCGATAAGTCCGGACTGTGGGGTCTTCCGTGTTAGGATTCCGCATGGGGTCACGATTGTGGCCTACGCCGATGATTTGGCTGTCTTGGTAGTGGGGAGGAGTGGATTGGACATCAGGGAGGATGGCAACCTTACCATTGAGAGAATTAGGAGGTGGATGGAGGGAAGGAAGCTAAGACTGGCTAGTGAAAAAAACGGAGGTCGTCTCCGTCACCAGACGGAGAAAGCCACCGCTCTTTGAATTTAGAGTAGGACAAGCTGCAATCGAACCAGAAAGAGCACTGAAGTATCTAGGGGTGTGGTTGGACCCGGGACTGCATTTCACGTAGAAGATACAATGGCTAAGGTTGGGAGGACAATGGCGGGGCTCTGGGGCGACTTATGCTTAACGTGAGTTGTCCCAGAGCGGCCAAGAGGAGGATCCTTGCGAGAACGGCACAGTCTATCCTGTTGTATGCCGCTCCCGTTTGGGTTGACATTTCGAATGTGGATAAGTGAAAAGAAGGATGGTTGGTAGTATGCAGAGAAAGGCGGTGTTGCGTATAGCAAGTGCTTATAGAGTTCTTCGTCCGGAAGCTTCATCTTTGCCCCATTTGTTTAAATTTGCACATGTATTTGTGGAAATTTTAGATTATCCGGTAATGTTACTGCCATGTGCCGTATTTCGCGCCCTATAAGGCGCTCTTTCAGTCTGTTAGCGTTCGTTTTCTGAGTAGCAATTCAACTTGGGGGAAAGATGTATGTAGATGCAGATACAGTAATAAACTAAACCAAAGCGTTTATTCTCAAATATCCCAAACATAAATCCGTATGACGCATCCAAGTGGGCAGCTGTAATAACCATATCCATTGATGATATGATGGTCTTTTCAAAGTTTCAATACCAGGAAACTATTTCATTGTGACTGAGCCATTTAAACTGAAACCAATGATACATTTTTACGAGTTATAGTAAGTAGTAAGTACAACCAATATAGAGACACTGTAACTGTTGAAAAGGGATTGACTGACTACGTGGCTTTTACTCAGTTACAAAGGTAGTAGATCTCTTCCAGAGTATTTTTCATTCCCATTTTCACAGGAAGGATACGTTAGCTCGAATGACCCCGCAGGGCGACCGTTTTCGTTAAGTACCGTTATTGTACCCGGCCAGAATATTGGAGGACTATTTATTTATTTACGGTTGCAAGCACAAAACCTTACAGAATACAACATCTGAGGAAAATACAGCACTGAAGCGCTGGGAGGGTCCCTGTGCAAATCGAATCTATTGAAAGCGTCGTTTTGAATTTTTCCGTAACGCCCTTGCTGATAGAGTAGCCAAGGGGCATCCCTTATTTCCTCCTTTCTCGCCCATCGAATAGGTGTTATAATCATCGCGTTCACGTATATTACACGTTCACGTTGCCGCTGTTGTATATATCGGTCCTTCGAAAACTTTCCGTGTCCCTTTAGATTAACTGAAATTAGTAAACGTGAAAAGAAAGATTTTGGGAATAATAATAATGATAAATTATTTATCGAAATATTTTGATAAATTATTTATCAATTACATGATAAAGTATAAAACAAAATATGTTATAAACAAGTCCAGTACACAACAATGAATTTAGTTGCAAACTTACTCCATATTTCTTTACTCTTTCAAATAATTTGCTAATAGCGCAATTAAATTATCAGCCTTGACAGACTGCTACAAAATTAGAAGACATAGTGTACGAGGTGTGTAAATTGAGTAATGAGCAACATAGCGTTCGATCTGGCAACACTTGGGACGCGGGACTTGAAGGGGTGTTAGGTGAACTTGTCATACACCTTCAATACGTAATATGAGATAATTAATAAAAATTTGTAACATTTTTATTCAATTGAATGCAGTGATCAAATTTCGTAAAATGGGTTATTATTGTTTCTAAATGATAACAAATCATAGTTTAGAAATCAGAAGCATCTATATGACACTCAAAATTGGGAAATAAAATGGACATGTCGATTTTTGCACCTCATTCTGGTTAAAATGTTCCAAAAAATGTGTTCCAAAAACTTTTGAAAATAAATTTTATTTCTCATTATTATCGAACAGCACATTTTCAAATATCAAAATTAATTGATTCTTCTTCGCAGTTACCCTCTTCTTCGACTGCTTGTCCTCCATCTGAAACATTTTGGAAAATCTCTCGAAAAAAAATTAAAGCAACTTGTTCCCATTCCTTCTCATAGTGTTTCTCTGATACTTTTTTTCTTGTTTTTATTAATCAGAACTCCAATTTTCAATTCCTTTGGTCCCATTTACGAGATGTTTTTTCTCTTTTACATAAGCTTTTTAATGTTCTCATAATATTTTCATTCATGTAAAATGCTTCGCCGATTACAAGAAGTGTGTTAATTAAAGTTAAGTAATTTTTTTTAACAATGATTATTCTTTTTGAAGGTTGAAATTTAAAGTGTCAATATCCTGGTTGTTTTAAAACATTTTGAGTTTCACGTCTTCAATCCCTGATTACAAAGCCTTCTCCAATTTCGTGAACAGTAGCAAACTTTTTGATCATACTGATGTACTCTTTTGGATGAACTTCCATTTTCTTCTTATAGATTTTTCAATTTGACCAAAAATCGGGGGGAATATAAGAATGCCCAAGAACCGGAAAGAGCAACTCTATTTTCTCTACATGTGGAGGAGCTGGAAATTGTAATCAATAACTCAACATACCAATGATAGTAGAATTTTTGTTTTGTACCCCACGTCCATCACACACGTGTTATTCAATTGACAAAATCTACAAATTAAACTGCCTTTATGCTATTATGTCTGCCTTTGCATCTAAGGCCGCAAGGGATATGGGTTTTGCATCCGAGATGAAATTTTAAACTCAAATTACTTTTGAATTGTTGGTATTTATTGTAAAAATTCCCTTGGACTATGTCGGCATTTACATTTTTAAGCTATCGTCATAACAATCTCATTTTTGAGGAAAGGGTGACTTGTCGGGGTTTTGCATATAGGCGACTGAAATATGAGTGACATAAATTTGGAGCAACGGTGCGCTATCAGGTTTTGCTTCAGGCTTGGGCACAGTGCAACGGAAACTTCTGCAAAATTGCGGAAGTAGTGTTTCGTCAAGGACCCAGGTTTTTCGGTGGTTTAAGGCATTTTCAGAAGGAAGAGAGTCGATTGAAGCTCTGATTTGCTATTTCGATGGCCAGGGAATTGAAAGAGTTTGTGCCTCAAAACCAAATGGTGAATTAACACTTTTACCTAGAAGTTCTTGAAAAACACGAAAAATGGTAATGCGTGTGAGACCGAACACTAAGAACAAGTGGGATTGCATCACGACAACGCACCTTGTTATACAAACATTTCAATAGACGAGTTTTTGGCCAGTAAGAATATTCCTGTGGCTCCTTAGCCTCCTGATTTACCCGACTTGAGTCCTTGCGACTTTTCCTCTTCCCGAGATTGAAAAATCACCTCAGGGGATGTGATTTTGGTACACTCGAAAACTGTAACCGACCAGCTGAAAACTATTCCAGTATCCGAATTCCATCACTGATGAGGATTGGAAGAACCCTCTCCAGCGCTATGTGGTTTCTCAAGGAAGTTATTGTAAGGGAGGCAATATTAAATTGTAATTCTATTCGATTAACAAAATTACAATTACAACTTACACACCTCGTACAAGGAAACCTTTAACATCAATGTAATATAATTACCGTATTGTATTCGCTTTACGATTATCTATTAGTTCCTGGTAGTAAATGTAACATTTTAACGATGAGTGAGTCCACGTTATTACATACTAAAACATAAAAATTGAATAGTGTAAAATATCGTCTAAATGTTTAGTGAGTTCAAGTTAAATCGGTTTAATCGTTCAGGCAGCTGGTGTCGTAACCTCCAACGGAAACTTTATAAATCTTCTTTGAACGAACTCGAAGCGGGAGACGAGTTTCCTACAAACGCCCAAAGATTATACGTCGCTGGATGCATGTTTCCCCAACCAAGTTAAAATAAAATGAAACGTGCAATTAGTTATCAAGATTGTAGTCAAAAGGTTTTGGGCAGACGAGTAAAGCAATTGTAACTAGGTTTGAGGAACACATGGCTCGCTTAAAGTATGAAATATTAGAGAAATCTTCTGTTGCTTATATCTATAGAGTCTTTCAATAGAGACGCTCGAAATTTGTTAGGTTATAGCGATTATGTTGTTAAAGCAACATCTGTCAAATTTATTGTGAATTGCTCTCAGTAGTATATGGCAAATCACTGTGGAAGGTGATAGCGTTCAATAACGTGTCAAAATCATCAAATTTTATTTTCAAAATCAGTGCTCTGTTCCAGAAACCTTCCACGGATAACATGATTTTTATCCTCGCCACAACCGTCCCGCCGAGTCGACTATTCGACGTTTAGTGACCAAATCCAAGTCAACCGGTTGATAAATTATCAGCCAACAGCTGTACGTCACCGAAACGCAAGGTGAAATCATCGCTGCTGTACCTGAAAGTGTACGGGAAACCCCGAGGCAGTAAATTTTTCGTCGTTCGCAAGAATTTTGCCTTTCTACGACTTCAACTTGGCGAATTTTGATAAAATTCAACTGAATTCAACTGATAGTTCAAATGAAGTTGATAGAAGATCAAAAGAAGAAGACAAATAAAAAATAATGTAGGTTCATTAAATTCATGTTAAAGAAATATATTTTTTAAAGCAAATTCATTATTTGGTAAAAATATGATTTTATTATATATGATTAATGATATATATGATTAATGATGAAACATTTTATATAGAGAAATTACTTTAACTACACCAGATTGTATCCTCGTTTGCTCACACACCTTTAGAGCAAGAGTAATTAATTCAAATCATAGCAACTACTACTTGCGGTCATTCTTTTTTACAGACAACCATATATTATTGTGTACAACAAAAATTAAACCTCTTTAGTATATTATTTTATTGAGAAACACCATAAGTGTAAATAATTAACAATAATATACCTGTTTACATCTGGCAGCCTAGAGGTTGTGGCTGACTGAGAGCTAGCAACCATTTTTTTAATTCTTCGCATCATTTTCTTTCAATTAATGTATAATTCACTTAAAGAATATATAGTTGGAATTCATTAAAATAAATTAATTACAGTATAATTAATTAAAAGTAATCGAGGCTAATTTTTGATAGGCAACCCGGCAGCAATGTAATTGTAATTAATCATTAATTTGAATTAAGTTTCATTAAAAAAGCAGATACCTGCAGAAGTCAGCTGCCGGACCTTGTACTACAATGTTCTATGTGCAACCCGGTCGAATGAGAAGTCGGTGAATCAAGAAACTAATTCCTGTTAATCGACGAAGATAAAAATTAAGCGTGCATTTTTTATCGTTTACATTTTGAATAACGCGATCCCGTATTTTTCGTTGCGAGAGAATCGATCAGTTCAGGTCTGATAAGCGAGGTGAATTTGCATCATCAATGGAAACACTTGTAGTCAGCCGCTGTTCACATATTTGGATTCTTTACACGATAGACACTGCTCCCGTCTAATAAAATAAAGTTCTGACGTTGTTCACATGTTTCGTGAATAATATATATTTGAGTTTATTGATTGAGATGCGTGGAAAAACTGCTACTAACGAAATAAATTGTATTTCCGATATCGAATATGCCAATACCAATATACTTCTGGTTGTCGCAAGTTTTTTAACGCCACCTTTTTTGTTTCACGTCCGCAGAGGGTCGTCCTTAACGTTATGGGCCATTACATTAGAAACAGCGTTCCGTGAAGAAAAAGCCGCGGTCGGTTTCCACCACAGATGCGCTGGACCATCAGGTTGAAAAACCTCAGCGCATCATTCATTTCCAGTTCCAATTACTTTTTTGTTAATTACATTTTTTGTATTTGTACGTAGTTAATTCCATTAGAACTCCTAGCCGGTCCATATGATACAGAAGGCATCCGAAGTGCCTTCTGGACAACATTTGACGTAATGACAAAAATATTTTAGGTATCTATAAACTAAGTTATGCGATTTCTTTCCATAATACTCTTATAGACATCAAATTGATCTGTAGATCTCTACATTTCGTCACGCTTATTAGGTGTAGTCAACGAATTTTCTTTGGGGTCCGGGATATGGCGGTGCAGCGATTGGTGTTTCAATTTGATTGTGTTGGCCAAAATGGCATCCATTCGTAAAATACTGAATTTTAGGCTTTGCTTGAACTTATGGTCTATATGTATCTTTATCCGGGTTTAATATATGGCGGTAGTGGTGTGAAATGTACATTTTGCAATATAGAGTTAAAGTATTATAGTGAAAGTGATTGCAATCATTGCATGGGAAGTATCCGACATAAAGAAAATATAAAAATGACCGTACTGGACGATTTTAAACGACTTAAACGTATATACTGCTTGTCAAGAATAAGAACAAGTCTCAAAACTGCTATATCGGACCGCCCACGAGGTGCGCAGTAAATGGCCTGGTCTTTACCCAGTCGCATCGAGACCTTTGTAGGGTGAATGCCGATGAATATATATGTACACAGAGTTCGATCTAGCCGCGCGTAAAGTGCATCCTCTTCCCTCCGATTTCTGCATCACTCTTTCTTCTACGCATACATGAGAATCTCATACTTTTTCCTGTTCTTGAAGAGCTGTATGGTAAGTAGTTGTAATATTTCACACTATTCTGAAAAATGCCATCTATTGTGGAATATTTCAGGAGTTTTGGAAGAAACGCAGGAGCTAGTGCAAAAGATAACTGAGACTTGTGCAGACATTTGTACAGTGCTGGTCACTGATGGAGCTGCGACCATGTAAGAGCTCGCAATATACTCCACATGTTGCCGGATATCCTTTATATCACATGTGGACCATACGCAGTTTATCTGGTAACAAATAGCAGATCCTATTAGAATCATAGCCAACACAAAGAAGGTTTTTGTCAAATTATTTAAACGGCTTCAGGTATTTCGCACACATGTTATAGGACTTCCATTATCTACCACCTAAACTAATATTAACCAAATGGAGTACCTGATTTGATGCAGTGCCATATTACAGTAAGAATTTTCAAACTGCAACACCATTCATTGCGAAATTGAGTGAAGACCCACGAGTCTGAATCGATTAAACGAAATCAAGAATTCTTTTTGGATCCTCAAATTGAAGCAGGTATAGCAGAGATTTGTGACACGTATTCTGTAGTTACATCTATTCGATGATTACAAAACAGTACGTAATTTCAGCAAAAACACTTACTATCCTAGATAATTTAAAACATCCCCTAAGCCGCTTTGACAGTATAGGAAAAATACACTGTCGCGTTACATAAAAATTTAGATTTACAGAAGCTGCAACTTATGAACTCATGTATACATAACCAACAACAGGAATCGAAGGAATATCTTAAATTCGCAAATATTACTTTGTCAGATATAGAGCAGTCATTCTCCCACTACAAATACCATCTGGACGAAGTTTAAGGGAATTAATCAATGGGAACAATAATGTTACACATGGTACGTCTCAGTTTTACAATGTAATTTACCTTCGTCAGCATCCACATTTCAATATTAAAAGTTAAGTGCATTTAAATCATTTTTATGTATAATGTACCTTATGTGCCTTTGTATGAACGTTGTACGCTACTGGGGTGCGACTAGATGTACAGGTCTACTGATCTATTATCTCCGTAATACTCATGCAAAATTAAAGAAGGAATAGCCTACCTCTGAAATCTGGCTCAAAATCCACATTTAACTTATTGGTTGACCTTATATGGGCGCAATATATTTTCGAGTAAGTCATGAGAAAATGCACACTCTCTCCGATTATCCATATGAATATGCTTCATTATTTCAAAGCTTTTAAGAAATATATGATATTTGCATCATCTGTTAGTTGTTGTTAATTTACACCTTGAACAATATAATGCAAAGTTTTACTACCAGAGGGTAACATTCAAACTACAGAAATAAGGAGTTTATACTCCAACCCATCTGCAAATGCCTTATATAATAAGGACTAAACAAATTAAGTCAAAACAGCTATTCTCCTGGCTATATGCCAAACGTCGAGCGCTGAATTACATGACAAAATTTGTCGTATTTTTGTCTAACAGAGTTAGCACTAAAAATACAGTGATTGTTCCAAAACCGCCAAGAAAGATGCAAAGTGTCACCTATCTCAGGATATCGTTAACTGCAGACCGGTTTCGACCTTTCTATCTTGGGTCTCGTCAGTGCAGTGTAATTCAGCGCTCCACGTTTGGCATATAGCCAGGAGAATAGCTGTTTTGACCTAATTTGTTTAGTCCTTATTATACTCGTATAAGGCATTTGCAGATGGGTTGGAGTATAAACTCATTTTTTCTGTAGTTTGAATGTTACCCTCTGGTAGTAAAATTTTGTATTATATTGATGATCTCAAGTTTTTACTTCGATTTAGATTGTTCGAAACTATCAAGAGATGGCGTTTGGTACGTTCTACTGCGGTGGAATGTAGTAACGTCTACTAGATGTGAGCTTTATCTGTCGAAGATATACTCGTTTACATATAGCCGTTATAACCTAACAAATTTCGAGCGTCCGTATTCAAAGACCCTTTAGATAGTTGATGGAAGAAACATGGACTGTTTTATTTTCGACGTTCCTCGTTTCGACTATTTTCTACATACTGTGTATAGATGCTGGTTCTTCGGAATTAATTTCTAACGGAAAATAAGGAAATCAAAGCCTCCTCATTGACACAAAATTTGAGGAAATTTGATACACAATTTAATGAAATGTTTGCGCCTAATAAGGGCACTATCTTAGAATAAACATGTATAAAGAAGTCGTGTAAGTTTTTCAAATGCCCAACGTGTTGCGTTGGGCATTCGGAAAACTGGCATCGATAAAAGTGACAAACAATGGTCGTCGAGTGTTCGATAAATTCCATGAAATCAGAATGGTTCTCTTGATAAAATGGCCGTAATAATAAAAACAATTTGAAGCACTGTTAACTTGATGGGGTCCTTAGCTGTCATGCCGGAATCGAGAGCGATAGCATCCAACATCCCCTAGCTCTTCGAGCCGAGGAAAGTAGTTAACACCGAGCGCCGCTCCCAACGACACAGTTACGATAAATGTCTGTCCTGCTTGTGGGCGAAATTTGAGGATCCGGCACCTTATCTTCTTTCGATCATGAAAAAGTCGCAACTTAGAATGCGAAATTTCCCCGAACGTAATTCGGCATTATCCGCCTACTATAGTCGGCTTTCTCCCTAGCCCGTTACACACCCCTTTAGCATCTCAATTCGGTCACGTATTCCCTAATTTGCTTTAGCCGATCACTTTGCGAACACAGCAACTTTGCGATTGCGTAAGTTTTAATTTGCCGCTCGCCACCCTGCCGATATGATTAGTGGCCGGAGATTTGCGCCTATGAACCGTCGGATTGCTTTGTTACCTAACGCAATTTCAAATATTAGCTTAATATGTATACAGTGTGTCCCTAAAGTTTGGAATTAAATATACCAAATTAAAATGAACTTTGGAGGGAACTATCATAAAACAGGAGACCAGTTTTCTACGAATACTCAAAGATTAAACGTTTCCCGGTGCGCGTTTCGCCAACCAAGTTGGTATCATCGGGAGGAAAAAATGAAAATTATTAAAACTAGTTTTAGGTCACTAAACACGCATCGAGAAACGTATATCTTTTGGTGTTGGCGGAAAACTGGCCTCCTGATTTTCTTGCTGCGTCGAAGGTTCCAGTCCCTTCCCAGGAACTCTTCGGATACATCGATTTTTAGTTTCAAAAACACCTGTCACCCTAATAGCTGCAACATTAAAATTTAAAGTATAGAGATACTGCGTATGATATCTCGCTTTATAGTATTTCTTGTGTCGATCCAAAAAAGAAATAAATTTGGTAAATATACATCGCATCTCATTTGGAACTTTAGGATGTGATTTGAATAAAACTAATAATATTTGATAAACTGAGGTTTTTTATTCTTCGACATAAAATGGAGACGATAAGGCTATAAATGGAAAAGAAGAAAAGCGTGCTTCATCACTGAACAAAATTGTTGCAAAAATCAGTCTCACCTTCTGGGTTATGCTTCTTTTCTAACACCCAATTAATGAATGTACCACGTTGTAAATGGTCTGTAACTTTTAGTTGTTGTGTCAACTGAATTTTGTATGCTGCAGATGCAGAGCTTTCTTTAAAATCCGATGCGTGGTTGCTTTTAATAGATTTAATTGTGCACGACGTCGAATTGATGGATACTCCCGTACACTTTCTCTCACCGCAGCAATATTTTCATTTGACCGACCACACGAGGACGTATTGGTGTTGCCTTATCAATAACAGAATCCGCTTCTTCAATTTTCTTGATTAAGTTACGAACTGCATACTCTATAGACGCTTAAGTTTGTCCTAATTTTGTACGAACTTTTCTTAATGCGACTGTAAATGAGCGCTCACTTTCATAAAACAGTTATACACAAATTATTCGTTGTTGAACTGTTAACCCCAACATGTTGCCGTCGTCTGGTTTGTAGATGACAGTCATTAAATATTGACGCTCGTGTGCACATCATCAAATTTTATTTTCAAAATCAGTGCACCATTCAAGAAATGTTCTACACATTACATCATTTTTATCCTCGCGACAATCGTCCCGCCGAGCCGACTATTCGACGTTTGGTGGCCAAATTCGAGTCAGCCGGTTTGATAAATTATCAGCCAACGCCCGTACGTCACCGAAACACAAGGTCTGCTGAAAACATCGCTGCTGTGTGTGAGAGCGTACGGGAAAACCCAAGGAAGCCAATTTCTCGTCGTTCACAAGAACTCTGCGACTACAACTTGGCGAGTTTTGTGTCGGGACTTGGGCCTGCACCCGTATAAAATCCAACTGACCCAGAAGTTTAAGGTAAACGACCATAGACAACGCCGTGTGTTCGCTGATGGGGCTCTGGAGCAGTTGGAAGCTGACTGAAATTTTGTAAAAAAAAATCATCTTTAGCGACAAGGCCCATTTTTGGATGAATGGATATGTGAACAAGCAAAATTGTTGGATTTGGGACGATACCCATCCGCACGAGATACACCAGCACCAAATGCATTCCAAGAAAGTCGCTGTTTGGTGCGGATTTTGGTCTGACGGAATCATCGGTCCGTACTTCTTCCAAAACGAAACTGGCATTGCCATAACCATCAACGGCGGACGCTACAGATCGATGATAAGCAACTTATTGCGGCCTAAACTGGATTACGGCGCTACGTGCCACACAGCGCATGCCACGATGAATATTCTGCACGAGCGATGAGGGCATGGTTATCTCGCGCAACGGCGATGTGAACTGGCCACCGAGATCGTGCGATTTATTGCCTTTAGACTTCTTCCATTGGGGCTATCTTAATTCGCAGGTCTATGCGAATAAACCGCAAACAATTGATGCCCTCAAAGTCAACATAACGAACGCCATCCAGCAAATTCAGCCACATTTATGCGACAAAGTCATCGAAAATTGGACCTCCCGAATACGTCCCTCCAGACAAAGCCAACCAGGGGTTGTTTTGAAAATAAAAGTCGACGTGTCTGAGGAGATTTTCCAAAAACATTCATTATAATTTGTGAATTATTCCATATTTTAGACGCCCTGTAGATACAGTGAACAGCAATAACGCCCTTAATGCACTTAAAGTGTAAAGTGTATAAAGACTGCCGTTTTATTTATGAAGTAATGACCCATTACCATTATGTTTATTGTGTGTATTAATTAAGATGAAAGGGCGCCACTACATTAGTATACAAAACATACCTCAGAATACTTCAGTCATCGCGTCTACATGTATGTCCGGTTTCCGGCCACTGTGGGCTTAGCCAACTTGAAAACCAATCACTTGGATGCGGTAAATATTTCTCTATCAGGTATTATTACTACAATATGAAAATTAGTGGCGATAATTTGTAATTATTAAAATAATACGGCTAAATACGTTGTCTACTGACGTTTCAATCAATACTCCTAAACTCATTTGTCCCAATGTTGAAGACAATTCGATTAATGTAATAGCTTTCAATGGTATTAATCAGAAGTGTACACAATTATTAAGGCTGCGCTATTTACCCATTCTACTGAGATCAAAATATCGCTTCAATTATCATACAGTATGTGCTAAAATCAGCGACTAAAATGCATATTTCCTTTTCGTTTCGCATTTCAAGAAAGAAAACGCAAAAGATATTAAATTAAAATGATCTTTTTTTATATAATATTGATGATTTTCGTTCATCATATTTGACAGAACTACAGCTTGTTCGGTAAGAACATGACGATTGTTTAAAAAGAGGCATAAATGTAAATGTACCGGGGTCAGGGGGAACAAAGTCTCGGCTAACATGCAATGTAAACAGAATTGAGATAGAATTTTCGAGGCCGTAAAAGGAAGCTTCTATTTGTCATGCTGTTTATGCGAGCCGGTTTGTGGCAGTATGTTTATATGTGGCAGTGTACTCGGTAAAACATCCCTTAAAATTACATGCTTGGGACTATCTAGATACCCCACTTTTGTTGATATCAATCAATAGCCGTTTTAAAGAGGAATTTAATAAAGACGATTTTAATCATTCTTCAACAGGACACAAGTCTCCACGAGCACCGAGAAATTATATGTTGCTTGACATGCGTTTCGGCAACCAAGTTGGCATCATCAGGAGATAATTGAAACTAATACGTTTTAATCAACTTGGTCAATGAAATGTGCATTGAGTAACGTAATGTTATGATTACGCAACAACGTGTACTATTTCTGACCCCTCCTAGTATTTTTACAACAATTGTCCAAAAAATGTATAATGGGGCTCTCTTAAATAAGCCTCATCTTACAGAGCGCCAGACTTTTGCCAGTCTCTTCTGAACAGCTCTTGTACAACATTGATTTTATAAAGCAGGACTTCTTACCCTATAACATCAACGCTTTGCAGAATGTAATGAACCGTAGTGCATCTGTGACAGAACACAAATGGCGCGTAATTCAAATCCTATAATTTCAACTGAGACACATACTTGCATCGTACATACATACTATCCGTTATCTAAATCAAAATGAGTTATATAATGAGTTCATTATACCACAAGGGGCGTAGTTTACTTATTAACGTACTAACCAAGTGTTGACGAAGCTGGGATAAAGGAAATCCGCCAATAATTTAAGTGAATCTGTTTTAAATTTCCTTAAAAAAAATACAGATATAAAATTCAATTCCCATTGATTTCAGTCAAAACACATTTTTTTAAATAATTAGGAATTGCATTCTTGCATCTAATAAAGATTATGAAAATCTGGTATTGAAGATTTTTAGTTTTGTTCAAGTAAAATATTGCTTCTCATCGCAATAGTATACGATTTATCATATTAGGTTGTCTTCGCAATAATTTGGCAAAACCCCAGAAAAATATTGTTTAATACTTTACTTTATAGGCGAAATAAATTTCTTAAAATTGTAATTTGGTTACGATTACAAATAGCTGTTACAAATAAAATAGTGAAATCATACACTCCTGCGTTTGTTTAAAAAAAACTACCTGTATGTACAAGAACATGGAGAGGCTTCCGGGATTTTTAGGACACCGTGTATTATTCCTATTTTTGCATCTCATATAGCGGGTTGCCTATGTGGAAATTCAATGAGATATGCTGTGTTTAGAATACACGTATTTTCAAAATATAGAATAGGAATAGAAAAATTTTACATTAGATGCAAAATAATCAGAAGATTGGCCATTTTCTTACTAAAAATCAATAATTACTCGTAGCCTTGCGGTTAGCACCTGTCGCCCTTAATTTATTACTATTAATGTTTGAAACATTCCATTAAAATATATTTTAAGAAACGATTAGTGATTTAGATAGAATAGGAAGTTGGAGACGAATGTATCTCGTACATCAGCTTTTCCATGGGGCATAAATTAAGACGATGAAGGGGAGCATGATGTAAGTTCAAATTTCTAATTATTATAAAACGAATATAACTGATTAATTGGCAAAATGACAGGGACACGACTATCCACAGATGAATTATACCTAGCATACCAAGTAATGGTGTGATCATAAAGAATTTTCTTTGGAGTTCCTAAGAATAAAGTTACGATGAGAAAGGAGTTCTACTCTATATTATTTTGCCCTCGTTTAATTTTTAGTTTATTAAGGGCTTATTTTAAACTTCATTTCGCTAAGTTTCTCATTAAACAGCAGGAAGTATTAATGTAATTATACTATATTAAATAAAAATACTATGAATTTTACCTGAAAGCTGAAACTTACTTTGTTTCGTGAAAATACATTTATTAGTTTCAGTGCATTTTATTTTCCATTTTCCAAATATTGCAGGCACAATTTCCATAATTGTGCCTACAATATTTGAAAAAGTTTTACTTCAACCATATGCACTGAATATAGTCTAAGATCCGGCAGGTGAAACCTGCAAGTGTCTGTTTTTTTAATGACACTTAATTGAAATGAATGATTAATGACAATGTAATACATCGCTACCGGGTAGTCTATCAAAAATTAGCAGCGATTGCTATTAATTAATTAAATTGTAATTAATTTATTTTAATGAATTCCAACTAAATCTTCATAAGCGAATTAAACGTTGTTTGAGAGAAAATGATAGAATTTAAAACAAAATGGTTGCCAGCTCTCAGTCAGCCGCAACCTCTAGGTTGCCAGTTGTAAACAGGTATATTATTGTTAATTATTTACACTCATCGTGTTTTTCAATAAAATACCATACTAAATTGAAGTTTAATTTTTGCTGTACACGATAATACATGCTTGCCTGTAAACAAAATGTCCGCAAGTAGTGGTTGCCATGATTTGAATTAATGACTCTCGCTCTAGATGAATGTGAGCAAACGAGTGTAAACAAGGATACAATATGGTATAATTAATTAATTAAAGTAATTTTTCTACATAAAATGTTATCAAAATTTATCGTATCTCAGCTGCAACGATTGGCTAGCCTGCAACTATCTATTACATTGTCTTTAATCATTCATTTGAATTAAGTGTCATTAAAAAACCACATACCTGTATGAATCAGCTGCCGGATCTTGTACTAATACGTCAGCTTGTTTTGGTTGACCAGCATACAGCTTCTTTGGCTTGTAAAGGTTTCCCTGGTATGCTTGTATAAGCCTAAGTAGATTACAGTTTTCAGTTGGCGAATTAGCGTGACTTTCATAGTGGGACTTATCTAAATGTCTAAATCCACTCTGTTTTTCTATAAAACCGTTTTTATAGAAAACAGGCCGTATCTAATTAACTACTGGACGTGAGAATTTAGATGAGCTAAATTAATTATGTTTCATAATGGCATCTAGAGGCAGCCATATCCGATATAATAAAGTATGTATGTACGATACCGATCAGTGGTATATAAATCAGACAGAGGAAACCGAATGCTAATTGGGCGTATTGGACGTGAACTAGACATGTTCTAGTGGTTCTGTACTGACGTCGAATACGCATAGATAAAGGGGTGATGGATGCCAGCAGATCTAATTTAGAGAAATTTTCCACTGCGGTCACTAAGTCGTCGTCTGTACGCAAAAAAAATAAATATTTAGATGGCTTGCTCAAATGTATGGTTGAATATCGATTTTAGTTTTTTGTTTGTGTTGATTAATCCATGGACCTGGATATTAGATCATTTTGGATTTGCCTCTGCATTATATTAATATTTTATATTATTCCGCATAATATTAATATTTTACTGCATTAATTGAGAAATTATTTTTGAAGATTGATTTCTTATCAGTATCACAATTTCACATGAATTCACTGAATGAATGAATTCACCTACCTAGGCAGCATAGTTATAAAAACAGACGGTACTGAAGATGATGTAAACAACCGCATCAAGAAAGCCAGACAAGCATTCGGGATGTTAAACAGTGTGTGGAAATCCAGAGAATACTCTAATTCAACAAAAATAAAAATTTTCAATTCCAACGTCAAAGCCGTACTTCTACATGGAACAGAAACATGGAAGATTAGCCGACAAACCATTTCCAAGTTGCAAGTCTTCATAAGTCGGAGCTTACGCAGAATTATGCGTATCTTTTGGCCGATCCAAATGCGTAATGAAGAGCTGTGGAATGTAACAAAGCAACAACGAATTAAAACTGAAGTCAAAATGAAAAAGTGGAAATGGATAGGCCACACACTGCGTAGAGAAGACCACAACATCGGTAAGAGAGCTTTGGAATGGAACCCATAGGTTAGCAGAATAATAGGAAGGCCAAAGATGACATGGCAAAGAACTGTCAGGGGAGAACTAGAACAAATTGGAAAAACGTGGCAACAGACAAAACAGACAGCCCAGAACAGAACCAGATGGAAGGCATTTGTCGAGGCCCTATGCTCCTGAGAGGAGTTAAGGACATATATATCACAATTTCCAAATCATTAACAGATTGAATTAAATATTGGGGCTATCACCTGAAGCAATAGTTGGTAAGAGAGCAAATATCGGCACCGACATGTTAGATATATATATATATATATATATATATATATATATATATATATATATATATATATATATATATATGTAATGAATAATTACATATATCAATAAAATAAAATAAGTATTACTAATCAAGAGCTGATCCACGATTTGCTGCTCTCGCTCTGATAGCCCAGTTTTTATACTACCATCACTCAATCGGGACGGTTCAGGCAATCGAAAAAATTGGTAGTAACGTCCTTTAGAATGTGAGTAGTTTTACGACTTTACATTTAACCTCCTCTGTGTGTCACGTGTTCTCTTTATACGCAACCTCCAATATCAGTCTTGATGTCATCAGGAAGCTGTTACGCTTTATTGCAACAATTATGTAATACGTTGCCAACAGTGTCAAATCAGCAATTGACAAATCTTGCCGGCTCCAAACTAGGGCGTTTTGAAAAAAAAATGTTTCTTGTCAAAACTATCGCTGAAAATAAACTTCATCGTTCTGCTTCTAACGCCATTGACGGTAGTATCTACTTTTATGGAACCTGGTAGCCATCACGGGAGCGCTTATTAGAGTGTGGTTGTAAGTGGATGTCTATGCCAAGCCAAAGACTTCCGTAACAAATTCTGCATAAGAGGAATCAAGGAAGCAACGTTGTTGATGGAGAGCAGCCTGTTAATAATCGAATGTATGCCAGAAAGTTCTAAATTCCCTTCAAGCCACCGAACAGGTTTATGATGCTATGGGTGTTTCAATAGGGACGCTTGAAGTTTATTAGGTTATAGCGACCATGTTGTTAAAGCAACATATGCCAAATTTATTGTAGATTATTCAGCAGTGTATGGCAAATGACTATGGAGGGCTATAGCGTTCAACAACGTGTGCACACTATCAATTTTTTTTTCCCTTCAAAATCAGTGATCCGTTCGAGGAACTTTCCTCGCCACAACTCTCTCGTCGAGTCGACTATTCAACATTTGGTGGCCAAATTCGAGTCAACCGATTTGATAAATAATCAGCCAACACCTGTACGTCACCGAAACGCAAGGTCTCCTGTGCTTGGAAGTGTATGGGAAAACTTTAGGCAGTCAACTTCTTGTCGTTCACAGGAACTTGGCCTTTCTGCAACTTCAACTTGACGAATTTTGCTTGGAGACTTGGACCTGAACCCATATAAAATCCAACTGACCCAGGTACTTAAGGTAAGCGACCAGAGACAACGCCGTGTGTTCGCTGATTGGGCTCTGGAGAAGTTGGAAGTTGATCCAAGTTTCGCAAAGAAAATCATCTTTAGCGACGAGTGGTCCAAACTGGATGATATGGATACCGACGACACGTGGTTCCAACAGGACGGCGCTACGTGTCACACAGTACATGCCACGATGGTCATTTTTCACGAGAGATTTGAGGGCATGGTTATCCCGCGCAGCGGCGACGTGAACTGGCCACCGAGATCGTGCGATTTAACGCCTTAAATATTTATCTTAAATCGCAGGTTTATGCGAATAAACCGCAAACAATTGATGCCCTTAAAATCAGCATAATAAACACCATCCAACAAATTCAGCCAGATTTATGTGACAGAGTCATCAAAAATTAGACCTCCCTAATACGTGCCATCAAGCAAAGCCACGGCAGACATTTGAGCGACATTATATTGCGTATTTAATGCCATAAAATATTCTTCCAAACAAAAAACAAATTCAGTGGATATATCATACACAACTTGTTTTATTTATGTTTAAAAATCAAGCGTTCTTATTGAAAGAGCCTAGATTAAACGAGGTTATTGCTGCTCTTTAGGCGATAGTGAGAAATCGTAGGTCGTTGAAATAAGGACAGACTTGCCCACTGGATGATATTCTATCTGTGATACCAAGTTATTCAGTAGAAACGGATATACAGTCACTTTATCACTTACGATGTATGGGTTGCATAAGTACCAATACAATATCACTAGAGTTAAACGTAGTAACAGCCGAAGTTTTCCGGAGAGACGATTCAGACTTTCTTATATAACTACATAATACAAATGTAAATATCTACCCCTTCCCTGGCAAAGGACTTTTTAAAGGTCCATATAACCGAGGAGAAATATTGCAATAATATAAACAGCTTTATGTTTTTTTGGCGCGTGAATAGAATAATGCCGACCGTAATGTGAACCGCCAGATTTATAATTTCGGTAAACCGAGCATGGAATCGCATTTATTTATTTTTAAGCTAACCCCTTTATTGTTATTTAGCTTGTATCGCCTGGACTATTTTATGGAACTGTACGTTCTGTTTCAGAAATAAAGAACATCGTAACGTGGTAGATGGCTGAAACGAATCGTTCTCTGGTGGCTAATTTTGCGAGCGATCAAAAACCGGTCCCCAGCTCAATTTTCTCGTCACTTTCAAACAACTTTCTTTCAATCTTCAACTCCGAAAGATTTTCCACCCCGCGCGGCTTTAACATACGATCACTGACGGTTTCTATCGACATATTACGCACCTGGAAGGTCGCACGATACTTAATCACTTTATTTTTTATTTATAAACATGAAAAAATACGCGCCTACGCCCGTAGAAATATATGATCGTAACAACGTAAAATATTAAGCGTCTGTCCGTTATTTCTAAACTATCGATCTCTTTATATCCACGTTCTTTTCAAATAGGCCTTCACTGCAATACACATTACATTTATATTTGCAAATTTTTAAATAGACATTATGGTATTACGTAGGTAATGGCTATGGAGTTAATTAATCAAAATCATATACATTGCGTTCGTAAGTAATTAGTAGTAGTAGATATAGGGTCACTTGAGGGTGAGAAAATTCTGATGACCGTGGGAAAATTTGTTGGCAAGCGTCATATTGAGATCAAAGGAGGCCACCAGAGAGGTGTTAGCGTCAAAAGTGACAAATGACATATCAATTACAATCAATTAACAGTCGGCGGGGATCTTTGGCGGCATATATCAAAGGAACCGCTAGATAGGTGTGATAGTTCTCACGGTGGAATTTTTTCGCGACGGTCGAAAACTGTCAATGGGGAGGCTTCAATTTTATTTCATGTATATACAATGGCCGACTTTTCAATGTCTCTCTCCGGTCTATTTTAAGTACAAGGCGGAAGCAATTTCTCTAGTGCTTGTAGTACTACAGTATATAACATCAGTGAAGTCAGTTTACCTCATACTGATATTGCTAAAATGTGTCAAAAAGGCATTAGTTATACCCAAGATTTAGAAGTAGAAAGAAAATATATGAGACATATATGAAAATATATGAGATGCGCGTTACACCAACCAACTTGGCATCATTAAAAGATTAATAAAACTAATAAATTAATTTTAACCACATCCTGACGATTTCAACACAGTTGGTGACACACCCGTCAAGTAATATGTAATCCTTCAGTGTTCGTGGAAAACTAGTCTCGTGTTTTTTGTTGCTACATCGAGGGTTCCAGCACTTTCCCAGAAGAATAAAAATAAAGATGGATGTACAAAGCAAATATAAATTTTTGAATAAAAATTATCCGAATGATGTAATCGGTACAAGAACAAGTTATAAACGAACGTTAAGTAATGAATAAATTCTTAAAAAAAAAAAGGAAAAAAGTTCGCCATCACTGCCCTAGATCATTATCACAGGGTACCCTCGAATGTAAAACAACGAACAATGATCCTAATAATGTTGTTTGCTGTAGCAACGAACACGTATTTATTTTAAAGTTTGGACACAGAGAAATCGAGTTATTTTCCCCAAGCCAGGCTACCCCCGTTGGGACTCGAACCCAAGCATACGTTGACCCTAATACTGAACCCACTACGGCAACCCGGACCACAGTACTAATTATAGTATATTTATGACTAGATATATGAGTTATGGAAATGTTGATGACATAATGGCTAAAATACTTTGGTATATGACGTTAGTTATGTTACTGACATAGATCGTATCGAGAAAGATGTATACCCAACAAAGTTCATTCGGCATTTGTCCTGGATCGGCGTACCGTGTACGGCACTGATAAGAACTAATAAGTTCGAAACAGCTGTATGTCGTTCGGTTCCAATCCGGGACTAATGTAGAATCCTACCTGTAGCGGGTTTTATTTTTTGAAACCTTATCTGATCGGGCAGAAACACGAGAAAGGGGTCGAGAATCGCTTTTAGGTATAATTCAATGCCTGGCGGGGCTTTAGCCTAAGGAGTAGTTGTTTCCTATAGCGATTATGTAATAGCCTTGTTATTCGGGAACTACTTTTATAACCGCTTGGCGGCTTGGTAGTTCTTTTCTCGATTTCCGACTTATATGTTACTGGTTAATGTTATTATGTTAATGTTATTGCAAATATTATTATTCATGAATACCGTATTTGTTATTTCTTTCTGTGTCGTCTTCGAAAATTTATTTCAACAGATTTGCGCGGGTATGTGGTCCGCCTTTTACAATAACAAATAGGTCCATTTCGAGGATCCCCGTTCATATTCTGGAATATTCCTCTAAGTATATACGTAATGTTTGCCGAGATTTATACGTCGCATTATACAGTTAAAACCAATGAAGGTTCGTAAAAAGAAAATGAATTGCAAAAGAATATATAAACGATTCGAAATGAAAAATCGTTAGTATTTTTCATCAGTGCGGATAAAGTAAGAGTAGAATCATAACTCATATTTTCGGCGAGTGCTAGTTTATCTCGGCAAGATGAAACTGACGAATGGATGAAAGAGATGAATGCGATGAACCCGGCTGATTAAGCTATATATTTTACTTAACACGGAAAACCGGAAATCGACATTTCGATCAAATGAAACGTTTATTTGACGTTGCCAACGTCCTCATACGTATATACATACATAGATGCAGGTCCGTATGAAATACGGGGGTGTGTTCTAGAGTTATGTCACTGTCACAGAAGTTCTAAACGTTATTAACCATTAAAATCAGTAACATTACAGTTATGTGATGTACCATTCCGAAGTTCTATATATACAACGCGGAAACCGCTTGAAATAAAACTATTTTGACGTTATTTTAGATATTTATGAGAAACACTCGAAAAGGTAGTTTTTTGTTCGAAGAAGTCTTCTTAAAGGATAAGCATACAGGATGATTCTTGTAAGACCGAGATACACATAGTTTATTTTTATTGGAACACCCCGCATGATTTTATATGGTTGTATTCTCTTTGATGAGCATTTCAGCCACCCATAACACTTATGACCTAATGGGTTGATTAGTTAATTACAGGTATTGAACTGTGAGATTGTCGAAAGACTTTATTTGAACGATATTTTTTGTTTAAATGTATTAAGTTATGTTTTCCTTAACTCCTATGTCACCCTGGGCTGATAAACTAATTTTTTAAGTGGTTTACATAAAAGTATAAACTACCTAAGTGGTTTGGTTCTTGTCAACAAAATTGACAGCACAAGAATTTGGATGATGTTCAAAACCATTGATGTATGTATATTGTAGTAGGAACATGTAAGCCATTGTGAAGAACATAATTAAAGCATCATGAAGCAACTGCAAACGTTCTTAAGGTGTTTGACTGAGACTGCTGTAATTTCTTTATACTTGAGGCATTTGCAGCACCCTAAAGTTGTATACCGTAGGTCCATATTAATTTTAACATTGTCAATTTGTCACTTTACGATAGTTCAGATTTGCGTCCAATTGTCCAATATAGTTCAGATAGTTTTATATTAAGTTGTTTGTTTTTCTCAGCAATACATGTGTTCATTATCGTTGAGACGTCTATGCAGGAACATTCCTAGATGCTTTGCTGTTTTTGACTGTGGTAGTTGTCCATTTATGGAGACACCTGGACATCTACTCTATCGGAGAGTAAATATAATGTGTTGAAATTTACTCTCTTTGCCTTAGGGGTAACACCATTGTAATAAGTTAAAAAAGGTATTTCTTGACAATTTTTTTAGATAGAAGTAAAGATAATAACATAATAATATTTGAAGAAGTTATTAGGCATGTATTTAAGTATAATATAAAATGTATTGATTTTTGTGTCATTAGCGAGTATCTAAATAGAAAATGTTAAATTTTCGACAATCATTTACTACAAACTTCTTAGTTGAATCATCGTTTGAGAATGACAAAAAAATTGTCGAAACTGCAGTCACGTTTCTGTGAAAGTATAGTGGTATAAAACTTAGTAGTTGTTTTGCTCATTTCCGTTGTGAATAAGACAAGTAATAATGGTCCCAGATTTGAGTCTTGAGATACTCCAGAGGACGCTAACAAGGTTTTGGATTTGAAGCCATTATATGAAACAAATAATGTACGTCTGGATAGGTACGATTTGATAAAGCGAGGATTATTATTACTGAATCCATATAATTCTAATGAAAATTAATATGTTTTGATTCATTTTGTCAAAGGCCTCCAAGAAATCAGTATACACCACATCCACTCGGCCTTTATTAATATAATCTCCTCGTGATGAAGTAAATTTGGTTAGCGAAATACCTGTCGGATACGGTATAATATTGGGTGTTTACGAAAACTCACAGATTTTTATTATGGTCGCGCGCATTACAATAATAATACAATTTTAGGCAGGGGAATGTATTCATTACATTTCGTTTTAACAACTCGAAATGTCGCTTATAAATATTCCAGGTACGTTACGTAAAATACACAAACCTGGCAATCTTAATATACCGTTGGGAAAACGGTCTTCCAGCGGATAGAAAGGATGAAAGTTCGCCGGAAGTTGTGTTGATTTTATGTTGCTTTACCTCATGAAAGTTAGACGACAGTGCTCAAGATGGTTTTGTCGATCTTCTTAATAAACATTATTACGGAAGATCAAAAAGAGATACGTGACAATTCAGGAAACTATCGAGGTGAAGCGATCTATAAATATAGACGTTTTGTCTGCCGTTTCCTTTTATTCCCGTCACATTATACAGGATTTGGCACAAATTGCGTTTTAATTCCACATTGTTAGCAATTGCTAATAAAATTGGTAGATCAAATAAACATTGTTACGTGATAAGAATAATCAGTATGCATACAATATTATTTTATAAATAATATAATAATAATTCTAGCTTATGCGGTGCATATATCTTTGCAATTAGTAATATGTTTTGGTATTAGTAATGCATAAGTTAATTCACAGGTCAACATGAATTTTAACTTTGATAAGAGGATATGAAATTTCGATAGATTGATCGACAGTTCGACGAAAGAATTATATTTTGCCTGAAAAAGTTTGCTTTTGTATTCAGGAGAACGGTTGAACAGTATTTTAGAAAATTCATAGTTTAAGTTTTTATTTATTGATAAATCGAAACAAATATATTTATATATGATTTTTATCAACTTTTACTATCATATCAAATTACAAAATAGTGGAAAAAAGTTTAAAAGCGAACCCTTTTACTTTCTCTTTCATGTTCATAAGTACTTTCTCTCGCTAAACCCCAAATGTAGTCCCCATCATATTTTCGTTGTATTGGCCCTGATAACGTTGTTCGAAGTTCATGATATCTTGAAGAAAACGTTCTCCTTGTTCTTCTGAGTACGCCCCCATGTTGTTTTTAAATTTATTTAAATGAGCATGCAGCATATGTACTTTTAGAGACATTTTGCAACCCATGGTTTTGAAGTTTTCTAACATGTTTTCAACTAGCTTTTGGTAATTTTCAACTTTATTCCCTAAAAAACAGAGACTACTGCTTTAAAACTATTCCAACTTTTTTTTTGTGCACTAGTAAGTAATTTGAACTGGTAAAATACATATACGAAACGGGCGAGATGCCGGAGGATTATAAAAGGAACATTATCGTTACTATACCGAAAAAGAGAGGAGCCGACAAATGCGAGAACTTTAGAACGCTTAGCCTAACTTCCCACGCGTCAAAAATCTTAACCAGAATAGTGCAGAAGAGGATGGAAAATAGAGCGGAGGAAATACTAGGAAAAGACCAATTCGGGTTTAGGCGAAATAGGGGAACTCGCGAAGCTATTTTGGCGCTAAGAGTAATGTTAGAAAAAACAACAGAAAAAGGAAAGAACGCTTATATAGGATTTGTAGATTTAGAAAAAGCTTTTGATAACGTAAGATGGGAAGAAATGTTCGAGATACTAAAGAGCGCGGAAATGAAGTATAGAGATAGGAGAGTAGTACACAATCTATACAAAGAGCAAACTGCTGTTATAGAAGTAGAAGGGGAAAAAAGGGAAGTAGGTATTAGGAAAGGAGTAAGACAAGGATGTACGCTATCACCACTAATTTTTAATCTGCACATCGAAGAGGCGATTAATGTGGTAAAAGATGTGGTAAAAAAGTGTGGATTTCGGGCTTAAAGTACAGGGACAGAAACTAAAAATGCTGAGATTCGCGGATGATATAGCAGTATTAGCATCTAGTAAGGAGGAATTAGAATCGGCATTGAACGAAATGGAGGCAGTGTTGACAGAGGAATACGGAATGAGGGTGAATAAAAACAAAACTAAAGTGTTAGTGTGCAGAGGGCGCGAGAGCAGAGCAAAAACGAAAGTACAAATTAATAATGAAAGATTGGAGGAAGTTAAAGATTTCACTTATTTAGGAAGTAAAATAAATTGGGATGGAAGAAGCGATAAAGACATAAAACAAAGAATAGCGCAGGGTCGAGTAGCTTTTAACAAAAAGAAAGCACTTTTATGCTCGGGGGTAATAAACTTAGAAACAAAGGAAGAGATTTTTGAAAACATATGTATGGAGCACGGCACTATACGGCTGCGAAACCTGGACGGTAGGGGAAGCAAGTAGGAAGAAATTAGAAGCTTTTGAGATGTGGTGTTACCGAAGAATGATGAAAATACCATGGACTGATAGGGTTAGAAACGAAGAAGTATTGGAGAAAGTCGGCGAGAAAAGAAGTATGTGGAAAAACTTAAAGAAGAGAAGAGATAGAATGGTAGGCCACTTGCTGAGACATGGGGGAATAGTCCGCGATATTTTGGAGGCAGAAATAGGAGTGAAGAAAGGCAGAGGTAGGCCTAGATTAGACTACTGCTCGCAAATAGTAAGGGATGTAGGTTGTAGCACAATTAGCGAAATGCGTAGGTTAGCACAAGATAGGAGAAGCTGGAGGTTAGCGTCCAACCAGTCTTAGGACTGATGACCTAATGATGATGAGTAAGTAATTTTGAAAATTCTTCACTGGCAAAATTTTTTTTTATTTGTCGACCAACAAAAATTCCAGCTTTAACCTTTGCTTCTGACAACTTTAGAAAAAAGTTTTTTGAAAATATAAAAGCTTCAGATTTTTGATCTAGCTTTTTACGAATTGTTCGTAAGCCCTAACTTGATGTGTAAAGGCGGCATTAATACATTTTCAGGTTCAGCAATAGGTTCACATTTAACGTTTTGTTTTCCAACACTAAATTCCGTTCTTAGTGGCCATGAATAAGTACTACCCAATACAATACACATAATCTACTACCCAAGAATAAGTCATTAACGTGGTCTATTGGCTCTCGCCAAATTCTTGGCACTGCGAATTTCATGCTCCATTTCTCACCTCGATACCAACCTGAAATAAATAACGATAAAAATAAACATACTCATATTTTTGATGTGGATATGTCTATATCTTCGTTTGTAATAGGAGTCATTTCGATTTTTTTACTAAAAATTATATACCTTTTTTTCTTTTTCTTGCAATTGCAAAAAACATTCCTTGCAATTACTACAAACAATATGTGGAGCCCAGGGCTTATCTAGACTCCGAACAGGGCAGTTGAAATAGGCTTCACAAAGCTTTTCACATGCGTTTAAATAAAATTTTATATCTCGTACTTTAATAAATGTACCACATATATAACAAAATGCATCAGTATCATATTTACACCTTCTCGACGACATTTTAACCTCTTTGAGTCTTTTACAAAACAGTCAATTGTTGTTTATCACTTAAGTGACATCTACAGACGCTGTGTGAAAGTTACGAGCCCTTTATTTTTTGGAGGTATTTTCAAATGTACCAGAACTAGAGTTGTAGAGTTGTGATTAGTGATACATATTTGATACCCTAGAGTATCGAGTATGTGCGAAATATCATGAATTCAAATGTGAATGATTTAAATTAATATTCTCTGTTGTAAATACTTAATATGTATATCGCTATTTGTATAATCGGCGTGTAAAATTATAAACCACTGTATACTTTATAATGATTTAATTGTTTAATGTGTACGTAGAACCGAAGTAACTTGGTTGCGATGGCTCATAAAATTGCCAGAACGACTTTGCTATACCGTTAGGCGTGGGACAAGATGTCTGCGAAACTCATGGTTCGCACTTTAAAGAACTCTTAAATTAAGTGAACGTATTAAAGCGCCCCCAAACAGTCAGACTCGATGGTAATCAATTTCTTACTGGGTTAGTTACAGGCCAGTCGTTCATTTCAAATTATTGGTACGTCGACGTATTTTCTGTGTTATCGTGCAAAGATATCTACGAGGTCTACTTACGAGTAGAACTGGTAAATAGTTATCCAATTACATAGAGGTATTTTCCCCTTTAAGTTTTGTAAACGCTTAATTTTTTTTATTAATTCTTCGGACTGTATCGTAAATCGGTAAGAAGACAATATGTATGTACAGATATTCATTTCATTATGCTGTATTATATAGACGGTGGCTCATTTAAACCGAAACACCTAGAATAACTGTTGAAATAAATGGTTCATAGGAATATGCCTAACGCAACAATGTTTGCCGTGACCTAGGCTGTTCAACATTACCAGGTTTAGTGGTAATGAACTTGAACATGAACTTTTAATCGTAAGTTCGTCAGATCTGGTTCTCTAGCCAGCCATTCTTATTTATTGGATCTCTTCGTCCGATTCATCCCGCAGGAAATCTCTGGTCCAAAATTTCCCTTACTTCCATATCATAATGTGAAGGAGCCCCATCCTGTTGGAGATACAACCCATTCTCATGTAGATTATCATCGTCTTCTGATATATAGGTGATAATGAGTTCTATAATATTATTTAACAAATCAGTTCTCGTGATATGGCCGCTCAGAATACTCTGGTCATTGCGTATGATGTTCCCTGTAAAGATCAGTGTTTTGGTCATATCAATACACGAGAAAGGGATCGAGGATCGCTTCTGGGTATAATTCAATGCCTGGCGGGGCTTTAGCCCGAGGAGTAGTTGTTTCCTAGAGCGATTATGTAATAGCTTTGCTATTCGGGAACTACTTTGATAACCGCTTGGCGACTTGATGGTTCCTTTCTCGATTTCCGACTTATATGTTACTGACAGAGATCGTATCGATAAAGATGTATACGCCATAAAATTCATTCGGCATTTGTCCTGAATCGGCGTACCGTGTACGGCACTGATGAGAACTAACAAGTTCGAAACAGCAGTATGTCGTTCGGTTCCGATCCGGGACAAATGTCGAATCCTACCTGTGGCGGGTTTCATTTTTTGAAACCTTATCTGATCGTGCAGAAACACGAGAAAGGGGTCGAGGATCGCTTCTAGGTATAATTCAATGCCTGGCGGGGCTTTAGCCCGAGGAGTAGTTGTTTCCTAGAGCGATTATGTAATAGCTTTGCTATTCGGGAACTACTTTGATAACCGCTTGGCGGCTTGGTGGTTCCTTTCTCGATTTCCGACTTATATGTTACTGACATATCAATACCTGCACTTGTCTCTTGACAGCTCCCGTTATATAAAACGTACTCGTATCTGAAATATAGCTGGTATACACCAAATACGGTCAGGCATAATCTCAAAATTGTGAACGATGGTGTCGATCATCCTCATTTATCTCATGTAAGAAGCTAATTTTATAGGGATTAAGTCTGGCAAGTTTAAGGACTCCATGAACGGAACACCCAGGTACTCCAGATTCTTGAACTAGCTGTCTATTACATACCTTTAAACCCAAACACACCGACTTGACCAGCCTCTTTGTGTACGGTGTATATGCGTTTATGTTTTCTATTTGAAACTGAACCATTTTTTTCATCAGTTCCATTGTGTACTTGTGTTGACTTTTTTTAAAAGTGTGATAAAAAGATCTGAAAAATGTTCCTGCATTTAAATATAAATATTAACAAGACACGTTTATCGTAGATGTAGTAAATTGTTATCGTGTCTTGTTTATACCTAAATATAAATAACATTGACTATCTATTTCTTACCGTAATATTAAAAATAATACTGTTTGAAATCTATTTTTGTCACACATCATCAACAGACAAACGGCGCTTGTAATATATTTTGAAAGCCTACAATAAACAATATTATTTTTAGAACAGGAGTGCACAATAAGTCCAGCAATATATATGTAAATAATTTAAGTAGAGGTACCGTTGAGAGAAAATGTACTGACACGCTTTTTATGCCTCCCTGAAATAAAATCAATATTGAATTAATTTTTGAGTGATTTATTCTCTTGGTCAATAGACAGTGCAAACATATCGGGACGAGAAGCTTAAGCAATTTTACAATTAATTCATGTTTGTATTTCAGGGGAGTATATCGAAGGTGATTCTCTTTCATTGGTATCTATTTCAATTATGATTTACTTCGTGATCATAATTGTCAATATGGTAGTAGTTAGTCCTATTAACATTCCACTTTTATTGATCATAATATTTACCTCGCCTTCACTTACCAAAAAGACCTGTAAACCAAAAAAAAAAAAAGAATGAATTATATGAGACCACAAAGGACATCGTTAAGGAGCATATGAATGAACTACATTTTCATATTAAATTGGAAAATACGCTGAACTAACTTCTCGCCTTAATTAACCAAACGCAGCAGATTGTATTGATGAAGAAAAGTGTGCCGGGATACTAGAAGAAGGTAGATCGTGGACAATAGAAGAATGTTACATCGATCTATAATGTAAGCAACGTGTTGTCAACTATTGGAAAATGTGAAGAAAATGCTTTTATGTCTAAATATTGTGCAAAGCAATGTAGAAGAGTAAAATCAATGCGTCAACCATATCATTAGAATAGACCAATTGCAAATGGGACATACAAGAGCAGAAAAACTTATTGAAAATGAAACCTAAATTTTTATCATCGTTATAGTCAAATCGTCAATTAATTCACGATAGAAATTTGAAATGTTGGACAATTAATAGACAAAAGTTCATACCTCAAGCTTAAAAAACCAACTTATCTTGAAGTGTTAGATAATACCCTTTGTGTTAGATAATATTTATAGGGATCGTTCGTGAGTTGTTTCAGTTAACGTTTCATTAGTAGACTGGCGTGACGGGGGTGAGGGGCAGTTCTTTATTATGATTTACATTTAGTCTGTAGCATTTCCTTGAAACTGTTACTCTACAACGCAGTCTTTGTCTGGATAGTATCAGTGAAAGGAAATGCGGTGTACTGAATCAAGAAGGCGTCGAACAAAAGCTGGCTATGAGCGACTGTACTAACCGAAGATTCTCTGCCTTCCTGCCATCAAATCCTTATCAAGTATGCACCATCTCTTGGTTTTTGTACAGTCATTTGTCTTAATTCTTGTGACCGGGACGGATAAGGGCGGAGAGACGTTAGACGTTCCTAGGCAACGGCATTAAGCCCAACAACGTATATTTGGCAGTTAGTAATGACAATATGCGCTAAGTACGAGTATAATGATCCTCGAATGCCGCAACGACGGGCCCACGGAGAAATAATACAGCTTAATCTGGACCTAACGATTGTAGAAGTTACAGTTATATTGCGCGTTTCGTTTCCGAGCGCCCAGGGTGCTTTCCCCGACGTTTCGGCCATTACCGGTGACTTCCTCAGTTTAATGTACAAATACGGACACAAATATTCGCATATTTACCGGGCAGACTGTTAAAATAATTGGCTTTAATATACAATGGCCTATATAATTTTCAGTTCATTCTAAGTCAGTCCAAATAGTCAGTAGACTAAATAATTTAAAATATATTTGGGTTTTTGGTTAATTGTGCTAGTTAGAGGCCTCCAAGGTAGATATAGTGTTATTGTCATACATCTGATAGCAGATTTGATAATAGATCGCAGCAGTTCAAGAAGGGCGAAGACTTTACCACCATAGTACAAAAAGCCGCATGGGAATCCACACCAACTGCACCACGAATGTAAAACATATAAATTGTCCGCGCAACATCAGAGGAAAAATCGCCAAAAGAGACACCTACGAAAAATTTGGCAAAATTCAAAACATCTTGCTGACAAACTGAATTATAGCCGTACGACAACTAAAAGAATTCCTAACCAAATTCAAGAATGCTGCTTCAGAGAATACCTTGAAAAATTGTCACCAGACAAAATTTCAGATTATGCACTTTGGAAAGCTACTAGCAAACTAAAATAGACTAGAGAACATATACCACCTATTAGGAAAAAGGCGATGAAAGTTGGGCAAATACAGATAAGGAAAAAGCACATACGTTTGACAAGTACATAGACGTAGAGTACATAGTCTATGTACTCAACATCTGAAGAAGTCACTGTGTTGGCGAAACAATCGTTATGTTTAACAAATAAAAAATGAAAATCTAACCAGCAAAGGTTTTAATTTTGTACCATTTATGTATTTGGTTGTCCTGTCTTTATGATCAAATTATATACACATAATAAGTAAAAGCTCCAGGCACAGCTCCATCTGAGAGGTACCGGTGAAGTAATTGATCAAAAAAATATATATACAACACATTTTTATTTCAGTGGTAACGGCTTGTCATAATTTAACATCATATGTTACACATTTCAATACGTATAATAACGCGCAGACGAGATGACGCATTTTAGTTCAACTAACGCTTTCTTCCCGCCTTTCCAAAAAATACGAACAGCGTGATTTCGCCTAGACTTGGATGAATAATACGCCCCCGATCAGGATAACCCTCATTTATTCTGGGAAATGATTCATTACATGCACAGGCATTAATTTACCTCAATGGATTGTTTAAATCTTGTTGTGCAATTACTCATCAATCTCTCCATTCATCATAATGGCTTAAGTGGTCTTCCAAAAAATGTCATAAAAGTTTTTTACATGACACGTCCATTACACGTTTTCGTACTTTTTATAGGCATTTTAAAATATCGATAATGGCGATTCCTTCCATCCCTTTAATGAAACTATTTCAACTATGAGTCACTTCCGCTGATATCGGAAGTAGCACTGTCTTTTTTATTTTAGGTAGAAAGTGTTTTTCCGCATTTTAAATTTCATTACATTTTTGAACGATTTTGTGTTGTCTGATAAAAGTCCAATAAGCCTTAAGGTAAACCTAAAATATTATTAAAAAATGTAATTAACTATCAAAGATTTTTAAGGCTCTTAAACGATGTTTTTAATAACCTTTTCTACTGTACTTAACCTACTGTACTTAGCAGCAATGTTTTGCTAGATTATAAAGAAATTTTTGTTAATGTTAAAACAAATCCCTGTTTCACAGGGATTATCTAGAAATTCCAAATACCAATACGTACAAATACTGAATGTCTCTACTTTATCTAGCATATACATTTAATCGGTATCTACACTAATGGCAAGTTTCGGTAGCATGCTTCTTATACTGATAAAAGTTTAGATTTTATGTGTTTGAAACAAAAATATTCACGACAGTAAAAGTGTAAACTTATTTTATTAAAAGAAACATCAAATTTTATCAGTCAGCAAGTGACAAAGAAGGACCCGTAGAGTGTCACTAAAGTAAGCAAACCCTAGTCTACTTGATATAAAAATTTCTCCTTTGTTTGGATATATTTTTACACCAAGCTATTCTCAACTGAAAATGTGAAACCCTGAAACAATTTATATAAGAGACAACAAAACTCCTCGCCTGAGCTTGCATAGTGTCTGCGAGCCCCTTAGCATACAAGCCGCTAGAAAAGAAGGCGAGCCGGTGCGTCGCTCATCCAAGTGATGGACGCTACGGCAGTTGCTTAACATTAATGTCGATGTTATGAAGGGGATATTTTAGATCGAGGGTCTATGTGTCAAATTCAGAATACAGTCGATATAGGTAACTCTAAAACTAAATAAAAGTATCGCAAAATAACAAAATCGGAGCATTTTTTGCGGAAGCCTGTAAAAAGTCTAAAGGGAAAAGTAATTATGCCAAATGTACTAACTAAACTTTAAAGTTTCAGCCAATGAAGTGAATAGGTAATATTTAGGTTTCTCGACAGCTGTTTTTCTGAACTTTTGGTTAATATCTGATTAACTTTCCCTGCACCTTTCACAGTGTGCCATTCGGCAAGTGTGTATCGTTACAGGCTTCCCGATACTTTGTAAGAAACTTTTTTCGCATCGCTTCTCAACGCTTCTCAACTCATTTCCGTCGCTTCCTATTTTACTATGCACTTTAATCAGTCCCCAATGGATGCATTAAAACGTCACTCGATTTGTGGATGTTTGAATGCATTTGAATGTAAAGTGAACGATCTGTCATGTCATCTTAATCACGTGGTTTTATTTCGATGTCCCTCTGAATGACAAATGAGACGTATGTAGTCCCCTGGATGGAATTTCAAGTTTTCAGTGCTGGATATAAACGAGCAATTAATACTAGGTCTACAACATACACATTTCGGGATCTGCATAAATTAAATTCGTGCTGAATTTACTTGCCACAGTTGACGTATTTGGAAGTTAAAATGGTCCGTCAACTTCCGTTATACTGTTTAAAATTACTTTGGAAATTGTGTTTCCGATTTACAGATACGAGGGTCGTCTGAAAAGTTTCCGACCTCAATATGAAGATGAGAGCACTCGTCAACAAAAGCCAGGGAATGTGTTTGCGCATCTTTTGAAAGGTATTCACCAAAGTATCAGCCATTTTGGACTCGCAGCTCTTGTTTGACAATCGTTTTAGTGATACGATGTGAGTGTTTTTATGAAAATGGAAAATATCGAATATCGAGCTGTCATTAAATGTTTGTTTTTGAAAGGCAATACGCCTGCGCAAATCAGAGAGGAGTTAGACTCTGTGTACGGGGATTCTGCGCCATCATTTACCACCGTGAAATGTTGGGCAGCTGAAATAATACCCGCTAGGAAGACGATAAAGATTTAGGACGTCCAAGAACTGCAACCACTGACGATAACGTCGCTCAAGTTCACCAAATGATGCTAGACAATCGTCGAATTAAAGTGAAACAGATAGCAGAGTCTATGAATATGTCCAAAGAACGTGTTTGTCACATGTTGGATCAATATTTAGACATGAGAAAACTGTACGCGCGTTAGTTGGCGCGTTTACTGTTCGAATGAACATTTTCAACACTCTGTTGACGCAGTTTAGGTGCAATAAATCAGAGTTTTGGCGCCGATTAACTACTGTAGATGAAACTTAGATACACCATTATACCCCAGAAGCAAAATACAGCCAAAAACAATGGACTGTGAGTCGGCTACAAAAAAAAGCAAAAACTGTTATTTCAGCTGGGAAAGTGATAGCGACTGTTTTTTGTAATAATCACGGAGTTATCTTAATCGGTTATATTCAAAAAGGAAATGCCATTACAGGGGCATACTACGCATCATTACTTAACAAGCTGAAGGCAGAAATTGCGAAAAAATTGCCACATTTGTAGAAAAAAATTTGTTTTGTCAAGACAATGCGCCGTCTCACACCTTACCGGCAGCAGTGGCGAAAATCCACGAATTACGGTTTGAACTGCTTGACCACCCTCCTCACTTGCCAGATCTAGCCCCAAGCGACTTTTTCTGTTCCCTAAGGTAAGAGTTGCGCTCGAAGGACAGAGATTTTCGTCAAGGCACCACCCTCGTAAACAATTATTTTGCAGAGGAAGACACCGAGTACTATTAAAGAGATGAGAGCATCGCTGGGAGAAGTGTGCAGACTTACAAGGGGACTATGTAGAAAAATAAAAATAAATTTGAAGAAAAAACGTCTTGTATCTTTGTTAGGTCGGAAACTTTTCAAACTACCCTCGTACTACTCGTACTAGAATGACCTGCAATCTCGTTTAGTAATCCAAAGAATACAAAAAATAGTCCAGTATTCCATACATTAACGTTGAAATTAAACACTTTAGTTTTATTAATTAGTAAATGAAAAAGGCGGGAATTACGTACATTACAAAGGAAATTAACAGCGAGGACATGGAGAATGGTGGGTGCGTCATAAATTAAGACATACTGCGCTAAAACAAATTAATTATTAAATAAAATGTAGACATATATACACGCTCGTACTTGAATTTGCTTTTAAAATGTGAAAAGCCAAGCTGGTGCTAATACGCTTGTGCAACAAGGTCATACTGGTGACTCGGATAGTAAATTAATAATTTAAATTGCCCGGTTTTCTAGCTCTACATATTAATTAATTAATTAATTAATTAACGTTTGTTTACCACTATGGCGTAAATTGTAATTTTTGTTATTGTTCCAGGTCCCATGACGATGCGGCATCCTTGCCATGGAGGATGATAAAGTCCATTCCATGCGGTGGCGAGCATTACCAACTATATTGGTCTTGGTCATGATGAGTTCCAGTGGTGACGGAGCGATTTGTCCAGCTGCGTGTCGATGCGAAAACGATATTTTAAAAGCGTCTTGCGTTACGGCTTCCCTCGAATTCGTTCCCATCCAGCTTAATCCAGAGCTACACGAATTAGATATTTCCAATAATAAGATCGTCCATATTCATTTCTCGTTTCCGTTCTACGAGAACCTTCTGAGCCTGAATCTGTCACACAACAGAATCAAAACTTTGGGAAATTCTAATTTCAATTCGCAAAAGAATTTGACGCGCCTGGACTTGAGCAGCAACCAAATCGAGAACCTTACCAAAGATTCGTTAAAGGGGCTTAAGGCCTTAACATATTTAGATCTGAATAACAATAGCTTGGAGGAAATAAATGCAGCATCATTCCGAGAATTACATTCCTTGTTGATCCTGAAACTTTGCGGCAACAGGCTCGTCCATCTGGAGGAAGGCTTATTCCGATCATGCAAAAACTTGAAAGAGTTATATTTGAACGATAACCAGTTTCTAGAGTTACCCACCACTGCGTTAGTTGGCACCGTACGTTTGCGGTATTTAGCTTTGTCTCGTAATCTGATTTTATCAGTTGAAGACGGCGATATGCCGAATTTGCCGGAGCTTCAGACGCTGTTGCTCGATAGCAACGTAATAGCAGAGATCCACCCTGATGGTTTGTCTAGCCTGGTAGCTCTCAGTCATCTTGATTTAAGCGATAACAACATAACAGCAATGCCAACAGTACCCCTAGCTAAACTCTCGAGTTTATCCACGCTTAGACTTAGCGGAAACTTCATCAGTCATATACTACCCGTTGCCTTTAGGGGCCTTTTTCATCTACGTGTTCTCAAGATTGATCGTCTGGAGACTCTTAAGCTAATCGACGCTAGGGCATTCGTGGACAATATTAATCTTGAAAAGATTCACATGGATTATAACGTCGGGATAGATGAACTTCCGACGAGATTATTTCACGGAAATCCCAAAGTTAAATACATCTCGGTAAGATACAACAGCTTGCAGACTCTCGAGGCGATCCACTTTCCTTTGGACCAGCTGCACGAGCTGAGGGTCGGAGGAAATCCATTGAACTGTAACTGCTCCTTAAATTGGTTATGGCAACTGATTCAAGAACATAAATCGAGGTCACTGAGAGTAAACGGAACAAATTTCGATAAGAAACAGAAACATATTGGAGTTGATTTAACATTAGATGTGAAAGACATCTCATGCATCGGACCCGAAGATTTGAATGGCGAGTTATTGGCAGATGCAACGAAAAGTCAGATGGATTGTTCTGTAAGCTGGATGGCAGCTGTATCTGTAACAGTTACCGTAACTTTTATCCTTCTGGTTATTGGAGGAGTTTTATATTGGGCCCCCAAGCGCAGATCTCGGTCTAGCAAAAAGGAAATATCGGAAATAGAGGAAACCATCCGAAGAAATATGCCGCCACCTACACCACCCAGGAAGAATGAACCCTACGATACAGTGCAAGTGGAAAAGTATATTCTACCGCCTCCTATGATGATACAGAATGATTACAGGTCCCTGCCGTCTTGGGACCCGTATGGTGCAAGTACAGTGAATATATACGAACAGCTGAACGATCACAGAGATAGGCCTCACATCGTTTACGTATAAAATAGAATAAGGGTTGTCAAGGGTTCTTCCTCATACATAGGGTACCAGCTAATTAGGGATGTACCCCGTTATGAATATGTTTATATTTTGTAAAAATATTTATGTAACATACATTTTCACAAGTTATATAAAGGAATATACGTTCTTGTGTAGCTCAAGATTGGTAAAAACACATGATACAGACGAGAAGACTGATTCGTTTTAATCTGTTTTGCTACCTACTCAAGATGTGTCAAATAGCTTTAAAAATTTTAAAAGGCCGCTTAAACAACGGCCTTTCATGAAGAATTTGCCATTTGACCTCGAACGAGTTTTCCGAAACTGTATTTTGAAGGGTCAAATAAGACGAAGAATGGTTTGAATTTTGTTTTTTTTTTTCGTAGAAAAAAAGGTTCGGATATTTGCGCCCACATTGTGGAATGAAAGCACATACCGATGCCAATAGATTTACTGTATAAGTAAGAATCTCCTTAATGGTTAGTGTATCTGTTCAACGTTAAACACATACGTATATACAGGGTGATGAATCTCAACCTCTAATGTAAACCTATTTAAAGAATAATATTTTTAAGTACGCTAGGTTAATTTAAATGTAATTATAAATAAACAGTTTATTATTTCTAGTATGATGTAAATTATTAGAGATCAGCAACTTCTCACGGGGAAACACCTGTTAATTATTCAGATGTGGATAATGAATGTAGTGCTTTCAATTTAATCCGGGGTAAAAGTGAGCTCAAATAATGATTGAAATGTGATAATTGTAATTATTTTCTTTTTCTTCAAGGGGCAAGGCCAATATTCTCCAAAAGGTGATGCACACTATCCCCAATTAACACACTTTTCTATCGTGATACGATATAATGCAAAATTTCATAAATTCAACGGCATCTATTTGTTGTGATAATATTCTTCAGTGGCAGACTGAAGTGACATGGATATTCAATATCGGAATTTAAGGCATTTCAACCCATGTTCGTTGTCGAACATAAGGTAGTCTACAGCGAACATTACTAAACAAAAATATACCTTTCAAAAGTATTATTTTACTAGCGTTATAATCTTTAGCTGTTAATAAGTCACTCAATGTCTGTGTAATCTCGTACCTATTATAAATATTCTACTTTATAAATACAAATTAATAAGAATGGAATGTTCCGTTTTCAAATAATCCTATCCGGAGGCGACAAATATAATACAGAAGATTCTATGTCGAATATTTCAGAAGACACAACGTGTTTCTCTGATAAGTAGTCTCGGAGAAGTATTATTTAACGTACTTTTCACCTACGAGGGGCACTGTCTACATTTTCAGCCTAATAATAAAAAAAACATTGTTATTGAAAATTACTATATCGTTCTTCAAAATATTCTCCTTCATGATCATTTGCCAAAGCATTTTCTTCCATTCCGCTTGAGATATTTCCAAAACATGGGTTTTTGAACGCATAAACGGTTTCTTCTGCCGAAAAAAATCATTGTCCACGTAATTTATTTTTAACGTTCGGGAACAAAAAAAAGTCATTGGGTGCCAAATCAGGACTGTACGGCGGATGACCCATTAATTCGATTTTTTGAGTGTTCAAACATTCCGTTGTTAGACGAGATGTGTGAGACCTCGCGTTGTCATGATGAAGAATGATCCGACGGCGCTTGTTTGTTTTCCTTATTTCATCGACGAGTTTCGGCAAACAAATGAAACAATTCAGAATTGATTATTTTACGTTCCTCTAAAGGCACTGTTGCCACGTGATCAATTTTTCCAAAAAAACAGCCGACCATTTGTTTCGAAGTGCTTCGAGTGCGAACAACTTTTGTTGGCTTTGGTTCATCTTGAAACACCCATACAGTCGACTGCTGTTTACTTTCCGGCTCATGCGCGTAGATCCATGATTCGTCACCTCTTACAATGTTATATATGTCTTTTGAAGTACAGCCATTGTATTTTTTGAGCATTTGTTTGCACCAATCGACACGAGCATCTTTTTGAGATTTTTTCAAATTATGTGAGGTCCAACGAGAACAACTACATCTTTTACAGCTAAATGATTATGCATTATTTTATATAGGTATGCTAGTCGAACTAATGCCTAAGATTGCCTCAATCTCACAGTATGTCACATGACGATCTTGCATTATCAGTTTTTGCACAGCATCGATGTTTTCTAGTACAACAACTGATTTTAGACGAACTTCACGACTTTCGGCTGTAAGAGATTGGCGGCCACGATTAAACTCGTTATACCAGCGTTTCACAGTGGCAAAGGATAGAGTTTTATCACCAAAAGTGGAAGTAAGCTGATCAATGCACCCTTGTTTTGATAATCCACATCGAGAGTCGTAATAAATCGTTGCACGAACATTTTCCATTAATTAATTCCATTTTTTCGCTGAGATACAATTTTCAAATCACTGTAAACCACACAGATCGCGCTTAAATGATAAAATGTTCTGAAGAAGGTCATGGTCAAAAATGTCAAACTTTCCATTGGAAACGTCTGACAACACTTAGTGTTGCTAATGCTCAAAATATAAATAGTGTCCCTCGTATTTTTATTTTTTTCCAAGTTTTATTCGTCCCGATACCGCGTCGCGCTGATGAGGATCAATAGTTCCAAAACGGCGATGTCTAACAGATTGTGTGCTGCTTTATTTTACGGCATTGGTGGGATTTTTGTATTGAATTAATTTACCTTAATTTTAATAAAACGACAGTTACAGACCCTGAACCTTTCGATTCGTAGACATTTTTCTAATTTGATTACTGTGTTTATAAAATCTGGATGTAACTAAATCGGTTCTGTATTGGTATGTTAAATTGCCGTCGATTGGGGGTTGAGGAATTGTAGGGGTTGTCAGGTTTGTTACATATTCTAATATGAGGGTGGATAATTATCCGTTTCATTTTATCTAAAACCAAATTTGTGAGAGAATAGTATTTGTGACTTACGGCACGTGTTTTTTTCTCAGGAAATGCGGGGATTTATTTGGATTATAATATAGGATTGGGCAATAGAAAAGAATGAAACTGCTGCCAATCTATAAGCCGCCACGGTTGCGGCGAAATATACTTTGAAGAATGAAGGGGTGCTTTTTGGGGGTTAGATTTGTTGCCAACAGCAACGAATCTGAGCTTAATCTTATTCAAAACGTGATATTTGCGGAAGTTTCATTGTTTTCTTTTTAATTATTCAACATAATTTGATTTAATTTATTCACTAGTGGCAGAGCGTTAAACAGTATTCAATATTTGTATAAAACTCATCATCAGGGACGTAGCGTGAGAAAAGAATCTAGGGATGTGATAAAAATTTTATAAGGGGAAGAGGTATAGTCAGATGTATGGTAGGCCATATGAAAATGGTAAAAATAAAAAAAGACACTAACCAAAAAATATTATGCCGAGGTATACATTCTAATTTTTAAAATGAAGATCAATCCTTCGGTTTTTGTTTGTCCAGCGAAAACGTCTATCACTGTTTTTTCATATGTTGGAGGCGATCTCATATCTTCTAACAAGGCACTTTCAATATTTATTAATGCTAAAGCTGACAGTCTTTCTTGCTTTTAAGAATTTCGCAGATAAGACTTTATTCTATTTAAACATGAAAATGATCTTTCCGCGGAACTGCTTGTGGCAGGACTAATCAAAATTAAACGACACAATTTTGATGGCTCCGAGAAAACAGAAGATAATTGAAGGGACATAATATATTGGTGGAGCTCAAACACAGTGCTCTTTTTCACATCGGGATCACTATAAATCACTGAAAGTCGTAAATCACTGATTTGCGTCAAAGAATGTTCCATATGTACCTATCTACTAATGAAGAAAAAAGTTCGTCAGAAAAACATTTCACGAATGAAGTAAATTGTGTGGAATCTAGATTTAAGAATTTCAGTTTATAAATTTCACTAAACCGTTCACTAATGTTCAAAGTGATAACGTCCAAAATTTCATAAAACAATCGTGCGTAGGTACTTTTCTTATCTCCTTCAGGAATTAAATCCAAACGCATTCTTCTACTTGGTGATTGATTTTCTAACAAAAATCTGTCCATACGGTTCCAAATGTCACTAAACTCGTTTCTCATTTTTTGAATATGTGATTTGAAATCGGCGATCTTTTTATTGCAGTAACTAGCATCTGATATGTTTGTCTGTAGAATTTTAAACAGACTGTCGGAATGTAGGAATATTGCAGAAAACACTTCTAAGAAAATATTAAAATCAAATCCGCGCAATAAAGTTAAAAGGCCTCTAGTATAAATAACGGTTTCTGGATCCCATTCCTTATTTTCATTTTCCACGATTACCTGAAACAGCGCTTCCAAATCTTCCTTATGTTATGGCGACAGTCGCCAAGATGCGTTCACATAATCGCATAACTGAGTCTGGAAATAACAACAACACCCACTCGAGGTTCCACTGTTGGCTGCGTAAGATCACTGACCTTTTCGGCCATCTAACGTGTAGCTTGGTTGTAACGTGGACCATCGCATTTCAGCACTGCAGCAAGTAACGCGGGAGTCCAATAATTTCGGGCGCCTTCACGGCCGATTTGAAATAAAAAAGTTGATGGTAGCGTTTAAAGTAAATAATGTATGTTTGCGGTCGGTTTAAAATAGTTAAAAAATTATAATAATTGCATAAATCGATTGAACTTTTAAATAACACTAATTTGCTAATTTTTTAAGGGATGCGACGCATCACTCGCATCCATGTACGCTACGCCCCTGATATTACTGAATATGCTGCGGGCATCTAGAGGTACTCTTTTGATTGATATACATATCTTCAGTGCATGAAGATCAGCAGTTGGTTCACGCATCGAGGTTGGTATCAAGGCAGCGTTCATCGCATGATATGTGCTTTTGGGGCTTTTAATATCTGTACTATTTTTCTCTGATTATACAAGGTATTTTCACGTAAACCTCCATCCTGATTTACTCATTTTCGTAACGTGGGTAAATGTTTGGTGTTCCTTTGGAAAGAATGTAATGGACGAGTGTTATTAGAAAGGATATCACCATAGTTTTCGTTTAGAATTTGAAATGTTCTCGATATAAATTTTATTTTGTGTTGAGTTTCAGTTGGGTCCTAGTGTATAAAATTAAAATTTTTGAATTTGTTCGTATTTAAGATTCGTTGAAATTGAAAAGCGCCGGATAAAATCGATGATTAAACAAAACTAAAGCAATAAATTCTGTCCATCTGGTGGTACACTTAAAATTTCACTAATAGAAGAATATGTAAAATCATCATTTTGATTTAACCTATACGCAAAGTATTACACAATTGTTGTCAGTATGCTAAAAATTTACCGATACAGGACCATATATGTGTATAACTATTTCCAATAATAAGATATTTTACACTTGTAAAGTATTGTATTTTGTTATAGATTTAAATAAAATAAAAATCTTTTCAGTGTGTTTTTATAAATATGATATTACTTGTTCTTTATTACACTTATATTTATTCTATAATATTGATATTATTTCTCCATGTTAATAATATTTACTGAATTACAAATAAAGAGTATATAATGTAAAATGTTTTGTTTAATATTCATTTCTAACATTCCTACCAACATAACAGTAGAGCAGATTAATAAAGTAAGACCTCGGTTGAGAGTCAAACGATTGCAACTTTGCTATAATAATATGTTTCGTTCCGCTTTAGAATAGTTAGTAGCCGCCTCGTGGACTGATTGTACCTTGTGTCTTTATATATACAGGGCGAATGAATACCTTAACTGGAATAAATTCAATGACCTTTACGTGTCCTCCCCATGGGGAATGTAACCGTTCCCATGTCATTAGTAATCTTATATTGGAAAACTTATTTAATGTCTTATCTAACGGAACCTCTTTGTACTGAAATTTTAATGGTTATCAATCACGTACGGTGAAAAGTGTGGACTTCAAATAGAACTTCATCAATTATTTAGGGACCAACATCTACCAGCCCTTGGCCAAGGTACAATCAGTTAAATTGAGTCTTGTTACTGAGACTATGGTCATGTGCGAGATGTACATAAAAAGAGACAAAGCATTATTGAGCGTGACACCAAATTAAATGTGTTATTAACTATTCAAGAAAGGCCCGTAACACTGTCTCGACAAATGGCTCGTGGTTTTAATGTTCATGCTATAATTCTAAAATTGTTGAAAAGCACAAATACACCCTTACAATATACTCAGGAACTTACTGAGGATGATGCGGACCGCAGAATTGAAATTTATGACTTGACGGAGTCTTATTCACAATCAGATGTCTTTAGAATGACTAGTTTTACTGATGAAAGTACATTCTAAATTATAATTAATTATAGTTAATTGATACAATTCTGGTTATTGGGCCGACATCAACCCTCACTGGATGCTGGAAAGTCATACCTAACCCTTAAAAAAATATATACAGCTTGTCAAAAATTGGAACAAGTCTCAAAAATTGCAATATCGGATCGTCCACGATGTGCGAATGCTACATCACTCTTCTACGCATACACAGAGAATCCCAGACTTTTTAATATTCTTGACGAGCTGTATGTGGGTTGAAATAATAATGGCCTAACAGGGTTCTTAGGCCATTATTTGTTATTCATAACCTTTGAAGGTCTAACATATCTAAGTGTCCTTCAATAATGTTTGGTTCCATCTTTGCCGACTATATTTCTCAATGAACTAGATGGTTTTAACAAGATGGGGCTCCACCCCACTATGCCACTATGCCGTCCGTAACCATCGATCAATACTTGAACGACATATTTTCAAATTGGTGGATTGGACGACGAGGTCTGATTGAGGAGCTGCCAAGATCGCCAGACATTACCCCACTTACATATCTTGTGGGCCTCTTGAGAAATGAGGTATTTTAAACAAAACGTAATATTGAGGTTCTGCAGCAAATAATAAGACATCAAATCAGAGAGATCGCTCTGGAAATCCTACAGAGTAAATCCCTTTAAAATATAAAAAGTAACTTTATTATTTGTACAGCGATAACATTGAAAAATTAATAAAACGAAATGCGCGTTGCCTTCCTCTCAATGCAACCTTTCAAATGATATTTCATTTAACATACCCTGAACGAAGAATTGGGGCAGGTTACATCCCCTACGGTGAAAATAACTAAAAATGATTACCTCGTAAGCGAGGGGTGTACCCTGTATATACCTGACCTCCCTCTAGAACCAATTTATTATTTTTTAGGGTCTCTATTTTCACAATAAATATTAATAAGAAAAACTTTGATGCTACTATGTAGTAAACTAATTTCCACATTCTGTCATTAATAAACGCAAACTCGGAATATACAGATAGACCCTTCAAATATCGAAGGACAACCATTGATGTACATAGACATTATCCAGTATATATAAACTTATCCAGAGAGAGTGGCAGTTCCGTCTAGTGGGATCAACATACTTCCACTGTTTGACCAAACAAAGGACGTATCTAATTTATGTGGTGGCTATAATGGTTCTATTTCAATAACCAACTAAATATTACGTAATATACCCACAACAGTATTTTATCTAATTATAAATTACATCTCATTCGCTGACGGATATTGCTCTTACATTTGGACCAACGATGACAATCACGGGCCATTCTTAGCCCATTTTTACTTATGGATCATTGCAACTGTGACTGATTCTCTATGGAATGATAGAAATCGTTTCTCTCATTATGTAGATTATTTGCGATTAATTAAAAAAGAACGGACTATATAGATTTTATGACATTGTCAGTATTAAAGGTATCATCAAATCATATCAAATTGATACGACGTTTTCCTCAACAAAACTTAATAGAGTCGATGTGCAACTAGTCAGTAGGAGTACAGCTGTGAAATTATGTTTTATTACAATTTTACCAAGAGTCTTTTATTTTAATATAATTCAGAGAGTTGCAGTGGCGGCTTGTGATGAAATGAAAAAGGTGTTCTGCACAGGGCCGATCCTAGGGTATTGGCCGCCCGCGTGCAAATTTCAAACGTATCCAAACTACTGGCGCCGTAGGGGCCGCAAAAAAATTGCGCCGCAGACGAAAATTTTCAAGGTCACGCGTTTTCCTGATACTTCAGAATTTTTATGTAAAATCCGTTTATACAAAAATATAGACTTTCACAAGAAACATTTTTGGAATTTAATACCTTTTTGAAGAACATTCATGGTTGCCGTCATATTCTTTGGTTAAGAGAAAAGGCTTGTAAGGTGAATGTTCTACTAGAGAGTTAAATATTCCGAAAGAGTTTCAGCGTCACATTTTGTAGGTTTCAGGTATGTCCAAAAACGTTCAATCGGTTCACCATCGAGAATATATCTTAAAACTACCACCAACTGAGTTTTTACAGATACATCAGTTGTTTCGTCTGCCATAACTGCCAAAAATGAAGGTTTGTTAATTTCTTTAATTATGTCTTCATGACATACTTTTAATATACAGTCTAAAAGATCATTTTGTATTTCTTTAGAGGTTCCTTTAAATACTGAAGCATTTTGTAGATACTCGCTTAAAGTTACATCAAGCTCAGCAGAAAAATTTATCAAACCACGAAATATCCCCGGGTTTTGAGAGGTTTCAGCTTCGTCATGTCCTCGCAGCGCCAGTTCAAAGGCCCCACAAAACTTTATGCAGTTTATAATTTTTGACAAAACGTATCTCTTTTTTGTAACATTATCATTATGCTTTTGCACATTTATCCAATAAGCTGAATCTAGCTGCGCTTTAATATTAGTTGTTCCTAATAAAGCTAATTCCATTGTATTATGTAGATGGCTTTTGGAGTTGTCGTGCTTTTTTATTTTTTCAGTTAAGTGCACCAAATCTGTCACCCCTACCTCCGTCCATGCTTTATCACCGCCAAAAAATAAACAAGGAAAACAAAATAACGCATTTTTTTGTTGCACCCACAAATCCAATTGTTCTTCGAATAAATGTTTCTATTAAATTGACGTTTATATGCTTTTCCGCGGCTAACACCTGCAGTCTCAATAACAATATCGGGCAATGGCCTACCATTGTTTTTTAAATCAATTTTTTCTTCATAAGAGTATTTAAAAAATCGCTTCACATGAACTAAATTATAAACTAAATCCATTGTCACTATCACAGTATGTAAATATTAATAATTAGTACAATCAATCACTGCACAAATTCACAAAACAGTATTTAAAATCTCGAATTAACACGAAATACGAAATAGGTACGATTTACGCCCGCCAACTGTACGAGAAGTAGGAAGGAGTAAACATTCACTGATGTTGTCTTAGCTGGAAAAAATACAGCTCACTGACCGTGTAAATTCGCGCATTTACGAGCGCCAAGTGTGGATTGTCGCGGGAGTTGAGGGGAAGGACGGGTGTGCCGAGCCATGCTGAGAACTATTTCGTGTGGCCCAGTTCAATGTACCGCGACGCGCTCGTATAGAGACCCAGATAATTCACCTGGTCTACTACTCAATAGAGGACGGCGGGCAGAATGCGACTTTAACGCAATAATTTGGTTAGCTGCACCAACTAACCAAATTATTTTATTAATCAATTTTAGTAATTATTATGTCGCGAAAATATACAAATATCTAATTTTTTTGGCAGTTCTGCAGCTCTGCAGCACCTATACACCAGCCGCCCCTGGAGAGTTGTATAACATATAGATGATTTTTTATTTCTTGACTGTAGTGATTTGAATATATTTTCGAGCTTTTTGACTAATTAAGCAAACCAGTTTAATCTCCTAATTAAGTGCAATGGATTAATAAATTCATTAGTCTACACCTGTGTACATACTATATGAAAATAAAGCATCATTCGCTATCCGCATTACCTCGCAGACATCATTATCGTTAATAACATAAACAAACGCACACCAAACTATACAGAATTGTAACTCAAGTCGCTTAAGTACAAACTTTCATATAAATCACATTCATAAAATAATGAAAATATTGCTGTAGTGAGAGAAAATGTACGGGAGTACCCAAACACATCAATTCGACGTCATGCACAACAATTGATTCTGTCAAGAGTCACCACGCATCGGATTTCAAAGATCTGCATCTGTCAGCATACAAAATTCAGTTGACACAACAATTAAAAGTTACAGACCATTTACGAGGGGCATTCAAATATAAGCGAGCCTTTTACTTCCGAAGACAGAAAGCGTGTTGGAGGTAAGCGGAGCGTCGGGAAGGGTAAGAGGGGATTCCCTCTAGATGATTCAAGACCAAGCTGACCGCCCGATTGGTTTGTTTAGTTGTCCTCACAATGAGCGAAAGAAAGGTCTATCCTTCGGTTACGCAACGCATCATAATACGTTTTTAACGAACGAAGGCGTTAAACCAGCCAAAACTCGGGACCGAGTGCGTGCACAGTTCGGGGAAAATTCACTTTCATGGCCGTGAGTGAAAGCCTACCAGGCTTACCCGAGTTCAAAGGAGGGCGTGAAAATGTAGAAAATGTGAGTTACCGAAGACGTCCCCGCTCCAGCATTAAGCGTGGCAATGCTGTTCGCGAGCTCTTTGAAAGAGGTCGTCGCTTCATTGTAGCAGAAATCAGTAAGAAAACGGAAATCAGTGTTGGACGTGTACACCATCATCCAAGGCCACCTTGAATTCCGAAAAATCTCGGCGAGGTGGGTTCCACGTCTGCTTGCCCAAGAAAACAAAAATGCGAGTTGAAGTTTGTCGGACGCTTCTTGTTCGGTTCTGAAAAGAAGGACAGGCTTTTTTGCAACGCATTGTGACATGCGTTGAAACTTGGGTTCATCACTACACTCCCGAGTCGAAAAGTGCCAGTATGGAGTGGAGAAAAAAGGGGAAGCTAGGACCATCAAATGCCAAAACTCGCTTGTCAGCCGGGAAGGTGATGTCAACGGTTTTCTTAGGACTCTCAAGGAGTTTTACTCGTTGATTTTCTTCACGATCGTCGCACAATAAACGCTGCCTATTACTGTGACCTTCTTGACCAGGTTCGGGCTGCATATCGGTCAAAAAGCTCATCCGAGAAATCCTGCTCCTGCATGACAATGTAAGATCCCACACTGCAGCCCTAACGGCCCAAAAATTGGCTGAAATACATTGGTTACACTTGACCACCCTCCCTCCAGCCCTGACCTTTCACCATGTGATTTCCATATGTTTGGACCTCTTAAGGAAGCACTTGGAGGAGAGCATTTTGCGAACGAATAACGAGTTGAACAGTTTGTGCGCAGTTGGTTGAATACCCGCCGGAAGTCATTCTTCGAAAACGGCATGAAAGAGCTACCTGTTCGATGGGGAAAATGCATTAATAAAGAGGGGAACTGTGTAGAAAAATAACTATAAAGTGTGTTCTAATTTTATTCACGTTGTAGTGTATGTATAATTGCATTCTGTAAATATCCATAACACTTGCTTACCTAAAAAAAATAGATGACATTTGTATCATCAGTAATATTGTACTAAACAGGAACTAGAAGGTTTAATATGAAAAAAATGAGTTTTATTCACAGATCACACCATATAGTCTCAAATGAGACACTGTATATAATAACTGTTTCATATCGATGATTTTCGTCGGTTAAATTCCCTTACATGTGAATCATATAGGAAATCCATAAATTTTCCACTACATAATTACTTTAGAAAGATATGTTCCCTGTTAATACCCATGTATTCATAAAACGAAACTAACATTTTAAAAAGGTAGATTTTTCGACGAATATGGATCGTAATTTGAGGATGGCTTCCATGGAACATTGCATCAATCAGCTATTGTATACCCGACTGTGATTAAAAAAACTATTTAATCAAGCTATTACTGCATTTATGACTGCCCCACAGTGCGTGAAGCGTGAATAACTGCATGACTTCCAATTTTAACGCATTATCTGGGGAGACATCATTGCGGAAAAGCCCCAAAAATTACCTCGTCATTGATTCTGCATATTGTTTCTGCAAAAAAAAATACGAATACAAACGTTTGCTAACATGTTAAATCTTCCGTCAACTCACCCACATAATTACGCTTGTTCAAATAGCGCTTGTTATGTCGTCAGATCATGCTAGAAAGAGCCAGTCTCGCAACGCTTCGACTTCCAGCGGGAATGCTCGATGGAGTGTCGGGTCGATAATCTTGTGTAGGTCAGTGTGTGAAATCTGCAAGTGTTCGACATTTACTGTGTGTTGTGCATTATGTAGAGACATGCGCCGCGTATTCTCGAACAGTTTTATTGTGTTTAATTAAAGCCGGCCAAGGTAAGTTGTATTTACATATAATGAATAATAATTTTGCGATGTCCATGTTAAATTAGGGTTATTTATTTTACGCCGTCTTGATCCATTTTGAACTGGACGGTGTCGATGCGATCCAAATGCCGGATGCGTACGCATACGCCACCAGCGGGAGAATCAAAATGAAACTGTTAGTTAAATTTATAGCTAATAATAAAATATTTGCCCTATGTATAATAATTATCGATATAACATCCTAAAGCAACTACCACATTCCAGAAGGTAAAATACATTATCAGCAAATATATTTTTATAGAGCATTTATAAACAATATACGCAATAACAATTAGAACACGTAAACAAATATAATGAAAAAATATTTGTGTCTGCATACCTACTTCTATACGTGTTTTTTGTTGGTGCCAATGTTATTTTACGTTCTAAATGGTTTTCACATTTTAAGCGTCTATAAAATTAATTTAATGGTTGGATATTTTTAAAATACTATCTTTTTTGGGCTACACACGTGAAAGTAATTGTGCTATTTTTTTTATTGTCACGTATATTATAATGGTTATTATTTATGTGTTAGATTTACTAACGTCAAATTAGATTAGCATCTAGTGTGCTATTTTGTTTTGCAGAACGACATGTTGAGGTCGAGTTTCATCCATGTCAGAATGTTCAACATTGCAAAGGTGTTTACCCATTCCGTCGTACGAGGTATTCAAATAATTTTCATAATTACAAACGCTCATTATTTTGCTAGGGTCGTAGTATGTCGTGCTTTCGTAACATTAATTTCGGTTTGAAACATTTCGCGGAAGGAAAGATCCCCAATTTTCGCGAGTGCCCCTGCATACCATACGGGGAAGAATTTTCCAACGATCATGGCACGGGAGCAAAAGACTGACCTGGAACGCAATTATCGTTTGCATGTTGCTACTAATTTTAATAAATCAAGCAACAGTCTTAATATATTGTGAATTATCTTTCCTAGGGTTAATTCCCAATCAGTTACTGACTGCCATAGGCCACAGGGATTGAGAGGGTTGTTAAGATGAAAAGGCCATTGAAAATTTAGAAGGCATGAATTCACTATTAAGGATATTCGCCCAGGAAGATAAAAAAAACCATATCATTTCTTAGGACAGTGTTATAAATATAGACTTTGAAACGTCCCTTAGGAGAGATGTTTCTCCTTGATTGGTATTGAACGACTCTTATTGGGCGGTTGAGGAGGTTGAAAAAAGGAAGTTTAAACTAATACATGTACATGTAGGGGAACTGTATGCTCCTTTTGATTAGCAGTCATCTTATTTCTTGCCATTATATCATATTAAAAGGGACATACTGTTAATTATTTCCGAAAATACCTACAGGGTATGTTATGAAATGATCTAGTTTCGAAATGCTGTAATTCACGTAGAAAAACTAATATATGTTGGTTTTGAATACAGGATATTATGAACTCATTGAAGAAAACCTATTCACGCAGCATTTTAATTGGATTAAATAGAATGAACACTAACATTTTGTTATATTTTGGTTTCCACGGGAATTGGTCATTCCTCCCTCATTCAAATTCCTCCATTCAAATTTTGTCAAACTTTAGGAAAGGTACAATGTTATTGGTGAAATGTAAAAACCAAATGTTTTGTTTTATATGTCCCTGTGTTATCCCTTCGTGGAAATTTGGACTGGATTAGAGAAAATAATTTCTAGTAACGCCCCTGTTTGGTGTGATTAGCTGATGTCCATAATTAATCTTCTGTTGAAGAACAGCGATGTGGCTACAAGAAAATGGGTTCCAGTATTCTAGGTTCTTTTAAATCACTCCCAGAAGATCTTTTAAGAACATTGTTTATACCTCATTCATAATACAAGGCACAAACATTGTTATGCAAATCAGATTAAATCAATTTTTGTTAACAAAACTATTATATGGCTTTCTATTTCCTATTAGGGAACAGAAAAAAGGAGTTCTTTAGCATAGATGATAATGCTACTTTCGCTATATAGATGGTTGAGGTTTCACTACTTTGTTAATTGATTTTCGGAAACATTTCAACCTTATCTTTTAAAAAGATATTGACTGGCGTACAATATTTATTTTCATATTTTGTTTTTAGTCCTTTTGAAATTGCAAAAATTCAAATAGAGCAACTACGGCGGAAATTATTTTTCATAGAAGTTGTTCAAGAGGTCCACTATTAATAATCTAAATTGGCTGACGCAATTTAAACACTTTGTATTAAATATTTAATAATTCCAGGGCTGATATTTTCCATTTCCCCTATATTATTTAGTCTATTAAAATATACTCGAGACGTTGAGTAACCGTGCAAGAGAAAATCCGAGGGTAAAATCAGGTGAACGTTGTGGCACTTGAGTTGGCACGGGAGAAATTAGACATCAACACTAAAATCAGATAGATTCGTCTTGTTGAAACTAAATTATTTGGTGGGAAGCATCATCATCGTCATTGTTTGAATATAGAACTGGTGAAGCTGGAACTAAGTCGACGCGTAGAAGTTCTAAATATCTAGCTCAGGCAAATTTTCTTCAAAGAAGTAAGGCCCTAATCTATCCAGAATGCTATCCAGAAGTCTCGCAAATCTTTGCAAAATTATATACGATGATCTGGACATTCCTGATTAAGTTCTCGCACTAAAGGGTGTTTTAAATAAGGACGTTCGATTTTTAAACGTAAATAAAAAAGTTTGGTGTGAGATATTCACTCAATTTTTTTATTTGAAAGAATATTTTATGGCATTAAGCTTGGAATATAACGTCGTTCAAAAGTTCGCCGCGGCTTTGCCTGATGGCACGTATTCGGGAGGGCCAATTTTCAATGACTTTGTCGCATAAATCTGGCTGAATGCTGGGTGGCGTTCGTTATGTTGACCTTGAGGGCATCAATTGTTTGCGGTTTATTCGCATAGACCTGCGATTTAACATAGCCCCAAAGGAAGAAATCGAAAGGTGTTAAATCGTACGATCTCCGCCAGACCAAAATCCGCACCAAACAGTGACTTTCTCGAGGTGCATTTGGTGCCGGTGTATTGGTATCGTCCCAAATCCGACAATTTTGCTTGTTCATATATCCATTCATCCAAAAATGTGCCTCGTCACTAAAGATGTTTTTCTTGGCGAAATTTGGGTCAACTTCCAAGTGCTCCAGAGCCCAATCAGCGAACAATGGTGTGGTATATGGTCGTTAATTTCCTGGGTCAGTCGGATTTTATACGGGTGCACACTCAAGTCCCAACGAAAAATTCACTGCCTCGGGTTTTCCCGTAGGCTCTCACCCACAGCAGTGATATTTTGAGCAGACCTTGCGTTTCGGTGACGTACGAGTGTTGGCTAATTATTTATCAAACCGGTTGACTCGAATTTGGCCACCAAACGTCGAATAATCGACCCGTCGGGACGGTTGTGGCGAGAATACAAATCAGGTAATCAGGTTAACAACATGACCACTACAACCTAACAAATTTCGAGCGTCCCTATTGAAAGATCCTATAAATGTACTTTGTAGGAGTGGGACGTTTCTTCTGTTAACAATTTTTTAACTGCAGAATGATCGACGTGATTATTTTCCTGGTAGAAGTGTAAGGATATTCTTGGATGGGACATTTTAACACATTTTTAACGAGTCTACTTACTGCTGATCTTGAAATAGGTGGTCTATAAGGATGTTCTTGATTAAATAACTAACCAGCCTCCTCGTGAGATTCTAATCTGTGACCGTATTGAATCATATACAATTTTCAGTTTAACACTTTTTCATAAATGATAACTAGACTGCCCATAATATGGTTAATTAATTGTTGTTATGTTATGCGCTATTTTATGAGAAAGTGCACTATTCAGTTTCTTTCCATAAAACTCCATTTTGTGAAACTGTTTTTTTTTCGGATAGTACCTTAATAATTGTATTAATTAAAATAGCTCCATAAATAGACTATTTCTATTAACGATTTAAAATCGTTCACTGCTAATTAGATGTTTCTACCCATTTGCTTAGCTCTGTATAAGAATAAACAACATATAAAATTATAAAGATAAACATTTTCTTATAAACTTTATTTAAAAATTAGTATGTCTGAAAATAATCGCTTTTAAGATATTAATGCTGAGATGAAAATACTGCCAGAAGTGCTATTTTAAGCAAAACAATCTACTGGAAAAATATTTAAATATAATTGTTCACTATTTATATTTATGATGTATGTTAAATATTAAATAACGATAACACTTTTATACATTATTAACCACGTTTATTATTACGCCTTTGCGAACATAAGATAATCTCAAGATTTCCTTCCCCATAAGTCTGTTTAAAGATTAAAAAAGTTTTTAAAATCAGATTATGTTAATTTAATATTAATATAACTCTTTTAGAACCCCGTCGAAAACCCCTTGGTTAATTTAATTTAATTTTGAATTTCATTTCGGAGAATATTTATACCGGAGAAAATGCGGAACGGATATCGTTTACGTCGTTTTATTTAAAGTAGGAAATTTAATAGTTAAAAAGTCTTTCGTTTCTTGACAAGTCTTAAATAACAAAAGAGATATAAAGAAGTACAACGATAAATAGAAAACTAAAACAGGTGCCTCGTAGGAACTATGCCGGGTGGTCCAGGTTAAACGTCATTAATTTTAATAGGTGATAGAACAACAAGAAAAAAATAGACTTTCATAAGAGAACTTTGTTCGAAAATGTTTCCTAACAAAGATACAGGGTGTCAAAGTTGTAAAGAAAAGATCCGCGGAAAGATCAATTTCATGTTTAAAGAGAATAAAGATTTATCTGCTACATTCTCAAAAACAAGGAAGACTGTCAGCTTTAGCATTAATAACATTTAATAATAAATAAAGATCGTCTCCAACATTTGAAGAAATAGTGATAGACGTTTTCGCTGGACAAACAAAAACCGAAGAATTGATCTTCATTTTAAAAATTAGGATAGGTATATACCTCGGCATAATCATTTTAGGTTAGTGTTTTTTTTATTTTTACCATTTTCATATGGCCTGCCATACATCTGACTCTTATAAAATGTTTATCACATCCTTAGATTATTTTTTCAAGCTACGCCCCTGCCGTATCCTATCATAATTAGTATTTCCATTTTATCTTTTTATCGTTAACATTTTTACTTATTCAAATGATTCATACTCATAAAGATGTTGAATGGTCTTTACTGATTCAACATGTTTGACGCAGTAGTATTTACTATCATCTCAGGGTTTTGTTTCTTGTGAATCATAGCACTCGTACTTGTTATTATTTCCATTGTTTACTTTTGTTAATATTTTTCACAATTTCGTTTACATTAATATACTTATATATTTTTTTATATTTAATATTTATTATCTATTGTTTATTATCTATTACAATAATATTTATTATCTTTTAGGTGTTGTTTTTAATGTAGTAGTATTTTTAGCATTTTTCACGTATGTACATATGTACATAAACACATAATTTTCAGCATTAAATGCGTATATTTTTTTTTAGTTTTTAGTTGCAAAATAAATGAAAAGGATCCTAAAAGGTGGTCAACCAAAACGCACGATGTTAATTGTAAATAAAACAAAAAATTTTCATAGAATTATCTTAATGTTTTTTATTATGATAGAAGGATCTATGACAATTATGTGTGAAACAAAATATCGGCCAAATGCTTGCTACGGCTTCGGTGGCATACCTCTATACGATGGTCCATATTTTCAATGACTGAGACATAATTGAGGTTCAATGTCGTTAATGTGCCGAATTATCTCATCCTTTAGCTCTTGAATTGTTCTTGGCTTATTGACGTACACGTTTTCTTTTAAATATCCCCAAAGAAAGAAGTCCAACGGTGTCAAATCACATGATCGTGGCGGCCAATTAACATCGCCACGACGTGAGATAACACGGCCATTGAATTTCTCTCGCAAAAGTACCATTGTTTCGTTAGCTGTGTGGCAAGTGGCACCATCCTGTTGGAACCACATATCGTCCAGGTCCATATCCTCAATTTCTGGCCACAAGAAGTCCGTTATCATCTCGCGAACACCATTCACGGTAACTGCTTGGCCGACCTCATTTTTCCGATGAGAAGTACGAAGTACGGCCCGATGACGCCGCCAGCCCATAAACCGCACCAAACAGTCACTCTTTGTGGATGCATCGGCTTTTCAACAATCACTCGTGGATTCTCATTTGCCCAAATGCGGCAATTCTGCTTGTTAACGAATCCACTGAGGTGAAAGTGTGCCTCGTCGCTGAAGATGATTTTCTTTGTAAAGTCACCATTCACTTCTGTCTGTTCAACCAACCATTCGGCGTATTGACGACGCTTGAAATAGTCAGTAGGCTTCAGCTCTTGAGCCAATTGAACCTTGTAAACGTATAAATTCAAATCTTTATTCAAAATTCGCATCAGTGATGTTCGTGAGATGTTCAATTGTTCGGCACGACGACGAGTCGAGGTTGACGGCTCTTCTGCTACACTATCGCGAACAACAGCAATGTTTTCCGCAGAACGAACTGGGCGAGCATGCACAGGTGCTCTCACATTTCCTACAGACCCGGTTTGCTGAAATTTGCGCACAATTCTCCCGATTGTGGATACATTTGGTCGATTATGCTGACCAAAAAAGTCACGAAGTGCACGAAATGCATTTTGATTTGAACGCCCATTTTCGTAAAAGGCTTCAACAATCTTAACGCGCTGCTCAATTGTGTACCTCTCCATGGTTGAATTTGTCAAACACAAAAACAGAGAAATGTCAAATTAAGTTGGGCAAAAAACTTGACGTTAAGGTGTGACTCACAATTAACATCGTGCATTATAGTTGGACCACCCTTTATATTGTCCTAGCTAAAAAGAGTTCATTTACAAGATTCTACAGAAGAAATATATCAGGGTGGTTCGTGTAGAATATTTGACGTCATCTAATTTTTTTTAATGGCAACCTCATTTTTTTATAACGGAATATTTTTTTTATAATTTATTAAAACATCAATGAGAATTTACAATTCTATGAGCTATATTGTTAACTAAGAGACTTGGAATGTAGTCTTATATGGTACATATCCTGATGAGGTTTCTCCAGCGAGAAGGCCTCCTACACCTTATTTAAGGTCATTGATCAAGTGGTATTAAACAGTTGTTTGTGTGGATTTCCAATCATTGGTGATGTTTCTGGCTTCTTTGATCATTTCTTGGACTGTTGGGATTCGGAGGTCATGATGTAACGTCTAATTGGTGACATACCACGGGGCGTCTACCATTGCTCGAGGGGTCTTCGATTGTGCTCGCTGTATGATGGCTATGTTGGACTTACTGGCACAACCCCACAGTTCAATGCCGTAAGTCCAGATGGGAACGATGACAGTTTTGCAAATTAAAATTTTGTTTTCTAGGCACATTTGTGATTTTTTCCAAGTAGCCAGTTTAGCTCATTTATATTCATCATTTATTATTTACATGCTGAGTTTCAGCTTAAATGTTTTCAGTGTAATTTAACTGTTTCAATAAATCACCGCCGCCCAAGCCGATTAATGCTTTGTAATTTAATACTCCTTATACTGAAACATTTATTTTGGTACTTAGGGTGTTAGTATAAGGAAGTTAGTAGGAAGGGAGGCGGTTCAGCCTGGGAACTTTTTGAAGACCGTGGGAACTTTTCGGTCCTTTGATGTTTACCGCCGGCACACGTCATATTGAGATCAAATGATGCCGCCAGGCAGGCGTTAAATGGATACCGACAGGTGTGGTCGTCGGCTCGCACCACATTGAGATCAAAGGATGGTGTCAGGCGTTTAGTGATAAGTATGTCAAGGTCGTGGACACTTTTATTGAAAGAGAGTGTTAGCAGAGAGTCCATGGAGTGGTTCCGTGAGAATGAATTGATTTATTGGAGTAGCTAACGTGCTCGCCGGATTTATATCCAACTGAGAACCTCTGGGGAATTATTATACGATGGCTGTATGCCAATAATAAGAAGTACGATACTCTTCGTAAACTCAAAACTGCCATAGAAGAGATTCGGGTCAACTTGGAGCCTGAAGTCTTAAATAACCTGGTGAACAGTATGAATAATAGACTATTTGAGGTAATTCGTAAAAATGGAGACGTAACACATTATTGATTTTTGTTTGTAAGCGGTTCTGTTCAGTTTTAACTAATGCGTTAATTTTATAAAAAAAAAACCTTAAAACAGAGCTAAGATTTGTTTAATTACTTTATTTTAGCGTACATTCTTACCTCCTAAGTCCTTGGTAACCTATTTTAATGTTAAGTGGACAAACACTGCAAAATATGGGGTGGCGCTATAGTTATTTTGTTTGCTAATATTGTAGGTAATATTAGCAAATTACAAAGCTAATAGTTGTTTATTGCGTACCAATACAATACTGTAGAACTTGGGATGCATGGCAGTGTAAACGGCATGTACACCCATATAAACTGGAGTAAGAAAAAATAATATGAATGCTTATTCTTATTATTCGTATATCTATGTCGTTGTATCGCTTTCATAGTTGTAATTTACAACTTTTCACTGGCGACTGGCGATGAAATAGAATGGCGACGGCTCGTTGTATCACAAAACCCATATTATTAGGTTCACGTGTCATATTTCTTCCATTTATACAAGCGATTTCCCCAACCGCCAAGCGTTAACCACTCTGTCGTGTTTTGACTGTTGTTTATTTTGTTTTCCGGAATCAGTTTTATAACGCATAGCATCTGATGCGTAAGCGTTGAACGGCTGTGGGGCATATTTTTCGTAAGTGGACGGCACCGACCTTTGTCCGATGGATAGAAGGGAATGTTGAAATATTAAATGAAAATGCAAGATCACAGGGATACAAATGCCTGACGGGCGTTCACGCTTCCCTCTCTATTTCGGCCTTGTTTATTTCTATATTATTTGGTCTGGTGCGTGAGGAACATGCCGGAGCAGACCGGTGGCAAAAAAGGACACTGGCGTGTTTGCACGGACGTTTTTTTTTTTTTGTACGCTGGCGTGATTTATAGTTTCGACTATTCGAAAAAAGTGACGGCCCTAATGAACGGATAATACACGAGGTTCGCTATATCGGACGCGGGTTAAGCCCTCGAGAACGAAAATAAATGAAACAATTAAGTTTGAAAAACGAGCTTTTTAAGTGCTATAACATAATTATCGATTTTCACTTCGCGCTTATCCCATCCTAGCCTGGTGAGCTAGGAGTTTGCCGCGGAAGGCCTATGAATTATTAAAATTCGATGAATTAGACAAACAGCGTGTTTTCGAGCAATGACCGTTGCTAATAGAAATTTCATGTCAACCTTTTAATTATAATTCGAAATAGCGGTCTTCCTCGGATGGGCTTATTTCAATATTGCGTATACAGTGACCCTGAAAAGATCATCGAAACATCGATAAAAACGTTATCGAGCAAATAGGAATTGCTTTCAAGGGGTAGTAACATCATTGTAATAAGCTAAAAAAAAAAAGGGCGTAATAAGAATAATATTAAAGAAAGTTATTTGGCATATATTTAATAAACAGTTTTAAAACCTTAAAACGGACTTTTCCGCACGTAGAACATCTCTATCGAAATTGAGTGACCGAGAAAAAATAAACCAACACATAAATGCAGAATAAATATGTGTTTTATGCGATAGTTCTACTTTTTTCTCAAATAGTTCACCATCGTGATTTCTCATGACCCATGGACAGGGTGGGGTGTGTCCTATTCACCTCAAAATCAGTCGAAACCCGATCGATCAGACACAATTTAATTGAGTGATCGTGCTAACAAACAAAATTTCTCAAATAGTCCACCATTGTGCTTTCTCATCAGTGTGTTCTATCCACCTCAAAAACAATAGGTGTCGTTTGGGAGATGTTCCTGATCAGAATCAGTCAAAACCCGATCGATCCGACACGATTTAGTTGAGTTATCGTGCTAACAAGAAATTTTATTAATGCCGACGACAACGACACACTCACACACACAAAATGGTTTAAAAACTTTTTTTTTGTTTTTAGGCCCAAAAATAAACGCTAGAAAAACAATTTATTTTACACTTTTACATTACTGACATAGATCGTATCGATATAGATGTATACCCCACAGAATTCATTCGGCATTTGTCCTGGATTGGCGTACCGTGTACGGCACTGATGAGAACTAATAAGTTCGACTTGTATAACAACTGTATGTCGTTCGGTTCCCATCCGGGACAGATGTCGAATCCTACCCGTAGCGGGTGGTTTTATTTTTTGAAACCTTGTCTGATCGAGAAACCGAGAAAAGGGTCGAGGATCGCTTTTAGGTATAATTCAATGCCTGGCGGGGCTTTAGCCCGAGGAGTAGTTGTTTCCTATAGTGATTATGTAATAGCCTTGCTATTCGGGAACTACTTTGATAACCGCTTGGCGGTTTTGTAGTTCCTTTGCTGTAGATTCCGTCCAAGATTTCGTCGGAGCAGGCGCAGGAATCAGGAAGAGTTCTTGACAATAGCTTACTCGAATTCTTCAAAGAAACAAGGGGCTACAATTCAGAGAGATTGCGCCACAGAAGATGTACAAAAATCCTCCACAGAGCAGGAACTCAATTGATGAATGTTAAAGAACGGTCTTTTGAGGCAACACAAGCTGAAGCGACTATTGGACAAGATCAAGAGGGAGCAGTTTCTGAGCAAGACGAGGAGGAATCCATTTCGGTGCAATACGAAGAGGAAGCTATTATTGAGCAAAATAAAGAGAATATTCCAACAACTGAATCAACTTCTGGACTTTCCCAAAGACCTGTTGGATCTACACCCAATTCAAAGAAAAGAATAAGATACAATGCGAAAAAACTTTATGACAGTTCTAGTTCATCTGAAGATGAAAACGTCCCACTTAGTGAGATGAAGAAAAATAGAGACGAGGCTAACAAAAGACTGGGTCTGCTGCGTCACCTGTCTATAAGTGGATATGAGGCATTATTAGTACGAGAGGGTCTAAAAAATTGACTTACGAGTATGAGCGATGTGAAGATGCAGGTTAATTTTCTACTATTTATTTTTGTAAACGTTGATTAAGTTTATGTGTTTCTAAGAGATTGTTAATAATAATAAAAAGATTGTTAATTATTTATAATGACTGATTTTAACAGAAAACTGAGTATAAGATTGTAATCAAAGTCCTATTAACGAGTAAGAAATTGTTTAAATAAATACCTGATATTTTTATTCAAAGACTTTTTTATTGCGTTTTGCCCTTTAAACAATTATAAAAACGTGTAATCATATATATTTCTTGTTTAAAAGGTGTCAAATAAACCCGTATTATTTTTAACTTTGACTTCTATTCAAAAATAGTGCTATGTCAAAGTAACCCCGGTCTAGAGGTTACTTTTACACCTTTTTAAATAAAAGAAATAAAAAAACGGGGTCCAAGGGGCGCCATTTCTCACAGATTTTAAAGCCAAAGGTTCTATCGGTTTGATAAGCTATAGTGAGCTCGAACTAACGTCTTAATGTTTTGTAAAACCAAGAAAAGCCTCTCAAACTATGTCTAAGTAGCCCCGATTTACGGTACATTAATTAGTATTAGTACATTCATTTAATTAATAGTAAATTAGTATTAGTACTCGTACATTAGTTAATTAGTATTAGTTAATATACACCACTAAAAGTAGTTTGAGTATTACGGTGGTTTTACGACTATCTACCAAATTTGTTCCGATCTTTACGTGCTCGCTGTATATTTCCGAGTAAGCACCAATTAAATATTAAAGACACATTGCCAAGATCGACGATTATTTTTGTCTTGATTTCATGTCAATACATATCAAACAAATATGGAGCAAATATTGTCTTTATCTCCATATACGGAATATTTTGTATGTAAAGTAAGTCTGTAAAATTATCGTTCAGCAAACAATTATGCCTACCGGGTATAAGTACGTTCGACATTTATCTTCATTTAAGAGGGGGAATTCTGCCGCAGTGATATAGGATGGCGCCACTTGTACTTTATTTGCACCATATCGTCTTCTGTTACAAGAATAATATCGTTCATTTCTCATTATGAAATCTTTTAAGGATGTTACAAAGCAGGAGCTCACTTATTTTTGAAGTGAATACTTCTTTGGCGGCGTTCTGATATTTGACGAGAATGGAGAGTGAATTGGAAAAAATGTAACGTGTCAAGATTTCGTTTCACGAGAGAGAAAAAAGATATAACGTAGAGAGAAGGAGAAAGAGAGCTATACATCATATATATATATATATATATATATATATATATATATATATATATATATATATATATATATATATATATATATATATATATATCAGTTTAGGCTATCCGCGTCTCCCTATTGTCGCGCATGCGCGCGTTATAGATGTACGCGTCCAGACGCTAATTATTTACGTTATTTACATCTGTGTTCTGTGATTATTTGATAATATCCTTGAACCGTTTAACTTGTTAAAATCTAGAAGATATAATATATTTCATTCACCGCTCCCTACTGGTTTACAGCCACACAGGTGCAAATGCACTTGGAAGAAGCGAAGACAAAATCCCATTGATTCTCGGGGGAGATTTCAATGTAAATTTCGGATCCAATGATTCTTTGACGTTGATTAACTTTCTTGGAGAAACATTTGGTCTGCTTATAAATAACAATCCCAAAGAATCAGCAACAAAATACGGAACAACAATAGATGCAATTTTTACACGTTATCTAGAAAATATCGAATCACGAACATCATGAAATTATCCCTCTCCCTTTCTCTCTCTCTCTCTCTCTCTCTCTCTCTCTCTCTCTCTCTCTCTCTCTCTTTCAGTCTCACTCTTAATCTCTCTCATTCTCTATTCTAAAGAAGTATTCACTTCTATCACGTGTACTGTGCTGCACATGATATTTTTTTATATATATTTGTTTATAATCGAGATAATGGCATTTATAGTTTAAACAACAAAGTCATATAAAATTGCACAGACACAATTGCTTGAAGATTTGGCGTGAGGACATTCCGTTTGAAAATATTCGTCCATACTTTATATTAGAAATCCGTCACTACCCTACATTATTAGACATATCAAACTTAATGCTAGATTCTGGAATGCATACACTGTCTGAAATGGGGTGTAAAATGTCACACCTAATTCACATTAAACACGGGCGTACATAAGGACTAAGGACACGCCAGTTTGGCATGGAATGAATACCGCAAGGCCGTGGTGGCATTTTATCGCCCGCTATGAATTTCAAAATAAATACCTATTTAGAATAAGAAATGTGGAATACACCTTTTATATTTTCCCTTTTATTAGTACATTGTACTAATATTGAGATGTATGTATGTGGTGGTGTGAGTTTAGGAAATTTTTATTTTTCCGCGCTCAATTATACCAGAGCGGAACAGTAATGTAATCGTCTAACTTTTTTTCTAGCATTTATTTTTCGTTTTCTTTACATTATCCTTTGCGGATGACCAAGTTGTTATTGCGCAAGATATCGATGATATGGAATATATGACACGCAAACTTATCGAGGAGTATGAAAAATGGGGTTTAGAAGTTAATGTGAAGTTGACAACAACGAGATCTACTTCTGTCAACCGGGCAAAACATCAAATACTGCAATGAATACAAATATCTAGGCATGAAAATATCAAACAACGGGACACTTGATGAAGCGATTTCGGAAAGAAACACTCAAGGAAGGAGAGCAATTACAATGTTGAACAGCATTCTATGGGATAAACAAATAACAAAAGAAAATAAAAGAAGAATATATAATTCAATAATTAAAAGTATAGTAACCTATAGTTGTGAAGTATGACCAATAAAAGAAAGAACAGAAAGAATGATAAGAACCACAGAAATAGACTTCTGGAGGAGGTCAGTTGGAAAATCAAAGAGAGAAAGGGTAACAAATGAGAGAATAAGAAATATGATGGGAATAACACAATGACATTGTAGATGATATTAGAACCAAACAACTCGTATGGTACGGGCATGTTCAGCGAATGCCAAATGACAGAATACCCAAAAAAATTCTAAACTGGAAACCACAAGGAAGAAGAAGGCGAGGAAGACCACGAAAAAGCTGGAGAGAGGGCATTGATAATGAAATTCCGGAGAGAGGTCTGGACGAGGACATGTGGAGAAATAGAGAGGAATGGAGATTAGGAATCGGAAGACGGCGAGGGACGTTATAAACCGATATGATAATGATGATGATATTTTTCGTTTTTCGTCCTAAAAACGAAACCTAACCTAACCTAACCTAACCTAACCTAACCTAACCTAACCTAACCTAACCTAACCTATAGTTGTGAAGTATGGCCAATAAAAGAAAGAACAGAAAGAATGATCAGAACCACAGAAATGGACTTCTGGAGGAGGTCAGTTGGAAAATCGAAGAGAGAAAGGGTAACAAATGAGAGAATAAGAAATATGATGGGAATAACACAATGACATTGTAGATGATATTAGAACCAAACAACTCGTATGGTACGGGCATGTTCAGCGAATGCCAAATGACAGAATACCCAAAAAAATTCTAAACTGCAAACCACAAGGAAGAAGAAGGCGAGGAAGACCACGAGAAAGCTGGAGAGAAGGCATTGATAATGAAATTCCGGAGAGAGGTCTGGACGAGGACATGTGGAGAAATAGAGAGGAATGGAGATTAGGAATCGGAAGACGGCGAGGGACGTTATAAACTGATATGATGATGATGATGATATTTTTCGTTTTTCGTCCTAAAAACGAAACCTAACCTAACCTATAGTTGTGAAGTATGGCCAATAAAAGAAAGAACAGAAAGAATGATCAGAACCACAGAAATGGACTTCTGGAGGAGGTCAGTTGGAAAATCGAAGAGAGAAAGGGTAACAAATGAGAGAATAAGAAATATGATGGGAATAACACAATGACATTGTAGATGATATTAGAACCAAACAACTCGTATGGTACGGGCATGTTCAGCGAATGCCAAATGACAGAATACCCAAAAAATTCTAAACTGGAAACCACAAGGAAGAAGAAGGCGAGGAAGACCACGAAAAAGCTGGAGAGAGGGCATTGATAATGAAATTCGGGAGAGAGGTCTGGGCGAGGACATGTGGAGAAATAGAGAGGATTGGAGATTAGGAATCGGAAGACGGCGAGGGACGTTATAAACCGATATGATGATGATGATGATATTTTTCGTTTTTCGTCCTAAAAACAAAAAAAAATGTTTTAAGAAATTTTGTCTGTGTGTGTGTCGTTGTCGTCGGCATTCTAAAACTTGTTAGCACGATAACTCAACCAAATCGTATAGGATCGATCGGGTTTTGACTGATTCTGATCGGGGACGTCTTCCAGACGACACCTATTGATTTTGAAGTAGATAGAACACACTCTACCACGTTCCTGGGTATGAAATGGCACAATGGTGGGCTATTTGAGATTTTTTTTTTTTGTTAGCACGATCACTCAATTAAATCGTGTCGGATCGATCGGGTTTCGACTGATTCTGATTCGAGACGTCTATCAGACGACATCTATTGATTTTGAGGTGGATAGGACACAGCCCACCCTGTCCATGGGTCATGAGAAAGCACGATGGTGGACTATTTGAAAAAAGTAAAACTGTCGCATAAAACACATATTCTGCATTTATGTGTTGGTTTGTTTTGTTCTCGGCCACTCAATTTCAAGATACAGATGTTCTACGTGCTTAAAAGTCCGTTTTAAGGTATTAAAACTGTTTATTATATACTAGTATACAGGGTTTCTCACGGTAGCCGTTCGTTAGAAGTTTTCGTGGTTAGAAAAAACTTAGAATTCTGAATTTCTGGACTCCAGGGCTATTCAAGATTCTCTTTCATTTTGAAATATTTTCAACGTCATACCACTTCCTGTTATCCCGGAAGTAGCCAGTAACTTCCTTATTTTAAATAGAACACCCGGTATATTATTTCATTTTTGGATTCCTGAGAACATTTCATCAGTTCCATCAGTATAAGTTTCCCCATACCTATTTTCAACTGTTTCTACTATATAGTACTAATATCTACAATAATGACAGTTGTGACTGATGACATAATTAACGCATGTGGATGTAACAAAATTGGTAATTTAATACTGTTAGACTACACTAAGGTTTTTGATATATACATTTTGTTTTTATTTGACATCCCAAAGATATATACAATCTGTAATTAGAATTACAGTAATTAAATGGTATATTTACTATTGTAATTCTAATTACAGATTACTAATTATAGATATGGCCACAATACGATAGCTAACATGGACGATAAATGTCCATTGACATTCTCCTATAAATTCGCAATCCATGAAGGAGTGGGTTTATCCATGAAGGAGTGGGTTTGTTTAGTGAAATAGCTGCGTTTAAAATATGCTTAGCTGGTCGTATGGAATGTGTCTCTGTAGTCTTCTCCTAACTGGCTGACTCATTTGATTCTTTGCTAGACTGTTGGGATGTGCTTTTGATCTACTTTCGTCATTTTGGGCGGATTTTGCTATCTCTTCCATGATGGTTTAAATTTGGGGATCGTGAACAATAGTGAGATTTGACGCGTACCAAGAGGCGTTCGTGATTAACCGAAGCACCTTTGACTGGAATGTCCAGTATTTAAATCTTGTTGCGGACCACCAAAGTTGGATGTCATAGCTCAAAATAGGTTTAAAAATTGAATTTTTAAGCCATAAAACAGGCGGGCAAAATTTAATAAAAAATACCTAAATAATTACTTTTGATAAAACTCGCCACCACTCTTAAGATTTGTTTGTCAGGGCATATAGGTTCTAACATCATTCGGGTTACAAGTTGATTAGTCATAAATCATGTACGGACATACTACGGCAGATTTTAACAACTGTTGCCATACGATATTCTTTCAAATAAAACAACAATGAGTGGATATCTCACAAAAAACTTGTTTTACTTGCGTTTAAAAATCGAGTGTCCTTATTGGAAGATTCTATATTTAATTTATATTTGTGTTTATTATGAACAGTTTTTAATTATCATCCCGCTGAGATATACTTATGTAGTCTCTTCTCAACCGTTCTTATAATAATTCCAAATATATAAAATTTCATCTAGATATTTAATTGCTGTCCCAATGCCACTAAAAGATTTTACGTTGTGATTTATTTTGATTATGTTCAACATCTATTTAGTAAAATCTTTATTACGTATTTCAAATGTACTGTAAAAAATCACACCTTCATAGTTTCGATTTTTTTTTTAATAGTTTTTACCTCCGTAATTGGGTTTTTACCATTAAGATGTTCGCAAAATATTTTAATTATTAATTATAATGTTCACAGAGTATAAATAAAGTCATAAATTAAATAACAAGTTGAGTGAGATAAAAGACCATACCGAATTTCCTCGGACTCTGAATGAGCAACATAGTTTCGTGTTTCTTTGATATCCCTTCCAGATCTATAGATAAAAATAAAACAAGGAATAGTCATCGGGCTGTGTATAATTAATTTTTAATACTCTTTGTTGTGAATTTAATTACATTTAATAATCAAATATTGCATCGCGAATAAGTTAAGACTAGTCTATTTCTGATGAAATTGAGAGGCGCTAATTCTAAATACGTATTTTTAACGAAACTTTACAATATTACAGATGAAGGCTTTTAAATTGGTGTACACGAACTTGTTCGAGTTCATGGACTTCGTAATGATCTGAGCGTAGGTCTGATTCCCGCATCGCTGGGCTGGGTGTGAATGTCCGTCCTTTATCCGGGGGCTCAATGGAAGAATTGCCTGAAGTTAAACCACGCCCTTGTATAAAATAAAGACGATAAAATTATATCAGGAGATTTCCCAGACAACATCTTTGTGTTTGACGTTTCTCGTTTTATATCATCTTGCCACGAGGCTTGTGTCTTTTCGGTGGGCTTAGCATCGAGCTACTGTGATGGCCAATCCTATCCACCAATGTTATTTTCTTGTTTCCACTGCGTTTTGATGTACCACTCTGATGTTTTGGAAAAACTGGCGTTGCCCAATCACTATACGTATGTTCTTGGGTCTAAATTATTGTTTTTCGATGTATTTCTCCGACATCAAAGATTTTTGGGTAGTTCTCTTATAATGAGAGATACACTAGGCTACAAATAGTCTGGTGCAGTGACGAAGCGTTCATTAAGGCTGTAAAGCTAGCTAAATTGCACATCATTCTTTGCGTACTCCCCTCTCCCCTCACTGCACCGCGGATCTCTATAAAGTCCGTTAAAACCAAGGTGACGGAGATTTACGGATTCCATGCCCAAAAAAATTCTTGCTCTTTTGACAAAAACCAGTCATCGAGCCATTTTCGTAAGAAGTGAAGCCATGCTCAGCAAGTGCGTGTCCCATTGATGCAAATAAGTAGTAACCGGACGGTGCCAAGTCTGGTAAGTAAGCCGCATGCAAAAATATTTCTCAACTAAACGCTTCAATCGTTTCCTTGACCGGTTTTGCTGTGTGTGATGGCGCATTATCATGAAGCAAAATCACTTTGTGTTGCCTTTTTTGATATTCTGGTTGTTTTTCACGCAAGGCTTGATTCAAATCGATCATTTCTTGTCCGTAGCGTTCAGTATTAACGGTTTGGCCAGGTTTTAGCAGCTCATAACAGATCCCACCCTTCTGACCCCACCAAACACAGAGCATTGTCTTTCGTCCATAGCGATGTGCTTGCAGTCGATGTCGATGGTTCGCTTGGAGTTACCTATGATCTTTTACCCTTAGGATTCTCGAAATACATCCACTTTTCATCGTCAGTCGCAATTCGATGGAGAAATGACTTTCTTTTGTACCTGGCGAGCAACATTTCGCAAATGGTTTTTCGGTGTTTCTGCTGTCTCGCATTCAGTTTCTGTGGAACCCATTTTTCCATCTTCTAGATCTTTCCCATGGCTTTCAAACGTATGGAGACGGCTTCTCGTGTCACATGTAATCGATCCGCGACTTCTTGTTGCGTTTGAGCGTCATTCTCATCCAACAATGCTTGCAATTCGATATCGCAACAATGCACTTTTGAATTTTTTAGACCACTCAGAACACTGTGATTTACCAAGAGAATGCTCACCGTCGGCTTCGACAGGCAGTCGATGCGAGTCTGCAGCAATTTTCTTCAATTGGTAACAGAAAATCAATGCTGTCCGCAAATCGTAGTTTCCAGGCACAAAATTGGAACGCTATGCTCATGTTCAACGCTATTAAATACGATGTTGTATGAATTTGTATTGTTGTGAGATAAAAACCTTTATCAGATGTCAAAACAAGAAAATGGCGCCAATGAAATGGTATGACGATAAGTACATTAGCAGCTAGGCCATCTATGGGCAAATTCCGGTTTGATATTTACATATCTCGTATATCTTTTTTTTTTTTAGTTTTTCTTGTGCGTTGTTTTTGACATTAGTCGAAGATTTTCACAATCGTTCACAATTTTATCCTGTCTCTTTGTAATTGGTAATCGTTTTTCGTTTCACACCACATCCTAGTATAGTTTATTTCATCGCTCTTTGCCAAATAAAAATCCCAAACGGCTCGTATCTCATACCGTGGCTTGTTTTTATGGTTAGGCTCAGGTAGACTGTTCCGTTTATCGGCAATATAAGATAGTTTTTTATTTGGCAAATATCGATGAAATGAATAGTAAATCATCGACCGTCCGTGCATCTTCCAATTGCTTTGCCCGCTGATTTACAAACGCCTTTTGACTTTTTATTATACTTTGTCGCGACGTTCGCTGTCATTTCGGTTGCACAAAAATTAACACGGCAAATATTTTTCGTGTGCAGTGCTCATTAAACGTGTCGTTCTCGCGCAAAGTTTCCACCGAAACTGTTCTGTAATGCGAGGGATGAAATGCGGTGACCTGATTTTACCCGATTTATCGGTGTCATGGTTTGCAAGTAAAATTTATGTTGATCGCGTTCTTGTTTGACAGATTGTATATTCGCGAAAGTATTGTCTGTATAACATTATGCTTTTAGATGAGTAATCCAGTTCAACAACATTAGAATTTGTTATACGACATTTATTGTTTGGATAGGGGGTTGTTCTTTTTGACGATGTTGTCGATAGACGAAATATTTGATATTTATTTGATCAAGAGACGGTAGATATTAAATTTGTGGGCAGATATTGGAGGATGGCCTTATCGAATTGGGGGAGAGGTGGTAAATTGTCCTTCAGCAGCAACACTTATAGTTATATACTATAAGTTTCGTCAGCGTTTCTAATACGCGATGCATTTTTATGTTATACAAAATTTAGTCATTAGTAGGATAATTACCCTTCATAGGAAATATTTCAATCAATCCATATTGATGATTGTTTTAGGATTTTTTTAGAGTGTGAGTAGCAGTCACAGCTAAAGGTTTTGTGTCAGCCAAAGAATTAATGAACAAATTCCTCCTTGTCAAAGAGGATTTTGTTCAGGCTTCAGATAATCTGGCTTGACTTATATTTGGTATATTTATTTTCCCCAAAATTTACCTAATAATAACTCAATATTTTAGATTTTAAAGGTGTTTTAGTACTTTTGAAATAGAGTATTAAGTTTCAATAATGTCATCGTCCATGAAATATGTAGCACATATACGCCCGCCGTGGTAAATATGTCTCTATTTATACCTTGTGGTAAAGAAGTCTGAAACATCTAAAGAATCGCAAAATATTTTTTTTTGCAAAAGCGCTTGAAGGGGTCAAAAGATATTTTAAATTTGTCACCTTTTGAAGTACATTTATTCTATGTATAGTGACGTAGATGTGCAGGGACAAAGAGGGCACTTTCTTTTAATGGCAGTCTTTAATTTAATGGCTTATTGTTTTAAAACTTTTATCATATTTCATAAAGAAAATTTCGAGAAAGATGCAAACTATGTTTCAATTGTGAAAATAGTTTTATTATTAATATATTGCCTAGAAGGCGTTGTAACAAATTTTATTTAATGTCAATTACGTCAAGTTAGCTTTCCGAAAAATTAATGCTTGTGATTTTCTGTTATCTGAAGTCCAAAAAATCTTAGTAACAATGTCTCTTTCGGTGAAAGATCGCATGGAAATTCTTATGATGTATTGTTATAGAGGTAGGTGTAGAAGAACTACAGTGGACTCTCTTTAATGAGGCTCATCAAGATCATCCGCCTATGGCAGTGGCGGCTCGTGATGAAATGAAACGGGTGTTCTGCACAGGGCCAATCCTAGGGTATTGGCCGCCCGCGTGCAAATTTCAAACGTATCCAAATTACTGGCGCCGTAGGGGCCGTAAGAAAATTGCGCCGCAGACGAAAATTTTGAAAAATTTCAAGGTCACGCGTTTTCCTGATACTTCAGAATTTTTATGTAAAATCCGTTTATACAAAAATTTCACAACTTTCATAAGTAAAATTTTTGGAATTTAATACTTTTTTGAAGAACATTCATGTTTGCCGTCATATTCTTTGGTTAAGAGAAAAGGCTTGTAAGGTGAATTTTCTACTAGAGGGTCTATAACACTTAAAATATTTTCCGAAAGAGTTTCAGCGTCACATTTTGTAGGTTTCAGGTATGTCCAAAAACGTTCAATCGGTTCACCATCGAGAATATATCTTAAAACTACCACCAACTGAGTTTTTACAGATACATCAGTTGTTTCGTCTGCCATAACTGCCAAAAATGAAGGTTTGTTAATTTCTTTAATTATTTCTTCATAACATACTTTTAATATACAGTCTAAAAGATCATTTTGTATTTCTTTAGAGGTTCCTTTAAATACTGAAGCATTTTGTAGATGCTCGCTTAAAGTTACATCAAGCTCAGCAGAAAAACTTATCAAACCACGAAATATCCCCGGGTTTTGAGAGGTTTCAGCTTCGTCATGTTCTCGCAGCGCCAGTTCAAAGGCCCCACAAAACTTTATGCAGTTTATAATTTTTGACAAAACGTATCTCTTTTTTGTCACATTATCATTATGCTTTTGCACATTTATCCAATAAGCTGAATCTAGCTGCGCTTTAATATTAGTTGTTCCTAATAAAGCTAATTCCATTGTATTATGTAGATGGCTTTTGGAGTTGTCGTGCTTTTTTATTTTTTCAGTTAAGTGCACCAAATCTGTCACCCCTACCATGCTTTATCACCGCCAAAAAGTAAACAAGAAAAACAAAATAACGGAAAATTTTTTTGTTACACCCACAAATCCAATTGTTCTTCGAATAAATGTCTCTATTAAATTGACATTTATATGCTTTTCCGCGGCTAACACCTGCAGTCTCAATAACAATATCGGGCAATGGCCTACCATTGTTTTTTAAATCAATTTTTTCTTCATAAGAGTATTTAAAAAATCGCTTCACATGAATTAAATTATGAACTAAATCCATTGTCACTATCACAGTATTTAAAATCTCAAATTAACACGAAATACGAGATAGGTACGATTTACGCCCGCCAACTGTACGAGAAGTAGGAAGGAGTAAACATTCACTGATGTTGCCTTAGCTGGAAAAAATACAGCTCACTGACCGTGTAAATTCGCGCATTTACGAGCGCCAAGTGTGGATTGTCGCGGGAGTTGAGGGGGAAGACGGGTGTGCCGAGCCGTGCTGAGAACTACCCCGTGTGGCCCAGTTCAATGTACCGCGACGCGCTCGCGTAGAGACCCAGATAATTCATCTGGTCTACTACTCAATAGAGGACGACGGGCAGAATGCGACTTTAATGCAATAATTTGGTTAGCTACACCAACTAACCAAATTATTTCATTAATAAATTTTAGTAATTATTATGTCGCGAAAATATACAAATATCTAATTTTTTGGCAGTTCTGCAGCTCTGCAGCACCTATACACCAGCCGCCCCTGGCCTATGGTACGATCTACTGTCAGTGGAATTGTAGGTAAATACAAAAAACATGGACATGTATGCGATTTATCCAGAGCTGGTCGTCAAGCAATCAGTGCAGATACACAAATTGATATTTTAGTAAACGTTGGTGAAAATCCACATTCCAGTTCCCATCAGATTAGCTTAAATACGGATTTGCGTCATACTACAGTGCTTAATGTTTTATATAAACATAAACTTCATCCTTCTAAAGTTACATTGATTCAAGAATTATCAGAACATAATTTCTATCGTCGAATGCAATTCTTCGAGAAAATGCAATTATGCTATATTTTGCCTTAATAGAACTGTAAATACATAGAACTGTAGGTAATGGATCTCGCATAATCCACGATGAATGCAGGAGTCACGTACTCAATCTCCAAGAAAAGTCAACGTTTGGGCAGATGTAATCGGAAACAGAATTTTGGGCCCGTATTTTTTTATGACAACTTGATTGGCGCAAAGTATTTCCAATTTTTACAATCAATCAAGCAAGAGTTGATTCCAGCCCTGACACCTTTATACCCAAATGCAAATGAACCAGGCATACCTGATAACATATTTTGGTATCAACAGGAATGTGCACTTACTTACATAACATCTGTCCACAACGGTGGGTAGGATGACGTGAATCTATAGATGGGTGGCCACCTCGCTCCCTTGATCTCACACCTGTTGATTTTTTCTTATAAGGCTATTTAAATATCAAGGTCTATTTCAATAAACCCTAAAACATAGATGATTTAAAGGAACGAATTCGATGGTAATACGAATATGGGGCCGGAAATAATTGACAGAGTGCAGAATGAATTTATTTTGAGACTATCAAATACTGAATGGCAAAAGTTTGCACACACTATTACTTAATGTATTTATCTTGTCTATAGAGAAATCAATTTTCACAAAGCTTGTATTTGCGTTTATCTCGAAGCTTTCTTTATGAAGCTTAAATGATGTGCTCTTTCACTGTATCGAACAAAACAATATGTGCCATTTAAATAAAATGAATCCCTTTTGATGCTTCAAACGTACGCTACTGTACATAGAACTAAAGTATTTAAAACGACGGCAGATTTAAAATACCGTTTGCCTTCTTCGAAAGTCTTCGAAAGAAAAAAATATTTTGCGATATTATTTTTTTCAGTTGTTCCAGACTTCTTTTCCACAGTACATAGAATAATTTTTACAAAGTTTTGGTATCACTTATCTAAGAATAATAGATTTTCGTTCAATATATTCGTGATAAAGTTAGTTACATACAAAGTCGTTACAAACTAGGAAGTTGACACATATTTCTTTATGCTGGTGGCTTATTTGTTTACGATCGATACACTTGCTTATCAAAAATATGTATCGCTTGAATCAAACGATAATAACAGATACTAAAATACACTACAACACGGAGGTTTAAAATGTCCTTAGAAGGATTATTGTTATCTCTTTAGGATTTTATGGGAATCGATCTTTAAAGACATCATCGCCAAGATGTAAGTATATTGTCGTGGGAGTCATTGACAAACGAACAGTATCGTACAAAATGTATATTTATAGGAATGGGATATTTCATAACGGCCTGTAGAATGGCCGTTATGAAATCTTATGTGTAACAGAACTATTCTCCCGTGAAAAACATAGAGAGCCAACTTCGAACCACGTCCAAGCTGAATTGTTTCTGCTGTTGACTAGTTTATAATGGATAACGTTCATCAGGGGAATATCTCAGCCTCGGACCTATGTACATTGGTAGAATTTTCGTTAATATAGACTACATTATCGCTAAACGTATAATACTCTTATTAATCTATTGACTAAAGTAAGAAGGTTATTCTAATAAGATACGGGTCCATTGCAAAATAATAGGTTGGAGACTTAAACGTCGGCTCGGATTGTGATCAGACTTGAAAGCAAAATAATATCGGTGACATTGGAATATATTATTTATCGTATCAATTATATATTATATAACAATGTTTTTATCAGCAAGAAATGTAGATACAGTTATATGTCGTGTTACAGAGCTGTGTGATATGACTATTATGCTGATTTCTTTTGTACACACCCACAGGTCATTTTGTTTTTAAATTTTGATAATTCTTGACAAATATCCGTTTCTATGGATGTTATTATATTGATACATATGTACTTGGTATTTATTAAGGAACTTGAAATATGAAATAAGAAATAAATATTACAAAAAAGTTACTACAGTTACTTGTAAAATACTGATTTGAGAACGGCAATCAAGCTTCAAAACGTTCATGTTTGATTGGATCGAGACGATCGAGTTTTCGTTAAGGAATACGCTGGAATTTCTAAGAATATATTTTTTGACATTGAAATTTGTATTTTCATAATTAAGATCACTAAGAATATCATGATTATGATTAGCTACGTATATATAATGAATCAACATAAAATATATTCTCAAAAACAACAAATACTTAATTCGGAGAATAAAGTCAATTACAATAAATTTAGATATTAGACTATATAATTATATAGTCAAATAGCTAAATCTCTTGAGCTAAACAGTGACCCAACCAAACATAAAAACTTGAGACAACGTATTAGGGCTAATCTCTTGGAACGCTCTTATTTTCTGTCGCAGTTCTATTAAGAATATTAACCCTATTCTCTTGGAAGCCATAAATTTTAGTGTTAATATGTCCCCAAAGAAAAAAGTAATTGGGGACCAGGTCGCGAAATCCCGCTGGCCCCAAGCCTACTTAATAAACGGTTTGGTAAGGTATTGTTCACGTATTCTGGCACCAAAATACCATTATGGGTGGGACACCCATCTTGTTGGAGTCGCATGATTAAATCTTGGTCCTGCGATTGATCAATTGGCTGCTGTAAAATCTCCAAGTACTTAGATCCGGTCAGTGTTTCACAATGGACAATTCTGAGAGCACTTTATTCGCAATTTCCGAAATTTAAAGTAGCCTAACTTTAAAGCATGAGTATGGCAACTACACTAGGCACAAAAATTAAGGGATGTAAAAAAAATTCTAAATTTTTAGATGATTTTCAAAGGGCTGTACTTTGAAAAAAAATAGTCGCAGAGGAAGTTTTAAAAAAGCAGATTGAAGCTCCAAGTTTCTAGTTTTCAGATCTTCAATTCAAATTTTTTTACCTTCAACAGTTTTTGAGTAATCATAATAAAAAAAAATGTAAAAAAATTAAAAAAAAAAGGAAGTCAAAACTGACTGTTTTGCTTTGAACGACGATAACTCAGCGAAAATACATCGTACAAGATTTTAGACCGCTGAAATTGAAGAGGATAAAATGATGTAAAAAAGCTTTACGATGAATCCACTGTAGAGAATTTATTGAAGCCCGTGAACCTTTTGAAAGGCAAGCAAAAATTTGAAAAATGTTTTCTGATGGTTTTTTTTATGATTACTAAAAAAAACTGCTCATGGCAAAATTTTGAAGATCTGAAAACTATAAACTTGGAGCTTCAATTTGCTTTTTTTAAAATTGCTCTGCGATTATTTTTCTCCAAGTTACAACTGTTTGAAAATTACTTAAAAATTTGAGGATCAACAAACACAATACTTTTTATTTGAGGATCATTAACAATATAATGGAAAACAAACATAATATTTCACGGAAATGGGACTTTAATGTATAAAGGTGAGGCATTCCGCTCACAGGGAAGGGGGAGGTTTGCAAACTTCATTCTCCTTTCTGCCACGAAGGCATCTTCAAAATAATATTCTCTCTCTTACAATTGAACGAAAAAAGTCCAAGAACAGGTAACTTTATTTTTTCATCTAGTACGAGTATGTACTATTTTCATTCACCATAAAATGAAAATAGCCCTCTGGAAGTCAAGAGGAGGTTGGAAAGTAGTAACAAAAAAATGTGTTTTATTTTTCGATGCTCTGCCTATACACAAAACTCTATGAAAGCTGGAGAGAGACAGTTCAGTTACTATGGTTATGAGATCAAAATATCAATATTTGCAACTTTAAATTTATTTTTTAAGTTCCTTGCTTAAAAAAGTAGACCGATAGAGGCTGTTGAATGTCTCTTAGCGCCTTAGTGACCCTCTTTAATATCGTTTCTTTCTGTTTAATTTTTTAGTATTTCTGTATGTTTTTTCTAAACTAAGATAGATTAATATTTCTCCAAAGAAAGGCAGATGGGGCACGAACACTTTATACCGCTTTTAAGGATTCTATACTATGGCTGTGCAATCCGTAAATTATATTTGATAAAGCGAATAAACATATTAACTAAATTAAGCTAGATAAGAGGCGGTCGTTAAATTAAATGCTTCCGTATGACTAAGCTCAAAGTTTTGTGATCTACGGTAACTAGAGCAATTTGTAAAAATGCAATTTAACGATACCATCCATATAACCAAGACAATTAAATGCATTCCCTGTCTCACCGTTGATAATCAACAATGACGGCTCATCTGACAGGAGCAAGGGAAGATGAACCTTCTGATATTTTAGGGAACCACAAAGAACTTAAGATTAATGTAATTTATATACGAACAGAAATTTGTACACAACAATGTTTTAATCTTTGTAAAATCGACATTCAAAAATTATCTCGATTGTGAAATGAAAAACATTTTAAAGAATTTTATGGTTCTTAAATATTTTCACGTTCATTATACATGAAAGATTGGAGGAAGTTAAAGACTTCACTTATTTAGGAAGTAAAATAAATTGGGATGGAAGAAGCGATAAAGATATAAAACAAAGAATAGCGCAGGGTCGAGTAGCTTTTAACAAAAAGAAAGCACTTTTATGCTCGGGGGTAGTAAACTTAGAAACAAGGAAGAGATTTTTGAAAACGTATGTATGGAGCACGCCAGTATACGGTTGCGAAACCTGGACGGTAGGGGAAGCAAGTAGGAAGAAATTAGAAACTTTTGAGATCTGGTGTTACCGAAGAATGATGAAAATACCATGGATTGATAGGGTTAGAAACGAAGAAGTATTGGATAAAGTCGGCGAGAAAAGAAGTATGTGGAAAAACATAAAGAAGAGAAGAGATAGAATGGTAGGCTACTTGCTGAGACATGGGGGAATAGTCCGCGATATTTTGGAGGCAGAAATAGGAGTGAAGAAAGGCAGAGGTAGGCCTAGATTAGACTACTGCTCGCAAATAGTAAGAGATGTAGGTTGTAGCACAATTAGCGAAATGCGTAGGTTAGCACAAGATAGGAGAAGCTGGAGGTTAGCGTCCAACCAGTCTTAGGACTGATGACCCCATGATGATGAAATATTTTCACTGCATTATCAAATTTTACCTAACTATTTTCGTTTTCTAAAGAATTGCAAACAGAATGATGCATTTTCAACGGAGTGTCGTATCACTTTGGTCTAAGATGGCAAAATCTTAGTAAATACATTCTTAATATACATTTTAAAGGCGCTTTGACTTCTACTAACAATAAACAGTTTTAAAACCTTAAAACGGACTTTTCCGCACGTAGAACAAATGATTTAGCACGTAGAAAAAATAAAAAAAATCGTTTTTAAAAAATGTTTTCTGTGTGTGTGTGTCGTTGTGGTCGGCGTTTATTCTTGTTAGCATGATAACTCAACTAAATCGTACGGGATCGATCAGGTTTGGACTGATTCTAATCGGGAATGTCTCCCAGATGACACCTATTGATTTTGAGGTGGATAGGACATACCCCACCCTGTCCATGGGTCATAAGAAAGTACGATGGTGGACTATTTGAGATTTTTTTTTTAGCACGATAACATAACGAAATCGTGTTGGATCAATTGGATTTTGACTGATTCTGATCGGGGACGTCTCCCACATGACATATGTTGATTTTGAGGTGGATAGGACACACTCCACCCTTTCCATGGGTCATGAGAAAGCACGATGGTGGACTATTTGAGAATTGTTTTTGTTAGCACGATAACTCAACTAAATCGTGTCGGATCGATCGGGTTTTGACTAATTCTGATCGGGGACGTCTCCCAGACGACACCTATTGATTTTGAGGTGGATAGGACACACTCTACCCTGTCCATGGGTCATGAGAAAGCACGACGGTGGACTATTTGAGAAATTTTTTTTGTTAACACGATAACTCAACTAAGTCCTGTTGGATTGATCGGGTTTTGACTTATTCGGATCAGGGACGTCTCCCAGACGACACCTATTGATTTTGAGGTGGATAAAACACACTACCATGTTCATGGATCATGAGAAAGCACAATGGTGGACTATTTGAGAAATTTGTTTGTTAGCACGATCATGCAATTAAATCGTGTCGAATCGATCGGGTTTCGACTGATTCGGATTAGGGACGTCTCCCAGACGACACCTATTGATTTTGAGGTGGATAGGACACACCCCACCCTGTTCATGGGTCATGAGAAAGCACGAGGGTGAACTATTTGAAAAAAGTAAAACTGTCGCATAAAACACATATTCTGCATTTATGTGTTGGTTTATTTTTTTCTCGGCCACTCGATTTCGAGATAGAGATGTTCTACGTGCGGAAAAGTCCGTTTTAAGGTTTTAAGACTGTTTATTGTTGAATTTATTATTGTTTAATCATTGTTTACATCTTGCTTCATACTTTGACACTTAATAATTGATTTATTCGCCTTGATGTCGCCTTATCAATAACAGAACCCGTCTCTTTTTCTTGATTAAGTTACGGAACTCTGTAGGCACTTCATTTTGTCTTAATTTTGTGCTAATTTTTCGTAATTCAACTATAAAGTATCGCTCACATTAATAAAACAGTTGTATACAAACTATTCGTTGTTGAACTTTGAATAGCGGCACGTCGACGTCGAATGGTTGTAGATGATAGTCGTTAAATATTGACGCCCTATATTTGAGAGAAGACAAATGGTGCGCAATTCAAATCCTATACCCGTAGTTCCAATCGAGATTGAATTACTATTTTGTGGTAGATAGAATGAAACACAAGTGTATTTTGTTTCTAGGAAAATGCGACTACCTTTACCCATTGCGAGCCTGGTCCTGGTACTATGTCTGGACCTAGCCGGGGCCTTCAACGGAGAACTGGCAGAACTGGAGTGCCCCGATGATTGCGACTGCCACTATTTCCGGGTAAACTGGGTGACGGATTGTTCTGATAGTAACCTAACTCGAATCCCCTACAGTGAACTAAGCCCTAATATGTATATTTTGGACCTTAACGATAATTTGATCAGCGATGTGGAACCGTTCCCGGCGGACTTCAAGGTACGCAGATTGCAATTGTCCGCCAACGTGATGACGGAATTGAAGAAAGAGTCATTCGCCGGTCTTCAATATTTGATAGATGCCGATTTCTCCTACAACAAAATAAAGAGAGTGGAAATCGATGCCTTCGAGTAAGTATTATTTTATTATGTTATATGGGTTTGGGCCTCATCAGCCACTGATCGCATGGGTAAGCCCTTGGCGAACCCCTCTTATCCGGGTCATTATCCAAAAATGCTATCCCATAAGAGGAGCAATTTAGGCACGTCCCCCGCCTTAAGCCTCGCCTCCTCTAGGATAACAGGGGTCCCTAATATAAGGTACCTCTTCTCCTCCAGTGCGGGGCAGGTGTAAAGAAGATGAATCGAGGTTTCCTCGTCTTCTTTACAGTACCTGCAGGCCGGGCTTGTGGTTATATGCATTCAGACTACTATCGTGGCCCGTTATGATTCCCACCAAGGTTCTTGCTTTGTGCCTGTTCCATTTAATGAATTCTGGGGCCCATTTCTCAATCTGAATATTTAATGAAGAGTTTGGTTATTTGACAACCCGTTACTCTTGTCCATCTTTTATTGTGCTGGTCTCTTGCCCAGCCATTGATGCGGTCTCTGATCAGATTCCGACTTACTCCCACTGCAGGTTCTGGTCCATACTCCATAGAGGTTTTCCTTGGTCCCTAGTCTGACAAGGTCATCTGCAATTAGATTTCCCTTAATGCCATTATGCCCAGGTATCCATAAGAGTTTCACCGGTCCCTTCCCTGCCAAGTGGTTTAATGCTTCATAGCAATTATAGACCAGCTTCGATCTTGTCGTTGCTGAATTCAGGGCTGCCAACGCCGCCCTGCTATCCGAGCAGATACATACCTTCTCCTGAGTCCGATTTTGGTCGGCCCCCAGAACACCGTATGTAATTGCAACTAGCTCGGCCTGGAGTGCGGTAGTGTATTTACCCAGGGGGAAGGTTTTAGCTATCCCATCGCGTCGCCTATACACCCCCGCGCCCGCTCTGTTCCCACTCTTGGCTCCATCCGTGTACCAGATGTCTCCATTGACCGGTAATCCAGCTCGACCCTCCATCCAGTCGGTTTTTCTGGTGAGGGTGATCTTAAATTTCTTGTCAAAGAGGAAGTGGACACCCATACTGTCAGAGGGCATCCATAGGAGTCCCTCCTCAGCTAGCTCTCTTGAGAGTCTATTCAAGTCCCTTACCCTATTCATGTTTCCCACCGTGTGCATTGCCTTTACGGCTTCCGCTTTCAGGGTGACATCAAGAGGTGGTATCCCCGTCAGTATCCCCATTGCCTCGATCGGTGTTGATCTTGGGGCTCCGGTTATACTTCTTAGAATCAATCCTCTTAGCTTGTTAAGTCGGTTGGCTCCCGACTTTAAACAGGCTCTCTCCCACCAGACCCGTGCTGCATACGTCAGTCTGGGTTCGAGAATTGCCTCATACATCCATTTCATGATCTCCGGTTTCAAGCCCCAGCTATTACCAATGGCCCTTCTCAGTTGCCAAAGTGTTGCTGTGATCTTGAAACATATGTGACTTAGATATTTTTCCCATGACAGTTTCCCGTCCAGGATTACTCCTAAGTATTTCACTTCGCTATTATAACTTAGTTCTTGGCCACCAAGTTTCAGCGGACATGTTCTGTTCCACATATATTTCTTGGTGAACAGCATCACCTCAGTGATAGAGGGATAAACCGAGAGTCCCCTATCCCTGCACCAATTCCCAACCTTGTTTAATGCTCCCTGCGTTATATCGAGAATCGGCTCCAGGATAGGAGCCTTCGTTATTATTACTAAGTCATCGGCATAACCAATTACTTGGCAAGTACGGCTTCGAGTAAGTATTAATGATGAAACTCTTGTTTGTTGATGCGGTTTTTAATATTTTGGATCGAACGGATGTTTCAAATGGAGTGGATGTTTATAAACAATTTGCAGGGATATATAGATATGTTTTAAAAATGACAAGTTTAAAAATAGCTGAGGTAAACATCGTAATTGATATCTATTCAGTTTTTAATCTAAACTCCGAAATATTGGAAAAATTTTAATCCGAGTATTTGGCAATCGGCGCACTGGATTGATATTTCATTAATCATAACAATTGCTTCATTAAAGTTTGATGTTCGCTGTGTGCTCTCTGTTCTGTTGGAAACGTCAAACTAATCACGAACTAATTTAAGTTTTTCCGGGGGGGTCTAACTTAAAATGAATAATTTACCACTTGTTTTCCGAAAAATAATACAAAACCAACGCGAGTTCCTAGGGCTCAAATAGACAAAGTTAGATAAAGTATTATATACAAACGAATTCCGTAGACCTCGTAGAGATTACTGAATGATTATCTCAAAAAAATTTCGGTGATTGAAAATGGGAAAAAATCCATATAATTATATGTATATACATCCAGGACACACTAGATTAAGTCTAGTTACATACGTCACATTATCACAAAGTTCCAGATACTATTTCATGTCGATAGAATTTGGCAGAATCACAAGAAAATATACGTTTCCCCCGTTTTTGTTAAGAAAATTAATTTTTTATATTTGTGTTTTCTTAAGGTGAGTATACATATGCGCGCCGCGCGTGTGCAGCAAGTTCTCTAGATTAGTACGGTGTTTTCGAGTTGCGCACGAACCGCACGCACACGGCGCATCACGATCCACCTCGTGTCGGTTGTTTCGACGAACGCTTTGTGTGTTCGCAGTACAGATTTGGACGGGAGCGCGAGAGGCTCGTTGTTATTTGTTGCGCGTCCATTCAGCGGTGAAAATGAGATGGTCGGATGAAAGTGTTCAAATTCATATTAATCTCGGTACCATTACGTTTTTTTAAACAGGTTAGTGTGCCACCAACGTTTTCTTTTTGCACAAACTTGCCATTAACAAGAAAGCACCACTCATCACCGAAACAGCGTAATTTTTATCGCGCAATAGAGACATGATTATCTAAGATGCAAAATGTCTACTAATGTTCGTGGGTTTCCTCTGGATCGCGGAAGGTTCTTCAAAATAAATAATTTGAACAAACATTGGACGAGCAACAAATGCGTGGCGCGCAGGTTTATACCCACCTTTAAATAATGTGAATGTAATTAATTAGGTAAAACTCTCTATTTTACGTATACACAGCGTGGTGCCACGGTTCCAAATAAAGTTCATGCTAGTGTCTTCGTTTTTGGACAGACTGTATGGGTTATTCTTGACATACAAGTGAATAATAATGCAGCAGATTAATTGCAATTGCTAAGATAGCCCACGGATAATGTCACTGATAATAAAAAATGTCATTAATACAATAAAGCGGAACGTGGCAGGAAACGTTATTCAAGTTTTAACAGGCTAATTATTTAGCCTTTCATGGGGTTTTATTTTATGTTGGGGGGGGGGGGGGGACTGTACTATAGGGTGATTGATTTTCAAACCAAACATTTCAATAATAGGTAGAACACGAACGTCAAATGTATTCGACTGTGCTTATTGTCAAAAATAATTTGTAATGTCGGACTTATTTTAGTTATTTAATGGCCTTTTAAATTTTATAAAAAGTATTCAAAATTACAAAAAGAAATCACAATTTTGAAAATTTGATGAATCACAAATACTTATAGCCAAATAAATAGAGTACAGTCAGTTCTATGATCGGAATATGAATACATTTCCATCATTTTCAGCTATAAAATACATATACGAGGTGTGTAAATTAAGTGATGAGACTGATTTTTTAAATTTTTGTCGAATAGAATTACAATTCAATATTGTTTCTCTCAAAATAACTTTCTTGGGAAGTCACACAGCACTAGAGACGGTTCTTCCAATCCTCAGCAGTGCTGGAACTCGGATACTGGAATAGTCTTCAGCTGATTTATTGAAGTACATGTTGTGTGTGTGACAAGGTGCATTGCCGTGATGCAACGCCCAGTTGTTCTTACGCATGACCCTATGTCGAAGCTTTTTAAGAACTTCTCGGCAAAAGTGTCGATTAACCGTTTGACCTTGAGGCACAAATTCTTTGTGAAGGATTTCCTGACTATCGAAGAAACAAATCAGCTTGCATTTGATCTCTGACTTGCGCATTCTTGCCTTTTTGAACGTTGGAGAGGTTGAAGTGTGCCATTCCATGCTTTGACGCTTGGTTTCCGGGTCGTACTCAAACACCCAAGACTCGTCACCAGTAATTATACGTTCCAGAAAATGTGGATTATTTTCAATCGACTCTAAAAAGTCAAGGAACGTCCCCTTCTGATGTCCTTTTGGTCATGCGATAGGTTTTTTTGAGCATCATTGGTCAAAATATGATGAACGATGGTGTGAGTCAAATTCAACTTTTTTCCGATCATTTTGACTGTCAACCGACGATCTAAATGCACAAGATCCTAGATTATGTCGACATTTTCATCGGTTCTTGTAGATGAAGGCCTTCCGCTGCGAGGTTCATCTTCAATCGACTTTCTTCCTTCTGAAAATGCACCAAACGTTAACAAAACGCTGTCTCCGTGGGCCTTCTGAAGGTTTTCAAAAGTTTCCGTTACACTGTGCTCAAGTCTGAAGCAAAATATGATAGCACATCGTTGTTCGAAATTGATGTCATTCATTCATTCACTCATTTACAGACCGCATTAGGAAAACTGTTTCACGAAAAAAATCGCTAGGGAATCGCTAACTCTGGCGAGTTTAAACTCGTGCTGAAGGCGTATCACATGTTCACCTGCCACCCTTCCCGGTCCTGCGTCCCAAGTGTAGCCATATCGAACGCTACGTTGCCAGTCTTATTACTTTACTTAATTTACACACTACCTTATACTATATTTGAAGACGAGACAGTGATATAACTTTTCTTCTTAAAATAAGTAATTTACATAATTTTAAATAAAACAGAAGATAGTCAAATAAATATATATAAAATTTCCAAAATATCGTCTTAGTTACTTTGTCAATTAAAGAAGTAGTTCAGTCTTTAATAAAAACATGGTGTCAACGAAATGATCATAGTTGTCGTATCATTATTTCAGTAGTTCCTATCCAATGTTTTCGAAAATTGAAAATTGCCATTTTCGAAATATTCGCATATCGAGATAGGGTGCATAATTTTGTTGAAGGTGCAGATTTTTTATTTTCGGTAAATTGGGATGATAAATTTTACATTTCATCCCCAGTCGTATGTCTACGTCATATTTATCTACGTCCATCATCATTAGGTCATCAGTCCTAAGACTGGTTGGACGCTAACCTCCAGCTTCTCCTATCTTGTGCTAACCTACGCATTTCGCTAATTGTGCTACAACCTACATCCCTTACTATTTGCGAGCAGTAGTCTAATCTAGGCCTACCTCTGCCTTTCTTCGCTCCTATTTCTGCCTCCAATATATCGCTGACTATTCCCCCGTGTCTCAGCAAGTGACCTACCTATCTCCTCACTACTACTCTCACCTACTATCTCTTCACTTCTTTAAGTTTTTCCACATACTTCTTTCCTCGCCGACTTTCTCCAATACTTCTTCGTTTCTAACCCTATCAGTCCATGGTATTTTCATCATTATTCGGTAACACAACATCTCAAAAGCTTCTAATTTCTTCCTACTTGCTTCCCCTACCGTCCAGGTTTCGCAGCCGTATAGTGCCGTGCTCCATACATATGTTTTCAAAAATCTCTTCCTTGCTTCTAAGTTTATTACCCCCGAGCATAAAAGTGCTTTCTTTTTGTTAAAAGCTACTCGACCTTGCGCTATTCTTTGTTTTATATCTTTATCGCTTCTTCCATCCCAATTTATTTTACTTCCTAAATAAGTGAAGTCTTTAACTTCCTCCAATCTTTCATTATTAATTTGTACTTTCGTTTTTGCTCTGCTCTTGCGCCCTCTGCACACTAACACTTTAGTTTTGTTTTTATTCACCCTCATTCCGTATTCCTCTGTCAACACTGCCTCCATTTCGTTCAATGCTGATTCTAATTCCTCCTTACTAGATGCTAATACTGCTATATCATCCGCGAATCTCAGCATTTTTAGTTTCTGTCCCTGTACTTTAATCCCGAAATCCACTCTATCTTTTACCACATGAATCGCCTCTTCGATGTACAGATTAAAAATTAGTGGTGATAGCGTACATCCTTGTCTTACTCCTTTCCTAATACCTACTTCCCTTTTTTCCCCTTTTACTTCTATAACAGCAGTTTGTTCTTTGTATATATTGTGTACTACTCTCCTATCTCTATACTTCATTCCCGCGCTCTTTAGTATCTCGAACATTTTTTCCCATCTTACGTTATTAAAAGCTTTTTCTAAATCTACAAATCCTTTATAAGCGTTCTTTCCTTTTTCTATTGTTTTCTCTAACATTACTCTTAGCGCCAGAATAGCTTCGCGAGTTCCCCTATTTCGCCTAAACCCGAATTGGTCTTCTCCTAGTATTTCCTCCGCTCTATTTTCCATCCTCTTCTGCACTATTCCAGTTAAGATTTTTGACGCATGGGAAGTTAGGCTAATCGTTCTAAAGTTCTCGCATTTGTCGGCTCCTCTCTTTTTCGGTATAGTAACGATAATGTTCCTCTTATAATCCTCCGGCATCTCGTCCGTTTCATATATGTATTTTACCAGTTCAAACATCCTATTTACTACTTTCTGTCCCGCACATTTCAAAATTTCCGCCTGTATTTTATCTACACCCGGCGCTCTATTATTCTTTAGCGCCCTTAGTGCTATTTCAAATTCCTCTCTCAATATAGGTTTTCCTACATCTTCCCTATCGATGCTAGATTCTTCCTCTAATATCTCTCCTAATTCCTGACCCTCGTATAAATTTCCTAAGTACTGCGTCCATCTATCCGCTTTCTCCTCTCTTCCGATCAGTATGTCCCCCGATTGACTCCTAACGTTTCTATTTATTGTTCCTATATCCCTGAAGTTCCTCTTAATTATTTTGTAAGCCTCATCAGCCTTACCTACTTGCAACTTATCTTCTACTTCTTTGCATTTATCCTCTATCCATTGTTCTTTCGCTTTTCTACATTTTCTAATGATTTCCCACTTTATTGACTTATAAGTTATCTATGTCCATATATTCATATTTCGTAGTTATCAACTTGTAAAATACCTATTTCAAGTTTGTTCAGTACATAACCTCACCCTATACTAATACCTGCGACCCATTTGATTTCTTCACAAAATAATTTAATGTTCCAGCGATTCCGCGGGGTTGATAAATCTTGAGCTTCAAGGGAATCCCTTAGAAGAAGTAGAAGGTCCATTTATAGCGCTCAAATCGTTATTATACCTGGACATAAGCAACTGTAGCCTAGAGAAGTTGAACGATCAGTTCTTTGAGAATCTCACCCACCTCAGCACTCTAGATTTATCGGATAATCCCCTATACGCCATAGATAATCACGTGTTCGATCCCTTGACTAGCCTGGAAACTCTAAAAATGTACCATTGCGGGCTGATCCGCATCGGAGATTCGGCCTTTAAATCTTTAAGGAACCTGAAGAATTTGGAATTGATGGGGAATCACTTCCACGAAACGAATTGGGCGACCGTCCTACAGCATCTGGTCCTTCTGGAATATTTGGACTTGAGAAATTCCGGTCTAACTACCTTGCCCGAGCTCATGTTCGCGAATAACCAGTATTTGCGCACGCTGATTTTAGCGAAGAACAATCTGGGCGACCTCAACGTGAAAGATACAATCGGTAATCTCCAGAACCTTGAAACTTTGGACTTATCTGATTGTAATTTAACTCTGCCCCTATCGGAGGATGCGTTTGCGAACGTAACGAAATTAAGAAATCTCTATTTATCAGGCAACAAGTTGTTCGCATCTGATTTACTGTTGGCGCTATCGCCCCTGACAAACTTACAGAAACTTTCTTTAAGCAATTGCGGTCTAAGCCGTTTGCCAGATACGTTCGATAAATTCAAAAGTTTGCAGGAGTTGGACATATCTCACAATCCGCTGAACGACGCGTTCGTTAAGTTATTAGCACCACTGGAAACTTTGGAATATCTAAACATGGGCTACAGCAACTTATCGCACATTTCCCCCGCGTCATTCTCGAAGATGACATCGATGCGCCGACTTATTTTGTCGGGCAACGGTCTAAACAACTTAGAGGCCGGCCTGTTCGGGAATTTGACCCGATTGGAAAGTTTGGAACTCAACTTCTGCGGCCTCAGGCGCTCCCTCAACGCCACAGTATTCTTTAACAATTTCACCTACACGGATTTGAAGGAGCTCCAGCTGGCCGGAAATCCACTCCGCGTGTCCAAGTCGGGACCGCTACTTCCGAAACAACTTTCCCGTCTGCAAACTTTAGATTTGAGCAATTGCAATTTGGCCTTTCTCCCGCCCGACGCCTTCTTCTGGACCAGGAACATTACCACTCTCATTCTCACCGGTAATTACTTCGCGACGCCCAACGATCTGCGCTTCCTCGAAATGCTTTCGAAGCTCGAGGTGCTCGACTTGAGATACAACAACCTCACGACGTTTTCTCCCAGGGATCTCACGTTGAATCCTAACGTGGAGAAATTGAAGCTGATTGGCAATCCGTGGAGGTGCGATTGTTCGGTAGCAGACCTCTGGGACTGGGCTAATTTACAAAAGGGCAACTTAGGCATTTTGGAAGGCTCGACTCTATCTCAGGAACACGTGTCCGTCGGGAAGACGAAGAGGAAGAAATTGTTAATCTGCAACTATGACACTGGTACTCAACCGTTTACTATCGTTATGAACAAGACGGTGCCAGGAAGGAGGCCCTTCATTAACCCCCAGCGCACGCTGACTGCCACGAATCGCACTTGGGCCAAGTACGTGCGCGAGTCTGGCTGTGAACAATCGCCCAGTTTACAGAGGGTCCCAAGGGCTGTTGACAGATACGTGAACGTCATTAACGAGGATGGCATAAAGATGAGGTACGCGAGACACGGTCCCAATACTTGGGCTGCGGCGGCCATAAACGCCATCGTTGTTTATACCGCTTTAATGAGCATTATAGGCTTAGCTTACGTACTAACCAGGAAGAGGCGTTCGATGAGAATAGCCGTCGCCGCTGATAAGAGCAATTAGTAACGATGTATCAGATTTATTTTATTTTTTTCGTTAGTATTACTTTTGATATTAATACCTCTTTACTTGCCTATTATTTCATGTCAGTAACTTGTGATAGATTAGATCGATACACATTTCTTATGCATTTGAAAAGTAATAACAATTTTATATTTATCTGAAATTATGCGTTATTTTTGTGTCTGCGTAATGGCAACCTTAAATAAAATTGTATTATAACAGCGCGAGATTAATGTTTTTAGGAAGGGTCATTTCCTGCGAAGTGTTGCGTGAGAGAATGCCGAAAAATGCGTGGCGCTGCTTAAACTGAGAGGTACGTGGCGCTTACGCGGCGTTAGTTCATGAGTTACACAACGAATTGGTGTATTGAAGGGTCACTCGAAAGAGGTACCACAAAGTGGCGGTAATAAACCCTGATATTTCGCCTCTTTTGTACGTTTAAATACCATTGATTAGATTAATTAACAGTGCATGAAGCGCCCACTTTGATATTAGTTGATTCAAATTTATGGCTTTTAGTAATATCGGATTAACTAACAGATGTTGTTTGTGGATAAATAACTTGCCAGTAGTCAAATATATTATTCTCTTTTGGAGACACATCATTAGAAATAGAGAATCGTTCACGATGTTCACCACTATGAAAATAAATAATTACGTGATCAGACGCTATAATACGAGGGTGGTCTGAGAAAAGTTTCCGACCTAACAAAGATATAAGACATTTTCTCTTCAAATTCATTTTTATTTTTCTACATAGTCTCCTTGTAAGTCTAGATACTCCTCCCAGCGATGCTCCCACCTCTTTAACCCGTCCAAACAGTACTCGGCGTTTTTCTCTACAAAATAATTGTTCACGAAGGTGATGGCCTCCTCATTGATGAAAATCTCTGTCCTCTGTGCGCAACTTTTTGCTTAGGGAACAATAAAAGTTGCTTGGGGATAGATCTGGTGAGTAAGGAGGGTGGTCAAACAGTTCAAACCGTAATTCGTGGATTTTCGCCATGGCTACCGCTGAGGTGTGAGACGGCGCATCGTCTTCGCGAAACAAATTTTTTCTTCTGCAAATGTGGCCGTTTTTCCGTAATTCCTGCCTTCAGCTTGTCAAGTAATGATGCGTAGTATATTCCTGTAATGGTTTTTCTTTTTTGAAGATAATCGATTAAGATAACTCCATAGCTATCCCAAAAAGCAATCGCGATCACTTTCCCAGCCAAAAAAAAAAAACAGTTTTTGCTTTTTTCGGAGCCGAGTCCCCCTTCGCAGTCTTTGTCTTGACTATATTTTTATTTTTGGGGTATAATGATGTATCCAAGTTTCATCTACAGTAATTAATCGGCGCCAAGGCTCCGATTTATTGAGCTTAAACTGCGCCAATAGAGCACTGGAAATGTTCATTGGAACACGTGTTTGGTCTAACGTAAGCAAACACGGTACCCAACGGGCAGACAGCTTTCTCATGTCTAAATCTTGATTTAATATGTGACAAACATGTTTTTTGAACATATTCATAGCCTCTGCTGTCTGTCTCACTTTAATTCGACGGTTGTCTTGACGGCACCATTCGGTGAACTTGAACGATATTATCGTCAGTGTTTGCAGTTTTTGGGCGTCTCGAACCTTCATCGTCTCCCAAGCTGTTATGGCCACGTTTAAATTCAGCCGCCCAAAATTTCGCGGTGGTAAATGATGGTGCAGAGTTCTCATACACAGCGTCCAACTTCTCTTTGATTTGCGTAGACAAATATTTAATGACAGCTCGATTTTTTCCATTTTCACAAAAACACTCACTCAACTGGTTGTCAAACAACAACTGCGCATCCAAAAATGGCTGAAATTTTGGTGTGTACCTTTTAAAACGTGCGCAAACACACTCCCTAGCTTTTGTTGACGAGTACTGCCATCTTTATGTTGAGGTCGGAAACGTTTCAAGCTACCCTCGTATAGCATCGCTACCTACCTACCTATAGCAGTATCAGAAATAATACCATTGTATACATATATTTACATTTTTTCGCTGGGTGACTAAATGAAGTAAAATATGGTAAAGTTATAATGAACCTAAATGAACTACGAGTAGCCAGCCGTTTAAATTTTTTCTACGCTGTTGCGGACAACTTCTAGAGAATGACTCTACCTAAACGAAAGTAATCTCGCGGTGAATATAACTTGTGATATTATTTTATTCCTGTATATTGACCATTCTAATCGTGTTTTGTTGGGCAAAGCTGCCTGTTGCACTTAAAAAGACTGTTAGTTGTGTTTGTTAGTTATCTTTTTACTGGATTAAGCTGAATAAATATAATGCGCGTGTATGTTTTTATATGTCATTTCTAATGTTCCAAATTAGGAAATAAATTGTGTATTACATAAATTGGTAGCGGTGCAGGATGTTTTTTTTACCGATAAACAACTATCTAATAATCGAGTCACGTCACGTTTCCATATAAATGTACAGGGTGCAACCAGAAATTAAATATTCGTAATATGTTTTTAAACGAAGCATTGCAACATATAATGTATCCCGTCGTATTTGTATTGAAATTCCGTCAGTGTGACTAATATGTAATTTATTTAATAAGCAATAAAAATATGTATATGTCAATATCAGACTTATTTCTATGAAACCTACACATTTTATCCCTTCCCTGTTACAGTCTTCGAGACCTACTTTAACAAGGCCCCCATTCATTTCTTTATTACGCCTCTGGTCACCGAGAAACCCCCCCGTTTTTTCGCCATCCGTATTCTGTAATTGCAAGTACGAACGTCAAGAGCCCTCGCCGCTCAAGACCCTCGTGCTGCTACTAATTAGAGAAGAGGGCCCGTTCGCTCCTGTCTAGCACACCAGAGAAACACTTAATGGTAACGCGAAGAAAAAAAATGCGCCGAGATTAACGAGGGGAAAAAATGTGTCACGATTTCTAATTATATTTTCAAGGTAGGTATGTATTGGATATATTTCGGACAGAATGTCATGTGAACAGTGTGTTAGACATTGTGATATTTAGCACTAATGTAGTAGTAAAGTGGGGATGGATTCAGATTTAACAAAATTAGAAAAACCACAAAAATTATTTGAATTAGTAAAATTACCGAGGTCCCACTTCTTCTTGCCTTTATCAGATTCTAAAAGGAAGGGGTTGGGCTTTGGTGGAAGGGAACGGTTATATTTGAGAGTGGAACAGATATTACAACCACTTAAATTTAATACCATTTCAGGCAGAGATCTGGAAACATTTAAATCAGAAAGATAAGAGGGATTTATATTTTACACAGAAATCGACCTATTTCCCCTAAAGGCTTAGGTGTCGATTCAAGGTTACACATAGAGACTTACACGATAATCTTTCATTGACTACTAAAATAAAGAGTTGGTCGGTATCTAGCTCAAAATTGGAATAATAAATGTTGCCACTGTTTTTAATCTTCTGCTATCAAGTTATTTTTTAATTTAAATTTTATCTTAATATAGTCTCTTTGTATACTTATACAGTGATTGCGTAAAGTAATGAATGAATTCTGCTACTTTCAATATGGCACCATTCTGGTAATGTATGCCTTGTCCATAAGCTCTCTGAAGACGACTTTGATAGATGAAATCAGTTCTGCGAGCAGATGCAACAGCCATGCATAATGATAACAATTTCGTAAAGAAACATTTTTCCTGACGAGGTTACCTTTGTTTTGTACAGCTATATCAATAGGCAAAACTACCGTTACTGGGTTACCCAGAACCCCTGATGGATGATTACTCCAAGAAATTATTTTTTCGTTCAACAAGATGGTTATACTCACGCTAATGCACTTATTACTGTAATGAATGTAAAAAATGTGCTCTTTCACATTCTGTAATACAAAAGGGCCTTCTATTAACAATAATATGGATGACGTCATACCTCCTACACGAATCACCCTGTATGTATAAATTGTATTTTAAAAAATGCGTAACTGAACATAAAATTTGAGGGGCCCCAGCGTTTTTGCCAAAAGTTATTCCTTGAATTTAGGGAATTTATTCATTACTTTACTATATAACTTTATAATTAGTGATGTTTTACTGTAGATTTTATTCACTTGTACTTACTAACGCAGTAGGTTCAACTAACTGTAGTTATTGAATTGGAAATCATCAAGGTTTACGTTAAATTTTCCAGGAAATCTTTTGTAATTTAGAAAAAAAAGTCTACTATTATGAGTATTTTTGTTTGTAATTAGCAGACAGGAATATACTTAAATATATAATAGTACATAGTAATATTTTTTGTCAGTGTATATGTATGTTTAAATAATTACATCATTATTTAACGTACTGTCAAATTGTTACTAATTCGCGAATATCATAATTATTGTGCAAGCATCTTTGAAGGCCAGTCTGACGACGGTGACGCAACAGTTTGTGTAAATTGGAAATTATACATATATACTATTCGTTTCATCGCAATTTGCCAAATAAAAGACTCTCTTATCTTGCCGATAAACGGAACAGTCTACCTGAGCCTAGCTATAAAAACAAGCCACGGTATATTTTGAGACTTTATTTGGCAAATAGCGATGAAATAAGCTATACTATAGCTGAAGCGATGGTATATTTTGTAATTTAAAATCTGCAGTTACATGAGGCATGAGGTAATCTTTCTGCAAGAGTACTATTATTTGTTTGAACTTCTGATAATAAAATCAAGAATATAACAAGATTTCTCTTCGTTGGATCATTCTACGCACGCAACAATGACCGAAACTAAAAAACAAGGTAAGTAATTATATAGAGGTGGTCCATGAAAGTGTTCTACAGGTTCTCTATTCTTGTTTTCTCTATCTCCTTTATTCGAAAAAAAATGAACCAAAAAACTATGTATAAAAAGACAATATAGACAATAAAAACTGTTTTTCAATTTTAATTAATCACTTCATTTAAGGAAATTTTTTTATTTTTGGAATAACGTATAAGAAAACATATATCAATATCATCTTTGGTAAATATAAACCTAATCTAGCAGATATACAGGTCATTTTAACATTTATGGTTTTTTTTTATCTGGAAATTAATATAACACTGACATTGTGATGGTAATAAGTGTGTATTATTTTTCCTTTAATTCATAAATAACTATTTCATATAAAGATATATTTATAGCAAAATATAGTAGGTATGGGGGCGGTTGGGCCTGGGAACTTTTTGAAGACTATGGGAAAATGAAACTTGCGTTTTTACCTAATTCACAAAAATTTGAGGCGCCGGCACGTGTCATATTGAGATCAAAGGATGCCGCCAGACAGGTGTTAATTACAGGTGCGTCATACCGCCAGGTGTTAATTGCATTCGGATCTTAAATATACTGAGTCACAATATAGTCAACCCCTAAAACAAGATAGTCATCACCCTTCCCCCTTGATATATCTAAATTTATGGTCAAATATGACTTCTACCCTTCCGATTAACTGAAATGATAAGACATGTAATTTCAAGAAAGCTATTATAATGAATTATTAATACTGAAAGACCCTGTAAATAACAGACGTCAAGTCGATGTGGTGTACATAAATTTCTCGAAAGCGTTTGACAAGATGAATCACAGCATCGTGCTTTCTAAATTGCCAAATGTTTGTTTCGTATAATGATTTTAAATAAAAAACATTCACCGCCGGTTCTGGTGTGCCTCAAGGCTCGAGTTTCGGCCTATTATTATTCGTCATATTCATTAATAACTTGTTTGCAACTCTACAATCGAATCATCTTTTTTTCTTTGCAAACGATCTAGTTATTTTTGAATGTCACTTGCATTGATAACTTTAATTTTACAAAAACTTATCAACATTGTATCGACTTGGTGTGTAGATAACAATCTTTCAATAAAAATAAATATGTGTAAAGTCTTTTCAGCATTTTCCCTGAAATAATCAACCAATATTATATGGTTATTCTCTCTAGAGTGTCCAGTTTATGTAATGTCGGATGATTTTAACCAAATATCCAGTATTTGTGATTTGCTCAACTGTACCTTGAATGAATTGTTATCTTTAGGGAAACGCCATTAATGTATAATAATTATTGGTTGCATGTTTTTACTTATATATTGTCATTATACTGTATTTATATATTACTTATATATTGTCACGTACTGTTATCATTTGTACGTATATTCTTTAAGTTCTATTTTATTTTGTCCTCTAACTGGAATTAATTATGTTGGTCAATGGATGCATTAGCATTATTATAATTATTTCTCATAAATCGCAAAAACATCGCCAAACAATTTTATTTTATAAATATTAATATTCTGTTACAATTCCCCTCTTTGTCCTCGCTGTTGTTGCAATTTAAAAAAGTCAATAACGTGAGACGTACAAATCTTTGATGTGAAATATTATCTCGGTAAATACTGCTTCCTTTTTTAATGATACAATTTTTAACTTAATTGCCCTTCTTTTGCCTTCGTACCCCATTAGGCACAGGTCAGGAAGCAAGCTCATTGGTATACGTGAACTCGCGCCAAGTTGATTGTACACGCTTACATAAAACTAATGTCAATATAAACAGTGTTTTCATATTCCCCGCTTATTGCTGTCTATCTTTTTATCAGCGACATCATAAATTTCAAATACTCGTATACACGTGTTTTTTCGGACTACTTCACCGAAATATGTGTAGAACTATGAAGTAGAATTAAGGCAGGGGGAATTCCAGACACAAAGAAATGAGTGGAGACAATAGATTTTATATTTTAACCAAATACATACCCCATTTCTATGGTTCATGTGAACACACAAGATCTTGACCACTATATCCAATTTTCAGTCAGGTATCCCTTCGTTTCCTGATACAACTCATCACAGACTATGCAATTGTATTGTTGTTTATCGATTTTGTTTTTCTTGATTGTCAAAGCTGTACGTTTGATACTTTGATTTTTGACTATTTGAATGTGTCAAGCTGCTCTAATTTGATGAACATGCTTATTGATACTTATGCCTTACCGGTTTTACGTTTTTTAATGCTTTTCTTTGGGCAAGGGGCAAGAAGTGGCCTGATGGCGCTCGACCTACGAGGGTGAATCAAATATAAACGAGACTTTTGGTCCTGGGCATGCAATAGTAACGCGTGAGGGTTTCCTCTTCGTGGGGTGTTGGGTAGGGATGTCAGGAGGGGGAGAGCAGGTGGGCGATCGAGCTCGTTCCATTCAGTACCCGCTGTGACGTTGTCTGACACGGAAGGTGTAAAACCAGCTAAAATCCTGACGAGATTGACTACGCAGTTCAAGGAAAAGACACTATCCCAAGCTAGAGTGTTTGCACGGCATAAACAGTTTGTGGAGGTTCGTGAGAAAGTTGAAAATGAGAGCCATAACCGCCGACCTCGCACCAGCGACAACATCGCCCGCGTTCAACAACTTCTTGAGGGTGACAGGCGTCTGACCACCAATGAGATTTCATCTAAGGTTGAAATAAGTTATGGAAGCACTTTTTCGATCATCACAGAGGAGCTAGGGTTTCGTAAGGTGTGCGCAAGGTGGGTCCCTCGCCTTCTGATAACTGAGCAGAAATTGCATTGTTTTCAGGTATGTGAGCGTCTCCTAGCGAGATTTCGGGAAGAGGGAGACTCGTTCCTCACTCACGTTATCACCTGCGATGAAACGTGTGTGCACCACTATACCCCTGAGTCGAAACAAGCGAGAAAGGAGTATAGACGTCAAGGGGAGGCTGGGCTAGTGAAAGCCAAATCGAGGCTGTCAGTGGGCAAGGTTTTGGCTACAGTTTTTTTTTTACCAGCGTGGCTTGTTGCACCTCGATTTTTTGCATGATCGCAGGACCATTAATACGGCGTACTATTGTGACATTTTAAGCGAGGTTAGACTTGCATATCGCCGCAAATGACGTGACTTGCCGATGAGAGAACTGAAACTTTTCCATGACAATGCTCGTCCCCATACAGCAGCCCTGACCAGAGAAAAATTGGAGGAATTGGGCTGGGAGACACTTGAATACCCTCCCTACAGCCTCGACCTATCGCCCTGCGACTTTCACCTCTTTGGCCCTCTCAAGGAAGCCATGGGAGGGTAAAGATTGAACAACGATGAGGAGGGTGAGGCCTACGTGCGCAATTGGCTGGAGACACAACCAACTTCATTCTACGAGCAGGGCATTACAAAATTATCTACACGCTGGAAAAAATGCATTTCCAGATCAGGAGATTATGTAGAAAAATGAGCTGTTATTCTTTTTTTTTAAGTTCAAATAAAGAAAATTGAAAGTCTCGTTTATATTTGATTCACCCTCGTATAATGTGTTAAAACATTCGGATTTTTCCGTTAATTTCACAGGTGTGACATATCGATACAATCCTGTTGTTGTTTACTGCGCTTTGCTGTCAGTGGTTCGTCGCCAGATGAAGACCTATCTATCAGCAAGCTGATGGAGTTTGGTGTTCCGTGGTCCAGCAATAGGTTCCAAATTTGATTCTGCATTTTCTTTGTTATCTTCCAATTCTTCCAAAGTTGACAGTGTATTGTCCTCACGAATCATTACTATTAGCAGTGGATGATCCGTTTATATTTTGTGCGGCATCCCTTGTATTATGGACCGAAATCATCTTCACCAAATAAATTAGAGTTGTAAGGCCATTTTCCTGAAAATCTAAACCCATTTCCGGTACTATGATATGTTGACTTCTTGCTCAAAGTATTTTTAATGGGCAACGTGTAATAGTTGAAATTTATGCGAAGCATGTGGAGAAAATGAGACCAATGTAATGTGATGTTGAGAAGCATATTCTAATGGAGGAAAATGTTTGTGTGACTCATGGTTACGGAGAGTAAGCACAGTAGATTTATTTCCGGATGAACGGACTTATTGAACGCAAGTTTCATGACATGCAACTAAATGAAGAATAATTCAGTGTTTTAATAAAAAATCTTCATTAAAAGATTACTATGATTCGACATTATTCAAAGTTTTGTATTGTTATTACAATCGACGTAATGAATATAATTGCATTAGTCTAAATACACATTTTCTTTTGCACAGGGGCCATATAAAGTTGTTCGCTTAAAGAGGGGAGCAGTGCCATGTAAAAATTTGTCAAGACTCGCTTGGAAATGTTGTGGCGTGTTCTGTTTTCGGTAATGTACAGTGAAATAGATAGCTTCATTTTCCCTTCAACGATACTTTGATTACTCCCAATTTACAATAGTATAATTTGCAGTATATACTACAAACTTTATTTGCCTCTGTGAATTAATATTTTGAAATTATTTCTCTTATTTGTAACAGAATATTCATAGAATAAGTTTCAGCACTTTTCAGACAGATTATATACGTATGTGTACATATTAGGCGTAAATAAAAAATTATTGCAGGAACGCAATAAAACATATTTTTTGTAATTGCAAATTAACCTAACTCAATTTCACCTATATGGTAAACAATAATAATCGTTACGTAATACATTGTGGCTCAGATAATTTTCCTATAAATTCATTTTGTTATTAATTTTACATCATCCGTTATGTACTTATATATTAAAATTTAAAAACATTTATGTTCAAATTTACCGGCAATTTCAAGACCTGCAAGACAACTAGCGCCCCTTATACAGGAATTTACCAGCGAACTACCGCAGTGCCAGGGGGCTGTTATAGACGGAACTTACGGTGACGTCGGCGTCCTCAAATTTACACTGGGATAAAAGCCATTTAAGTTAGAAACTTTTATTCTAATTTAGCTGTACATATTAAACATACAAAGGAATTACAAATAATGTTATTACTGTATACATATGCTGCTACACTGTAATTAGTTGTTTACCTTGCCGTAGACACGAGGAACAATAAAAGCCCAGTTTTCAAATAACATATATTTTCCCTTCAAGAAATAATGCCATAATAATTGGGGGTAGCTTAAATACTGATTTTAATTACAATTAAAATCTGTTAAACAGATGCATGAAATGCAAAACCATGCCGTACAGCTGCCCCAAGACGTGTAACGCAAACATCATCATCCTGAATATATTAATTAGAACTGGAGTCATTTGAACTAGGACCGCTATTTTGTGTAATATTTGGGGATCTTGAAGTTTTTTTTTTCATCGTCGTCGGCGTACTTCTCGTATGCCTGCGCCAGCGTCACCAAAATCGGTTCTATATACTCCACGGTTCTCTTGCTCCTACTCCTTACGTTCCTCGCCATCCCCAGCTCGTTCCCGATGAGGCTGTCCACATAGACGTCCATGGTGTTCTGACAGCCCCCGAGGGTATAGCAGATGCGGTAAGCCGCCACGGGCCAGATAAATACCACCGTTACGGCCACACCTATGACTGCTATTAAAATCGACGTGCTGACTATAGCTATATCGGTGTAAGACCACGACGGGGCTACCTGTTTGGTAACCCCGACTGTTTGATATTGTACCTCTTTGGTAACCCCGACCAGGGTAGGTCCGTTTGACTTTTCCTGGGTACTAAGGGATGCGTTGTTAGTAGCTGAGGCTGCCGCTGAGAAGGCAGCCAGATATAGGATGAGGGTAATCGTCTGTTGGACTGACATTTTCTATAAGAAACATACCAAATTAATAGACATACAAAGGGAAATTGATTTGCGAGTGTTAATTCGCAATTATATTAAATATTAGTAATTCTTTACTATCTATTTTGAAAATTATTAGACGTATCAGACTTACAGCTGATAAATACGTTACTCAAGTCTGATTAAAGAAAAATACAAAATATTTAGCGTTAATATGTTTATGAAAAGTGTATAGTTTTCGGCTGATAATTTTACGATTTTTGAAGACATTGAGGTGAAATTATATATTGGTGAGAAAAGGCAATTTATATACAGTGCTATTCAAAACTCCCCTCTTATCTTTTTAACGATTATACATAAACTAGTGAAATTTGGTAACTGAATATTAAGGGTTGTAAACTTCCCTACTTGTGATGATAGATGACGTATGCGTCAAAGATGACGTCACAAGGTCATTGTGACCAATAATTTTAAATGGAACCCTATGGCAAGCGACACCTCTTTTAAAAGGTATCGAAAAAACGTATTCAATGATACTAATATTGTTTGTATTTATGGTAGTTTTGATGGATTAAATCAGTAATCAGTAAACTTGGATAATAATTTTAATTACAGATTCAAGTATGAGTACCTACTTATAGTAATTGTTCGAAGTGAGCTCCATCTACTTCCTGACAGTAAAACATCCTATTGCGAAACTCTTCTCGTACTTTTTCAAATGTGTCTGCGGAAATAGTCCTACATTCTGTAACAATACGTTGTTTTAAAACATCAATATTGTCAGGTTGAGTGGCGTAAACCTTCGATTTAAGATACCCCCACAGAAGAAAATCTAAAGGTGTGAGGTCCGGTGATCGAGGCGGCCATTTCATTGAACCTCGTCGTCCAATCCATCTACCAGGATATTCTTTATCCAAATACCGTCTTACTGCACCGTAATAGTGTGGAGGAGCACCATCCTGTTGGAATGTTATTTCCAAAATGTCGAATTCATCTTGATTATCTTCCAAAATTTCAAGGATTAACGGTTCTATTGCATTTTGCAACATCTGCAGATACACCTCACCGGTTAAGTTGGTATTTAAAAAAACAGGCCCAACGATGTGGTTTCCCAGTATACCTGCCCAAACATTGACCTTCTCGGGATACTGAGTATGTGTTTCACGAAACATATGAGGATTTGCGTCACTCCAATATCTCACGTTTTGTGTATTTACATTTCCATTTAGATAGAAAGTACTTTCGTCACTAAAACAAATTGTTTTGACATAGTCTGGCTGTTGGTTAATTTTAGTCTCCATATTTTCACAAAATTGCAGTCTTCGGTCTGGATCGTCGTCTGAGAGTTGATGAACCATTTGTAATTTGTATGGGTGAAATTTGTTTTTTTTTTCAACACCCTGTGCACTGTACTTTGACTGACTTCACAGGTTGATGCAACTTGAGTTGTTGAAGAAGTAGGATTTACTATTACTTCTGCCAGTATATCAATTTTTTTCTCATCAGAAATTTGTGGTCTGCCAGATCGTTTTGCATCATTAATACTACCCGTTGTTTTAAACTTACGAAGAAGCTCTCTCAAATAAGTCCTCGAAACTGGGCGATCGGGAAACCTTTCATTAAAAATGCGTTCTGCTGCATGAATATTTTCTCCAATTTCACCAAGTATTAGGATCGCTGCTACTTTATCACCTAAAACACGTACCATTTCTCTTCTTGAAGCACTTAAACGTTCAGCTCACAACAGTTTAACGAATTATTGAATGTACAAATATTTTAAAATTACCACAAGGTACTAAACAGTTAAACGTTCGATCAACAATACACAAATTATTAAATGTATAAAAACTTTGACAGCTAAAAAAACATCAAATTGGGGAGACTTGCAAAAACGTCAGATTATTTACTATCCAACTATCTAGTATCGGAGCTTGAATTTTAAATTTTATTATTAACTGATTTAATTCATCACAGCTTTGCGGTTTTTGAAAGCCAGTTGTCAAAACTGCCGTAAACAGACACAATATTAGTATCATTGAATAGGTTTTTTCGATACCTTTTAAAAGAGGTGTCGCTTGCCATAGGGTTCCATTTAAAATTATTGGTCACAATGACCCTGTGACGTCATCTTTGACGCATACGTCATCTATCATCACTAGTAGGGAAGTTTACAACCCTTAATATTCAGTTACCAAATTTCACTAGTTTATGTATAATCGTTCCAAAGATAAGAGGGGGAGAGGGGACTTTTGAATAGCACTATATAATATAAATAAGAGTTCTTAGTTCATATTTAGTATATATACTGAGTCGTAATGGCTTAGGAGTACATAATTTATCTTTATTTTTTCAAATGTACAGTAGTATCTCGCATTTATATCATATATAATTTGTCAGTTTCATACAATGTGTTTAGTGTTTATAACCGATCTTGAATTGTCAAAGATAGAGTGCCAATATATAACGACTGTCATCCATAAACCATACGACGTCAACGTGCCGCGACTGACAGTTCAACACCGAATAGCTTGTGTACAAGTGTTTTATGAAAGTGAACGATCATTTACAGTTGCACAAGAAAAATTCGCACAAAATTAGGACAAAATGAAGTTCCTACAGAGTTAACAGTTCGTAATTTAACAATTGACTCTGTCAAGAGCCACCACGCATCGGATTTTAAAGAAAGATTTGCATCTGTTAGGATAAAAAATTTAGTTGACAATAATTAAACGTTACACACCACTCACAACGTGGAACATTTGTTAATTGGGTGTTAGAAAAGAGAAAAAGGTGATGCTGATTTTTGCAACAGAATTTAGTTCATCGCTGAAGCACATTTTCACCTTGATGAATGACTGTCACATTTGCTGATGCAACCCTCAAGATGAAAATGTGCTTAGTCGCTGAATAAATGTTTTTTTGTAAAAATCAGCATCACCTTTTTTCATTTACAATACAAAATTAGCTAATATACGACGTTGTAGATAGTATGTAACTTTTAATTGTTGTGTTAACTGAATTTTGTATGCCGACAGATGCAAATTATTTCTGTAGTATCCGATGCGTGGTGGCCCTCAACAGAATCAATTGTTGTCAGTTTCAAACGCTACTTAACGCAGTTTTACATTTAAATCATATGAAGAATAGATTTTGAATTTTTCAAAAATTGTACAAGTGCTTCACAGTTTTCGTTACTGTTGAAATGAAAACTGAATCGTCACGCATAAGAAAACCCGATAATAATCATTTCGTTTAAATGAATTGTCGATTATCTTGAACATTTTGATACATTTTAGGGATATATTTTTGTTTATACAAAGGCCAGAATCGCATAATAAAAATAAGGGATTGCAATTAAGAAACTCGAATCAGCCATCATCAGACACTCGAGTTATACTGCGGATGACGTCATACGAATAAAAATTAATTAAAATTAAATAAAACAACCTTTAATGAGCAACTAGTAAGTGGCTCATCATAACAACTTATAGTTTCTTTGAAATTTCACAATGTAGAGGTGTATACCGAAAGAAGAAACTCGTAGTAACGACAGGTGTTAGGTGTTAAATAATGGATTAAAAGACATAGGACGATAAGCATAGTGAATCGGTTCCGAGGGATATCTGGATCATATTTTGAGAGTATGTTAGTACTAATGAGATACGTTGATCCTGCAAGTTTCAGATCTCTATCTATTTTGGTTTTTGAATAAATCCGAAAAAAAGACGAAAAATCAAAATAATTTTTGTCTCAAACACGGCTTAACCTATTTGAATGAAATTTGGGCACATTATAGAGGTGTATAAAGGCTATACTGGAAAAAATAGCTCATAATTCATAATAGTCATTGGAAACAAGTGATTTTTTCCGAAAATTTTTTTTCTTTATGATAATGTTCTAAAATAATTTTGAAACTAACTTTTTTGTCTTCTCGATGTAAAATAACCTCTCAAAATAGATGTCTGAAACTTGCAGGTATCTCATCAGTACCAACATACTATCAAAAGATGATCTAAATATCCCTCTGGGGCCTATTCACTATGCTTATAGTCCTATGGCCTTTTGGGCTATTTTTTTCAATTATTAATATTATTAGAAATATAAAAAAATACAAAATATATGTAAATTAAATAGCTTCTGTATAGTAAATGGTATATATTTATACAGAAACTACAAGAATGGACATTCTCCCTCTATTAACCGATTTTAATGCCTTAAAGAGTGAGAGAGAGTACACATGAAAAAATGTTACACATACATACATCCAATCCTCGATAGAAGCCGGGGATCGAACTCGACCGATTACCCTTATCCTAATCAAACAATATTTTACCCTTACTCATGTTTTTGTCCGTTGGGTGCATACAGGACGTTGGAGAATTACGCCCCAACTGAAGAAATCATTCACTCATATTTTTTTAAGATGCTTGATAGAAATTCGGCGAATTTTTGCAGGAGTTACAGGAAGGCAATAAATAATTAGTAGAAAGCATCTATAAACTAGAAAAAGTTCAGTATTTTTATTATATAAGCCCATAGACTATAGTCGATTGTCATGAAAACTAATAATAAGGGATATATTTTTATGTACCATTTCAAAAGAATGTAACGACATCCTTTCGATAATACGTTCCCATAAAACATAGGCAGTAAGGAATTGTTTATTTTCTTGGATAATAGAGGGTGATACCATTCTGAGACCCGAGGCATAATTAACTTTAAAAATAATCAATTTTTATCTATATTTTAGGGGAACGTATCAAAAAGGTCTCATTACATTGGTTCTCAATGGTGCATATTGTCGAAGTCGTACACCAACCACCATAGTATGTTTAAACTTGTGGAAAAAATATAAGATGAAAAGATTATCGATGACATGTACATACATGTATCGAGTACAAATGTCTTGGTTACTACTTACTTGGTTACTAAAAATACTAGGACAAATGTCACGGTAGAAAATTACGTACTAAACACAAAAATGTGGTAAGTAGATTTAACCCTCAATCGGGCGCAGTCAATCTGTGAGATCCGACGGTCACTTTTTTCTTCGCCCTTTCGTGTGTATTACGAATATTAACTAGAACCCGCTTATAGCTTCATAGCTCCAAACCACTCTTCTCGATATTGTGTCGATTTTTGTTAGTGCATTCCCTGGCCTTATACGGACCGCCCGGATCTGTCGGATGTATTGCGCCTAATTAGATTACGTCATTATTTTCACTTATATTTTAATAAATTTCTTTTATTATTTAAATTAATAATATTTTTGGGAATCTACACTTACTTATTGTGGCTATTTATGGTATTATTATTCAAAATTAACACATTTGAGTGTTAAATTATTGGTTTATACTAAATATCGTTACCAACAATGTGACGTTTATTTTTCTTTGGAACATGCTAAAATGATTTAAGAAGATTTATAATTCTTTAGACTTAAAATAGGCAAATACTTATAACTTTAACTATAAAATCTCCCAAATATATTGTTTTACAACATTAAATAAGTGCCTTTATGTAAAATGTGTTTAGATTCAGACTGCGTCCGACGCCGACGGAAGGTTAAATTGATTTAAAGCCTATTACAAATAGAAAGTATAAAATAACATATTTTAAAAAATAAAATCAACTCAACTAACTTTGTCGTACAAGAGGTTTACTAAAACCAGGGGCCGATCTATATATGGGCTTATTGGGCTGCAGCCCAGGGCCCCGTGGATATAAAGAGGCCAGCCCCCACTGAAGACAGTGGACAATATTGTGAATTTAAAAGAAAATTTAAAATTTTAAAAATTCCTATCATAAGATTGGCAAAATGCAGAAAGGTTGCTTTATAATTGATATAACATAACTACACATAACCTGTTGATTTCTTTTGCAATAATATCAAAGTCATATTAAATCAATGAAATATTTTATTGTCCTCTTTTTTTCCTATACCGTGTACCTAGAACATCATTATCGAAAACAGTTTTTTTTGACAAAATAATTAAATTAAATTTATTAAATGATTAATTAGGCAAGCTGTACTTACTGTAGGTATTTTATATTATGCCCATTATCAAAATTGGATTAACTATGTTAAGTCTTGGTAAATGGCATAATGAAACAATACAAATTCAAAACATGCTGACTCTAGATGTAAATTGAACAGGAAATATTTACGATTTATTACATTAGTCGGTATTTACACAATTAAATATATTAATTATGTACTATGTATGCTCAGGGAGTGTTGTAAATCAACATGGTTGATACATTTTTCTCTTGGAAGAAAATCTTTTTTTCGATTACTTCGATTAAAATTACTTATTATTACTATTATTACCATTTTTCAGATAGAGGTAATGATAATTCATACACAATATAGTAAATAGTATAGAATATTTTCTCTGTGTTTAAATTAAATCGAACGAAATAAAAATTAAAAAACTTACCGAATCAAAATACGTTCTATCAGAACAAATTCTTCTAGCCAACTAAAACCTAATCTGCTGTTTCTCGACTTTTCTACCCTTAAATAGATACAGGTAATTGAAAATTGTCGTCGGGGATTGTATATACAGGTAAATAGTTATGATTAGAAATATTTAAAAGGCATTTAAGCATAACTCAGTTCCACGAAATTGCGTTTTATCTTCTGTTAAGAATGGTCAATAAGTACCCGTGGTAAAAACGAAGTCATTTGTAGGTATATTTTGAGAAATTACACGGCCTTCTCTGTGGAAAATATGCTAATAGTTACATACAGGTAGATATTTATAAAAAGCAATAAAACCCCTCCATTGTAGTTTGAAATAAAAATATAGGAATGAAATAAAAAAGAGAAAAATATTAAATTCAATATTTAAATGCTGAATACATTTTTGTCGATAAGAACAAGACAATTTAACATTCCTTGAAATGTACGCAAAGTGTTTCATTTCAATTAATTCCAGTGAAGCAAGTAGATAGTTGTCCATCTTATGGAAAATTAGAGTCGATTGTCTTTTCTATTATTATTAAAACGAGCAAGTAGTGATAAATGATCTGTTGCTTGTATTATTTTAATTCCATATAGAAAAATGCTCTGATTATAGTACATAATCTGCCTAGTAGGTGTCCCACCTGTGGTTTCATTAAACTTACGAGGGCGCCAGCTAGTGAATTTATGAACAAGGTACGCAATCACAAAAAATCAATGTTTCAGTTTGAGAAAAACTATAACTAACGAAATGGGGATCGATATACAGATCGGTTCTGATATTCCTGAAAGCAGAATTCTTTGCAAGCGAATGATATTGAACTAAAGTAAAATAAAAATGTTTTACAATTAAATACAGTATGAATGGAATATGCAAAATTATGTTCAATATTGAATATTCAGTTAAATATTCCCTTGGAATATATGAATACCAATTGTTTTAACAAGAAACCGTTTTCGAATTAATTAAATAATCGAGCGACGATAACATTAATTGGAGAATTCGAATATGCAAGGCTTGATTAAAAGGCGTTACCATATCTTTTTCGACAAGTAATGATTGTTGTAGGTTCGAAGGGAAAGAGAAGGCAAAGAGAAGAATGAAAGAGATAAAAATGTTGAAAAACTCATAAGGTCTACATTATTGTATATTTGCAGAACATTACTTTATCTTAATTATTTTTTTTAAAGGTATCCTTGATGGAATATCATATCGGGGTTAAAAATAACTCGTTCTACTGCGGTGGAGCGTAGCAACGTCTACTAGATGTGAGCTTTATCTGTCGAAGGTATACTCGTTTACACTGCACTGACGAGACCCATGATAGAGAGGTCGAAACCGGTCTGCAGTTAACGATATCCTGAGATAGGTGACACTTTGCATCTTTCTTGGTGGTTTTGGAACAATCACTGTATTCTTAGTGCTAACTCTGTTAGACAAAAATACGACAAATTTTTGTAATATAATTCAGCGCTCGGCGTTTGGCATATAGCCAGGGGAATAGCTGTTTTGACCTAATTTGTTTAGTCCTTATTATATAAGGCATTTGCAGATGGGCTGGAGTATAAACTCCTTATTTCTGTAGTTTGAATGTTACCCTCTGGTAGTAAAACTTTGCATTATATTGATATTTCCTACTGTTTCCAGTTCAGTTTTATTAATACCAAAAAAAGGTATATGGTTTACTGTCTTTGCAAGAAACACTTTTGTAATTCGATGTAAATTTCATATCCACTGCTTTGATTTCTTAGGAAAAAATCATGATATGGGGGTTAGGTGGAAGACTAGCACTAAACTAAATATCACCCCTGTAAAAACAAAGGCACAAAATTAAAAAAAAAAAGATTTATTTTGTTGAAAACTTTCTGCTTCAGAGAAACAATGTTGTTCTAGGCATTCCAGTTTTCCATGGTTGTTCCATTCTTTTTAAATCTACAGCATAGTGGTCAGCTTCTAACTCCGCCATTGCCAGCCCCAAGCCTGAATGAAGAAGGAGGAGGGAGGGAAAGTAATTTTTTTCCTTAATAATTTAAAAAAATCTATTAACTATCTCAATTTTTTTTTCGTCCATTAAACTAAATAAAATCAATCCACTCTTTTTCCCAACCCTATATTTTAATTCTAATCTTTACTAATTTAATTTTAATTCTTATCTTGCTTTAAAATTACAAACTTTTTAATTTTTATAATATCCTTGTCAATTACCATTAGATACAGAAGGAAATTAAAATTCTAAGGATACAGTCATACAGGATAGGACATTATATGAAATCAGTCGCCTGGATGCAAAACCTGACAAGTCACCCCTTCCTCAAAAATGAGATTGTTATGGCAATAGATTAAAAATGTAAATGCCCCGACACGGTCCAAGGGAATTTTTACAACAAATACCAATAATTCAAAAGTAATTTGAGTTTAAAATTTCATCTTAGATGCAAAACCCGACATATCCCTTGCGGTCTTAGATGCAAAGGCAGACATTTCCAATTAACTTTTTTGTACTACAATACGTACCATCTCTAATAAATCACTGTTTGAATTTACATTTTCTCGCAACAAATTCGTTAAATGAATCTCTATCGGATCTGTACCTGGGCATTCATTACATTTATTTTGGTGGCAATTATCTGTTGAGCCATTACACATCAGCTGTTTTAGTAAATCACGATAGCTTTAAATTGGCTCAGTAAATAAACGTTGGTGTTTTAGCGCTTCAAACATCAGCTTCACGTTTTGGTGGTATAGACATACACAGACCCCGACCCCTTCTTCTTCTGCCATGTTTTTTCCTAATACCGCTATTGACGCGGAGCCCCAAACCCCTGGGCGAAGAGGGCCCTGGAGAATTAACACCTGTCTGGCGGCATCCTCTGATCTCAATATGATGCGTGCTGGCGCAGCTGTAATTGGGTAGAAACGCAAGTTTAAATTTTCCCACGGTCTTCAAAAAGTTCCCATGCCCAACCGCCCCCATACCTACTGCCAAAAATTCTACTATCATTGGTATGTTCAATTATTAGTTACAATTTCAAGCCCCTCCACATGTAGGGAAAATAGAGTTGCTCTTTCCGGTTGTTGGGCATTCTTATATTCTCTCCAATCACGTTTTTGGTCAAATTGAAGAAATCTACATATAAGAAAATGGAAGTTGTTCATCCAAAAAAGTACATCAGTATGATTAAAAAGTTTGCTCCTGTTCACGAAATTGGAGAAGACTGTAATCAGGGATTGGAGACGTGAACTCAAAATGTTTTAAAACAACCAAGATGGTGACACTTTAAATTTCAACCTTCAAAAAGGATAATCATTGTTAAAAAATGAATAACTTAATTTTAATTAACACACCTCTTGTAAGCGGCGAAGCATTTTACATTAATGAAAATATCATGAGAACACTCAAAAGCTTATGTAAAAGAGGAAAAACATCTCGCAAATGGGACCAAAGGAATTTAAAATTAAAGTTCTGATTAATAAAGCCTTATAGCGAAACTATGACAGAAATACTATGGGAAAAAATGGGAAAAAGATGCCTTATTTTTTTTTCGAGATTTCCAAAATGTTTCAGATGGAGGACAAGCAGTTGAAGAAGAAGGCAACTGCGAAGAATCAATTAATTTTGGTATTTGAAAATGTATTTTGTGTTGTTCGATAATGAGAAATTAAATGTAATTTCAAGTTACATTTTTTTTTTTTGGAAAATTTCAAACAGAAAGATGCAAAAATCGACATGTCCATTTTATTTCTTAATTTTGAGGGTCATATGGATGCTTCTGATTTCTAAACTGATTCGTTATCATTTAAAAACAATAATAACCCATTTTACGAAATTTGGTCACTGCATTCAATTGAATAAAAATGTTACAAGTTTTTATTAATTATCTCATATTATGTTTGTCTGGACTTGTCCGGTTTTGCATCTAGGCTATTGAAATGTGATCTTTTAATCGATTAAAATCTATATTGATTAGGCAAGCTTTTATATCTATTATTTTAGGTATTCCATCTGCTTTGGTTCGACTTCCATGGTGTAGTTGAGGTTAAGAAAACATATAGGTATTATTAAAAAAATTTATTCAATGTTTAATCACTGTTTATAGTGCATACAATTACAAATATCAGACTAAATAACATATTCTCGAGAAAATATATAGTAAACATATAAATTTCAAAAACATACAAGTTTTGTTAGTATTTTAAAACAGGAATCAGTGATGCAAATAGCAGCTTTGGTTTCTTGAACAACATTTAATTCAAATATACTGCTCCCATTGGCCACATTTTTCCAAAAATAGAACGATTAGAGAAAAATCAGTGAGCAAATGCTAATAATCTTATTATAATCAAAAAGCTATGACTTTGGGAAATGATTTTTTTACTATATATTCGTCATTCTTTACATCTCCCAAACGACTTTTTGTTTGTAATTCAAATCCCATGTAACATTTTCAAAATCTATGAATACGAAAGAAATTTACACCCTGTATGTTATAAGCATATCTAACCGCGATCACAACTGAGAACTATCTGATATTGGTTTACAGATATCAAATATTTTTGGCATGTTATAATTGTTTTTCTTTTTTTTCTATATTCTATATAGTTACAATTAATATTGAGTACATGTTAATATCAAATGCTATGTGGGTTGTATGAGGTTGACATTTATATTTTTCTGTACTGTATGTATATATTGAGACACTGCAAAATATAAATTATATAAAAATATATAATTATGGTAAACACTAAGTTAAACATGAAACATATCTTAGACATTCTAAACTAAATTAAAAAAATCTCATTAGGCCCACTCAATGAAACAATTAAGTCTTATATATCGCCTGTCAACTTTTAATAAATAAAATATCAAAGTAATAAGTCGCTATTATGCTAAAATAAATATATTCCTTAAATATTAGAGAGCTAAAATACGAGACGTTGAATACACCTTTGAGTCAGTCTGTTACTGTATCAAACTCTCCTCATACAAGATACATGAGACAACAGCGTAAGAGATGCTCGAATAAATAAAAACAGTGAGCTTCATGCCTTGTAACAAACAAGACAGCGCGAGACATCAACCGTAGCGCAACCGCACTGAAATATAAGAAAATACATATCTAATCCACGTAGTCGAAAATATGATTTACTTTATCGATGTATCAATAACGGATTTTGAGTATTTCAAGCGCTTTAAGTTTACCAGCCTTCAGATATCTCGGGATACTATCTTGCACATACTATACATTTCAAAAACGCTAAACGCTACTCTAAGAACCAGTCAGTTAGTACGTAAAATAAAAAATCCTTACATTTATATAGTGAAAATATTGAAATATGACATTAAGATGATGGGATAAAAGTACGTGAGCACGTTTATGTTGGAAAATCGGGAGGATCCTTGCACATCATCTCGATAGAAACGGACCGCAACGGCACAGAGAACACGGGTTTTTTGAGCACCATAGGCTTCGTCTTGGGCTGGGGCTTGAAAGTCGTGGTCGTGTTTGCGTTGCTTCCGATCGTGGCGTACTTACGATTCAGCATCGGGCTAGTTATCGCTACATACTCGGTATTCTCGATGTGAGTTTTCTTATTCTTCTTCAACGTACACTGGTTCTGCTTCGCGAACGTCTCGGCTGCCGTCTGCATATCCGGACTGTCAGCACCTGCCGTCCCTTCAGGCGTCTTAGTGGGGCTAGCATCCCCTTCAGAAGCGCTATCGGGGTACATGTTTCCCAATACAGACAGAGACTTAGTCAGCTGTTCCTTGGGACTGGAATTTCCGACGAGTGGCAAATCCATAACCAAATCCGGCGTGTGATTCTGCCTTTGCATGTAGGGCTCAGAAAACCTGTGAGACTTTAATAAAGGCGATGCCGGCATAGACTCTAAATTGGCTCTTCTCTGCCAGAGCTCCCGATTCTGTGAGAAATTCACGTTAGACTCGTCTATTTCCGCCTGTTCCTGCTTGCTGACAAGTTCCGGGGTTTCTAGTTTTGGGTTTCTGACCTCTACGCAACTAGCCTCATCATCGGGACCGGTTTTGTTCAAGAAAGAAGGCGAGTCTATTATTAATGTATTTTGTGCTTTTGATTTGTCTACATCTAGTGTGCTGAGATTAGATATTATGGGGGTATCTTTCAGAGAGTCTGAGGATTTTGTGGCCTCATTCTGAAACAGATATAGTTTAACTTTGTTTAGAAACAACATAGGTTTGATGTTTCGTGTTTTTTTGTACGGATAAAAAGATTTAGAAAGAAATATGTGAATCTTTTAATAGTATATGTATGAAAGGGGTAACGCATGCAGTGTTAGATTAGACCATCACCTACCTATGTTTTTTTTTTCTGTTAGCAAAGATGTCACCGCCCAGATTTCTTTCTTAGAAAATTTTAATATAGTTTATCAATGTATATATATATATATATATATACATATATTTTAAAAACCTATCGAACTGTATATATACTATTCCAAATTACCAGTTCATTATTTGAAAATTGTTGAAGGAATAGAGCAAGTAACTGTTATGTGAAAGACATAAAACATGCAATAACCACATAGAACATAAACATGCATCGATGCTCACCTTTTAGACTTGCCGTCTCTGATTGCGGTCTAGTAACTGTCTACGAAATCAAAAATAATGTGAAAAACAAAATATTACATTTTTAATTTACACATCTGCGACACTGCAAAGCAACACCGCTGTTCTCAGAACGAAGAAAGACAGTTTCAGGCAGCCTCTTGTTTAGCTAAACATATTTAAAAACCCCAAACTGACTTTCGTATTACTAAACTCAAAAGTATAAATCTCTATTGAATGTTGATTTTGCACTTTCAAAAAAATAAATTGGAAAATATCAATTGTCTAAAATTATATTAGGCATAATTTATCAAATGAGGTTTTCAAGAATTTTTCTTAGAACTTCAGAAATTGGAATTAAACTCAAAATAAATAAAAAGAAAATTTATTAGAAAAAAATCTACAACGTACTTAGTTCATGCAAATGTAGGTACATTATAAAATATAAAATGGTACGCTAAACGTTAATATACACATTGCGTATGTGTACTAATACAGTCTTATCTACTTTTCTGTAGTATACTAACAATATAACTATGACAGCAAATAAAAAAACTCTAAAGGTAATATACATTACATACCACACCCTAAGTGTGATTTAATAATTATATAAGTAGAAAAATAAAAAAAAACAAAATTTATATATAAAAGATTCACATTTTTTCTAAACAAAATTTTTAACACAGTCACATCTAAAAAATTACAAGCACATATAAATAATAAAAACACATGCACATGCATTTAAACTATCTTTTTTAAAATACACAACACATGCATTTTAAAGCAAAAAAAATCTCACTGGGTTGGTCATCAAATAAAAACAAAATCCTGCATTGTGAAAATGTTAAAGATACTCTTGCCAATGTATAGCACAGCAACGACTACAAAAACATTTCGGAAAATTCTGGGCGTTTTCAAAATAATGCTGCAACGACAGATGACAAAATTCCCATTAAGCTCCTTTATTTAAAAAGTCTTAAGATATTTTACTATTAAGACGTAATACTGTATGATAAATACATAAACATATATAATGGTCCCTTTATTAATACTGTATAATTAAATTTTTCTCATGTATATTTGGAATTGGTAAATCCTTTGATGTATTCAAGTTGGTCAACTTTAAGATAATCAAAGCTTTAATTGAAAAATTCTGACTTACCGAGCGTTAAATAATTAATTTCAAATACTGATTTTTATAACAGTTATCGTTATTTCATTCGAATTACTTCAGCCTTTAAGAATTAATAATGACTGGAATAAACCTTACTATTTGTAATAAGTTCTACATATATCTATGCAACACACAAATCGTCCATAATTTTGAAAAGCCCATACTTAGAACACAGCCGTCACCTATATATATTAAACAATATTAAACAGTTGTTTCTAATACCTCTCTAGTCTGATTCAATAACATTGCCGAGTTCTCATTCGTATTCGCTTCCGATATATCAGTCACTTTAGTCCAAGTCACCGACGTACACTGAACGAGAGGCGAGTTTGAATTACTAGCGGATGCAGAACTCTCAGACAACATGGAATCGTTAGAACTCGATGCTCGCCTCCTTACCGATTCCTCTGAAGAGCTAGATTTAAGTATACCCATCCTATCCCTGTCATCATCTCTGTAAATACGCAAATTATGTTCAACAATAACATTACTACTTAAAAATGCTTACTTCATTTTCAATGAGATATATTTGTCTGGGATAAGCCCTTCTTGACCATTGACAGCTCCTCTCCACCAGTCATTAGAGACCTGTGAGTACAACGTTACACAATCTCCTCTACGCAAAGACAACTCTCTGTCTGATCGAGCTATAAAATCAAATTGTGCTGTAGCTTCTATGTTTTCAGAATCGTCCTCTGAAGGGCATACTTCCGAGTCCATGTCTTCTTGTGTTTGCTCCGAGGGAGAATCGCCAACATCTCTGCAAACAAAACTTAATTACTTTATGTTAAATGTCAACACATTTTACCAGTTTATATTGAATATATTTCTTTTATCAAATAAGTTAGTAGGTATATAAGGTATGGTTATTAATTAATTTGATAATTAGGAAGTTTAGGTTAGATGTGTAGTTTTAAATGAAGGACTAAAAATTGTTTTAAAACAATGTTAATATTGGGGTTTCATTTTTTTTTAATTTCACAGTGTCAAAAACCGCTTATTTGAGTGCATTCATTATGGTTGCTTTCTTTAATTGAAACCTCATTTCATGCCAGTTATTCTATACACTGACTGATTATTCAAATAAAACTAACCAATCAGCACATAGAGTTGAAACGAAATAAGATAGTACTGATGGTAGGTAAAAGAAACAGAGATACTTAAATTTTATTTCGTTTGAATATTATTTTTTAGTTGCAACAGTTGGCCATGAGCAGTAGTGCCAATATTGCGAGAGTAAATTTAAAGTTTGGCGCGTCGGTCGGGGACTATAACCTAAGATGAAACTTTACAAAAACGATATTTTACTATGTTAATTGCAAATAAAATACAGTTATGTGTAGTATTTCGTGTATATGTTCACAGTGTTATGTGAATATGCACAACAAAGTGTTAAGTGTTTCATTAGTGTTTACAAATAAAATTACTCGGAATTACAAGAAAACCTATTTTCAACTCGATCGTGTCTTCTACGCACAAAAAAGTAAGTAAAACTGTGATAATTTACAAATTTAATTGATGCCTTAAAAGAAAAAGATCCTGTCTATATATTTTTTCTTGGACACAAGAAGTTTTAAACTCAAAAAATCTATATATTTTATATTAAAATTGTATTCTATACATTCTGTTGATCTGCTATATATATAAGTATGATCGTATGTCTAATGTACAATATTTATATTATGTAATGAAAGGGTACTTACTGATCCTCTGAATTTGGAGAGATATACTTCTCATATATGACGCCTCCATCGTTCGGAAATATATCATCGTTAAATATAATGATATTTTTAATTAGTTCGTTGACTTGATTTTGATATTGGACTTGGTCTTTATCATCAGGAACCGGTACCAATGTGGGTCCAAAACATATAGCCAAGTTGTACGGGTCCATCATGTTCTCATCAGAAAATTCAGACAAGTGATTGAGAAACGCAAAAAGGTATCGTAGCACCACCATTACGGGTCGAGGTAAACTGTTAATTAGCTCCTTTATTCGTACTATAAATTCACGCTTTGATTCTAATTCTAAAAATTCAAAAATAGTAACGAGAATCACTTCTTGGTTGAGTAAACTTACGTGCAAGTTCCATGAACTGTTCAAAATATATAATAGGGAATAGGGGTTCTCTCAATTCTCTTAAATATAGTTTTAACACCCCAGCTACGCTGTTTATGTCAGAAGCATCAGTCATATCAGCCAAAGGGTCTTCACCTCTTTCAAACCATTCCCTAAAATTATTTATCTCCACCTGTGAGCCAGATACTCTAAATATGCCTTGATGATGTAAACCTTAAAAAAAAAAGCTTTTTTCCAAAGAATAATTTATTAAAATATAGAGTTTACCATAGAGATTAATTACTCTAATGCACGACCTCATTATTAACGGGATTTCTTGGTTTGTAGCTTCCTGATACTCTTCTATAGAACCCCCAAATAGCTTTGGTTGTCCGCTCATTTGTAGTCTACCTATTCTTTTGCGTTTTGGTGTTTTTGTGACAGGTTTGATTGAATTGCAAAAATCTGGTGCTTCGGCTAGCAACGACTGTCGTAAAAATTCTTGTTTAGCATCCAGGCGAGCTATCCTTGACGATCCTAATAGATATTCCCTAAATTTCTAGAAATCAAAATGTCGAATGTCAGTAACTACTTGTAGATGCACTTCTCTATCACGTTACATATTCTAATGTAATAGCAAATATATTTTAATTTCACATTTAAAATTTTAAATGTGACTAATTAATTTAAATTAAAGTATATCGTTAGAAAATGTTATAAAGGTATGTTTTTGGAGGTTTTAAATGGAAATTTAAATATATCAATACATGTTTCTAAGGGTGTGCCAATTTATTTTTTTACACCTTATCAGAGAACAAATTTATGTACTTACCGTTAAATAAAATTCCTCAGTCTCTTGTCTGTCGGCCCTAAGCTTAATAGAAACAGTCTCGGGAGGTTTACTCGCTGGGATTGCATTCTCACCAAAATAACCACTACAGTCATAGTCTTTAGCACTCAACATCTCTAATAGGGTACTCTCAGCCGTTTCCAAAGTTTTCCACACTTCCTCGGACTCGGCCCTTAACGACGTTACCCTCTGTTGGAGCTGTGTCAGCCTACTTTCCATTTCTCGGTGGAGAAGGTTTTGAATTTCCGGCTCTGGCTGCTGAAATATTGTATTAAGTTTTGGGTTAACATTTGTCTGAAATTAAAGTTTGTTACCTCGTCAGTCTTCTGGCCTTGAAACTCCAATTTCTTTGGGATCATAAATGCGCTGTGATTATATTCGAGGAACCTTTGCTTGTCCAAACGGGAGTCTAACGAATTTATACAAGCAGATAAGGTGTCCAATCCGTTCTGGACGGATTTCTGGCGGCCCTCTTCTGCTGTTACGTGCATCAATAATGCTCTGGATATACAATTATGAAACCCAAAGTCCATACACTTAAAAAAGTAAAAATTGTTACGAACCCACCAATAGGTGATTGAAAAGACTTACATCTATGAGGTCGGACAAGTCATCAACAAAGTATTTGTGAATAGTCGTGTTGGAGGCTTCTAAGCATAATATGTATTCGTTTCTGGCTTTAAGTGCTTTCAGTTTGGCATCAGTGTATTTATTTTTGCGCTGAAAAAAAATGTATTGATTAAGAATCAAGTACTGGGAGTAAAGCACCAAACGTATTTTGTGACATTAGTTGTAAGTTTATAAATACTAGTTTATTGAGAAATTATGTGATTTATTATCTGTGTACATAATTTAGGTTTACAAAATGTGGGTCTTATTTGTTGCATTTGCATTTGGGTTTATATATTTGACAATGCCAAAAGATAAAGTCGGTCATATGTATCAACTAAGCGTACCATGACATGCAAAAGATATACAGTGCATACGTAAAAATTGGAATAGAGTCCATAAAATCGTATAGATGACGTCAATATTGGAGCTATTACCTCATCGACAGTTTTTTTTAATGGCATCATCCTTATCTGATGATGATGACATTCAATTTCCGACACTGGTAGCTACATTTTTGAGAATTCTGTGTGGGACACGAGGGACACGCAGTATTCAGAAAAGTCAATGTGTGGACAAGAATCGTTGGTACCACAAGTGTAGGACCATTTTTTTTGTTCGTGAATAGTGCGTGATTACCGAAACATCGTCTTCCCAAGTGTCGCGGATTGATAGGAGAAGTTGTTGACCAGCTAAATCTCCGGATCTAACTCCGCTATTTTTTGTAGGGTTACCTTAAATCCAAGGTATATTGTAACAGACCAGGTATTATCGAGGCATTAGAGATAAAATTCGGAACGCAGTAAAACGAACTACATAAATAACGTTTCAATTTAGACTTGAAGATTGTGAACACGTGAATGACAGACAATTTTAATACTTAATTTAATTGTTTTTGTTTATATTAATTATTATGTTTTATGATATTGTTCTGATTAATTTGTTAAAACGTTTCTTGTTTTTCAAAATAATCGGCATGTATCCTATCACAAAATTCAATAAAAAATTTATGTTTTCTTATCATCATCATCAGAGAAGGTTGCGATTAAGAAATATCTGTCTAGTGATAACGCCGAAGAAAAAACATAAACCTGTCCCGGAACTGTTTTTTTACTGTCCTTGTAACGATTTTATCGAATTTTGTCCAACCCTCACTGCATATGAAAATGATACTATAAAAAAAAGTAAAAAGAACAAAATATGAATATATATTCCTCCATTGCCTGAATATCGAATGTCTGGGTTTTAATGAGAAACATTTCCAAATTTAATAAAATGCTGAAGACAGTCATATTTATGAATGACATAAATGGAATGTTGAAGTATAGATCCTTAGATATCCTAGGAAACTTCCATCCAGCGGCATTTAAAAGATATTACGTACCAAGAATTCTTCAATAAATGCCTATATCGTCACATCCAAACCTAACTTGAGAGTATTCGATTTGTAATTATTTCACTAACTGAATTAGATTCCAATTGACTGAATAAAGCCTTTTGGCATTTGACGTCAACGTTACATTCGAGTTGTATGCCACGCTTCATTGATAGCCCATTGTAAAAGGTCAGATGAACAAATCCCATAAACAATTTGCAAACGTTTAAAAATTTTTATCGGCGTAAAATTATTATTATTATTAGTTTATTATCTAATCATTACCTTCATTACTTCCTTTTCCATGAGCTTGTACTTCTTGGAGCGGTCCAGTTTATCCTGTGACAAGGACTGTTCCAATTTACCCCTCTGGATTTCAGCTGACCTCAGTTTGGCTTCGGCTTGGCGCAATTCGCCTTGGTAGCTATGATATGTCTTCATCGTCGTGTGTAATTCGTGAAGAACTCGAAGGATTTCTTCGTGTGTCTCGTAACCGATTTCGCGACACTAAAAGCAGACGATTTAATCATTTTAAGCTAATAAGATATTTCTTAATTTTATAGGAAATCGTTCTTCCTGCCAAATTTCTCTTTCGGAGAAGATAAAGAACTGATGATTACTACTAGTTCTTATTATTATTATACTTAAGCATATTGTGTGAAAAAGTATGAATTTATTTTATCAACGCAGTACGCGACATTTTTATACGTGAAGAAGTTAAATGGATGGTAAAATAAATATTTAGTAAGTGGCTTTGAATCAAGTTATTTTAGCAGGTTTTGCAATCGTGAGGCGGAAACGTTTCAGCACCGGAAATATGATACTTTGAATACAATAAAATTTTAGCACACCATCGCTATAAACGGCAGCTGTCAATTGAATGTATCTCCGCAAATTTCGCCTAATATATTCGACTGATTAAAAAAAAAATCCTCGGTATACATCTGCCCAAGGTGACAATTTGTTAAATAAATTACAATATTAATGCAACAAGATAAAAACGTGTATAATTGCTTTTTTATAGTGCCGGTGTTAAAAAATAAATAATTATTTTCTTTCAAGATTGTCTCTAACAATTATTTTCTTCGCCCGGCGATAGTGAGCTTAATATTCGAGTAGTATTAATCTCCGAAAAAGAAATAAGATTTTTTTAGATTAAATGTTCACTCGCAAGACCCATTCAATACCTGATAGTAGGATGCGTAGCTATATTTTTATTGTTTGATAAGTACTCAGCAATTTGTAGGAAAAATAGGACTGGATGTTAAAAGAGAAAAATCCAATAGTTTGTATATTTTTTGATAATGCAGGTTATTAAGGATAAATCAGAATTAATAACGATATAAATCTTATTGAGTATTCTGCACCAAAGATGATGAAAGTTTGTATTTTCTTAAAAGCGGGAGTATTCATTTTTTATTTGTTTATAATTACAACAGTTTACCAACAGGAAAAAACCGCTGATCGAAATTCAAAAGTTATCAATCGAAATCAAGAATCGTGAAAACATGGAACAATGTAATCAAGAAAATTAACATTGTAACTATTCACTCAAAAAATAAGAAGTTATAATTAAAGCCGCTCGATTTTGTCGTCGAGGCATTGTCGCCGCATATGTGCGTACACACGGGGACGGCGAGCCGGTGAATCAGTCTCTCCGCTCGAACAACTTTCGCAGTAGTTGTTAAATATGTTTAGTGATTGTGCACTTTGATACGAATGATTTTGCGTTGCAAAATGCTAATTCACTATGTCTAATCTACGTAGGGCTCAAAACGACCATTTGTTGATTAAGTAAATAAATTTATATGGAAATTTACAGACTTAAAATACGACGGTACAAATATATTGTTTAGTTTGCGATAAACCTTCGTTCTGGTGGAACAAAACGGACTGTAAGAAACCTGGGCAAACAGCGCACAGCATAGATATAAAAAGGTGGCCTAAGGCGGACTACTGAATTTGAGTTAATTATTTGAATGTCGATGTCGTGTACTTTACGATTTATCTAATTAACAAGCACTTTGATACTCCACACCCCTCCTTGCACAAATCCGTCCTTGCTGATAGAGTTACTACAAATCGTGGATACTGTACACACACAAACGGTATAAGGGACGCAAATAGTAATATTAATAGCAAAGATTGACACTGTTTTAAAAAATATTCATGTTTTGTCAGATAAAAAAAAAGTACAGCGTTTCTGCGGCTACAGATACATTACATAATTACAACGATTATTCTAATTCTGCCAATATTACATCACTAGATGTCGAACGGTCGTTATCGTCACATAATAAATGTTATTCACCACGGCAAACAACGCTCGCTGAAACAATTGGAGAAGCAGAACTTTGGCAGATGTTTAACCAAGCTAATCCAGCTGATACCGCTGTTTAGGAGGGCAAGTGTTTTACAATGTTGTCTACACTATAACGTATAGCTAGGTGCTTATTATTATGTTATCACTTGGCATTACTTAGCTTATTTAAATTATTATGAAACCGTAAAGGTGACGCCTCTGCTACGCAGATGAAACGATAGCTATAACATTATTTTATTAAACTTGTTATCAATATCTTACAGGTTTACACATATTCATAACACTTCGATATAAAAAAGAGTGTAATGTATAGACACATTATTCTTTTCATATTTCTTCATATTATTATGTTTAATCATCATTTCGACAATACATTCATTTTGAGCAACCACCGGCGTACGCCACTGTTATTATACCTGAACTTTTACAACAACACAGCTGTAAAAGTTCGAAACATACAATTATGTATTCATAAAATACGAAGGAAGTAATATAGCATGACGGTTTTCAAATGTTGGTAAATCAAATAACTGCAATTAAAGTTGGAAGAAACTGAAAATGCGTTGTTGCTTAACAGAGCGTAACCGCTTGTTTCTTGGTTATACAGTGCGTCTCAAGTTCAACATACCAATGCCAGCATCTTGATTATTGTGCGAGATATATAGAATGTAGAAGTTTTGCATTGTATTTGAAATGTCATTATTATTTCGCTAATAATGACATTTCAAATGCGGTTTTAAAAAGTCTAAAGTAAAAGTAGAAAACCTTTCAATCATTGTGACTCTTGATTGTCTTGTTTTTGAGAAAACTTCCGTTATCAAAATCCTACATCAGTATGAACTTAGCAGAACAATTTGGAAGAATGGAAAAATGCATAGGCTTATTATTTGCCGTTAATTAATCTTGAAAGTGGTAATTTAACCGTTTTTGATATTTAAAAAAACTTTTAGTGTTCTGCTAACTTCACAGAACAGAACTTGACAGAAGTTAGCAGAACATCTATCAATTTTTTTTTTTTTTTTGGTTAAAAGTAAGTATATAGGAATTTACCGCCTTTTCACCGTAAACAAATGGTATAAACGAAATTTGAAAAGAAAAATTAAGGCAAAAAAATTATTTTTAAATATCAATATAGTAACTCAAAACTGGAAGTAACGAAAGAAAACATATAAACACGAAAGGAAATTGATAATTTACATCTCCACGAAAGACAAGGGACGAATTAATTAAGATTAATAGCTATGGGGAACAAAATAAAAAAATCTGAAACATATGTATTACAAAATGTGACACGGCGAATTCGAAGATGTCACGATTAATTAAAAGAAGGCAAACGGTAAATGCCTGAACGGAAATGGAAACCCCCAATAAGACATTTTAAAACGAGATTAATGGCTGTTCTTCTAAGCTCTCAGGGAAAAAATCCAAAAATCGGCAAAAAAATTGCAAAATTGTCATCGCAAATTCGAAGACGCCACGATTAATTACGAGAACGAGAGCGGTAAAAGTCTGTAGAAAAACTGAGCTGCAAACGACGTTTTCAAACGAGATTCATGGCTGTTCTGCTAAATTCCCTGGGAGAAAAATCAACAAATCGTAATGAAAAATTACAAAAGTATCACGGCGAATTCGAAAACATCACGATTAATTAAAAGAACGCGAACGGTAAATTCCTGAACGAAAACTGACCCCCATAACCCATAAGTCTTTTTCAAACAAGATGTTCTGCTAAGTTCACAGAAAAAAAATCCAAAAATCGTAATAAAAAATTGCAAAATCATCACGGCGAATTTGGATAGGTCTCGATTAATTAAGGAAACGGGAACGGTAAATTCCTGAACGAAAACTGACTCCCAACAGACGTTTTCAAACGAGATTAATGTTCTGCTAAGTTGAATTAATTTTTATTTTTCAAATTTCATTTATATCTACCATTTGTTTACGGCTAAAAGCGGAGAATTCCTGTACACTAACTTTTAACAATTTTTTTTTTTTTTGATAGATGTTCTACTAACTTCACATGAAGTTAGTAGAACTCAAAATTTGTTTAAAATCAAAAACGGTTAAATTATCACTTTCACGATTAACTAACGGCTAATTAACGGCAAATAATAAGGCTATGCATTTTTCCATTCTTCAGAGTTGTTCTGCTAAGTTCATAGTGATAAATCCTACCGAAAATGGTCACCAAATGATGACAGTACAGCTCAAAAGAAAAGGCAGTCAGTCCTTTAACTGACTGTCTTCTTTTTAGCTTAAATTTCATCATTTGGTGACCATTTTTACCGACATAAAAAGAATTTCTTAACAATCAATAATAGCATGACACTCAACATCGTCGTTTTAAAATTGTATTTTGTATTTCTATTACGTAATCTAGATATTAACGCTAATTTGAAACTCAATTAATCACCCCTCATCATCTCCCGCAACACCCCTCATCATCCCGCACAAGAGACTTTGAAGAACCATTTCAGTTCAAAAGCTACTTGACTATAACTTATCCTATACTGTATGCTCGTATTACCATCTTATTGGACCGCGAGGGGTAAACCTATTCAAATGTCGTTACGGGGGACTCATCTCATTAACACATCTCAGATATCCCAGAGATATTGACCAAAGTTGTAGAAATACCGCGATGTTTCTCCAAGTTGCTTTGCTCCCGATGATTTACCCCTCGCGTACAATTTTCTCGCAATACACTCACCCTTTTATATATTCTCTGAACGTCCTCCATGACCTGGGACAATCGGGACACTAAATGAGTGGAATAAACTTCGGATAAAGCTACGTGATCCCTGCTTAAGTTCTTCGTTTGAGTCACCAACTGCTGCCAGCAAGCGTAACTCGAAAATAAAGGCCACTGTTCTCGTCTGAAAAGCAATTCCTCGATTATATAATTCACTCGACTTTAATTGAATTGTAATTATTAAATGTTATAAGCCTACTCGGTTGCGTTTTTGCGTATTTAAGGCGCATAATTAAGGTGAACGAATGCATATAATTAACGAAAACTTTGACCTCTTGGTAAAGGAATAGAGTAGCTCCCACCATTACTGCTGGTTTTGTAAGCAAAAACGAGTTAATTTTGCTAACGCTAATTGTTTAAATACACCACGTTTGTTTATTTCGTGCGCTTTTTCAATTAACCTTAATTCTTATTTTCCCGACAATTTGCAAAGGATCACATATGTTTGTCCCATGTAGACGGTCTAGTGTTTTATTTAACAGTTGCCAATAAATACAATTATATAGAAATACTAATACGCATATTTATTTTATACATATGTGTCTCGAATATTTTACTTACTTTCGGTTTCAGACTAGTTCTCCAGAAAGTGAAATATTGCAAATTTTAAATTAATTAAAGAAAGTATTAGGTCAGCGCTCATTAATTATTTTAACAATTTCACCTAAATTAAAATTGAATAAACGGTTAGAAAAATCGTTGAGATTTAGAAAGCGCGGATATATACCGGGTGGCCATAGAGTACTGCCTGTAAAACTAAGATTATATGAGAGGTAGGTTTTCGAAATTATATTCTAATATGTAGACTACAGTAGATATACAAAGCGGATTCTGGCGCGGAAGTGACATAACAGCGAAGTGGATGGCATGTGTCCATTGGGAGTGGCCATTGTAGCACTTCTTGTAGGTGGCGGTGCTGAAGAAGTCTTAAGACAAGATGGTGGCGGGGGCGCGGGGTTGAAAAAGAAAGATGGCGGCATTAGGGAAAAACATGTCGGTGAAATATGGCAGAATTAGAGAAAAAACAAGATGGCGGCGGCGGATTTCGGGGAAAAAACATGGCGGTGAAAAATGGCAGCATTAGGGAAAAACATTGCGGCGGCGGTGGCGTCGCGGTGGGGGGGCAATAAGAGAAAGAAAGTTAGCGGTGACGTCACGGATATAGAAATAATTGTAATACTTATACGACATAGTAGAGTCGCGCCCCCGCCGCCATCTTGTCTTAAGACTTCTTCAGCACCACCACCTACAAGAACCACCGTCGACAATGACCAGAAGGTGTTACAATGGCCACTCCCGATGGACACATACCATCCACTTCGCTGTGACGTCATTTCCGCGCCAGGATCCGCTCTGTATATCTACTGACTACGTAAGAAGATACGTAATCATTTACAACAGATTTCATTAAAAAAAAATTAAGTGAAACAATCTTTAAACAGTCGGTGAATTAATTTTAGAATTTTTGTTCTTTCGTTTCTTTTTGTTTTTTTGTTTTGTTCGATAGAGTGCGACCATTTTGAGACCAACATTTTAGTCATGAGGGGGTACCCAAGGAAAAAGCGAAAGTTATATTCTGTAGGCAAGTGGGTTGGCAGTGCTGCCCTCTCCCGCTGGAAGAGCGCCCACACAGCCTTGAAAATCAACTAGTTTTTGATTAAAAAAAAAAAAAATGGCGTGACAATGGTTTCCCAGTCCCATTACATGCCCCTGCGACTTTTTCTAGATCCCAAATGAAAAAAACTTTAAGGGAAATCGTTTTTTAGGACGTAGAGTTTAAGAAAAAATGGCTCTGAAGATACCTAGCTTAAGTTCAGAAGAATGTAAAAAGTGTTTCGAACAGTGGAAAACCCATTGGGACAAGTGTATATCATCTAGTGGAAACTATGTAAAATGAGATTGATGTTTTCAAGATGTTATCTTAAATTAAAAAAAAAAAAATTAAGCAATTTTCGTTTTTGTTTTTTTTTTTGGATACCCACTCGTAACGGTAGGAGGAGAACGGGATCGAAAGCGTCTCACTACATTATTTCTCGATGGTACTTACGTATGTATTACGTTAATCTTGGTGTGCTTTGAACTCAAAATAAAATTTCCAAACAAGGCCCGACAAATGAATTATGACCATTATTGCGTTTTATTGTTCCACATGGTGTCTTAAATAATATTGGTGAAATCTTGATTTCAATATTTTCATTTTAGTAGAAGAGAACAAATTGGCATGGAAAATATAGTGCTGAATAAAAAAGTAGTTACATTCAATTACAAATCAAATCCTGTCTTACCCATCTCCCAAAGTACTTTAAAATACCGCCTACATACAATACTATACTATGACCGTTGGATGTAGACATTACTAGGTTCTAAAAAGAGAACTTACTTTTGCTTTTGCTCCTTATGCCTAAGTTGTAAACTCTTCGCTAGCTTATCTAGGTTTTTCGAATAGTCTAATTCTAATTCGCCCCTTCTTCTGAAGAAATCTTGGAGCTCCGTGAGGAGAGCTACCTGCGCCTCCATACGCACGTCCAGGCATCTTAGCTGTTCGTTCAGTTGAAGCCGAATATCTGAAAAAGGAAAATTATAAACGTCAGCCACTAACCAGTTTAAATTGTGTACTGTCAGAAAAAATAGCTACCAAAATCTTAGTACGTCGCTTTTTTTTTAAGTGTTTACATCTTTGGATGTGTTTCCCTTCCCCAGCGTTTTCGCGAAAAAAAAGTTATCAAATTGATAAAAATGGAGATGTCTTCATGAGAATTTTGTTTCTATTTTCACAGTCGAACGTTAAGAAAATAAGGACATAGAGTATCCAGAGTACAAGTATACAGAACGTGTACAAACTCGCATATTCATTTTCAGTAGGGGACTAAAACTCCAAACTATACACAGTCTTATAATGAGGAAGGGTCGCACTACTACCCACACCATTGCGTAAGATGGGTCTATTATTTATTTCCGAGAAACCGTGGCAATTTTGGCAGTGAAAAAAGTGTAGGTTTTCATGGGAAAATCTAGCGAGTTTATGGAACCCGTTTATTTTTGAAGTCGTGGAGACGTGAGAATTAAAAGCGGAGAAAACAGCCCAAATCAGAATCGCTTCCTGGGCGATATTAAGACGACGTGGTGCCACATCTATCATTAAGAATGCCTCAATATTTAGATGTTAGTGGCAGCCAAGGCCCACGCCTTGTAATACCATCGCGCATAACTGCACTATCCTCGGGAAGACCCTCTGCAATTAGCTATGGCAAAATTCCCTCGGCGTTTGACACGCTGATACAGGTAATTAAGCAGATATCTGACCGCAGGTTTCTAAATAAAATGAAAGTAACGTAAAAAGGGTCAGTGAACTTTAAACTGTTGTGTGTATTTCGCGGCAAATTGCGGGATATTTTAATAAACGCAATTGTGCAAGCGATTAATAAAAAATACTACCTGAGTTTGATATTAAAATGTTTACTTTATTTGGTATTTGAATACGTTTTATGGTTGGTACTATTGTTTATTTCTTCCACCAGTTTGATTTTTACAAAGCGTTTATGATTTATTGTCCGTTACTATTTTACTGTAATATCCTGTTTCTGAGTTAACACCAAGAGGACTGTTAATTTCTGATAAGAAAACGCTGTTATTTCACCTACATTTATTCAACGTGAATATGTTAAATTGTAGCTAATGTAATGTATTTTACGCTAGAATTATGCTTAGATCCAGCAATATATCCTCTATTTGGATACATTTTCTAAGTAATGGGTTATCCAATGGGTTATCACCAACAAAAATGGTGATTAAATTACGAGCAGATTATGGTCGTCATAATCGCCCAAATGAGCGAACAATTGCATACACAGTGACAAAATTTGAAGAAACTGGATCGGTCACGGATATTGTAAGGCCTGTGCATCATCGTAATGTACGCAATCACGAAAATATCGCAGCTGTTGCTGAAAGTGTGGCTGAAGACCCAAATTTCTCAATTCCACGTCGTGCTTTGCTGAGCAATTGGGCTTGACTTATGGCTCTTTATGGCGAATTTTGCATTTGGATTTGCACCTTCATCCTTACAAAATCCAACTCACACAGGAATTGAAGCCTGCGGACCATGCACAGCGCAGAATATACGCCAATTGGGTACTGGAACAACAAGAACAAAATGCCAATTTTTCCAACAAAATTTTCTTCAGCGATGAAGCCCATTTCTGCCTCGGTGGATACGTGAATAAGCAAAATTGCCGTATATGGGGCTCTGAAAACCCTCGAGTGGTCGAAGTGCAGCCAATGCATCCAGAAAAAGTCACTGTCTGGTGTGCGTTGTGGTCTGGTGGTGTTATCGGTACATTTTTCTTTGAGAATGACCAAGGAGCTACCGTTACAGTCAATTCTCAACGCTATTGCCACATGTTAACGGATTTCCTTTGGCACAAAATTGAAGATATCGATACGGACGATATGTGGTTTCAACAAGATGGGGCCACAAGTCACACAGCACGACGAAGTAGGGCTCTATTGCAAGAGAAATTTCCAGGACGAGTAATTTCGAGATTAGCAGACGTAAATTGGCCTCCGAGATCCTGTGATTTAACACCTTTAGACTCTTTTTTGTGGGGCTACGCAAAAGATCGTGTTTATGCGAACAATCCTCTAAATTTGGAGCAATTGAAAACCAATATTCGTGAAGTCATAGCCGAGATATTGCCCGAAATGTGCAGAGAAGTCATCGAAAATTACCTCAAAAGGATTGAGTCCTGCAAAAGGTCCCGTGGAGGACATTTGAATGATGTTATATTCCACACATAATGGCAAAGACCAAACTTTATAATGAAATAAAAATTTCAACAAAATCTGAATTATTTGTGTTTTTTTTTTAATTTACTTTCCGAAACCAGAATTGGATAACCCTATATATCAAAATATATTTATAAACTTATTAACAGATCTTTCTTATGAAATTTATTCGAAGGCACAAAATATATATAATTTTACATATCACAAATCCTCTCTGATACTAAGTTAAGTTAAGAAATTAAATCCTAAGAATTTGAATTCGGTAGCATGTAGATCCTCCTCTAACTTCTATCACTGCTTCCATTCATCTGGGCATGCTATTGATCATGTGGTAAATGGTTTCCTGAGGAATATTATCTTATTCGACAAGTATTACTTATTGGAGTTCCTTAAGAGCCATAAGGGTAGGTATGTGATGCCTAACCGATCGTTTTAGTGCATCCCATAGATGCTCTATGGGGTTCATATCTGGGCTTCTTGGTGACCAGTCCATAGTTGGAATATTTGCAAATCCAAGATAGTCCAGTACTTCTCTAGCGAAGTGCGGCCGAGCGTTATCCTGTATAAAATTTTAATAGTCCCAGACAGATGAGGCAAATGGCATCCCATGTTCTTCTACGATGTTTTCTACGTAGAAATGGATCTCCTTCGTACAGGAACCAAATCGGTGCGACCATCGAAACAAATTCCTCATCAGAACATTATTGATCTACCAACAAATGGGACGCTCGAAGAGATATTGCAAGCAGCGAACCTCTTTCCTGGCCCCCGTCAGATGCGCTGTAGTCCATCTGGTGAATTAAAGCTTACTCTTGTCTCGTCTGTAGTAGTCAATGACCCAATTTACATATTCTCTTGAAAAACGCTGTCTTGTAACTCTATGTTCTCGGGTTATATAGCTGGTCTTCTACTGTCCAATCCCTTTTAATTAAGCCTTCATCTGACCGTTGCCAGAAATTGCCACATTTCCAGCTACTATTACTAGGGCTATGCTCAAGTTTAAACTGGCCTAGACCACCTACATAAAATGACTAAGGGTTTAAAACTGCGAATATTTATAACAAATAATGAAAAGCTTTGCTGAAGCGTTAATTTTGTGCAGGAGTGTATATTAAAATCCTGACTCACTTTAATATATAAGAGCTACCTGTACTTGGCGCTGAGTATATCAGATAATTGAAATACTTTATGAGGAGCAGTGTTTTATATTACTATGAGCCGAACATCGGTATAGACACTATAGTGCGGGAGCTATACAATTAATATAAAATATTAATATTATTAATATTTTATATTAATTATTATTAGCAATTGCTAAAATACCTTCTCTGACGATATCATAATAAACCGAAACGTAAGTGAAAATGAAGTATGTTCATTGAAAGCCTAAGAATATATTTCCCCTAGTTAAATTGTATATTAATTACATTATAATTATTTGTATGATCCATCAGATCGTCAGCATCAAGTTCAATATTAGAAATTAAAGTCGATGTACGGTCGCGGTCGTGAAGTAAACGAAGAGAATCAGTTCAACGAGTTTATAGTAAAGCTTGCAGTGATCCGGGCAAGGGTATTTAAACGTGACCTTATGTGATGACACCCGAGAACCTAGAGACAGGAAACAGGCATACTTAAGTGGTGCTCTGCGTTATAAAAAAGGGCGAACCACTCGAGTTTTTTAGATGTGACCGCTATTAACATAAAAACTATTAGAAATTCTTTACTACAGTAGGTACAATATTTTCAAAACTCTCGACTAGTTTCTGGAGTTTTCAAGTTTGATTATATATTTTCGAACCAACATGACATATTTTTTAATATATATAGAATGGTAACCTTTAAAAAAGAACACAAGTCAGAGGTGGGCAGATTATAAAGACGTAAACAGGTGATAACCTTAGGCCATGAAAGAGACGGTCGGAATAATCCTAACAGTAGATGCAAGGAAAACGGATATTGAAGCAAACAAATGTAGATAAATCTACTAGACTTGTATCATGGAAACGTCTTGGGAAAGAACAGAAATATTCTCGAAGACGTAAATTTAGTCAAATTATATTTGATAAAAAAATAATTACAGAAATACTAATGAATATAACAAACTAGAGATGAGTAGATGTGGGAAAGTTGCTATTTCGTTTGCTTTTATTTTAACTTAACAAATTATTAAATAATTTAATATTTAATAATTTGTTTTCCAATTATTGAGAGTTGAGATTTCCTGCCGAGAAGCCAATATGATTGCCTGAGCTGATCAAGTTGAGTTCTTTTAGTAATGATGTGTTTACTCCATGTCAGCCTCCTATTAAGATGGATACTGAGGTACTTGACGTTGTTGCTTTGAGTAAGTTGTTATCCATTCAACTCTACAGGCGGACAAGTTAATCTGTTCAAAGTGAAGGTAACATGCGCGGACTTGATTCATTGACATTAATTCGCCATTTTTTATTCATGCTTGGATTTTGCTTGAAGTTAATTTGAAGGTTCTTGGATGTTTGAATGGGATTCGTGTAGTAGGCTAACATTGCGGTGTCGTCTGCAAATGTAACGATTGTTGTTAGTCTATATAGATGTAAATCAGCCGTATAGATTAAAGTGTTGGTCCCAGCGCACTTCCTTGGGGCACGCCAGATAGAATACGATGTAGACTGGTATCTGCACAGCATTGTTTCACCACAAAATTATTATTGCTAACATAAAATCTCAGTATTAGAAAGTGTTGATAGAGGAGATGTTTCTTTATTTTAAAGCATATTCCTTCATGCCAGATCTTTCAAATGCCTGTCTGACATTCAAGAAAACAGTAGAATAGGACGTTTCTTTTCAAGGTCGCTGTAGATTACATTGACAATTCTGTTGAATTTTTCTATGGTGACGTGCTTGTTCCTAAATCGAAACTGATGATTTGGGATGATGAATTCTTCAAGAATGGAATTTAAACTTTTCAGATAGATCTTTTCAAATAATCTTGATAGTATTGGAAGAAGACTTATTGCCCTATATGCGGTGACCTCTTCTGGTTCTTTGCCAGATTTAGGGATAGTACGTCCGTGTGCTACTTTCCATAGATTAGGAAAATGATGGGTCCGAAAGATTGCATTGAAGATATATGTGAAAAGTTTCAAACAATTTTCTGGTATTTAGACATTTACTGGGTATTCCAGTATATCATCTCCTTCTGTTGATGCTTGTGTATGTTTGTGCTTTATCATATTGTATACGTCTTTTCATAGTCCTAGTAACCGCCATATCGTAATCGTGGAAGTAAAAATAGAAACTAAAACTCTCAACAAAATAAAAGCCAACTATTGTCAAAATGAAGCTATCACCAAATCATGTCGAAATAGAGAGGGAATCACATGACACACTGTTCGGGCAAACTGTATAGAAATACACACATAATTGTTGAATAATGCGAGATATAGAGTATAAAATCAAAATAAAAAGAGGAAAATGGTTAGACTGCGCCTGAGTAAAGACAGAATAAATAGTAACAACACAGAATGAATAACAATAAATATATAACAAATAAAAATTACAAACAGGTACGCCAAATTCATAGTAAGCAAAGAACTACTTACAACAGACAGGAGATGACTCTGTCATCTAGATTGTGGGCACACGTGGTTCCACACACGCCTATTGACAGCCGTGATGGTATTTGTATATATTAGTTTTAAGTTGTATAAATATTAGAAAGTAGAAACCTTTATATATTAGCTAGTTCTCGAAACCAGGGCACATGTTTCTTAAGGGTAAAAATGCGAAGAGCATCTCAGGCCTGGCTAACCGCACCAGGCTATCGGCTTTTGCGATAAGTTTAAATCAGTCTATTGTCTATTCCCGCATCTCGTCCCGAAACATCGTCCCTTTCGGTACTATCTTGCTGGCTATTTAATTTATTTATTCCAAATAAACGTAGCTATAGCCATTACATACTATTGGTATCATTTCACTACGAGCACCCCGAAGACAGCCATAAGATTGTGTGGAATGGTATAATTAGGAGTCATTGAAGAAAGATGAAATTGAAGAAAACTGTGACATATGTATGTCATAATCAGGCATATACAAACACCAGAATGTAATCGAATTTAACCTCGTAGTGTCCCTAAAACCCCCCTACTTTTCATACTAATGTTTTGAAACTCGAAGTTAATATAGAGACGTTTCTCGTTATGTTCAAGTCAATTCGTATATTCTATGTGACTCTGACGACCCTTTAATTAATTTACATGGCTCTCGAAGCACTGTTCCGAACTTTTCCAATTATGCTGTAGACAAATATCCAAGTCCGCAGAGATCCGCAGATAATTGAGGTTTGGTCAGATCCGCAGAAAATTGATATATCCCGTATTACTTATATTTGCAATGTTCACGCCCACATTTTCTGCTGAAAGAAAAAACACGAAAAACATTATGCAGATTCTTTAACAAATAACCAACGTAATATCAAAGCGCGAGGCATAATTAGTTTAAGAGTTCATTGTTTGTTTTCTTAAACGGTATTAAAATAATTGCATAAACAAGTTTTAAAAATAAGAATACTTTTTTGAGTGGGCGTCGCGCGGCTATTTCTGTAACGTGTATGAGAGCAAAATTTGAATATGTCAGAATCTTATTTGAATACCTTCCAAATCAATACGGATCATTGTCACAACTAAGAGGATTCCCGTATATACTTACATCCGAAACATTTTAAATAACCGCCATTGTTATTCTATTCGGATACGTGTTTTTTTACGCGTAGCCTTTAATTTTTTTCCATGACGCGGTAAAACTATTCGTAAATTGTACCCGAGCTGAGTGCCCTTTTTCCCAATTTAGTAATCGGCAATTTAGCAGTAAATGCCTATAGAAACGGTTCGCTAACGATAGGTAAATATACTTTTATTTTGTTTATCTGTCTACGCGTGGCATTACAAAACAGTTGCTTGCAACTATAACAGCGGAAAAGGATGTATGCGGTTTTTTTATCAACAGATTTTTATATAACTAAAGACGTAAATAGAAATAGGAGTCTACTTTGCAATTACAAATTACATACGTTAAAAACTGTAAAGGTTTAGTCTTCTTAGCGGCGCAGGGAAAACAAAAGAGTTTATTTTAAGCCTTGGCCAAGTACGTATAAATGACTAATTTAAAAATAAACTGAAACGTGAAGTTTCAGTTTTAATTACTACTTTTTCCCGGTAAAACTAGTTCTGTCGTAAACACAACTTCCTTTGTTAGGTGATGCTGAAAGGGATTTTCTGGCGAATATATGAAAATCGAATGCACATTAAATCTGATGATAATAATAATAATAATAATAATAATAATAATAATAATAATAAATAAGCAGGAGGAGCCGCACAACATCCATCTGTCCTTTGGTGAGTAGCGACACCACTTACTCCAGCTGGGGTGCAAAACCGGACCGGCAGCACCAGCGCACCCGGGAGGGGATAACATATTCCCCTCTAGTGTCGGCCGTGGGCTTACTGGGCTAACTCCCCGGTAAGCCCGAACTTCTTGTTCCAAATGGCAGAAGAGGAGGCCCCCACGATCGACCCCGTCCGGATAGGGGTCATGGGCAAGGTGGTGGGGCCCAAATGGATGGATTGCCTGGAAACGACGCACGCCAACGACATGGACGCTTTGAGTGGACCGACGAGCTGAGGGACGACCTGCTGCATTGCTATGAAAGCAGTGAGCCCATACGGAGGGGATACATGGCACGTATGCATGCCCTGTGGTGTGAATTACACCCAGAGCATGATGCTTTCACGCCGCAGAATCTGCGTGATTATGTATCCTATCTTCGTCGAAAGGGCTATGTGAGGACTGCGCCCCGATTGGCGAATGAGGTAGCTGAAAGGCTGCGTAATGAACTAGTTGAGGATGCGGTCTTCACCGTTCCACCAATAGTAGAGGGCCTCAGTACCAGAAGGGGGTTACATCGCATAAGACCCCCTAGGCCACAAGACCTGGCCAGAGTGGATGCTGAAGTTCAAGCATCGCTTCCAGAAGAGGCCGACATCTGGCACATAAATTGTGCCCTGTACACTGCCGCCGAGAGCTTCTCTCATATGGAGAGGGCGAACAACTCTTCCTCTCCGCGAGAGAGAGCGGAGTGGCGTGTACGGAAGATGGAGGCCAAGATCCAGTCGGCAAGACAACAGGTATCTCGTATCCAATGTGTGATGGACTATATGGCGGCCAATAGGCCTTTCACGCAAAAATTACGGCGAATCGCCGCTAATTTAAGACGCGTCCATCACACACTTAATGAGGTAGTGCTGCGTACCATCAAACAGCACTGCCTTGATAGGATACGGATGCTAGTGACATGCAAAAAGTCACTAGTGAGGCGGGCGCGAAGACTGGCGGAAAATAATTTGTTCCGCCAAAAACCCTCGCGTCTATTCGAACCGCCTCAACCTGTTGTCGAAAATCCACCGACTGTAGATCAGGTGGAAAACTTTTGGAAGGCGCTGTACGAGCAGAAGCTCCCACTCCAAAGAGACACTCCAGCCCTGGCACACTTTGAAGACTTTTGCGAAGGTCTTCAGCGACCAGAAGAAGTGTGCCACCCGATAACCCCTGAAGAGGTTCAAAGGGCTCTTGCGGGCTCTAAGAACTTTGCTGCTCCAGGTCCCGACGGGATAAATAACTTCTGGTGGAAAAAATTACCTAGTATCCACCGCCATTTAGCCAGAATTTTTACCACCTGGCTAAATGGGGAGCAGCAAATTCCTTCTTGGGTTGTTGAGGGGCGAACCGTGCTAATCCCGAAGACTGGAGATTTGTCCAACCCAAAGAACTACCGACCGATAACCTGCTTAAACGCCTGTTACAAGGTGTTTACACGCATCTTGTACACGCGAGTACTCCTAGCAGTGGAGCCGGTTTTCGAGGGGATATACGAACAACGAGGGTCTAAGAGGGGTGTCGCTGGCTGCAAGGAGAATCTGTTGATTGACAGATGTATCACGCAGGACTCCGTGCAGTACAAGCGAAACCTTTCCATGGCCTGGATCGACTACCGCAAGGCATTCGATATGACATCGCATGAGCTAATAATTCACTTGCTCCAATGCCTTGTGGTGCCCGGTCCTATAGTGAGATGCATTCAAGAACTGATGCCGCTCTGGAGGACTCGGTTTACCATAACATCGGGTGATACTAGAGTCCGGACAGAGCCGGTGTCGTTTAGAAGGGGCGTGTTTCAGGGAGACTCCCTTAGCCCCCTTCTGTTTTGCATCTCACTGTTGCCGTTGTCCGTGTCCCTCAGGAAGACCCGTGGCTATAACTGCGGCACCCCCGGCGATCGGAGGCATAAAGTCACCCATCTATTTTACATGGATGACCTAAAACTTTATGCCTCCGGAGAAAGGGAATTACGCCAGTCCCTGAGGGTGGTGCAGGAGTACACGCAGGCCATCGGGATGGAGTTGGGGTTGGACAAATGTGCACTGGTTCATCTCAAGAGAGGACGAAGCCGGGAATACGCAGAGGATGCGCAGCTAGTAGACGGAAGCATCTTACATCACTTAGATGCCGGAGAGTCGTACGCCTACTTGGGTCTTGAGCAACGCTCCATCCAAGAGGTAGGTGTCGTAAAAAACGCTCTCCGCGGCAAGTATCAGCACCACCTCCGACAGATCTGGTCTTCAGAACTGTCGGGGAAGAACAAGGTATCTGCAACAAACATGCTTGCCGTTCCGATCCTTGTCTACTCCTTCGGAGTAGTCAAATGGACACAGGAGGAGCTGCGACAACTCGACGTAGTAACCCGAAAGAGGATGCATCTCAGTAGGAGTTTGCATCCTAGATCGTCCGTTCCATGGCTATATCTCCCACGACATCGCGGAGGTCGTGGACTCTTGAGTTTGGAGTGTCTTCATAACAGGATGGTTCTGGACGGAGCCTGTAAAGTTATCAGGAGTTCGGATCCCCTTCTCTGCATGGTCCGAGATCACGAACATGCAGGGATAGGAGCATTTTTATTTAAGGCAGCACGTAGAGCAGCCGATGATCTCGGTCTCGTCTTCGATACCGAACGGGCCAATCACAACTCTGTCACCGAGTTGGAACCCGTTCAGTTAAAAGCCCAAGTAAAAGCTGCAGAGCATTTAAGAGCTCTGTAGCTTCACAAGGATAAGCCCATGCACGGGGTCTTCTATAGGAATATGGAAGCCCGGGGCTTATCCGAAAGGCTGACCTTTGCTTTCTTAAGGTCAGCCGGGCTAAATTCAGAGACCGAGGGATTCATCATGGCTTGCCAAGATGGTGTATTTAACACGCTCGTCTATCGGAGTCGTGTCATGGGTATGGAGGTCCCTGATGTCAGCTGCAGGGCCTGCCGTAGGGCGCCGGACACATTGATGCATTTACTGTCGGCTTGTCCGGTATATGCAGTCTCGGCCTATATCCATAGACACAACGCAGCGTTGCGGGTGCTTTATTATCATTTAAGGCACTCGTATCAGATAGACGAGACACCAGTGCTGCCTTACGCTCCGGGGGATATTGAGTCCGTTGGGGAAAACGAGAAGTGCCGAATATATTGGAACTATTCGTTTTCCACCGTCAGGCAAATACAAGCCAACAAGCCTGACGTAGTCCTCCTCGACCACCAAATCAGGACAATGTTCGTCATCGAGTTCTCGGCACCCGGTGATGGTAACATTGTTTTGAAAGAGAAGGAGAAACGGACAAAATATCGAGATTTAATCTTCGAACTCCGTAGACTCTATCCAGACCATACTGTTTAATTGAAGGTACTGATTATAGGAGCCCTTGGTGGAGCGAGAGATACACTGCTTTCAGAATTAAAGAACATACCGGCATGCCGAAACTCGGCAGAAATCTTAGCCGGTCGCATGCAGAAGGCCGTAATTCTCGGCTCACTACGTCTACTCAGGGCACACGACTCGGCCCAGTAATCACTAACCGAGCGGACGCGAGGAGTGATTGCTGGTATTACCAGCGCACCTTCTGTGTGAGTCGGAGCCACAGAAAGGGGTGACTGGCTTTTAGTAAAAAAAAAAAAAAAAAAAAAAATAAATTATCTTTACTTAAAACGTATTGTAAGTATAATAATCTTAACGTTAGTATCCTGAGGTGAATGATAGACACAGCTATTCTACCACTCAACCCCAATAAATATGTACAGATAATAATAATAATAATAACAATATTTATAATATAATAATTAGATATAATATATAACGCCTAGATAAAAGTGATAGAAAAAGAAATAAAGAAATCGCCAGCAACTAACGAGAAAAGGACGAAACTTTATCACTACAGGGTAATAAAAATACAACTTTTCATATACGATGCTGTAAAAAATATACAATGTTGTGAAAAAAATATAGACTCACCCTTAATTTGGACTACTATAATGTTTTATATAAATAAATATATCATATATATTTATAAATAGTCATATACCGGGTGACCACGAGATGACGCTCGCCCCTATATCTTCTTGGTCTTTCAAGATATAAATCTCAAATTTGGACCCAAATGTGGCCCCAAAAATAAAAATCTAACGGCGTTAGATCAGGTGATCGCGCTGGCCACCTGACTGGCCCATTAGTTCCTATCCAATGATCCCCGAAACGATCATTTAAATATTCTGCAACTACTCTGGCGTTATGGGGCGGGGCGCCATCCTGCTGGAAATACCCCAGCTGGTACTGATTTAAGGGTAAATATTCCAAAAACTCTTCAATTTCATTTTTCAGAAAACTTAAATATCTTCTTCCTGTCAGTGGACCATAAAAAAATACGGGACCTATGATCCTGTTACCCATAATGCTTGTCCAAACGTTAAAACCAAATCGTTCTTGAAAATTGCCTTGCCTCAAAAGTCTTGGATTTTGTTGCGCCCAGTACCTCAAATTGTTTCTGTTAAACATACCATTATTTGTAAAACGGGATTCGTCAGAAAATAATATATTATAATGAAAGTTTGGAGATCTAATTTCATTATCTAAAAGCCATCTGCAATACTGAAACCTCCGCATGAAATCGTTTTCATATAATGCTTGGTGAAGCTGATATTTGTAACTCTTAAATTTGTGTTTTTTTAAGAATTTTTCTTACACTTTCTCTTCCTATGTTTAACGCCCTTGCAATTTCTCGTATTGAGGCACTAGGATTGATTTCCACTGACGCTAATACATTAATTTCGGTGTCTTCATTGATAATTAGTCTTTGGTGTTCTTGAGCTGCTCTCTCCTGTCTCAGCTTTCGTTCTACTCTAAGAAAATAATGTCTGCCAGGATGATTTCTTAGTAGATAGCGCTCTGCATATAAATCACGGGCTGCCCGGCTATTTCTGCGACATTCCCCATATATCATCAGCATATCCACTTTCTCACTTTTTGAATAAACCATGATTTTTTAATACACACCACAATAGTATCGGATTCTCATAGAGCTAAATATCATTTGAGCTGTCAGATTAATTCATTTGTTTCTCTTGTTACATTTCAAAGGCACCTACTTGATAGAGATCCAGTGTTAAATATTATGAGTTTATTTTCATTTATACCTTGTTGGATATCATTATTATGTATGTTTATGTATTATAATATGAATAAATAGTGGAGTGTTTGGTACCAAGTTATCGGTAATAAAATGCTTTATTGATAGAACGTAATGAGCCACCATGGTGACATTTAAAAGAAATGAGTTATTCTAGAAAAACAATATCCGAAATGTTTAGGAGCCTATAACACAAATGTCATATGGCATAATGTCATAATTGTATTTTCTGATTATTTATTGAAGCAAAACAAAACATTTTTTTGGGGTGACGGCCGCCTAGATGAAAAATTAAATTTGCTCATAAAAATGTTAGTCATTAATATTCTTATCTCAATATGCCGTAGTTGTATGCAAAATGACCTCCTGAATCCAAAAATGTAAAAATATACAGGGTATTCTATTTAAAAATCCAAAGTTGGCATCATTTCCGGCGAAACCGGAAGCGAGAGAAATAGGTCAAATTAATCCATATTTAGCCGTTAGTTGACGTGTCCAAATTTGAGATTTATATCTTGAAAGACCAAGAAGATATAGGGGCGAGCGTCATCTCGTGGTCAACCGGTATACTGGGTTGTCCAAGAAGTTCGTTCAGTTTTCCGAGTTAATCATTTACGTCACGGCCTATGAAGCCTTGCTCCCTATTTAACCCTGATATTTAACTGTTGTTTACTGCCGTTATACTCGTGAACTTGTTGTATTATTGTTGTGTGTGAGCTTAATTGAGAATGAGTGAAACCGAGCATTTTAGGCACGTAATGCTTTTTTAGTTTAAAAGAGGCAAAAGAGCCGCTGAAAATTTTCCTACTAATCCAAGCCTGACTAGAAAATCTGGTGTATTTGTTGGCGACGCTAAGAGTCATTTAAAGAATATTTGTACCCGCTCAAGTATGTCCAGATAGGAACACTATTAGTAATAAAATTTAGACCTAAATAATTACATACAGCTCGATACTAGTGTGGAAATCTGAGAATAGATATAGTATGTGCATGACGTATCTATATACGTACATTTATGCAGTTTATTTCTAAGTTTTTCACATATACATGTAAACTATAATAGTAACAATAATAAAACATGTGCTGCTAGATAGATTTCAATATCGATCCAAGTATATATTCTGGCAACTATCTATGGAATAGAATTAGCAGTTCGAAAATTTGGTGTTTAGCCAAAGAGCTTTGATACATAGGTTTTTTATATAGCTGAATTAATGTTAGCACCGATTTTTCATGAGTTCATTTGCGGGGAATTATTTCTAAACGCAAATCGTTTGCAAATGGTTGACAACAGTTAACCAATTGTAAACAATTAAATTCGTTTTCACAATCGCCCTTATGATAACACGGCCCTACAAATTTTGACATTTTGAAAGTTGATTTGGGTTTGATAAATGATAAGTGAGTTATTTAGGCTGATATCAATATATCTTCTGTTTTTGCCTCTCACGTAAGGTTTTTGAACAACTGAATGATCAGAATAAATTAAAAACTAAAGGAAAAAATACATTTTAATAAACATTAAAAAACATAAAAAAGCAACAACACAAATAGTTTTAAGTCTCTAATTTTTTTTATTCTTTGAAAATCTCCCCCTTTTTAACAAGAAACTTCGTTTTGTAATTTTCCTTGTGTAATCATTCCTTGGATGTTCTCTTTTCAGCGTCCAGCAGAAATCTGCCATTATCGCCACGTCCCATCGACCCTGGTACCTCCTTTCCATCTCCTTTATGTCTTGATGGAACCTTTCACCTTGCTCCTCACTAACAGCGCCAAGATTTTCTGGAAAATAGTCCAGATGAGCATGCAGAACATGAATTTTTATGCTCATATTACAACCAAGTTGCTTAAACTTATCATCCAGCATTTTCTTGACAATTTCCTCATACTGCGGATATTTATAATGAGTGTAGTATCTGATCATAGAAAATGTCCAACTGATTGAATTTTACTGGGTTATTCTAGTTTTTCTTTAATCTAGATTATAATTTAATTAAACCTGTTAATAAGTACATCATCATATTCATGAAATATCGACCGAATGAAATTATGTTTACTAGGTGTTGTCACTTCTGTTACATTCATTATCATTTTGAATACTTTTTATGCTCACGTTTGTGACCATCACTTGTGTTTACTTCCTTTCATTGCCCCCAAACGTGACAGATTCTATATATAAACGAACTTTCACATCAGGCGTAATTATTTTCGTTGGCATAGGGTGTTTAAGAAAAACAACGGCGACGATGCGTAGGGAAATTGTTACCATAGCTACATCAAGAGACCACGCTCTACATGGTGTCAAAATATTGTCTGACACTTGTTGCACGATTCCCCTCGAGGGAACAAATAACAACTGACAGCTAATCGATTGAAGGTGGCGTTGAGAAAACAGCCGAATTCTGTAACGCGTAGATTCGCTTACGTAAATAGTCACCATGGCAAAATTTGTTATCAGCTCTCTAGCCGTAAATGATAATAATAATGTCGAAAGGCATCTGCGATGTGAATTGTTGTGTAAATATTTGGAAATGCATAACATTTTTCTATTATAGACTTCACCACACCAAACAATTCGTGCCACCAAGTGAAGTCACTTTTATTTGTTGATACCATTAGTTTTCCAAGACTGAAAAAGTAACGGGACAGTTAACAGAAACACTAAGAATAGCATAACTTATAACGAAAAAGACTATTGTTCAACTTTAGTGGTTCGTGAAATAACTCACAGATTCTGGCATCATCTCCAGATGATGCCAACTTTGTTGGCGAAATGTGCATAGAGTGTAGTGTACGAGGTGTGGCTAGAAAAAACAGGACTGATTATTTTGTCTCCAAATGGCAACAGGGTCACGCTTCACAGATGCACGGCAATGTGGCGTGATATTTCCCCCATCCACCAATAAAATTTCAAGGTCGTTATGTTATTTTGTTTCTCCGCAACATAAAACTGTACTACAGTGTGCATTCGCGCTCCGTCGGAAAAATGCTGAGTGTAAAAGTTGAGCAGCGTGTCAACGCGAAATTCCTAGTGAAACTTGGAAAATCGGCCACGGAAGTTTATTCACCTTTAAGGGAAGTCTATGGCGATCAAAGTTTATCACGTACACAAGTGTTTGGGTGGGTGAAAAGATTTAAATAAGGTAGGGAAACGGTTCATGACGATTTCCGCTCTGGCAGACCTTGCACATCAAAAACGGACATCAACGTTGAAAAAGTCGGTCAAATCATTCGAGAAAACCGTCATCTGAGCATTCGAGCAGTGGCTGAGCTTGCGGGAATCGACAAAGAAAGCGTGAGACAAATTTTGCACGAAAGTTTCAACATGAGAAAGGTTTGTGCGAAGATGGTGCCAAAGATCCTCACGCAGGAACAGAAAGAAGCCCGAATGAAAATTTGCGATGACCTTTTGAAGACCATTGAAAGGGAACCTAGGTTTCTGGAGAGAGTGATAACGTGTGACGAGTCATGGTTTTTTACCTACGATCCAGAAACAAAGCGTATGGTAACCTGTTTAATGACGTCATGTTTTTTTCCTAATACCACCATACCTATTTTAAACCGATACACACCTGTTTTATACCTGTACAGACCTGTTTTATACCTGCGCCAAGAGTTCTTCAGATCAACAATGACCACATGCCATCCGCATCAAATGTCCGCGGACAAATCCGAGGGTGGCCCAGAACCCGCTTTGCTATACTACTAATGTCTCACAGCACCAGTCCGGTTTCTTTCTAGCCATACTTCGTATGGTGTTTTGTGGAAAACTAACTCCAGTATAATGAAATGAAATAATTATAATTCTGAATATCATCCGATATGTATTTTAATCGCTATCCAGAAAGAAGATAACCTAACAAACTTATTTTTGGTAGATTTATTATTGTAATATTGAAGATGCTGGAGATGTTGCCCTTAATATTGGTACGATGGTGGCAGGTCGTTCAATTTCAAGTCGTCACATTGAAGCCAAACAAGTATGGCATATCATGACGCCGAGCATTATTTAATTTTATAAAAATAGAAATTTAGATCTTATACAATTAAGAAAACGATAACAACTCCAACCAACCGATCCTGAACGACGACTAGGTATATTTTTGATATCTTCGACAAATTAGCGAGATTCATTATCTTCATGGATGGAAAGGACGAGGAAAACGACAGGACTATGGACGGAAGATAATGCTTTTGTCTTTGGTGGGATCAGAGGGGTGTGATCTATTATGAAATGCTAAAACCTGGCCAAACCATTAATACTGAACGCTACCGACAAGAAATGATCGATTTGAATCAAGCTCTGCGTGAAAATGGCCAGAATATCAAAAAAGGCTACACAACGTGATTTTGCTTCATGATAATGCGCCATCACACACAGCTAAGCCGGCCAAGGAAAAGATTTAGGCGTTTACATACTTTCGCATGTGTCTTACCCACCAGACTTGGCTCCGTCCGAATATTACTTATTTGCATCGATGGGACACGCACTTGCTGAACAGGGCTTCACTTCTTCCGAAAATGTACGAAAATGGCTCGATGACTGGTTTGCATTAAAAGAGCAAGAATTTTTTTAGCATTGAATCCACAAACTGTCAGAGAGACGGGACAAATGTATAGCCAGGCAATGGGCAATACTTCGAATAAAATATTTTTTATCATTTTTACACAACGTTTCAAACGTGTATTTTCTATACAAAAATTTGTTGTTTCATATTTACATACCTGATATACATCACCGCTATTTTATTTAATTTTTTTCTTTTTGGAATGATCGCTGTAAAAACAATGAAATTTGCCCACCCGGTAATTAGCTTCCATAATAGATTATGATATATGTTAATATATGTTAATTTTTGTACGGTCATTGTTTTACTCGAACGACGAGTTACAGTTAAATTGTGTAGGTATTGTCCGCTATTTAAATATTATTCCTCTACATTTACGGAAAGTTTTACGTGCTATTTAAGGAAACTAAACAACAAATTCGTTTTATTTATAAATTCGTATAAAAAAAGCGTTATTTATATACAATAATATTATCGAAAACAATGATAGTCGGCATTTAAACAAAACTTACATATATCCTATTTGTAAGGGGTGTAAGGTTACCGCTAATCTATTTCCGGTAGCAGATTACGTTATATTACAATAATATCTCTCATAACTCGTATCTCGGCGGTTTATTAACATTAATTACATGTCAAACATAATGAAATCTATGTAACCATAAAAATGAAACATTAAACATCAAATGTGTTACATATACGTTATCGAGATACATATATAGACGTCTTGTCACCTCGTATTGACCCTAAACGGTTTTGGTCGAAGTTCGTAAAGTTGTAAATAGTTTGTGCATTCTTTTGATGGACCCGACACGTATATTGATGAAAGTAAAAATTGCTACCGTTTCAGTAACTACATGAGGTTAAATTGTGAAAAAAATAATCAACATCCATCACAACACACAACAATCAACATACTTATTTTCTAGTGGCATTTTCTATAAAACATAAAATAATTTAAACGTCTATTTGTGGCGAGAAATATAAAAAAATGCAGAAAATATAAAAAATTGATCATTATTTATGATTTTTGTTATAAACCTATTACTAACTATACTTGGCAAAAAAAATTGTCATTTGTTGTTATAAGAACTTTTTTAATTAGCTTTTCGCTACATTCTCTGATTTCCATGCATCTTGATGTTGAATGTAGAGCGTATAGAGAGTATAAAGCAAATTAAGGTAATGTAATAGTTGGGGAAAAAGTAATTTCGGTTTTTCCCAATAGATGACTTTAAAATCGCATATCTCTAGGAAGACTTATTGAATGCAGCCATACTATAGCGCGTATGAAAGGTAACAGTCCACAGAACAGTCTGGATATAAAGGTAGCATCATTCGTTTACAGTCAAAAGTTATTGCGTGTTGAAAATGGAGATTCCAGAATGTCATTTTTGCTTTTTTACTTCCGAAAAAGGAAAAATGCAGCGCAGGCTCATCGAAAATTGTGTGGTGTTTATGGTGATGAGTGCTTGCGTGAACACCAGTGTCAGAATTGGTTTGCTCGTTTTCGTTCCGGAAATTTCGATGTTAAAGATGAACCTCGCCCTGGCCGGCCAATCGTTCAAACAGTCGATGAAATTTTGGAAAAAATCGAGGTAGTAGAAAAAAATATACTTCATCTCATGACATCGCTACGGAACTAAACATAGACCATAAAACAGTTTCGAACCATTTACATAAGGCTGGATTTACATTTCCATTTGTGAATCGTTGCTGAAACGACACGAAATCGAGTCATTTTTGAAACGAATGATTGCGGGCGATGAAAAATGGATCACGTACGACAATAATGTGCGAAAAATATCCTGGTCTAAGCCCGGACAAACTTCACAAACGGTTGCAAAGTCCGTATTGGCGCCAAGGAAGGTGATTCTGAGTGTTTGGTAAGATTGGAAAGGAATTGTTCATCATGAGCTGCTCGAACCTGGCCAAATCATTAATTCGACTCTCTACTGTCAACAACTAATGCGATTGAAGCAGGCGATTAAAAAAAAAATGGCCAGAATTGATCAATAGGAAAGGCGTTGTCTTCCATCACGACAACGCTAGACCGCACATATCTTTAGTGACTCGGCAAAAATTGAGAGACCTCGGCTGGGAAGCTTTGATGCACCCACCGTATAGCCCGGACCTTGCCCCGTCCGACTACCATTTGCTTCGGTCTCTGCAGAACTCTCTTAATGGTGTCAAGCTGGCTTCAAAAGAGACTTGGAAAATTACTTGGTTCAGTTCTTCGCCCAGAAATCTCAGAAGTTCTACAGTGACGGAATTATGGTTTTACCAGAAAAGTGGCAAAAGGTTATCGATCAAAACGGTACATATATCAGTGATTAATTTGTGAAATTTATATGAATAAATTCCCTTTGAAAAACATGAAAAAAAAAACGAAACTACTTTTTCCCCAGCCTATATTAACCCTATGATGCACCACCTAGCCTATAACTTCTGTCATTTATTTTGTGCAGGGTATTGTGTCCTTGGGAATGCTTCGTTTATTTATTATCATACATTTTGTACGAACGGCCATAAATGTGAAATGGTTTCATTAAAAAAAAAACTCTTTTACTTAACACGGGCATTTGAGGGTAGTTCATCTTTAAGCAGGTCTCTGCTTGTTTGTGGGCAAGTAGGACTTGGCAAGAAGATGAATGGCAAGGAGAAAACACCGTAGCTATCTTTCGTGTCAGTTATGCAAAACTGCCTTGGCAACACAAAAGCTCCTAACTATGAAGTTCTGGTCACTATAATGTTGTTGGTTTTTCAAGATCTTGATTGCAATATGATCGTCAAAGCTCCATTTCCTGTATAGTCACCTCGATCAGTTTCTAGACAACCTTGGCGCTGTAAGGGACGAACAGGGGGAGCGTATCCATCAGGACCTCTTGATGATGGAAGAACACTACCAAGTGCGTTGAGACAAGCATATGATGGCGGCCTACTACCTATGCTAGACTATCAAATAAGGTTGGCCTGAGAAAGTCTAGCGGATACTGAACGTACAAACGTAAATTAAGCCTCGTAGTAGCAGAGACATAGCCGCAGAATTTAACGGAAGACATCCTTTACGAGTCGCTATTAGTCATGGAACTATAGCCGCCATAAATGCTCTTTTCAATGAAACTGGCAGTGTTGTTAAAAGATCTCAGAATGATCAACCTCATCGAATACATTCGCATCTTGAAGATAATGTAATCTTAGTAGCAAATAAAGCGAATCCAAGAGTGAGTCTTACGAGATTTAGTATCTTAACTGAATATCGACAAGGAGAAAATTAGATCATGTTTCAGTTGTCATAAAATCAAGCCCTATAAACCAAAATTTCTACATACTTTGAAAGAAGGTGATGAATATAAGAGGGTAGAATATTGCTATTGTGCCCAGGGACATTTTTTAGACGACCGGAATTCTCTACATCAATTTTTTTTTACTGATGAGGCTATAAGTACCACGAATGGGGTGATACCGTCTCAAAATTGTAGATAGTGGACTACAGAAAATCCTCATAGGTTATTAAAGACCAGTATTCAGAGAAAGTTAACGTATGGTGTTGAATTTTAAGACACAGAATAATTGGTCCGTTTTTCTTTAATAACTCGTTAAATTTTGAGTGTTTAGTTAACTTTTTCGATACGAAATTATCGGATGCAATTGAAAATGCGATGTTTTTCCAGCTAGATGGTGCGTCAATCTACAATTCCAGAATTGTTTGTCAGTAGTTGAACAAACATTTTCCAATGCGCTACATAGGAATAAATGGTCCTTTTGACCTCTGACCTCCTAGTTCCCCCGATATTACACCATTACATTTTTATTTCTGGGAAACGGTGAAGAATAAAGTTTACAAAACGAGGCCCAGAAATCAAGAAGAACTTTGTGCTAGGATAAGACGAGCCTGTCGCGAAATCAGCATTTCTGAGCTGAGAAGAATAGCTAGAAAGGATGATTAGTTGAAAGAGGTTACATCCGATAATTAATATAATTTTTTGTCCATGTGTAATGGGTAATTATCTCAAAAATTGACTGTTACTTTAATCTGTTGTGCTTTTTTTTACTTATTTCAATTACCAACAGTTAATTGTTTGTTCTCTTTTCTCTTAAAACGTATTTTTTGTCAAATCGACTTCTATTCAATAATTTTTTGTTTCCATTTCCATGGCATCCTATTAAATTGAAAACAAAACTTTTAACCGTGTGTGGACTGCGGAAAAATATTGAGAAAGCTAAAAATTCGAATTTCGTCATGAGAATTTGGAGCTCAAAAATATCCGTGTGTCTTCATTTTAAATGAGACACATGGTATATGGCATAAAATATTAAGACCACAGTCGCAAAAACCTGACCTGCATACGCCATAACATAAGGAAGTTATTTGTGCTAGAGGCCTTTTAACTTTATTGTGCGACTTTGACTTTATTTTTTCTGAACAGTGTTTTCTGCAATATTCCCACATTCCACGAGACTGTTTAAAATTCTATAGATTAAAATATAAGTTACTGCGATAAAAAGATTGCCGATTTCAAATCACGTATTCAAAAAATGAGAAACGAGTTTAGTGACATTTGGGACCGTATGGACAGATTTGTGGTAGAAAATCAACCACCAAGTAAAATAATTGGTTTGGATTTAATTCCTGAAGAAGATAAGAAAAGCACCTACGCACGATTGTTTTATGAAATTTTGGACGTTATTACTTTGAACATTAGTGAACAGTTTAGTGAAATTTCTAAACTGAAATTCTTAAATCTAGATTTCACACGATTTACTTCATTCGTGAAACGTTTTCCTGACGAATTTTTTTCTTTAGTAGATACATATGGAACAGTCTTTGACGCAAATCGTTTAAAAAGTGAACTTTCAGTGATTTATAGTGATCCCGATATGAAAAAGAGCACTGTATTTGAATTGACCAATATATTATGTCCCTTCAATTATCTTCTGTTTTCCCGGAGTCATCAAAATTGTGTCGTTTAATTTTGAGTATTCCTGCCACAAGCAGTTCCGCGGAAAGATCATTTTCATGTTTAGAGAGAATAAATACTTGTCTGCGAAGTTCTCAAAAGCAAGAAAGACTGTCAGCTTTAGCATTAATAAATATTTAAAGTGCCTTGTTAGAATATATGAGATCGTCTCCAACATTTGAAGAAACGTATTAGCTGGACAAACAAAAACAAAAGAATTGATCTTCATTTTAAAAATTAGGATATATGCCTCGGCATAATCATTTTAGGTTAGTGTCTTCTTTTTATTTTCACCATTTTCATATGGCCTATCATACAGCTGATTATACAAATTATACACCTATATTTCCGCAATACGCGTCTGGTTGTTGTGGGATCCTTCGACCCCTTTCTTACATTCACAGGGGTTTGCAAGGGCATTTAGTGGTAGTTTGAACAACTATGGGCACTGGATCTACGTATATAATCATTCGTAGCTGCAACCCCTTCTCCTTATAACATTTTTATCGCATCCCTAGATTCTTTTCTCATGCTACGCCCCTGAAATTAAGGTATGTTTTTCGATCTTTTCTTGAAAACGACTTATTCACTGTAAGAAAATGGCGTAGCGTGGTACGATATATTTTTTTGCAAGCTGTTCCCCGACGCATTAATTATTTTGCAAAACAAAACGCATTGTATGTTAACTAGCATTGTCTCACCTTGAAGATAAAACATCTGATTGATTTGGACGAGGTATTGGGACGCCACCGGCGCATCCGCCATATCCTCCGTTTATGCAAATGCAAATTCACGTGTAATTAGCAACATTATTACAAAAGCCTTTAGAAAGTCGAGATTCAAATGTAAGTTTCATTTAAGGAAAATTGTCCGCATATCGTGCAAACGATTTGAATTTCTTTTGTGCTTGAAATGATCTCCCAATGTTTATTGGAGTGTAGATCATGCGAAGCCATTTAACCAAAATAAGGCAATCAGTACGAATGTCTGGGAACAACCTCGACAAGGGATACGCGTAATGGGAAATTTTATACAAGGATTCCATGTGCGGGAAATCAATTTGCCAGAAGCCCTTTTTTAATATCGGCATGAATGAGGAGGAAGTGGGGTCTATGAAAAGTTCTCCAGGGTCATCGAAAATGGACTGATGGGATCATGTTTTCGTAATTAAATGATATGATTATAAATTCAGATGGTGGATTGTTTATTTAATTATCTGGCATCATTAGGGACTAACTATCCTCGGGGAACTAACATGAGTCACTCTCTATTACATAAGTATTTAATCAACAAATGATAGTAACTTAGTAATACGTACAATAATTTATTTAAGGGATATTTTAATTCATCAAGTATTAATTTTTGGATAATCAAGGAATCTTGGGAGCATACACATGTGTTCTCAAAACTATTTTATGACTATTTTGACATTCGATTTAGTAAACTATTAACAAGAAACGTTTGTAGTAGGTGAAGAATCTTGAAGTAAAAACTTTAATGAGTCGTTTCAAAGTAAGCTTTGTTTTCTGTGTAAACAAAACTAAATTGTAAATAACTGTTTAGGCCCAATGAATCGTAATCAATCAATATGCGCCCTCGTATTTGCTGTACACTTGATAAGAATGATTATACTGATAGATAACGTCGCATCTTAGCTATGAAAACTTAACGGGAGGAAAATTAAGCTTTTTATTTAAAAACAATGGCCCGTCAGGTGTTGGATCGCGGAATGACAGCTGAATGTAAGTACATCTACCAATATCCCGTTTTAAGATGCAGCCTCTTAAGATCTGGACGAGGTCCATTAAATGTCTAAGTGAAAAGGCGTAACAATAAGGAAAGCTCATCACCTGGGAAAACGTCTTTATTCTCGGTGTTGTGGGGGTGAATCCAACCGTTCCTCTGCTGGATGATGCACTGAAACATCACTACGGATGCTGTGGTATGGCACAATAACACGAATCTCCCTCATTCACATTTACGAAGGTAGCGAAAAAGCCGTCGGCGTCAGAAAACGGAAACGTACATAACATAAATAAAGCATATACACTACGAGCCGGTGCACGTGAGTTCTAAAAATACGGGCCAAAATATACCGCTCATTTATCAACTTCAATTACTTGTTAAGTCGGCTGCCGGGCCGGCGTTTCGGCGTACGGCCAAGGTTGAAATGCTGTGCTAGCCTCCGGAGTGCATTGAGTCGGTAGCAGAACCAGCGGACAGGCAAACAAGGGGTCTAGGGGCTTGGTTAAGAAAGGAGGGACACGATCCGCCGACAGTGGAACGCATGCGACGTTGCCAACGTTACGGTTTATCTGCCAGCCCTGCAGTTTATCGCCGCGTATGGAAAAACTACAGTCAGTTGGGTTGAAAAAAACAGACAAGAATAGCCGAAACAGTTTCTTCTACTCGAGTCAGATAATGACTACGTTATGATGACTTATTATTCACCAAAAGTACGATTTTTAACACGAGACACTGTACACAAGAATAAATAGAGCAGTTTTCCTACTCCCCCCAAGAGAAGGGAGTAGGAAAACTAGAGGGGAGTAGTTTTATAAAAATTACTTCTACGATATTTTTGGATTCCGCTAATACATGATCTTCGAAAAAATCTCTGTGGGCCATAAAATGTCAAAACCACTTCTAAGAATGGTTTCCGATTAGTAAAGTTGATGATGATTCTTCTCTTAATGGTCCTCATTAAGAGACGGAGGATTAGAAGAAGAGAAATAGCAGAGACAATAGGAATTAATACCCTAACTATACTTAACTATGTCAACTATAATTATATGTTAAAGAGTTTGGCATTAAACATTCACCTTGTTTAAAATCAGCCCCATTGGGTATGTGATTCCTGCCATTGTGGAAGAATGAAATCGTCAGGACCAAATGTACTATTCATTTCATCGCTATTTGCCAAATAAAGAAATCTCTTATCTTGCCGATAAACGGAAGAGTCTACCTGAGCCTAGTCATAAAAACAAGCCAAGGTTATGTTTTGAGATTTTTTATTTGGCAAATAACGATGAAATAAACTATACCATATGCATTAGATTCGATGCCAACTATTACGTACGGTTCGTCAATAATAGGAAAAAGTGTGAGATTTTCTATGCGTGCGTAGAAGAAAGAGTGAGGCAGCAATCGGAGGGGAAAGGATATACTTTACGCGCAACCAGGCCGAACTCTGTGTACATTCACATTGCATGTACATCACTCTGCAAAGGTCTCAATGCGACTGAATAAAGACCAGACATCTATTTACTGCGCGCCTCGCAGGTGGTCTATATCGCAGTTTTGAGACTTGTTTACATTCTTGACGAGCTGTAGCTACAGCGTTACTGCTTACCTATTAAATGCTATTGCGCGTATATTGCTCTAAAAAATAATTGGGAGCGAATTAATTTAAATACCCCGGATTCTATTTCGATTTTTAGATGTTCTGATCCTTGTGGATGCTGTAGGGCGACGAGTCTGATTTTGTACACAAAATTTGTGTTTCCGTTAGTGATAGTTATGCTATTGAAAAGCTCGACGTAAATAAGGAGAACCGGACACCGTCCAAACCAGAGTACTGTGCTGTCAATCTTAAGAGATGCAACACAAATTTGTGGATGAATTCAATTTTCAATTTTCAAACTGTGTTGTTTGGTGTTTGGATTTTTGTAAGAGGAAATCTCATGTTAGACGATAACAACCTGATATCTGTGCAACTGAAGCACTGTTAATTGTGAATTTGAGATATAAAGCACTTGAGATATATTGCCTTACACAGGCAATGAGAATACGGTGGGCATTGAGGTCAGTTGCTTGACGTAGAGCCAATAAAGTGTAGTACCGTGCTCCGCGTCTATAATATGGATAGGCGATCAATTGTATTCTCCTATAAAGATGACTACAAAATGTTATTCGTATTGTAGTTCGGGATGGGGTTCGGGACTAGGTTCAGTATTGGGAGTGACATTGTATTCGAGTGACAACTGGGGGAATTTGGCACTTCTTTTTGAACAAGGTTGTGTTTGTCCTCGCCTCTATGTGTAACCCTTTCCCTTCTGCAACCTGAGACTTTAGGGGGAAAATGTCGATTTGTGTTCGAACTTTAACTTTAAGAATGTAAAGTTTGAAGTAAATCATTAATAGTTATACGTAATATACAACGATAGGTATCTTGATGGATCAACTAACAAACTGCTCGTCTAGAATAGGAACAAGTCTCTATCGAATCTCCCAGGAGGTGCGCAGTAAATAGCCTGGGTCTAGGTAAATAGCCCAATGCTGCCCTCGCTGTTCCTTCTACGCATACAAAGGGAAATCTCGCACTTTTTCCTATTATTGACAAGCAGTACTGTCAATAACGCGACACTAGTTAAATTTAAAACTTAAACTTATGCATATATTTCTCCTTACTCCTTACCAGTATATTACGGATTTTTGCCGCAAGTTTGGCAATGCCGAATTTCGTTACAACCTAATGTAAATAAAAGCAAATATGATATTTTTAGCCGCACTGCGTAATGAATGATTGCTAACGAAAATTTATTATTATTATTATTATTACATGTAACGTACTTCTACTGTTTTTGGTTGTAATATGATTAATACATTCCATTCGTTGCGAGTTATGTCCAAAACGGGAGTGAAAACCGTGTCGCAAATCGACCAGATTATTGCAGCACCGGAGATTTGGTTATCAAACAAAAAAAAACGACCAAAAAAGGTGGCCAAATTATATCGTCGAGAACAGCGTCCGCCTGACGACAACACTGTCTTGGAGATCGGAGAGATCTCATCTCCAATAGTCCCAATAACTCTTGCCGCGTACCATGAGGGCGCGCACATACGAGTCTGTTTTCATCAGCAGCTGTCGCTGCTAGGTGTGGGAAAGTTTGCGGCGACAGCGTTAGATGGCGCGCCCGTTCCCCGCCTCAGGAAAAAAAAGTTCCCATTTATTTATATTATTCTTTAATTTGTATACGGCGTGTGAAATCTTGCACGCTCCGGCTGTTTTGATATATTGAACGCATCAATCTCCCTACGTGGAAATAAAACAGCAGCGAAAAATGACTTCGTTGCTTTCGTTTTTTTTTTTTTTTTTAAGAATTGATCGAAAGCACATGGGCGTAGAAAAATTACGTGCGAACATAAAAACTGCTAAACTTTCCGTTGGCATTCTTTATACAGCGGTGTTAAACTAATAGATCCTGCAGGAAGTCTGGAATATAACGCCTTGATTATAACATAACAATCAACGGTGGTTTCAAAAATATGTAAAAACTAAATTTAGATGACAGGGACTGTAATTTGTACGTAAGTGATTTCTATGAGGATATTATGTAATTGCCAGCCACGCTTTGTTTTCTCACGATCAAAGAGTATAATATACAATAGAGAATTAATTATAGAACTTATGTTATATAAGATCCCATCAAGAATTTTAAATACCGGTTATTCTTCCCTACTGACGGTCTTATACATAACCTAGACTTTTATGAAGTTATAAAACTATACAGTGCGGGGGATTCTTACTACGACTATAATTTAGACTATGATGAATTTATATATAGGTATTTTACGCGTAAAATTGATATTTAAGTTAAAAAAATTGACGTGGCGTAAACACTTCTTTTTAATTGTCTTTTTTCTTTAATTAAATTTAACACACTAGACACAAAAATTAAAGGATGTAAAAAAAATCCTAAATTTGTAGGTGATTTTAAATCGCAAAGCAATCTAAAAAAAGCACAATGAAAAAAATCTCAGCACTTTGAAATAACGAACAACTTTATCATACAATAAATATAATTTTATTTCAATAACTCAATAGAGTAATAACAAATAGAGATTTTTTTGTGAAAGGAATAGAAAATGCGTGTTTTAAACAATTGTTGGAATGGGGCAAATTGTGAAAAAGATAGTCAATGTATGAGTTGATATGCCGAAACTTTCTGTTGCATCTTAAAGTGACTATCTTCACTTCGGGGATGCTTTAAAAGAGACGTGGTTCTATGATTTTGGTGAAACATATTAAAGAGATACGAGTTGTACATCTAACTTAGACGATATTTCTTTGTCAGATGATTTAGTACTCAGTGGCCTCTCGTGGCATGAAGATATACAAACAGATCAGTACACCAAAAAATATCATCTAATGCAATCTGTGTCACTTGGTTACTTGAATCTGAGGTTCTCAAATTCAATTATTACTGCAATTATCTCCTACTTGTTTATACCTCATCATCATGAGGTCATCAGTCCTAAGACTAGTTGGACGCTAACCTCCAGCTTCTCCTATCTTGTGCTAACCTACGCATTTCGCTAATTGTGCTACAACCTACATCCCTTACTATTTGCGAGCAGTAGTCTAATCTAGGCCTACCTCTGCCTTTCTTCACTCCTATTTCTGCCTCCAAAATATCGCCGACTATTTCCCCATGTCTCAGCAAGTGGCCTATCATTCTATCTCTTCTCTTCTTTATGTTTTTCCACATACTTCTTTTCTCGCCGACTTTCTCCAATACTTCTTTGTTTCTAAACCCTATCAGTCCATGGTATTTTGATCATTCTTCGGTAACGCCACATCTCAAAAGCTTCTAATTTCTTCCTACTTGCTTCCCCTACCGTCCAGGTTTCGCAACTGTATAGTGCCGTGCTCCATACATATGTTTTCAGAAATCTCTTCCTTGTTTCTAAATTTATTGCCCCCGAGCATAAAAGTGCTTTCTTTTTGTTAAAAGCTACTCGACCCTGCGCTATTCTTTGTTTTATGTCTTTATCGCTTCTTCCATCCCAATTTATTTTACTTCCTAAATAAGTGAAGTCTTTAACTTCCTCCAATCTTTCATTATTAATTTGTACTTTCGTTTTTGCTCTGCTCTCGCGCCCTCTGCACACTAACACTTTAGTTTTGTTTTTATTCACCCTCATTCCGTATTCCTCTGTCAGCACTGCCTCCATTTCGTTCAATGCTGATTCTAATTCCTCCTTACTAGATGCTAATACTGCTATATCATCCGCGAATCTCATCATTTTTAGTTTCTATCCCTGTACATTAATCCCTAAATCCACACTATCTTTTACCACATTAATCGCCTCTTCGATGTACAGATTAAAAATTAGTGGTGATAGCGTACATCCTTGTCTTACTCCTTTCCTAATACCTACTTGCCTTTTTTCCCCTTCTACTTCTATAACAGCAGTTTGCTCTTTGTATAGATTGTGTACTACTCTCCTATCTCTGTACTTCATTCCCGCGCTCTTTAGTATCTCGAACATTTTTCTTTGTTTATACCTGTATTTGAGAAATTAATATTTTGTTAAAAAACCAAAAATAGAGAAATAAAACATTTATTTATATGTTTTGTCAATCAATATTTGTTGGTATTCGCTTCAAAAAAGCTTATTGCAAAATAAGCAACACAAAGCATACATTTTCATTTCAATGTATACAATGCAATTGATTTTTCTACGCTTTGATGCACATTTCTTTATATGAGCTCCTAAAATAAGATTGAAATATATGAGCGTTATATTTTATATATGGGTACCCTTATTGGGTCATTTGGTCCTTAAATAATTCATGTGAAATTTGTATTCTATTCTCGCGTATTATACGGAGACAATTAAAACCATCAGGCTTTTATTGTTGGCCAACTATAAAACGTGCAGTTGTAACATCTTCCTGAATTTTTATAGCGTCTATTAAATTAGTCTGTTATCGATTTTGTCGGATTTCCTGGTATCACTAACACCGAGACGAGATCTTGTCTGTACTGATCTTAAATTAGATCATGTGTTACGAATCTATTACGGATTTAATTACAGTTAAGAGAGATGCGAAGAAAATAGTAAGATATATACAATTGTTGCAAATAATTATTGTATGTTGTCATTCATCGATGAAATTAAATGGGATAAATAATTTTTCAAATAAAATATAAAAAAGATAAGGTTTGGTGATAAATTATTTGTTCTATAAGAAGTTATTTCTTCTCAGGGGAATGTTTATGGGATCTATACATATATCGAGCAAAACCAGGTAGGTGCATTCCAATTCTACACATAAAACAGTCTTACACTTAGTTGTTTACGAAAAACTGAGGTAATGATATATTTGAGAATTCCCGTTCATGTAAGACAATTTTCAGTCTTGTTCCTTTACGCAGAAATAACGTAATACTTTGTCTAAAGCGCTCAATCAAAGAGCAGTTTTCGTGATGAGAGCATGATTCTGGAAATATATCTTAAAGGCAGAGTAGAGGAGACCTCGCAGAAACTAAATCTTCTACCAATCTCCTATCATGTCCTACAATCTTCTTGGCTTACTACCATCTGATAAATATTGTTCGGGAAAACAAAACTGAATGAACTGGAAGAACTTTTTTCAAAAGAAAAATGGCTTAAAACAGCAGAGCGGACGTAAAGCTGAATTTTGCAGGGGGACAATCATCCAAAACAGCCATACTTTCGCGTAGTGGAAATAGGAAAATGACACTGATCAGCTGAACTGGCCATCACAGTTGATCGATGTTAATCCCATAGAAAAGAAAAGAAGGTATGAAACGAGAAACAACTAGTCAAATATAGGACTTTATCTTAAAGAATATGTTGTCATTTATAACACAAAGCTATAACTTTGTGTTATAAATGATTCTTAGTCACTATATATGACAAAAGCTTTATTTAGATTTGGATTGTATCCGAAACTACCTTGAGATGGCGCATTATTTACGTTCTACAGTACTGTATTGTAGAACGTAGCGGTGTCTATGAGATGTGAAGCCTCGTTTTGTCATAGGCACACTCGCTTATACTACACTGACGAGACTCGAAATAAGGTCGAAACCGGTCTGTAATTAGCGGTAGCCTGCGATAGAGGACGCTTTGTAGTATGTAGTCAAATATAGGATTTCATCTAAAGAATGTGTTGTCAATTAAGTGGAAAGCATACGACGAATATGCAAGGTAATACCCTACTAATCTGACAGCGCGATAGTGCTAGTTTAGTAGTATGTTTTATGTAGTTTTCATTTTGACCAACAAATAGTTTTGGAACTATTTTGACCGCCATAGGTTTGTTGCTTCAGTTAATAATGTTGCTTCTATATTAGCAAAACAAAAGACACCATATCATTTTACATGACTAATTTAATTAAAAATAATAAACCAGAAATATTCCCAGACCCTTACAGTAGTTTATGCTAAAACAAGCATCGGATGTAATCACATTTAAATAAATTTTTGAAAATTTCAGACATTTAACGACGAAAGGTAAACGCAATATTCACTATTCATAAACAATTTGGAAATCCTATCACTTTAAGTACTCCTAATTACAGGTTAGTATTGTTAAGTCTATTTTAAGTGCTGCAGAACCCATTACGGGATTTTCTAATTAAGTTCGTATGGGGGGGATTACAACTGCTTTAGATGATATTATATATAAATTTATGGCACGAATGGTACGAATCGCAGGATAATAGTATAGAAAGGTATACAGAGTGGTAATCACTTTTGTGGAGTGCAATAATTATTTTGGGTGTTCCTTTAAGTATTAATAAAAAACCCTCGGACAAATTGTTATTGAATCTAAAATATGTCTTTTATTTGATCTTAAACATTTATGGAGGTGTATGATAACTGCACATTCAGGTACGCTTGGCGTAATGACGAATGTATGTAACGACGAATACGCTGCGCTGCTGCCTCGTAGACAATTGCTAATCTATATCAACAGGGGCGGCATGCGAACTATGACGATTAGATATCTTGCTTATTACGCGTGTCTGACGCTACGCTCCGTGGATAGAAGGCCTAAGATTCGCGGTTCAGAATAGTTCGGCCAGTTGCTGAAATGCATAGTAGGGTAAACGTTTTAATACAAAATATGTAGAATCTCAATTGTTATCAAAGTGAAACGGATATTATAATGCGTGTTTTGGACGCGTCTGCTAAAATTTTCTATAAAAATAGCACGTGGCGTGGCATCAAGTGATGATATGCGACAATCAATTGTTTATGCTCATAAACAGGGAATTTCGGCTCGGCAAATATCTGTTACGTATACGCTGTCTAAATTTACAGTGCAGGGTATTATTAAACTGTATAAAAAACTGGATGCACAGCCCAAATGAAGAAAACTGGTCGACCATCCCAATTTTACGCTTAAATCAACATGCTCTGAAAAGGATTGTAACAACAAACCAACGGTCCAGTACAACAGAAATTATGATACTATGGAGGCAAGCCATTGCAAAAAAATATTTCTGTATCCACAACTAAACGCTCAATAAAGAAAATAGGATATAAATCCTACAAGGTAAAGTTTGATTATTTACAGTTTACTTTTGAACTTGCCGATTTCCCCTTCAGACAAAAGAATAGCCGTTATTAACTAAACGACAGAAAATCAATCGGTTACGGTGGGCCAGAGAACGTAGGCACTGGATTTTACAGCAATGGCATCAGGTAATTTGGAGTGACGAATCCAAATTTGAAATCTATCTGGGTGATACCAGGAAACGTGTGCTAAGAACCCCACAGAAACTTATCATCCTGACTGTTTGGTTAGGAAAGTGAAGTTCCCTGCGTCTCTTATGATCTGGGGGTGTATAAGTGGCATGGACGTAGGAAAATTGCATTTCGTAAGACGGCAGAAAGATTTTGACAGACAGTTTATTGTCGTGCAAACCAATATGTCGAGGAACTGACGCGCAGTACATTTTCCAGCAGGATGATGCTTCGTGTCACACAGCAAAAACTGTCAAAGTTTGGTTTACAGAACGTAATGTCCCTGTTGTGGAATGGCCCTCTAGCAGTCCAGACCTCTCTCCAATAGAAACATTGCGGCATACAATGAAAAAACAGTTGCGCAAACATCCAGCCCGTCCAGTAAACGATCCACGCACCAAATTACAAGAAATATGGGACAGCACGCTTCCTGAAGAGTGCGCTAAGCTGATAGATGCCAATGCCTGCCAGAATTAAAGCTGTTATTGTTAATAAAAGTGATGTAACACAGTCTTAATGTTTTTTATTAATAAACTTGTCACCGACACATCATAACATAGTAATATTTTATCGTATTTAAGTTAAAAGTTTATACTTTGTTTCTGTTCCTAATATTTTTCTTTAATAAAATAGTTTTGAGAGAGTTATTACTTTTATTTAAATATATCAGTTGTAAAATTATGCCTGGCCAAACTATTATTATGAGCTTGGGCTCGTATGTCAGTTTAGACAACTAGAGAATGACTGGCAAGGCTATCAAAGTGAAAAAAAAAATTGCCAGGGGTCAATCTTACATTTTAACATATATATCAGAAAATCATTATTTTTTCAAAAACTACACACCCTGACAACTTCAAACTAGGGCGCAATATCATCATCTCGTCCCTTCTGAGGGCTCTTAGGTCGAGAATGACAGGCAAGGCTGCCAAGATTATAAACCTACCTTTGTATATTTACATAAATTTAATCCCTTATTTGTTCATTTAACCCACAAGTATTATAGATCGTTGAAATCTGCTGATCAAGGATGACGCAACAGAATAAAAATATATAGGGTGTTTCATTAAAAATGGGGTCTGTCTTGTACTTCACCTGCATGAATTACCTTGTATACATATTTAAGATTTCGTTTAGAAGACCTATCATAAATTCTATGTTCTATGTTGCTTTCTTAAGCGCTTGAAAATATTTTAAATATTTAAAAATAATGGCGTTTCTTTTGATACTAGCTGAATGAGATATATAAGCTATCTGCACTATAATATAACGATAGAGCATTGATAAACACTATCACTTGGCAATAGAGAGGAGGTATTCCCCTTATAACTCCGACCGATATTTTAATGCATACCCTGCTGACGTCGATAACATTGCTATCGAAATATACCATGTACAGGTTCGCATTGATTCTATAATACTATTATTGAAAATGTTATTAGTAGGAAAAGTTATGTGACGAAATGTTCCTGTTTATTTAACTAGAGACAGTTGAATCATCTTAAAAATTAATACGATACAGGGTTTCAGTATTGTTTCTAGTTCATAACTTTATATAGATATACCTCAGGTATTAAATAGTATAAAAAATAACTAAAACGTCCACAAAATAAAAAAAAAGTTGTAAGAAAAAAGTGTCGTTCTGCTTAGCAGAAAAGTTATAGTTATTCTTGTGATAATATGCTATTCATGCATTAACGTGTTATTTTTATATTGGAATAGGTTGGAACCTTTGATGTGAAGATAACACTAACTTAGTTTTCCACAAAACACCAATACTCTATACACTACGCTCAACGGGCGTTTCGCCAATAAAGTTGGCATCATCTGCAGATGATGCCAATTTTATTGGCGAAACGCGCGTCGAGTGTAGTAAATAGTGTTTTGGTGTTTTGTGGAAAACTGAGTTAGTGTTGTTATTTTTATGTTAAGGTACTATTCTTCCAATAAGTATGATTTGTTTTTATTTTTCAATAATTCTTTTGACCAACCAATATTTTTGGGAAAAGTTGCAAACTCAGCGTTTAAAGTATTTATTCAAAATAAAAATTGTATAGTGTGATTTTGTAAAATAATGTCAGTTTCAATAAGAGCTATAAAATATTTGAAATATATAAATAAATTGCAAAGCTACCCCAAAAGATCCTTACCTTTAACAATTATATTGCTACATGTCATTTCATGGAGGAAATCATCCATTTCTAATTTTGTTTTAGTGCACTTCTTTAAAAATGCTTTTATACAACCCTTAGCAATTTTTTGAAAGTAAAGGTTCTCGCATCTGTTTTATGGGGTAAAGATAGAGTAATTATGATAAACTATTTGGAAAAGGGTAAACAAAGGGTGAATATTATGATACATTGTTAAATAAACCGCTGAAAAAAAATTTTTGCTTTAAACCATGGAACGGCCCTCAAAGGCGTGTTTCGTTTAAAAACCAAAACTGCTTCAAATTTGGTACTTATTTGGTACTTCTTCAAAAAAAAAAAAAAACAACGAAATAAGCTCTGAATTAATTGATCATTACTATGTTCACCAGATGTCAGACTACCGTCTCATTATTATTCCAACCCCATATTCGAGAGGAAACATATCCTTCAAGTGAAGCAGTAATAAATGTTGTCCAAGTCATTTACATACTAAAAGAAAAACTAGAGAACTAGTTACCACTAACTAGTTCTGTGATAGATTAAGGATTTATTAATACTACCTCACAAACTAATGTACCAACATAAAAGTGTGTATAATACCACCAAAAATTATAACATTTTTGAAGAACTAAATATTAAAAAAAATTTCCATAATGGGACATTCTGGTGGTCACTGCATATGCTCGATTTTATGTACCTAGAATATAAAAACTATTTTTCTTTATTATTATTATAGATAGTTCCAATAAATATTAATAACTAGGACAACTTTCAATGTTATTAATTATCATCCAACTCGACTAAGACCGTCTTCTTGGCTGACAAGGTACTATCACTACTAAGTGTTTCAATTTTATTACGTGATAATTCATCAGAAATATAAATCGATATCAAATTATTCAAAAACCATATCTTAACTGCTTAATAATAATTTTAATTTATTGATATTTACTTATAAATCTGTGTCGTTTTTGACACTATTATATTAAAGAATATTCGTTAATGGAAGCGTATGACCTTACGAAATAGATCGAGAAACAAATGATAACGAAATAACAAACAAATTCTATTTTAGTATACCGCCAGAAGTGCTAGTACCATCTGATAAACCGAAAAAACCTGATCTCTAAATTTCCGTAGCGTATGCCACCCGAAGAACGAGCACCGGTATAGATCATTAGCCTGATATTTTATTTATGCGTCTCTGTTTTTATAGATTTCTGTCTGCGAGGGCAGCTCGAAAATGACTATGCCAGACAGACGCATATAGCCGACTGAGAATTATCAGATGGTTAGTGCATTCTATGCATTCAAGTTGGGGTCCTATAAGGAATACGAATTTCCCCTTGCCGTGTTGTAGAGACACGATGAGTGTCCGACCCTTCGTGGGGACGCGGCCTATTAGTCAGCACGAAAAAAATCGTAATTCGACGGAAAATGCTCTTAAACGAAATTAATTGTAACGCGAGACTTACCACAAACTTATTCGGTAATTATCGTAGGTTTATTTATAGCCCCACGTATTTTTATCGAAATTAGAAACCGAAATACGGTTACAGCAGAAATAAGCTCGAATAGAGTAAAATCTGGTGTGTGTACAAGCTGATTTACGTTTAGAGTAGCCGTTGATTTATACTACGAAAATATGGCACTTATTGAATGGGTTTAGGACGCAGACAGAAAAGTTTAGTCGAGAAAAACCGTATACGTTATATATTAGAACATAAAAATGACTCAAAATCATGTTTGGATACCGTTGGGGATGGAAATACCAGTTGGAGTTATCAATTGAGTTCTACTCAATATTAACTGTAAATAAACTTATAAATTAATTTCTTCGTAAGTCTTTATTGATTCAAGTCACAATTCTAAAAAATGTATACGCTGCTATCTATACCTTTCCTTTAATCAAAATAAAATATTTGTAAACATCAGGGCAGTGGCGGCTCGTAGGCTAGAAAATAGGCGAAGAGTTAGGACGTGTAAACAGTTAGAAAAAAGTAGATTAATTTTTCTTAAGACCTATTTATAGCCAAGCTTACAGCTATCTAATTTTTGTACACCAAATCAATTCTTCGATCTTTTAGTGAGGCGTAGTTATCTATTATATCTTCATAAAATGGCTGGTCCTTTTTTAGTTCTAGCAACAATTCTTTCTCGATTTTCAAATTTTCAAAAGCATTAGAAGGGAAACACGAGCTATTGTTCAAATTTTGCAGTATCAGCGAGACAAGCAAATTTCAACTTTTCGCAATATTTCATAAAAAGGTGGTTTATATATTGTACTAATGGTTTCGTTAGAAAGACCAGCGTATTGTCGTTTTGTAATTTCTAATTCCATCATTCTACTTGCTTTATTAAAAATTGTCTTAAAAAAGTCGTCATATCTCTTTTTGTGCAATATTTCACGTGTCTGTTTTATTTAATGCACGCAAAAATTAATATCTAATGATTCTCTTTGTAGGATATCATATAGAATATCTGGGCAGAATCGGTATGTTTATATAATGGCCCTCGTAATATTTAAAATATCTACAAATCCATTTCTGTTCCAAACCAATTGTTTATTAGAAAATAGTAAACAGGGCCAGCAATATAGTTTTTTAACATTGGGCTGCTGCATAACCATTTATAATTTGTGAACCAAGCAGATTCGAAATTTACGTTATAAGATTTACCAGATTTCTTAATCTCTTTTTTTGCGAATATTGATAAAACAGTCGTAGGTCTTCCTTCCAGTAAAACATCTCTTTTATCTTGAAGAAGATTTGGTTCCATCTTTGTCGACTCTCAATGAAACAGATCTAAATCTACCTGACCCCAAAATATTGTTTCAAGAAGATGAAGCTCTATCTCGCTATGTCAAAAGCGTGTGTCAATATTTCGATGAGATATTTCCAAATACATGAATGGGACAAGTGAGTGACTCCCAAGATCTCTGGACATTACGTCACTTGATTTTCTTCATGCGGGTGTACTTGAAAAACAAGTTTAAAGAAACCTAACAACATTGATGTTATACAGCAAAGAATAAGTCATGAAATCAGACAGATCACTGATCATTAATATAAAAATTAAGTTTATATTCTTTTTACAGGTAACAATTTAAAAATTTAAATAAGGTATACGTTGTATTGCTGATAATGTGACATTTCAAACGATGTATCACTCGACATACCCTTACATTTGGAAGAAAAGTTAGGGGCGGTTATAGCCTCTAGGCCACTTCAGGTCATTACCCCTAAATGTGTGCAACTAAAACAAAAAAATCGACTCGTTTCAAGAATTCTTATTGATTATCCTTCATACTCGAGATACAGAATTGCTTTCAGTAAAGGTTTCCACCCTGAATAGACGTCTGCATGTAATTAATAATACGGGCAAATCTATGAATTAGTATATGTTAATTTACCCGAACATAAATGATTTCGCATTTATTAAAATGTTACAAACGTCCTGCTTATCATATGCCAAGTAATTAAGGCCATACCTTTACGGACACCCTGTATAACTTTATAAAATTGCATGCAAAGAGCACCACGTGGAAAAACATGAAATTACATACACATATAAAAGCAGTAATCGTAAATTTTTTATTGTAGAGTTGTGGAAAATGTTATTTATCGTAGACTACTTAAAAATAATACCTCAATAACCTCGAACGAAATAGGAGCAGCGTAACCTTGTAAATAAAGAAGTGTTGCACTTTGTATAGTTTTCTTGCTCGATTAAATTGTTATGTGTTTATACAGTATGTCCCAAAAGTAAGGACCATTCTCTTCTTTAAAAAATTGTTTCTCCTTTAAAGGATAAGTATTTGAAATTTAAAAATTTCCGTAAAATATCTCGTTTTCTTTTATGTTGAATATTTATGATAATGCTAGAGAAATTTCGTAAAACCGAAATGCCTTTATTAAAATTAGTAAAAGCTTTTTAAAACCTAGTTTTCTGAAATATGTGAATCTTGTGGTTTCATACTGCAATTATTTTATACGCTTACTTGTCTTGCAAATATTAAATTCACATATAATCTATTGAGGTAGATAGAACATGTACAGGGTGACCCAAGTTTTCTCTTCCTTCATGACGCGTTCTCATGTTTTTCTCAAGACACCAAGTAATGAAGTCACTAGGTTAATCTTTTGAATTAAATTTAAATAACACAATCCATATCCCAGTATCTTAATTTGTTTAAAAAATACAGGGTGCTTTTCATTTTTACCAACTTTCTATGATGTGCAATAACTTTTTTGTTTATGCAAATTTGATTTTCTGCGTATGTAGGTTATTATTCAAATATGCAGATGTATAAAGGTGACTTGGTTTTTAAGTACACACCAATTTACTATCGACGCTAGTGTGGGTAGTATTTCGAGTCTTCTACATTATTGCAGACTGTATTATTTCGATACCTTTAATTTACTTAAATCGATGTTAAATATCGATTAATTAAATTAATATTTTAGTCTTGTTAAGAACTGACAAAAGCATTGAACATTAAAAAAACAAATAAATAAAAAAAGGATATAAAATATATTACACTATTAATGTAAAAATGTGAAACGTATTTTAAAATCATGTTAGAAAGTGATCTAACTCGGACTGTGTTGCTTATAATAGCATAATGTAAATCTATAGAATTTTAAAATCGAAAATGTTTATGCCTATTTACTATTATACAAAAAAATTTATGCCTATGTCATACACCCCGAGAAAAATAGTAACAGCAGTATGTTCTACGTAACAAAATTGCAAACAAATCATTTTGTTGAAAATAAAAATGTTTAATTTATGAAAAGACCTTTTGGAGTTTTTTAAATTTAAAAACATTGAACCATGTATTCCTTAAATGGGTCAAATATTAAAATGCGCCCCTAAATGGCGATGGATTTGGGACTCCCGATATACATATATATGTACACGATGCCATTTGTTTTCAATATAGTTAAGATGTTTCCAATTGCTACTATAATAATAAACACTTTATGAAATAATGGCAAGCAGGTCATGGTCATGGAGAAGGAAGGAATTTAGAAATATTTTTATTGTTTCATGGGGGAAACTTTTGTTATTTCAGAAAATAAATAGTTCCGTTTATAAATTTTGGGAAAAAAGTAGGTCAGCTCTCAATTATTTCAATACAAAACCAGTATTTGTATTTCTTCTATTGCCTATTGTTTAATGTTGAACAGAATTTTTATGCTACTTTTATCGATTTTCACCGGCACGAACCGGCCAGTTGTGATAATGGAATTAAACATAGAATTTATTATTTTCATGAATAGAAAGAATGTGCTTACGGACTACGTTACAATGAAATATTTGATGATTGCATGATTTTCTTCTGTTTTCGTTGTTAAGATACCAGCGCAGCGCCGGCGTTTTATTATGAAACAATTATTATTTCATGGCCAATTATATTTTGACGCCGGTAATATTAAAATAAATGATCGTGTCGCTTTGGTATATGATTAAAATTTTACCTTTTACTTGAATTAATTTTTTACGTACATACATTAAGGTCAATGTATCGTAATATTTATATTAATATGAAAATAGCCACGTGTGTCGACATAAAAATAGTAGACAATTCGTAGTAGCATTAATAGATGAAATGACAGATAAGCCTACGCCGTATGTTGTTTGTAAAAACGATATGTAGCCACGATTTTAGTGATGATGAATTTTAGGTAGAAAATTAATTCACTGTTCAAACAACAAAACGATATATAGAATTTGTACGTTATGGGATATACATATGTACAATTCAGTGGCGGCTCGTGATATCCATATTAGGGTAGGCGATAGCGGCGCATGAGCTTCATCAACCCTTAAAAATAGCGCCGCAGACGAAAATTTTTTAAAATTTTCAAGGTCACGCGTTTTCCTGGTACTTCAGAATTTCAATGATTGAATTTCATTTATACAAAAATATAGACTTTCACAAGAATTTTTTGAACTTGATACCTCTTTGTTATTCGTGAATAATAATAGTTATTTTGGGTATAAATAAATTGGAATAAACGAAATATATTTATTGAGTATTATACCTATATTATGTAAATTGGGTTGGCAATAATACATTATTTTAGGGCGCTTTAGGGTATAGGCCTCCTCCTCCCCTCACAGCCTTCCTTAACCATCGGCATTATTGACTGACAATTACAAAGTGGATACCTACTACTTTTTATAATTTAAATTAATGCGCCTATCTTTAATTAATGAAAATTTGTTAATTATATTTTCCGTGAAGTCATCAGATTTCTGAAGTGTGCTAAATAATTCATTTTCAATTGAAATAAGTGCAAGCGACGATAAACGTTCATTCTTCATAGAGTTCCGACTATGCGTTTTAATACGTTTTAAATAAGAAAAATGTCTTTCAACCGATGTACTTGTTGCTGGAATTGTAGCAATTAAAACAATAAGTTTAAAAACCTCTGGAAATATTTCTCGAAATTCATATTCCACAAAATATTTCAACATTGACTCGATATTTAATGTTTCAAATTGATCATCACAATATATAACCCAATATCCCCAGTAATGTCACGGCTTATTCAATGCGAAGGCGTCTTCGGATCTGCCGAAGAACGCCGATCTACTTCAGGCGCCGAATGCATCCGCCTCCAACTGCTTTATTTAAAGAATATAACTCGCTGCAGACGTCTGAGCTGCGATTATTTTGCCATTACAACAACGCTGTTTGTCGTCTTACCGACATCTGGTTGACGTGTAGCTATCGATTTTCAGGCGGTGGGATGGAGAACCGAGCCTGGTCTGGTTGTTCTGTTTAGGAATAAAATGATTTAATTCGGTGTGGCGTGGCGCCGTGCGGTGGTATATATAAAGGGTGTTTACGCCGCCGACGGCGATAGATAATTTAATTAGTATAAAGTAGTTATTATTAATTATATTAAATATTTCTGTATTATCAGGGACGTTAACAGTTCATTGTAATTGCGCTGTTATGAGAAATGACATAAAATTTTAAAGGTAGGCGGCGCCTACCTTGCCTACCCCGACGAGCCGCCACTGATGTACATATATCCGTCAGTGAAATAAATATACCAGTAGCTGAATATTTTTATCGGGTAATAATGATTCAAATGAAACGAGAACATTTTGATAACGAAGACGACAAGCCACAAGCGACGGCGTCTTCATAATAAAATATCATCCAGTGTTCCATGAGATAGCTGTCATGGAATTCTGGTAATATGATACCCATTCGGTCCATAAATAAAAGCAAAAAATGTAAAGCCGAGCGATACTAGGCTTGGATAATTTAAAACATGTGTTTTTGTTTTTTGTACTTCTGAAGGTCTGACGGAAAATCTGGTGGATGCTTAATGTAGCAGAGAAGATTCAACACAAAGCAATGCTAGTTGAATTACTTGTGCGTTGGCACTGTCGCGGACAATAAATCGCGAGAAATAAAATCGATCCCTCGAGAAAACTGATATGGGTCTCATTAATTTTTATAGTTTTTTCAATTATACATAATACCATATTTTTAGTCTATGTTAATATGTGATTAGTGATTAGTTACAGGAAATGTAAAGATCACTTACAGCCAGGGGCGTAGCGCACATGGATGCGAGTGATGCATTGCATCCCTTAAAAAATCGGCAAATTAGTGTTATTTAAAAGTTCAATCGATTTATTCAATTGTTACAATTTTTTAATTATTTTAAACCGACCGCAAAAATACATTATTTACTTTAAACGCTGCCATCAACTTTTTTATATCAAATCGGCCGTGAAGGCGTCCGAAATTATTGGGCTCCCGCGTTACTTGCTGCAGTGCTAAAATGCGATGGTCCACGTTACATCCAAGCTACGCGTTAGATCGGCGAAAAGGTCAGTGATCTTACGCAGTCAACAGTGGAACCTCGAGTGGGTGTTGTTCTTATTTCCGGACTCAGTTATGCGATTATGTGAACGCATCCTGGCGACTGTCGCCATAACGTAAGGAAGACTTGGAAGCGCTGTTTCAGATAATTGTGGAAAATGAAAATGAGGAATGGGATCGAGAAACCGTTGTTCGTGCTAGAGGCCTTTTAACTTTATGCGCGACTTTGATTTTAATTTTTTCTTAGCAGTGTTTTCTGCAATATTCCCACATTCTGAGAGTCTGTATGAAATTCTACAGACAAAAATATCAGATATTAGTTATTGCAATAAAGAGATCGCCGATTTCAAATCACATATTCAAAAAATGAGAAACGAGTTTAGTGACATTTGGGACCGTATGGACAGATTTGTCTTAGAAAATCAACCATCATGTAAGAGAATGCGTTTGGATTTAATTCCTGAAGAATATACAAAAAGCACCTACGCACGATTGTTTTATGAAATTTTGGACGTTATTACTTTGAATATTAGTGAACGGTTTAGTGAAATTTCTAAACTGAAATTGTTCAATCTAGATTCCACAATTTACTTCATTCGTGAAACGTTTTCCTGACGAACTTTTTTCTTCTTTAGTAGATACATATGGAACATTCTTTGACGCAAATCGTTTAAAAACTGAACTTTCAGTGATTTATAGTGATCCCGATATGAAAAAGAGCACTGTGTTTGAACTTCACCAATCTATTATGTCCCTTCAATTATCTTCTGTTTTCCCGGAGGCATCAAAATTGTGTCGTTTAATTTTGACTATTCCTGCTACAAGCAGTTCCGCGGAAAGACCATTTTCATGTTTAAAGATAATAAAGACTTATCTGCAAAATTCTCAAAAGCAAGAAAGACTGTCAGCTTTAGCATTAATAAATAAGTAAGCATTAATAAGTACCTTGTTAGAAGATATGAGTTCGTCTCCAACATTTGAAGAAACAGTGATAAACGTTTTCGCTGGACAAACAAAAACCGAAGAATTGATCTTCATTTTAAGAATTAGGATATATACCTCGGCGTAATTATTTTAGGTTAGTGTCTTTTTTTATTTTAACCATTTTCATATGGCCTACCATACATCTGACTATACCTCTTCCCCTTATAAAAATTTTATCACATCCCGAGATTATTTTCTCACACTACGCCTCTACTTACAGCTTTACAAATGTAAAAATACAGGTGCTTATAATTAATGGAGTAGCTTACTCCGTCACTGAAAATTAATTTTATAAAAGTTATTAAACATTATGACTTTTTGTTATCGGGAATTTCAAAGAAAGTCTTCTTCTATCCCAAAAACCGCAGCTGAACTCTTTGTTTGGTTTTGATGTTGATTGAATTTACAAGAGCTTAGAAAAGAAGCTAAATTTGACAGAGAATCTTTATCACTTATTAAATAAAAATTAAAAGGGCCACAATTTTGAAAATCTAGGATTTCGACAAATTCTTGAGCAGAAGAAGGATTTAAAAACGTTATAGATGTAACTATACTATCACTAAATGTGTGATTAGTTTCATTATCGCACAATATACATAATTTTGTATTAAACGATTTTTTTTAACGTCAGCCTTATTTTTTAAAAAGACATTAACTCACGTAAATGTTAGTTGATAATTAATTAGTTAGGTATTCATTGTTCTTCAGGTATGGTGATTTTCAGGTATAGGATTACAATTGTGCCAAAGATCAAATCTGGATTTCAAAAAATGATGAAAATATCCGGGTGTCTTCATTTTAAGTGGGACACTGGTACACAGAGTATTTACGTACATGTACGCATTTATTTTAATTAAGGGGATAAACGTAAAAATATGTGGTGTGCAAGAAAAATAACTTTTCTTATTTTTTTTTTTTTTTTCATTTAAAACTTGCACAGGCAGCTTTTGTATAAAGAACGGCCACCTTATTATCACAAATCTATCGCAATAATAATTAATAACCCTCTGTGTATGGTAACTCTTAATTTTGTGTATGTTGCTCAGTCTGTCTTTTTCTATTATGCCTGTATAAAATATGTTCTCAAGATTAAGATCTATCGTTTATTAAAAATGAATCCTCTTGTTAGGAAACACCCAATAGAACAAACTTGTATCAAAATCATTGTAAATCATCACTGTACTTGAATTGTGTGGCACACATAACTAATGAATGTATGTATGAAGGCCTGGGTTCGATTCCCACCTTCGGCACTAGCAGACAATATATTAATAAAATTAAAAATTATTGTCCATGTGTGTAGTGACGCATTAAACTGGCGCATTAGCAAGGATAATGAGTGTGCTTCGATAGCTCAGCGGTCAGAGCAACTAACCGGAAATTGGGAGAGCCGGGTTCGATTCCCGGTCGAGGCAAAATGCACTTTTATCTACCTTGCTATCGCCCAAGTGGTGACCCTGACGTGATGTGACTCGCTCCAGTACATCCAACCTCCATTACATCTCAAATTCGCGGATTCGATTCCCGTCCTATCCATCGCTACAGTCCGGGGGTTACCGAACAACGGTTCGTAAGAATGGCGAACGCGGACACATTCCGTTAAATTGTATCGAGACAAACCATGTCTCTAGGGAGGGAGTACTGTAGTTACGCATTAAATTGGCGCATTAGCAAGGCTAATGAGTGTGCCTCGATAGCTCAGCGGTCAGAGCAACCAACCGGAAATTGGGAGAGCCGTGTAATGTGTAATTTAAATATGTATAGTTCGTTTTATCGCTATTTGCCAAATAAAAAATCCCAAACGGCTCTTATCTCATACCGTGGCTTGTTTTTATGGCTAGGCTCAGGTAGACTGTGTCCCGTTTATCGGCAAGATAAGAGAGTTTTTTATTTGGCAAATAGCGATGAAATGAATAGTACTTCCACGTTCAATAGGAGCTTTGAATTTGGAAGTTATCTAACAGTTACCGGACGAGCAATTTTCACTGCGACTCTATAAATGATTCTATCTTAAACAAGGACACTTCTTGAAGCCACTGCAATTTTAATAAACATTATTTATGCCCGATATTATAGTAATTATTATGGCATTGGTCAGGTGTGTCAATAAAGCTTAATTAATGCAAGTGCCGGTAAACATATAGCAGTGAACATGAAGAGATTTTAAATTATATCAGCAGACAGAAGGCAAACAGCCGATTTTGGCGTACATCTGCGTTCGGGTATAGATTTCTATAAAAAGTAAAGAATGACAGGTATTCGTTTTGTGTTAAGCTAATCTAGATGTAAGGCCGAGACACTTCAGGTACGTCAGCTGCTCGTGAGGCTATCGTACTGTAAAAAAAATGCGAGTCTGACAGGATATTTTATTTTGATAAAATAGTTTCTGCGATGCAGTAAGATACAGGGTCTTTCAATAGGGACGCTCGAAATTTGTTAGGCTATAGCGGCGCTGTTGTTGAAGCAACATCTGTCAAATTTGTTGTGAATTGTTCAGTGGTGTATGGCAAATCACCATGGAAGGTTATAGCGTTCAACGACGTGTGCAAATCATCAAATTTTATTTTCAAAATCAGTACCCCGTTCGAAGAAACGTCCCGCGCATTACGCCATTTTTATCCCCGCTACAACCGTCCCGCCGAGTCGAGTACTCGACATTTGGTGGCCAAATTCGAGTCAACCGGTTTGATAAATAATCAGACAACACCGGTCACCGAAGCGCAAGGTCTGCTGAAAACATCGCTGCTGTGCGTGAGAGTGTACGGGACAACTCGAGGCAGTCAACTCCTCGTCGTTCACAAGAACTTGGCCTTTCTGCGACTTGGGTCTGCACCCGTATAAAATCCAACTTACCCAGGAACTTAAGGTAAGCGACCACAGACAACGCCGTGTGTTCGCTGATTGAGCTCTGCAACAATTGGAAGTTGACCCAAATTTCGCCCAAAAAAATCATCTTTAGCGGCGAGGCCCATTTTTGGACGAACAGTTAGGTGAACAAGCAAGATCGTAACAAAATTGTAAAACAATTTAACGTAAATTTGTTTGGAAATGACTAGAAAGTGCAGACGTAATATTTTGTTTTTTAAGCTTTTACATTGGCTTAAAATATATCGTAACGGAAAAGATTCATTAAAGATTTTTCAAGAAAATATATTTACGTGTCATGAAATTAATAGCCGCTTAACAGATCAAAGAAATATTTACTGAAATAAATAGGGTTATTCTACAAGAGTAAATATTTTTATAATTTAATTGAACATTTTTTTGTGTATAAATACACTCAAAGTCAGTCCATTATTCTGGACAACAGTTGTTAAACACATCTTTCTAAATTGTGTTTAGTTTTTGTAACTATTTGTATATTAAAGAGTTTCAATATAGTGTAGTTCGTTTGTTTTATCTCTCCAATAGTTTTACCTTTTGTTATTATAGGATTTTTATAATACACACTTAGTATTTGTTATATATTTTGTCATCCCAATCACAAATCAATGTCATTTGTTTACACACAGCTCCTAGGTGAATATTATTTATTTACTTAAGTATGACGATGGAAATGTGTGATAAAAATAAAGGATAATTATTATTTCAAACATCTCGTGGTAAATATTTGTCACTAACAACGTTCTTAATTTGAGCAACTTAAATAAACAACAATTTAACACGCATAAAATGTAAGCAATAAATTAATCAGTTTTTAACTTGAATATGTCTCACATGTTTTGGCATAATGTTCTGAATTTTGTATTCCACGGAAATTTAGAATTGGGATTTCCCAATGCTGAAAAGTTTAATTCAATACACTTAATATTGAGTAGATAAATATTTTTTTTAAATTTAAGTATCTACACTACTCAAAAAAAAATTAGGTGAACAAAAAAATTCCGAAAAACTTTCAGTGATTTTTGAAAGGCTGTAATTTTATGAAAAACGGTAGTATCGAGACCATTTGTACGACCATTTGTTACTATGATATCGGTGGTTGAATTAAAAATTACGCTTTTGCTTTTGATCATCGGCATTTCAGGAACTAATAAGCGTACAGCAAATAGAACGATGGTTTTGAAAACTTGAACAAACCCTTCATAAATGTCGAATGTAGTTTTTGAGCACATTTTTTTACCCTCACTATTAATTTGAAAAATATAGAAAAAAATTACTTTTTCTAACTTTCTTAAAAAAACGCTTTCACGTTTTTGACATTTTTTTTTTTCGAAATCTGTTACTTTTCCGCACTCCACTATACGCGGAAAAGTAATGTAATCGTGTAAAGAAAAAGTGAAAAAACAATTTTTTTTGGGTTTATTTTTCGGTTTTCGGCCTAGAAACAAAAAAAAAATGGTCTTTAAAAATGTTTTGCTGTGTCGTTGTCGTCGGCATTTATTCTTGTTAGCACGATAACTCAACTAAATCGTGTCGGATCGATAGGGTTTTGACTGATTCTGATTGGGGACGTCTCCCAGAGGACACCTATTGATTTTGAGGTGGATGGAACACACTCTACCATGTACATGGGTCATGAGAAAGTACAATGGTGGACTATTTGAGAATCTTTTTTTGCTAGCACGATCACTCAATTAAATCGTGCCGGATCGATCGGGTTTCGACTGATTCTGATTAACGACGTCTACCAGACGACGTCTATTGATTTTGAGGTGGATAGGACACACCCCATCCTGTCCATTGACCATGAGAAAGCACGATGGTGGAGCTTCAGAAAAAAGTAAAACTGTCGCATAAAACATATATTCTGCATTTGTGTTGATGGTTTATTTTTTTCTCGGCGACTCAATGTCGAGATAGAGATCTTCTACGTGCGGAAAAGTCCGTTTTAAGGTTTTAAAAGTGTTTATTTTTCTTTAAATTTTACCACAAGATTTCAAAACTATAAACTTCAAGTTTCAAAATGGGTTTTCTTTCATCTGGATGCGACCATTTTTCATAAAGTTACAGCCTTTCAAAAATCACATATTTCAATGATCTTTTAAATACTGCACCATATAGATTTTCAAAAATTGAACAACATTTTTTTAATAAGAGACTGGTAAGATCTTATCTAGATTTAGACCTTAATCCACTAGATTTAGTGAGGTTTATTGCTAAGTTAATTTAACTATTTAACTGAGCTTTTATAGTAAAGCTGGGAATGGTTAATTATTAAATATGTCCGCCGTGTGTGCTGCATCAGTGGTATCGGCCCGGATAACTCATAGGCAGCCGAGATGCCGTAGACTTCGATATATGAATCGATGTAGGATGTAGGTAAAATCAATTAAGTTTGCCATCGTGTTAGCTGCCTTGATTCGTTATGTTAACAATGTTAACATTTATATTTCTATCTCTTCTCTGTGACTTATAGTGTAAATATGCCGAAAGTTAGCAATAACACGCAACTGATGTTTATATAGGAATTTAATGATTTATGATGTCAAATAATATATTTGGTTGGTAGTCAAAACTTTTTGGGCTTTAAGAAATTGTTATGAATAAAGTAAACAGTGCAACATAACAATGTAAATAACAAAAATTGGAACAATGTTAGAGTCGAATGTATCTTCGATTTAATTTTTATGCTGTTTTCACGACAGCCGAGACTCCGTCACATAGACTTGTTATGTGAATCGATGTAGGTACAAGCAATTCAGTTTAGGTGTGTTGCCATACGCCATGTTATTTATATTGAATCAAAAACATTTCGTCGTCAATTTTGGAACAAATATAATCCTACATGAAAATTGCCCGAATACTCTGCTGAAATAAGCTCTGGTTAACTGCAGACCAAACAACAGATTTTAAGTCAGAGTTATAGTACGTACACTTAATCCGTTTCAACCGTCATCTGCATATTTACTAGTCAGTAAAACATTTGAAAAATGTACTAGGGATACAACAAAGGAATCGTTAGGTTTTTGGATTTTTTAAAAACACTTTGTATATCAGTAATATATTGTATAATACAATAATATAAATAGTGTATAAAAATGTATAAAAAATAATGTATTTCAATAAATTGTTCTCTCTATGTAGTTCATCCTTTAATGTCATTTTTTTCACCCAATTTAATAACAAATTTGTGTGAAATAAGGCGATTTCGCTCTAATTCGAACTCATCGATATAACATATCTGTGTCTAATCCTCGACGGAGTTCCCATTTCAACAAATTGCTTGTCAGCAGATTGTGACAGATCGCAAAATGTGAGCAAAGTTTAATTTATTTTTTGATATATTAAATTGCCCAAATAAAATTATTGTTGCGTTATTTTCGTTATAAATTACACTTAGCCTTCAGGTATCATTGATATTGTTTTTAGTTGATGAAATGGAAATTATTAACACATTTGTTGCTCTAAAATATTTAGGTATCGGTTACAACCTCCTAATCTAATTTAAATTAGCTTTTTATTCCCACATGATGGCATGTTGTCAGAACTTCTGGAGTTTTTTTAACGCTTAAATGTATGTGGAAATAATTAGAATTTAATTAGAAGTTACAATTTGAGTGTCTCATTCTACAACTACTTACAAATATGATCCATTGACGTATGAAATATGAAGCTATACATATGTACAGAGATTAATATTTCAACTGGTATCAAATTGAAATAGCAGACTCATACCGATCTAGTGTATAGGATGTCCCAATTCAATATTCATGTTTTTCATTTTTGAAATAGAAAACGTATTCAGATGCAAACCTTTCTAGAATTTGAATTTTGTCTTTGGAACAGACATACAATTGTTTAAAATCATTTACAGGAAATTTATTAGATTACTCACGCCATATATTTATATCTAAAAGTTCTTATTATTTTTTTGTCGTATTTCAAGAAATCCCCTGTTTAATAACCAAGATTTTGTGATCGGACTTTTTTACTTTTTGGGTTAGTTACATCCTACGAACTGCAGAAACACTGTTTTTTTGTTTCCAACACGCACCAGTATCTGTAAATGTACATTGTACAATAATTTGCAGTTTCTAAAACCGAGGTTCTATGAAATTATATTTGCCTCAATCTCTGCGGCGCCCCTGTGTTTAATCGGGTTGAAACGTACACACATGTGGGGGATTTACCGAAACAGAGTTGGCCGATGGGGATATTCCGGTTTTATACTATTCAGGTATTTATGTAATCTCTGTAGTACATATTTAATGTGTGTACGTTTACTCGTGACTTCGTGTCATGTTTTTATTTTATTTAAAAAATGCCTAAACACCTGGTTCAAGAAATGATGGCATTTTCGTAGGACCACAAATAAGAAAATTAATGCATGACCAACATTTTAAAGAAAAAATGACAGAAATTGAAAAACCAATCTTGGATATGCTGTAAAAATGTAACAGAATTTTTTTTAGGAAATCAGAAATATCCGCAGTATGAGGAAATTATCAACAAAATGCTGGATAAGTTTAAATAACTTGGTGGTAATATGAGCATAAAAACTATCGATGACGTCATATCTTCTATACGACTCGCCCTGTATATATCAAATATCGTTTAAAAAATGTGCAAGTAAAAATAAGATTTGACGGGCCCGAGATTTTTTCTCAAAAGTTATTCCTTGAATTTTTAACGGATTTATTTATTATTTTACGAAAGCATCGTATACATAAAACTGATATACTTGTGGATATGTGGGATATTTTTTACAAATTTGGTATATGGCTTTAGTAAGTTGTTAGGTCAAAAATAAAAAAAAAACAGCTTTCGGAAATTACCAGTACCGAAGCGATTCACGGTTTTTGTCGCAAAGAAAACACACCACCCTGTATAAACTTACAAAAAATATGTCCTCATATGTTCCGTCGCTTTCTCTTCATTTTCTTATCCTTTTACATTTTTTCCTATCTTTTACCATTTAGCGACAAAACTGATTTCTTTAACAAATGCATTGCTTATGATTGATTTAAGTACGACCTTAGTAGGTCGTGAATGACAAGATTTTATGATACTAACTATATAGTTCTGATAATGTCTATTATTAATAACCAACATTCGATATATTAGATATCGTATTATAATTTCTAGGTCAAATTCCGACTTTTATGGATATTCTACAGAATTCTTTTTCTAGCTCCATAATTACCTACAATTGGAACATCCTGTACACTGTATGATGACACATTAATTTTGAATATACCTAACAAAGTTAAATATGCTAATCCTGAAACCCCCTGTATATGTGCATTTCGACGCAGTTCATTCTAGATGAGAGGTTTGCAAGATTATTTCCTACATTGTAATTATGGCTATAAAATTCTGCGTTTATTTACTTACTGGTGTCGTTTTGTGGCTTCTTTTGGGTGTACAGATTGGAAATTTCTATTAAACTTTCCATTGGATGCACTTTATCTATTATTACCTTATTTGGACCACGCCACAACGCTATCCGATTTTTAAATGCGGAATGGATCACGTACAAGGAACAGTTTTCTAGAGAGGAACACACGTCCGTTCGATGTTCTAACAATCTAACACAATACGGGACTATTCACGACACCAACCGCTGAACACGATCATACATAATTGTTATAATTACAATCAAGGTTAGATGATAACTCTTTTGACGATTTCTCGGAATAGTTTCGAGTTCTCGAAGCAGGGCTTCGAGACGTTTTTTTTTATTGGGAGTAGGAGTGTGGCGAATTAAATTTTTTGGTTTAATTAAGCGAGATTGATCCTAATGAAGATTTGCGTACAAAACTGAATGTAACCGTTACTGTTCTGGGCGCCGACCCTGTCGCAAATGTGTAGAATGTGATTTAGTATTTTTTGTCGACGTTTCTGGGTTCTGTTAGTTGGCAAGTTGATAATTGTATGCGCTATTGTGGCTTTGCGGTAAAGAGAACGAACGCATACTAGGAATAACGTCCTACCCGATTACAGATTGATAACTACAAGTGGACGCGTGATTCCCAGTGGTCGTCGCCGAGAAAGTGCACAGACGAAGTTTTACATAGTTTTTTCTTGTAAATCATGAAATATGGCGACACACCTAAACTGAATTGCTTGTACCTACATCGATTCACATACCAAGTCTACGTGACTGAGTCTCGGCTGTCGCCGAATCTGTAACACTACTGGTGCAGCTCTGATGGAGGCAGCTTTAACAAAGTATCCTGATGATATCGAATGATATCAAGAGACTATTTCCTTGAAAAACTCATAATGCACTACACATTTCCTACAAATCCTATGTCGTTAGCGTCATTGCGTAAATGAAGGTTCTTCATCAGCCTTCGTGTGGTGGTAGCGTACGCTTAATGTCTTCAATTATCAAAGATGCAGAGCACACTACCCAGTTATTCCTGAGAAAAGATATTACACAAATTTCCTAATATGATACACTAAAAATAAATAGTTTTAAAACGTTAAAACGGACATTTCCGCACGTAGAACATCTCTATCTCGAAATTGAGTGGCCGAGAAAAAATAAACCAACACATAAATGCAGATTATGTGTTTTATGCGACAGTTTTACTTTTTTCAAATAGTCCGCCATCGTGCTTTCTCATGACCCATGACCATGGTAGAGTATGTTCTATCCACCTCAAAATCAATAGGTGTCGTCTGGGAGACGTCCCCGATCAGAATCAGTCAAAACCCGATCGATCCGACACGATTTAGTTGAGTTATCGTGCTAACAAGTTTTAAAATGCCGACGACGACACACACACACAGACAACATTTTTTTAAACTTTTTTTTTTGGTTTTTAAGCCGAAAAACGAAAAATAAACGCTAGAATCTTTTTTCCATTTTTCTTACATTATTTTTCCGCTCTGGTATAGTTGAGTGCGGAATAAAATGTATTAATTCTTCAGAATTATCAGATGGTTTAGGTGGTAGCGTTCATGACGGGTTTAATTCCCATTCCGCGTACTTTGTCTTCAATTTGTTTTATTAAAAATATATCTATCTATTTAACCAGAGACTGTGTCAAATTTTGATTCATTTTGAATATTTTTATAATTCAGTACGCTATTTTGCGTAGGCAATAGAATGGATTATACTCGTGGTTTCAAAATGGACTAAAAACATAGTGACAATGTCTGTAAAAGTAAATACAGTATTGTCTATATTTTAAGTAAATGTATCTAATGAATATCTCAGGCCGGTATAAGTCTAAAGAGCCTATTCCGACGAGCCGCAACAGAGACGGACTAACAATCGATACGCTGCCGACGTCCGTTTCCATAGCAACGACATCGCGACCGCATGTTACACAGATGCCTGTTATGGGTTTGTTTTCGTCTCATCGCTGTTTTCACTTTTTGCACGGCCTTGTGCATCACGTTGTGGGTTTGAATTTCTGTTGTTTTATTTGTACGGTAACGTGCAAAACCTTGATTGATAGTACCTCGGAGTTATTTACGGACATGTGTGCGTATTACAGGAAATGATCAATTTTCTATCTCTATTTCATATGATTTAATTATGGTTTCGGGAAGAGCTTCAAGAGTTCGCGGTTCGTCTATGCAAACTTTAGCTTTTAAGTAGCCCCATAAAGAGTAGTCACAAAGTGACAGGTCTCGTGACCGAAGAAACCATTCCACATCCCCACGCAACGAAATCGGGCGCTCAGGAAAACGTTTCCTTAAAAAGCCCATTGTTGTCCTTGACGTATGGCAAGTCGCCCCATCTTGTTGGAACTAAACTTTGTTGAGGTTAATACGTCGTCTTCTTAGTTCTGGCAGGGAAATAATCACGCAACATGGCGAGATAGCGATCTGTGTTAACAGATGCTGTTCGTCCACTTTCGCGAAAAAAATACGGCCCAATAATGCAAGTTCGAGATACGCCACACCTAACAGTTACATTCTCGGAGTGCAGAGGTTGTTCATGCGGTTCTTGCGGGTTTTAGGATGCCCAGTATCGAAAATTCTGTTTGTTTACCATCCCCGATAAATGAAAATTGGCCTCGTCACTCATGACCAAAACGATGTTGTCGACCAACAATTCCAACATCCTTTCTGCAAACCTATGTCGTCACACATAGGTCACGTCATTTTGCTGCAATCTTTGGACCGTAATTATATATGAATTAAAGCGAAGGTCCAGGTGTAAAATTCTGCTAACTGAGCTGTCTGATATTGCAAGAGCGCGAACGTGACGTACCGCTGAACGACGAGGGCTGTTTTGCACCGCTCGTCGCGCTCTCTCAAAGTTTTCCCGAATTCGATATCTTTACCGTGCAGTCCCAGGTCACAGCTTACTCAATACTGAGTAAGCTGTGTCCAGGTCTCAAGGATCCTGTTGTTTGGAATTTATTCACCCACTTCATAATGGTATCCCGTTTTGGAACGCGAACATGCCGACCAACATTAAAATGGATCGAAATCGTCGTTGTGAGAGCTCCACAGAACGACCAGTTTCAATGAATGAGTTGTAAATAAACAGACGATGTGCCACAGACCACGGATGGCTCCATGGCTACTGGAATGGCATCCCGCAACCAGTAGATATCAACCATCCTGATAAGATTCGCTTCACGTAGACGCGCATAAAAGTCGTCTCAAAAACACCATACCTCCCTGGCGGACCCTGTATACAAGAACTGCAAGATGTGCTTACGAAAAATCGTGGATACAGCCGTTTGGAACACATGAGTTTATTTCTACATTTTAGAAATTACCTTCTACTTTACTAAAATGTTGCCCATATATAGCTAGCTTCTCTGACTATCTTTTGGTGATAGTAAAGGTTCAAAGGACATTGCATAGACAAGTGATAGGTGTCGAGGTTTTACTGCGGGAACCCTGAACAGGAAAATATCTAGTGATAAACTTTCATTATCAGAAACCGAGACCGACTGACACATGTGTTGGTAATTTTTTTTTTTTTATATAAATTTTTTTCCCGCTTTTCTGTTTATTTGAGTATTCATTTATATTCATTATTGTATTATGATGATATGTAAATATTTTCTGTAAAAGTTCACTATCTAATAAAAATGACCTGAGTTCGATTCTGTTGCGGCTCGTTAGAATAGACGCTTTAAATATCACAAATCGAGATCTTAAGGCAACAAAAAAAAAACGTATAATAATAAAACACTTCATTTGAACAATAACATTGCTTTGTCCCACTATTTCATAGGAAAAAATATCGCCCATATATTATAGCATGTTAATTTTTTTACATGCCGTGTAAGAATTTGTTTAAGGAAACATTTTTTTCTGGTATATATTTAGACTTACTGATATGACATGGCAAAAAAATATACATATATGACAAGCTCGTTATTATAACGAGGTAGATTGATACTCGGAGTAACCTAAAAACAAATTACGTATAGGCTAATAGTACAAGTAATTTCAAGGACGTCTGCCTTCCAAATGTTATCGCCGGGTGTTTTTATTTCCATATTTGGTATACAAGTACATAATATAGCCTTCTTCATTGCCAAAATTGGGTCCGGTAACTTACGGTACATTTTATCTTTTTACGTTTTTCTTTCCATTTGCTATTGTTTTTCCTAGTAAATTGGACTTTTCTTTTTTTATTTACAGCACCACTTTCAACAATCTGCCATAAGTATCTGCTCAGATTGTTCTTCATCATCTATTCAGTTAAAACTCCTTCAAGATATCATTAATATTATGACACACATGATCTTTTTCCGTCTTTCAAGATCCATGCATGGAATCTAATACAGAAAGTGTATGTATTTGAATGATTCGCATAGGTCCTCGTTTATCCGCATAGATCTCCTGGAAGGTGTAACAGAATCTACATACATAGATATTTCATCTGCGGTCGAAGATTACCAAGATAATATAGATCTGACCCTATTCGTTCTTGCATATTCACGACCATAGCTTCCATGCATACATAAATTTTTACAAACTTCAACTACATATTATTAAAAATCGTTACTTTAAAAGACGTTATCGTTTGTTCCTTCGAGCCGGATACATTTTTAGAAAATATATGACAATGTAATAGTAACGTCTTCGCTTGTGAGCATTCTTATATTTCTAGAGATTCATTCATCAGGCTACTCGTGTATCTATTACTGTATTCAGTCTGTAGGTATCCATGAGTACATGAAAATATCTAAAATAAATATTTACGTAGTTGAAGTTTCAGATGTTTGATAACCTTTTATTAATTAAATTAATTATTTGACAAAGGTTTGGAGGTATCAGGTATAAATAAATACATATTTCTAAATTTAGACTTTATAGGGTTAACGTGGCAGGTTACGGCGCAGCGTACCATTCGGATTGTGGCCTCTCGTGGCATCACCATTTGGATTTTTTTTAATGGTTATTTAACATTATACTTGACGAACAAGTGATCTTCAAATATTTGCACGTTTCTTCATAAAAAGTAAACTTTTTTATGTTAACAAAATTCCAAACAAAAACGATTAAAATATATTGAATAGAGAAATATGTCGGAAATATCGGAATTTTTTGGCATTTATTTTAGGCGATGTTCTATATTTTTAACAATTATTTTTTTAATTGGCATGTGCGATAAAATCAACATAGTCCGCTATATTAAATCTCATGCTCACTCCCACATTTATATATTTTATTACTCCAGTTTTAGTATATAATTTTATGACGAACTTTTTATATTTTACTGTAAAAACACCAGACAACTTTTTCTATGCTGACGCCAAATTAAATATTTTTCTATAGTTTTTATTGATTATACTTGCACGCCATCCTCTTCAATCATCACCAATTCAATTTCGTATAATAGGAGAATTTAAATAACAAAATATTATACAGTGTCTACCAAAAGTAAGGAATAAAATTCATATTTTTTCAAAGTATGTTTTGTGTTTATTAAAATGGGCATTTTCGGCGTATGTCAAAATCGTACATAGGTCTTACGAATTTTATGTAATAATAGCGTGAATAAAGTACACTGGTCTTAAGATAAACATACTCAGATAGTAGGGTTCGACACAGAAATCGACCTCCCACTTCCAGAACCGCTTGCGAAGGGTAACGTTACACATAGAGACGAGGACAAACACACCCATGCAGGAGAAGATGCTAAACTCTCCTTGATGAGACTCGAACCCAAGCATATAACGATACCTCCAATACAAGACCTATTATGAACGATATTATTTCAGATACATGTTCAAAAGAAGACGCTGTCAAATATGAGAAAAAAGTTGACGATGTTACAAAAACAGTGCAATTTTAATTCACTAATTACTTGACCTTGAGCTTTTCTGATAATCACTTGCCCTTCTAAACAGCGTTATCAGCTGAATTAGCTCGGTTAAACAACTGCAGCATTAGGTATGTTTCAGTTGTTTCAGCAAGCGAGGTTCGCCGTAGTGAAATAGTGTTCTTATATGAAGAGACCGACCGCTCGACATCTAATGATGTAATATTCGCAATATGTAAGAAGTTGCCACACTCTCGCTTAAGACAACGGCCTACAGAACGCATGATTACGACACAATCAGTCGCAACGATGAACACTTGGTTTCTTGAAAGTTGAAATTTTTTTAACAAATTTACCACCACCGTCGTAGTTGCTTCGCCAGGACATTTTTGTAAACGTTTACTAGCTAGTTGTAGTGAACGTGATTCTTCTGAAGTTCGAGTGTACATACAATAACATTAATAGTTTTTTTTAGAAAACGTCATCTCGTCCACACATAACCACAATCTTTTAGTATGTATTCAGATTTCGTATTATTTTCGATTTGTAGTAGCACAGATGGTACATACGTCTGCAATGTTTTACAAATTCAAATAAAAATACAATCCATTGTCCTAGGTCACTTTTCTATATTTGTGCTGTTCACTGTTTACATGTTTTCTACAGTTCATTTTGTTCCCAAACAACAAAGGTTTATCCCAAATTCGGTCGGAGCGGAGACGCTGATTCGCCGCCTCACCGACCCCACGTGTGCGCACATATACGGTGGCGCATAGACAAAATAGAATGGCTCTACTGATGAATTACATTTGGGATTAAATTCATTAAAGACTTGATCAAAATATATCCTTCGGAAACAAAAACGATTCTTCTACCGTTGTTTTCAAATAAAACAGTTTAAGCTTGAAAGTGACCCTTTCGCTCTCAGTAAGACACTCTGTCTATGTAACTATGATTGTAAGGGGTGATGTGAATGTTCTCTAACCTCACAAAAGCATACTTGAAGATGGATGGATGCAAATCATCTGTGTACACCACTGATTAGTGAGGTGATTGCGCTTGTCTATAACATTATTCTAGTTTTTTATCTTCAGATTCATCCAGTATTAGAATGTCATGTCATATCATTTGTACGTTCAATTTTTTTTATCTTATCGGAATTTGTGCAAAGATTGCATGCCACTGATTATAGCCAATTTGCTACTAAGAGCAATTCTATAATAAACTGAAGAGATTTGTAAAAAAAATAATTTATAAATATTAAAAGAACATTTTAAAAAAGGAATACCTAAAAATCGTTTGAAGATATTTTAGAGGGAGATATTTTATGCGATAGCTCATTATACTGTTAGTTATGATGTTTTCGAAGTTAATGTATTCCAAACTACCACGGATTCCTCTGTGAACCGTTCTGTTGTTCTTTCCAAAGCAGGGTTTATTAGACGAACTCCCGGCAGTTTGTTTATTTTCAATGTAAATACCTAAATAAATAAATTCGTTGTGCCGTGGGCTCCGGCTAGAAGTTCAGAACGAGCCAAGGCTCTAAATAAATACAATAAAATGTGTAAAATACATCAGCCGTTTAAAGACTGCGTCATTACGATTATCACAACCGTCCGCACATGCATTATTTTATGGCACTTTATAAAGTAACACGCGAGAACGATTTATTGATTTTTCATGAGCTTGATTGTAACCAGTGATCCATGAGAGAATGTAATATCCATTGTGAACGTACCCGTCTAGCCTCTATTCAGGCTGTGTTCGTGGCCGTAGACTGGAATTTCTTCCCTGAGCAAATATTTATCTCTTGTCTAAAAAATAGAAAAAAAAAATCGCACCGGGCTACGGTCGATGTTTTAGGAAGATCCCTAAAATCCAATTAAACCCTTATCAAAACGGGGTTTAATAAAATTGGGAAACGTTGGTCGATTGCTCTATGTGGGAAGTGAATTACCGCAAAACTGTTGCCACTCGCAAAGTAAACAATTATTTTCTTTGTTTATATATTTTTCCTCATGCTTTATTTTAATATTAGAGGTATTAAAATAAGGGATTGATTTAAAATCAATCAATCGAAATATCTATGTTTATTAGTCTTTATTTTATTCGACAATATACAGTGTGGTTTGTAAGAATGCATAAATTGATCCGCCCTCGTATGTTTATAGAAAAACGCAATTCATCTTTCCGTCGATTTTTCAGAAAATTACCCCGCAGAAGGCCTCCAGCTACCGGAGTAATGATATCAATAGCTTGGCGCTGGTCTAGATTGCCGGCTTGGAGTGATCCGGGCGTGGGTTTGATTCCTACATCAGTCTGCTGGTTGTGTTTGATTCAGCTAACCCCCACACATTCACATGTGGGGGTTAGCTGGAAGAACATCCCCAGTAACCTCGCCTTCGTAAAATTAAAAGCGCATAAAAATATATATAAAGTATACGACCACCTTTGGACCAATAATTTGTTGTATATCAGTACTATGTAACTAGAATAAGTCCCATAAAGACGCATGTCATCCACCAAATCATAGATATACAAGGCAATGTATTAGGGATATCTTAGTTATCTTAAAATATCGCAATTGGGTCAATAAAGTAAATTGTTTGACTTTTTATATAAAAAAATGTTTGAAGTTTTTCGAGTCAGGAATGGTAGTCTACAAAAAGCTTTTAGTTCATAGTAACTTTTGCTCGTGACATAGTTTTTAATGCTGGCCATGTCAGTTCAGGTGTTTTCGATTGGATTCCTCGTATTTTAATAAAAGTTTGGGGACTGTATCTTGATGCAGAATTAGGCCGATTTTTCATAACTGCTTAATGGTATCAAATCAAGAAGAACTGCACGACAATGAATTGCACAACAAGAGTGTTATTTGCAATGAGACGTTGCAACAGCTCACTGCGACGGAAACCGACTCGTAATCTGTGGCCTCCACGAACACCCGGTTTGATACCGTAAGATTTTTTTTTGGATCACTAAAAACCGTCTGTAAATTGTTTGCACGCACTTAGAGATGCAATTTGTACCAAAATTAGATGTATTACTAAAAATAAATTACATGTCTTTAATAATTTAAAAAGATGAGTACGTCTCTGTTTATTAAATGAGGCAGACAGGCGCTGTGCGTATTTAGTGTAAAGAAATGTGCTGTTATTTTTGTCGTTCTTAAATGTATTACTAATCAAAATGGTGCATACCATACACTGTGTTGTCATATTTAAATTTATTTCTCGTGAAAACTGCAGCGGTCTGTACATTCGCTTTGTTAAAAAATAAAACGTAGTTTACGTGGTATAAAAAGCCCTATTCAATGAAATGTGTTTTATGTTGTTTTTTGAAATTTTATTATTTACAGTATATTTTATCTCTCTTACTATTATTATTGTTCTAAATATTCATTGGAAGTACAAATTCTTATATTATCAATTGCTTTTATACTGCCACGAACGCCTCGAGCGATCCCGAACGCCGGGAATATTCGAAACCATCAAGAGCGTGTGGAGTCGACTTCGAGTGCGTTCTATCCTAGTAGGTTCGCCAAAATTCCTTATCTAGAAACGTCTGGAGAGACGTCCTACTGCCTATATAAGAATTGTGTCGTCCAGCCAGGAGTTAGCTGAAACTGGACCGCGATAGTGAGTGTGAAAAAGTGACATTGTGTAATACAGTGCGAAAAAGGTGACATTGTGTAATACAGTGCGAAAGTTAGTTTATAAAGTTAAAGTAGAAATAAACTTAGTTGGGCTTGTAAATAGTTGATTTGTAATAAGTGTCGAAATAAAGAACTTTCTAGTAAATTCGTTACAATACTATTGGCAACCCACTTTTAAGGTCCCCTATACATATGTATGTATGTATCCCCTATACATACATATGTATGTGTTTTCCACATTCCACATATTTATGTATATGAATTCGGTACAGAAATATTTAGATTATTTCCGTCTCTGGTATTAGAATCAGGATTATAATTATTAGTTAAGAATATGTTAAGATTACATTTAACATATATAATTCGAGAGTGTACTACATACCTGTCAGGATTAGAATATTTAATTCTTTAAACAACGTCTATAGGCAGTATATTTAGAAATGTAATATATTCAATGCCTGCCTTATTTGTGCAACTTGTCAAGAATAGGAAAACGTGTGAGATTCTCTATGATGCGTAGAAGAAAGGGTGAGGCACAATTCGGAGGGAAAAGGGTACATTTTACGCGCGGCCAGATCGAACGCTGTGTAGATTCATACATACTCGATATTCAATCTGGAAGTCTCAATTTGACTGAGTAAAGACCAGAACATTTACTGTTCCTCACAGTAAATAGTGAGACTTACTACACAACTCGTTGGCGGTCCGATATCGCAGTTTTGAGACTTGTTCCTATTCCTGGCAAGCTGTAGTTTAGTAGGGAAGCAGCCGAGAATATAATTCCCGTTAAGATACGAGTAATTGAGTATGAAAATTTTACGATTCCGGGTCTGGCATAAGTATGGTATACTGTCTGTAACTTTTTAATTAGGTACTTGTTTTAAACACAAATGTTTTAACTATTTATTTTACATATCTTGTTGACTTGACAATTTTTTTCGACTATGAATTCACTGTTATGGAACTTAACTTTGCTCTTGACTGCTTGGCTTATAATATATCCATAAAAGCTATAGACTTACATCCAGAAACGCTTTATCTCGCATTATTTCTTATCCACTGGGTCAACAACTCAGGTTGTATCAGTCATTTTGTCATTCTCTTTAAACTTGGCATTTTTGTGACTCCAAAAAGTCACAGGGATGAAGTCAGGTGACAGAGCCGGCCACCCACTGCACCGTTATGCCCTAACCAGCTGTTTAGAGAAATAATAGAACTTCTAATGTAGGGTGAGGATGACTTCGTCACAGAACACAATTTTGTCGACAAAATGTGTTTTGTTACCATATCCCCCATAGTTTCTTTCTAAATCATTTTTTGAATAAAATTATTCATCAACTTTTTTATGCGAATGAACAAAAAGGATTTATTTTTTCATTATGTTCAGGTTTTCATAGGATTTAAACTTTAGTGTCGTTTTATTAGACAACAAATTAAATTTGGCTGAAGTAGATAGTAAAAATGGTGCACCCCACAGAAAATCAGCCAATTGATAATGTAATTACGATTCGGTATGGAGACCTTAAAAGGACGTAGCAAGAAGTCTGTTAAATTATTTAACGAAGTTTATCCCAACCGCGCTGATATTACCCAGTCCTGTCTCCAAAACAATGAAGAATAGGGAGATACGGAAATGTGAAGGATATACAAAGACCGGGACGACCAAAAACTGCTATTCATGACAATGCTGCATTAAATGTACAGGAGAATTCAGAATCGTCTACAACCGACCTACGTGACCATAAAATATCGCACGCAGAATTTGGAAATACACCATCCATTTAAAATACATATATTCAATTCAATAATTAACCGAAAATAACTTCGACAAAAGGGCTCAATTCTGTGAAATCACGAGAGGTATGTATGTGCCAACAAAACCCACATTTTGTCGAAAACACCTTATTTTCTGTCACGCCAACTTCAACAAATACCACTTTCATACTATATGGAGTTCTAAATAGGCATAAATGCCACTATTAGGCCCAGCTCGCTCGCCCGATTTGACTCCTTGTGACTTTCTTTTATGGGGTCATATAAAGGGCGACATAAACAAGAGACGACCAAATGATTTAAAGAGCCCAAATTATTGGTGAAATGGGGGCGATAGGAGGTGAGCTATCGGTGAATGTGTAGCGATCTTTATGATTGAAAATTATTGAGGTTTCTTAAAAACTAATGCAACCTAAGAAAATATAGGGTGTCTCTGTTGGAACTATAGGATTTGAATTGCGCACCATTTGTGTTCTGCCAAAGATAGCGCGTCAATATTTAACGACTGTCATCAACAAACCATACGACGTCAAGATGCCGCGATTGTTCAACAACGAATAGTTTGTGTACAACTGCTTTATGAAAGTAAGCGATCATTTACAGTTGCACAAAATTAGGATAAAATGAAGCAACCACGGAGTTAACAGTTCGTAACTTAATCAAGAAATTTGAAGAGACTGGTTCTGTTATTGATAATGTGAGTTGCGAGTTCGATGAGAAACGAAAACTTAACGAGTATATGGTTCATTAACAATGGCAAACATTAACAACAAGAAAACTATTCGTGGAAGACTGCGACTGATTCGTGTCGTTGTCTACGGTGGACTATCTGGTCTGTCTCCTTTGTGCCCCCCGGATCTGTCTATGAACCGATCCCTGGGAAATCCATACCTTTCTAGGTACGGATATGGGCAATGGGTATTTTTAATTGCTTTACGATGATTCTATAATACTACCGGCCCCGATCTTCCTAAACTTCACGTGCCTTACTTTACCTGGTACAATCGTAAAATTATATGGTTATTTGGGGTCCGCTACAATAAAGCAACACCAATATGTCCTCGTCGTGGTCGGTCAGATGAAAATATTGCTGTAATGGGAGAAAGTGTACGGGAGTAGCCAAACACATCAATTCGACGTCGCGCACAACAATCCAATATATCAAGAGCCACCATATATCGAATTTTAAAAGAAGATCTGCATCTGTCAACATACAGAATTTAGTTGACACAACAATTAAAAGTCAACAACGTCATAAATTTCTTAATTGGATGTTAGAAGAGAAAGGTGATGCTGATTTTTGCAAAAGAATTTTGTTCGGCGATGAAGCACATTTTCATCTTGATGGATACGTCAGCAAACAAAATTGTCGAACTTGGGGTGCTGAAAATCCACATGTTATTCTCGAAAAAGAAATGCATCCACAGAGACGCACGGTTGGTGCGCATTTTGGAGTAGTGGTGTAATTGGATCATACTTTTTTAAAAATGAAGCTGGTAGCTATCACAGTAAATGGGGAACGCTATCGTATCTTTGACAGAACACAAATGGCGCGCAATTCAAATCCTATAGTTCCAACTGGGACACCCTATAGTATGCAGTCATATGCAGAATAATGAGCTAATTCAGAATGTAATAAAAAGATGTAGATCTCCAGGAAAAAATGAAGTGCCATAACTGTGAACTCGTAGTCAAAGAAATGGTCACCAACGTATATAAAATGAATAAGTAAAAAAATTTTATTAGGAATATTTTGATGTAAAATAAATAATTAAAAAGTTACAAGCATTATCCCATACTCCTGGAACCCCGGAACTGTTTTCGGCTGTTTATCAAATATACAAATTGTTACTTTAAATATTCAAAGTAAAAGGATACATGTTTTTTTTCTGGCATTTAAAATGGAACCTTTTTCGGTTGACCACATGTGGTGACAAACCAAGGACATAAAGAGAAACATACGAAACCTTCAATAACAATAGTATCTTGATCGCCGCATTCCTTAGTCTACAGTTGGTAGAATATAAAAGTGTTAATTTGGAAATTTTAAATCTGATAGGAAGCTCATTTTAGGAGATGGAAACAGAAAGAAAAATTGAAGAGAATAAATCTGGAGAACGAGATATTGTAGATATAAACTTACAAAACAACTTGTTGCCGATAATATTAATAAAACGTCTGTGCTATGCCTTGGAGAAAATGAAAACACCACTCAAAAATTAAAATAAAATTAATTTTAACAACTAGACGATGATTTTGTTCGCTAATTGAATTGGATTGGATTTTGCAGAGACGCAGACGGGGTAAATAGATACGAGAGAATTATAAAACAATGTTTTATAAGACAAATGCTCTATTTTGTTGACGCAACATTTACCCTAAGTGAAACAGTTTTCTGAATTGCGAAAATCCAAGATGATCATCCACATTCAATATTCTAAGAGAGTTAACGTTTGGGCTTAAATTATAAAAACATAAATTGTCGTGGCATCTTCCTTTGATGATGCAGTAATTGACGAACGTTGCTTACGTTAAATTGTGCACAATTTTCACCATTTTTAGTTTCAGAGTGAAGAACACTGTTCTTTGAAAGAAACATTTGGTATGAACAGGATAGAAATGCATGACATTTTGGAGTGGTAGTAAAAATATTCTCGGTAGACGCTGTGAAACTGAGTGGCCACCCCGCTCTCCCGATTTTATCCCGCCTGATAATTATTCATGGGATTATTTAAACCCGACGGGCTGCGTCAACACATCAAATAACATTGATGATTTAAAAAATACAGTCGAGGCAAGAAATTAATCGAAGCAGTCTCAGAACGATCCTGAATATTTAGAAAATTTCAATAACGCCGTAAGAATATTATGATCAAGAACATTGAACATTTTACATAAATTCTTCCAATTTTCTTTATAGTGAAATTTAGTAAAATGAAATACGTAACATTTTTAACTAATAGTCGGAGAGCTCGTAACGAATTTTCGACAAGCGTTTAGGCCGAACTAGAAATTTTGCGTGGTACCTTTTATGAGAAATGAATAGGGAATCGCAAGTTTGTCTGGCCATTTGTGGGGCCTGGGGTACTGCACGTTATAAAATTTTGCCAAAAAATATGTTTTACCGCAAGAAAAATTAAAATATGAAATTTAAGTTAATTTTGAGCATAAAAATAAACATTGCAAACGATTTGGGGAGGGGTGTTTCCCAGAGACTACCTCAAAATTGCATTTCGAAAAAATGAAAAAAACTTGTTCTACCGAGTCCACAATTTTAATAGCGTGTTAATTAAATGCATGTAACGATACTAGTAATAAGGCAGACGATTTTGTCGGGTCTTAATAATTGGAAAACGTGAAAATAAATGTTATGTATGTTGAAGTGAGAAGAATGAGTGTGAGTGAGAACACTTATAGGTAGCTCTAACATCCTCATTATTCTAAATGTTATAAATTAAGAGGGGGAATTCTGCCGCAGTGAAATATGATGGCGCCACTTGTACTTTACTTGTATCGTATTGATTTCTGTTACAAGAGCAATATCGTTCATTTGCCATGATGAAATTTTTTAAGGATGTTACAAGACAGGAGTTCACATATTTTTTATAGCGTAATATTTGTCTATAAACGAAATAATAGCATTTATAGTTTGAACAACAAAGTCGTATAAAATATGACATACACATTTCTTTTTCACAGAGTACTCATTGGCGTCGGTTCAACAGTGTTTTTGAAGTTTGTAAAACATTCTAGGTCGTTCTTATATTATTTTCGTTATTTTTCGATAGATTCCACTTTTTACATTTTCTTGAAAAATTAAATAGGGCAAGACGGGGCAAAATGGGCCTGTTAAGAAAAAAAAAATAGTCCCTAAATATGTATTTAATATCAATATGAGTCGGCCATGAAAAATTAAAAACTCAGAATGTGGGGTAAAATGGGCTCCCTTGAAAATTGACTAGGTTGTTCTTACCTCCAATTCAACTTAATTTGTATTGCAATGCAAATATTTGTTATCAATATGACTAAAGAATGAAAAAAAATTCAAAATATGGGCCAAGGTGATCTCGATAAAAAAAAGCTTACCCTTCAAATTCATTTATATAAGATAAAAATTATTTTGTGCTGATGACATAATGAATCTCATTTATATTTTTAACTTTAATCTAATGTATGGTTTATTTCATCGCTATTTATAGGCTATAGTCTGTAGTAATGAAGAACCATTGTACGGAGTTTTCTTTAAGTTCACGCCGTAAGTTCAGGAAGATGTTCTTGGGATCATATTAGATGAAGAAAACCCTAATAAACTTAGAACATAAAGTTAATGGGGTCCTAGGATGTAACGCTCTTTTACATTGTTAGAATATGTTATAGCTAATTGCAACATTTATTTGGTAACACATAAGTGCCATTATGCAGTGTATTTTTTAAATTTGCGACCTAACGCCTGGAAATAATAAATTGAGGGTATAGAATTGTAATTTATTTTCTGCAAGGCTAGAAAAAGAAACAAAATTTATTGGAAAGACCGTATTATTTGGAAAGTTAATGTAATGGAATTTTTTACCAAAGAAATAGCATTTACTTAAAAGGTATTACGTATATTCAGAATATTTCATTTTGGGAATCTATTCTGGGAATAGACAATGTAGACGACTACAAAAAATAAATAATTTTTGATGAATTATGAATTGACGTTTATATGTATTGCAGCCGACATTTAAGGTTTATAGCCATGATTTAGCGACGGATAGTATATGATTTGAACAAGCCGATATACTTCGTGTCCGAATTGGTATAAAAAATTACGAAATTATCTACACAGGGTGTCTCGCTTGAGACTGTAACAGCGTAATAATTATTTTATGTCCGATTTAAACAAAACTGGTCTCAAAACGTAGACATCATCAAGATATATTTAAGACCACAAAGTTCCTTTCCATCTTTAAATGCAAGGCCATCCATGATGCTAAATTGTATGAAAATAAACAGTTTTAAAACCTTAAAACGGACTTTTCCGCACGTAGAACATCTCTATCGCGAACTTGAGTGGCCGAGAAGAAATAAACCAACACATAAATGCAAAATATGTGTTTTATGCAACAGTTTTACTTTTTTCATTGGTGACTACTTCGGTGTCGTATCAATACGTTTGTGATCGAACGAAAATATTTTTTCTCATTCATTCGTATATGATACATGCCGAATATATGTTTTTTTCGTTCAATGCAAAATCAGCAACGCGTTAAATGTTTATGTTTAAAATCTCAGAATGAACATAAACATTTACATCGTGCTGTCTCATAACCCATGGACAGGGTGAGGTGTGTCCTATCCATCTCAAAATCAATAGATGTCGTCTGGTAGACGTCCCTATAACAGAATCAGTCGAAATTCGATCGATCCGACACGATTTAATTGAGTGATGATGGTGCCAACAAAAAAAAATTCTGAAATAGTCCACCATTGTACTTTCTCATGACCCATGAACATGGTAGAGTAGTTCTATCCATCTCAAAATCAATAGGTGTCGTCTGGAAGACGTCCCCGATCGGAATCAGTCAAAACCCGATCGATCCGACACGATTTAATCGAGTTATCGTGCTAACAAGAAATTTTAATGCCGACGACAACCACACGCACGAACAAAAATTTTGTAAAAACCATTTTTTTGCTTTAAGGCCGAAAAACGAAAAATAAACACTAGAAAAGATTTTTTTTCCATTTTTCTTTACATGATTACATTACTTTTCCTCTCTGGTATAGTTGAGTGAGGAAATGTAAAAATCATAGTAGGCATCACTTAATCAAAAAATGTCTATTAACAAAACTTGTTCAAAAAAATTAATTCGAAGTAGTCATAAAAAAATTGATTAAGTATAAAAAAATGGGGTTTTAATGAAAAAATTATTTTACACATTCACTTTTTCTGAATACTGACGTCGACAATTTACAATCCAATGAGGATTTTCGACGGACCAATTTGGAGTATTGTGCCGTTAATTGTAAATGTCGCTTTATCTGAGAATAGAATATTTTAATAAAAATTAGCGTTGTTCAAAAACTCTCCCCGACATCAAAGCAATATTCCAGCTTCCTTCGCCTCCTAATCTGTGTAATGTGTGCAGTGATCCCCTGTCCGGGGTATACGCCACATTCTGCGGTAGCAACATATTCCGAAGGCTTGCAATTTGTCCATGTGGTTCTCTTTGAGAGGCCGTCCTTCAACTTCATAGAAAAGAGTGGAAAACACGTAACAACGCAGCATCCTCATCCTATTATATATATTAATATCCCGACTAGTCAAAAACATTTTCATTTTCATAAATATTGATCTGGCTATTCCTATTCTCGCCCTTATCTACTTTGTTTGATCACGCGATCTTTCTATCCAGCATATGTTTGCACATCCTTTATGACAGTATTCTACTGTCAGCTTTTTCTAGTTTCGAATCTGTAGGAATTTTGTAACTGCCATTAGCTTAGTTTTACTAAAATTTATGTTTAGACCAGGGGAGGCTATTCAGGTGAAGTAGGTGAAGTGCCTCTTCACCTACTTAATGTACTGAAGCGCGATCTGTTTTTGAACTTGAGCGATTTATTGAATTTGCGTTGGGTTTTCATAATTCTTAGACTTGCTTTCTTGATTTTAATGTGTTGATTGACCAACTGAGTGGTCGTATAATTAGTGATTTTTCAACTATAGTGACAATATTAAATGAAACAATAACTTATATTATTTATAATGAATCCAGTTAACGATATTATTTGTAATTTGTTGGAAACACAGTTCTGTCACTTGAAAAACGAAGATAAAAGAGACGTTCACAAATTATAAATGGTTATGTAACAGCCCAATGTAAAAAAACTATATTGCTGGCCCTGTTTACTATTTTCTAATAAACAATTCGTCTGGAACAGGAATGGACTTGTAGATATTTTAAATATTGCGAGGGCATTATATAAACATACCGATTCTGCCCAGATATTCTATATGATATCCTACAAAAAGAATCATTAGATATTAATTTTTGCGTGCATCAAATAAAAGACACGTGAAATATTGAACAAAAAGAGAAATGATGACTTTTTTAAGACAATTTTTAATAAAGCAAGTAGAATGATGGAATTAGAAATTACAAAACGACAATACGCTGGTCTTTCTGACGAAGCCATTAGTACAAGATATAATGCACCTTTTTATGAAATATGGGACCATATTTTAATGGAAATAGACGTCAGGTTTCAGGACTGCGAAAAGTTGAAATTTGTTTGTCTCGCTGATACTGCAAAATTTGAACAATAGCTCGTGTTTCCCTTCTAATGCTTTTGAAAATTTGAAAATCGAGAAAGAATTGTTGCTAGAACTAAAAAAGGATCAGTCATTTTATGAAGATATGATAGATAACTACGCCTCACTAAACGATCGAAGAATTGATTTGGTGTACAAAAATTAGATAGCTATAAGCTTGGCTATAAGTAAGTCTTAAGAAAAATTAATCTACTTTTTTCTAACTGTCTACACATCCTAACTCTTCACCTAGTTTCCAACCCGGGAGCCGCCACTGGTTTAGGCCATATTCGTTACATCGAACATTTAGTTTTCCTAAGAAGTGTTGCAGGTCTCTAAAAGATTGCTCGTTAACAGGACGGTGTCATCAGTAGACCTCATGCTATTACGATTAGTTTGTAAGCTAGATTCGAAGGGACGTAATTAATTTCGACGGAAACATCGCCAAATTGTATCCTAGGGTATATTTTTATGGATATTGTGTATACTCGTTAGGCCACACCTTGAATGTTCTTTCAAAGACTGACTGAAGGATTTCTGCATCTCTAACATGACCCCTCACACATTGTTCTTGTTTGTTGCACACATTGTCAGTTCTATTCGAATAAGTTATTAATTCACCAAACTTTGACATGGTCTACTCGTATTACAAACCTCATTGTTTTATAATTTAACTTAAATTTTAAATGATTTGGAACAAGTTTTGTTATTTTTTCTTAAACGCCTGCTATGTTTTTTTGTACAATTTAACATTGTAGATGATCTTTCATTTAAATATGGAAAATGATTTTGTGGTCTGAAATAGACCTTGGTGACCTCTATCTCTTGAGACCAGCTTGATTTAAATCGGACATAGAACAAGATTTATTACGCTATTACACTCTTAAGTGAGACATCCTGTACATGAAATATTTTCGAATAAACGGTTCCGCAGGAATTTTATTATTTTATCTGACTGTATTTTAATTGAACATGAAATACACTCAATACATATGCATATTTTCAGAAGTGCTTCTTATTACAAGGAATAACTAAATATAATAATTGTTTATTAATAACAGACATATTAAAAATTAAGAGTTAATAATCAAATAAAGTTGATTACAAGTTTATTTAAAGTTAGGAACTATTTTTCCTTATCAACAAGTCAGTCAGCTCCTTATCCAAACCAGTTCACATTATTGTGTTTAATCTAGAGGAGTTAATTAAGGAAATGGGAAGCAGTTTTATTTATAATCCATAAATTGATGTTTTCGTATTTCAAAAATTATATTTGGAATAATAAATTGTTTCCACTTCCAGGAAACTGATAAAAATAAACAAAAAAAATGTTTCTATACTAATTATGACCGAGTCTATTGTATGAGTCTATTTCACGCTAATTTTCGTTAGTACGAGGGGTACTATTTATATTTTGAGCCTTGGCAACACTAAGGGTTGGTAGACGCCATCTGACGTTTCCAATGGAAAGTTTGACATTTTTGATTTACTTCCACTTTTGGTGATAAAACCCCATCCTTTGCCACTGTGAAATGCTGGTATAACGAGTTTAATCGTGGCCGCCATTCGCTCACCGACGAAAGTCGTGAAGGTCATCCAAAATCAGTTGTTGTGCCCGAAAACATTGATGCTGCACAAAAACTGATAAGCAAGATCGTCATGTGGCGTACTGTGAGATTGAGGCAGCTTTAGGCATTAGTTCGACCAGCATATATAAAATGTTGCGTCCTCATTTAGTTATAAAAAAGGTTTGTTCTCGTTGGATCTCACATAATTTGAAAAAATCTCAAAAATATGGTCGTGTCGATTGCTGCAAACAAATGCTCAAGAAATTCAATGGCGGTAATTCAAAAGACGGTATATAACATTGTAACAGGTGACGAATCATGAGCCGGAAAGTAAACAGTAGTCGATTCTATGAATGTTTCAAGATGAACCAAACCCAACAAGAATTGTTCGTGCTCGAAGCACTTCGAATCAAATGGTCGCCGGTTTTTTCGGAAAAACTGGTCATGTGGCAACAGCGCCTTTAGAGGAACGTAAAACGGCCAATTCTAAATGGAACATAACCATTTGTTTGTCGCAAGTCTTCGGTGAAATAAGAAAGACAAACAAGTGCCGTCCGATCATTCTTCATCATCACAATGCGAGCTCTCACACATCTCGTCTATTATTATTATATAGGTTTGGGCCTCATCAGCCACTGATCGCATGGGTAGTCCCTTGGCGATCCCCTCTTATCCGGGTCATTATCCAAAAATGCTATCCCATAAAAGGAGCAATTTAGGCACGTCCCCCGCCTTAAGCCTCGCCTCCTCTAGGATAACAGGGGTTCCTAATATAAGATACCTCTTCTCCTCCAGTGCGGGGCAGGTGTAAAGAAGATGAATCGAGGTTTCCTCGTCTTCTTTACAGTATCTGCAGGCCGGGCTATCAGTCAGCCTCAGCTTGTGCTTATATGCATTCAGGCTACTATGGTGGCCCGTTATGATTCCCACCAGAGTTCTGGCTTTGTGCCTGTTCAGTTTAATGAATTCTTGGGCCCATTTCTCAATCTCTGAGTATTCGATGAAGAGTTTGGTTATTCGACAACCCGTTACTCCTCTCCATCTTTTATTGTGCTGGTCTCTTGCCCAGCCATTGATGCGGTCTCTGATCAGATTCCGACTTATTCCCACTGCAGGTTCTGGTCCATAGAGGTTTTCCCTGGTCTCTAGTCTGGCAAGGTCATCTGCAATTAGATTTCACTTAATGCCATTATGCCCAGGTATCCATAAGAGTTCCACCGGTCCCTTCCCTGCCAAGTGGTTCAATGCTTCATAGCAATTATAGACCAGTTTCGACTTTGTCGTTGCTGAATTCAGGGCTGCCAACGCCGCCCTGCTATACGAGCAGATACATACCTTCTCCTGGGTCCGATTTTAGTCCGCCCCCAGAACACCGTATGTAATTCCAACTAGCTCGGCCTGGAGTGCGGTAGTGTATTTGCCCAAGGGGAAGGTTTTACCTATCCCGTCGCGTCGCCTATACACCCCCGCACCCGCTCTGTTCCCACTCTTGGCTCCATCCGTGTACCAGATGTCTCCATTGAGCGGCAATCCAGCTCGACCCTCCATCCAGTCGTTCTTACTGGTGAGGGTGATCTTATATTTCTTGTCAAACAGGAAGTGGATACCCGTACTGTCAGAGGGCATCCATAGGGGTCCCTCCTCAGCTAGCTCTCTTGAGAGTCTATTCAGGTCCCTTACCTTCCTATTCATGTTTCCCACCCTGTGCATTGCCTTTGCGGCTTCCACTTTCAGGATGACATCAAGAGGTGGTATCCCCGTCAGTATCCCCATCGCCTCGATCGGTGTTGATCTTGGGGCTCCGGTTATACTTCTAAGAATCAACCCTCTTAACTTGTTAAGTCGGTTGGCTTCCGACTTTAAACAGACTCTCTCCCACCAGACCAGTGCTGCATACGTCAGTCTGGGTTTGAGAATGGCCTCATACATCCATTTCATGGTTTCCGGTTTCAAGCCCCAGCTACTACCAATGGCTCTTCTCAGTTGCCAAAGTGTTGCTGTGATCTTGGAACATATGTGACTTAGATGTTTTCCCCATGACAGTTTACCGTCCAGGATTACTCCTAAGTATTTCACTTCGCTATTATAGCTTAGTTCTTGGCCACCAAGTTTCAGCGGACATGTTTTGTTCCACTTATATATGGTGAACACCATCACCTCAGTTTTAGAGGGATTGACCGAGAGTTCCCTCTCCCTGCACCAATTCCCAACTTTATTTAAAGCTCCCTGCATTATATCGAGACATCTCGTCTAACAACCGAATGTTTGAACACTCAAAAAATCGAATTAATGGGTCATCCGCCGTACAGTCCTAATTTGGCACCCAATGACTTCTTTTTTTTTCCTGAACGTCAAAAATAAATTGCGTGGACGATTTTCGTCGCCAGAAGCCGTTGATGCGTTCAAAAACCATGTTTTGGAAATATCTTAAGCGGAATGGAAAAAATGCTTTGACAAATGGTTGGTGGCAAATGGCAAGAGTGTATAGATCATGAAGGACAATATTTTGAAAAACGGTAAAGGAATTTTCAATGAGAAATTAATGTTTTTTTTTTATTATTAGGCTCAAAATACAAATAGTGCCCCTCGTATAGGTGAAAATGAAATTTAATTGTTAAATTAAATTGTCATTCGTTTGTCAGTAAGATGGATTAATTGTTAATGCCAGAATTAATACATTATATCAGTCAAGTTGAAATTTATCAGCCCCATATGGCATCTTCAACAAAGAGCAATAATAATTGCGAATAATTGCTAACTAACTCACAATTAGTTAAATAATTTACGGAACGAGTGTAGTGGGTAATGAACTCTTGTATGGTTTAATTCGAACATATACTTGTCAACATAAAGCCAGACGAATTCTTGAATTTTTTAGATTGCAATAAAATTGATTTCAGTATTCATAAAATGTTTTCGATAACCGATAACACTTTTTTTTATCGGAGAGTTGGCGATTTAATAGAAATAAAACTTTAACTAATAAATGCATAGCATTTTTACGTGATAAGTTATCAGCTCTCATCCAGTCAAGGCAGGTCAAATACAGGTAGGCTCTCTTGGCCATTACCAGGAATTTTAAATGCCGATATATTGTCTAGTAGATAGTCTGCTCCGTGTCTAACAAAAGAAAGATTTGTCAATAAAGTAGGTACCTACCAAATGTCGAATTTAAAATATCAGTTTCGTATCCTTTCGTCTTATACAGGGTTTGCTGGAAACGATGATAATAATCAATTTCGAACACGCAATAATTTCGGAAAACCGATGTGATTGTAACTTTATTCCACAGTGTTTTTGTTGATTTTCATTTTTATTTACTGTATTTTTATTTTTATTTACTGTCTGAGATGTAAGAATATGTCGATTTTAAATTAATTGCACACTTCAGTGTAGTTATAGGAAATGCATGTAGTACATGCACATCTAATTTATTTAGAAAAATCGTAAAAAAGTTATATTGTAAAAAATATATAAATACCCAAATAATAATAATGATGAATATTTAGTTTAGCGACGCTATATATAAACATGTAACTGTTACTTTGATATACAAATATTATTGTTTGATATAAAAGACCTCGAAAGAAACTATACACGGTGTCTACCTAATTTTTTTATACAATAATTCTTGGCCAAGTGAGAGCTGAAACCTTTTGAAAGTGACAGTTGTAATTTAAATGTAATTAATTTAAAGCACGTAGCCTGGCCTGGTTGATTGGTGTTTTAGGTCCAAAAAAACTGGCGATCAACGTTATCGCTACAATGTTTGGGACTCTTTGTTTTAATCTTACAGAGAAAAATGACGTTAATTTCAAACCGCAGACTTGTATAATAATGTTGAACAGTGATATCATACATATTTAGTATGATCTAATTTATCCACATGAAGTCGCCGTTTTGCGTTAATGGCACAAACATAATTAATTCTAGTTTCATTACCATATATCAAGTGCACAAGTCAAGATTTTTAAATCAAACAAATTAAACATAATTCAACTTCTAAATAGCTAATTCTCATACTAATGACTGGATAATGAGATTTATTTTTGACAAGCTTCCAAAATCTAAAAGGAAATGGAAAATTACGACGTCCCGGCACACCCTGTATAATATGATGTTTCCGTCTGAAACGGATATTCAGATTTATTAAGTAATATAAATTCTAATGAGTGCTGTACATTGTTTTAACTTTACAGAGTGCCTTTGGGTTTGAATACGGAGATCAGTAATGTTATATAGGGATACGTTTTTCATTCGTATAATCTAGGAAAAGTTTTGTAACTTATTTCAGGATAGGATAATCTTGTGGTCCTGGGGCAGAATATTTTTAAACATCTGTTTTAAATCCGAACGATGCTAATCTGATTCTTGCGTATCATTACCTCTGAAACGGATTCTGGACTTTTTTCACTTGAAAGAAAGTCATTCACGGGGGAAAAGTAACAGGTTGCAAAAATAGCATTGGCTAGAGAGGCAATTGCCCAATAATGTGGATAGGTTATTGACGGTAAGCCGACAATGGATTTTTGAATTATTATACTCACTATTAAAAACTAGAAGTTTTCTTGTAGATCCTAGACGTTTTATTGGCGATTTCGTCTCTTGCTCGTTCTCGTCCATAGTCGCAAATACAACCGGTATGATATACAAAACAGAAACAAAACTAGCAATACGAAAACTTGCTAACAAAAATAACTACTTTCACATTAATATAAATATACAAATGCCAAACGTTTTGCAGACCGTTAAAATATCTCGCCTTGCCTACGATCACTATTGTAGTTCTTACACGCGTGAAATTGAAAAAAGTCCGAGCAACTTATCCATTATATTATTGGTACGTTAAATTGTACACACAAACTACCCACAACTACAGCAACTGTCTTTATTTTGTAAAGAATTGTCTATTCGAACTTCGAACATGCTCACGCATCCCAAAATAGAATGCTGCTTGTCCGTATGGTAAACAAGTGCAAGTTACACCAAGCTGTGATGCTAGAAGACTGCCATGTGATAGAAGAAGAGAGAAACGTTTGCCATACGTTCTCGGAATTCAACCGAACCTTCTTCTGAATAGGTTCGAAATTAGTTTTAACCGTTGGTAATCGTCCCTGCAAAATTGCCGAGTTACTAACCGTTCGAAAGCGGATCGAGGTAAATTTATTGTATCAGCCGTTAACCAAACGAGTGATTCGTATAAATTTGAATTTTTCTGAAATTCGTAACGCACCCTTATGCCTGCTTGTTGAGCTCCGTGCATTGTTAGGCAACTGGCATTGCAATGATACAAATGAAACGGGTATAAATATAAAACAACGATATCCTAGGTATTTGATTTTAGACAATATAGTCCAATCAATAGGTATAAGGACTCCTCAAAATCTTTAATATGAAAGAAATAGACCGGGTTTAACAGGATCATGGTATGCGCCCCTTTTCTCCCTGAGTTTTGAAGATAATTGATTGAAACTTGGGATATCCTATATACATAATAGGTGGCACTTTTTGACATACAATTTATTTTTCTTTCACTTCCGGTTTCGCCGGAAGTGACACTAACTTTCGATTTTTAAATCGAATACCCTGTATATTATTGCATTTTTGAATTCTGCATAATATTATAAATCCAACGATACCAAATAAGTGACATTTAAAAAGTCAACATTTTTTATAATCTAATTATTAGTTTTCCATTTAAGTGTGCCATGACGGTTCCGATTTATTCTAAATGACCAGTGTAATGCTACAAAAATCGAAATCCCGTCAAAAATACTAAATCACGTGATTTATGAACAAATAAAGTTCATCAAAATGGTTTTTGGGGCAAAACTCAATTTTTTCAAATGAAACCATATTGGTACCGTGGTACCATTTATTAATACTGTTAATAAGGAATTTATTTATATGTCGCATTAAAATGTGCAATAAATGCAAACAAAATTACAGCTAAAAGAAAATAAGAAAATACTAAAATTTTCTAGAAAAAGATTTCTAATCACGAGACTAAGGGTTTTATATGCATTAAAAGCCACATGGTTGATATGCCCTTAGAACGACAGTTTATAATCAAAGTACACACTAACAAAAGATCTTTAATATTAAAACTATACCACCAAGAGGATAAGAGGTAATCTGAATTTGTAAAATAAAATCTGTATGGATAAGATAATTGGGTAATACTGCTACATATTGTATTGAAGAACTGCTGGATAAAATTCGGCCAAGATTTAGAGCATTTTCAAGCACTAGTGTATATCTGGCTGCATAAGCGTATAATTTTTCAATGACGGAAGATTTTTCTTTTTACAGTGTGTTTGAATACGGCTATAATTATGATTTATGAAACATATTTTCCGGGATGTAAACATAAAATATAATTTTTGCCAGTTTCTGTGAAAAATTGCTATGAATTAGAAATCTTGAAACAATCTATTAAGAAAAGATATGGATTTAAAACATTATTTTCTTAGATTTTGTATTTGAACTGTGACATCATGAACTCCTTAAAGTTTTCCCAATACAACGATACTCCATTTTAGGGTTATAATAGCTATTTGTATTAAATGTTTGCAGTTGGTATTTGCTTTATTTGTATTAAAAATACAAATAAAGCAAATACAACTTTAGTTTTCACAGAAATTTTGACGTTAGTCAAAATGCCCTCCATTATAAATCTGATATTAGTCGGTACGCCTGCAAACATTTTGTATTGAACGTCGATTAATTTTCAGGCTGATATTTTCCATTCTTCGTTCGAATTCGTCCTTCAGATGCTGTAAATTATTTGGCCTACAACAGGCCCGCAATCTTAAATAACCCCACAAGAAAAGAAGAAATTCAAGGGTGTCAAATCAGGTAACCATGGAGTCATTTAGGATCTTCGTCGCCATATCCATCCGTCGGGGAAATATCGTTAAGGAATTACTTGGAATCAACACCAAAATTAGAAGGCATTTAATCTCTATTTGCCAAATAAAAAATCCCAAACGGCTCTTATGTCATACCATGGACAATGGCGAAACGTCCATTAAAGCTGTAAGGCGCAGCCTACCCTATATATTTTAGATGGTAGAGCCCGCTTTTATATTGCCACTTGCTTTTGCCAGAATAATAAACATTTTCTACTCATAGTATCATACCTATTTCCATTTAAACTGAAGCGCCAGCATGCCGGCAACCGGCAGTGCGTAAGCTTTGGCAGGCCTGCGCACTGAGAGTCTTGGCTGACTCTCTACCGCCTTGGATTTAACGGACTTTATAGATATCCTCGCTGCATAGGGAGGGAGAGGAGAGTACGCCAAAAATGATATGTAATTTAGCTAGCCTGATCGATCGATTTGCGTAATACAGTGGCTATAATATTGACCTGTCGTTAGTCGTAGTGATTAGTGTTATTTTTAAGGATAATGGCGGCCGTAGACACTGCCGATTTAGTAGACTTTTTAATTTATAAGAATGGTTATTTTAATAATTTATCTTTAGAAGATAAACTGAAAAATTAAAGCTGCAAAACCTAGCAATTTATTTGAAGAACTGTAGATGTTTCTGCAGAAAAGAAAACGCGGCGAGTGGAATTGATATACAAAAAATATAGGTAAGTTGTTTTTACGATTCAGTTATTCAATTTATATATATTGCATTAAAAATGAGCAGCCCCCCTCCCTCGTCTAATTCAGGACAGCCTACCCTCAGCCTAAATCGACGCTTCGCCACTGACCGTGGCTTGTCTTTCTGGCTAGGCTCAGGTAGACTGTTCCGTTTATCGGCAAGATAAGAGAGATATGTTTTATTTGGCAAATAGCGATGAAATGAATAGTACATCTTGTTGTAATCAAATTCTTTGATGGTGAACAGATACATCTTAATGATTAACCAACTCCTACCTTAAATAATTACTGAATTTAAGTGTTAATTCATCTAATTAACACTTAAATTCTCTCTCGTTGAGTTACATGACGTATTTATGTTACATTAAACTGTATTGCTTACTACAAACAATCTTTAATCTAACAAAGTCGTTATGACAGTAACAGTAATGGAATAATTAATTAGTCTAGTGATCTGATATTCCTTCACCAGTTTGGATATGTTTTTGTCACTTTTTTGAATTGTTTCAATTATTTGAATAGCGTTTGTTACCTTTTTATGAACAATAAATATTTTACTAGATATAAATCCACTTGATTTTTAAAAACTGATTTAAATCACAAAACTTTAATATCCAAATTTAACAATGATTACGTAATTCTTATTACAAAAGTATGTTCATGAATGAATACCTACGAACTAAAAATTAATTAGAACAATGGCAAGCACTTCTATATATAATTTATATAATTCTAAGCTTTCATTTATTCATAATGGATCCTCTACAGAGTTGTTTATATAACTTGCGTTTCACTAATCAAGTTGGTATCATTAGGCGAGCATCATGGAGTTGATTCAAGTTAAAATTACTAAAACAGTTTTAATCATCTCTTCATGATACCAACTTAACCTTTTTCAGTCACAAACTGAATTTACATTTTAAATATTGGAAGTTAAATTAATATATGATGCGAATTTAATGTTTAATCAAAATATATATATCAGATTCTTGTTACGAGGTACCTGTATAGTTTCAAAACATTGTTATTTTTCAGTGTAACTGTATTTTGTAATTTAACACCTTTGGTATAAATGGTACATAGTACTAATAAAGCACAGCGTTTTATTCAAGAAGCATATGATTCAATATCATCAAATCCTTGTCAGGAAGACAGTGCGTCACAAAAGTGAACCACTGTGCGTAAAGCTTTGCAGAAGACCGGAGAGGACATTCTAGGTTATCGTGATTACAGAAAGAAAAAATGGATCTCGCATCGAACTTCAAAACTTGTTGAGGAACGAAAATCTTTAAAAAACGCAATCAACTCAGCGAATGACATGAATGACACGGAAAGGGCAGGCCTGAAAGAAGAATATAAAGAGCTGGAGAAGAAAGCGAAGAAAAGTGCGAGAGCAGATGGAAACGGTCGAGTGATATCACTGATCAAACCCAGCGTGCAGCTGATAGCAATAGTACAAGCGATACATATCGCCTTGCTAACTGGAAAACGACCAAACGCTAAAAACCCCTTAAAAGCAGCAGATGGTAGTCTATTAACAACTGAAGCAGATCAAAGTGAAAGATGGAGCGAACATTTTGAGAATTTGCTCAAAAAGCTACCTGTTGCTCACAGTCCAATGGAACCAGCCCGACAACAACGAAATTTCAACCCTGAGCCGACCTCAACATCGGAAGTAAAATCGGCTATAAAACAATTGAGAAACGGCAAAGCTCCCGATATCGATAACATAATAGCTGAAATGCTACAATCCGATATTCTAAAAATATTATTTTGCATCCGGCAATAAGTGAAGTATGGGAAATGGAGGATATACCTGACGAATTTATCGATGCTTTGATAATTATGCTGGCCAAGAAAGGTGATATTACAATCTGCAACACCCTAATAATCATCAATCATCAACAGTTCGTAGAATGCAATACAGGATTGTACTTACTGTTCCTCGATTTTGAACATGTATTTGACAGTGTGGACCGGTAGATGATGTGGAAGATCTTATCAGGCTACGGAATACCAGCGAACATTCTGAATATTATTTGAAGACTCTACAGTAACGCACGATGTCGTATTCTACACCGTGGAAAGCTAGGACGCGCTTTCAACGAAGGCTCAGGTGTTAAAAAGGGTTGTGTCTTGTCTCCACTTCTATTCCTCCTTATCCTAGAGTGGGTAATCGGGAAGGTGAATGCTGGAAACAAAGGTATTAAATGGACGCTTACCGAATCTCTAGAAGATGTTGACCTTGCTGATGATCTTGCGCTCATGTCTCAAAGAGCTTGTGACATGGTTGAATCGTTTCGACGACTTGTTAAGTATTCCGCCCAGGTTAGATTGAAAATAAATATCGCCAAGACAAAACTTCTTCGAGTTAATACAACAATCCTATGCACACTGGTGATCGAAAGCAAAATCATTGAGGAGATGGACAATTTCTATTGTCTGGGAAGTTGTATTACAAATGATGGAGCAGCGTGAGAATCGGCAGCAGATGTAAACAGCATAATTCAAAGGGCACGACAAGCATTTATATCACTCAGCAACGTATGGACCGCAACACAGCTATCAAGAAATCTTAAGATACGTTTTTTCAAAACCAATTGTTATTCAGTTTTGCTGCACGGATGCGAGACTTGGAAGTCAACTTCGTACATTGAAAACAAAAAGCCTTCATAAACAACTACCTGAGGCGAATACTGACAATCAGATGGCTAGAAACAATAACTAATGAAAAGGTGTAGAGAATAACTGGTTGTGAACAAAAAAAGGCCAAATCAAGGTCGAAAATGGAAATGGATTGGCCATACCCTGAGAAAACCAAATGGAGATATAACCTGCACGGCATTGGACTGGAATCTACAAGGAAAAAGAAAGTGATGTCGACCAAAAAGTGCGTGGCTCAAGTAGCTGGTGAAGGCATTTCTTGGATGCACTATGTTCCCCCGTGGAACAAATTTTAAGACGATGATGATGATAATATAAGGTACTGGGTAATTCAGTGGCTGCTCGCGGGTTAGAAAATAGGTGAAGAGTTAGGATGTGTAAACAGTTAGAGAAAAGTAGATTCATTTTTCTTAAGACTTACTTCTAACCATGCTTATAGCTATCTAATTTTTGTACGCCAAATCAATTCTTCGATCTTTTAGTGAGGTGTAGTTATCTATTATATCTCCATAAAATGGCTGATCCTTCTTTAGTTGTAGCAACAATTCTTTCTCGATAGGAACAGTTTCTTGGGAAATGGTATTTCTTGAATACGTCTTTATACGGCATATTATGTAAATTCTTAATGTTACACAATCTGCCTAGGCATTTCATGAAATGCCATGCTCATATCGACACATGATGTTTCAAGTCGTACTAGACGATCTGCCGTAAATTAGATATAGACTGTTCGTGAAGTGACCACGATGGCCGGCAGATTGTGTTCTCTGATTTATCGTCTATCTATATGGATAAAATAAAATAATAATACAGGTAAAATCCATATATTTTACAACTAAAAAATAAAATTCTCTTTAAAAGAATAAAAATAATCTTCAAACTTGCCATAAACAACAAAATAGAACAATAAAAAATAAACTAGCTACCTATATATACAGAATTTTTTTCACTTATTGGCGCACGGGCCACTTTTGTGACATCTGGAATTGCATTGCAGTTTTGCTTTAAGACATTTGCATCTATTGGTCTTACATTGCACCTTGGAGGGTCGGCATGAACATTTTACATACCCCTGCCCGTTAAACAAAGATTCGAAGGAAACGGCTTCTCTAATTGACATAAATTTAGACTTATTTACCTGATTAAGGTTAACAAAGTTTGAAATTGCTTTTTTAAGGTCAGTTCTATTGAACCACGATTTGATAATTCCGCCAACAGTAGCAACCTGGTATACGCCGTTTTTAATATCCGTAACTACTGAAATAAGATTTGGTGGATCTCCTGGACTGCGATCAACTTTATCAACATTAACTAAGACACAGTCCCCGATGTTTATGTTTGGTAACATTTTTTTTGTAGTCGCAATCATCTATTCTGCTTGGCATTTTTGTCCCTCAAAGCGTTCTTCCTGCTTTTTATAGTTTCTTCAGAGCTAGAAAAATCGCACATGTTTTTCCCGTTAGTACAATTTAAATGTACCGGCATTTTACAAATATCCCACCTTCTCACGTCATCTGTTATATTGTTTTCACAAACAATACAGTTATCTGTATTATTTTCTGCACAATTGCCTAACTCAATAGCCTCAATTTCAATTTGTACATCATCTGTATCGACAAGATTGTTATCATAATCAATCAAGTCATTTTCATTTGACAATTGGATTACCATATTCTCTTCTGGCAACCCCCCCTGCTCTGTTTCGTACAGTTGAGTAGTATCGACTTCTGGTGATTCTTCTGTCACTTCGTGGACTAGTGTGTGTCCTTGAACACCTAATTCATTTTCATTCATTTCATCTTGCTGCTCTTCGTGCTGATCATTTTCATATTGTTGAGTTACATCTATTTCATTCTGCAATTTGTCTACCTCCTCTGCGGTAGTTATAGTTGAAATAATACTTTTAGGGAGATTGTTATTCCAGACCTTGCTTCGAGTCAATTCAAAAAACTGCTTTAAACGGGCTTCTACCTATCACTCTATGTAGAAAAATACGCACTTCCTTTAATTAACTAATGGTACTCGGTCGTTTGTTCGGCTTTGCTATGTAATATTCTTTGTAATGCTCATTGAACTGTTCTTTTTCACTCTTACTTTCCATAGTTTCCATTAAACAAAACAAAACAAATAAGCACAAGTAATAGAACACAATCTGCCGGGCAACGCTGGTCACTTCACGAACAGTCGATATCTAATTTACGGCAGATCGTGCAGTACGACTTGAAACATTATGTGCCGAGACGAGCACGGCGTTTCATGAAATGCCTAGGCAGATTGTGTAACATTAATAATTTACATAATATGCCGGCAGTTCCTGTACTGCCTAAGCTTTTCATGAATTGACGTATTTCACCATGAGACTACGACATATACACGCCCTGTATACAATTAGAGAAGACAACTTAATTTCATGCATATCTAGTTGCCTATTCTCTGCACAATATTGGTATATTAACTCGTATAGCTCTCCGTAATTTTATAAACTGTTTTTTCTGTTGTAATAGAAAAACAAAAACGAGTATTAAACCGGTTTATTTTTTCCAGTTTATTTGTTGGTGTTAGAAAATGAGTAGGAAATTCTAATTAAAATTTACTGATTGAATACACAAAAGCAAGTATTTTACTAATAACATATCGACGATCGACGTTTTTATTTCTGACTGTCAGTTTCTCCTGATTATTTCTCGTATCTTACATAATAATAATACATAGCACCGATAGGCCTTCATTGAGAAAAATTGCCGTGATTGTATTTGCTTGATAGGATAATTATAAGGAGAATAAAATATATTAATTACATTACATACGTATCTTTTTTTGCGCGCTAATTTGCATATTCACTTTCATTTTGAGTAAGTAAATAGAACAGTCCGTTTTTTGTAATAGACATGCAGAAACTAATAATAATGAAGCGGCTGTATCAGCAAAATATCCGGGTAAAAAATTCAAACGGCACAGTTCTATTGGGCGACGAAGATGGGGGAACCGAACTTTAGAAGAGGCCCGGCATAGTACAGAGACGCTGCGCAGGCTTTCAGAACGCACTCTTAAAATTACAACTCCCCTCACTCTTATTCATTCATGTTTCACAGCACTGGCTTTAACTGACTTGTGACAAAACTTTTCGAGACAATGACAAATATTTTAATACGTTAAAAAAAACCACCTGCAGCGGCGTCGATTAAATAGTGATTGCAAAGTAAGATCGTCGAGGATGGCCCTGTAATATATTCCTTTTATCGAATCTACACCTCCTTGGATCCTAACCTAACTTTAGTTTAATTATGTGTATTCTTGAATAGTGATATTAAAACTGGGCTGGTGATTTGTGCTTCTGTTCAAACAAAGTGTATTTTTGCATAAGGAAAACTCGGGAAGCCAAGAAATGTGTCCACGATCTCTGATTTGAGGATTTCGAGGTAAGTCCGATTTTGTAGATGAAAACTTGTAATTATTTTGGTTCCCATTGGAAAGCGGTTAAACGTATCGTCTTGATAATAATTTTCTTGCGATAAGAGGTATTTCTGTTAAAACAAGAAGTGTATATACTCGAAATAATTTTAATATTGGTCATATGTATCGGGTATACACGGTGTCATGACTCATTTTTCATAACATAACTGACATTTATTTTCCGTTAAATCTGAACGTGGATATAGAGTGGATATATATGTACCTAATATGTAAATGTAGGTATGTAAGCGAACCATATTCCTAAAGAGATAAGTAACGCTTATGTAAGTTTAATTTTTGTATAAATTAACCATAGAATTCATTATTTTGCTTGTTATACGTTAGCCACATTCCTAATAAACAATTCAAATGTTTTATTGCCTATCAATTTTTATTACTAAGAGTATGTGTCTTAATATTTTATAGGCATCATGTTAAGTGTTTTCCCTTGAAAATATAATATAAATAAAATGCAAGGTTATTGCAATAATAGGTAATACGTAATGTTACACGAGACTCGAATTACTTTGGTGCCGCTTAAGAATTACCCCCTTTAAAAGACCCATTTTTTGAGCTGTTACACAAAAGAATAGTTTAATAATCTAGGTGGACTAATTAATAAATATTTACAGCAAAACAGTCAGTGTTTACTCATGGGATTTATACCTATTTGACTCCCAGTTTGGGCATGGGTGGGCTGCATATACAATAAATTTGTCAATGGCATGACGCTATACAGCCATGAATTAAACGTATCATATACATACATAGATACCTATTCCGGATTTTATTAAATACCTAACGGATACTTACCCTTATTATTATACTGCAAAGTACTCTTTTTTTTTTTTGGAAAATAAAGTCTAACTTTGTAACTACGAAGTAGATAGCTTTGTTAAATCATAATTATTTATACATCATAAATTATTTTCATTTGTTATAATCGAGAAAGATAATACACCTAAACGGATTAATCAAATTTAATTTCGGATTAAAATATATCGTTTTAAAATACAATACCGTTTTTATCTGAAGTAAAATTTTAATATTTAATATATCATACATAGATGCGTTATCCGGACAGGGCGAATTATTTGTTGTAAATTTAACGTTTTACTGTGGTCGGTGACGTATTTAGAAATAGTTACATTTAGATCGTATTCCCTTCGGGACCAGTTACTTGCGTCTGGGAATTCTCTGTCTACATTTTCAATGAATACTGGTCTGATTCCAGACATTCTTCCACTACATACATGTGTGTGAATACTGGCTTGAATAGATATTCCTTATTACCTGCATACTATGCGTCTATTCTTTCGCTAAAAATATCGTAGGTACCTATTTGGGGTGTTTAAGTTGAGCATTTATTCTCATAGTATGACTATTAATTTGGACGCATGTTTTACACTTAATAAAAAAAGTACAAGGGAAGTTCAGATTTTTAAATCTTGCAGATCATTGGTGTGGGTTTTAAAACTGCGACTTAAGACCACCCAATAAAATATTGCTAGTTAGATTCAGCGATGTAGTTGATCGCTCTGAGACTCCCGGAGATGTAATTTTAAGTGTTTAACAGGAGTTTCGGCACAAACTCTTTCACTCTTTACCTCAAGAGCCTGTCACCATGGAACTGCCTATGGGAACCATTAGATTGGTCATGAAAATGATACTTCAGACCCGGAAATCAGAACACGTGCCGTTTTTTTTCTCGTTCAGTTAGCAAAAAAAGGTATAATAACATCAAATGTACTGCAAATCAACAGATCAGCTTTATCCTATTACACGTGTTTGCTATTATATTCGCACATAGCCTTCAGTAATTTCTCGGCATTTTCAGGATGATTATGGGACACCTTATATTTATTCCAAGTAACTGTAAAATCAAAATGTACTGACTCCATAGGTTGTTCGCTATTGGACACACGTAAATTAGACATCCTTCCCCAGAAAGCCTACAGGCAGGCTTGTGCAGGGGAAGGTTACACATATAAACGCGGACAAACACCCAGCCCTGAGGGAAGTGCCAAGTTCCCTCTGGTGAGAATCGAACTCTCGCAGACAATGTGCCCAGTATTTGGCCTAGTTGCCACCCTGTTACCAAATTCCAAGTCAGCACCACTGCGGCACTGAGAACATGCGTCACCCATCCAAGTCGCAGCCGTGCAATTCGTTGCTTGACTTCGAACAGCGCAGGTCCGACAATGAACGGAGTACGCTGCCTCATCCTCTAAAAATAAGGCTATAAAAGCTCAAACCCCCAAACCACTTGGTGTTTAGTCCAAAATTCGTCAACACGATGAAAAACTGCATGCACTTTTGGCGTGAGTGAGATACCAAATCCAAATAGGCGGTTCTAAATTGAATCAAGTTCTCTTTGTAGGTCAGTTCTAATTTCTTCCCGAAGCAAGCGGAAAATTTTTTTAAATTCTTTTCCTATTTTCCTATTTTTTCTTTCCAAAAAACGAACAAGAAAAAAACGACAGTTATTTCCCATCATTCTCAGGACCCTTCAAGCCAACGCTTCCCATAGGTTTCCCAGTTCCGTATTAGCAGACTTTTCTTTTGAGGTAAAATTTAGTTCAGACACCCGTGCCCTTTCCCTATAGTTGAATGTGTGAAAGTGTCTAGTAAAAAAGTCTTATATAAAATTAAAAATTTCGTATCGCAAAATTCAGATTTCTCAAGTGTAATATAATAATTGTCTTTTAACGAGAACACTACTCCTTTGTCAGTGTCGTAGGAAGGATTTGTGTGGTATTTCAGGTTGTCGAACCCTAATTTTTCCATGTATGTTAACCTATATTTATGGTAACAGTGAAAAAAACCATTTCAGAATATACTAAAAACTACAAACAAATAACATAAAGAAGATTAAGTAGAACTGAAAACATTCAGACACCAAATAACATTCGCAGTTTTCTTTACATAAGTAATGTTTAAAACGCCATCTGTTTACAATATGGAATAGTGTTGATATTCTATTTAACTAAAGTACGCGGGGATAAGAGTCAATAATGATCCTTAATCACTTTTATAACTTTCTGATATCATGTAATCTGTCAACAAAAAAACAAGGGTGGCCAAGTCAGGTGATTTACATGGCCAATTGTTTTAGTTGCTTAGTGGTGTTCTAAAAATAAGGTAACCTTGTATCTCGAAAGCAAATAGAGATAAAAAGTACCAGGGAATATCACTTACATAAGCTTGAATATAAATTCTATTAAAATTTTAGGAAATCCAAGTGAACCGTTTTGTAAATGTACATTTCAACATATTCTATATAACATGTAACCCTGTATAAATAGGTGTTGCACCTTGTGATCTGTATGACAAGCAGGAAGCATTTTATGAAACTATAAGCTTTTAACGACTGCTGTAGGTATTTTTACCAGAATTGACAGGATCTACATGGACGACGAGTCAATTTATAATTTGGATTTGCCAGAAAAAAAAATGTCGTGCAGCGGAGTGCTTAATATCGCCCGGCTCTCAGTTTCTTTTACCTATCTATTTAGGATTCTTTTTAGGTGTATTTATTTTGTAATTTTACGGTTCATTTTACAGTGTTTATTTTGATCGATTGTTTGACTATATCGCACAATCGGAATTGTATCTCTTTTTGTGGTATTACGTAAAAAAAGATCCTATAAATATGTACTTACAACCAATTTAATGTTTGGAGCTATAAATATATTTATGTATTGTCTTTAAAAAAGTATGTATGTTGCTTCACATCCTATTATATTCTATTTTCGGACAAGTTTTTTAGATTTATTATATAAATTTTATTGTTAAAAAAATAATAACAACACGCATAATTTTTGTGTATTCCGGTTTGTACGCTGCCAAAAGTAGGTGTTTACCGGCTTGATTTATAAGTCTTTGTTAAAAATACATTAATTTAACACCGTTATTATTCAAAGTTCACTGAATACTCTTAAAAATAGTGCAGGTGTTTGTCACATTTTTTAGTACCTACACTGTTAAGAAGCTCATGAAACTTAAGATCAGTATTAGAAGTTGGGACCTTGGCATTTACTGTTATTATAACATGTGAGAATACTGTTTAGAGCTCCGTGTAATTCGAAATAAAAAGCCGCAATTCAGGATTATTTATTGAAATGAATAGGTTAATGTATTTTTTATTTTTCAATTACATTAACCTACGTTTGTTCTTAAAAATCAATTAACCAACTTTGTAAAATAATTCGTTATATAAAGGGTCTTTCAATAAGGACGCTCTATTTTAAATGTAAATAAAAAAGTTGTGTGTGAGATATCCATTAATTTTTTTTTATGTGAAATATTTTATGGCATTAAGTGTGGAATATAACGTCAAATTTCTGCCGCTGCTTTGCTGGGTGGCACGTATTCGGGAGGTCCAATTTTCAATAACTTTCGTGGCGTTTCGATGGCGTTCGTTATGTTGACTTTGAGGGCATCAATTGTTTGCAGTTTATTCGCATATACCTGCTATTTAAGATAGCCCCAAAGGAAGAAGTCTAAAGGCGTTAAATCTCACGATCTCGGTGGCCAGTTTAAGTTGCTGCTACGAAGATAACCATGCCCTCAAATCGCTCGTGCAGAGTGTCCATCGTGGCATGCGCTGTATGGCACGTAGCGCCGTCCTGTTGGAACCACACGTCGTCGGTATTCATATGATCCAGTTTAGGCCATAAGAAGTTGTTTATCATCGATCTCTAGCGCGCGCCATTGGCGGTTATGGCAATGACAGTCTCGTTCTGGAAGAAGTACGGACTGATGATTATGCCAGACCAAAATCCGCACCAAACAGTCACTTTTTCGGGATGCATTTGGTGCTGGTGTATCTCGTGTGGATTGGTATCGTCCCAAATCCGATAATTTTGCTTGTTCACATATCCACTCATCCAAAAATGGGCCTCGTCCCTAAAGGTGATTTTTTTGGCGAAATTTGGGTCAATTTCCAACTGTTCCAGAGCCCAATCAGCGAACACACGGCGTTGTCCATGGTCGTTTACCTTGTCAGTTAGATTTTATACGGGTGCAAACCCAAGTCCCGACGCAACATTCGCCAAGTTGAAGTCGCAGAAAAACCAAGTTCTTGCGAACGACGAGAAATTGACTGCCTCGGGTTTGCCCCTACATTCTCACGCACAGCAGCGATGTTTTCAGCAGACCGTGCGTTTCGGTGACGTACGGGTGTTGGCTGATGGGTGAACGGAGCACTGATTTTGAAAATAAAATTTAATGATTTGCACACGTTGTTGAACGCTATAACCTTCCATAGTGATTTGCCATACACCACTGAATAATTCACAACAAATTTGACAGATGTTACTTTAACAACATGGCCGCTATAACCTAACGAATTTCGAGCGCCCCTATTGAAAGACCCTATACGTATAACTAACTTTGTAAAACAATTCGTTATGTAGTTAACGCCTTCAATTAAATTTATATCGATTAATTAAGTATAAATTACATCGGTAATTGGGTCTTGTTCCCCAGTAAAAGTGTCATTTTTTAAACTCATTCATAAATTAGGACGAATACTGAGAAAAATATGTGTCGTATCAAATAATATTTTAATACGTTTTTAACTATATGTATGCTTGGTAATGTTTAAACCAAAATTAAACGTGCTAAATTGTTCTTGAAGAAGGTAATAAAACGTATATGTGCTAAAAATCACAAAAAGAATAAAAAAATCCTGTAGGGTATTATTTTAGGTTGTTTATCTGTTTCTTTGAATTATGCCACTATATGATAAAGTACGTGTTAATACTTGCATATTCCATTATTGAAAAAAATGTTATACAACGCGAATTCCTTTTTTTTTAATAGTTCATTATAACTTCAGGAATTCAAATAAATTCAGGAAATTTTTCTATATATGGGGTGTCTCGGTTGGAACTATAGGATTTGATTGCGCGCCATTTGTATTCTGTCAAAGATAGGGGTCAATATTTAACAACTGTCATCTACAAATCACACGACGTTAATATGTCTGGGTATCTCATTTGGAGCTATAAGATGTGATCTGTGAATAAAACTACATAATAATATTATTTGACAAACTGAGGTTTTTTATTCTTCAACAAATGGAGACGATACTGCTGCAAATGGAAAAGAATATCGTCCATATGGCCGTCTCGACTCATCTGGCATGTTCTCATTCGTTTAACAAAATTGTCCATAATACGGGCACATAACAATGGCTTTTATTTCTCGAATAACACGTGAAATGTTTGCTTTGAGGTCAGTGATTGTTGCTGGCTGGGTGGCGTACACTTTTCCTTTAATCCCAAAGAAAAAGTCCAGTGGTGTATAATCACATGATCTAGCCAACTGATGTCAGCTTTCCGCGAGACAACACGATCAGGAAATTTAGTTTGCAACAGTTATGGCGTACTCCCGTACACTTTCTCTCACTGCAGCTGCAATATTTTCATCTAACCGACCACGACGAGGACGTATTGGTGTTGCCTTAGCAAGAACAGAACCCGTCTCTTCAAATTTCTTGATTAAATTACGAACTGTTAACCCTGTAAGTGCTTCATTTTGTCCTAATTTTGCGCAAATTTTTCTTAATGCTATACTGTAAATGATATTCCGGTTAACTACAATCGATGTCTTAATTCACGTGTGTATTCGTATTTCAATAGAAATGACATATTCGTTAACAGGATACGTTGTTTCTTATTCAAATGTAAAATACAAATTAATTTATATTTTGCATTGGAATAAGAAAGAACACATTCTGCTGACGAAGATATTATTGCTATCGGAATATGCATATATAGGTGTAAAAAATATCGGTTGTATTTCCATTCATTTCATCGCTATTTACCAAATAAAAAACTCTTATCTTGCCGATAAACGGAACAGTCTACCTGAGCCTAACTATAAAAACAAGCCATGGTATGAGATAAGAGCCGTTTGGGATTTTTTATTTGGCAAATAGAGATGAAATAAACTATATGAGGAATATAACAAATATTTTGTATGATATCTGTGAACAGTACGAATGTTTTTATCGATTTCAAGTTTTATTTATGTGGTCAGTAAAAGAAGTATGTCTTGGGGAAATATGGTCCAAGGGGAAATCGGGGGAATTTTAAAATTTCTTTTAGAGCTCGATTTTCAATGAGCGATCTAGTAAAACAGATCATGGTTTGCTTCTAAATTATTTTTAATAAAATTTATTTTTAATAATTATTTTCGAAAAATTTATGTGTAAAGTAGATAAAACGCTATAACATTATTATTATTTTTTAACAACATTTGTTCTATCGCTGCTGTATTATTACGTAACAAGAATAAAGTAACCAAATGAAACAGGCGATATTAGTACCATTTCTTTCACGATTTAAGGTTGCTACTATTTTAAGTAATAATTAATAATTGACCTCGTCGGATCTATTTTATCTGCTAAGGTTTTCTCTTGTATTTGTGCTAAAAAACATGTTTGCTCTAGAATAATCACGAATGGGGCTTGACTTAATTTTTTAACAATCTCCTTTGTTTTCAATGATTTGCGAGTAAGTAATTGAATTACCTAATTAATTACTTAAATGGATTAATTGTCATTGTTTCATTTTAATGTTTTGACATAGATTTTTTACTTTTAATTTTTAATGTTTGACATAGATTCTTATGTGACGAAGATCTTTCTAAAATATTTTCTTTTTTTTTAATTGTACGTGAAACTTTTTTCCTGAAGACTTAGGGGGTCTTCTCTGTCAAATCGATTGGAAAAAAATACATCACAATTTCATCAAGTAAATGCGAAAATTTAAAGTTTTTAGAGAAATTTATTTATTTATAAGTTTAAATGAATATAATTAAAAAATTACAGTATGTTATTAAAGTTTTCAGTCGTAATTACGCTTTAATGAGGGTGTTTGTCCTCGTCTTTACGTGTAATCTAGCCTTTAGGGGAAAGAGGTAGATTTCTATATGTTCAAACAAAAATAAAAAAAGCGGTAAAATACCTGAAAGTCTTTTCATTTGAGACACCTTTAATTTCAGTCTTTATCAATGACTTATGTATGGTTATAAAATAAATATAACCACACAAATACTGTCTATGTATGGCGTAAATTAATTCTTATCTTTAAATAAAAACATGTACTGAAAATTATAGAATTCAATTTTTAAAAGCAGCTTCTGAAATGTTTTTATTGTATATGTTGCAAGCAGAATTGCATGCTAGTTTTACACAAAACTTCTGAATACACAAAGCACAATTATTAAATAATTGTGCTTTGTGTATTCAGACGTAAAAATAATTTCATGATATATTATGTTTGAACATTTTGCTTTATTAACAGCCGAATCTTTTTTTCTGCATTTCTATAAGTGCAAGAACGTGCATTTCTATAAGTGCACCTTTTTACCTTATTGTTTTTTGAGTCCACTTTCAGGTTATGTATTTGTGGCTCTAGATCCGGAAATCGAGCGCCCTGTATACGCCGAGCTTTACATAACGGACTCAATTGTTGTTCAGTTCCTTTGACACTTTCTAGCGGGGATTGTATTAATCCTTTCGATGAATATCATTAATCGGCATCTATATGTATGTACAGCTAAATTCGGATAAAGGTTTCCAACCTAAAACGCTTTTTGTCCCAGTGTAAATTTGACTTCATCAAATTACTACTGTATATAAGCTTCGTCTGTAGCCTATATATACGTAAAAATGTATACTGTAGAATTTCTCTTATACATTATATTATCTTATATATTAAACTGTCTTTTAAATCTTAATAATTCTCGTAAATCTGCGAATAGCTGTTATTCATTTTTAATTAAAATATATTGAGTGCAAGATTTAGATATATCGACCCCTTTTAACTTTGATTCTTAATTGTCATTTTTTTGAATTAATGTTCCAATATACGAGGTCTGTCCAAACATACACATAGCTTAAAGTGTCATCAAAAACAAACTACTATGTTAATTATTATTACTAGATAATCATTAATTCCATTAATGTTTTGTAAATGAACTATAATCCATATATATTTTTATTCTGTTAGAGCGTACGACAGTTTTCATTTGTTTTAATTCTTTTCATTAACATTTCTTTAACATTAGTTCGACCAGCATATATAAAATGTTGCGTCCTCATTTAGTTATGAAAAAGGTTTGTTCTCGTTAGTTCCCACATAATTTGAAAAAATCTCAAAAAGTTTATCGTGTCGATTGGCGTAAACAAATGCTCAAGAAATACAATGGCGGTGCTTCAAAAGACGCATATAACATTGTAACAGTTGACGAATCATGGATCTATGCGTATAAGCCGGAAGGTAAACAGCAGTCTACTGTATGGGTGTTTCAAGATGAACCAATTCCAACAAAAGTTGTTCGCGCCCGAAGCACTTCGAAACAATGGTGTTTTTTCGGTAAAACTGGTCATGTGGCAATAGTGCCTTTAGAGGAACGTCAAACGGTCAATTCGGACTGGTACACTACCATATGATTGCCGGAAGTCTTCGGTGAAATAAGGAAAACAAACAAGCGTCGTCGGATCATTCTTCATCATGAATCATGATAATGCGAACTCTCACACATCTCGTCTAACAACCGAATGTTTGAACACTCAAAAAATCGAATTAATGGGTCATCCGCCGTACAGTCCTTATTTGACACCCAATGACTTCTTTTTGTTCCTAAATTGCGTGGGCAACGATTTTCATCTGCAGAAGATGCCGTTGTTGCGTTCAAGAACCATGTTTTGGAGATATCTCAAGCGGAATGGAAAAAATGCTTAGACAAATGGTTCGAACGCAAGTAAAAGTGTATAGATAATGAAGGAGAATATTTTGAAAAAAGATAAAGTAATTTTCAATGACAAATTAATGTTTTTTTATTATTAGGCTCAAAATTGAATAGTGCCCCTCGTATATAACATGTCCCAGTTCCGTTCCAGATAGCTATAGACAAACACGCCACACGGTGGAACACCATCGGAATCGACCAGTTTTTTCCTGCAATTCACGAATTGAAAGTTACAAAATATAAATATGTGCGGATGGGAGCCCCTTGTTAGTCAGTCAGTGTTTTGAAAATCGATAAAATATGCAAGAAAAGAGATATTAAGATGAAATGAATAAGATTACCAATAATAGATTAAAATCATTGCATCACCAAGTGATACTGTCAACAGTACAAGTGGAGAACATAATAATAAATAACGATAATAATATGCAGATCATGTTTTATTAACACATTCCTGAAAATCATAATCAGGGGAAGGTTTGGAAAACACAAAGGCAACAGCATCTGTGCTGGTGCTCGTGCTCGATATCATCAGTTGGGTTGATCGATAGGGAGGCGGGTCCCTACGGATGTATAAATAACCTTAATTCCCTATATAACCCCATAACTATCGTTATTCTTTATTTTACGAGGTTTTACATTAAACATATTTATGATAATACCGTTTCAGGTTGGCACTTTTATACGAATTCAGCTGTACGTGTTCTATGAAAGTATTTGTTAAAGCGTTCTTGGCACGGAAATATTTTAATAATCCCGCCTATTCATGGATCTCCAACATCTAATTGTGTTTTTAATAGTGTCATTAACCTGTAAGAAGCTCAGAATTTCGAGAGATAAGGAATCTGGTTTAAACAAAATTAATAAATTTGTGCCGGGCTTCATTCACGTACTGTGAGAACTGAGGAACTGTGAAAAAAAATAACAAAGTGCTCGAACAATAAAGCGCTTTTGAATGCCTTTGACTGGAGTAATCGTGAGTCTCGGTGTTATTGATCGTTTTGATGTACAGGGTGATTCAAATCCGAGTGTTCCTATGGGGGATCTTGCATGCTACAAGTGGTGGATCTAAGATTGCAGCATTCTGTTGCAGTTCTAAATAGAGTGCTGAAAAATTTCTTTAAAAAAAAACTTTGTTCGGATTTTAGTTGTAAATCTATTATTTAAATACTAGTAAGACAATTTTCATTTCCTGTCGTACAATGAAGATCATATGGGTGCAGAACGTTTTGATTTTTTTAAACTGTCAATGTCTATGTTTCTTATGGGCAATAATTTTTCCATAATTGATACAACGGTTCCTTGAATTCATATTTAGATATTTAAATATATCGTACGTCTATCGTTATTTCATAGAAAATTAACGGATATTTAAGAGGATTTTTTTTTATTTCTGCTGTAAAGTCATGCAGTATTAAAACATTGCGAATATAAGCATTTCTATACTCACTCAATTCAATCACTCAATTTTTTTATTTATTTGAAAGAATATTTAATGGCATTACATTTGGAATATAACGTCGTTCAAATGTTCGCTGCGGTTTTGCTTGGTGGCACGTATTCAGGAGGTCCAATTTTCGATGACTTTGTCGCATAAATCTCGCTGAATTTGCTGAAATGGACCTCGTCGCTTAAGATGATTTTTTTTTGGCGAAATTTTGGTCAATTTCCAACTGCTCTAGACAGTAAACACACGGCGTTGTCTAGGGTCGTTTACCTTAAGTTCCTGGGGCAGTTGAATTTTATACGGCTGCCGACCCAAGTCCCTACGAAAAAGTCGCAGAAAGGCCAAGTTCTTGTGAACGTCGAGAAATTGACTGCCTCGGGTTTTTCCATACGCCCTCACGCACAGCAGCAATGTTTTCAGCAGACCTTGCGTTTCGGTGAGGTACGGGTGTTGGCCGATTATTTAGCAAGCCGTTTGACTCTAATTTGGCCAGCAAATGTCGATTAGTCGACTCGGCGGGACGGTTGTGGCGAGTATAAAAATCATGCGATGCGCGAAATGTTTCTCGAACGGAGCACTGATTTTGAAAATAAAATTAGATGATTTGTACACGTTCTAGAACTCAATACCCTTCCATGGTGATTTGCCATACAATCCTGAACAATTTACAACAAACTTGACCGATGTTGCTTTAATAACATGGCTGCTATAACCTAACAGATTTTGAGCGTCCCTATTGAAAGATCCTGTGGTTTGCATTGTTTTTCTAAGAAAACTTAATCCATAAGAAAAAAAATTGCAAGCGGAGTATCTATTGCGTTTTTTTCATAGCGTTAAGAAAACGCATAAATCATGTGCTGCGGTGGCATAAAAAATGTTTTATACGTACATATATCCAACCATGAGCGTATGCATTCAAATAAGTATGTAATTCGTAACTTGTATTTCATTAAGCCATATGTCACATATACACCGTATAAGACCTGAGATATTCAACCATGTTAAAAAATATATTATAAGGGTTGTTTGTGTTTAAACTATGACTAAGACTGGCATACACCCTCCCCTATGAATTAGTGATAAAGTATGTGTAGAATAGGGACTGAATGTTTGATGTGTCCATAAATTTACAAAAAAGCGTGAGGTGTAATTATTTTATTAGCGACCCTTGTATGTTCACCCCCCATTTAGGTTTATCTCCAGCGATTATCGGACATATCAAATATATTACATAAACCCGAAATGGGATTTAAAACATGCCATTAACTATCTGTGCGGTAGTTAGTACTGGTATCCAACTATACTAGGCACAAAAATTAAGTGGTGTAAAAAAATTCCTAAATTTTTATGTGGCTTTCAAAGGGCTGTAACTTGGGGAAAAATAGTCGCAGAGTAATTTTAAAAAAAGCAAATTGAAGAAGTTTTGGATCTTGTGTTCAAAATTGTTTACCATCAGCAATTTTTGAATAATCATAAGAAAACCATCGGAAGAAAAAAATCCAAATTTCTACTTGCCTTTTAAGTGGTCCGAGGACTTTTTTTTCAGTGATTTTATCATAAAGCTTTTCTAGATAATTTTACCCTCTTTTAGGATATATGGATGAGAATAATTATAATAATATAACGTTGTGTTAATTTTTGATATTCATAGATCAATGTTAACTTGCAATAGTTTTTCCTATAATTCTACGATAAAAGTAACATTTATATTGGGTTGCCCAAAAATTTTCGTGGTATTTCGAGTTAACCACTTACGTCACGGCCTATGATGTCATGCGCACAGCTGCACCCTTGAAGCCTTCCTCCCTATTTAACCCTGGTATTTGACTGTTATTTACAGCCGTTATAGTCGTGAAATTGTTTTAATATTATGTGAGCTTAATTGAGAATGAGTGAAACCGAGCATTTTAGGCTCGTGATGCTTTTTTATTTTGAAAAGGCAAAAGAGCCGCTGAAACTTGAACCACTTTTGAACGTGTCGAAAGTGGTTCAAGAGATTTCGATCTGCCGATTTTTCCCTCATGGACACCCCAAAGTCAGGCCGACTTAAAGAAGTCGTTCCCGAGCATTTACGAGCCTCAGTTGAGGCAAATCCTCGCCAAACCATACGTGAGCTTGCAGAAAAAATCGAGACGTCAAAATCTAGTGTACAGAATCACCTTAAACAACTTGGGTTTGTCAGTAGACACGATGTTTGGGCTCCCCACGAACCCAATTTAATGGATCGTATCAAGATCTGCGATATGTTCAGGATTCGTCAACGTAGCGATCCCTTTTTGAGAAATATAGTTACTGCAGATGAAAAGTGGATCATTTACGACAACGTCAGTGGAAGAAGCTCGTACGGAAAGTCTGGTGAACCTTCTCAATCCACACGAAAGGCAGGACTTCACCCCAGGAAAGTTTTGTTGTCAATATAGTGCGATTTCAAAAGAATCATTTATTTTTAGTTACTCCCGAGGAACGAAACAATAAATTCGGACGTTTACCGCGAACAACTACAAAAATTGAGCGAAGCCATGCAGGAAACGCGCTCAGGACTTGTAAGTCGTAAGAAGGTCGTCTTCCATCACGACACCGCTCGATCTCACACCTCTCTGCAGACCCCGAGGAAATTGTTGGAGTTAGAGTGGGATGTTTTACCCCATCCACCGTATTCTCCAGACCTTGCGCCCTCGGATTTTCATATATTTCGCTCCATGGATAACAGTTTACGAAACTTAACATTCGTCAATGACGAGGAAGTCAGAAATCATTTAAAAACGTTTTTTTGCGAACAAAGCGCAAAGTTCTTATGAAAATGGTATTATGAAGCTTACTGAGAGATGGGAGAAAGGTGAAATTGAAAATGGAGGAACGTACATTATTGATCAAAGTAATTTGTAATAACTGTAATGTTAACAATAAATGAAAAGAAGGAACGAACTTTTTGGACAACCGATAGCTACAGTTCAATTTAATGTCAGTTGAAAATTTATACTTTCTTGTCTATTAATGTGATAGTTCTAACATATTTTAAATGTTTTCATTCTATTAACGGTTAGTATATTTCTAATAATACAGACAACGAAGAAATAACTTCAACGAAAATTTTTTGTTTTCCCTCTGCGATATTCGATCTGTTAGCAACGTCAAGCAGACCACTTTTTGAAGATTTAATGAAGAAAAACGATTGGTGACACGGTTTGAGTTAATTATCTTTTATTCCTCACTTTTTTTTTCTTGTTAACATTAGTCCCCTCGAGCTTGTATGTATGAATAAAAGCCTTTAAGAAACGGTGCCCATTGTCAGTGACGTATACGTAGGTGATAAAACAAAATAGGACTTGTCTTCGCTTGTCACTCACTCAATAAGGTTGTTAACAAATATCGAGATGTTATGACAACTGTGATTATTACAAAACATCAGCTTGTAAACATGAGGTGTACATTGTATTATATTAAATTGTATATAGATACGAAGGTATCTGTATTGAACGATATAAATATAGTATTTGTAACATGGCAATATACAGGGAAAATTCTTCATTGGAATTCCCTGAGTTTTGTTGTGTTTTATTAAGTTTATCCTAATTGATTTTCGATATTCGACAGGTTTAAATTGAGCCATTGCACAGTGGATGATATTTACTTAGCTTGTCTATCCTTGTCGCCAAGAGGTGCGCCGTTAAGCTAGATAGAAAAACGCCGGCTTGCTGATCAGTGGAAAGCGATTGTTTCTACTTGGGTCTATTAGTATTTATTATTTTGGATCTATTAGTTATTATTACGTACTTTTATAGGGGTGCGTTTAACGGAACGCTGTACCACTAAGAGAATAGTCATGTTCTATATTAGTCAGGGGCGTAGCGTGAGAAAATAATGTAGGGATGTGATAAAAATTTTATAAGGGGAAAAGGTATAGTCGGATGTATCGTAGGCCATTTGAAAATGGTAAAAATAAAAAAAACACTAACCTAAAATGATTATGCCGAGATATCCTAATTTTTAAAATGAATATCAATTCTTCGGTTTTTGTTTTGTCCAGCGAAAACGTTTATCACTGTTTCTTCAAATGTTGGAGACGATCTCATACCTTCTAACAAGGCACTTTCAATATTTATTAATGCTATAGCTGACAATCTTTCTTGCTTTTGAGAATTTCGCAGGCATCTTTATTTTCTTTAAACATGAAAATGATCTTTCCGCGGAACTGCTTGTGGCAGGAATAGTCAAAATTAAACGACACAATTTTGATGACTCCGGGAAAACAGAAGATGATTGAAGGGACATAATATATTGGTGAAGCTCAAACACAGTGCTCTTTTTCATATCGGGATCAGTATAAATCACTGAAAGTTCACTTTTTAAACGATTTGCGCCAAAGAATGTTTCATATGTATCTACTAAAGAAGAAAAAAGTTCGTTAGGAAAACGTTTTACGAATGAAGTAAATTGTGTGGAATCTAGAAGATATAAGAATTTCAGGTTTAAAACTTTCACTAAACCGTTGACTAATGTTCAAAGTAATAACGTCCAAAATTTCATAAAACAATCGTGCGTAGGTGCTTTTCTTATCTTCTTCGGGAATTGAATCCAAACGCATTCTTTTACTTGGTGGTTGATTTTCTAACATAATTCTGTCCATACGGTCCCAAATGTCACTAAACTCGTTTCCCATTTTTTGAATATGTGATTTGAAATCGGCGATCTTTTTATTGCAGTAACTAATATCTCTTTGTCTGTAGACTTTTAAACAGACAGAAGATATTGCAGAAAACACTGCTCAGAAAAAATTAAAATCAAAGTCGTGCAATAAAGTTAAAAAGCCTCTAGCACAAATAACGTTTTCTTCGATCCTATTCCTCATTTTCATTTTCCATAATTACCTGAAACAGCGCTTCCAAATCTTCCTTATGTTATGGCGACAGTCGCCAAGAACCCGTCTCTTCAAATTTCTACAAATCCAACAGAGTTGCACGTGCTGTATGACACGTTGCACCGTCTTGCTGAAACCACGTGTTCAAATCTAAACCATCAATTTGGCGAAAAGAGAAATTTTTTAACATTAATTCAAATTTCTTGATTAAGTTACGAACTGTTAACTCCGAAGGCGCTTCATTTTGTCCTAATTTTGTGCCAATTCGAATTCTCCTTAATGCAACTCTAAACGATCGCTCACTTTAATAAAACAGTTGTGCACAAACTATTCGTTATTGAGCTGGTAATCGCGGCATATTAACGTCGTATGTATCTCTTTGACAGAAAACAAATGGCACCCAATTCACATCTTATAGTTCCAACTGATACAACCTATATTTACGTAGTTGTAAAATATATTTTTTTCAGTGTAACCGTATTTTATAATTTGAAATGTAACAGCTTCTATTTTATAAACGGTAAATAGAAAACCCCTGATATAGGGTACCATACTCACTCTTGTATTAAAATTTTAAGGAATTAATTTTTATTAAAAAAAAGTGTAGCAATTGAAAAAAATAACATTTGTACGCCAGTCAATATGTTTTTAAAAACTTAAGTTGTCTAAATTAAGAAATTATTGAATATTAAAATATTTAACAAAATAATGAATATTATATGTGCCCAAATATTTTCCATCGAACAATGGCGACTAATTTTATTTTCTGATTTAAAATAAATAATATTTTTAAACCATATTTAAACAAATGGAGGTAAACTTTTTAATACATTGATATTTTTTCCATACAGTTTTATAAACAATCATTTGTGAACTATTTACAAATTTCTAAAGTTACTGCAATTCTTTGTTCTTAAGGTCGCGACATTTTTGGTCCTTTCGGGTACACACAAAAAGACGGCCGAAAAAGTGCTTCGTACGCGGCATTCATTATTGTGATGTCATTATTTTACAATTTTTTTTAACAATAACTAGGTCTCTCTCATAGTGTAACATAGGCATGGGATGCACCTACCTGGTTTTACCTGAATTATCTATCCCCTGATTTTCATGTCGAAATTTATGTTCGTCACGATCTTGTTTGCCGGAGTACGTTTCTACTAGCTGTGGAACTTGTCCAATTAATCATTTCTTTTTGCATGGTTATTTTTAGTTGCACACGTTTATGTAAATAGCAAATGTCGCATAATTGCACTATTTTCTGGTAGTATATATTTTTTATACAAGATTAAATGAAACAGGTATGCCGGTATTTAGTTCACCTTCCATTAGATCGGATTAGATAGCGAATGAGAAATACTCAGTCGTTCTGTTAGCTTTAAAAAGGGTTTATAGGACGGCGTGTGAGCCGGGCTCGCGACCAAAGAACGCAGTTGTTGTCTACATTTGATAATTATATAATTATTTTTAGCGCCAACGCATTAATAAGAATTAATGTCGACCTTAACGTAAATAGAATGTAGTTTCCTGTTACAGGCTGTAGCGTAACTGTAGACACGTCGTGAACATTGATCAAACAACCTAAAACTGCTATGAATTATTTATTTATTAAATTGAGAAGATGGCTCGTTGTTATTTAAATTTTTATCAGGCGTAGGTACAGAGTTCTATCCTATCGCATAATGTTGCGTTTAGCGGCGAAGGTCAATACTGTATTAATTAAATTACCATGGTTAATTACGGCGGTTTATTTCTGTAACAAATTTTGTTTCTTCAGTCATACACTAAGACTAGAACACACATTTTCATCTTGATAATGTTTAAAAATAATACTAATATAGTAATAATAATCATTTTTGTTTATCAGCGTGAACTTTGAACAGCAGAACAATTTTGAAGAATGGAAAAATGCATAGGCTTATTTGCCGTTAATTAGCCGGTAATTAATCGTGAAAGTTATAATTTAACCGTTTTTGAATTTTAAATAAACAGTTTTACAACTTTAAAGTGGACTTTTCCGCACATAGAACGTCTGTATCTCGAAATTGAGTGGCCGAGAAAAAATAAACCAACACATAAATGCAGAATATGTGTTTTATGCGACAGTTTTACTTTTTTTAATTAGACCACCATCGTGCTTTCTCATGACCCATGGACAGGGTGGGGTGTGCCCTATCCACCTCAAAATCAATAGATGTCGTCTGGTAGACGTCCCTACTCAGAATCAGTCGAAACCCGATAGATCCGATACGATTTCACTGAGTGATCGTGTGCTAACAAAAAAATTTCTCAAATAGTCCACCATCGTGCTTTCTCGTGACCCATGGACATGGTAGAGTGTGTTCTATCCACCTCAAAATCAATAGGTGTTGTCTGGGAGACGTCCCCAACCAGAATCAGTCAAAACCCGATCGATCCGACACGATTTAGTTGAGTTTTCGTAATAACAAGAATAAATATCGACGACGGCACACACACACACACAGCAAACGTTTTTTAAAAATAATTTTTTTGGTTTTTAGACCGAAAAACTAAAAATAAACCCAAACAAAAATTTGTTTTTTCACTTTTTCTTTACATGCTTACATTACTTTTCCGCTCTGGTATAGTTGAGTGCGGAAAAGTAATAAAATTACATATGATTGAGTTCTTCTGATGGCGGTTCGATAAAGTGAAGCTTTAAAGAAAATTAAAAAACTTCATAAAATTCATCGTAATTCCAATAGTAATCTTATTATACTTCTCCAGGCTAAGGAAAGCAAAAGTGTAGTAATTGTATGATATAAAAGAAGTTTGTCATGTTAATTTTTCTAATTTTAATGCCATTGTAATTTCTTATTAATATTTTTTTTTGTATTGTGTATTGCAATTTAATACTCTGAAAATTACCTCCATTTGAGTTTAAAAATTGCCTGTATCAGTTGGCACGTGAAGGCGTTAATGTTAGATAGCAATCTTCATTACTTTAATAACAATTCCAGCTTTCTAGTTTTATATAAGTGCCGTAAGGAGTAAACACTCATTATACACGCCTCGTATATTTAAACAAAACTCTTAAGTAACTCCAAGTAAAGAGACAAATAAATATGTCGGCTTCCCTTTCATTTCATCTCATTCGAAATTTCATACAGTTTCCCACTTCGTTCTTGAGGTGTTCCCATTCTTTTAATGAATACCAAATATATACAAGAGCTATTTTTATACGATACCGATCGCATATTATTCCATTCAATTAGACGTCAGGCAGAGAGTCATAAAATGTTTGTATCTCCTTGGTTATACAAGGTGGAAAGCCTGGAGATTGAATATTAAGTTAATATTAAGGTTAACACTCGATTTTTGAAACCAAAACCTAGCACTAATTTAAAAATATCACAGTGGTCCTTTGGGACGTGATTTGAGGGGTTTGTTTTAATAGACATTTTGTATATAATATTGGGTTGTCCAAAAAGTCTTGAATTGAAATTGAAAATGATCAATGTCACTGTCGCTTTCATTGGTAGCGATAGAATATGTCTGCCAAAAGTAGACAAGCTATAAGAGTTCACGACCAAAATCCCGTGTAATTTCTTATGAAGGTTCATCGTGATCTTTTCAAGGCCATCCTTCACTTGCAGCTAACTTCGCGCCACCTAGTGATCGTGGTCATCAGCGGCCTCCGCAGCTAATTTTGCTCGCCACCTATCGGCCGTTAACGAACAGACCTGTTTTAAAAAGCTGTTCACGGACGAACAGACCTGTTTAAAAAGATGTTTAAAGCTGTTCACAGACAAACAGGTCTGTTCGTCTGTAAACAGCTTTTGTAAACAGGTCTGTTCGTTACCGACCGATAGGTGGAAGGCGAAGTTTGCTGCGGAGGCCGCTGATGGTCTCGATCACTAGGTGGCGCGAAGTTAGCTGCAAGTGAGGGATGCCCTTGAAAAGACCACGATGAACCTTCATAAGAAATTACATGGGATTTTGGTCGTGAACTCTTATAGATTATCTACTACCAAAACAACTAGAAGTCAGAGGTGTTCACAATAAGTAATCAACAACAGTAATAGAGACATTAATAGAGACATTAATAGAAAACATCAGATCTAAAGCCAACTGTATGGGTGGCTATGGCCTAACGTGGATGATACTTTCTTAGCAAGAATGTAAATACGACATTCTAAGGTAAATACGAAGTTCTAAAATGTATGTTGAATTAGAATGAATGCGATTAATGTCTGTGTGCTCCTATTGTATTATATATTTGGTTAGTTCATAGTTTGGTCCGTTATCAGTACCGGTGTTAAAACACAAACAAAAGTAACATTATCTGTGAGGTATTATTTACTGATCACTCAGTTTTGGGGATATCTAACCGAAATAAGTGCGCTCTGGAAAGCGTTAAAAGACTATATAATGCCGTGTTTTTTATTGTACAGATTAAGTATGTAGTTTATCTTTAAATACGAGACGGGGCGTGGTGACGACCAGGAAAATAATCTCGATGTTGTTAAAACGGTACTTGGTTGACGTATTTCTCCGCGTTAGTCTATTAAGTCAAAAAAGCATATTTTACGAGATCACACTCACACCTTTGGGAACTAGAGTCCACTCGGTGCCCACCTGGTGTCTCGGAAATAACATGGTACGTAACTGAAGCCTAAAACGAACGAGAATTAATAGCGGTTGCAATACGCCTTGCGTAACATGAATTTTTGAATAAACAATTAGTGTAACAAAAATAGAAGTTACTGTATGTAAATTGAGTCCCGAGTTTACTTATTTACATCAGCATAACTGAAGCCTTCGGTTTTTATGTCATCGTAAACTTTTAATAACTGCTGAAGCAATGCACAATGAATTGAATACAATGTACTGTTGCCCGTGAATAAGAAAACTATATACTATGATATTTATTTTATCACTAGACCATAGAAGGTAAAATATGTGTTAATTAGCGCATTATTACGTACATATATGTGTATATAATTTATAGCCTTTGCAAAGTAGAAACTCCAATTCGGCCGGCCATCGTTGAAGGTTCATTTTAATATCTTCATCAAACATATCTATTGCCTAAAAGAATTGAAAAAAGTCATCAATTGCGAAGGTAGCACCTTGAACTGGTTCATCGTTTGCTCACATATTCTCACACCTTAGGACATCGCAGAATAATAATAATAATAATAATAATAATGCCTTTATTTCCAGACAAACAGAAAAAAATACGACAGAAAATTAAATACTGATTCCGTGCATCTCTGTGGATGCATGAAAAATGTGTTTCATCCCCGAACGACATTTTGTTCGTTTGCGAAAATCAGCATCACTTTCCTTCTTTTCTAACACCAAATTAACAAATTTATGACGCTCTACATGGTCTGTAGCTTTTAATTGTTGTGTTAACTGAATTCCGTATGCTGATAGATAGAGATCTTTCTTTAATATCAGATGCGTGGTGGCACTTACGGATTCAATTGTTGTGCACGACGTCGAATTGATGTGTTTGATTACTCCCGTACACTTTCTCTCACTGCAGCAACATTTTCATCTGATCGACCATGACGAGGACTTATTGGTGTTGGTTGCTTTATCAGTAACATAACTCGCCTCTTCAAGTTTCTCGATTAAGTTACGAACTGTTGACTGTAGGTGCTTCATTTTGTCTTAATTTTGTGCGAATTTTTCTTAATGCCACTGTAAATAATCGCTCACTTTCATAAAACAGTTGTACATAAACTACTCGTTGTTGAACTGTTCCCGGCGTGTTGACGTTGTATTGTTTGTAGATGACAGTCGTTAAATATTGACGCCCTATTTTTGACACAACACAAACGGCGCGGAATTCAAATTATATAGTTCCAATGAGGAATGGAATCGAGAAACCGTTATTTGTGTTAGAGACCTTTTAACTTTCTTGCGCGACTTTGACTTTAATTTTTTCTTAGCAGTGTTTTCTGCAATATTCCCACATTCCGAGAGCCTGTTTAAAATTCTACAGACAAAAATATCAGATATTAGTGCAATGGAAAGATCGCCGATATCAAATCACATGTTCAAGAAATAAGAAACGAGTTTAGTGAAATTTGAGACCGTATGGAGAGATTTGTGTTATAAAAGCAACCACTAAGTAAAACAATGCGTTTGGGTTTAATTCCTCAAGAAGATAAGAAAAGCACCTACGCACGATTTTTTTTATGAAATTTTGGACGTTATTACTTTGGACATTCTGTTTAGAGAAATTTCTAAACAGAAATTCTTAAATCTAGATTCCACACAATTTACTTCATTCGTGAAACACTTACCTGATGAACTTTTTTTCCTCTTTAGTAGATACATATGGAACATTCTTTGACGCAAACCGTTTAAAAAGTGAACTTTCAGTGATTAGAGTAATCCCGATATGAAAGAGCACTGTGTTTGAGCTTCACCAATATATTATGTCCCTTCAATTATCTTGTATTTTCCCGGAGCCATCAAAATTGTGTCGTTTAATATTGACTATTCCTGTTACAAGCAGTTCCGCGGAAAGGTCATTTTCATGTTTAAAGAGATTAAAGACTTATCTCCGAAATTCTCAGAAGTAAGAAAGACTGTTAGCTTTAGCATTAATAAATATTGAAAATGTCTTGTTAGAAGATATGAGATCGTCTCCAACATTTGAAGAAACAGTGATAGACGTTTTCGCTGGACAAACAAAAACCGAAGAATTGATCTTCATTTTAAAAATTAGGATATATACCTCGGCATAATCATTTTAGGTTAGTGTCTTTTTATTTTTACCATTTTCATATGGTCTACTATATATCTGACTATATATATCTTCCCCTTATAAAATTTTTATCACATCCCTAGATTCTTTTCTCACGCTACGCCGCTGCCTATTAGATATTCCGAACAATCCGATCTATTCGCCATATATGACGATACTTTTAGGAATTACTTATGAACCATTATAAAATATCGTTCATGCAACACACTAGAATTCCTTGATTATTAAAAAGTGTTCGGTAAAAGTCGTTTTATTAGCAAATTTTATTAACATTAATTACTTTTAATTGTACTTTGTCCTTGTTATATTGTTTTTGGACTATATTCTGCATATTTGTTTAAATTATGCATTTCATGTCCTCCAAAGTTTGTGAACTGCATTTTTTTTGACGTTAGAGTCTCGATTATGTGCGGATATATGCAGATGCGAATCGGTTTTTCGCGCACGGCATGTGCAAGAGCCGCTATTTATTCATAGTAGACTTATTGCGGTACTTGACGGTGTTCAGTACCTTGGACTCTTGAACAGAAACCTGGATATTTTCTAGGTTTACTGTCTTCGTGAGGATTCGTTCGTTTTATTTACTCGGTTAAATAAATCTTAATGGTTGTGTAGTTAACAGCATTTCATAAAATTAAATAAGCCTTATACTTATTCAGATAGTGTATATTTTCCTTGTAAAAGTATTTTACCAAATAGGAGAAATTTTTTAGAACTCCATGTAACACATGGACAAACAGAAAATAAATACACTAATGTAATCATGTTTTATTGTTTATTTAACTACTAAAAGAAATGAAATTCACAATTCTATTGGTAAACGTTAAATTTCATTTGCGCTGCGAATGTGCAGGACGTCACCTTTTTATTTATTTATTGCCAAGTTTGTAATACATAAGCCTAATGCGGTACAGTGTCTGTCTAGTACATTAATTATAGTTATTAACCTTTTAACCAAGTGTGGAAAACATGGCTGGTAAATGTGAAAATTGATAAATGTTGCACGTAGCAAGAATTCTAATATACCGTGTGTTTATGACATCCAGTACATGGGGATCTTGGAGATGAAGTTAATATGGGGAAGGTCGGTTGAAAGGGTAAAAAGTTGTACCCTAGCGTACACAGAAGTGATACAATATTAAATACAATACTAAAGACGATATCTGGTTTGATTTTTGGTAACCATCCGGGTAAATCTGTGTAAAGAAACAACGTTGACGAAGATCACCTTGTTAATCTTTATATGTGTTTTCTCGTTCCTGTTTCTGTCTATTAGGCTTTCATCATAGGAAGTACACGCAGAGAACTAATCATTTATTGTTAATACATTAATTTTAGAATAAATGCTAATTGAAGATATGACGAAACATATAAAAAGTTCCTTTAATCCATCAATGCAAATATATTAAAAATTAATATTATAATTGATTAAGGAAGAAACATATTTGTTCATCATCATGAGGTCATCAGCCCTAAGACTGGTTGGACGCTAACCTCCAGCTTCTCCTATCTTGTGCTAACCTACGCATTTCGCTAATTGTGCTACAACCTACATCCCTTACTATTTGCGAGCAGTAGTCTAATCTAGGCCTACCTCTGCCTTTCTTCACTCCTATTTCTGCCTCCAAAATATCGCGGACTATTCCCTCAAGTCTCAGCAAGTGACCTACCATTCTATCTCTTTTCTTCTTTATGTTTTTCCACATACTTCTTTTCTCGCCGACTTTCTCCAATACTTCTTCGTTTCTAACCCTATCAGTCCATGGTATTTTCATCATTCTTCGGTAACACCACATCTCAGAAGCTTCTAATTTCTTCCTACTTGCTTCCCCTACCATCCAGGTTTCGCAACCGTATAGTGCCGTGCTCCATACATATGTTTTCAAAAATCTCTTGCTTGTTTCTAAGTTTATTACCCTCGAGCATAAAAGTGCTTTCTTTTTGTTAAAAGCTACTCGACCCTGCGCTATTCTTTGTTTTATGTCTTTATCGCTTCTTCCATCCCAATTTATTTTACTTCCTAAATAAGTGAAGTCTTTAACTTCCTCCAATCTTTCATTATTAATTTGTACTTTCGTTTTTGCTCTGATCTCGCGCCCTCTGCACACTAACACTTTTGTTTTGTTTTTATTCACCCTCATTCCGTATTCCTCTGTTAACACTGCATCCATTTCGTTCAACGCTGATTCTAATTCCTCTTTATTAGATGTTAATACTGCTATATCATCCGCGAATCTCAGCATTTTTAGTTTCTGTCCCTGTACTTTAATCCCGAAATCCACTCTCCAAATCTTTTACCACATTAATCGGCTCTTCGATGTACAGATTAAAAATTAGTGGTGATAGCGTACATCCTTGTCTTACTCCTTTCAAAATACCTACTTCCCTTCCTTCCCCTTCTACTTCTATAGCAGCAGTTTGCTCTTTGTATAGATTTTTTCTATAATTTTCCATAACATATTTGTTATGTGAAATAAATAGTTTAAATAAAACTGGTGGTTAGTATTTTACATATCAAATTGGGGATAATAACTGGAATTTCTTGGGGTTCATGCCAAAAAATCCTGAACTGAATATTTGAGAAATGAACATGAGACGCGTCGCGGGAAGTTTGTTCCACAACTGCTTTCCAATGATCAAAGGGAGAACTGTCTGAGAGTGTGCCAGGAATTGAAAGAACATGCACAGACTGACCCTGATTTGTTTGGCAAAAGTCATCACAGGAGATGTGAAGGAAGACAGCAGTTCAGCTAGTGGAAGACACGACACCTTCATCATCCAGACCAAGAAAAGTACGGCAAGTGAAATCAAATTGTGAGGTTCATAATTTAAACAAATTTATTTGACAAAAAAAATCATTTAAACAAAGAATATGTTGCTGATTAATGTTGAAATTGTTTAAGGGGTAACGCCACTGTAATAAGCTAAAAATAGGGGGTTTTTTGACAATAATATATAATAAAAAAAAAAACAACGCAATTTTCAACGGTTTTTTCGATATATCTCGAAAAGTAATGAATTGATTGGAGCTCACAAAAATTGGATCGAAAGATTTTTTCATTATCTACAACTTTCTCATTTAAATTTTTCCAATCTGAGCAGAATTTTCTTTTTTATTCGCAAAAAACCGTTTTTTTGAATTTTGCGAATTTTTTAGGTGTTAGCGGCCGCCATTTTGAGAGCAAAAGACTGTAAGTTTCTTGAAATTTTATTTTCTATATGTTCAAATTTTTTTTTGCTGTTTACAATTAGTGACCATTTAACATAGGGACTCGGACATATTGATTGGACTATTAATCTACCTGTTTATAGCCAGTGAGATACTAGGGGATTATGAAAATATTGATTTTTGTGTGTAGAGAGTATCTAAATAAAAAACATAAAATTTTCGACAAAAGGGGCAATCATTTGTTAATAAATAATGTTTAAATTAGCTTATCTTATTTAAGGTTTTTGTTAATAATCCTCATGAAAATGATGAAAATTGTTGGAGTTATGCTGCGTGCCGTTTTGAAAAATCATGTTTCGAGAAAAACGCGTTTAAAGTTTTGAAAAGTGTTATAGACATGACAAAATAAAAAAATCCGAATGTTTAAAAAATGTTTACCATTAATCTGCTATCATATGGCCATAAAGCTGGCCTTGTATATTTAAATATTCTTCCTCATTCTTTATCCTTGAATATTTTATGTTAGAGCGTGCCTCATTCGCTGCATCTGTCAAAGACATCTCGGCGTGTTTGATCCGCTTAGCATCGGCTTCTAGACGAAAATTGTATGATTGAACGCCAATATCCACCTCAAAAACTTTCATAATAGATTAATTAATTTGGCTAAAATCTAAAATTTTCATATCTAGACTGTACCCACCAGGTGTTTATCTGACGCAGGTGTCAAGAATTTTTAAGCTAATAAAAAAATCGATTATTTGAAAAATTTACTGTGGCATTACCCCTTGATGGTAAAATAAGAAAATAAGGTCAAATAAAGGCGTTTTCTTTTGGGAAATAAACTAATTCTCTCAGTGTACAAGATATTTGTAAGTGTAAGGAATAACATTACATTTTACAATTTATTGCAATTTCATAAAAACTGAAAAAGTTCGTTTTTAATATTTGACCACCAAATCCAAGAATAATGTTAATACGTAATAGTATATCATGTCTCAATACCAGGAAACTCACATTTTACTATATACATATATAATTAATTCCATAATTTTAATTTATTTTATTGTTATTTTCTCCTAGTAGGTGGCTAACTATCATAAATATAGAAAGAATTATGTAAAAGTTCATTTTCATAAATGCATAATTATTCAAATAAACTTTACACAACAATAACCATAATTTAAAACAGAATGCTTTCCATCGAAGAAAATATTTGACAAACAAAAGAGATACATCACAGGTAACTTTAGGTAACTTTTATAATTCAAAATATTTGTTTGACACGAATAATTAATAATAAAAAATAAGTTAAAATATGGAGAAATATATTTTTTCAATTCGGATTGTGAATTCAAATAAAAACGAATAAGGTGTGGACGAAATACGTTGGGTTTCCAAATTATTAAGATATGCCGATACAACTACGAAGAGTCTATTTGGCATACAAGGTCTTTCCTAAGTGAGACTGAAAATTTAATAACAATTTCTTACGTAATTTGATAGAAGAAACTTTTGACGAGCAAGAATCGAGCGACTAGATTGAACAAGTAATATCGCATTCGTAATACCATTTTACCGCCTTCAGTTTTTTTTCTCCGTCGCTTTAGTAGGAAGGGAGGCGGTTGAGCCTGGGAAAATTTTGAAGGCCGTGGGAACTTTTCGGTCCTTTGATGTACAAATTAGCTTGAGTGCCAACAAGGAATGCAGATGGTATGGAGGGGAGGTGGAGACCTCTGAACGTGTGCTATGCCAGTGTCAGGCTCTTGCATGGCGTAGACACCTCGCGTTTGGTCTCTTTTTCTTAGACCCAAGCGAACTGAGAGAGATCGGCCTTGAGGGAATATTGAGGTTTTGGAAGAAGGCCAAATCTGTGCTCCAGCACTGACAGTTTTTGGGAGAGATACAATGGGCGGTGGCCTGAGTATTGCAGGGCTTTGAGGCCCTGCCCAGGAAACTAAACCTAACCTACTTTCCCCTACATACCACTATTAGTATATTTTTTAACGAGCGCGGAAGAATTAATATCAAATCTGTGAAACGTATTAAGTCATGTAATTAATAATTTATATAACTAAATCAGTTCCCAGTTATTATTTAATATAGATTGAGACGATTACAAAATTGGAAGAGGAATAATGAAACAAGTGGAACGAATTCATATAAACAGTATGTAATACTTAGTTATAATTAAAAGTATTTTCTTACCCTTAATATTATTAAATAATTTAAAGCTCAAATACTTATTACCATATAACAACAAGGCATAATAATAAAAATAGTAATGCCAAGATAATTGTATGTTTTCATGTACAGTTTAAAAATTATTTTTAAAGGTTTACTACACATTTCTATATTTAATTTATCGCACTTTTGTTTTTATCTACCTTTAGTAGATCTTTTTTCTTAGTAGATATAACTTGAGGCATAGGTCTAATATTTAACCTTTGCATACGGCAAAGGATATCTATTTATACATTTTTTGGCGAAATCGTGAGGTCGGATTCATCCGTTGAGAATTTAGCTATCGCCAGCAACGCCTTGCGTTTGTTATTGGCGCTGATTCATTCGAAAGAAATTTTTAATTTATGTACGTGATAATTGGACTTCGAGGATAATCTAGTACCTATTACAGACATTAAACCGAAAAAATGGCGGCAAATGATGCAGGAAAACTATGCATCGCCGCACTTTTTGAGGAATAGCGCCGTTATTTGGAGTGATATCGAAAAAATGTTCACCCCCAAAGTTGTAAACCCCCCACCCCTCGAGCAGCAGCTCTCCGAGATCGCAAACTTAGCTGTACCATCAGGAGGCCCATGTCTACCATCCCAGCAAATTTCGTTTCTGTCTGTTTTATACAGATTTGAAAGGTAAGAAGTTCAAAATATTTCTGTTTCGGTATTTGAGAGTTTTTAGTGTAAATGAAGTACAAAATAGCTTCTTAAATCGTCAATATTTTACCTGTTTACCTGGATTAGAGACATGAACTTCTTTCTGCTGTAAAATATCTACTATAACTGCTATAGTAGAAAAACCCGGGTTGTTATCCGAAACTGCAGTAATTTTTTTCTTTATAGCTTTCGTAATATCCCCCTTCAACTGAAAGGTATACTGCCAAAGGTCCCAAATAACGTTTATAGCACCCACTATTGAAAATTCATCTGTTTGTGTTTTTTCCCAATTTTTCAATGGCTTTTGGTATGCGCGAAAAAATGCCATTTATATACACCAAATCCTGTTGAATAGCCGGATCCCCTAAAGTCTGTTGCGCATTCGCAATAGCAATAGCATCATTTGGATCCAACTGTTGAAATACCCGGATGATATTCTCATAATTGCAGTAATATGAAGCTGTCTCGATCCACACTCCCCGCCGGGTTATTACAGGCGCTGGAGGTAACCGTGTGTGGGGAAGCATTTCTGTGAATAATGCCACTCGTTGCGGGGCTTCTAAAAACACTTGTTTGACATTCGCTATCAGGTGATCGACATTCGGATAACGGCCACGGATTGCCTCTGCTACGCGATGAAGACAATGCGCTAGGCACGTTACATGTAACATATCGTAATTATACGTTCCGTTCAAAAGTCGACAAGCCACTTTCATGTATGGTATAGCATCCCTAAGAAAAAGTAGAGCCATGTTTTTGTTTTCTTCATGTTTAGCGTATGTCCCCATACGTCTATTAACGTGTCATATTATTTTGCAACGGTTTCAGCATTAGTCTTTGTCACATGTGATTGCGTTGCCGATATATCGCTCATTTCTCCTATAACTACATTCTCCACTTTCAAGCCGCAGGTGTTTGTGGTTTCATTGACAGAAACCTGTAAATATTTATCCTCAACATTTGACAGTGGCCTAGCAGCTTACGGTAGATAATTTTTTCGAGATTCTGTGGGCACGTTTACTTTGCCAAATTCCTCATTTAAACACTTCTCTATAAAGTCTTTAAAACAAGGATTGTCTAGTTGACTCCACGGGATATTACACCCAACCACGAATTTAACCAATTCGCTATAAAACGTCGTCTTTCACAAGCACTGCTCTGTCCAGTAACCGCGGTTTTATGTTTTTGGGAACACCAATGTTTAACAACATCCAGGATATACAGTCCCTGCTCACTTTATTAGACTCACTTGCAAAATTTTGAGGTGTATAAATAATATTGGCTTTGTTAAGTATATGTACATGATAATAAAGCGTGGTTTCACATTTCTGATTCTTTATTATACAAAAAAAAATATATATTGATACTAATTACTGAACATATTTTTATACTACTAATATTTTGTCAAACCGCCTTTGGCTTTTATTAGCGCGTCCACCCTTCGACGCATGCTGTTTATGCAGTTTTTTGCAATTTCCTTTAATTGATCATTATGGTTCCAATGATAAATAATTCTCTCAATTAATTGAACCTTATTGGTTATGTTTTCCTTTGCTAATTCTCGTTTTAAGCATTCCCACACATTCTCGATAGGGTTCATGTCTGGCAAGTTCCCTGGCCATGGTAATAAAGGTATTCCTTGTTCTGCTAAGAATTTTTTTATATTCTTGGCTGTATGACAAGAGGCCCCGTCTTGCATAAATATCTTACGACCATTTCCAAACCATTCCCTCATCTGTGGGATCAATCTTGTTTGGAGAACCTTTTTATATTGATCTTGCCGCATGGTTCCTTCTACGACATAAAGCCTTCCCAATCCCTTCCCACTTATGACAGACCATATCGCCACAGATGTAGGATGCTTCACTCTCTTTACTATACAATCTGTATTAAACTTTTCACCTGGACCTCTTCGAATAAACTGGGTTTTATCATCCATAATTTGAAAAGTTGCTTCATCGCTAAAGCAGACCTGGAGACATGCAACAAACATAATAAAACCACAAAACAAAATAAATTTTAACGACCTACCATTTGCCAGTCATCGACAGAAAGCCTTTTATGCAAAATAGCCCAATTCTGCCTCTTCTCGACCATGGCTGGTGTTAGTTTTGGTTTTTTAACTGGTCTGTAAACCCAAACCGTACAAATTTCTTTGTACAATAGCCACCGATACTTTGTAGCCTGCCTCGTGAAACCTATTCTTTATTTCACTGTGGGTTGCCCTTCTGTATTCCACAGCCATATTTCTTAAGAATTTCTGCCCTCTAGGAGTTATCAGCGATTTTCTGCCACAGCGACCTATCCGAGCCGAACCAGCAGGTAGATTCGCTTGCAATTTTTAACTCAACCGTCGAACTGATGATTGGAATATCACACATTTGTTTGCAATTTCCCGTTGACTGTATTCAGTATTTCGTAAAAGTGCAATTACAGACGATTTTTCGTCCGAAGAAAGATCTTGACGTTTACCCATCTAAAAAAAATCCATTTAGGGGTTAGTCGACTGAAGTTTTTGTAACAAAAAGTATAAAAACCATAAATAATGGCATTATATAGTAAAATCATTACTCACCTTTGAATTACTATAATGAAAATAGGAAAAGTTTAAAGTAAAACAATTATTTTCATCCAAAATCAACACAAGTTCCAGCTTGTGCTGGAACAGACATACAGAGCATAAAAAGTCATATTTCAGAACACGCATAAGTCGAACTCTGAAATGAGCGCAGTCTAATCCGGGGTTTAATTATGATTTTCTTGTTTCCTGAATAGATCTCTCATCAAACTGGACTTTGCTAATGCTTCGTTGACCACTGCGGGTGCTTTCTTAGGATCGGTTGTTGGAAACGCTAGATATATTCCACTGTATCCAAGTTTACTATTGTTACTTTTAGTGAGAACTGCTTCTATTCATTTCGTATTCGTTTACCAGCGTAAAATTACGAATTATTGCTAGATAATTTTGCGGCAGATTCGAGGTATTCGGGGCAAGGAAGGCGCCGCAAGAAGATCGTGAGGCCTATAGATTAGACGGTACAGGCAGTATAAGAGAGGTTTCCGGTAAACAAATAAATAGATCTCTCCTGAGCACCGCACAGGTGGCGAGCCGTTCACACAAAAATCACACCGGGTCAGTTGCCTTCCCGCTGAAATAAAGGTGAATTCTTCTCCGGTTCATTTAACAGCCTTAACGGCTCTGACGCTAAAGCACACAAATAGTAATTATAATAATTGCGCTCCTTCTAATAAATAACAACGAGATAATTAACGTTAAGCTGCATTAATATTAATTAATTTGGATTTTTAAATATGGAACTATAGTTTTTGCCGCGGCTCGAATGTAAGCCGTTGCGTTACAAGAAAAATTACACGACTATTGCATTAAGGTATCCGCCGTTCTAAACTAGTTTTAATACTTGCTGATAACATGACCCAAAACTGAAAATCAGTATGTGTGCAATTCCGAGACATAAAACGTTTCGGATGTAGAACACAAACGTTAAAGTAGACGTAATGGCATGTGGAAATATAACAATCGACAAATAGGGCAGACGATAAGGGTGAAACAGAACTTGTTGTAAATAGATAAAATCCTTCATAATCTCCTAGATGTATAATTAATTTACGAAATAATATTAAAATATATAAAATAGCGTAGACAATATTATTAGTGTATGGTTTCAAAATAGTGGGCAGTAAGGTATAGAACATTATTTTTATGAGCTGGTAATACATTTCAAATATTCTCGTGTCTGTTTTACTTGTAAATTGTAAATACCGCTCCCTGCACTGTGATCTCTGCTATAGTCGCGCGCAGGTAGTTGGCACGCGCCTTGTCTCTCTTGTTTGCCTATTATAGCAGGCAAGCAAAGAACGAATTACTTACTGCCTACATTTTTGAAACCAGAGTATAGGTAATTTTACTATACTCGTAATCGTTTCTATGAATTGTTTTCCTAAAAACATTTCATTAGCAGTAAATAAACCCATCTATTTGTTTCATATCATCTGTATGTTGTGAAATATTTAGATTAATGATAGATTTGCTGTTTAATCTAATAGTTACTCTGGAAACTAATTGGTGGCTGGACCAATTCCGCTCCGAGAGAAGCGTGTTCTTCTCCGAGCAATACTAATGAATTCATGTTCCATGAGATTTATTTCTATAGGGTGTCTCAATTGGAAGTATGGAATTTGAATTGTGCGGCATTTGTGTTCTCGCAAAGGTAGGGCGTCAATATTCAACATAAAATGGACACGATACGACTGCAAATGGAAAAGAATATCGTTCATATGGCCACGTCGTCCTCTCTGGCATGATGCAATTTGTTTAGAAAAATTGTCCATAACACGAGCACATAAAACTGGCTCATCTCCCGAATAACACGTTGAATGTTTGCTTTGATGTCACTGATTGCTGGGCGGCGTACAATTTTCTCTTGACATACCCCCAAAGACAAAAGTCCAGTAGTCTTAAATCACACGATCTTGCAGGCCAATTGATGACAGCATTCCGTGAGACAACGCGATCAGGAAATTTGGTATGCAACAGAGTTATGGTTGCACGTGCTGTAGGACACGTTGCACCGTATTGCTGAAACCACATGTTGTTCAAATCCAAATCATCAATTTGGTGGAAAAAGAAATTGTTTAACATTATTAACACGAACAGTTAACTCTGTAGGCGCTTCATTTTGTGCGAATTTTTCTTAATGCAACTGTAAATGATGATATTTCTATAGTTCCAACTGATACACCCTATAGAACAACACTTTGTTTGTGCATACGTACCAATTATTAGAGGTGATCTGAAGGAATATTTAAAATCCCCGAACATTACTTCTATATATGTCATTTTATAAATAAGTAGTTCTTTCCTTTTACATTTTCTATGAAAAGGTACTTTTTAAACTGTTACTTTTGACGAAGCGAAATCGTCCTTGAATGAAATGAAATTACATCATCTCTCAAGAGGATACTCAGTGGATTCGAGAATTGCATAGCCAGCGTTAAGGTATAGTAAATGTATTAAAATGAGTGATATTAAGTCGTCTTTTAGGCCCTTATTTCTTTAAATGCAATTTGACAGATAATTAGAATTTCTACGTTTCTGCTCAATTCGGCCAAACAATGAGTTTGTTGAAGTTTTCCACCAAAGAATTTGGTTTAGACGGAGCTCTTCTTCATTTTGGCTTTAGGTTCGGTCATATTTGACGATACTGTATATTGTAGATGGATAGGACGACGAAGACCTACTGAGTGGCCACCACGTTCACCTGATTTGACCGCCTTGGATTTATTTTTCGATTACTTAAAATCGCGTGCCTATTTTAATTGGCTAAATAATTTTGAGGATCTAGAGCAACGAATTCTAATTGAAACTGGACAAATCGGTCCTGCTATTATCGGACGTTGAAGATAGTATATACACTTAGCGTGTTGGCTAAAGCTAAATTGTTAATAGGGGACATTTTGAATAACCTTAAAAAACGTCTGTCAAAAATCAGCTCATATTTTGCTTTCCTATAAATAAAAGGTGGTCCTACCAAAACGCACGATGTTAATTGTAAATAAAACAAAAAGTTTTCAGATAATTATCTTAATATTTTTTATTATGATAGAAGGATCTATGACAATTACGTGTGAAACAAAATATCGGCCAAATGCTCGCCACGGCTTCGGTGGCATACCTCTATCCGATGGTCCATATTTTCAATAACTCTGAGACATAATTGAGGTTCAATGTCGTTAATGTGCCGAATTATCTCATCCTTTAGCTCTTGAATTGTTCTTGGCTTATTGACGTACACTTTTTCTTTTAAATATCCCCAAAGAAAGAAGTTCAACGGTGTCAAATCACATGATCGTGGCGGCCAATTAACATCTCCACGACGTGGGATAACACGGCCATTGAATTTCTCGCGCAAAAGTGCCATTGTTTCGTTGGCCGTGTGGCAAGTGGCACCATCCTGTTGGAACCATGTATCGTCCAGGTTCATATCCTCAATTTATGGCCACAAGAAGTCCGTTATCATCTCGCGATAGCGAACACCATTCACGGTAACTGCTTGGCCGACCTCATTTTCGAAGAAGTACGGCCCGATGACGCCGCCTGCCCATAAACCGCACCAAACAGTCACTCTTTGTGGATGCATCGGCTTTTCAACAATCACTCGTGGATTCTCATTTGCCCAAATGCGGCAATTCTGCTTGTTAACGAATCCACTGAGGTGAAAGTGTGCCTCGTCGCTGAAGATGATTTTCTTTGTAAAGTCACCATTCACTTCTGTCTGTTCAACAAACCATTCGGCGTATTGACGACGCTTGAAATGGTCAGTAGGCTTCAGCTCTTGAGTCAATTGAACCTTATAAGCGTGTAAAATCAAATCTTTATTCAAAATTCGCATCAGTGATGTTCGTGAGATGTTCAATTGTTGGACACGACGACGAGTCGAGGTTGACGGCTCTTCTGCTACACTATCGCGAACAACAGCAATGTTTTCCGCAGAACGAACTGGGCGAGCATGCACAGGTGTTTTCACATTTCCTACAGACCCGGTTTGCTGAAATTTGCGCACAATTCTCCCGATTGTGGACACATTTGGTCGATTATGCTGACCAAAAAATCACGGAGTACACGAAATGCATTTTGATTTGAACGCCCATTTTCGTAAAAGGCTTCAACAATCTTAACGCGCTGCTCAATTGTGTAGCTCTCCATGGTTGAATTTGTCAAACACTGAAACAAAGAAATGTTAAATTAAGTTGGGCAAAAAACTTGACGTTAAGGTGTGACACAATTAACATCGTGCATTATGGTTGGACCACCCTTTAGTAAATAGAAAATTTGTTAGTACCGGATAGTATGTTAAGGAATTAATTTTTACTCAAAACAGAGGGGGAGGGGGTTGAATTTTAAAACGAGATGTTATGTTATTATTGTATTTTAAGGCCTTGGGAATATTCCAAGTTCCTGGTATTGGTATAGAGAAATACAGCGTCGTACACTAAATGCCCGTTTCGTCAACAAAGTTGGCATCATCGGGAGATTATGAAAATCCTGTTTTAGTCATCTTAAATACTGAAAACCATTTTCCATTAAATATTTGCCTAATTTTATCGATAAACGAGTTCTTTAACTCTTCTTTTTCTTATTCGGCATCATATCACATAATTATATGCACTGGATCCACACGCATTTACATATTTGAAGACGTGCCACAACTTTTATTTTCGGTCTAGGTACATCCGGTTTCTCATCGCAAAAAAACGTACAGCGGCTGAATAAAAAATGCACTCGAGATCAACGTACAAAAAACAGTTAGGCTATAATAGACTACTTTAAATTAAAAAAAATCCACACACCATTATCTGACTAACGTGTGATGTAATGCAAATAAAGTTGAAACTCCAGTTTATATATGCAGGAGATGTCCGGAACTTGTCCTTCGCAAATATTTTGAATTTAAGTTAGCTGTATGTGTGATATATCTTCTTTAAGAGGTTCATATTAAGACGCCGCGCGCCGCCGTGTGAAAAAGTTTAACATACAAGATGTTAACTTTTATGGTGCGAACTTTTGAGGATAGTCATAGAAAAAATTATAGTTAACTGTATCGAATTAATTATGAAACTTATTTTATTTAGTTCTAACAGTTTAGCATTGTAGAACTAGTTTATAAATTAATCTAAAATGTCTTCTGAATTAATTGGGACGTTCCTTGATGAAAATCCATATTTATACAAAATTCAAACCCTTGCTGGTAAAATTTTCACTTTTTATTTGTTACATAACAATTGTTTCGCCAACACAGTGGCCTCTTCAGATGTTGAGTACATAGACTAAATTTTACGTTGTGGAACTGTGTTTATATAACTAGGGTTATATATTTTTAGGTTTATTACTATGGGAATTCCTACGATTATTTTATCGATATTTCAACCGATGGTATCTGTAAATTTTTAACCAAGATTTTTGGATAGCACGTAGAACTAAAAGAAATTTAATAAAGGAGATGAGTTTGTTTCTATTTGATCATTTAATATATCAGATTTTTACTTTTCCGCACTCCACTATACGCGGAAAAGTGTAGCCGTGCAAAACATTTTTTTTCTAGGGTGTATTTTTCGTTTTTCGGTCTAAAAACAAAAAAAAGTTTTTCAAATCATTTTATGTGTGTGTCGTCGTCGTCGTTGTCGTCGGCATTTATTCTTGTTAGCACGATAACTCAACTAAATCGTGTCGGATCGATCGGGTTTTGACTGACTCTGATCGGGGACGTCTCCCAGACGACACCTATTGATTTTGAGGTGGATAGAACACACCCCACCCTGTCCATGGGTCATGAGAAAGCACGATGCTGGACTATTTGAGAAATTTGTCCTGTTAGTACGATAGCTCAACTAAATCATATCGGATCGATCGGGTTTTGACTGGTTCTGATCGGGGACGTCTCCCAGACGACACCTATTGATTTTGAGGTGATAGGACACACCCCACCCTGTCCATGGGTAACGAGAAAGCACGATGCTGGACTATTTGAGAAATTTTTTTTGCTAGCACGATCACTCAATTAAATCGTGTCGGATCAATTGGATTTCGACTGATTCTGATTAGGGACATTTACCAGACGACATCTATTGATTTTGAGGTGGATAGGTCACACCCCACCCTGTCCAGGGGTCATGAGAAAGCACGATGGTGGACTATTTGAAAAAAGGAAAACTGTCGCATAAAACACATATTCTGCATTTATGTGTTGGCTTATTTTTTTCGGCGACTCGATTTCGAGATAGAGATGTTCTACGTGCGGAAAAATCAGTTTTAAGGTTTGAAAACTGTTTATCTTTGCTTGTGTTCTGCGATTCGCGTGTTGAAGACGCGAATAGCAGAACACAAAAGGAGTTTTAATAATAAAAAAAGAGATTAATATATACAACACATCCAATTGAAGCAGACTATACCTTTAACGAAGAATTTAAAATTGTACATGTAGAGAAGAAAGGCTTAAAATTAAATTTATTAGAATATTTATAAATTAATAAAGTAAAGAAATCTGATATCATATTAAATGATAAAATAGGAACAAAATCATCTCCTTTATTAAATTTATTTTAGTTCTACATGCTATACAAAAATCTTGTTTAAAATTTACAGATACAATCGGTTGAAATTTTATAATTTAAACAATAGTTTAATAGTAGGGATTCCCATAGTAATAAACCTAAAATTACCCTAGTTATATAAACGCAGTTCCACAACGTAAAATTTAGTCTACATATGTTATCAATATCTGAAGAAGCCACTGTGTTGACGAAACAATTGTTATGTTTGACAAATAAAAAGTGAAAATCTAACCAGCAAAGGTTTTAATTTTGTCTAAAATATCTAGTGGCTGTTATACAAGTTTTTAGTGTTTAGGTTTTAATGAAAATCGGGACTATACCAACCTCCGTGAGAGGTCTTTAGTAAAGTTCACATCATTTCCTGAATGGCGTGCTTCAAAATGTCACGTCATGACTGAGAGTGCGTTAAGACCAGCATCAGAATAACTTCCTCCTTACCTTTAACGCTGCCATAAAAAGAGATTGTTGAAATTTAAATTTACGAGCTATAGAAAGAGACATAGAAATTAGTAGCATTACTGGTGACATCGTTTCATTCCTCCTTCGCCGCCTTTCTGGACTGATAGAAATTAATATATAGCGTGTCCCAGAGAAATAATGAAATTTCCTTTCCTTTTTGTTTTTCAAAACTAAACCCACTTCTTTTTGGATTGATGCATAAACTGAATCATATAATTATATTTATTATTCATCAATGAATGTTACAATTTTGGATATATAGGATTTGTGAATAAGGCTAATAATATTTGACAAACTGAGCTTTTTTTATTCAACATAAATTGGAGACGATACGGCTACAAATGGAAAAGAATATCGTTCATATCCGTTCATTCGTTTAGCAAAATTGTACATTGAACGCTTGCTTTGAGGTTATTGATTGTTGCTAGCTGGATGGTAAACACTTTTCCCTTGACATAACCCGAAAGAAAAAAGTCCAGTGGTGTTAAATCACATGATCTTGCAGGTCAATTGATGTCAGCATTCCGGTATGCCACAGAGTTATGGTTGCGCGTGCTGTATGACACGTTGTACCGTCCTGCTGAAACCACAAGTTGTTCAAATCCAAATCATCAATTTGGTGGAAAAGGAAATTGTTTAACATATCACGATAGCGTTCCGCATTTGCTGTGATTAATTACCAGCTTCATTTCCAATGAAGCTCGTAAGAAGAATGGTCCAGTTATGTACTCCACCACTCCGCAAAGTGTCCACCAAATCGTGCATCTCTGTGGATGCATGTTTTTTTTTTGTGAACAGAATGTGGATTTTCAGCACCCCAAATTCCACTAATTTTTTACTGAAAGTCGAAACGGATCAATTGTACGTACTATCACGTTGGTCCTAATGCTTTTTTGACGTTTTGTGCATTTGGAATTAATTATTTTCTATTAATTATTTCTGTATATAATATTATTTATAATTAATTATATTAATTAAAAGTCTCAGGTGCACATTTGGTAAATATTTTTGTAGCGTATTTGGGCTCGACAATTTCGATGTCTATTTATTCCGAAACGAAATGGTTTTTCATTTCCAGCATAAAAATTAAACCGAGGACGAATTCGGTATGAGGTCTTTGCCATTTTTATTTAAATATTGCATTATGTACATGTTTATACAGAATAATTTCTTAAAGGTCAACAAGTTTCGATTACAAACCAACCATATTATTTGAGAGTCGTCATATTACAAATCACGAAATTTCCATATAATCCTTCTCGCACTATGCGCAGACGCCGGCGGGTTACTGCAAACATTCGTCATATTTACACTATACGAAAGTCACAGAGATGAAATATTGCCACAACCAATGCCAATCTGCAAGGTCGAACCGAATCTCTTGTGCCTACATCGATTCAAATATCTGAAGTAGCGACATCTCGGCTGCCGCGGAGTTTACACAGCATAACACCACTGATGCGACACTCACTCGACTCTAGTTATTAGTTTAAGCGAAAAGCAAATGGTAAAAAATGTTATGGTAGTGACAAAATTAGTAAGTAACATGAAGTATGTGAATTTTTTAATAAACGCAACATAAAAAAAGGAATATATGATTAGGAGCCCGGAAAATCCGTACTGAGTGTAAGAAGGTCATACACAACGACTATAGACAGGGAATGATTTTGCTGGTATTGTTGGAAATCGATATTGGCGTTTTTTCTTTTTGTTTTTTTTTTAACAGCAGATATATATCTAAATTGTTTACTATTTGATTCTATAGCCTAGAATTATGTTTCCTGATCAGGATAACCCTGACCCTCCAATGATATACTAAGTGATACGCAATACCAAGTAAATATCATTAACTATAGTAAACAAAAATCGATTTACAATAATCATCGTACTATTATTAACAATGACCACTGTGAACATTTGGTTTGAAACTAATATAGTTGCCTTTTTATTACTTACGGACAAATAAGGAACACCTGGCAATTATCTGTTTTACCCAAATAGTCGTGTATAGATAGAAACTGTTTTCTATCTATACACGAGTTTATATGAACTTATACGAGTATGTATAAGTTTTCCGAGAAATTACCTTCTCTTCGCTGCGCATCGAGCTTAAAAGATACTTTCAGGACTAATTGGCTTTTTCCGGCAAGTGTTCTCTTTACTGCATCTGTTTTTCTCGCAAATGCAAACCAATTGGTTAGAAACTAACCAATAATATTCTTAAATTTATACACTAATCCCCAATCAAGAATCGTTGTAAAACAGTCATATAATTATAATTAATGATCTAATGTAAGAGAATAGAAAAATAAATAAATAAAAGGGCACTTTGTTTCTCGGGAAGTACATGAACGGCTGACCTATCGCCTTCTCCTATGGAGGTAATTGTAGCAATGTCATTCGTACTGTGGTCCGGGGTGGGGGACTGGGTCTAGAGTTGGGGATGTTATTGTAAGCTTGGGTTCGAATACCAACAGGGTGTCTCTCGCTGAACGTGGATGTGTTTATCCTAACTCTTATATAAGAGTTCCTTCCATTAGGTTGCGTCTTTAGGAGAATGATGTCGATTTATGCGTGTCCAAAATTTGAAACAATTTCTTCAATTAAGTACTATCGCGGCATTGCCGTTCTCCGGCCAAATCAATCGATGACGCTAAATGCCTCGATCTTTAATTGGCAATATAAAATAAACCAGATGGTCAGTATCGTGCCGATTACGTCATTGAAAGCTACAAAGTACGATGCATCACTGTAAAAAATACTGTATTTTTCAAACATGCCGAAGATACTTTTCCCATTATTCGAAAATGTCCCGTCATAAGAACTAACGCATTTTACCTCTTTTACATTATTTTTTTCTCTTAATCCAAATGGCAAAAAAAAATCATGAAGTTCTATTTTATGCTGAAAAATATGTGCAAATTTTCATTGTGTTTTATCATTTTTGAAAATCCAGTTGGAATCTCATTAATCAGTAACAAACAACACAAATGGAGTTATAATTTGCCAAAGCGTCAATGTTGCTAGCAAGCGTCAAAATATCAGCAACGTAACAGTTCTGTTAAATATAGCGAAAAAGTAAAAAAATGGTACACTTTTGATTAGATAATAGACTTGCTTTCGTATTTTTTTTTGTGAACAGGAAATAAAACAAATTTTATATATTACTTTTGGGAAGCGCCGTATAAAAATGATATGTATGTTGTATATGATAATTTCTCATGTTCTCGTGGTTCCACCGAACACGAAATTTAACTCTTTTTCACTCGAAGATAAAGTGTGTCCACATTTTTCTTGCATTTCTTCATATGTAAACAGAAATATGGCAAGTGGTACAACCTGTTTCTGTTATTAATTTATGTAATACCGTGCGGTCTTTGATATATCAGTAGATAATTAATTGCCAGCCACTTTTTAAAAGCACAGTAATACGCTTTTGTCTCACCGAATTTAGTAATACACAAACCCGAATCATTATTTTTATTCAACGTGTACATCTAATCTAGGGTGTTTTATTATTATTAATTAGCCAAGTGTGACATTATAGGATTAATATATATCTGTGGTTTATCGAAATTAAATTGCTGTACTTCTAGATCAAAGGTTTATAATTCTTTACTCGGGATGCCTCATTCCAAGCTCTTTGTTTAAACGCTGTGAAATTTTTATCGCCGGATTACCAAAATTCTTGCGAGATAACTCACGAGCCGAACTAGATAAGAGAGAACATAAAATTTGTTTGAAAACTTAAGCGTTAGTTAAATCTAGTGTAGACTTTATAAATGTGTAAAATTTTTATCTTTAAACCCTAATTAAAGATTCATTTAAGTCTTTAAATCGTAAAATAATTAACTTGCAAACTATCCATTTATTACTCGATATTTTTGTTGGGATTAAATTAGTGTGGAACGTTTTAAAATCAAACAATTTTTGTATGTATGTGTCCAATTTTGTAGTAGTTTGGAAACCATTGTTTTGTGAAAAAAATATTTTACCAAATTAATCAGAACATTATTACGAAAAATAATAATTAATATAAATAAAATCCACTAAAATATCTGCCATTCAGCTCGTCGATTCGTTCCCCATTATTTTAATGCCTCAATAGTATTAGGTTTAAGATATATCTTGGATTTATAATCACCCCACAAAAATAGTCCAGCGGAGTTATATCCGGACATTTAGCTGGCCACTCGATAGCTCCTATAGAGAATAATAAGGAAATTGGATGAGAAAAACGCTGTAATAATTTTACTCTTAAAACATATTTACAAGATTGGGTTTTAAACCCAAACATTGTTAAATTATTAAGCCAAAAAACTCATTTAGAAAGTAAATCTTTAAAATTTTTGAACATACACAAATCGACTGCCTCCCCGAAAGTCTGTTGCTGGGTACGGATAGATTATACATAGAGACGAGGACAAACCCTTGTAAAACAGTGCCCAGGGCTGCTATTCTTGAAATATTTCGTTTATGGATTAGATCTTTTGCTATTTCAGTCTATTTCTGTCTCTTTTTTTCATACAGTATGTGGTGTTTCGTACTAGAATTACAACTCAGTCTATTGCTCCAGATAACAGTAAGATTAACATCGTTGCAGCAAGCTCTACATGAGAATATGGTAGGTTACCCCTCCATATTGTGAATGTAGGGTAAAGTGCTGCACTTTAGTAGCTCTCCGTCAGGTAATAGCCTTGAATGCCCACAGTATTGTTTGAGCTATATCTCACTCTCCGATTTGTGTCCCAATTAAATCTGTCTCAATTATCAGTTACAAATTATTATAAAATTGAACATGTTCAGTTGGAAGATGCTTGAAATTAGAAGTTTTTGGGTAGACCACTTCACTTGTTCGGCAATTTGTTTTGCTGTAATTTTTTTGACTTACGCTAATACGCTTTTCCTGCTTGGGGAAAAACGCAAGAACATTAATGTATCTAAATGTGTAAAGATTATCCTTCTCTATTTTTTCGCACTTTTTCATTTTTTTATGGGCTATGAAAAAACGATTTGACGACATCGATATTTTTTATAAAGTACCATATAAATATTTTTAAATGAGTTTCCAATAATTGTCTGACGGAAGCGGAAAGAATAAAATCCTAATCAAGATTTGTTACGGTGCTGGAACACGCACGCACAAAGAAGTATGTCACTTATTTACTAACACAGACCCTTATCGACGTTCATTTGGTAAATCAACTGTGACAAAGGTTCTACAACGATATACCTAGATTAGAAGAGTAAAATATGTGACACGTGAAAAGAATTTTCCAGCTGTGGGGGTTGTTGATATCTAAAACGTCTAATTGGCCGAACATAAAACGTTTTAGATCAGATCAATATGATGATACCAATACCGTTAAACAATACGTATTGTTTAAGTTATTTTAAAAGACACGACCAAAAGATGTATGACAAATCCTGAAATTACTTGGATGCAGGTAACGACATGGGTTTGATTTCTGGTGACTTTCATGACGATTCTAAGAGCCATTTTACTTAGATTGCTCGGCACATTTACATGATAATACAGTTTACAATGCAGGTTGCCTTTTAAGTTTTTACAAAAAGTGAACAATTTCGAAACAAAGTGTTTTATTGCTTTTCGAAATATCCGCCTTTAGGTCAATACGTTTTTGCATACGCTCAAACCAATTCTGGAAACATTTTCTCCACTCTGAAGTTGATATCGTAGAAACATGGTTTTGGAAGGCTTCGACAACTCCTTGAGGTGATGAAAATCGCTGTCCACGCATTTTTTGTTCGACAGTTGGGAACAAGTAAAAGTCATTAGGTGATAAATCGGGTGAATACGGTCAGTGAAACATTAATTTGATATTTTTCTCCTTCAAATATTCAGTTGTTTGACGTGCTGTATGGGAGTTGGCATTGCCGTGATGAAGAATGGTGCGCCGTTTTTTGTTGTTTTTCCGTATTTCATCGAAGACCGTTGGTAAACAAATTGTTGTATACCATTCAGCATTAACAGTTCTGTGATCCTCTAAAGGAATGGTTGCGACGTGTCCAGTACATCCGAAGAAACAAGCGATCATTTTCTTGGAAGTGCCCCGTGAACGAACCACTTTAGTGGGTTTCGATTCATTTTCAAACACCCGAACAGTAGACTGTTGTTTGATTTCCGGTTCATATGAATATATCCACATTTCATCTCGTGTAACAATGTTGCATACGGATCTTGCACGTCCTCGGTCGAATTTATTCGGTATTTCCTGACACCAATCAACACGAGCCTTTTTTTGCGCTTCGGTCAAATTATACGGAATCCATCTGGAACAGATCTTTCTCACAGCTAAATGTTCATGCAAAATGGATTGTATTGCAGTCTGCGATATGCCAAGAGACGTCTCTATCTGTCTGTAAGTCACATGCCGATCTTTCTTTAATCATGTTGCGCACAGCATCGATGTTTTTTGGAACGACAACCGATTTTGGTCGACCCTCACGACATTCATCACTGACGGACGCACGACCACGACGAAATTCTGCAAACCAATAATTGTAAACAGTCTTCTCTAATGGTGCTTCATTACCAAAAGTTGCACGAAGCGATTCTATGCATTGTTGTTGTGTAAGGCCTTTCTTAAAATCATAAAAAATCATCCAACGTAAACCTTCAGGGGTGATTTCCATTCTTGCATAAACTTGCTTCTTTAAAAGTTCACTATTAACATATTACTCGGTCAATTTCTAAGTTGCCACTGACTTCGCAATAACAAACGTCAAGTTCACGAATACAGTGATGCGACATCTCAGTAACGCCATCTATTGGTCGATTGTAAAAACTTAAAAGACAACCCCTCGTATACTCAAAAATTGTCTTTAGGGTTAATTTAGTAGAAAGGAAGTTATTCTCAACTTGCTACAACTGACTATGTAAAGGAAATTAACGTTTTATATTAAATTTTTTATTAACAATTTATATTAACGAGATATTTATAACTGATATTAATTCTGCATGTGAAGCATTTTATGTAAAAAGGTAGTTTGTTTTAGTTTGTTTCTGTGTATAAAAAATGTAAGGGTAAGTATCCAGCATGGTACACTGCTGAAATAATTAATGAAATTAAACTAAAAGCTTACCATCACAACAAATTTAAGAAAAGGCATCTCCTACAATTTGTATAATGGATCTTTGCTCGTGTATCAATTTAGTGACGACGCACGGATCACATGCTACACCACTCGCAATTGTTACTAAATGCCACAAATACAAGCACGTATGTCTAGCGACATATATTTCAATCAACTACGTACGGCATAGAGAGTTAATAATTTGCGGAACAAAATGCAATTATGAAGTCACGTATTAGCTTTATTATATACTTTAATTCATTGGCCTCTCAATATTTCTATAAAATTTATTTCATTTTTGTTTCATTTATTTTCATTTTTGTTGAATTTATTTCATTTATTCTGTTGGAAATATCACTTCCATTGAATGTTTTTGTGGAGAACCTTTTCATTACTCTGTCATAGGTTGACGGATTTGTATTATACTAACTGTTATCCTATAATGTGTTTCCGGCACGACCCTGTTCAAAAATGTCAGTTGATTGATTCATACGATTGTTACCTATGACGCACACGCAAAGAATCATTATACGTATATAAACCTTATATAAATCGTATTGCATTCAAGAGGTTACGTGGCATTATTAAGACACAAACAGCTGGTGCTTATACTAACTGTTTAACATCAATTTGGCAACACTTTAAGAGTGATCTTAGAGGTTTTTGGTCTCATGTTCAGAGTAAGAAACATTTGACGCGTATTCCATCAACGGTTTTTCTGCAGTGAGGAATCGCTTGATGCTCCAAATGAAATTGTAAATAGATTTGATAGATATTTTTCCAGTATATTTTCCTGAGGTTAGAAAAATAGCAAGGATAGCGTATATTAAAAAGTGGCCATCCATCTGATATAAAAAATGATCGTCCAATCACTGTTCTGTCAAATCTTGCAAAGGTTTTCGAAATGTCATTATACACTTACATTTTACCTTGGCGTGCAACCTGTTTTATCTCATAATCCACATGGGTTGATTAGGATATAGCAAAACGCTTCACAGTTACACAAGTAGAATCTACCCAGATAATCGCAAATTACGTAGATAAAAAGGGTCAAATGGATGTGGTGTATACTGATTTTTCGAAGGTCTCTGACAAGGTGAATCATAATAAACTAATTTAAAAATTAGAATCATATGGATTTAGTAGTAATCTTCTTCGCTTAATGAAGTCGAATTTATCCAGACGTACATTATTTATTTCATAAAATGGCTTCAAATTCCAAATCGTCTTAGCTTCCTCTGAAATACCTCAAGGCTCGAGTTTGGGACCATTGTTCTTATCTTATTTAATAATGATTTTTTGTAATGCTTTTGTCACATCGTTTTTTTGCTGATGATTTTAAATTATTTTTAAACCTAACTTGCTTAGACGAGCACTTAAGATTATAAAAACTCATTGACCTTATTGTGTCGTGGTGTTCGGAGAATAATCTGTCAATAAATATAGATAAATGTAATAGTTTGCTGGCATACATTAAAGAAGCAACCACTAATATATAACTATTCTCTGGGTGGTACAGTTTTAGCCCATTCGGAAAATATTAAGAATGCTGGTGTGTACTTTGATGATAAACTATCTTCTTGATAATTTCCAGTGACTCTAATAATGCGTGGAAAATAACGAGAGCTTCTATCCAATATTTTGACATTATCACAATCTAATTCGTGGTTATGGTCCTTATGTACATATTTTTTTTTGCAAATTGTCCAGATATAGAAAATATTCCCATTTCAGAATACGAGAAAGTACGCTCGTTTCAGATCTTGACACTTGTAAACGTTTAGTCATTAACTTTTTTTGGCCACCGTATAAGATAAATAAAATTCCAATATTCTTTAGATATTTGTAATAGGCTATATATGCATCGTAAATGCATATTTATTGCTTGCAATGCTGGACTGTAATTGCGATGAAAGGAAAGAAGCGGTACTTCGAAATCAAATTGGCTATCTGTTGAGATCCTCATAAAATCAATCCTCAATGAAGTCGACACTAATAACAGTGGTACTCTGTAAAAGTTGTTATAGTGTTGCCCATATGTGGAGTTGGATTTAATGTATCGCCGCGAAGGTGAAATAAATAGATTTTCAAGTAGATCATGGAGAAAATGGCAATTACTTTAGATAACCTTGCGAGGAATGTAGGGAACTCTGTGTTTTCAATTTCCCCAATCTCAACGCCTTAATCTTATCAGTGATTTGTAAACATCATTCCTAGAAATTGTCTAATTATACAATCAGTTTAATATATCAGAAAGGAAGTTATTAATTCGTGATAGTTTTTCTTAATGGATTACGTGTTCAGCTAATTGCTCATTAAGTTCTGGCTGTACTCGTACCTTGCGTGGAGCCGTAATATAAAAAATAACATTAGTAAGCTATTATTTTAAATCCAGTTTTTATATATCGTAGCAAATATTTTTATTGCAAATTTTACGAGGGTGTAGCTCAAGAACATAAAATGGAAAGCTGTCTTTATACTTAAATCACGAAAATATTAGCCTTTTACTTTGTAGATTACTTTAAATTAACATATTTTTTATGTAACTACATCATGAGCTACAGGGTGCCCGAGAATCCAAAACGGTATTACGAGGAGAAAGTGTTACAGAAAAAAATTAAAAGTGAAAAACGATCGTGCTTTAGAGTGCACGTTTTAAAATTATGGCCCCATCATTTTAATCTACTGCGTGTTTTTGCACGTTCCGAGTTTAGGTGAAAATTTGTAAAAAAAAACAATAAAGAACTGGCGAAATGTATCACGAAAGTAATTCTCTCTTCTTGTTAGAGTATGTATTATTGTTTGGTAGCAACTAATTTTTTATGACAAATATGTATATTTATTGTAATAAAAAATATAGTATTTTATGATATTGTCAAGTAATTTATCGGCTTATAAAATATGAATAAAATCCGCTAAACAGCGTGTTGCATTTAAGGCGTTTCCAAAGAGTATTTTTTGCCTAAATAGTGACCCCTTTTTATTATTATTCTTTTAGTTCCTATATGAAAAATCAAGAGTATCTCTACCTATACTTAAAAGTATATATAAGACTCTTACGAAAATTTGGTGACGAACACCTAGGAATTTCACATGTAAAACTACAGCATTACATTGTCTGAAATTTGGTGTAACATCTCATATCAAACAGGGTACATATAGGAACATCCCAAGGTCGTGGTAAAATTAGGAGTACATTTAAGTAAAATTACTGAGGAGGGACTCCTATGGATGCCCTCTGACAGTACGGGTGTCCTCTTCCTGTTTGACAAGAAATATAAGATCACCCTCACCAGTAAGACGGACTGAATGGAGGGTCGAGCTGGACTACCGCTCAATGGAGACATCCGGTACACGGATGAAGCCAAGAGTGGGAACAGAACGGGTGCGGGGGTGTATAACCGACGCGATGGGATAGGTAAAACCTTCCCCCTGGGCAAATACACTACCGCACTCCAGGCCGAGCTAATTGCAATTACATATTGTGTCCTGGGGGCCGACCAAAATCGGACCCAGGAATGTATGTATCTGCTCGGATAGCAGGGCGGCGTTGGCAGCCCTGAATTCAGCAACGACAAAGTCGAAGCTGGTCTATAATTGCTAAGAAGCATTGAACCACTTGGCAGGGAAGGGACCGGTGGAACTCTTATGGATACCTGGGCATAATGGCATTAAGGGAAATCTAATTGCAGATGACCTTGCCAGACTAGGGATCAGGGAAAAGCTCTATGGACCAGAACCTGCAGTAGGAATAAGTCGGAATCTGATCAGATACCGCATCAATGGCTGGGCAAGAGACCAGCACAATAAAGATGGAGAGGAGTAACTGGCCGAATAACGAAACTCTTCATCTAATACTCAGAGATAGAGAAATAGGCCCAATAATTCATTAAATTGAACAGGCACAAAGTAAGAACCTTGGTGGGAATCATAACGGGCCACGATAGTAGTCTGAATGCATATAACCACAAGCTGAGGCTGACTGACAGCCCGGCCTGCAGATACTGTAAAGAAGACGAGGAAACCTCGATTCATCTTCTTTACACCTGCCCCGCACTGGAGGAGAAGAGGTGCCTTATATTAGGGACACCTGTTATCCTAGAGGAGGCGTGGCTTAAGGCGAGGGACGTGCCTAAATTGCTCCTTTTATGGAAGAGCATTTTTAGATAATGACCCGGATAAGAGGGGATCGCCAAGAGACTACCCATGCGATCAGTGGCTGATGAGGCCCAAACCCATATAACGTAATAATAATAATAATAAGTAAAATGAACAACTTAACCACCTTTTGGTGTAAACTTTTTTTCAATTTTACAACTTTTACTGTTCACATTATAGAAGGAGAATACACTTTATTATCCTTTTCTTTTTAATATACAAAGTTAATTCCTGTATTGCACCAATGAAATATGGGTGTATATTATATGTATATAATAAATACACCAAATTCCTAACTATATTGGAAATATAGTACTTTTATTATCGAGCTTTATAATTAAATGTTATGATCCTATCCTAATATGAATATTCTTCCGGGTTAATAAGTGATAAATGTGCTTAGTTGAAATCCAGATGCCTTTATCTAATAATTTTTTATTATTATGAGGAGATTTATTTTTTACTGAAAATAGAAATTATAATTTAAACACTGTTAATGTAATGATAACGTAATCAAGAATATGTCCAATTATAAAATTCACTATTTAGTAATTGGGTACATTCTTGATAAGATTAATATGTTATTTGAGCAAATCCACAATAAGAATGGCAATTATAAAATATCACCTAATTACTCGCCCAACGAAATCCTCTAGTGGATTTGTCAAAATTTAACATATTTTTCAAACTTCTAATCTATTACTTTTAAAAACTTGGCCATGACAATGACGATGTTTGCTTTGGACAGACAAATCATCTGGGCAAAAGTTTATTATTCAGAAATCGTAAATAAGTGCATTGCTTTCAGGTTTTAACACTTTTTCAGAATTCTTACTGGGGGTTTAGATCTTGGGGAAAATAAAAATTTGGTTCGAATCCTACCTGTGGCGAGTTTTATTATTTTTTGAAACCTTATTTGGTCGTGCAGAAACACGAGAAAGGAGTCGAGGATCGCTTTTAGGTATAATTCAATGCCTGGCGGGGCTTTAGCCCGAGGAGTAGTTGTTTCCTAGAGCGATTATGTAATAGCCTTGCTATTCGGGAACTACTTTGATAACCGCTTGGCGGTTTGGTAGTTCCTTTCTCGATTTCCCACTTATATGTTACTGAAATTGATTTTGACTAGACATTAATTTCGTGCCTAAAATATCAGCATTTTAAACGGTGTTGTGTTTTCTGACGAAGCGGCGTTTTCCTTGAATGAGACAATACATCGTCATAACTGCATATATTGATCTTAAGAAGACAGTCGTCAGCGAATTCAGGAATGGCCTAGCCAGCGTCAAGGCAAAAGAAATTGATGGGCTAGAAGGATAGAAAATAGTCTTTTAAAACCTTGGCTCTTTGAAGAAAATTTAACAATCGTTAGATATTTAAAGTATCTACATTCCAGCGTCAGTAGCTCTTTTTCCAAACAGTGAAGAAGATGATATTCCCCACCAAAGAATTTGGTTTCAACGAGACGCAGCTCCTTCTCATTTTGGTGTTGAAATGCGGACATTCCTTGCCGATACCTTCCTGCGAGATGGAAAATAACAACTAAATTGTCACCACATTCACCTGACTTTGATCAGATGGCTGCCGTTGATTTATTTTTGTGGGGAAAAAGGAGATGTGATTTAAAGAGACTATGATGACGTCACAGCTGAAACTTCATATTTCAAACAGCTGAAACTTTTATATTTCAGCTGTGAAAAAAATAAATAATACGAAAAAAAAATAAGAAAAAAAATTTTAAGTCAATGTTTATTCAAAACATAAGGTTGGCGTATTTCAGAGTTTTAGAACTCGCTGTATTTAATAAAGAAGAGTGCCGCGTGTGTTCTAAGTCTTGTTCCCCTGTGCGTACCCGAAGGGACCAAAAAAGTCACGGAACGCTGGGGCAAAGCAAACAGACTACGCATTAATAGGTGGAATTATGAAGAGTCATGGTCGCCATTAGACAGTTAATGATCACTGTGTCTTAATCACCTTGTACTCGGTAACAGAATAAATAAATGCAACGAAATTCGATAATATGCATGACCTGAGGTATATAATAATATTTTCTTCTAAGAAATTAGAAGTTAATGATTTTTTTTTATGAAAGATTTCTTTTTAGAAATAGAATATTTTGCTGCATAAAGCAACGTTGCTATAAGTAATTTTTCTAGTTATGACAATTTTGACAAGATCGGTAATTTTGACTATTTTTCATCCCCAACGCTGCCAAAAATGTTTGATACTAAGATATAACCCTTTTCATATACATATATATTACTCTTCCGCACTCAACTGTACCAGAGCGGAAAAGTAATGTACTGGTGTACAGAGAAATGGTAAAAAAAATTTTCTAGCGTTTATATTTCCTTTTTTTTGGCCTAAAAACAAAAAAAAAATGGTTTTTACAAAATCTGTGTCTGTGTGTGTGTGTCGTTGTCGTTGGCATTAAAGTTTCTTGTTAACACGATAACTCTACTAAATCATGTCGGATCGATCGGGTTTTCACTGATTCAAATCGGGGACGTCTCCCAGACGACACCTATTAATTTTGAGGTGGATAGAACACACTCTACCATGTTCATGGATCATGAGAAAGCACAATGGTGGACTATTTGATAAATTTTTTTGTTAGCACGATCACTCAATCAAATCGTGTCGGATCTATCGAGATTTGACTGATTCTGATTAGGGACGTCTACCAGACGACACCTATTAATTTTGAGGTAGAGCGGATACACCCCATCTTGTCCATGGATCATGAGAAAGCACGATGTAAATGTTTATGTTCATTCTGGGATTTTAAACATAGATATTTAACGCTTTGCTGATTTTGCATTGAACGAAAAAAACATATATTCGGCCTGTATCATATACGAATGAATGACAAAACAAATAATTTCGTTCGATCACAAACGTATTGATACGGCACTGAAGCAGTCGCCAATGAAAAAAGTAAAACTGTCACATAAAACATATATTCTGCATTTATGTGTTGGTTTATTTTTTCTCGGACACTCAAGTTCGACATAGAGATGTTCTACGTGCGGAAAAGACCGTTTTAAAGCTTTAAAACTGCTTATTTTTAATTCTGTACATATTACAATACAAAATATTCCACGACTTTATTGGCAGATAAATGTGAAAAGATTTAACGAAAAAATATTGTACTTCCATATTCAATGCCCCATATCTCGAAATTCTGGAAAACAAGTCTGGAACACCTGAAAAATCTCTACTTGTAAAATATTATTTTCATGCAAAAACGCTCAAAAGGTATTTTAAATTTGCCGCCTCTTCAAATACTTTCATTCTATGTATGTACAGCGACGTACGTTTGCAGGGTTAAAGGGCGCGCATTTTTTTTAAATGGCTGAATTTGTTTCAACACCTAGCCAACATGTGCTTTTTCACTGTATTGGAACAAAAGTAGCACTCATTTGCGGTGTTAAAGGGAGTGCATTTAAAAAAATGTACTCCCTCTAACTCCGCAAATCTACGCCACTGTACATAGAATTAAGTAATTTCAAAAGACGGCAAATGTAAAATACTTTTTCAACTCTTTCAAGCGTTTTTACAAGAAAAAGACATTTTACGAGATTTTCAAGTGTTCCAACTTCTTTACAACGATGTATAACTTCCTTAGGCTAAAGTTGATCTAAAGAATACCAATTACTTGTTGTCTAACAGACTGCAGTCTCACATAGAACATCAATACAATTGAAAACATTTACCATGCATTTTACGTCGATTTGAAATATTTTAAACCATACCGAAATATACCGGGTGGCTTAAAGTGGATGACCTGCTAAAAGTATTTCAAGAATGAATACGCATACTTCCCTGAAATTGTAGGTGTGCATATAATCTCTAAAGTTCTTTAAAACGAAAATATTTTGATAGTTGTAGCATTTCCGGTTATACCGAAATTCGAGGCCGACTTGCTGTATATTATTGCCTGTATGAATTCTACGCAGCATTTTAGGGAGACTTTCAGGATACTTCCATGTTACCAAGTTTAGCCGTTCTTGAGAAAATTTTGCTTTTGTCAAAAAAAAAAGGCAAATTCACTGTTTAACTTAAAATTATCCTATTCTTACCGTATGAGAACTAAAGCGGCAATATTTACAGACTTGCTGGCCCGATGGTTAGGCTTTCTGATTCTATCTTTGAAGTTCCTAGATTTCATACAGGGTGTTGAAAATTTGACGTCGAGTTTGGTTGACTACAAGCCATCAAAACTTGACTTATTTAAATAGAACACCCCGTATATTTTTTATATTTTGGATTAAAAATGTCATTCTCCTTCGATCGATAATATACCTGTACCTAACTCTTGTGGTTTTTAAGTTACCTTTAGTTTCTAGTATAATGGACTAAATAACACCTAGTGTATTGGCAATGTGGCTTTGGAATTCTTAGCAGAACTTCAAAATAAGCAATAAATAAAAAATAAGTTTAGTGTCATTAAACTGAATAAATTTCCCTATGTACACCACTTACTGTTTCTATGATAACTACTTAAATTGCACACCTACAATTTCAGAGAAGTGTAGTTTACTTCATCGCTATTTGCCAAATAAAACATCTCAAAACATAAACCTTGGTTTGGTTTTGTGGCTAGGCTCAGGTAGATTCTTCCATTTATCGGCAAGATAAGAGAGTGTTTTATTTGGCAAATAGCGTTGAAATGAATAGTATGCGTATTTATTCTTGAGATACTTTTAGTAGGCCATCCACTTTAAGCCACCCGGTATACTGGGAGAGTTCCGAGCTAGGGCGTGGCCCCAATGCAGTAACCACCAACTGTCTCGATAAATTTACAATTTAATTTTAATTGCGAAAATTTATTTTATTTTTTATAAATACAATACATTATCATGGGACCACCTTGTACCGTCCCTAAACAGTTCTAGTGTCTGCGGATACCGATTTTTTCGATGGTCATCGTGCACGCGCGAACGTTTCGTTTCTGTTTTATCGACGCACACTACATCGACTGTCCTTTGTTGCAGAAAATGAAAGGAAATCGCACCAAGCACCCCAGGACAACGCTGTAATTTAACAATTGGCAATCGGATCACGATTATTTGTATAACATAGCAGCCATGCCCGTTGGAATAAGTAAGTACAGTGTTAAATTTGAACAGGATGTGTAAGACGAATTGAAATTATTCGCTAGAATTAGCAGTTATTTTTAATACCAAGAAATTGTAGACGATTTGTTAGGTAGGAACATATTTATGTTATTTAACCTAAAGGGTGGTCCAACCAAAACGCACTATGTTAATTGTAAATAAAACAAAAAGTTTTCAGAGAATTATCTTAATATTTTTTATTATGATAGAAGGATCTATAACAATTATGTGTGAAACAAAATATCGGCCAAATGCTCGCCACGGCTTCGGTGGCATACCTCTATCCGATGGTCCGTATTTTCAATGACTCTGAGAGATAATTGCGGTTCAATGTCGCTAATGTGCCGAATTATCTCATCCTTTAGCTCTTGAATTGTTCTTGGCTTATTGACGTATACTTTTTCTTTTAAATATCCCCAAAGAAAGAAGTCTAACGGTGTCAAATCACATGATCGTGGCGGCCAATTAACATCGCCACGACGTGAGATCGTGAGGACGTGAGACACGGCCATTGAATTTCTCGCGCAAAAGTGCCATTGTTTCGTTGACTGTGTGGCAAGTGCACCATCCTGTTGGAACCACATATCGTCCAGGTCCATATCCTCAATTTATGGCCACAAGAAGTCCGTTATCATTTCGCGATAGCGAACACCATTCACGGTAATTGCTTGACCGACCTCATTTTCGAAGAAGTACGGCCCGATGACGCCGCCATAAACCGCACCAAACAGTCACTCTTTGTGGATGCATCGGCTTTTCAACAGTCACTCGTGGATTCTCATTTGCCCAAATGCGGCAATTCTGCTTGTTAACGAATCCACTGAGGTGAAAGTGTGCCTCGTCGCTGAAGATGATTTTCTTTGTAAAGTCACCATTCACTTCTGTCTGTTCAACCAACCATTCGGCGTATTGACGACGCTTGAAATGGTCAGTAGGCTTCAGCTTTTGAGTCAATTGAACCTTGTAAGCGTGTAAATTAAAATCTTTATTCAAAATTCGCATCAGTGATGTTCGTGAGATGTTCAATTGTTGGGCACGACGACGAGTCGAGATTGACAGCTCTTCTGCTACACTATCGCAAACAACAGCAATGTTTTCCGCAGAACGAACTGGGCGAGCATGCACAGGTGTTTTCACATTTCCTACAGACCCGGTTTGCTGAAATTTGCGCACAATTCTCTCGATTGTGGACACATTTGGTCGATTATGCTGACCAAAAAAGTCACGAAGTGCACGAAATGCATTTTGATTTGAACGCCCATTTTCGTAAAAGGCTTCAACAATCTTAACGCGCTGCTCAATTGTGTACCTCTCCATGGTTGAATTTGTCAAACACTGAAACAAAGAAATGTCAAATTAAGTTGGGCAAAAACTTGACGTTAAGGTGTGACTCACAATTAACATCGTGCATTATGGTTGGACCACCATTTAGTAATAACATTATAAATATAGGATTTTCACTAGGGATTATTTAAAAAAATTGCTAGCCATACTAAGAAACATACAGTGTGCCCGAAATTGGTGATAGATATATTCGAATCTCAGTAAACTATAGAAGATAGAACAACTTTTAGTTTTAGACAGTTATATTCATAATTAATGGCGCTTGCAGAGGGATTCTAGCTGTTTTGGTTTTTGAGATATTTTGTAAAAACTGAATCTCATGGTTCGCTTTTCTAAAAACATAATCAACTTTAACTTTTGCTTAAGGTCGCTATATTGGATTTTTTTATCACTTAAAAGGCGCATAATTTTCTCTTCAGCACTCTATCAATTTCATATAAGAATCAAAAAATCAAATCCTATCAAAAAAAAAAAACCAAACCGAGGTTTTTATAACACTAGTTGAAGCGATTACTTCATCATTAATTTTGATATTTAATTCATCCGTGTTGTGAAGCTGACGTGTACCAAAAACGATGATTTTATTAATATTTATAAGCAATGTGTTTTTATGTCCATCCAAAAATAATTTTTAAATCGTTATTTACATGTAATTTAAAAAGGGGGAACGAATCAGACAAAAAATTATTGAAGAGCTTATATAATTAACGTGCATATGTAGTTAGCACAATAGCGGAATTTTTTTTAATAGAAGTGGCCTCAGTACAGAACCTTGTAGGACCGTCTCAATTCATGTGTGATACAAGTATCGAGGTATTTGTATTAATCCTACCAAATTGGTATCTATCTGAAACTAATAAAATATGTTTTCACACACGCCATGATTTAGCTCTCAAACAACTAATATCCAAAGAATCAAATGCTTTAGTCATATCCAGTACAGTTAAAGCCTGTGAACTGTCGATAACTCGTAGGATGTCATCCACTCAGTTATATTAACAAGCAAAGTAGAGGTATGAGAACCTTTTCGATATCCTGACTGATTTGAGGGAATTATTCCATTTTCGGTAACACATTGATTTTTTTTTTCGTATATTTATTGCGGATTCAGCGATTTTAAGGGGAACGGAGAGTAAACCAATGGATCGTAAGTCTTTGTATTGTTCTGAATTTTTCTTTTTAGGTATAAAGCTAATACGCGATACTTTCCATGAAGGAGATAACTGTCCTATTTCAAAGAATGTAATTGAAATAACGTTGATTGCTCCCTCGTATCGATTGAATTACTGGTTCTCTGCCAGTAGTTCCTGTAGAAGACGTCAGATTTCCATTAAAATATTCCTTGAATATTCCTATTACCACCTTCATTGTTTTTTTCATGCTTTTTTGGTTGAGGTTTTTGAAAGTTTTCAAATTCGAGTCAATTGTGGTTTCATCGACGGAAACCCGTAAATATTTATCACGAACTTGTGCACACAAACAGTAGATTTGATAGTGGCAGCAGCTTGCGGTAGATAATTTTAATCGTCGATTCTGCGGGCACGTTTAATTTGGCCAAATTCCCCATTTAAACATTTCTCTATACGAGTCTTCTCTCGTAGTCTTTAACACTAGTACGGTCACTAATAATTGTAAACAGCAAAAAAAAATTTGAGCATATAGAAAATAAAATTTCAAGAAACTTACAGTTTTTTGCTCTCAAAATGGCGGCCGCTAGCATAACCTAAAAAAATTTTGTTTTAGAGCAAAAACAAAAAAACGCAATTTTCGAGGGTTTTTTCAATATATCTCGAAAAATAATGAATCGATTCGAGCTCACAAAAATTGAATCGAAATATTTTTTCATTATCTACAACTTTCTTAATCTATAACTTTCTACAGCTTTTTCCAATCCGAGTACAACTTTCCTCTTTATGCGCGAAAAACCGTTTTTTTCACTTTTGGCGAATTTTTTAGGTTATGTTTGCGGCCGCCATTTTGAGAGCAAAAAACTGTAAGTTTCTTGAAATTTTATTTTCTATATAGGATTTTTCTATTATAGACTATAGGATTGTCTAGTTGAGTCTACGGGATATTACATTCAACCATGAACTTAATCAATTGGCTATAAAACGTGTGTCTTTCACAAGTAGTGCTCTATCCAATAACCGCGGTTTTATGTTTTTCGGAACACCCATGTCTAACAACACTCGATTTGCGGGTATGTGCCATATACAGCTGTGTGCAAAAAGTAGCAGTGCAGGAGAGTTCTAAAAGGAATAGAATATTAAAAATCAGATTGCTAGGTACTAATATGTCCCTTTACACAAGAGTGAATATCTGTTCCTTGGATGTTTTTCAAAGACAGCCTTTTTATATCTTTTCATATATGTCCATAGATTCTCTATGGGGTTGAGGTCTAGAGACTTTGCTGGCCAGTCCAGAACCTCAACGTTATTGGAGGAAAACCATTCTCGAGCCCTTTTACTGGTATGCTTTAGATCATTATCCTGCATAAAACTAATATGTCCCTTTACACAAGAGTGAATATCTGTTCCTTAGATGTTTTTCAAAGACAGCCTTTTTATATCTTTTTATGTCCATAGATTCTCTATGGGGTTGAGGTCTAGAGACTTTGCTGGCCAGTCTAGAACCTCAACGTTATTGGAGGAAAACCATTCTCGAGCCCTTTTACTGCATAAAGCGCCATTTCAAAGGCATCTGTTTCTCCGCATACGGCAGCATAACATTCTGTAACATATTGACATAAGAATATTGGTCCCTGATACCTTCAATTTGATAAATAGGTCCTACGCTTCTATAAGAAAAACAACCCCATACCATAATACTCGCACCTCCATGTTTTATTGTATTTACAGTGTACTGTGGTCGGAATTCTGACTTTGGTGGTCTGTAAACATACATTCGGCGTCTCGGCGAACCGTATAAAATAATTTTCGTTTCATCACTCCATAGGATGTTTCGCCATTTGGACGTGGGCCACTCAGCATGCTCTTTTGCACATTTTGGTCGGCGGGAAACATGTTTTGCTGTTAACTGTGGCACTTTGCGTGGGCTTCTACCCATTAATTTTGCTTTCAGCAATAGTCGAAGTGTTTCCTGAAAGTCCAAGTTCCTGCTTAATTGTCGAAGATGTTGCAAAATGATCCTTTTGGGCTGAACGTATTATCTTGTATCACTGTCGTTTTTCGCTTGCGTCCTCGCATTTCTGGTCTTGCAGTCCATGATAAAGCATACCTAATCATTTTTGCAGAGCAGCCAAGTGTACTTTGGATAGATTTTTCTTTGGCGAATCAAATTTATTATCGTTTGTCAGTAGTATAGCAAAGCGGGTTCTGGACCACCCTCGGATTTGTCCGCGGACATTTGAAGCGGATGGCATGTGGTCATTGTTGATCTGAAGAACTCTTGGCGCAGGTATAAAACAGGTCTGTACAGGTATAAAACAGGCGTGTACCGGTTTAAAACAGGTATGGTGGTATTAGGAAAAAAACATGACGTCATTAAACAGGTTACCATACCTGTTTTAAACCGATACACACCTGTTTTATACCTGTACAGACCTGTTTTATACCTGTGCCAAGAGTTCTTCAGATCAACAATGACCACATGCCATCCGCATCAAATGTCCGCGGACAAATCCGAGGGTGGTCCAGAACCCGCTTTGCTCTACTACTTTTGTCGCTGCTCTTTTGTACGATGTCTAGCACGACCCATTATTACTTCTAAAACCTATACATTTATTAACTACATGTAGTTGGCCATACTTCCAACAATTAGTACCTACCTTTTAAATATAGTTTGATAAAACAGTCGACAACACATACCAATGAAATGTTGATTCTTGCAGAGACTGCTATTATTTTGCACAAGAGTGACATGGACGCTATACAATAAACAACTGACTTTTCATAATCCTGCATTTGTCTGCAATAGTAATCTGCATTATCCTATTTACTGTGTAATTACCTCTTCTCACTCTTAGATTTCACTTACCTACCTCAAGATGTATGACGAGAATTTGAAGTATGTTTTCAATTATAAACGCATTGCCATTTTTTGCACACAACTGTATGTATGTATAATTTATTAAGATTGTCATATTTCTTTACGGTGTTTGTATTTCTAATATCTATTTCAGAGCATGTACAAGTCCGATCCTAAAATGCCTGCAGTCAAATATGGTGTTTAAGTATGTGTAACCATGTTATTGAACTTTTTTAACTTCTGTTTGGATATCTGATGAGGTGGTGAGGCGTCCAAGCGACGATCTCTAGTGAAGAGACAGTCTGTGTTGTTTAAGAATACATTCATGATATTTACGGCAAACTTTGGCGGTGGGTGAAAGTCAGGCGTTTCTTTACCGACCCTTCAACCAGTGTCGTTGCACTTCCGTACAATCGGAAACGCACCGACCTTGAAAATAAAATTATTTAAACGTGTAATGACACCCACTACTAACCTCAGAAATTCAGAATTTTGCATGAAATTCAGAACATGCACTACGGGACGGAAAACTTAACGAGCCGTCTGCTCGATTGACCCTGTATACTGGACGCTGTTATTATTGTAGCCTGATTAACCCGAGTTTGGATCATCTATTGTGCAACGTTCCTTTGAAGCTAGTTTCCAGCAGACCAGAAACGTATTCCTCAAAACGGTGCTCGATTCCGTAACGTTTGGTTGGTAATAACTTTATTGGCATCAACGATGCATTATTAGCCATAATAGGGAACAGGTTGGCGTCTATATAGTTCACGGCCTACGTGATATTACCCGTTACTTATTTTGATTCTATATCATTTAATAATGTAAATAATAAATAAATTATTATGCAAGATAAAGGAAACCAGCAATAGATCGTAGATATATGTATACGGTGAAATGACATCTGTTCGAAACATTCTGAACATGTAGACAGTTTTGTATATACCGCTATGGTATCTTATCTGAGATATGGAAACGGTGTGTAAAATTACTTTAACATGTTTGTTTTAGATTCGTCTGATTAGACACTTCAGACATATCGCCAGGTGATAAGGGGCCCACCTTTTACTTGACAGTTTGTAGGAAGAAATCGTTTTTTGCTTTTTTGGGATTTCCCTTGATTTAAGATTTCTTGCCGTTTCGAAGTCGTTTCAGTTTATCTCGAATAAATAAAAATGCATTGTCTTTATTTAGTTCACAGTATCCTGGTGGTCAGATTTCGATGTTTCTATAGGGCGTCTAATTTACTATAGGAGGTATAGAAAAATGGACCCCCCATCATTTTCAATCTCCTTTTAAAGGCTTTTTGAAATAAGACTCCTTTAAATATTTGTTTTTGCATAAAGGTATATTTAAGATATTTATTAAAGGCATATTTAAAATGTTTTTATTATCGTTGTAACATAACTTGTATTTTTACTTTTCCGCACTCCACTATACGCGGAAAAGTAATGTAATCATCATAATCCTTGCTTTTAAATCTTCTAAATGCTTTCTAAGTATTCCCACAAAAAGTAATCTAGGGGTGTCAAATCTGGCGATCTGGCTGGCCACTCAATTAGCCTCCTTCTAAACATCTCATCTAAATAAGCGCTTTAAGATGTTGTGAGTATAAAAACGTTCTTTCACTTAAAAAAGTAAAAAAGGAAAGTCGTTTAAGACTAAATTCAATTTTAGATATTGTTTGTGCAATAACAATACCTACAAGTGGCGACTAGTAAAATGCATGCCGCTGCGTTGCCAGACGCTAATTGACAAGTTCTCGACTTACCGAGGAAAGCTTGAACTGGCATATTTTAAAAATGTTGATCTTGTCAACAAATCGGGTAACAACTAATTTTTTTAATTCAAAATATTAGTAGTAAGCTAATGTATAGATGAGTTGTTTTTGGAAAAGATGTATAGAAAAGTTTTAAAGTTATGATATAAAATGTGTAACTTTTAGTCAACTGATACATTCAAACCATGCAAAAAGTTCAAACTTTGATGGTGAATATCTCCTTTATTGTACGGGCAAAAATCTTTCATTTAAGCAATTTCCTTCGGGAAGTTTATTCTCTATGTATACCCGAAATTTGATGAAATTCTATAGAAAAGTGGGTTTCCGGAAACACTACCTTAAAATAGGGTCACAAATTTTGGATCGGATGTGGTCGGAGAGAGAACAATGTTCTCATTTTATGTAAATCATAGCCAACTATGACCTATATTTAAACAAATCAAACTAACGTTATAACTTACGCAATAAATAAATTAAAAAGCTTTCGAATGCATTGTATTCTGCTCAATAAAAGCGCTTTAAGAATGTGCAAGTAACTTTTCTTTAATTCCACAACTCAGTTATCGAGATGTAGCGAAAACTCAAATGACTTTGGGTAATAACTCGAAAACGAAAATAGATAACTTGACTGTGTTTCATTCGAATAGCGATGTCGATTTTTCGGGACCCATTTTTCCATACCGCCTATAGTTAAGGAGGTTCCATCCACGAGTGGTGAGGGGTAAGTGGATTAGCCCTATGCTCGCCCTGTATAAGGAGTCAGTGTTCCAACTTACAAACGAAAAATTTTTACCTCTAGATTTCGAAATTAGCACTTGATTGTATTGCTTTCCACGCATATTCTTTTACTAAAAACTCGTAAATAACCATATTTCATAGAAAAACAAGCGTTTTTGCAAATTGAGAAATCTGTGAATTTGTTATCTGCGAACACAACACGCGACAACGCTGCTGTAAAACTCGCGGATTTAGTGTGTGTTTGTTGAGTTAAATAAAATCCGCATGGTGTCTGAAACCGGGAAAGGTAATGCGGAGCGAAAAGCGATAGTCGAATCAGCAAAAAAAAACCAAAATCGTGGAATGTTTGTGTTGGCGAAACCAGTGGATATGGCATTGTTTTCCTAATTCATTTGAGACAAACGATGAAGTGCTCCTCGTGTAAGGTGTATTCATCCTTCGAAAATATCGTAAATGAAGCGAAATTTGGGCTTGCTTCGGAACTGACTATAAAATGTCACAATGGCTTAGGTATTGTTGAATAAAGTTTCAACCGCCAACCAGTACAAGAATGCCAAGGAATACAATTATTTGAATAGCTCGTGTTACGCCGGCGGCGGCGTTGCTGTTATGCGACGACGCTAAACGCCTCGGTCTTTAGTTTGAAATATAAAATAAACCACGTGGTCAATTTTCATCCTGGTTGCATCATTGAAAGGTACAAAGTACGATGCATCACTGTAACAAACGCGGTATTTTTCTATTGTTCCGAGGGTACTTTTCGCGTCATAAATGAATCAATGTCCCGAAATGTCCCGTCATAAGGATCAATGCATTTTATCTCTTTTGCATTTGTTTTCTCTTAACCCAAATGGTAAAAAATTCTCAAAAGATTCATGAAGCTCTATTTTAAGCTGAAGAACATGTCAGCAAATTTTCATTGCGTTTTATAATTTTTGAAAATCCCGTTGGAACGTCCACGAAGAATGTGCGAATAACTTTTAATTCCACAAACAACTCAGTTATCGACATGTAACGAAAACTCAAACGATTTTGAATTAAAACTCGAAAACAAAAATAGATAATTTTACTGTTTCATTCGAAAAACGAGGTCGATTTTTCGGGGCCCATTTTTCCATACCTTTTATACTAGTAGTTAACAAGATTCCCTTTTAAAGTTATCGAAATCTGCCCACGTGGTATATCGCGTGTAAATTTTTTTGATCACGTGGTATACAACACTTCGGTTGCATATATATTCTTATAAATATACTTTAAAGTAACACAAACTGAGCGTTCTCATATTTCATTGTTTTTTTTTTTCGCAAAACGCACAATAAGACGATCTGTAAAGATACCGGTATGAACTGAAATACATATAAATTAACTGCAATTCTCACGATACACTTCAATCTGAATGTACATGAATTATTTATCGATTATAAGAAATGAAAAATGTCTCGTACGGACTGGACTGTTTTCTAATGCTAATTAATATATAAAGTCGTTGACAGTACGAAGTCGTCGACAATCTCGATTTTACATGTTCAGTTTTTTTCACTCTAGAGTTATTTGAACGACTGCATAAGTAGCAGTCGGAATGGATAGATAGTCTCGGGTTTTCTAGAAAAAGATTATCTTATTTGAAATAATTATCAATCTGTTGCATTTTTTATATAGATTTTTGTTGTTTAAGTTAATCTATGCTATGACATTTTGCGGGTTAAGCATTTCGTTGTAACATTTCGGTGTTTGAAAAAACTGGACTCCGGTTTTTGTTTTTTTGGGTAACAATTCGAAAAATGTCGAAAGGAGCCTTCTGCTCCATGCGATCTTTCAAAAATAACTTAAATAACAGCCTACAAGAACCTACGGTGATTGTTAGAGAAAACAAAATTTTTTTTTCATCCTTCATATTAATTTGAAAAAACTGAATAAAAATGACGTTTTACGGTTTTTTGGAAAATCTACGGCTTATTTACAAATTTTGATAAAACGACTAATGTTGAGCGTAATTTTTACAGCTCAATGTACCTACAATAACTGTGGAAATTTACAAATTGATCCATCCTGTTCCAAATGGTCAAAGTTTTGAAAATAATTAAAGGGACACGTTTATGCTTCTTAGAAGCAAGTGCTTAGAAGCACGTTAGTGCTTCGAAGCCCTCCGTAATCATTATCAAATTGAAAAAAAAAAAAAATATATATATATATATATATATATATATATATATATATATATATATATATATATATATATATATATATATATATATATATATATATATATTACTTTTCCTATACAATTTTACATATGATGTTTAAATTTAAGGAACAAGTCAGTCGATCAAAAATAAAAAAAGTGGAAAATTTTTGCCTTGCGCTCTTTGTCATGATTGTGCGACAACTGTAGCTTACAAAAATTATTTGTCAAAACTAGAAACTTTCAGCTTCAAAATTCTCCGTTTTCTTTAAATTCGATTCCATTCGACCATTTTTCACTGAGATAGAATATTTCAAAAATCACGAAATGATTTAGGAAACTTTTTTGTTCCCTTAATTTTTCCCAATAGTTGATATTTCGAATTCTTTCCAAGATTTGGCAGAATAATGATTGGGGGATATTTTTTTATATCAGAAGGATTACCACTTTAATATACGACAGATCTTTGATATTTTCCCTTTCCTACCTCAGGAAATGTATGAGTGGAGAGTATAAGATTAAACAAAATGAGAAGTGGCTTTATTAAGGTCCCAGAACAATCTATAATTAGAAAGCTTGGGATCTGATCATCCCCACGAGTCATTTTGTGTTTAAGTTTTGATAATGATTGACGAATGTCCGTTTCTGTAAATTTTACTACATTAATACAATGATTGCTAGAATTTGTGGAACACTGGAAAAATATCTAGCGAATCCATTTACATTTTTATTTGGAGCATCAAACGATTCTTCATTGACGAAAGCTATTGATGGAACACGCATTGAACTTACCTGGAACATAAGACTGAAAACCTCTGGGATGACTTAAAGTTTTGCTGAATTCATGTTGAGTAGTTAGTATAAGCATCAGCTATTTATAAAAGGTGGTCCAACCAAAACGCACGATGTTAATTGTAAATAAAACAAAAAGTTTTCAGAGAATTATATTAATATTTTTTATTATGATAGAAGGATCTATGACAATTATGTGTGAAACAAAATATCGGCCAAATGCTCGCCACGGCTTCGGTGGCATACCTCTATCCGATGGTCCATATTTTCAATGACTCAGACATAATTGAGGTTCAATGTCGTTAATGTGCCGAATTATCTCATCCTTTAGCTCTTGAATTGTTCTTGGTTTATTGACGTACACTTTTTCTTTTAAATATCCCCAAAGAAAGAAGTCCAACGGTGTCAAATCATATGATCGTGGCGGCCAATTAACATCGCCACGACGTGAGATAACACGGCCATTGAATTTCTCGCGCAAAAGTGCCATTGTTTCGTTGGCTGTGTGGCAAGTGGCACCATCCTGTTGGAACCACATATCGTCTAGGTCTATATCCTCAATTTCTGGCCACAAGAAGTCCGTTTTCATCTCGCGATAGCGAACACCATTCACGGTAACTGCTTGGCCCACCTCATTTTCGAAGAAGTACGGCCCGATGACGCTGCCAGCCCATAAACCGCACCAAACAGTCACTCTTTGTGGATGCATCGGCTTTTCAACAATCACTCGTGGATTCTCATTTGCCCAAATCCGGCAATTCTGCTTGTTAACGAATCCACTGAGGTGAAAGTGTGCCTCGTCGCTGAAGATGATTTTCTTTGTAAAGTTACCATTCACTTCTGTCTGTTCAACCAACCATTCGGCGTATTAACGACGCTTGAAATGGTCAGTAGGCTTCAGCTCTTGAGTCAATTGAACCTTGTAAGCGTGTAAATTCAAATCTTTATTCAAAATTCGCATCAGTGATGTTCGTGAGATGTTCAATTGTTGGGCACAACGACGAGTCGAGTTTGACGGCTCTTCTGCTACACCATCGCGAACAACAGCAATGTTTTCCGCAGAACGAACTGGACGAGCATGCACAGGTGTTTTCACATTTCCTACAGACCCGGTTTGTTGAAATTTGCGCACAATTCTCCCGATTGTGGACACATTTGGTCGATTATGCTGACCAAAAAAGTCACAAAGTGCACGAAATGCATTTTGATTTGAACGCCCATTTTCGTAAAAGGCTTCAACAATCTTAACGCGCTGCTCAATCGTGTACCTCTCCATGGTTGAATTTGTCAAACACTGAAACAAAGAAATGTCAAATTAAGTTGGGCAGAAAACTTGACGTTAAGGTGTGACTCACAATTAACATCGTGCATTATGGTTGGACCACCCTTTACTTTAATATATCGTAATGTTTTACATGCAGAATTGACATCAATATGGGTTTTTAAAACTCCCAATTACTATGTAGTAAAGCATCCATACAATCCATGAAAATTGGCTTTCTTAAAATCGTATATTTTATTGTTAGAATTAGTGGGAAAGTTACAGGGCTTAAATATACTAACCTCAGTATTTACTAATGGGAAGGGGTGATAATTATATTCAACTATGAGTGTCTCTTTAAACAACATATTTAATGTTTGAAATACATAGATCTAATATCCTGTCATTCGAACTAAGAAATAAACACAACAACAGTATTGATATAACAGATCAATAACTAGTATTGATATAATTATTATAACTATTGCCCTAGTCTTAAACTCGTGTACATATGAAGTGATGAAACGAGAGATATTAAAATCGCCTAGTATCATAATAACGCAGTTTCAATATTAATAAAAATAAGTTCTAAAAATAGTTCTAGGTATCGTTATTAACTCGTGGTGTAAATATAAATTACAAACATATAAGATGAAATTACCAAATTCTAATTTGCAACTTATTACATCAATGAACGGCACAAGATTATTAATGTCTTTTTTATATAAGGTTACGCTGTACTTTGCATTAAATGCCATCAAAATACCACCACCACGCGCTGCGCCTGTATGTCTATATACCAGGTACGTAAATATAAACCGGAATTTGCCCATAGATGGCCTAACTGCTAACGTAGTTACCGTCATACCGCGTCGTTGGCGACATTTTCCTGCTTTGACATCTGATAAAGGTTTTTATCTCACAACAATACAAGTTTCATAGAACAACATCGTTTTTAATAACGTCGAACATGTCGAATTTTGTGCCTGGAGACTTAATATGTGCGGACAGCATTGATTTTCTGTTACCATTTGAAGAAAACTGCTGCAGAATCGCATCGAATGCTTGTCGAAGCCTACGGTGAGCATGCTCTTCGTAAATCACAGTGCTTTGAGTGGTTTAAAAAATTCAAAAGTGGCAATTTTTACGCGAGAGATGAAGAACATGGAAGACCACCGAAAAAGATTGAAGCTACCGAACTGCAATCATTATTGGATGAGAATGACGCTCAAACGCACAAGAACTCGTGGATCGATTAAATGCGACACGACAAGCCGTCTCCAGGCGTTTGAAAGCCATGGGAAAGATCCAGAAGATGAAAAAATGGGTTCTACATGAACTGAATGAAAAACAACAGGAAAACCGAAAAGCCATTTGCGAAATGCTGCTCGCCAGGTACAAAAGAAAGTAATTTCTCCATCGAATTGTGACTGGCGATCAAAAGTGGATATATTTCGAGAATCCTAAGCGTAAAAATCATGGGTAACTCCAGGCGAACCATCGATATCGATTGCAAGGCCAAATCGCTATGGACAGAAGACAGTGCTCTGTGTTTGGTGGATCAGAAGGGTATGATGTATTATGAGCTGCTAAAGCTTGGCCAAACCGTGAATACTGAACGCTACCGACCACAAATGATCGATTTGAATCAAGCTTTGCGTGAAACGACCAGTATATTAAAAGAGGCAACACAAAGTGATTTTGCTTCATGGTAATGCGCCATCACACACAGCAATACCGGCCAAGAAAACGACTTTTAGGCGTTTAGTTGGGAAATACTTTAGCATGCGTCTCATTCACCAGACTTGGCTCCAATTACTACTTATTTGCATCGATGAGACTCGCACTTGCTGAGCAGAGCTTCACTTCATACGAAAATATCTTGATGGCTGGTTTGCCTCAAGAGCAAGAATTTTTTTTGACATGGAATCCACAAGTTGTCAGAGAGATGGGAAAAATGTATAGCTAGCAATGGGCAATACTTCGAATAAAATATTATACATATTATAATTAAATATTATAATTTATCATTTTCAATAATCAACAATATTTTACAGCTATCCGACATGCTGAATAAATACAGATTGGCATTTAATGAGATTTATAAATTATTTATCACAATTCCTGTATCAAGTGTGGCATGTGAAAGCACCTTTTCACGTCTGAAAAGGTTAAAACACTGTTTAAGAAATAAAATGAAACAGGGGAGATTAAGTAATTTGGCTGTGCTAAATATAGAGGAAAAGAAAATAGCTAAAAGCTTGGATTTGGATAAGATTGTTGAGGAATTTGCAACAAAACTGAAATAATTTTATTAATATTTTAACTTTATTACCTAATATACTACTAATTTCTTTTGTAAATTGCGTTTATGCTAATATGTTTAATATATTTGTATTGATTGTATTGATAATGAATGACCTCCCCCCAAAACAAGATTGTCGAATTTGGGGTGCTGAAAATTCACATGCTGTTCATGAACAAGAAATGCATCCCCAAAGATGCACGGTTTGGGGCGCATTTTGGAGTGGTGGAGTAAGTAGACCATACTTATTTGAAAATGAATCTGGTAATGCTATGACAGTAAAGAGACACTCAGGCATGTTGACGTTGTATAGTCTGTAGATGACTGATGAAATATTGACGCCCCATCTTTGACAGAATGCAAATAGCGTGCAATTCATATCCTATAGTTCCAACTGAGACATCTTATACTATTCCAGTCAATGGAAAAGTGACTTATTAAATACTAAAAACATACTACGATACCATTACAACTCAAGCACAGAATATGAAAAAAAAGTTAATTTGTACGTCAGTGTAAAAAATAAAGTTGACGTATTTCTTCAAAGTTATGGGTATTGCGCGAAACTTTATCACCACTCTGTATATTTTGCATTTACAATACTTCCATGTAAAAAATCTGTTCCACGCACTTATTTTTCTTATTCCTCGGTGATGAATGTTAAAGAGAAAATAATTTTTTGACTTTGGACAAGTGAAACTAAAAATGAAACCTTCAAAATATATACCTACAGCAAAGTTTACAGAATAAATATTCTGTAAACTTTGCTTACAGTGTTTTATTTGTTAAGGGTGAAAATGTATGTTAAAAACGTGGTTCCTATCCAGTAAAATTTCCCGTAAACCTCACATCTTGATATCGAGGTTGTGTATTAAAAACGTTAGCGATTGATAAAAATATTGATGAAATAGAATGTATAACTTCAATTTGATATGATCATATTTAGAAGTGGATAATTGTTGACATAAATAGATTTATACACTACTTGACTGTTAGACCTATTTGCTATAAGATTCTTATCTAACGTCTACTACAGGCGCGGTATTTTGTAAACAAAAAGTAATCATCCGGCATTTGGCCGGCATCCAGTATAGATACAAAAACATTCTTGTATATTATTAGGAATTCGTCAAATACCAAACTTTTGCTTGTTTTGCCATTTTTTATATTTCTGGAACATATATGTTAAGTAGGGAATAATAATAAACACGAACGCATTTCTATGTTGTAATATGTTGACTTTATGTCGTAAGGCGGTTCTTTGGTCGGCAATTTTAGTGTCGTCGATTAGGCAATTCAAAGTCAAGTTTAACATAATGGTCATTCATGTTAGTTGCCCGACGCGGAGCTATAAAAGTGTAGCACTTTGCTCCGGGACAAGTACATGGTGACCTATCATATCCTCCTGTAGAGGTGGCTGCAACAATATTGTTACGAACGCCTCGAGCGATCCCGAGCGCCGGGAATATTAGAAATCATCGAGAGCGTGCGGAGTTGACTTCCAGTGCGTTCTATACTAGAAGGTTCGCCAAAGTTCTTTATCTAGAAACGTCTGGAGAGACTTTCTACTGCCTATATAAGAATTGTGTCGTCCAGCCAGGGGTTAGTTGAATCTGGACCGCGATACGGTGCGAGGAAAGTAACATTGTGTAAAAGTGAGAAAGTTAGTTAGTTAGTTGGACTTGTAAATAGTTGAGTTGTAAATAAGTGTTCGAAATAAAGAACTTTCTAGTAAATTCGTTACAATATGATCCGTACTGGATTGAGCCCAGATTTGGAGATTCCAGTGTATGTCTAGATTCGAGTCGCAATGGGAGGGTTTTGCACTTCTCCCTGAGCATGGACGGAGGTTACACATAAAGACGAGGACAAAGTCTTTACGTATAACCTTCCACTCTACAACTTGATGCTTTAGGGGAAGGAAGCCAATTTCTGTGTTCACATAAACTGTTTTCTAATATCCAATTTGTACTAACAATGAGTCCATTAGAGATTGCCCACCAAATGCCAAAAGTATAGTAATGGTCTGAACTGGCGTAAGTGCCTGCAGGGGCGACTCTTGTAAACATGAAGATAAGATATTGTAACGAATTTACTAGAAAGTTCTTTATTTCTCGAACACTTATTTATAACTCAACTATTCACCAATCCAACTAACTAACTTTCTTTCTACTTTAACTTTATAAACTGACTTTTGCACTGTATATCACTTTCTTCGCACTGTATCGCTCACTATCGCGGTCCAAATTCAACTAACTGCTGGCCCGACGACACAATTCTTATATAGGCAGTGGAACGTCTCTCCAGGCGTTTCTTGATAAAGAACTTTGGCGAACCTTCTAGTATAGAACGCACTGGAAGTCAAAACCGCACGCTCTCGAGGTTTCGAGTATTCCCGGCGTTCGGGATCGCTCGAGGCGTTCCTGACAATATTTTAGGTATTTAGTAAATTCCTATTTTCCTCCTTAATGTCCTCCCTACATTATCGAAGAACACAGGAATATCTAACACTCAAAACTCTACTGATAGAGTACATTCAACAAGTGCCGGCAAACAACGCTGTCGGGTAGATATGAAAGGTTACATTTGCTCAGTATCCCCTCAGCCGGATTCCTTTGTAGGACACGGCAGCCGTCCAATTCGCAGGGAGCTGCCGGACTCGCTGGACCTTTGCCCGACTGCCCGGTGTCGTGTATACGACCACGACATTTGCCGGCTTGATGTGGAATGTCTTATTTGATATTTCACTCAATAATCGGGTACCCGGTGTATGTCGTTTACCCGACTGCCGGGTTAATGTGAAAAGAGCCTTAATGTAAAGCGAGCCTTAATATGAAACGAGCCTTACCCCTATTGAACTTCATTGTGGAATGTCTCTGGACATCTCCAAGCTATTTGATGGTGTTACGAGCTAACTTAAATTCTACAGGAACATTTAATTTACATAATTGCGTTATTTTATATAGGATTTGTAGATTTAGAGAAAGCTTTTGATAATGTAAGATGGGAAAAAATGTTCGAGATACTAAAGAGCGCGGGAATGAAGTGAGATAGGAGAGTAGTACACAATCTATACAAAGAGCAAACTGCTGTTATAGAAGTAGAAGGGGAAAGAAGGGAAGTAGGTATTAGGAAAGGAGTAAGACAAGGATGTACGCTATCACCACTAATTTTTAATATGTACATCGAAGAGACGATTAATGTGGTAAAAGATTTGGAGAGTGGATTTCGGGATTAAAGTACAGGGACAGAAACTAAAAATGCCGAGATTCGCGGATGATATAGCAGTATTAGCATCTAGTAAAGAGGAATTAGAATCAGCGTTGAACGAAATGGAGGCAGTGTTAACAGAGGAATACGGAATGAGGGTGAATAAAAACAAAACTAAAGTGTTAGTGTGCAGAGGGCGCGAGATCAGAGCAAAAACGAAAGTACAAATTAATAATGAAAGATTGGAGGAAGTTAAAGACTTCACTTATTTAGGAAGTAAAATAAATTGGGATGGAATAAGCGATAAAGATATAAAATAAAGAATAGCGCACGGTCGAGTAGCTTTTAACAAAAAGAAAGCACTTTTACGCTCGGGGGTAATAAACTCAGAAACAAGGAAGAGATTTTTGAAAACGTATGTATGGAGCACGGCACTATACGGTTGCGAAACCTGGACGGTAGGGGAAGCAAGTAGGAAGAAATTAGAAGCTTTTGAGATGTGGTGTTACCGAAGAATGATGAAAATGCCGTGGACTGATAGGGTTAGAAACGAAGAGGTATTAGAGAAAGTCGGCGAGAAAAGAAGTATGTGGAAAAACATAAAGAAGAAAAGAAATAAAATGGTAGGAGAAGCTGGAGGTTAGCGTTCAATCAGTCTTAGGACTGATGAATTGCGTTAAATCTCCAATTTTGTGGAAAGTAGCTCCCGTCGCATCATTTAACGAGATTACTATAAAAAGTGCCAACTGAAGTTGTCTTTAACTTCACTATATAGCATACGAAATAATTTACCCCCATAAAGTGAACTGCCCATCATAGTATCCATCATTATGGTGGATACGTATGAATCTTGGATCATGTATGAATCATGAATCAATAACGCATCCACTCATAGTAATTCATACGTATATATAGGGTGCCTCAATTGGAACTGGAACTGCTGGATTTGAATTGCGCGCCATTTGTGTTCTGTCAAAGATAGGGCGTCAATATTTAACGACAAACCATAACAACGTCAACGTACTGCGATTAACAGTTCAACAACGAATAGTTTGTGTACAACTGTTTTATGAAAGTGAGGGATCATTTACAGTTACATTAAGAAAAAGTCGCACAAAATAAAGACAAAATGAAGCGCTACAGAGTAAACAGTTCCAAGTGAGACACCCTATATTTATACCATCAGTCTTCGGCGTTCTTGAGTATCTCTAACTGATCAAGTAATTATGCGCGCACAATTTTTTGTGTACCGCCTTGTAGGCACAGTAATGCAGGCAAAACAATGAGAAATTTGGTCCGAACATAGATATCGCCCCGTATGACTTCCGTCTTCCATTCCAAGCAACAAGAACGAAGGTATAAAAATCGTAAAAACTCAGTTGATAACGTTTATGTTGTACGTATAGTACTTAAACAGTCGCCCTCAGAGAAGGACACTTAAAAAGTACGTTTTTTACCGCATTATTTTTATCGTTGGAAACATTATAAAAACTGCTCCTTTTCTTAAATTGAAATCTATAAGTAATAATAAGTGACCATAAGTGTGAAATATATTAGTAGTTAACAAAAGTGTGTGAAACAAAAGTAGTGTATACTGCGAAAATCAAGATGATGGTGTGACTAATTAAAAAGAAAAAGGGGAAAAACTGGAAACTCGTGGTAGGAAGACAATTTAAGTTGATAACGATATGAAATACTCGATTCATAGAATGGACTTCCAACGCTCAATAAAAACTAAGTTACCGTCGCTGAGGATGAAGACGTACCTACAATAAGTTGTAAGTTTCTCATGGGGGCTATTCACGAAATGATTTTGATAATTCAAAGCGAAATCGAAATAGTTCTTGTAGAAGATGACAAAATCGTGTCGTGGAAAGAATTAGATTAGGGTGTTCTTTGTATTGCCTTATATAGCACCTGGTGCAGTTGGCTGATAATATATCACAGTCGACGAGAAGAGAAGTTACCAACATCAACATGAAGAAAAGAACAAATCGTACTGACTGAAATTACACTGGTTGGAATTGAAAAATATGGAGTGTGATAATGAAAACTAATTATGTAAAGGATGCAAGGGATTACGATACAATACTTCGCTTACTGCCTGTATCACTGCAGGTTGAACCTCCTAGAGCTAATCTGGGTACAAATAGAAAGGGTGACGCACCAAATGTTACCAATTTTAAATTGACAAACAAACCGAGAATTTCATTAATTGAAATATTGCAACACCAGCTACAAACAGGTCCAGTGATAGTGATAATGACAGTTATTCTAGTGATAGTGATTACGAAAGGGATTATCAATACCGTAAGTTTTTATTATTTAATTTTTGGTAACCTATAAAGCTGTTATAAAATAACGCGAAATATTTTTAGAATGACTTTGGTTCAATTTTGTTGGTTTTTAATGTTTGGGGCCTATCTAACCTGTCCAACTATTTCCGATGAATCATTATATATATTATAGATTTCTCTCCCTATACCCTTACCTGCTTCGTATTTAAAGATTTAGACGCGATAAAGGGTTATATTGAATCGATATATTTTTTCGATATCGAATTCGATATATTTTCTTCTTCTGCATCTACTACTGGGAATATTAATTTGTATTATCAGATTATTGTTATTGCTTTTAGGTATTAGCTCTTTGTTAAAATAATTTCGTATCAGCTAATGGCATCTTTCTATTTTTCGTGACATTAGTTTTCAATACCTAAATTTCGGTAAGCTATACAACTGTTTTAAAATAACTTAAAATCGTTGTAGAATAATTTTGGTTGTATTGTACTATTTTTTCATATTTGACGTTTCTAACCCGTCTAAATATTGCCGATGATTCGTCAATACGTCAAATCATTTTGATACCGTACTATAGACGCTTTCCCCTGTGATTACCCACTTCATATTTAAAAATTTAGACGCGATCGATAATGATATTGAATATTCGATATATTTTTTTCTATTTCGTGTTATCGGTATCGATTATTAATAATTCAATGAAACAATTCTGGTAGTCTGTTAAATTTCACTGTCTGCATGAACGACAGCAAACATTACTTTTTATTATCAGATGATTGTGAATGCAATTAATTAATAGTTTCTTGTTAGAATGATTTCGGATCAGATAGTGGTATCTGTATATCTTCCGTGGCTCGAGTTTTTAATACCAGATTTTCAGTAAGCTATACAATGGCTTAAAATCGTTTTAAAATAATTATTAGTCTCATTGTTATTTTTCCATATTTGGCGCCCATCTCACCCGTTTAAATATTGCTGAAGTGTCACTTCAAACAAGTTTGGCACCGAATTATAGACAATTCTCCCTATCCATTGTACATCTCATATTAAAAATCCAGACGCGATCAATTTTCTCCTTCGTATGTTGTCGGTATTGATTATTAATATTCAATGAAACGATTGTGGTGGTTCTGTTAAATTTCACTATCTGAATCAACGACTGAAAACATTACTGTTTATTATCAGATGATTGTGATTGCAATTAGGTAATAGTTTCTTGTTAAAATAGTTTCGGATCAGATAATGGTATCTCTCTATTTTCGGTGGCGCGTGTGATTCATCGTGGAGTGGTTATTTTAGATCTAACCACCACTATATTTAACTGCACTAAATATACTATTTACTATTAAGTGCTGTGGGATACAGCAAGATTTTAGGTCACATTGAAATTAAAATGTTAACGCAAGCTTTTACGTCAAGGGTCCCGTGGTATGCACATTGTGTTGATTTAGAAAATACATTTTGAAAGTATGCCCGTGAAATGTTTTCACTCCCAATCTTTGTATAATTTACAGTAATATTTTACGGTTGAAAAAACAACGACAGGTAACGGAAATCGATTTTTTTACTTAAATTACGATAAGATCGACAGCCTGCTTTTTACGATTAATATTTTAAGACTCGTCCACGCTTTGTGTGAGTATTATTCGAATAAACATTCTGAGCGTGTTAATTAAAAAAAATGTCTTCGGAAACAATGCGGCGTTAATGAGTAAGCGAGTGAGCGTTGAATTTTAATTATACTTCTCACATCACATCTGTAAGTGTGATAAAAATTCTTTTATGCATTTGTTTACCGTTACATTATGATAATCTGTTTATTACTGTTTATTTTATATAACGTCTTGCTCGTTGAGTTTTCTCGGTTACGTGTGATATAAGTAGGAGCGCTGATTATTTTTCTGTTTTTTGTGGTTATTAATAAGCGGGAATACAGGATGCAGATGCAGCTGAAATAGAGGCATAGTTGTAATGCCACCGAAAATTACTCAGACGGTACAGTCTATCGAGGAATTCACTTCCATTTGTTTATTAATAGATTTTTTTAATTTTAGGCCCGATACTTTTAAGGAAACCCGCCTCACTCTCGTTTGTATTTTTAAATTACACTAATAATAAAAAATGCATAAAAAGTGGAACCTGTCTTCGTGTTCTAATTTAGGCGACGAGATGGATGAACCCTGTCAAAACCTCTTAAAAATAATGCCCATCCTAACGGCATTAAATTGGCTTGTTCTATATTTATTTCCTCTATACAATAAATTTGTTAATTGAGCTTTAATTGGATGCCTCACATTTTGCACTTAAAGTCGCCTCCATAAAATTGAAGTACAATATATGAAATTACAATCGTCCTAAATTGTAGAATTTTATTTCTCATCTTCATCAATTCTTCATTGACTCATGGACTGTATGGCTTAATTTGTCTTACAACTTGCACCCTTTGATTTCCTCTTGTATAACTTTGGGAACACTTCAATTTCTGTTGTATAATGCCAGTCATCATAGCATCAGTATCAAATATCTATTCATTAGCATTGTTTTATGACTAATTCCACAGCATCTAACCTTATGTATAAGTCAGGGGCGTAGCGTGAGAAAAAAATCTAAGGATGTGATAAAAATTTTATAAGGGGAAGAGGTATAGTCAGATGTATGGTAGGCCAAATGAAAATGGTAAAAATAAAAAAAGACACTAACCTAAAATGATTATGCCGAGGTATATACCTATCCTAATTTTTAAAATGAAGATCAATTCTTCGGTTTTTGTTTGTCCAGCGAAAACGTCTATCACTGTTTCTTCAAATGTTGGAGACGTTCTCACATCTTCTAATAAGACACTTTCAATATTTATTAATGCTAAAGCTGACAGTCTTTCTTGCTTTTGAGAGTTTCGCAGATAAGTCTTTATTCTCTTTAAACATGAAAATGATATTTCCGCGGAACTAACTGCTTGTGGCAGGAATAGCCAAAATTAAACGACACAACTTTGATGACTCCGGGAAAATGGAAGATAATTGAAGGGACATAATATATTGGTGAAGCTCAAACACAGTGCTCTTTTTTATATCGGGATCACTATAAATCACTGAAAGTTCACTTTTTAAACGATTTGCGTCAAAGAATGTTCCATATGTATCTACTAAAGAAGAAAAAAGTTCGTCAAGAAAACGTTTCATGAATGAAGTAAATTGTGTGGAATCTAGATTTAAGAATTTCAGTTTAGAAATTTCACAAGACCGTTCACTAATGTTTAAAGTAATAACGTCGAAAATTTCATAAAACAATCGTGCGTAGGTGCTTTTCTTATCTTCTTCAGGAATTAAATCCAAACGCATTATTTTGCTTAGTGGTTGATTTTCTAACACAAATCTGTCCATACGGTCCCAAATGTCACTAAACTCGTTTCTCATTTTTTGAATATGTGATTTGAAGTCGGCGATCTTTTCATTGCAGTAACTAATATCTGATATTTTTGTCTGTAGAATTTTAAACAGACTCGGAATGTGGGAATATTGCAGAAAACACTGCTAAGAAAAAATTAAAATCAAAATAGCACAATAAAGTTAAAAGGCCTCTAGCACAAATAACGGTTTCTCGATCCCATTCCTCATTTTCATTTTCTACAATTACCTGAAACAGCGCTTCCAAATCTTCCTTATGTTATGGCGACAGTCGCCAAGATGCGTTCACATAATCGCATAACTGAGTCCGGAAATAACGACAACACCCACTCGAGGTTCCACTGTTGACTGCGTAAGATCACTGACCTTTTCGCCCATCTAACGCGTAGCTTGGATGTAACGTGGACCATCGCATTTCAGCACTGCAGTAAGTAACGCGGGAGTCCAATAATTTCGGGCTCCTTCACGGCTGATTTGAAATAAAAAAGTTGATGGTAGCGTTTAAAGTAAATAATGTATATTTGCGGTCGGTTTAAAATAATAAAAAAATTGTAATAATTAAATAAATCGATTGAACTTTTAAATAACACTAATTTGCCAGTTTTTTAAGGGATGCGACAACCCGCCTCTTCAAATTTCTTGATCAAGTTACGAACTGTTAACTCTGTAGGTGCTTCATTTTTTCCTAATTTTGTGCGATTTTTTTTAATGCGACCGTAAATAATCATAAGCTCACTTTCATAAAACAGTTGTACGCAAACTATTCGTTGTTGAACTGTTAACCGCGGCATGTTGACGTTGTATGGTTTCTGGATGACAGCCTTTAAATATTTACGTCCGATCTTTGACAGAACACAAATGGCGCGCAATTCAAATCCTATAGTTGCAATTGAGACGCCCTATATATGTAGAATTTGATTTAGAAGGCGTACCGTTTAAATTGTAAATTGACAAACGAACGTTTCTCACGAATTTCTAAAATAACGTCAACAAAATTTAATTCCTTAAGTAGTCTCCACCCTGTATTTACTTGAGTGATGAAATTGGGCAATTACACCCACAACCTGTTATGCAACTGGGTTTATCCCGTTGAACTGTACACAACAATTAAATAAATATTTATGTTTCCTCCATTCAGAAAACTGCGTCTACCAAACATGTGATGTTACAGCCACTGTTTGTTTAGTCTGTTTCACAAAATTAGGCCGTTTTTTATTTACGTTTATTTAGATCGAGAATTGAATGAACGAACCTGGTGGAAACGTGTTGAATATACGGTAATTAAAAGAAGTGGTGATACAATTGCCTTTTTTAGAGTTTTTAGAATTGTGCTTCAGTAAATTTCGAATACTCATACTCTCGTTCATACCCTTTTCTTTAGTTCTTCTTAGGCATCGCGTGTTATGCGAGGGTTTTCTTTTCTGAAACCTTGCTGATCGTGCAGAAACACGAGAAAGGGGTCGAGGATCGCTATTAGGTATAATTAAATGCCTGGCGGGGCTTTAGCCCGAGGAGTAGTTGTTTCCTGTAGCGATTATGTAATAGCCTTGCTATTCGGGAACTACTTGATAACCGCACTGTGGTTTGGTGGCTCCTTTCTCGATTCCCGACTTATAAGTTACCGACATTAATCGTATCGATTTAGATGAATACCCCACGGATTTGATTCGGCATTTGGCCTGGACCGGCCTACCGTGTACGGCACTGATGAGAACTAATAACTTCGAAACAGCTGTCTGTCGTTCGGTTTATCCGGGACAGATGTTGAATCCTACTCGTAGCGGGTTTTATTTTCTGAGAGGATTACGGTATTAAGCATTTTCATGACTTTATCCTGCCTCTTTACATGTTGTTCTCACCGCACCGTAACACGTTCTGTTAACAATTAACAATTATCCGTTAACAATTTATATATTTTCTGATTCCCTTTTAAGCGCCTTACAGTTTTTACTATATTTCGTCACGACGAAGCGTTACATCTTTGGACTTATGTGTATACACAAGATAACTATGCTAGCGTTCGAACAATAAACATATCCTGCTAACGAAGATAAAGTTGCTATCGAAATGTATATAATTTCTAAATTGCACTCATCATCATGAGGTCATCAGTCCTAAGACTGGTTGGACGCTAACCTCCAGCTTCTCCTATCTTGTGCTAACCTACGCATTTCGCTAATTGTGCTACAACCTACATCCCTTACTATTTGCGAGCAGTAGTCTAATCTAGGCCTACCTCTGCCTTTCTTCACTCCTATTTCTGCCTCCAAAATATCGCGGACTATTCCCCCATGTCTCAGTGGCCTACCATTCTATCTCTTCTCTTCTTTATGTTTTTCCACATACTTCTTTTCTCGCCGACTTTCTCCAATACTTCTTCGTTTTTAACCCTATCAGTCCATGGTATTTTCATCATTCTTCGGTAACACCACATCTCAAAAGCTTCTAATTTCTTCCTACTTGCTTCCCCTACCGTCCAGGTTTCGCAACCGTATAGTGCCGTGCTCCATACATATGTTTTCAAGAATCTCTTCCTTGTTTCTAAATTTATTACCCCCGAGCATAAAAGTGCTTTCTTTTTGTTAAAAGCTACTCGACCCTGCGCTATTCTTTGTTTTATGTCTTTATCGCTTCTTCCATCCCAATTTATTTTACTTCCTAAATAAGTGAAGTCTTTAACTTCCTCCAATCTTTCATTATTAATTTGTACTTTCGTTTTTGCTCTGCTCTCGCGCCCTCTGCACACTAACATTTTAGTTTTGTTTTTATTCACCCTCATTCCGTATTCCTCTGTCAGCACTACCTCCATTTCGTTCAATGCCGATTCTAATTCCTCCTTACTAGATGCTAATACTGCTATATCATCCGCGAATCTCAGCATTTTTAGTTTCTGTCCTTGTACTTCAATCCCTAAATCCACTCTATCTTTTACCACATTAATCGCCTCTTCGATGTACAGATTAAAAATTAGTGGTGATAGCGTACATCCTTGTCTTACTCCTTTCCTGATACCTACTTCCCTTTTTTCCCCTTCTACTTCTATAACAGCAGTTTGCTCTTTGTATAGATTGTGTACTACTCTCCTATCTCGTCGTAGCTCTCTTCGATGAACATGTTCGTGTTAAAATACAAATATTAGAACAACCTCAAAAGAATGGTCGTATCTGGAATTTGTGTAGGATAGGGTATAGTGTCATACATACAATGATTCAGTAAACTAATGAATATATCCGTTAAAACCGAAGGTGTAATTTTTGGGAAAAATTTTCGGATCTATCAAATTTTATTTTTAACCTACTTTCGCGGTTCTCAATTCATCTTTATATAAATATAATTTTTTATGTATGTTCGGGTATAACTTTTGTGTTTATGAACGGATTTTAATATTCTTTTTTGTGTTGGGTTCAGTGATTGAAAAAATCAACTAAAGCAAATGTTCAAATTATGCACCGTTGGCTGCCTGACAGTAGCCAGACGAATAATAAATCTGTTTTGAACATTGTCAATAAATTCAGGAGGCATATTTTTTATGCTTTTAAATCTTCTAAATTCTTCAGCCTGGTAATGTTTACTTTGCTTTCCAAATATCCTCACAAACTATAATCTAGGGGTGTCAAATCTGGCTACCTGGCTGGATAGGCAATCGTTCCCCTTCTCCCTATCCAACAATTCGGAAACATCTTATAAGTATAGACAGTTATTGGGATAATGGGGAGGTGCACCACCATATTGTTGAAAGACAAAGTCATTTCTCGGGAGATCAGGTTCCTCTACATCTAGATATGAAGTTATTAGTAGAATAAGATCGTCTCGGAAGAAAATCCAAATATCTTTCACCAGTTTAGTCATGTCCAACAGATCGGGCCACAGAATTCTTCCGTCGACTATGCACCACACATTCACTTTCTGGGGAGATTGAGAGTGATCTCTGTCATCCATCGGGGATGCTGGGTAGCCCAATAATGACAGTTTTGTCAATTGGCATGACCGTTCAAAGCAAAGGTGGCGTCAGTTGTCAGAAAAACTGTTTTTTTACGAAATTATCATTATTGCATAGCTGTTGCATTTAAATTGATTTCGTCGATCAAAGTCGTCTTCAGACAGCACATGGACACGGTTTTGCTTCTTTCATAATTTTGTGTACTGTATACGCTGCCACATTGAAATCAGAAGCCAATTGGTTAAATGTTGAGTGATGATTTTCTTGGGTTGCCAACAAAACATGAAGCTGGTCGTCTTTTGATGGTGTGGGTTGGCCAGCTTTAGAAAGATCACGAACATTCCCAAATTCGCGATATTTAGACTCAACATTGCCTACCATTATTTAACTAATAGGTTGCCGATCAGGATGAGTTGCATTGAACAATTCAACTACTTCCCTTTGGATGGGCATCATGACTCCAAATCTGATTATGCAAGGAATTTTAATTCTTTCTCGTTCAGCTAATTTAACCATTTTTTACAAAATGACAAAGGTACCACCCAGTGGCGTCCTACCTCCTACACGAATCATCCTGTATGTATTAATTATATTTAAAAAAATGCGTAACTAAAAATTAAATTTGACTGGTCATTTTCCCAAAAAGTTCATCCTTGAATTTTTATCGAAACTATTCATTACTTTAGGAAAACACTGTGTAATCGTCGAAGTCTAAATGATGGTAACGTTAATGTCAATTTTAAACAGTATGCATACAATAATGAATTTGTAGTGTTATAAAATAATAATAATGTAATAATAGTAATAAAAAAGTCTAGATGATGGTAATGTTAATGCTAATTATGTATACAATAATTAATTCGTAGTATAAAATAACGTCTTTCAATTTCATACGCCTTTTAATGACGTAATACGATGGCAGTGTCGTATTAATATTTTCAAAACCACTAAATTTCACTGCATAAGGCGATGTCAAAAAGGAAAGCTGAAATATGTAAATACGAGGTGTGTTCAAAAAATAACGAGAATTTTCGTTTTTTGGAAACATTTTTATTTATTCGTCCACGTCAACGTTATACCCCTCAAAATAGTTCCCATTAAATATTGTACACTTATGCCAGCGTTTCTTCCAATCCCCGAAACACTTCTGGAATTCGATCTTTGGGATAGTGTTTAGCTCTCTCAGCGATATGCTTTCAATCTCATCTATGCTTGTAAGGCGGCGGTTCTTTAGGTTTATCTTTATTTTTGGGAACAGAAAGAAGTCACACGGAGCCATGTCTGGCAAATATAGAGGCTGTGGCGTCCTTACAGTGTTGATTTTGGCAAAAAATTCACGAACAAGCTTACATCGTGATTCAAAAGCCATGAATTGTTTCGCCACAAATTTGGACGTTTTTTTTCCGAATTGCTTCACGCAAACGGCGTTGAACTTGTAGGTAGTACTCTTTATTGATCGTTTAAAACTTTGTGGCAAGAACTCGTGGTACACTATGCCCAACACACCTTCACATTCGTCCACACTGGAGCAGCTTTCTTTTTGGTCCTGACGATCCAGAATGCTTCCACTGGGACGATTGAGCCTTAGTTTCGACGTCATATCCCTTAAAGCCATGTTTCATCACCTGTTACGACACGTTTCAGTAGTTCTGCATCGTTGTTGACTTTATTTAGCGACTCCTGGGCAACTTCCATTCGTCGCTGTTTCTGTTCGAAATTCAACTATTTCGGAACATACTAGAGTAGGTCGGAACCGTTGCTGTGAAGATAGCACTGACTTAGTTTTCCACAAAACACTATACACTACCCTCGACGCGCCTTTCGCCAACAAAGTTGGCATCATCTGCAGATGATTAGAACTCACAGTTCTAATCATCTCCAGATAATGCCAACTTTGTTGGCGAAAGGCGCGTCGAGGGTAGTGTATAGTGTTTTGTGGAAAACTAAGTTAGTGTTAATTTTGGAAAACATTTTGCTGCCACACGTTTCATACCCAAAACAACCGAAGAAATTTCATGGCATGAGCCAATTGATAAGCCAACATCATCAGCGACTTCTCTAATTGTGAATCGGCGATCGTTCATAATCATTTATTTCACTTTTTCCACGTTTTCATCGGTTGCTGATGTGCTGGGGCGTCCAGGGCGCTCATCATCTTCAATGTCTTCACGGCCTCCTTGGAAACGCCTATACCACTCGTAAACCCTTGTTTTACTCATAGCATTCACTCACTCAAGACATTGCTGAACTTTATTCCATTCTTATTTCTTATAGCAAAATTTAATGCGAAATCTCCGATCCAATTTTTTAATAAATGAATACTGGCCAATCGTACCAAAACACATGTAACCTTTTTGACAGCTTACAACAGACTAAACATCGGATATGGTTAACAATGTACAGACACTTTTCAGACATGTTTACCGATACAACAGCGAAAAAATCACGCGAATCGAAGTAATACAACTCGCGAAATTACGAAGTTACCGTTACTTTTTGAACACACCTCGTATATCTGTCTTACCTTTTACCTAGTTATTAGACGGTATTTAATAGTTGTATTTGTGTAGACAGCCGTTTTCAGCCTTAACAACCACCATCGCTAATCGATTAATTGTGGCATGAATTTTTATCTTTTTATTATCACTAATACGTTTTTTTCCATTTGCAGGTTTCGAAAATTCGTCCATGAAGGCCAGCTTCTCCCTGTCGTCGCTGCCGGCTTCAGAAACGACACCCGACAAGGGGGTGAAGCCGCGACTGTACAACAGCCTCACGAAGAATCGAGTGAAAGCCACGGCGGTGCGGCGATCATGGGGGAGCACCGCCAGCGATCACAGAGAAGAATTCTGGTCAGTTTTGCAAGCGAATTACAACTACATAATGGATAATCAGCTAATTGATAAGTGCCAGGTTAGTTCGCGGTGTCGCCTTTCAGTCGTTTATGTATGCCTGACGATATCTGATTACAGGAAGTCGACGGCGACTTGACCCGCCACACAGGAACTTGGACTCTCAAGGAATTCTATTCCCAGTTCTCGGAACTCTATTCTTGGTTAAATAGCGTTCAGGAGACAATTTATGGGAAAGAGGAGAACATCACGGATAAAGCTTTACGAGCTGTAAGCGCGATAGACTTAATCCTGATGGATGTAAATATTTACACGTTACTTTTCAGCACTGCGTTAATATGGTACTTGAGAAGAGTTCTTCACTTAAATTATTTAATGATCAAGCTAGTCAACTAGTGCAATTATATCCGGAGGTTCAAGATGAGGTCGGTTGGAGGGCTACTCACCTAAACTCGAAATGGGATTCGATTTTGAGCATTTTAGGACCGTCAGACTGCGACCATTGCGACCAGGACACTTGCTTAGGTAATTGGTTGAAAGATACGTTTTCTGCCCGTCAATGCACTGAGCACAAAAATTGAGGGATGTCAAAAAAATCATAAATTTTTAGGTGATTTTCAAAGAGTCGTAACTTGCAGAAAAATATTCTCAGAATAATTTTAATAAAAGCAATTTGAAGCTTAAAGTTTCTAGTTTTCAGACCCTCAGTTCAATTTTTTCACCATCAGCAATTTTTTGAGTTATCATAAGATAACTATCGGAAAAGATATTCCAAATTTTTGCTTGCTTTTCGAAAGGTCCACGGACTTGAATGATTTGTTTCCAGTGATTGGCACCATGAAGCTCTTTTAGATAATTTTATCCTCTTTAATTTGACCGGTCTAAAAGCCTGGTACCTGAGCCCGGTACTTTTTTACTGAGCCCGGTACTTTTTTTACTGAGCCATTGTCGTTCGAAGCAAAAAAGTCAGTTTTGATTTTGGTAATTACTGGGGAAATTATTAGTCATACAGAATTGTCCTTGCAATAATTAACATATTTTGGTAAAGATTATTGCTATAAAAGAACAAAAAAAAAAACGTTTTTAACCTCAAAAAATGAATAAAAAACGAAAAATTCATCCTTAAATTGACTTTTAGCAAAAGCTTTTAGGTTGAAAGGAAATAGTCAACATCCTTAGTCTATCAATTATTTGCAAAGTTGTGCCAAATTAAGCGAATATGTCTAAATACGCAATTTTTTGCTTCTCTTTTCAATCATCATTCTCGCACCAATTTTTTTTTTATCAAAAACCAATAACTACGACTTGTGTCCTTGAAGAATCCTTTGCAGTTTTTAAAACCCTACATAAATTTTTTTTACGATCGTTACTTCCCCAGCAATTAATTACCAAACTCAAAACTGACTTTTTTTGCTTCGAACGGCGATAAATCCGCGAAAAATCATCGTACGAGGCTATTAGACCGCTCAAATTAAAGAGGATACAATTATTTAAAAGAGATTCATGATGAAATCATTGAAAAAAATTTATTGAAGTCTGTGGACCTTTTGAAGGGCAAACAAATATTTGGATTTTTTTCCGATGGTTTTTCATATCAAAAATGTATTTCAGCAGTAAAGAAACACCCTGTATATAAAATTGTACCGATTCGCAGATTTACTATTTACCCATTTTCTGATTATGTTAGAATTAGAGAGTGTATTTTCATATCGCCATGGTTCTGGACTTAAAAACAAACGCCTTCTACATTTTAATGTATTTGTGAATATCTTTACCAGAGAACCCATAATTCATTTCATATTCGGTAAAATTATCATAAGTGTTAATTAACCACTAGGCTTAGTGCATTATCTATTTGATATTATTTTTTTTATTAAAGGAGTTATAATCTAGGCTAAATAATATTTAAATTAAAAAGTTCTCGGATATATCTGTGGCTTCCAATTTAATTGCGTTTAAGGGTGCGCGCCAGGTAGATAGCCTAGATATAATACACGTGTATGCTATGTCGGTTGCATACTCTCAAGCCAAGTCGCATCGTTGACAATTTTACGAGTCAGTATTGATCTGTTTTGTAAATAACGATATTTTTGTCCGTTTCATATATTTGGAAATTTTTTGTTCTGTTTATATTTTATATCCGGATTCTATAGATTCAAAAATTATTAATATTATGAATCTCTTGATGCGATAATATTTTCGACTTAATCCATTGCATAATAAAGATTTGAAATCAAGTACATGGGCGGAGCCTTCCGCTTCAGTAGCGTCGCTGAAAGGTTTACATAACTAAACCCGCAAGTTTATTCTGAAAAACAAAAGACTGGTGAATAAAATAAGCTATGTATATTAAAAGGCCTTGTAAATGTGTACAAAATAACACAAATCTAGCAAGCATCGAACAATTAAACCACATAATTTATACGTGTTCTATGAGTGAAATAATGGACGTCAATGATTAACCTCTAAATACAATTAGAAACGAAAATGTAGTCTGCGTCATTACATTATATAACAACTCCGCCCACGTACCTCTGATTTCAAATGAGCTATAATAATTTACTTTCATATAAAATTGTCAAATACATAAAATATATGCCTTCTTTTTCCCCCAGAAAATGATTTTAAACTTTTCTACTGAAAACCTCGCTTTTACTTTACTACATAGGTACCTAATCTTAATAAAAGGTGGTCCAACCAAAACGCACGATGTTAATTGTAAATAAAACAAAAAGTTTTCAGAGAATTATCTTAATATTTTTTATTATGATAGAAGGATCTATGACAATTATGTGTGAAACAAAATATCGGCCAAATGCTCGCCACGGCTTCGGTGGCATACCTCTATCCGATGGTCCATATTTTCAATGACTCTGAGACATAATTGAGGTTCAATGTCGTTAATGTGCCGAATTATCTCATCTTTTAGCTCTTGAATTGTTCTTGGCTTATTGACGTACACTTTTTCTTTTAAATATCCCCAAAGAAAGAAGTCCAACGGTGTCAAATCACATGATCGTGGCGGCCAATTAACATCGCCACGACGTGAGATAACACGGCCATTGAATTTCTCGCGCAAACGTGCCATTGTTTCGTTGGCTGTGTGGCAAGTGGCACCATCCTGTTGGAACCACATATCGTCCAGGTCCATATCCTCAATTTCTGGCCTCAAGAAGTCCGTTATCATCTCGCGATAGCGGACACCATTCACGGTAACTGCTTGGCCGACCTCATTTTCGAAAAAGTACGGCCCGATGACGCCGCCAGCCCATAAACCGCACCAAACAGTCACTCTTTGTGGATGCATCGGCTTTTCAACAATCACTCGTGGATTCTCATTTGCCCAAATCCGGCAATTCTGCTTGTTAACGAATCCACTGAGGTGAAAGTGTGCCTCGTCGCTGAAGATGATTTTCTTTGTAAAGTCACCATTCACTTCTGTCTGTTCAACCAACCATTCGGCGTATTGACGACGCTTGAAATGGTCAGTAGGCTTCAGCTCTTGAGTCAATTGAACCTCGTAAGCGTGTAAATTCAAATCTTTATTCAAAATTCGCATCAGTGATGTTCGTGAGATGTTCAATTGTTGGGCACGACGACGAGTCGAGTTTGACGGCTCTTCTGCTACACCATCGCGAACAACAGCGATGTTTTCCGCAGAACGAACTGGACGAGCATGCACAGGTGTTTTCACATTTCCTACAGACCCGGTTTGTTGAAATTTGCGCACAATTCTCCCGATTGTGGACACATTTGGTCGATTATGCTGACCAAAAAAGTCACGAAGTGCACGAAATGCATTTTGATTTGAACGCCCATTTTCGTAAAAGGCTTCAACAATCTTAACGCGCTGCTCAATTGTGTACCTCTCCATGGTTGAATTTATCAAGCACTGAAACAAAGAAATGTCAAATTAAGTTGGGCAAAAAGCTTGACGTTAAGGTGTGACTCACAATTAACATCGTGCATTATGGTTGGACCACCCTTTATAATATGTGCTACAATACTTCGTTTCTATATACGAGGGTAGTCCAAACGCGATAAATTCATATAATACTCACCGTTATTGTTTTTTCTTTCTGAAGATAATCAATGGAAATAATCCCACGCACATCCCAAAAAACTGGTGCCATGACCTCGCCTGCAGGTGGAACTGTCTTCGCCTTCTTTGTAGCCGATTGTCCCCTTTCAGTTAATTATTTTGACTGTTCCTTCGTCTCTGGTGTGAAGTACTGGACGCATGTTTTGTCCATAGTTATGAATCGACGCAAAAACTCTGCTTCATTCCTGTGAAACTTCGTCAAACACTCGATTGTAACATCCTCACGACGCTGTCTTTGTTCCTTTGTGAGTAATCCCGGCACCCATTGTGCGCACAACTTTTTCATGTTCAAATTTTCAGTCAATATGCCATGTACAGCACTTTTTGAAATGCCTACCATGTCTGCTAGCTTGCGAATTCTTAGTCGACGGTCAGGCAATACCATTTTGTGGATTTTCTTTGTCATTTCTGTCGTGGTCACCTCCGCATTTGGTCGACCACTGCAATGTGTGTCTTGGCAATTCGTACGGCCTCGTTTAAACTCTGCAACTCAATATTTTACTGTTGTAAACGAAGGAGCAGGCTCCCATAGTAGAATCTAAGCTCCGCTTTGATATCAGTTGTACTGAGGCTTTTCAAATGATTCTCAGAGTAATCATCAGCTCTCCGAACACATGAGGTTACATACTGGTGAAATGTTGAAATGTAACGTCTGTGGGAAAGCCGGCATATAACATCTATACAACCACCGGCAATTTGGCGGCTCATATGGGCACTCATACAAGCGACAACGTATATGATGCTTGTAATAAGGCCTTTTATGTACCCAATAAATTGGCGAAACACAAACGCACGCATACCGGATATCGTCCATACAGTTGTAGTGAATGCTACAGCCTAATCCCACACGTTGGCCCTGTGTTTTTAAATCGGAATTTAATGGGAGTGATGTATTTAGACATGCCACAGAATATTTATTGAACCCCTAATTTTGGAGATCCTAGAGGAACATCCTCTGGAAATAATTCTTCCGGAAAATCTGAAAATAATTTTTCAACAGAATTCTGAATATTATCTAACTACTGAGCTATTATAGCGCAGTAGACTTTATATCAATGAACAGTATCCCAATAGGTGGATTGGCCGCCAAGGTACAGTAAAGTAGCCTGCTCGGTCTCCAGATCTAATACCCTTGGTTTCATTTTTAAGGAAGACTTGTAGCACCCATTATATTAATATTAGGTATCTATGTAGTGTAATGTAAAAATTGTCTGGTAAAAGGAACTGAGGTGTTGATTGGACAAGATGAAATTTAATTTTCCTGGATTTATGTAAATAATTACCGCTATGGGCTCGCTATAAACGGAATAATTTATAATAAATAATACATATGTATTTTTAGAACAAAATTATATCATGTAATTGTGATTCTTTGGTAGTTACAAAATACAATCTATGTGTAATGTTAGTTGCATAGATACTGAAACATAGGGTTTCTTCTATATAAAATTAAGGTACGAGCGCTCTTTAATTTAACGTTCAGGTGTTCATGGCTTTCAAATAGTACCGCGAATTTTAAATTTATCTAAATAATCATCGATCATTTCGATATATTTTTTTCATATTCATTCAATAATATTGTTTCATAATTATCATAATTAATAAAAAAGAACGATACCAATTTTCTAGAAAGCTCCGAATTGTACGTTTCTCGATGCACATTTCACCAACCAAGTTGGGATCGTCTGGAGGCATCACGGACGTTAAAACGGATTTTGTTACTGCATCAAAAGGGTTACTACTGCCAAAAGAATAAACGGCGCCCATATTTCAGCACACATGCTGATCAAATGTTTATTATGTTGACAATTTATCATAATACTCCTCACTGATTAATTCACTCCACACACTCATTCACTCATTGCATACATTCATTCAATCACTACTCACACTCAGTCACTCCACATCCATTCACTCACTATATACATTCAATCCACACTTATAAATACCCTGCGCCCATATTTCATGACATGTGTTGATAAAATGTTTATTATGTTGACAATTTGTCATAATACTACTCAGTCATTCACTCACTTCACATACTCATTGACTCCCTGCATACACTCATTCGCTCACTGCATACATTCATTCAATCATATACACTCCGTCACTTCACATACATTCATTCAATCACATACACTCAGTCACTCCACATACATTCACTTACTCCACATCCATTCACTCACTACATACATTCAATCCACACTTATAAATCCCCATCGCCCATATTTCATCACACGTGCTGATCAGATGTTTATTATTTTGACAATTTGTCATAATACTGCTCACTATTCACTCACTCCACACTCATTTATTTATACACTCGCTTCCCCCACCCCCACATATACATACACCGACATATACAGACATCAGCACTTACAGACAGACACACCGATACATGTAGACACACCGACATATACACACACACACTCGCGCGCGCAAACACACGCAAGTACACACACCTATAGACACACGCAGACACACATACAGGCGCAGACACATCCATTCACACACGCTCGCACGCACGCAGACACACATTGTCACATACACACACGCACACATTTCTCTAGCGGCACACATTGCCATAGAGAGAGACACACACATTGCCATAGAGAGAGAGAGAGAGAGACACATCGTCATAGAGGCACACAGACACACACACACAGACACACACACACAGACACACACACACAGACATACACACACACACACACACACACACACACACACACACACACACACACACACACACACACACACGAACAGATACACACGCACAGACACACAGATACAGGCGCACAGACACATTGGTGTACACACTGGTGTACACACACACACACACACACTGGTGTACACACACACACACACTGGTGTACACATACACACACACTGGTGTACACATACACACACACACACACACTGGTGTACACACACACACACTGGTGTACACACACACACACACTGGGGTACACACACACACACACACTGGTGTACACGCACACACACACACTGGTGTACACACACACACACACACACACACTGGTGTACATACACACACACACACACTGGTGTACACACACACACACACACACACTGGTGTACACACACACACACACACTGGTGTACACACACACACACACACACTGGTGTACACACACACACACACACACACTGGTGTACACACACACACACACACACTGGTGTACATACACACACACACTGGCGTACACACACACACACACTGGTGTACACACACACACACACACTGGTGTACACACACACACACACTGGTGTATACACACACACACACACACTGGTGTATACACACACACACACACTGATGTACACACACACACACACACTGATGTACAGACACACACACACACGCCCACACACTGACACAGGCACACACGCACACACTGATACAGGCACACACTGACACAGGCACACACTGACACAGGCACACACGCACACACCGACATACAGACGCATATACAGAGACACGCACATACACTGACACACAGGCGCACGCATACACACACACAGATACACACCCTGATATGCAGACATACACACACACACACACCGACACACACACTCACTGACACACACACTCTCTCTCTCTCTGGAACACACCACACACACACTGACGCGCGCACACACACACTGGAACACACCACACACACACTGACAGACACATACACACACTGACGCACACACACACACACTGACGCGCACACACACACTGACGCGCACACACACACTGACGCGCACACACACACTGATTCACACACACACACACACACACACACACACACACACAGACAGGCACGCAACACACTGGCACACACAGAGGCACACGCACATACATTCACACAGACACACACACACTGATACACCACACATACACACTGACACGCACACATACACACTGACACATAGACACACACTGACACGTGCACACACAGACAAACACGGACGCACACCCAAGGACACACACACTCAGAGACATACACACCGACACATAGATACAGACAGATGCACACACACTGACGCACACGCACACACACTGACGCACACGCACACACACTGACGCACACGCACACACACTGACGCACACCCACCCACACACACACACACGAGACAAACACACGCAACGCAGACACAGACAGACACACGGACATACACACGCACACAGACACATACGCAACACAGACACACGGACATACACACGCACACAGACACATACGCAACACAGACGCACACACAGAGACACACAACACGAATAGACACAGATACACATACACACACTGATACACACACACACAGAGACGCGCACACACACACGAACACACCACACACACACTGACAGACACATACACACACTGACGCACACACACACACACTGACGCGCACGCACACACACACTGATTCACACACACACACACACAGACAGGCACGCAACACACTGGCACACACAGAGGCACACGCACATACATTCACACAGACACACACACACTGATACACCACACATACACACTGACGCACACACACTGACACGCACACATACACACTGACACATAGACAACAGACGCACACGCAGAGACACACAACACGAATAGACACAGATACACATACACACACTGATACACACACACAGAGACGCGCACACTCACACACACACACGAACACACCACACACACACTGACAGACACATACACACACTGACGCACACACACACTGACGCACACACACACACTGACGCGCACACACACACTGATTCACACACACACACACACACACACAAACAGGCACGCAACACACTGGCACACGCACATACATTCACACAGACACACACACACTGATACACCACACATACACACTGACGCACACACACTGACACGCACACATACACACTGACACATAGACACACACTGACACGTGCACACACAGACAAACACGGACGCACACCCAAGGACACACACACTCAGAGACATACACACCGACACATAGATACAGACAGATGCACACACACTGACGCACACGCACACACACTGACGCACACGCACACACACTGACGCACACGCACACACACTGACGCACACGCACACACACTGACGCACACGCACACACACTGACGCACACGCACACACACTGACGCACACGCACACACACTGACGCACACGCACACACACTGACGCACACGCACACACACTGACGCACACCCACACACACCCACCCACACACACACACACACGAGACAAACACACGCAACGCAGACACAGACAGACACACGGACATACACACGCACACAGACACAGACGCACACACAGAGACACACAACACGAATAGACACAGATACACATACACACACTGATACACACACACACAGAGACGCGCGCACACACACACACAGATACACATGAACATACACACACACACACACACAGACACACACGAAAAGACACACACAGACACACAAATTCACAAAACACGCACTGACACACAGAGACAGGAACACACGCACAGGCACATACACGTATAGACACACAGACAGACAGAGGCATACTGACAGGCATACACTGACACACACACGCTAACACAACCATTGACGCTCACACACACCCACCCACTAACATGCACACACACACACACAACCACTGACACGCACTCGCACAGGCACACAGACAGAGACACACACATAGATACACACGAGCAGACACACACACAGATACACACGCACTAATACACACAAACTCACCCATAGACACACACACACAGGCACACCCATAGACACACACACGCGCGCGCGCCCACCCAGACACACACACACACTCAGAGACACACACACACACACTCAGAGACACACACACATACACTGACACATAGATACAGACAGATGCACACACAGAGACGCACACACTGATATACACACCGACATACATACAACACACACAGTCTCACTGACACGCATAAACACGCACACAGACAGACATACAACACAGACGCGCACACTCACACACACTGACAGACACAGACACACGCATACACAGACACACAGATGCACACACAGATACACACGAGCAGACCGACACACAGAGACACACACGGATACACACGCACATACACACATATACACTTACCGACACACACATACATGCACACAGACAGGCATTGATACACACACACGGACACCCACAGATACACACACACACGGACACCCACAGATACACACACACGGACACCCACAGATACACACACACGGACACCTACAGATACACACATACACTGACACACATACACACTGACACACACATAGACACACCATATAGACACACCACAACACACAGGCACACACACACTGACATGCGCACACACAGACAGATACACACGCAACACTGACGCACACTTCTGAGACACACACGCACACTGACACGCAGATACAGACAGATGCACACACAGAGATACAGATACGCACACAGAGATGCACACACTGATTGATTTACACACACACACACACTGATACACACACACACAGATGCAGACACATACACACAGACTGACAGACACATACACATACATACACAGACAGAGACGCGCGCACAGACACAGGCAGATACGCACACAAACATAGACAGACACACACAGAACACGAATAGACACACAGATACATGCACACAGACACACACACACACGCACACGCACACAGACACACACACACACACACACACACACACACACACACACACACACACACACACACACACACACATTGGCACACACATAGATACACACGCATAAATTCACAAACACGCACTGCCACACAGAGGCAGAGACACATGCACAGACAGATACACTGACACACAACTACTGACACGCACGCACAGACGCACGCACTGATACACATTCACACACACAGACAGATACACATAGATACGCACGAACAGACTCAGAGACACACACAGATATACACGCACTGATACACACACAAATACAGACTGATACACAAACGCTAGCACAGGCGCACACACACACTGACACAGACACACACACTGACAAACTCACATACACACACACTGACAAACTCACATACACACACACTGACAAACTCACATACACACACACTGACAAACTCACATACACACACACTGACAAACTCACATACACACACACTGACAAACTCACATACACACACATATACACACGAACAGACACAGACACAGATGCACACGAACAGACACACACACATGTACACAAACAGACACACAGATACACACGCACAGAGATACACAGGCACATGCACACAGAGACACACACACCAAAATAAGCACACACATTGACACTGACACACACGTTACCATAAACTGACACACATTAATTAATTAATCATAAATACTCACCTATAATTACTCACCTGGTATATTGAGATAGTCCACACATGGTATATAGCAAAATAGCTGCAGACACTAACGTTCTCAAGTATTGCATTCATTGCAGTTTCATGAATGTTGTCAATTCTACTTGAAAATATTAATGTTTCGGAGTGATTGCTCCTCGTCAGTGCAGCGTAACTTCGTAGGCTGATACACATACTGCCATAGGCACACGCACGCACCCACACGCATGCACTGACATACAGACACTGATACACACACACACTGACACACAACTACTGACACACACACACACACACACACACACCGACACACAGACGCACACACACCCTGAAATACATACACATACAGACACGCAACACAGACGCGTGCACAGACACACAAGCACACTGATATACACACTAACACACACATGGACATGCACACAGACAGACACACACAACACAGACAGATACACACGCAACACAGACAGACACACACGCTCACATATATACATACACACACATACACAGATACAGACAGACGCACACACAGAGACACATACACACACATATGCACACAGACAGATACACACGCAACACAGACGCACATACACACGAATAGACACACACAGATACACGCACATAGACACACAACACATACACACAGACGCACACACAGAGACATATACACACAGACGCGCGCACACAGACACACAAAGAGACACACACACATTGATATACACACACAACACACGCACACATAGACACACACATAAGCACAACACACACACATAGACACAGCAGGCACACATAGACACACTGACACGCACACAGACAGACACGCGCAATACAGACAGGCACACACACTGACAAACACGCAACAGACAGACGCGCACACACAGACACACACGCACGCGCGCACTCACTGACACGCACACAGACACAGACAGACACGCATTCAGATAAAGACAGACACAGACGCACACGCAGAGACACATTCACACAGGTACAGACGCACATACACACAGATACACACGAGCAGACAGAGACACACACAGGTACACACGCACAGACAGATACATGCACACGAATCGACACAGTTACATACACATACACAGATAGAAGACAAACACGCAACAGACAGACGCACACACAGAGACACAGACAGACGCACACACAGAGACACAGACAGATGCACACACAGAGACACAGACAGACACACACACACACTGACACGCACAGACAGACACACACGCACACACAGACAGACAGACACGCAGCACAGACATACACATACACAGAGACGCGCACACACTGACACGCACACAGATACAGACAGACACAGACGCACGCACAGAGAGACATACACATACACACACGCATAGATACACACGGACAGACACACATATACACTTACAGGCATACACAGATACACGCACACTGACAGACACTGACACACACATAGACACACCACAACACACTGACACGTGCACACACAGACAAGACACATCCAATACAGACGCATACACAGAGACACATACACAGAGACATATAGACGCATACGCAGATGTACACACACAGATACACACGAACAGATGAATAGACACACCGAGACACACACAGACAGATAGACAGAGACACTGACACACACACACACACACATAGATAGACACGCAACACAGAGGCATATACACACAGACGCGCGCGCACAGAGACACACATACATAGACACACAGATTCACACAACACACTCGGAGAACACAGACAGACACTGACACACACATAAACACACAGAGACACACACACACACACTGACACGTGCACATACAGACAAGACACATCCAACACAGACGCACACACAGAGACACATAGACAGACGCATACGCAGATGTACACACACAGATACACACGAACAGATGAATAGACACACCGAGACAGACAGACAGAGACACTGACACACACACACACACAACACAGGCGCACACGGACACGCAACACAGGCGCACACACAGAGGCATATACACACAGACGCGCGCGCACAGAGACACACACACATAGACACACAGCACGCACACAGAGACACACAGCACGCACACAGAGACACATGCACACAGACACACTAACTGGTACAGACACAGATACACACACAGACTGACAGACACATACATACACAGACTGACACGCACGCAGACACACACACGCAATACAGACGCACACACAGAGACACATGCACAGAGACACATACACACATGCACAGAGACACAACACGAATAGACGCACACATATACACGCACACAGACACACACAGATACACACGAACAGACACACAGAGGCAGAGACACACAACCACTGATACGCGCACACAGGCACACATATACATATATGCACACGCACTGATACACACACACACACACACACACACACACACTGATATACACACGCGCACTGATACACACACACACACACACACACACACTGATATACACACGCGCACTGATAAACACACACGAACACGCACGCACTGATACACACACACGCACGCACTGATACACACACACACGCACGCACTGATACACACACACACGCACGCACTGATACACACACACACGCACGCACTGATACACACACACACGCACGCACTGATACACACACACACGCACGCACTGATACACACACACACGCACGCACTGATACACACACACACGCACGCACTGATACACACACACACACGCACGCACTGATACACACACACGCACGCACTGATACACACACACGCACTGATACACACACACACACACACGCACGCACTGATACACACACACACGCACGCACGCATTGATACACACACACACGCACTGATACACACACACACACACACGCACGCACTGATACACACACACGCACGCACTGATACACACACACACACGCACGTACTGATACACACACACACACACGCACGCACTGATACACACACACACACGCACTGATACACACACACGCACACGCACTGATACACGCACTGATACACACACACACGCACTAATACATACACACACGCACTAATACATACACACACACACACGCACTTATACACACACACACACGCACTGATACACACACACACGCACTGATACACACACACGCGCACGCACTGATACACACACACACACGCACGCGCACTGATACACACACCACGCACGCACTGATACACACACACACACGCACGCACTGATACACACACACGCACGCACGCACTGATACACACACACGCACTGATACACACACACACACGCACTGATACACACACACACACACGCACGCACTGATACACACACACGCACGCACTGATACACACACACGCACGCACTGATACACACACACACACGCACGTACTGATACACACACACACACACGCACGCACTGATACACACACACACACGCACTGATACACACACACGCACACGCACTGATACACGCACTGATACACACACACACGCACTAATACATACACACACGCACTAATACATACACACACACACGCACGCACTGATACACACACACGCACGCACTGATACACACACACACGCACGCACTGATACACACACACACGCACGCACTGATACACACACACACGCACGCACTGATACACACACACACGCACGCACTGATACACACACACACGCACGCACTGATACACACACACACGCACGCACTGATACACACACACACGCACGCACTGATACACACACACACACGCACGCACTGATACACACACACGCACGCACTGATACACACACACGCACTGATACACACACACACACACACGCACGCACTGATACACACACACACGCACGCACGCATTGATACACACACACACGCACTGATACACACACACACACACACGCACGCACTGATACACACACACGCACGCACTGATACACACACACACACGCACGTACTGATACACACACACACACACGCACGCACTGATACACACACACACACGCACTGATACACACACACGCACACGCACTGATACACGCACTGATACACACACACACGCACTAATACATACACACACGCACTAATACATACACACACACACACGCACTTATACACACACACACACGCACTGATACACACACACACGCACTGATACACACACACGCGCACGCACTGATACACACACACACACGCACGCGCACTGATACACACACACACGCACGCACTGATACACACACACACACGCACGCACTGATACACACACACGCACGCACGCACTGATACACACACACGCACTGATACACACACACACACGCACTGATACACACACACACACACACGCACGCACTGATACACACACACGCACGCACTGATACACACACACGCACGCACTGATACACACACACGCACGCACTGATACACACACACACGCACGCACTGATACACACACACACGCACGCACTGATACACACACACACGCACGCACTGATACACACACACACGCACGCACTGATACACACACACACGCACGCACTGATACACACACACACGCACGTACTGATACACACACACACGCATGCACTGATACACACACACGCACGCACTGATACACACACACGCACTGATACACACACACACACACGCACGCACTGATACACACACACACGCACGCACGCATTGATACACACACACACGCACGCACTGATACACACACACACACGCACGCACTGATACACACACACGCACGCACTGATACACACACACACACGCACGTACTGATACACACACACACACACGCACGCATTGATACACACACACACGCACGCACTGATACACACACACACACACACGCACGCACTGATACACACACACGCACGCACTGATACACACACACACACGCACGCACTGATACACACACACACGCACGCACTGATACACACACACGCACTGATACACACACGCACGCACTGATACACACACACACACACACACGCACGCACTGATACACACGCACGCACTGATACACACACGCACGCACTGATACACACACGCACACGCACGCACTGATACACACACACACACACACGCACGCACTGATACACACACACACACACACACGCACTGATACACACGCACGCACTGATACACACGCACGCACTGATACACACACACGCACTGATACACACACACACACACACATACACACACACACAGACAAACACACGCAACACAAATAGGCACACGCGCAACACAGACGTTCACACACTGATATACACACACTGACACGCACACAGAGACACATACACACAGCCAGATACACACGCAACACAGATACATAGACAGACGCACACACAGATACACACGAACAGACAGACACACACGCACGAATAGACACCGAGACACACACAGACATATACACACAGACGCGCGCGCACAGACACACACACACAGACGCGCGCGCACAGACACACACAGAGACACACATACAACACACGCACACAGAGACGTACAGCACGCACATATATATATATATATATATATATATATATATATATATATATATATATATATATATATATATATATATATATATATATATATATATATATATATATACATACAACACACACTGACACACAGATGTAGACAGACGCACACACAGAGACACAGACATACACACATAGACGCGCGCACACACACACACACACACACAGGGATATGTACACACACACACACACACACACAGGCACACTTATACACACACACGCACACACACTAACACATACACATACACACACATTGACACGTAACACTGACAGACACGCGCACACAGAGACACACACGCACACACTGACACGCACACAGACAGGCGCACACGCAACACAGTCACATACACAGAGGTACAGACACACAGATACACACGCACAGACAGAGACACTGACACACACACACACAACACACGCACACATAGACACACACACACACAACACACGCACACATAGACACACAGCACGCACACATAGATACACACAACACACTCAGAGACACACACACTGACACACAAATGCAGACAGACGCACACACAGAGAGACAAACACGCAACAGACAGACGCACGCACACAGAGACACACACACACACATAGACGTACAGATACACACACACACACACAAACTGATATGCACACAGACAGACATACGCAACATATGCAGCCACACACGCACACTCAGAGACACACAGACTGACACGCACACACAGAGACACATACAGACACGCACACACACTCACAGGTACAGGCGCACAGATACACACGAGCAGACAAAAACACATACACAGATACATGCACGCATACTCAGAAACACACGCAACATAAACACACACACACACACACACACACACACACACAGAGACCCACATACACTGACACGCACTAGGTACAGGCAGACACAGACGCACACAGAGACACACACGCACAGGCACACACAGAGACACATACACACGCACAGAGACACAGACAGACACACATACACACGAATGGACACACATACGAATAGACACAGACGCACACACAGAGACACATACATACACGCACAGACGCACACCCACAGACACACAGATGCACACGGGCAGACAGAGACACACGCACATAGACAGGCACACACACGGGCACCCACAGATACATACACACACATACTCAGAGACACACACACATTAACACACAGATACAGATAGATGCACACACAAGAAACACACACTGACACGTGTGTGTGTGTGTGTCTTGTATGTCTGTATCTGTGTGTTAATGTGTGTGTCTCTGAATATGTGCGCTGTGTGTGTGTGAGTGTATCTGTGTATACGCCTCTGTATGTGTGTGGGGGGGGGGGGGGGAGTGCAAACACACATACACATATAAAAATAACGAATTGTAACCGGATAAACGTAGTGAACATGGAGTGCAAAATAAAAAAGTAAAATGAGAAATAAATAGCCGAGCGAACGATAGTAAAAGAAAGTACAATATTAAATTAAAATTAAATATTACAAAGGACAATTGTGACAAATCTTTGTGACTTTTGATCAAATAAGTTTTTACGTACATACGGTACAAAAATAAAAAATTTTAAGCGCTAAAGAGTTGAACTGAACATACATTAAATACTTTAATTCTATTTGATAAGACACTAACATTTTTGGCGGTGATGTAATACATATGTTGAAATTTGTTAAGTCTTTCAAATTGCCTCCTAACCTTGAACGCAAATAAATATGTATTTATGAACGCCTACATTTTTTGCAGTTAATAGGAAATTAACGCATTCAACTAGGAACCGTAGATATAACAAACATGTAATTTAGAAACTGACATTTTAACAGCGTCTTAGACTATTTTTATTGACAATACCCTTGAATTTAATATTGATATTGTTAGTATACTTCTTTAGTTAGTATACCCCTTAGTTAGTATACCCCTAAAATTTTGATATTCAAACTATTATTAAAATATACAAATAAGATACAAATATTTTACATACATATGTAGATCAATATTTTCGTAAATGATTTTTATAAACTGAAAAATATTTGTACGATGACGTGGTTTAGTTTATAATAAAATAAAGCTTACCGCCACATCCTTAGAATATTTTTGAAAACGGATAAGTAGGTGAAAGAACTTTCATTTTATTTTTAAATGGCAATGAACGATTAAGCAACAGTTTACACCACGGATATCGATGAAACAGGTGACATTTCCAATTGTTATTGCCAATTCTGAAAAAGAAAGAAAATTTAAAAATTTTTATGTGGTAGATATAAATTTGAGATGCATTTAATAAATAACATAGGCGTCGTAATTTTCTGTAATATGTTTTTGTATATATTTATATTTTGTATATATGTTATGTATATATTTTTTAATACTGCATATATTTTTTAATACCGCATATAAACATATTAATACTGTTTTAACAATGGTTCCTTAATTTCAGACATTGACCATGAACTGAAATGCTTACGCAAGTGGTTCAAGATCATGGAATCTTGTCTTCAACCTCTGGATTTTAGAGCCAAATATACGAAGACTGAAATCGAAACAAAAGCTTTAGAATTAAACGTAAGTTGTTTTTACAGTTGTTCGACTTTTAAAGTAAATAGATTAAATAAATATATAACCATTTGTGTACACAGAATGACATCCATATTTAGGCGCCAGTGGCGTGGTGATATTTTTTATTAGGAAAAAAATACTCATTTTATCTGTTCTATTAATTATCATACCGTACAATACCGTTCTTAAGCTTTATGTAAACACCTAGCTGTCCAACCGGTAAAATTACACGCGTCACATTGGATACGTCTCGCCACGCCATATGGTAAAGTATTAAAAACACTGTTTTTATTGTCATGTCATAATACGTCCATAAGCTTAAAACCACTGTCAATGGGATTTAATATATCTAATGTATATATCGACATATAATAAATACATATCATACATAACGGTTAAGTTCTTGTTATATCACATATGTTCATCCTTTAAATTTGCAAAGCATTCAAGGAAATTTCTGCTTTGAATAAATGCATTATTTTTTAATATACCTGCCCTTAAACCAGATACAAACAAAATATTTTCATAAAGACTAATAGAATCCATCGCATACCAACGTTGCGCCGTCATGTGAATCGTTTGTTACGTTATTCAAACCATAATTATATAATTTCCTTATTTTAGTATGACTCATATTAAATTGCTTTAGTTAATTTAGTATACCTTCATGTAATATCCGCTACTGTGTATCAAATCATCGTATGTAATAATTCGAAATAAAAAATTTGCAACTACGATTTAACATCTTTCATATTTTTATCATCGTTAGTTTTATCTAAGAATTTAAGTAAAGTGAGCAGGACGACGTCGCCAGGTATTCAGAGAAAGTTAGGAACTTTTTTGGTGGGTTTAGAACGATCGAATCATTCAAGCACTAACCGCGGCCTCAGAAGAAATGAGAATGGAAAGATACTCCGAGGAGCGTTAAAAAAGTTGATAAATGCTCTTTCAGTTCACTTCGAAGATCAACGTCACTTAATTAACATGTATTGGTTAAGGACAAAAAGATTAAGTCGGCACTAATGTTTTATAAAAATGGCAAAATAAAAGTTAGTACACTTAAGAAGCCTGTATACAGGTTTAAAGTATGCCTTCCTACGACTCCCGAAATGTTAATGTAATAAAGAAATGTTTATTTTCTAAAGTAGCGATTGTAGGTTGTATTACACTAAATTGGACTGCTATTTGTATATCACTAAACATTTCAGTGATACACGGCAGAATTACGTGGATTTAAAGTCAAAATAAACGCCGGAAAAATGCTGTGCCAAATATGAAATGCTTTCGTAAATAAATGAATAAATTCGTTAAAAATTCAAGGAATAACTTTTGGGAAAAACTGTCGGACCGGTCAAATATAAAATATAGTTAATACATACAGGGTGATTCGTGTAAGAGGCATGCCGTTCGATATACAAATATCGTATCGATATTTGTTCTGCAGCAATGCCTACGTCTTTTCATAACAACTACGACTTTCGCTGTACTATTTAGTACCACACTACAATAAATTACCTAAAGAAGAGGCGATTAATAAACATCAAGCCTTTGTTATATAAAAATCTCCTTTCTGGTTTGGTTATTTTTCCGCACTCCACTATACACGGAAAAGTAATGTAATCGTGTAAAGAAAATATGAAACAATTTTTTTTGGGTTTATTTTTCGTTTTTCGGCCTAAAAATAAAAAAAATGGTTTTTAAAAATGTTTTCCTGTGTATGTGTCGTTGTCGTCCGCATTTATTCTTGTTAGCGCGATAACTCAACTAAATCGTGTCGGATCGATTGGGTTTCGACCGATTCTTATTAAGGACGTCTACCAGACGACATCTATTGATTTTGAGGTGGATAGGACACACCCCACCCTGTCCATGGATCATGAGAAAACACGATGGTGGACTATTAGAAAAAAGTAAAACTGTCGCATTAAACACATTCTGCATTTATGTGTTGGTTCATTTTTTCTCGGCCACTCAATTTCGAGATAGGGATGTTCTACGTGCGGAAAAGTCCGTTTTAAGGTTTTAAAACTGTTTATTTTTGGATAAATATACATCTGACGAAAATATATAATTGGTTCAGTTCATGTTAAATCGATATATAAAAAAAATTATACACACGGTGATTTTTCTGAAAGGGAACCAAATTCCTCAGTAGTCCCTACTGAGGAATTTGGTTCTGGTTTAAGAAAGACAATCCCGAAATATGTTTGTTTCGAAGGAACACATGAGTATGGCAAATTCAGATGCACAACTTTATCCACTTGGTCGAGGTGGCCACCCCTCCACATATACATTGTCCATTGATACCTCATATTGAAGATATTTTAATTCTCGTGTAAGATACTCAACACTCAGCGACTAGATTAACTATCTTTGAACAATTGAATATCTAGTTTTTTAGATTGCTTTAAAAGGAGCCACCCTGGAGATCTTGAAAAATAAATCAACAATAAAATTTCTCAAAACACGTTACCTTTGTGTAAGGGTGGCCATCCCGGCCATGGAGGTAAAGTGCTATACTTCAGTGTTCCTCGAAACAAGCAAGAATTAACCCGTTTGGGGAATTTGTCCTCAAAAATCCAACAACCAATAAACAAGAATACAATTATTTGAGGAGGGACTTTTCAAAAAATCACCGTGTATTATAAAATGATACAATGTCTTCGGATAAGCCTCTAAACATTTGTATTGAATAATACTGAAACGATACATCTTTGGCGGATAAGATAATGGGTTAGGAAAAGTACAAATTTTTGAAAATAGTTTTCATTTTTAAAATAATTTTTAGAAGATAATGTTAATTTACTTGGCTAGATTTAATAATTAAATTATGTAACGAAGAAGCGTCAGAGAATAAGAAAACGTCTGTATTTTATTCCCAATACATCTTCATTTATTTTAACGATGAAGAAATATTGATATAAATAAAAATATTCAAAATTATTCACATGATTCAACAATACTGGAGTAGATTGGAACCTTTGGTGTGAAGATAACGCTGACAATGAGTTAGTTTTTCACAAAACACTGTACACTACAGTCGACGCGCGTTTCGCCAACAAAGTTGGCATTATCTGGAGATGATTAGAACTCCATTAAAAATTGAGTTTAAATTAAAAAATTAATTATTAATCATCTCCAGATAATGCCAACTTTGTTGGCGAAACGTGCTTCGAGTGTAGTGTATAGCGTTTTGTGGAAATGAGTTATGATTCAACAAGTATTTTGGCATGTTTGACAAGTATGTGGCAAAACGCTTCTCTTAAATACAAAATTAATGTAAATTACAGCTTGTCAAGAATGGGAAAAGGTGTAAGATTATGTATGCGTAGAAGAAAGAGTGAAGCAGCATTCGGAGGGTACACTTTTCGCGCCAGATCGAACTCCGTGTACATTACTCGATATTCACTTTGCAAAGATCTCAATGCGACCGAGTTCCAGGCTATTTAGATATTGCAGTTTTGAGACGTGTTTCTATTCTTGACAAGCTGTACCATAGGTCGTGGCGTCTCTATATCTGACTTAGAATTAAGAAATAACAGATAATTATGAGAATTAAAAGAGGAACAGAACAATTATCTTCTTCCATATTCAACAACAAGCCGCAAACGTACCTTCTGCGCAGCAATTAAGTATATTTTTATTAGTCGTTTTTAAAGCATTTAAAGTTCATAGCAACAAGTACTACGTCAATTGTATTAGCTTTTATTTGCTAGACCAAAACCAGTTCTACTACCAAGACCGAAAACTACTTCTAAATACTACGTAGGAGTGGCACTACTCCGACCCTAGAAATAGGTTGGTTGCAGTCTTTATTCTGGAAACTTTTTAATCTCTCTTGCGACGCACCATTGTTTCTAAAGATTTTCAATAAGGTAAAACTGACGTGAAATGTGACCTCTCCCTCTTCAAATAAGCGAGTTACTATTTTCTTAAACGTCTAACTCAAAATTTGCAAAAGGCCACTGGTGATAGCGTCGTCCAATTCCCATCTCCATACGGGATGATTGCTCAGACAGCCAAAGATGTTAGCTGTTGACATACAACCCAGGAGGCATAATTTTCTCTACTTTCTACACGATCATGCTATTAATATAACAATATGCTTTGTCTGAACAGCAGATAATATTGCCAATTTTATGTTTTTCCGGGCCATTCACAACTGTGCATTATAATAAATGCAACGAGATGGTTCAGCGATGAACGAAGAATAATAATAGTCTTCCTTCAACTAAGAACGTGGTATTCTACGAGTTTTTTTTAGTTCAAATACTAGTTATAAAAATAATTACATGGCGGATAAAAGGATTATGAATAAATTGCCTGACTAGAAAATGTAATTCTAGATAAGTAATTAAACGTATTAGTAAACCTGAAAAATTATGTATGTACGTAATGATGTTGTAACGGAATGAATATAAAATTCGTTTTACGTGTACACAACATGTATTTACATGTTTATTGAACCTGTTGTCAACATGGGCGTAACGGCTTAATGAAACTATGTCTATACACACGCCAAATTAAATCGAGACTTGGATTAAACCTTTAAAATTCATAGAGAAACCCAATCGACGGTTAGCATCTTGTGTGTAAGACAGGGATTTATTTTTAGAGATCTGGTAATGTCATTTCGATGCTTAAGCAGAGCGCTCGCCTCTCCTTCGGTCTAGTTAACTGGCTCGGACTCCTTCGGTGGCGGTCGTACGCTCAACTCGCTGTGGAATAGGTACCATCTGTATAGCGTGATGTGGTGGTGAACACAATGAATCAACTCGAGGAATAACGAAACTAGTTAGTGACTGAATGAGCCGAAGTTGTGTCATAACTGTGGTGCATGTTCAGGTGCTATGTTATGTTTTAGTGCAAGTGGTGTCTCAAATGGCCGGGACCGTCCTTAGATGTCCCTTTGCCGCTCGCCGTTGCTGAGCCCTTTACTCGAAGACGGCAAGGAAAAAATACGTTAGTATGATTCCTTTGTCCAAGCCAATGCCCTGTCTAAAAGCTTTTGCTTGAGCCCACACATGTGGGATCGACTAATTTAACTACATCTTTGCCCACGCGATTTCCTTATTATTCGCCGTCTCCGTTGGCTTATTCTTCTGCCGAACCGAAATATTCATCGTTCTAATGCACGCCGTTTTGTCATACTGCTAAATAAAGCCCGTATTTGTTGTCCGTTTGAGGTTATGTACGCCGCGATGGTTATTTCATGTACTTGACATTTTGAAGCCGGTTGCCACTTGGATTACAAGCTCTAGAAATAGGTTTTGGTCTGGTTGGTTAATAGAACGTCGCCCAGAATTAATTTATTGGATTAACGATCTTAATCAGTACGTGGAGTAACTATTTAAATACTAATTTTTTAATCCCTTACTTTCAACTTCTTCATAGATTGTACTTGTTAAACATATCGCAGGGTTCGGTATGGAATTCATAAATCCTTACTTTTGAACGAGAAAAGACCGTTACAATTAATGAATACAATAACTTAAAGATGGACAAATTTAAGCAGTAGGGGGTGACGACCACGACCGTTAGAATTTTGAATAAATTACTGGATTTTACCTGCTCAAGGTGTTGTTTCATAGTACCTTGACTAATATTTGATGGCTGTTTCTATTGAATATTTTATTTCGTCAAACTATAGACTAGACTAGACAGTTCTAAATGTATTCCTAAAACATGAGGCGAATGAAATTTACTCACAATTATTTAATAATCTTATGCCTAATGATTTATTTAAACAAATTTTTTTCCAAATTTCTCAAAACAACGTTGGTCGAAACGACAATAGATAATAGACAACCTAATTCAATAGGAAACCGTGATCAATTGATTCGACGAGTACAAATAAAATAAAATGACGAATATTCGACAGTTATTTGAAATAGGTATGAACGTCGAACGGGTTGAACGATCCCAATGGTTGTCTATTTTTGATTACGACCATAATTTTTAGTAAAAAAAAAAACAAGAAAAAAAAAAAGAAAAACATTTTGCCTAATCGTTGCTAGTTCAAAATACTGCTTTTTCTGCTAAATAAAACATTCCCAATAAACAAAATTCGTTACGCTTACATAATATCTAGAGCTAATTGTTACAGACTAGTTATACTGCGTAAGTACAAAAAAATCTAAGCAAGACGCAAATAAACTTACTCTAATATAAAGTCTTATTAAGTATGGACGTATTTCCTATGAAAAATTGCCGATAAAAAACATTATTCATATACATGATTACGAGTTAAATAAACTTTAATAAAAAAGTATTCTTAATTTTTTTTTCGCCATTTGTTCCCTTCGTGCAAAAGAAACAAACTACTCGCACTGGCTTTATGAAGCTTCAGATCTCGGCGTGCCACGCCATGGACGAAAACGTCTAATTTAAATTTTTTTCACGATAATGTTGCGAATAAAGCATACAAAAATAATAACAATAAATCGCCTTGTTATTGATCTAAGCCGAAAGCGATATCAAGAATATTAAGGCAGTATATATATCCAGCTACGATACAAATATTTTAAATGTCTTGTTCCCTTAAAAAAATCGCATAATACATCGTACGTACGCTTATGAACTCTCATGAACCGTATTTTTCAACCATTATAAATATTTGCTTTAAAAAAGATTTATGGAACGTTTACTAAATAAATTGTAAGCTATCTCGTTGAACCAACCTCGCTAAATCTTTGCCAGCCCAAGATAAAAATACCCAAAACATGCGGAAACATATTAAATGCAAACATTTATTTTAAAGTAAATAAATGCCTTTTTGAAATATATAATTGTATATTTAATTCGAGTAACGTATATTTGGGGAAAAAATGGAAAACTAGAATGTTTAAAATGGTACAGTGTATAAATTCCCGTTTTTTCGTCGAGCCAATACCATCAAATTATTAAAGTTAATATAAAGTTAATTAAAATGTCTTTAACATAAAGTAATATAATAACATTGCTACCATTGATGATGTTTTTCAATTAACCATTCGTGAATCATATTTATTTAATGTTATTAAAAAAGTACAGGGCGTTCGTGAACTGGGAGATTATTTGGAAGTATATTTTTTATGGTAGGTACATACACCTGACAAAATAAAACCTATGATGCAAGAAATAGACCTTATAGGAGAAGAAAATAGACGTACCAACAAGAATGCACGAACACGTGAGAAATTCTATTCGGAACTGGAATTCGGACTTACTTTGACACGTCAATACGAAATTATTCAAAATATTTCACCATTTTCCGTTGCATTTTAATAGATCAAATAATAACAACATCTCGTAGGCATTTCTGACGACTTGGAATATATTTATTTGTACCTGCTGTAAGAAATTTTACTAGTCAACTATAGTTTTCAATTCAGGTTATATTCAGTGATAAGATATTAGTAAAAAGCGTTGTCGTAATCTATTGGTATGGTATGAAAAAAAAAAATCAGAAATAGTATAAATTTTCGTAATATTAAATTATGTATAATGATATAATTATTAGGATCATATATTGTTACTCTCACTTGAGAACATCAAATTATATTTAAGAATAAACAGTTTTAAAACCTTAAAACGGACTTTTCAGCACGTAGAAAGAACATCTCTATCTCGACATTGAGTGGCGGAGAAAAAATAAACCAACACATAAATGCAGAATATCTGTTTTCTGCGGCAGTTTTATTTTTTTCAAATAGTCCACCATCGTGCTTTCTCATGGCCCATGGATAGGGTGGGATGTGTCCTATCCACCTCAAAATCAATAGATGTCTGGTAAACGTCCCTAATCAGAATAAATCGAAACCCGATCGATCCGACACGATTTAATTGAGTGATCGTGCTAACAAAAAAAAAATTCTCAATTAGTCCACCATTGTACTTTCTCATGACCCATGTACATGGTACAGAGTGTTCTATCCACCTCAAAACCAATAGGTGTCGTCTGGGAGACGTCCTCGATCAGAATCAGTTAAAACCCGATCGATCCGACACGATTTAGTCGAGTTATCGTGCTAACAAAAAATATTTCTCAAATAGTCCACCATCGTGCTTTTTCATGACCCATGGACAGGGTGGGGTGTATCCTATCCACCTCAAAATCAATAGGTGTCATCTGACACACGTCCCTAATCAGAATCAGTTGAAACACGATCGATCCGACACGATTTCATTGAGTGATCCTGCTAACAAAAAAAATTATCAAATCGTCCACCATTGTACTTTCTCATGACCCATGTACATGGTATAGTGTGTTCTATCCACCTCAAAACTAATAGGTGTCGTCTGGGAGACGTCTCCAATCAGAATCAGTTAAAACCCGATCGATCCGACACGATTTAGTTGAGTTATCGTGCTAACAAGAATAAATGCCGACGACAACGACACACACGCAGCAAGCATTTTTTAAAAACCATGTTTTTTTGTTTTTAGGCCGAAAAACGAAAAACAAACCCAAAATAATGTTTTTTCACTTTTCCTTGACACGATTACATTACTTTTCCGCGTATAGTGGAATGCGGAAAAGTAATATGATGCCATACAATGTTAAAAATTGTATCAGGTGGCAAGCGCTGAAACTCCCTCAACTCATAAAATAAATTAGGTGGATCCACAAACTTACAGAGTTAACAGTCTCCTAAATAACTTTTTGCCTTATCAAAACAAAAAAAAATTCTGCCAATCACGTACAGATTGCAAAATTAAATTATGCGAAAGAAAAGTGAAAACTATTTCACTGTCACGTGCGACGCCGATGTCTTCTATGAAGACGTATTTTCAATTGAACATAAATCAAAACTCATAAATACCAAGTATATTTAACGATAAATAGTAGTCTGTCCGAGTATTGTTACGTTATTTCATGCCAAATGCAGTATCTGTTTTTGTGGAAAATCGGTGTCCGGGTTTTTATAAACCACTTATAGGAATTAAATATTTATTTTACGTCTGAAGACGTAATGTGGTATATCAGTTTAAAGTGATGTCATAAACTGTGAAACACGTTTAATATAACATTCCAGAACGGTTTGTGCCAAAGAATCGTCTGATCCCCGATTGTATTTTTTTAAAAGGCGCCCCTTTTGAGATGAAGACCACTGTTTGATTATGTTTTATTAGAAATATAGAAATGTATACCGTCTGTTAAAAAAGTGATAATGGTGTTATAGATCAAGACAATTATTGAATTGTGATTGTATAAAGAATGTATAAGTGTAAAGATTGTATAATGATTTTTATTAAGTTGTTGCACAATTATTGTCGCTTTTTTCGAAAGTGTCATAACTGTGACGAAAATGAACTAAAATGAAATCTGTAAAAACCGTTTGAATTGTTCAAACCTTTTTTCATAGTTAGCGACTGTTCCTTCGGCTGTTTATCACCGAGAAAATTGGGTCCAAATTAACAAAATGGCAACCCCAAAAATTTCATGTTACGCAATACAGATTTCTCCATATCTTAGATATTCACTGTCTAATGAAAAATCTGACTTATGGTTTTTGTAGCCAAAAGTCTGTAAAATTTGTCTGAATCATTTTTTAAATCGACATAAAAAGTTAAACTAATTAGACGCAAGTTAAACTAATCTGACAAAAAAAAAATGGTAAAATGGTCGTCAGTGTAAAATTTTACGGTTTTCAAATACTTTGAAGTGCGTGCTATCGAAAATAAGGGCCGTTTGGAAAGAACAAATTAGACTTTGTTCTACAAAATCTTTCCTGCAGATTAAAAAATTTTAGGGTTACATTTTTGTCAATTTCTATTGAATTTATTCATCGATAAGAAGTCAAGTCAAAAGTCGCCGAAATATGTCTAAATTTTAGACGATGATCCCCATAAAACCCTTTTTACATACCTACAAAATTTTACATAATTTTGTCAATTCCCCTCTCGAAGTTATGGATGGCACTTTAGAAAAAAAAACGACAATAATTATACAACAACCAAATAAAACAACTGACACTTTTTATCTAATATGTTTCATTTTCTACATACCATCGAATTGCTGTGGTTAAAAAATGTATTCTATATTTTGAAACGACAGGCAACTTGATCACTCATTATTTATACAACGTGATGAAAAATGTTCGTACAATATTCGTAATTTTATTATTAAATCGTTTTATAAACACGTCAACCATTTTCTGATTTTGAGTGAGCTGTGATGTCGTCAGTCTTTTTTAAACGAAATTTCTGTCAAAAATAAAATATTGTGTTATTCTCAAGAAACCGGCGTCTATATTATAAAAAGTAAATAGGAAACCCCTAATATATGCATCTCCTAATCAATATGCATCTCCTAATACAATTTGAAAAAGAGTATGATGTCATAGCTCAAACACAAAATTTTAAAAAAGTACATTTTTACGCTAGCCAATACATTTATAAAAAATAAGGCTGATGTATCTCGTAACTGACGTAACAAAGTTAAGAATATTGTGGTGTATTAAAAGTATAAAAAATTAAAAATTTAAACAAAATTACATCATACATCACCAGACGAATGGTTACCATCAAAATCTGGTAGGGTGACCTTGATCGAATCGACACCATACATACAGCACTTATTTTGTGGTTCCAATTGCTTCGACACATTAAAGTCGATCCCATCTGTTACAAAATAGCAGATTTATGTTGAGCCGAAGAAGCCTTGAAGCACGCCGGAAATTTCAAACTGTGCCAAGAACGGGCGTACTTTTTTTAGCCGTGATGTGGGAACTGAAGAACGGCTGAATGTACGGAAAACATTATAGTAATGGTGTATGTTATAAAGATTCAGGCGGAATAATTTTCCCTAATAGTATATATGTATATGTTACGGATATAACGATTGTAAAATTACTAAATATAGCGTCACTGTTGTAAATGTGACTACCATGACCTTTTTACGACCATTTCTATACGGAGAAACCTGAAGAATAAGTGACGCCGTAAACTTTTTCTCAATATTTAATACGGCAACAAAGGCATTCGACATGTAAACTTCACAGCCATATTCATTAAAGTTTGCGGAATTTACTTTTCTTCCTTATGTCGGCACGTACGCTGAAGTCATAAATGCATTTCTACCGCGCAGACGCACAAACAATTAGGACGTCACCCGAAACGTATTAATTTCAAACGAAATCTACGTAAGAACTGACCAGACTCGATATGATTTATTAAATTCCAGCATCGAAGTAATTATCTGGCAAAAAACTAGATTTTCATCAAGAGCAAATGAATTCCGCCATGAGAGGTTTGCTCTCCTGAACAAGCGTTTAAATTATTAGAGTTTATAATAAATCATTTTGATTAATAGTAGAAAATTACTGTAGTCTGTGTATATTAACTATATTATTTTTTAAGCGCGATACTATTGCAATTTTGGAAAAAGAGTGCGATAATGATTTGATGATGATGCCACTTTTTCCTGGCATTTGCAAAAAAAAAACCCAAAAGCGGACAAGATGTTCAAATGCGTTCCAAAATTTCTCTTTAATACCAGTTTTAACCGTATGGAATAACAACTTTTTGAATAACATGAGAAAATTGGTGATAATTTGTTGACAAGGATATCCGAGGTGCGCCAACAATAACAAATACACACTGATGGAATTCAACTCATTTGCGAGATACACATGCAGTGAGCTTCCCTGTTTTAGTCGATAGTTGACTATTTCAGCTATTGGCTGTAACTATGACGCGAGAACCTCGGGAAGGTTCTTGCGTTATTTGTTAACTTCAGTTAATAAAATGAGAAAGGTTCGGGACTTCATGGAATTAAATTACTTCCCTATTCCTGGGAGATAATTCCAACGGAATGCCCTATGAAGATATATTATTTTTGATATTTTATTTTTTTACATCCACTGCATAAAAAAAGCTAGTCAATTCAAGGTTATGATTTATGAAAAACTGACAACAAAAGGAGATAAAAAAAAGTAATAACATATCTGGTGAATCCCTGAACAGAAAGAAACATTAACATAGTTTTGTTACACCGAGAGAACGATTCATTTATTGTTAATGAATATTGTTTATGACAAATAGATGCTGATTTTGTATATGGCGAAACAAATACATACATAATGTAAGATTTATTTGTATTTTATCCTATAAATGATGAACTTTTTTTTCCTGTTGGGCAATAAAGGTATTATTATTTATATGTAACAAACACATTGTTGTGAAATAAATATTATCTTTAGGATAAAATATATAGATCGATTAAATAAATCAAAAGTTGTATCTTATCACCAAATTTCGGTTAACTATACAGTAACTCCCATAAGTACTCATAAGTATTGATGCCTGCTGTATGCGTTTTTATTTTAAGCATTTAATTGCACATGTTCTAAGAGTGCATAGCTATAATTTCAACAGAATTGTGTATTTCATTGCAGAGATAAGAAATAATTAAGTGAAAACCTTTTAAATTCCGCGCCACAAAAGTATTCAACCGGCTGATCTTGACTTCTTGCCTTCGAACGGGGAATTACCCGTGTACAGTGTAGAAAACGTTGTACGGAGTGCGTTCCATAATTGCGATTTGAAATTAAAACAACATGGGACGAAAGAGGGTAGGAACCACTACTCAAGAACGCAAATTAATAGAAATATGATATCGAAACTAAGGCTCAATCGTCCCGGTAGAGGTATTCTGGATCGCCAAGACTGAAAATAGCTCGAAAAGTGCGGTCGAATGTGAAAGTTATGTTGACTGTGTTCCTCGATTTTACCGGCATAGTGCACCATGAGTTATTGTCATAAGGTCAAACACTCAATAAGGAGTACTACCTACAAGTTCAACGCCGTTTGCGTGAAGCAATTCGAAAAAAAAAAAAACGTATTTGTAGCGAAACAATTCATGGCTTTTGTACCACGATGCATGCTTGTTCGTGAATATTTGGCCAAAACAACACTGTAATGATATCTCAGCCTCCATATTCGCCAGATATGACTTCGTGTGACTTTTTTCTCTTCTCAACAATAAAGAGAACCCTAAAGAGCCGTCATCTTGCAAGCATAGATGCGATTAATAGAACGTTGCTAATAGAGCTAAACACTATCCCAAAAATCGAGTTCCAGAAGTGTTTCGGAGATTGGAGAGAAGCGCTGGCATAAGCATATGATATCTAATGGGGACTATTTTGAAGGGGATAACATTGATGTAGACGAATAAATAAAATTCTTTCCAAAAAACCAAAATTCCTGTAATTTTAATACACCTCGTATAATAGACTTGGACATTATCAAAAGATGAATGGCAGACAATTTGAGTACTTCATAAAATTATTCTGTAAAATACCAGAAAATTTGGCGGATCATACACAAACAATGTGATTTGTAAGTGAGATTAGATGAGAGTGTCATTTCACAATAATGACATCAAAAATTATAATAAATACACTGTTCTCTCGGTGTACTACGGATTCATACAATAATTTTTTCAATGTTGTCTCGAACCTTTCTATGTTAAATTCATGAGCGAACTATGGTGACCGAATTTGTTGTTTGAAGCCCGATTCTTATGAATAAATTTAGGATCGAATAAAAGATTTTAACACCGCTTACTGCTAGTATAAAACTGGTTGGGGTTCAAGAAATGTAAAAAAGGGTACATTCGAGGCATTCAGTGTGTCGTTGCCCCTCGTTGCTTAATAATAATTGTTACGAGACTAATAGACCCGCATGCCCCCGTATAATTTGCTACAAAGTCCCGAAGTTGTGTTTATTGAAAAGATAAACCAAGTGTTAATTAAGATAACATAGATAAGTTCGAAGCGCCAATCGATAGTCGCACAGTTTGAATTTACTTCGTAAACGGACGGCACATAAAAAAAAAGTGTACGAAATTGCTAACATGTTATCAGCTACCGAAAGGCACCTCGAACTATACAGAATACCAGGTAATTTATTTGTTTAATTATATAGGCTTACACTTGATTAAATTCGCTTTTTTTGAGATGCTAAGTATATAAGTAAAAATAAGCAACTCATCATCATCAAGAGCGTAGACGATGATATAGCGCGTATATCTGTTTTTAAGTTCTAACTACCAATACCAAATTCTTAGGTATCGGTCGTGCGGTACAATTTTCGTCGTTGCTGTACTTTTTATCAGCTGCCCGTTAAATTTAAGGTAAAATATTTTCTACCTGTAGCTGAAAAATTGCCCCGAAACCTCACCATGTTTATTCAGTATTGGAGATATCAATTTCTGTCAACATTGATAAGGCTAATATGACTGAAATTAACATTTTATCAATTAATTGAACGCGTCTGTATAGAATGCTAGTGCCGAATTATGATAACAAGGATGCATTTATTTTTATAATCATAATCTATTATAATAAAAACGAGGAAAATTGATTATAGTACCAAAATTTCGCTATCGCTTACTTGTATTGACAGAATTCTAAAAAAAAACCGTAATGCATACGTGACTGCAGTCTAATAGTTATCTTTTCAAGTTTGTAGATTACATTTATTTATTAACATTAATCCCTTTTGACGCTATGATCTTTGAAACCATTGAATTGACTATTATAATTTATTAACTGACCAAGACCAAACGATCTTAGATGAAACATATAAAATTAAATTGGAAGTGTTATTAAAACAACGTTTCGCATTTCAATATATTGGATCATATTGAAAACAAAATCAAAACATTAATTACAAGTGGTGCTATACTTGACGATGGGTATTCATTTGATTTGCAAAAAGAAAAACAAGAATTTAATAGAGTTTATAAGACAAGGAGTCGCTCTTTCTATTACCAGTTTCGACCTCAATACAGGGCTGGAAAGTTTTCAAAAATCTGTTTAAAAATTGTCCTAAAGTATAGCTTTACGCATAATTATTAAAGAAAATTCTCTTTTACTCGTTAAACAACAAAAATCCTTGGAGAGATGTGGCATTCGATTTTAGAATGGAACCTTCAGTTTAAAGTTAAAGATATTTATCTGCGGGTTCAAATAATTATTAGTGAATAATCGTCTGAAGTCATATATACAGCGTGTCCCGTTTAAAATGAAACTTTACGAATTTCTGTTGATTTTTTTATAAAGGGTTTTTCAATAAGGACGCTCGATTTTTAAACGTAAATAAAACAAGTTGTGTGTGAGACCACTCAATTTTTTTTATTTGAAAGAATATTTTATGGCATTAAGCATGGAATATTGCGTCGTGCAAATGTCCGTGGTGGCACGTATTTGAGACGTCCAATTTTCAATGACTTTGTCGCATAAACCTGGCTGAATTTGCTGGATGGCGTTTGTTATGTTGACTTTGAGGGCATCGATTGTTTGCGGTTTATTTTTTGAATTTAGCACTGATTTTGAAAATAAAATTTGATGATTTGCACACGTCGCTGAACGCTATAACCTTCCATTGTGATTTGCCATACATTACTGAACAATTCACGGCGAATTTGACAGATGTTGCTTTAACGACATGGCCGCTATAACCTAACAAATTTCGAGCGTCCCTATTGAAAGACCCTGTACGTAAATGCGGTGATACGTGAATTTTCCTTATGACAAACTTTTCCATATTATAATAAACAACCCTCCCACAAACAACTACCACTTTAAAAACATTCAAATGGGAACATAGGCATGACGTATCGAGTGATACGTCACTAGAAAAACCTTTCAAACCTGATAAAGGGGGTGGCTTATTCTCGCTCGTTTCTCGATTCATAATAAAAGTATTTGATAAAAATTGTTTCAGATTATCTTTATCTTTAACACTTGGGTGATTATGAGATGTATCATATTATCTAATAAACCTAAATAAATTTATCATTCGACGTATAGCCCATTTCAATATTTTAAGGGCGTAGTTATTTGCGGAAAGGGGTGTTAGTGACTGTAACAGATTTTATGTTAAATGATATACTCTTGAAAACAGAAATTGACGTATTTATGCCAAGAAGTATTCCGGATATTGCGTTTTAAGTGAGACACCCTGTATTTATGCTCTTAGAAAGCAAAATGTGCTTTAAGTGTTTAAAACAACTCCTGATATCAAATTCCAGGACTCTTGAAACAGTAATCATAACATAACGTTAAAATTATTTCTTAAAATCGAACCAACATAGTCGTAATAGAATGGAGACATAGGCTTACGATATAAAATCAATCAAATTAATTGTAAGCTTCCTATATGGACCGGCTTAGTTCGGATGCCATATTTCATCCATGCCAAAAGCGCGGCCAATAATATTGAGGTCATTCTAGCAAAAACGATTTTCGTATTTTGAAACGGATTCCACTTGATTTAGGTTAGTGTAGGTTATTATTAGATAGTTTATATAAACAACAATATTAATGAAACTGATCTGAACTTCTTATATTTATATTGCTGAAATATCATGAAAAATAATGTATCTATCCATAAATAAATGTTTAACCAAACATTACGTAACAATAAAATAAATGATGTGACATTTTATGACGATCAATTAATACATATATTTTATGCAAATGTGACAAATCTACAATAATTTAATTAACGAGTAATCTACAATAACTTCTCGAGTAATCCCATATTAAAATACAAATATTAGCTAATTATCATTTTGCCAACTTTGTAGCGCGAACTAAAATGTGTGCACAAGCACTTAGCCATCGGTAGATAAACGATTTTACCAAATACAAACAATACGACTTACAGAAATAAACGTTTTTAATGGATGAATTACGAATTAACGTGTTTAGACATCGCATGTTAAAATGTACGAAAACTCTGCATCTTGCGAAGTTATTAAAAGCAGATGTTGCGTCGTGAATCCATCTTATACGCGTACGGGTTTACGAAAACGCAACTATTGCCGTAGATTGATCATACAAATTGGTGGCTCGCGTGACTTTTGGCAAAATATATTCCCAGAAGAAAAAAAAGCACGCTTCTTGCCGGGCGGCGAGCCAAAAATCAGATTACGACGAGATAATGTTTTTACTTGTATGCAGCTTTGTTCTTGAAGCACAACCGCGGAATTAACTGTATCCAATTACTATTCAAAATCTGACTCTCTAATCGATGTGTTATCTGCACCTGCCCATCTTGGTAACTAAAAGAACAGGTTTGAATTTAAAGAATGGCCAGGTAACCTCACCGAATGTCATTCACGAATGACCATTATATACGTTCTAATATTTGGTATGTATTACATAACGTCCTAATGTTCCTTACCTAAAAATATTTACGTAATTTAACCTACAGTGGGTATCAAAACTATTCGTACCTTTGGCGATAATACCCATGGCGTTGTCTAATATTTTCTATTTCGCAAATTCTGAATTCTAGTGTGCACTGGTTGTTACTTCCATATTAGGACAACACATATGCAAAGAATCGGGTACAATAAATACACTATTGCAAAGTTGACTTTAATTTGTTTATGGGTATCGAAAGTCACAAAACTATTCGTACGGCTACTCAGAGTAAACTTATTGGGCAAAACCATCTACTAACGAACCTTAGAATTAGTCTCTGATTGGCTGGGAATCCCCACAAATCCGTATGTAGATTAGTTTCTCATAATATGCATAAAGCTGTCAACATGGCGCGTAAGAAGGGCGAAAGTACAATAAAGAAACAAGAACAAGTATTTCAGTGGCATAAGGATGGAATGTCATATAGTGAAATTGGAAAATTAATAGGAATAAGTCAACTATACAGTATATTGTTAAAAACATAGACAGTTTCAAAACCTTAAAACGGACTTTTCCGCACGCAGAACATCTTTATCTCGAAATTGAGTGGCCGAGAAAAAATAAACCAACACATAAATGCAGAACATGTTTTTTTATGTTTTTTTATGCGACAGTATTACTTTTTTCAAATAGTCCACCATCGTGCTTTCTCATGACCCATGGACAGAGTGGGGTATGTCCTATCCACCTCAAAATCAATACACGTCGTCAGGTAGACGTCCCTAATCAGAATCAGTCGAAACCCGATCGATCCGACACGATTTTATTGAGCGATCATGCTAACAAAAAAAAATTCTCAAATATTCCACCATTGTACTTTCTCATGACCCATGTACATGGTAGAGTGTGTTCTATCCACCTCAAAATCAATAGGTGTCGTTTGAGAGACGTCCTCGATCAGCATCAGTCAAAATCCGATCTATCCGACACGATTTAGTTGAGTTATCGTGCTAACAAGAATAAATGCCGACGACAATGACACACACACACAGCAAACATTTTTTCAAAACTAGTTTTTTTTATTTTAGACCGGAAGACGAAAAATAGGCCCAAAAAAAATTTAGTTTTTTCAATTGTTCTTTACACGATTACGTTACTTTTCCGCGTATAGTGAAGTGCGGAAAAGTAATACAAAGAGAAGGTGCAGCAATATATTACAAATACAAGACGGGAACGCGCAGGATTTTAACAGAACTTAAAGAACGATACTTAATGAATGAAGTTAAGAAACAGCTCTTTATTTCGACTCCTCAATTAGCCAAAAATGTATTAGAACGCTGTTAGTTTTCGTCGAAACATGCCCGTACAGTATTGAGAAGGAACGAATTTCACGGTAGGGTAGCACGAAAGAAACCATTTATTAACAAAATTAATAGACGAAAAAGATTGACAATTGCAAAAAAAAAAAAAATATGGATCATGAGTATTGGAGACAAGTTATATTTTTCGATGAAAGTAAGTTCAATTGTTTCGGCTAGGACGGACGAAAATTTGTGTAGATAAAAGCCAACACGGAATTGAAATTGTAACATTTAAAACCGCAGTGAAGCAAGCGGGAGGATCTGTGATGGTCTGGGGATGCATGAGTAGTAGTGGTGATGGTAATTTGGTAGCTATCAATGGAATCATGGATAAATTTAAATATCTACGAGAAAATGTTGTTTCAAGTGCGAGAAAATTAGGGTTAAACGACGGATACTACTTCCAACATGATAACGGCCCTAAGCATACGGCATACATACAGTGCAAGACAGTAGTTGTTATACAAATTTCATCGGCTCGAAATACTCCCCCAAAGCCCTGATCTCAATCCAATTGAGAACGTATGGTTTGAAATTGAAACACGAGTAAGAAAATGAAAAGGTATTGAGCAATGAAACCCTAAAAGTGGAACTTGAGGAAGCTTGGAACAGCATTGATGAAAATGTTACTCAGAATTTGGTGTCAGCATGCCAAGGCGCAAGCGCTGTTATTGCAGCAAGGAGTGGGCCAACAATATATTAGATTTAGGGAAAGCATTTTTTTCTGCTGTATGTAGTAACCGTATGAATAGTTTTGTGACTTTCGTTCCACATATCTTTTATCGAACCCGGCTCTCCCAGTTTCCGGTTAGTTGCTCTGACCGCTGAGCTATCGAGGCACACTCATTATCCTTGCTAATGTGCCAATTTTAATGCGTCACTACAGTACTCCCCCCCTAGAGACATGATTTGTCTCGATACAATTTAACGGAATGTGACCGCGTTCGCCATTCTTACGAACCGTTGTTCGGTAACCCCCGGACTGTAGGGCAATGGATAGGACAGGAATCGAATCCGCGAATTTGAGATGTAAAGGAGGTTGCATATACTGGAGCGACGAATCACGTCGGGGTCACCACTTTGGCGTTAGCAACGATAAAAGTGCATTTTGCCTCGACCGGGAATCGAACCCGGCTCTCCCAGTTTCCGGCTAGTTGCTCTGACCGCTGAGCTATCGAAGCACACTCATTATCCTTGCTAATGCGCCAATTTTAATGCGTCACTACAAAATAAATAAAAGTCATGTTTCCAATAGTGTATTTATTGTCTCCAATTTTTTGCATATGTATTCTCCTAACAGGGAAGTAACAACCAGTGTACACTACAATGCAGAATTTGCAAATCAAAAAAGATCAGACAGCGCCATGGATATTATCGCCGAAAGTACGAATAGTTTTGAGAAGCCACTGTATATAAATACAAAGTACAGACAAAAGGGTACACCGCATAGGTTTATATACGCAATCACCTAATTATACCGACGAAACCAGGTCGGAAACAGATATAACATCTGGTGTTTGCCGTCACTAAGGATATGCGTCAACAACGACGATAAAGGGTGATATAATGCAGGCCACCCAGGTAATGTAGTTGGAAAAACCGGCTTAGAGTTTATGCTATTAAGAGGCGAATGAATATGTGAAAATGCAGACCTATTTTTGACAATAATTATCGTTGTAAAAATAATTGTTAGAAGCGGAAGTTTCACACCACACTTTACACATGGGAATAAAATACAAGTTTTTTGTTACCCAATTTAGGTACGCACCAATTAAAATCTAAGCAATCCATCAGATAATGCAAGATCGTCGTGTGACGTACTGTGAGATTGAGACAACCTCAGGCAGTAGTTCGACTAGCATATATAAAATATTACATGATCATTTAGCTGTAAAAGAGGTTTGCTCTCGTTTGGATCTCACATACTTTGAAAAAAATCTCGAAAAGATGCTCGTGTCGATTGGTGCAAACAAATGCTCAAGAAATACAATAGCGGTGCTTCAAAAGACGTATATAGCAGGTGACGAATCATGGATCTATGCGTATGATCCGGAAAGTAAACAGCAGTCGACTGTATGGGCGTCTCAAGATGAACCAAATCCGACAAAAGTTTTTCGCGTCAAAACACTTGTCATAACAAATGGTCGCCTGTTTTCTCGGAAAAACTGGTCATGTGGCAACAGTGCGTTTAGAGGAACGTAAAACGGTCAATTCCGAATGGTACACAATCATTTGGTTGCCGGAAGTCTTCGGTGAAATAAGGAAAACAAGCAAGCGCCGTCGAATCATTCCTGATCATGACAATGCGAGCTCTCACACATCTCGCCTAACAACCGAATGGTCCAAAAAATCGAATTAATTGGTCATCCGTCGTACAGTCCTGATTTGGCACCCAATGACTTCTATTTGTTCCCGAACTTAAAAAATAAATCGCGTGGACAACGATTTTCGTGGGCAGAAGAAGTCGGTCATGCGTTCAAAAACCATATTTTGGAGATATCTCAAGTGGAATTGGAATAAATGCTTTGACAAATGGTTCGAACGCATGCAAAAGATCATGAAGAATATTTTGATAAACGATAAAATAATTTTCAATGACAAATTGTTTTTTTATTATTAGACTCAAAATATGAATAGTGCCCTTTGTAGTGGAATGTTGTACAGTGGTACAGTTGAAATGAGTCTAAATGAGCACAGAACTATCACTTTGATATCTACCAAAGCAGGTTGTTTTAAAACAATAGATTCACAAACAAAACTCGACAACGAAGGCCATTGTATTACCGTCCAAATTACCGTTGTACTGTATTACAACCAAAGAGTTGAATCAAATCACCTCTAGAAAACCCTCACGACAAATAGGGGTCACCGGAAGGAATAAGAAAAATGTCAAAGGTATAATAAGCCCTACGTGACTGCAGGGCCCTCTTAACTTACTTTGCTATGCAGCTCAGGCACTACAAACAAAAACCTGCTAAAAATTTAATCTATCTAAAATCTCCACGTTTCCATCAAAAGTATATGTAAGTTATTACGTGAGACAGATTTATGGCATATTTATGATAGTTTAGACATTTCCTTTTCTGTACACGCCCATTGTAATAACTAGTTTTGATGCCGCGATGGCTGTATAGGCCGAAGAATTACTAGACGCGTAAACATTATTATACGAAGACGATCCTTCAGTGATTTTTATTAACTGAATTAAAGCCTCATAAAAAGGTCAATCGAATTAAGTATTCACTGAAGAAATGTAATCAAAGGTCCGTATACTTCCAATTAACGTTAGCCGAGTAACAATAATAACAGCTGTTACACAAAAGTCTAGCGCTGATTGGATCTAATAAGTAATAAGTGCGCAGATCCGTCAAAATTGACAGTTACTTAGTACACCCAGTAACGCTGTTTTATACTAAACGACGAGTGATATCTAGGAAGAATAAATACTTTGACCAAACGGAAGGATAATTGCCTTTACCATTGCGGCGTATCGGTTACTGGAAAAGGAATCTGTTGCGTACGTACAGTTGCAATCGTTTCATATGGAGGCCTTCCTTGTCCGTTGGACATGTCAATATGTATTAAAACCGGAATACGGCTTCCTTGTATTTATATTCAATGTAGCGCTAATATTCGGATTTTTATAACGCGTCCGGCGCCACACAGCTAAACAAATATTCAAACGAAGAACTTACGTAATTTATTTCAATTATCTTGAAGTATTTAATTTAACGCATACCGATACGTTAACGGTTAGAATTTCTTAAGTGGCTGGCAGTAAAAATTTATGAAGACGTAAAATTTGTATAAACGATAACTTCGGCTACCATTTAAATATCGTATGTGTAATTTCACCAAATTTACAGCTTAGATGTTGAACAAGTTCTTCATAACACATTGCACTATTTTTAAACTACACACCATCTAAACATAATTATTTTTAAACGGGTATAATGAACACAGAAACATGTGGCGCTACATAAAAAAAGTATATGTATAATATATCGCAACAGGCGCAGCTGCACAATTGTGTGCGGCTGACATTTTGTAATTAATATACGGGGTCGTGGGTATTACACTCGGTTACCAATTGTTTCGTTCATGCATGCAATAGCGGGGGTCATACCAACCCCTTATTTCTTTATTATTTGCTAAACACATTAACGGAATTCCTAATTAAAAGGATGTTTAAAAAAACCTTTATACAGGGTGTCGTCCTATTAAATAGAAAAACAGTTTTAAAACCCTAAAACGGATTTTTTTCCGCTCGTAGAATATCTCTATCTCGAAATTGAGTGGCCGAGAAAAAATAAACCAACAGATAAATGCAGAATATGTGTTTTATGCGACAGTTTTACTTTTTTCAAATAGTCCACCATCGTGCTTTCTCATGACCCATGGACAGGGTGGGGGTGTGTCCTATCCACCTCAAAATCAATAGATGTCGTCTGGTAGACGTCCTTAATAAGAATCGGTCGAAACCCAATCGATCCGACACGATTTAATTGAGTGATCGTGCTAACAAAAAAAATTTCTCAAATAGTTCACCATTGTGCTTTCTCATGACCCATGAACATGGTAGAGTGTGTTCTATCCACCTCAAAATCAATAGGTGTCGTCTGGGAGACGTCCCCGATCAGAATCAGTCAAAATCCGATCAATCCGACACGATTTAGTTGAGTTATCGTGCTAACAAGAAATTTTATTAATACCGACGACAACGACACACACACACACACACACACACCCACACACACACCCACACCCACACACACACACACACACACACACACACACACACACACACACACACACACACACACACACACACACACACACACACACACAGACACAGACACAGACACAGACACAGACACAGACACAGACACAGGCACAGGCACAGGCACAGGCACAGGCACAGACACAGACACAGACACAGACACACACACAGACACACACACACACAGACACACACACACACACAGACACACACACACAGACACACACACACAGACACACACACACACAGACACACACACACACAGACACACACACACAGACACACACACACACACAGACACACACACACACACAGACACACACACGCACGCACACACAGACACAAAATTGTTTAAAAGTCATTTTTTTTTGTTTTTAGACCGAAAAACGAAAAATAACGCTAGACAAAAATTATTTGTTTCCATTTTTCTTCACACGATTACATTACTTTTCCGCTTTGGTATAGTTGAGTGCGGAAAAGGTAATAAAAACGCACCACCCGCAATAACTGTTGAAATAAATTGTTTAGACGAAAATGCCATTACACGTCAATTTTTGGTTTGGTTTTTATCATTTAACAAAAAGACCGTTACTGTCACTGACATCCCCCAATTACAAACAACTACCCCTTTAAAATATTCAAATGTTACGTCATGTTAAAAGTTATTTAAATATATATTATTTAGTGTTCTGCGTGTACATGACTCTAAATTTCAATATTATATGACACTCTATAGTTTATTCCATCACTATTTGCCAAATAAAAAATCTTAAAACATACCGTGGTTTGTTTTTATGGCTAGGCTCAGGTAGACTGTTCCATTTATCGGCAAGATAAGAGTTTTTTATTTGACGATTAGGTATGAAATTAATAGTACACATTACTCGACAAAACTTAAATACTGCTATTTTCATGCACATGACTATGTTAAGACACCTAATTTTGAAAGCAAAAACGTGTCGCGGCATTTTCCTATCAAACAATATTTCGGGTGGTTCGGTTCAACAGAGACACTCTGTATACAATAATCTGCAAGGTGTGCTGAATTTTTAATTCATATTATTGGTGCTTCTTTACGTCACCTTTTAAGGCTACATAAATTTACAAAATTGCGTCTATTATTGTCTGGAGAATCGTGATACTAGCGTGAATAATTTCCTTTTCGTCAATCGGTTAATATTCACAGACTTCTATCGAAAGGGAATTTCTCTCTTGCAAACTGACAACGGATATGGTGAACGATCAAACGACTATACCACAGATGGAGGAAGGAATTTGTTTTCTTATAACCTGAATACATTTTTAATTATTCCATTCAGTCTTGCGTCTCTGTAAAATATCCAAGGCGCAGAAAAAGAAAGAGAATTATGCCAAACGAATTCGCCAAAAGACCAGCTCACTAATTATTGCATGCACTGTTTAATACGCATAGGTTCTTGAGCAAAAAGGACGGGTTAACTGACGCATTGCTAAACTATTTTTTAATTAACAGCGAGCGAAGGGATCGCGGACGTACCTTTTGTGGCGAGAAAGTGTACCGAACTAACATACATATGTATGGTAATTTTGGTCGTGTCATTACAATTTTTCTTGCTTTGACCAGTCATTCTGCTCTTACTTCGCTTAATCTCCGATCAATTTACATGTTTATCGAAAATAATTTTCAACGATCTGTCGTTAATGACATAAAAAAAAAGTAAATTTAAACTAACGGGTAATATACGAGTGCTAGTACCTTATACACTGTGCATTAAAGGTAGATTAACCATGACTTAACTGTTATTGCTTTTTACAAAATCAAAACAAATTATAATTGAAGTTTGTTTTTATCGATTGTTTATAGAAGTTATACTAGTTTTTAGGTAAATCGTAGTAATTATTTCGAATCACTTTTAAACCTATTGAAATATGAAACAATTTGCGGTCGCTTTTTAATCCTTCGCAGCGCTATCAATTCGCTAGAATTCGATTTTTATAACGTGGCATGCTGTGCGTAATTACTTTTATACTAGCACTACAATACGGACGCTCGTGAAATGCTTTGTTGTCTCAAATTTACTTAGTAATTTTATAGTCGTTCACTTTATTACAAAACTAAAATGATCCTCATCAATTTTCACGATATGTCCGACAACAATACTATTAGATACGGGAAGACATGAACATCTGTGAACTAGTGTACTTTGTGATGTTGAAGGTAAGAGTACTCTATTACTAATTTGAGTGTAGTCATGAGCAGTGGCGAGGCGTCGATTTAAGCTGAGGGTAGTATGTCCTGAATTAGGCCAGGGGGTGGGGGGCTGCTCATTTTTAATGCAATACATATTGAATATAGTTAAATCGCCAAAACAACTTACCTATATTTTTTTGTATATCAATTTCATTTGCTGCGTTTTCTTTGCCGCTTTAGGTAGGTAGGTTTTGCCGCTTTAATTTTCAGTTTATCTTCTAAAGGATAAATTATTAAAATAACAACTCTATAAGTCTACTAAATCGGCAGTGTCTAGGGCCGTCATTCTCCTTACTCACTAATCACTACGAGTAACGACAGGTCAATATTATAGCCACTGTATTACGCAAACTGATCGATCAGGCTAGCTAAATTGCATATAATTTTTCGCGTACTCCCCCCCTCCCCCGTGCACCTCGGATCTCTATAAAGTCCGTTAAATCTAAGGCGTTCAACAGTCAGCCCAGATATCGGCCTGCGCACTGCCGATTGCCGGCGCTTCAGCTTAAATCGAAATACATAGGTATGATAATATGAATAGAAAATGTTAATCATTCTAGCAAAGGCAAGTGGCAATATAAAAACGGGGTCTACCGTCTAAAATATACAGGGTAGGTTGCGCCTTACAGCCTTAATGGACGTTTCACCACCGGTCATGAGTGTACCGAGACACAGTACGAGCGTAGCGATAAAGTTTCGCACAATATTCGTAATTTTGTTATTAAATGATTCGTTGAAAAACTGAAACTCGTAGGTGAACCTAATTTCTATAATTAACATGAATTTAAAAAATTCAAAATATGATCCAATAACACTCTAACATCGATCGTTACGCATATACAGACTTTGTATTCAACGTTCGATAATTTTCGGGCCGATAGTTTCCATTCTTCGAACTCGTTGCTTCAGATACTATAGGGTATTTCAATAGGGACGCTCGAAATTTGTTAAATTATAACGGCCTTGTTGTTAAAGCAACATCTGTCAAATTTGTAGTGAATTGTTCAGTAGTGTATGTATGGCAAATCACCATGGGAGGTTATAGCGTTCAATAACGTGTGCAAATTATCAAATTTCATGTTTAAAATCAGTGCTCCGTTCGAGGAACGTTACGCGCATTACGTGATTTTTATCCTCGCCACAATCGTCTCGCCGAGTCGACTATTCGACGTTTGGTGGGCAAATTCGAGTCAACCGGTTTGATAAATAATCAGCCAACACCCGCACGTCACCGAAACGCAAAATCTGCTGAAAACATCACGACTGTGCGTGAGAGTGTACGGGAAAACTCGAGACAGTCAATTTCTCGTCGTTCGCAAGGATTTGGCCTTTCTGCGAATTCAACTTGGCGTATTTTGCGTCGATACTTAGGTCTGCACCCGTATAAAATCCAACGGAGTCAGGAACTTAAGGTAAACGACCATAGACAATCTTATTCGGCTTTTCTTATCCTATTCGGCCGATGGCATTTTCAACGTTATTTGTCGGTTTCAAACACATTTTAAGCCTAGTATTACTCTAAAATTATCTACTCTCCGACAGTAAAATTCACCCATTGCTTGCTGTAGTTTTAGCGATCTGACTCCACCAAATTGTTTCCCCTCCGTAAAGCTATTTAGTTTATTTAGCGTTTCTTCTGATATCTATTTAGTAGGTTAGTCATAGTCTTTTACAAGCGCCTTCTAATTGCGTCATTAAAATTCTTCAAAGCTAGGATGTCTAACAAAGGAATCGCACTTCACAAAGCGGGATTGATAAACTGAGCTTTGCTGTGCGCATTTTTGTAAAAATAACGTCGTTAAGAGGTTATTAAAATTAAAAAGTTATATAAAGCTTTGAAGGACGGTCGAAGATGGGAATCGAAAATGTGTCTCAACAGAGTTTTCTGTCTATGACCGTCTATGTCTAACCTAGAGTTTCTGCTTTGATGTTAATGTTTGATCATTGATGTGATAAATAATGGGATAAATCAAGACGAGCCCTGTGAGGAGATCTTGTCGGCATTAAATAGTTCTTTATAGACCATGTCCTTTTGAAGAAAGGTCCAAAATGCTCTCAGATAATAATAATAACGTCTTTATTGCCCAACAGAAAAAAATCCATTTGCAGGACAAAATACATTTTACATGGGATACAAATACATACATGTGTACAGTATGTAACTTTAAAAAAAGTACCAGGGATACCAAATAAGGCTTCAATATACTAATATCGACAATCAATGTTCTACTATCGAGTAAACTAACGCAAAGTAGAAATATTTTAAGGTAGTAGTATTGTAAATGATGTATTTCTAATCACGGGACCAAGAGTGTCATATGCATTAAAATCCACATGGTTGATATGCCCAGAGAAAGATACTTTATCATCAAAGTACACACCAAGATCCTTGATATTAAAACTGTACCACCAAGAGGATAGTCATATATTAGTGGTTGCTTTTTTAAGGTATAGGAGCAATTATATAGTAGGAGTATTATATATTATGTATAGTATTATAGTATATGATATTATGTATAGTATTATAGTCTGCACATCGTCAGTAGAAAAAATATTGGAAAAATATCTAGCAAATCCATTTACAATTTTATTTGGAGCACCAAACGATTCCTCATCGCAAATAACCTCTAAACGAATACACATCGAACTTTTTTAATCTGAACAAAGACCATAAACCTCTAGGATCACTCTTAAAGTTTTGCTGAATTTATGTTAAGTAGTTAGTATAAACATCAGCTATTTCTACTTTAATAATGCCTGGTAATCTTTTAAATTCAATAAGATCAGATAGGTGATGCCTTAAATTTGTTGTGATGGTATGGTTTCAGTTTAATACCATTAATTATTTCACCAGTATAGCACGCTGGATATTTACGCTAAAATGGTTTATACACACTAACAAATTGATTAAATAAACTAAATTTTTATATGTCTCGCATGCAGAATTGACATCAGTATGAGTTTTCCAAGAACTCCCAATTACTATGTAGTATAGAGCCCAGGAAAATTAGCTTTGGTAAAGTTGTATGTTTTATTGTTAGAATCGACAGAGAAGTTACAGGATTCAGATGTACTAACCTCAAATTTACTAACAGGGAGAGGTGATAACTATCTTTAACTATGGGACGAGTATCTTTTTGAACAACATATTTAAAATTTGAAATGCATAGATCTAAGATACTGTCATTCGAATTAAGAATAAAATTAAACCGATAAAAGTAATTGAACTGTAAAAGATTTATCATTGCTCTAGTCTTAAAATCGTGTATGCCCGAAGTGATGAAATGTGAAATACTAAAATCCGCTTAGCAATAACGCATTCTTAATATTAAGTAAGTTAAAAAAAATTTTGAAATAGTCCCAGGTCATCATTGTTAACTTGTGGTGGAATATATATTAAACACATGTAAAACAAAATTATCTAATACTAATTTGCAACATATTACATCAATGAGATGCAGAAGATTGTTAATGTCTTCAATATTTAATAGAATACTGCGATTGGCGTTAAGCGCCATCAAAATACCAACCACCACGGGCTGTACTTGCGTGTCGATAATCACTATCTTGACCAAAGACTGTGTAGGTATTAGGAATAATTTCATTACTAGAAACGTCTTCTCAGATATAAAATATAGCGTATTTTTACTATTTTAACCTTCCATCGGGCGCAATGCATCCGAGAGATTCCATATAAAATCTTACAGAATTTAGATTTTAATGAGGTGGCGACTCAATTAAATGCTTACTTTAATTAATACAAGACAATAATAAATATTTCATTCTAGTTTTTAATCGCAATCATTTAATTTACATAAAGGCACTCATATCATGTTGTAAAATAATAAATTTGGAATATTTTTATAGGAGAACCAGCTATTGACGAGTTCTTCCTGTTTTATTTAAAGACAAAACACACACAAATTAGTATTGAACAATATTTTTAAGACAATAAAGAAGCCACCTATTTTTTCATATAAAAATCATAAAGTTATATATACAAAAATATTATAACTGGATTACAAAGAAAAGTTATAGGTAACTGTGTCAATTTTAAGTGTAAGAATTAAGTGTGCCAAACAAAAATAAACGTCACATTGTTGATAACGATATTTAGTATAAACCACTAATTTAACCACCCAAATGTGTTAATTTTGAATAATAATACCATAAATAGCCAGAATAAGTAAGTGTAGAGATCCCAAAAAATATTATTAATGTAAATAATAAAAGAAATCGAACAAAATAAAAAAGTGAAAATAATTACGTAATCAGGCGCAATGCATCTGACAGATCCGGGCGGTCCACACAAGGCCAGGAAATGCACTAAAAAAAAATCGACACCATATCGAGGAGAGGGGTTTGGAACTAAGAAGCTATGAGGGAATTCGAGTTAATATTCGTAATATACACGAAAGGGCAAACAAAAAGTGACTGCCGGACCTCACAGATAGGCTGCGCCCGGTGGAAGGTTAAGTACTTGATTTGCTCTATTTTAGGAAGAGATCCAGCGTTTTAGTGTCCAGGATCACTTGGTTACCTCAACTGCTTTTTTTTAACCATTTTAATGAAAAGTTATCTTCTCGAAAAGATGCGCAATACTGAAACTTAACTCGTCTGATGTAAAAGTTAGAAAACAGCTCATCATCAGATAAACATCAGAGAATTAGAGAACAGCTTTCGATTTGATCCTTCAAGCTCCACTAGGTGTATCGTTCATGCCTTCAACATATGTATGCCACTAATTGTCTTTGACGTACAGATAAGCTAATGGACATTCTAAAGTGTGTTTCCTAAATAAATAAACAGCCTTTCAGGCCACTCGACGTTACTTCTTTTCGCCCAGTTTAAATATAATGAATAGTTAATTAACACATAATTTAGATCGATTAAACCCATTGAGCCTTCAACGCCGTGGTGCAATAGACCCATTCGTGGGCGCTTTATTATGCATATTTGATGAAAGTGGAACATGTAATATTACATTCGGGCCCTGTTGGCGTTTAACCACCTGGTATGAATAATACGGCGTAATTAAACAGTTGCAAGTACGAAAACTTGGTTTTAAGATAATACTCGACTTTTCAGCCACTTAGTCTTAATACTAATAGTTACACTCGAGCTGAATCTGGCACATTAAGCAATAATAAATTCTCTTTATTCGTTTAAAAAAAATGCGTAAAACAGGAAATGACGAATGCTTATCTAAAATAAGCATGAATCATAAATAAATTTCAGATCTCCGGTGTCAAATTTATCAACAACAGATTCATTTATAACAAAAATCGAGTAACTGATTTGTGGTTTATTACTATTTGATTTCTTTTTAAACAAGTAAATGGTTTCTGTATCTTAAAGTTTAAGCGCTTCGACAGGAATTCGGCCGTTGTTTCGTATAGTGGCAAGAAAGCAATAAATAACGTCTTCAAATTTATGTTAGATAAACATATAATATGCGTCATCCCTCGTTGACAGCTAAATTTATAGATTATTGTACGATAATGCTCCATTTAAGCCTTAAAGAAACGTTTGTATTACTTATTGTTAGATATACTAATGCTTTAATTAATCAATAACTATAAATAGACGTAACGCTATTAAAGTGAAATTGTGTTTCTATAATTATTTAAATATATATCCATTTATCGCTTTTATTTAAATTTAGGCAATTAATAGCAATTCAACCCTAAACATTTCATTACTGAAATTGTCTAGTTGACGTCTGTATTTTTACCAATTTTAAATTTTCTTCTCCAAAACTTTTCTGTACATCGTTTTTATCTAAGCATATTCTTGTACACTCACATTTAACTTTTCCGCACTCAACTATACCAGAGCGGAAAAGTAATGTGATCGTGTAAAGAAAAATGGAAAAAATCATTTTTTTCTAGCGTTTAATTTTCGTTTTTCGACCTAAAAACAAAAAAAAATCATTTTAAAAAATTTTTGTCTGTGTGTCGTTGTCGGCATTTTAAAAATTGCTTGTTAGCACGATAACTCGACTAAATCGTGTCGGATCGATCGGGTTTTGACTGATTCTGATCGGAAACGTCTCCCAGACGACACCTATAGATTTTGAGGTGGATAGAACACACTCTACCATGTGCATGGGTCATGAGAAAGCACAATGGTGGACTATTTGAGAATTTTTTTTGTTAGCACGATCACTCAATTAAATCGTGTCGGATCGATCGGGTTTCGACTGATTTTGATCAGGGACGTCTACCAGACGACATCTATTGATTTTGAGGTGGATAGGACACACCCCACCCTGTCCATGGGTCATGAGAAAGCACAATGGTGGACTACTTGAAAAAAGTAAGACTGTCGCATAAAACAAAAACTCTGAATTTATGTGTTGGTTTATTTTTTCTCGGCCACTCAATTTCGAGGTAGAGATGTTCTACGTGCCGAAAAGTCCGTTTCAAGGTGGTAAAATTGTTTATTTCTACTCTCATCATCTCTGAACAAATAATACATCTTCATAGATACATCCAGAGAACAATTTACTTATTGGTAATATATACGTTTCTGACAAATAAATGCTGACTGCGACTAAAGATAAATAAATATACAGTTCTTTTAAACAAACAATCTTGGATACAATAGAACATGTTAGACAGGATTTGATATTATCATCCATTAAATGAGAAACACGTATATTATGAAAAACAAATAACTTTCATGTAAAACTATGGATTGCTATTTCGCATATAAGTAATAATATCCACATAATTTAGGGTAAAATTTTTAAATTGATGTTAAATAAATATCAAAAGTTACCATATACCAAATCAATACCATATAACCAAAAATAAAATTGACTGTTCCGAGAGTTTTTCCAAAAAGTTCTTCCTGGAATTTTTAACGAATTTTTTTATTACTTTACGTTTATCTTATCTTGAAAATGACCACTTTTATGTTCCTCTTTCTCAGAAACCGTTTAACATATTTTGATCAAATTTTACGTTACTAAATGAATAAACATAAAGTGTACATTACTAAATGAACAAACGACATTGATGATTTTTTTTATATATTGAAAAACAAAAGTTATAACTTGTAAAATAAAAAATGAAAGAATTGAGTGTCACTTTGGATTTTTCGCTTAATAAATATTACGAAGAAAAAATAGTATAATTGTGACAAAACAACTTTTCAGGAGATTCCATTTTTTCCTGTCCATCGATTCCAAATCAAGTAAAGAAATTGATGAAAATAGTTAATTATTATAATAATTTAAGCTTAAAATTTCCTTGTAATATTATTTACACAAGTGTTAATAAAAGTGCGAGCTAGTTATGTATCAGAGTGGATAAAGGGAACTCCTGTTTCGCCGACTGTAAAATAAACGCGTATACTCTCGGTGTAGACTGTTCTCTCGGTGTAGACTGTTCTCTCGGTGTAGACTGTTCTCTCGGTGTAGAATGAATGCTGTTTTGTTATTTTTAAAATTAATTAAGCCGAATACAACTGGCTCAAAAGAGCTATGAAAAAATAATTGCGTAACTCCCTGCTTAATATTTTTCAAAGAAGTACTAGGCAAATAGTAGAATTTTCGTTAGTCAGTGTATAATTTGAGAGCATTGTCTTTGAGAGTATCGATCTTTCATCTCCCACCTCTTTAATGTGGCAACTAAATAGCCATATTCATATATATGTAATATTTTTCGTCTATATGCTTGCGCAGAACACGGAGGTAAATAGGGCAGGTGCAAGCAAAACTGCAGAAACAATTCTTTAGAATAATATCTCTTTAAACTATAATGTTAATTTACATAGATAAATACGATTTGTATAATGGATCTTTGCGCGTGTATCAATTTAGTAACGACGCACGGATCACATGCTACACCACTCGCAATTGTTACTAATATGCCACAATTACCAGTACGTATGTCTGTCTAGCGACATATGTTTCAATCAACTACGTACGGCATAGACGGCATTAATAATTTGCCGAACAAAATGCAATCATGAAGTCACGTTTTAGCTTTATTGCATACTTTGATTCATTGGCGTCTCAATATTTCTGTAAAATTTATTTTATTTTTGTTTTATTTATTTTGATTTTTGTTGAATTTATATTTGTATTTCTATTGTTAAATACAATACGGAAAATACAACAAAAATATACTACTCGAAAAAATTAAGGGTACAATAAATTTCGAAAATTTTTTAGTGATTTTTGAACAGCAGTAACTTTATGAAAAATGGTCGTATCACATTATCATTAGGTCATCAGTCCTAAGACTGGTTGGACGCTAACCTCCAGCTTCTCCTATCTTGTGCTAACCTACGCATTTCGCTAATTGTGCTACAACCTACATCCCTTACTATTTGCGAGCAGTAGTCTAATCTAGGCCTACCTCTGCCTTTCTTCACTCCTATTTCTGCCTCCAAAATATCGCGGACTATTCCCCCATGTCTCAGCAAGTGGCCTACCATTCTATCTCTTCTCTTCTTTAAGTTTTTCCACATACTCCTCTTCTCGCCGACTTTCTCCAATACTTCTTCGTTTCTAACCCTATCAGTCCATGGTATTTTCATCATTCTTCGGTAACACCACATCTCAAAAGCTTCTAATTTCTTCCTACTTGCTTCCCCTACCGTCCAGGTTTCGCAGCCGTAAAGTGCCGTGCTCCATACATATGTTTTCAAAAATCTCTTCCTTGTTTCTAAGTTTATTACCCCCGAGCATAAAAGTGCTTTCTTTTTGTTAAAAGCTACTCGACCCTGCGCTATTCTTTGTTTTATGTCTTTATCGCTTCTTCCATCCCAATTTATTTTACTTCCTAAATAAGTGAAGTCTTTAACTTCCTCCAATCTTTCATTATTACTTTGTACTTTCGTTTTTGCTCTGCTCTCGCGCCCTCTGCACACTAACACTTTAGTTTTGTTTTTATTCACCCTCATTCCGTATTCCTCTGTCAACACTGCCTCCATTTCGTTCAATGCTGATTCTAATTCCTCCTCACTAGATGCTAATACTGCTATATCATCCGCGAATCTCAGCATTTTTAGTTTCTGTCCCTGTACTTTAATCCCGAAATCCACTCTATCTTTTACCACATTAATCGCCTCTTCGATGTACAGATTAAAAATTAGTGGTGATAGCGTACATCCTTGTCTTACTCCTTTCCTAATACCTACTTCCCTTTCCTCCCCTTCTACTTCTATAACAGCAGTTTGCTCTATGTATAGATTGTGTACTACTCTCCTATCTCTATACTTCATTCCCGCGCTCTTTAGTATCTCGAACATTTTTTCCCATCTTACGTTATCAAAAGCTTTTTCTAAATCTACAAATCCTATATAAGCGTTCTTTCCTTTTTCTATTGTTTTCTCTAACATTACTCTTAGCGCCAGAATAGCTTCGCGAGTTCCCCTATTTCGCCTAAACCCGAATTGGTCTTCTCCTAGTGTTTCCTCCGCTCTATTTTCCATCCTCTTCTGCACTATTCTAGTTAGGATTTTTGACGCATGGGAAGTTAGGCTAATCGTTCTAAAGTTCTCGCATTTGTCGGCTCCTCTCTTTTTCGGTATAGTAACGATAATGTTCCTCTTATAATCCTCCGGCATCTCGCCCGTTTCGTATATGTATTTTACCAGTTCAAACATCCTATTTACTACTTTCTGTCCCGCACATTTCAAAATTTCCGCCTGTATTTTATCTACACCCGGCGCTCTATTATTCTTTAGCCCCCTTAGTGCTATTTCAAATTCCTCTCTCAATATAGGTTTTCCTACATCTTCCCTATCGATGCTAGATTCTTCCTCTAATATCTCTCCTAATTCCTGACCCTCGTATAAATTTCCTAAGTACTGCTTCCATCTATCCGCTTTCTCCTCTCTTCCTATCAGTATGTCCCCCGATTGACTCCTAACATTTCTACTTATTGTTCCTATATCCCTGAAGTTCCTCTTAATTATTTTGTAAGCCTCATCGGTCTTACCTACTTGCAACTTATCTTCTACTTCTTTGCATTTCTCCTCTATCCATTGTTCTTTCGCTTTTCTACATTTTCTAATGATTTCCCACTTTATTGCCTTATACGTTTTCAGTCCTTCTTCGTCTCGTCTGTTTTTGTAGTCTCGTCTCTTTTGCATTAAGTTTAAGTCGTATCACTATGAAAAAAAAAACATGCTGAAGCTTGAACTTTCTAGTTTTGAAATCGCTTTAGAAATAAATTTTCTGAACTACGCAACTACTGTTTTCTCGAATGATCAAAGTTCTGAAAATAATTAAAGGAACAATATTATAGCTTTGAACATCATCATTTAATGATTAGCAAGATGGGGAACAAATTTTTCTTTACTTTGCTTGCAATTTCGTTTTCAATATTCATTCGTGGAATACCATCAGAACATTTGTCAAAAATTTTGATTCCCTTAATTTTTTCGAGTAGTGTATATCGAAAATGTTATTCTAGAACAATTTGCCAGGTTCTGCGTTTGCGAATTATTCACATGGAGTGGAGTGCACATGGTGATGTAAAAATCCCATTCACAATAGATCGTTAACTCTCTCAACTGTTAATTATGGCATTGTGTGTACGTAGCAATGTTGACGTCATTTATTATTATGGCAGACATTTTTACAAATTAATTTTCAACTCTTGTGGAGTTAAAAATGGCAATTTCACGGCTATTTCCTGTCTAAAATACCAACAAAAAATCTCATCGACTATCGGTTTAGGCGGCCTTTAAAATTATTCAGTACGGGTTTTGTTAGTACCGAGGCAGTATGGAACGGTGTGTGTAAGAATTCCAACTGGATAGCCAGAATACTCAATTTAAATGTTTAATTTTCAGGTGCTACACCGAGATATTGAAAATCACGGTAAGATAGTGGGTTCAGTGGTGAAACTGTGTAAGAGGACAGACGCGAAATGCAATACAATCAACACCCGACGAATTGCGAACGGCCTTGAGAGACGCTGGCATTTACTATTCTTGAGATCTCTTGAATGGCAATGCTACCTAGAATCGTTGTCTAAAAAACAGAACCTCAGGGTAAGTTTGTTTGTTTGTTTGTTTCCGAATCTTCCTTTTGGGAAGAATATGAATAATTCACGACGACGAGAGTATGTTTTAAAATCGGTAATTTTTTTGGCCTTGATTTTTACACGCCTACTTGATCGGCGCAAAATTATTTAAAAACATTTAAATACATCTATGAAATCTCGTCACCCCAGTTGTATTGCTACACCGACCGTTTCGGGTTGTATCTCAAGGTGTGTCGTTACTTAATAACAACCGGGTTATCTAATTTTTAAAATAAATACCCAATTTCTTAACCGAAGTTTGCGAGACCCTGTAAAGGGTAACAAAAAATCTCACGCTTGAATCCCCTGAGACCTTGAGATTTCTATTATGAGCCGTGTTCTCGATTTTAAGTCAAATCTAATACAAAACTTCCCTTAATGTGACAAATTATCTGAAAGTCATTATGTGTTGATGTGAATTAACGATGTGCTTTTGTACGCTACAAGCTAAATAAAATACGTGTAGCACACGTCTCGAAACGGGCATAATATACAAATTATTAAGTATAGAAAGTAAGTGCTGTTTAATGGCGAGGAAGAATATGCCTTTAATATTTGAGGTTATGTACAGTGGGTCAAAAAAGTATTGGTACAGTAAAAGAAATATATCATGTGCAGCACAGTACACGTGATAGAAGTGAATACTTCTTTAGAATAGAGAATGAGAGAGATTAAGAGTGAGAGATTGAAAGAGAGTGAGAGATTGAAAGAGAGAGAGAGAGAGAGAGAAAGGGAGAGGGATAATTTCAAAAGAAATATAACAATATAAAATTTGTGTAAAAATATTCGGTTGATTCATTATCTACACTATCATCGGCTGGTGGTTCAATTGGTAATACTGATATGATTGGTTTGTGATAACTAAAATATGAAATATATGTTCGTGATTCGATAGTTTCTAGATAACGTGTAAAAATTGCATCTATTCTTGTTCCGGATTTTGTTGTTGATTCTTTGGGATTGTTATTTATAAGCAGACCAAATGTTTCTCGAAGAAAGTTAATCAACGTCAAAGAATCATTGGATCCGAAATTTACATTGAAATCTCCCCCGAGAATCAAAGGGATTTTGTCTTCGCCTCTTTCAAGTGCATTTGCACCTGTGTGGCTGTAAACCAGTAGGGAGCGGTGAATGAAATATATTATATCTTCTAGATTTTAACAAGTTAAACGGTTCAAGGATATTATCAAATAATCACAGAACACAGATGTAAATAACGTAAATAATTACAAAACACAATGATAAATATTCGGTACACACGCAAGGGAGACGCTGATAGCCTAAACTGATATATATGATGTATAGCTCTCGTTATCTTTCTCTCTATGTTATATATCTGTGTACTCTGTCTTGTAACGAAGCCTGTGTTTCAGGTATACCAAATGTATAGCTCTCTTTCTCCTCTCTACGTTATATCTTTTTTCTCTCTCATGTAACGAAATCTGGAAACGTTACATTTTTTCCAATTTACTCTCCATTCTCGTCAAATATCAGAACGCCGCCAAAGAAGTATTCACTTCAAAAATTATTTACACTTAATATTTTGTTACCCATTTGTATCAATGACGACCTGAAGTCTTCGTGGCATCACAAGATTCTGGGTTTTTTTCAGGTCCAATTTGATCCCATTCTTGTAATAAAGCCATTTGCAGCTGCTATTTCGAGGAAATATTATTTTTTAAGGCCTGCAAGTCCACCAAGTACCACAAATGCTCTATGGAATTTATATCCGCGAACTGGGATAGAGTTTGATTTGTCGACGAACATTATAACCATTCCTTTGTTATATTGGTGGTGTGCTTCGGATCATTATCCTATTGGAAGGTAAATGTGTCTCTAATACCCATCTTTCAGTTAGGGTGCAAAATGTCAACTTACTTGTCTGCATTCATAATAGCTTCGTTGAAACTTAGTTTTCCAACACTATTCTACGACATACTAAACTAAAACCAAACATACCAAACTAAAATGTTTCCGCCACCGTGTTTCACTGTTGGCCTGAATTGACTCATTTCAGATGCAGCATTTGATTTTCTTAAGTTCAGTTTTTGGTTTTTCATTTCGCAAGTTTAATATTTTCGACTCTGACGATCGCAAATATGTATGTATGGAGAAAACTAAGTGCTGCATTTGAAATGAGGCTTGTCCGGCCGATAATAAAACACAGTGTCGGGAGCGTTTTAGTCTGGCGCCGCATGTCGAAGAATGGTGTTGGAAACCCAAGTTTCATCGAAGATATTATGAATGCAGAGAATTATGTTGACATTTTGCGTCATAACTTGAACAGCCATGCTGAAAACATAGACATCAGAGGCATATTTATCTCCCAGCAGGATAATGATCAGAAGCACCACCGCCGATAAAACAAAGGAATGGTTAGCTTATAATGTTTGTAGACATATCAAAACTCCACCACTATCCCCGGATATAAATCCCACAGAGCATTTGTGGTACTTGCTGGACTTAAAGGTCCTAAAACAATAAGTTTCTTCGAAACAGCAGCTTAAAATGGTTTTATTACAGAAATGGGATCAAATTGAACCTGAAATAAATCAGAACCTTGTATGCTCGATGCCACGAAGACTTCGGGCCACAATTGATGCAAATGGTATGGTAACAAAATAATAAATTGTACATAATTTTTTTAAGAACTTGTTTAAATCAAATCTTTACTGTGCCAATATTTTTTTAATTAAATCCACTCTATCTTTTACCACATTAATAATAATTAATGTGGTAAAAGATAGAGTGGATTTCGGGATTAAAGTACAGGGACAGAAACTAAAAATGCTGAGATTCGCGGATGATATAGCAGTATTAGCATCTAGTAAGGAGGAATTAGAATCAGCATTGAACGAAATGGAGGCAGTGTTGACAGAGGAATACGGAATGAGGGTGAATAAAAACAAAACTAAAGTGTTAGTGTGCAGAGGGCGCGAGAGCAGAGCAAAAACGAAAGTACAAATTGATAATGAAAGATTGGAGGAAGTTAAAGACTTCACTTATTTAGGAAGTAAAATAAATTGGGATGGAAGAAGCGATAAAGACATAAAACAAAGAATAGCGCAGGGTCGAGTAGCTTTTAACAAAAAGAAAGCACTTTTATGCTCGGGGGTAATAAACTTAGAAACAAGGAAGAGATTTTTGAAAACATATGTATGGAGCACGGCACTATACGGTTGCGAAACCTGGACGGTAGGGGAAGCAAGTAGGAAGAAATTAGAAGCTTTTGAGATGTGGTGTTACCGAAGAATGATGAAAATACCATGGACTGATAGGGTTAGAAACGAAGAAGTATTGGAGAAAGTCGGCGAGAAATAAAGTATGTGGAAAAACATAAAAAAGAGAAGAGATAGAATGGTAGGATACTTGCTGAGACATGGGGGAATAGTCCGCGATCTTTTGGAGGCAGAAATAGGAGTGAAGAAAGGCAGAGGTAGGCCTAGATTAGACTACTGCTCGCAAATAGTAAGGAATGTAGGTTGTAGCACAATTAGCGAAATGCGTAGGTTAGCACAAGATAGGAGAAGCTGGAGGTTAGCGTCCAACCAGTCTTAGGACTCATGACCTCATGATGATGAATATTTTTTTGACACTTGAAATTCATATATTATTTTTAATTCCCTCAATTTACTGCCACCAAAAATTAATAGTCGGTTGCTAGTTTTTAAATAAATTTAGTATCAAACAATTCACCTTTACATTTTTGAGATTTAAGAAAAAAGTGGGGTGTGCCAATACTTTTTTGGTCCACTGTACGTATACCAAAATACTTTCGTATTTTGGTATACGTACGTATACTACTTCTTTAAATATGTTATTATTAGAATTTAACGTGCATCAACTTGTTATAATATTAAAATAAAACTATTGTAAGTTTATGACTTGTTTATTTACATATTATATGCCAACATAATTATTAATTCAAAAAATGACGGCTGTAAATTCTTAAGTAATTATGTATCCAACCTTTTTACATTAATACTGTAAACAGCATATTACTACCGCTGATGATGAAGCATTTGCACTTCCCTCTTTTTAGTTAAATGAGAATCTTAAATGGAGATACAAAACCAAACGAAATATTAAGTATGTACATTCTATGGAAGTGTGATCGAAACGGTTATAAATTGATGTTGCACATCACTAAATGGAAAAATAGTTTTTGGTGCATGTCAGCAGTTCTGAATTTTAAATAGAAACAACGACTGGCCTTGACTTACTTAAGTTTATTTTTTATTTCTCAGAAATGTGCAGCTTTTCGCGTCTATTTTAGAGAATATTCTTAATTTTCTAGTCGCGGTTATTTTTATACCTAGTCATTTAAATATAATCAAGGTTAAAATTCGGTTTTGGTTAAACTTTAATTGCACAGAACTAATGAACAAATAGAATCGTACAATCAGTATATTTTCACGATGCTTAATTTGTTTAATACCTATGTATTCGCAATGATCCACATTAAAAAAAAAGTTTTTGTGCATTGTTTAGTATCTGGTAATTAACGGTTTTTATATACTGATTTAAACATAACGAAGGTTATTTCGGTGAAATTTTTACAGCTTATTGTTAAGAATAATAAATAATAATTTCTCTTAAACTGGCAAACATATTTTGCTGAAATTTATGTTTATTCGCATAAAAAGTTTTCTGATGATTCATTATTTATTATTGGCCTTAAAAAAAATAGCGACAGAAACCACTAGCTTTCTGTTGGCGTCTAAAAGAAATTTTATTTAATTCTATAAAGTAATATATCATCACATCGCTATCTCTGGTGTCACGAAAACAAAAAATATTTATTTTAGAACGGAAGCCATTTGAGCCCGTCCTGTATAAATATAGACACGTAAACATTTTTTGTGTAAATAAATAGAAATTCCCCCTGAAGGTTTTCTGTCCCAGCAATGACATCAGGTAAAAAGTAATTCATCCTCGTTTAAAAAAAAATTGGTTCAATTCGAAATTTGCGGAGAACGCGAAACAAAAGTTTTTTACCGCCTACATTTTTTTCCATCGATCGTCTTGGTCTTGGTTTTGTACAAACATGAAAACGTTAACCTTGAATTGTTTTCACTCGTGAGATCACGCACGCGAATATTTCTGCTCATAATTTAAACAATAGACCAAGTTACGAGTGCATAAAAGAGTTAAATGGGTTTTGTAAGTCCGAATGTACTATGCTTTCTGAATTAATACAGTGAAAGGAATAAAGATTTTATTGTTGCATATAAAAGTCCGTTATAAGTAAACTTATGTTAATGAATGTCTTATTTATTGAAACAATGCGTCTTTCGGTTTCTATCCGTAATTAAAATAACAACTGCATTCTTATGCCGGGAGAAATATGCTAACGAAAGTCTTGAATATATCTGCCGGTGGGTAAATAAACAACTCATATAATAAAAACCACAAATGATCAAAAACATTTGTCGTATAGGACAACGCCCCCTTATAAAAGCGTTATGTAAAATACATAAAATGTTTAATTAAATACATGGAATTAGGTTTTACCATATTTATACTTTATCGTCAGAGCGAATGCTTACATCGGGCGGGTAAATTTTCATGTTTTATACAGAATCTCATTAGAAACGATAGGACTATGGAAAAATGGACTCTCGATTTCTTTCTTCGAGGGAAACTCAATGGCGAAAACACAAGAAGTGGGTACACGTAAAGAATATATTTTTCTTAGGAAAATTTATTCTTTATGTGTACCCGAAATTTGATCAAATTCTATAGAAATAGTGAGTTTCTGGAGAAACTATCTTAAAACCGAATCACTTATCACGACGACGAGCGTTATCAATTAAAAAAATACAAATTTAGACCTTATACGATAGGAAAATACCAACAACTCCAACCAACCGATCCTTCGACAAATTATACAAGATTTTTTAGAAATATAACTTGGACGAATGAAGCTATCAGTACTTATCAAATAAACACTTTTCGAAAAATTTTAACAACCTTGCCAAATCAAATTTTTAGACAACCTTTCCGCTCAATGAGAGACGAAGTAAAATTTTCCAACAGAATGAAGCGCCACCTTAGCAATAGAATCGTCTCCTAATTGTTAACTACCAATTTTGGTGACAACTGGATAGGGTCCAATAAAGTAGCCACACCACGTTCGCTGGATATCTCACCGCTAGACTTCTTATTTTCGGGAATCATTAAAGCCAAATTATATAAAAAGACTAACAACATTATAAAAGAACTAAGAGAAAATTTTATGTGTTTCAAATGTTCATATCCATAACGCCCTTTGGAATGTTTCATAGCGATGTGAATTATGTGTTGCAAATAATGGACGCCAATTTGAACATTTTAGGTCAATACCCATTAAGAATACCCATACGTTTTCTTTAAAAAATATTATGAATACTCACATAATATTGGAATAATTTAAATGCCTTAATGTTCTTGAATGTTGTTATATCTTCTTAAATGGCAAATGTTTCTTAATACGACATTCACCTAGTATGCAAAAATGGTGAAAATCTTACTTTAAAAATATTAATTTTTATTAAAATTGGGACACACAATCAGGATGGGCGCCACATGCCATATATGGTTGAAATGATAAATATTTTCTGCTTTTATGTTAACCATAGCCAACTATGACTTCCATTTAAATAAACACAGGTTTACGTTATAACTGAATTAAAAATCTTTTGAAAGCATCGTACTTTATTCAAAAATGTATCTGAAGAATGATAAACAAAAACACTGACTTATTGACATTTGACAAAATCGACAGAAAACGAATTTTGGTTTATAGCTCGAAAGCGAAGATGTTCTCGGCCAATTCTAGTTGTAGTGACGCATTAAGCTGGCGCATTAGCAAGGATAATGAGTGTGCCTCGATAGCTCAGCGGTCAGAGCACTCAACCGGAAATTGGGAGAGCCGGGTTCGATTCCCGGTCGAGGCAAAATGCACTCTTTATCCTTGCTATCGCCAAAGTAGTGACCCCGACGTGATGTGATTCATTCCAGTATATGCAACCTCCCTTACATCTCAAATTCGCGGATTCGACTCCCGTCCTATCCATCGCCCTATAGTCCCGGGGGTTACCGAACAACGGTTCATAAGAATGGCGAACGCGGTCACATTCCGTTAAATTGTATCGAGACAAACCATGTCTCTAGGGAGTGAGTACTGTAGGGACGCATTAAACTGGCGCATTAGCAAAGATAATGAGTGTGCCTCGATAGCTCAGCGGTCAGAGCAACTAACCGGAAATTGGGAGAGCCGGGTTCGATTCCCGGTCGAGGCAAAATGCACTTCGCCAAATAGTTTTCAACATTGAGTTTCCCTTTCCTCAAAAATATATTGAGAATAGGGGGTTTCATTTTTCGATACCTCTTTTCGTAACGAGATTGTTTATAGAAACATCGAAGTTTGTCCACCCTGTACATATGTATATGCCTGTAAAGTAGATGCATGTGCGTATAGTCAATGAAAGAATCGTAACGACCGACCAGTACCGTTGTTCGATTCGTTTCCCTAACATATCTGATGGATTGAATCTATCAAAATAGTAGATGAAATCTCATCTGCATATTGTGCGTCGTCATTACCGGTGTCATTGTTTTTTTGTTTGATCGTATCTAGGTGTACCTCGTCCGTTATACATGTGGTTTTACAACTGAAAAAATTCGGTACCACATGTTGGAAAATGGTGTTAGTTAATTGTCTATGCTTGAAAATACGCCATAAAATAACAATAAATGTGTAGAAAAAATGGTAAATCGACAACATTTAAAAATGGTTTCTTAACATCTAGACAAAGTCTAGAAACGTTAAACTTATGTCCCCAAAAATTTACTATGAGTAGAATCGAGAGAATTACTTTTTTTCCAGCATATGTATATGAATCTAGAGCGATATTATTTTTATGTATCCAGTTATAACCCGCTAATGCCAACAGTACGAATTTCTTTTCTGAGCACACAGGAACATATGTTCCGCACAAAAAAGAATGTAAATTGTTTACGTTACAAAATTAGGGCAATTTCACGAGTTAAATATTTTCGTAAATTAAAGTTAATTTTAAGCGGTCCGACTTGGAGGCACCCAGAGAAGTGATTTACGTAATATACCAGCATATAAACGCGGCTGCAAGTACCACGGTAGATGGTATTGCTTTTATATACCATTGTTTATAAATAACAGCCTATTCGAACGAAACGAACAATGGCGTGTTTTATCTTAGATAAGAACTTTTTTTAAGTAATTGCATTTTATTGTTGTTAAGTTTTTTACAGTTGTGACAGCTGATTACGCAATGCAACCCGCCCGTTTCTTACCGTTCTCTGACCCTTAAGTAATTGTGGAAGCAATAACGTACTATCAAATGAGCCACTGGTTTTAAAAGCGACTCTAATTACATTTTTGTTTAATGGGCGCCAACGTACTACACTTTCATACAACTTATCGTGTTCTCTTGCCTTATTATCTGGCATTATTTATTTTATGACTTCATTTAATTTTAACTATTACAACCTAGATTATTACAACTAGCGCCGGGTGTAGATAAAATACAGGCGAAAATTTTGAAATGTGCGGGACAGAAAGTAGTAAATAGGATGTTTGAACTGGTAAAATACATATACGAAACGGGCGAGATGCCGGAGGATTATAAGAGGAACATTATCGTTACTATACCGAAAAAGAGAGGAGCCGACAAATGCGAGAACTTTAGAAAACGATTAGCCTAACTTCCCACGCGTCAAAAATCTTAACCAGAATAGTGCAGAAGAGGGTGGAAAATAGAGCGGAGGAAATACTAGGAGAAGACCAATTCGGGTTTAGGCGAAATAGAGGAACTCGCGAAGCTATTCTGGCGCTAAGAGTAATGTTAGAGAAAACAATAGAAAAAGAAAAGAACGCTTATATAGGATTTGTAGATTTAGAAAAAGCTTTTGATAACGTAAGATGGGAAAAAATGTTCGAGATACTAAAGAGCGCGGGAATGAAGTATAGAGATAGGAGAGTAGTACACAATCTATACAAAGAGCAAACTGCTGTTATAGAAGTAGAAGGGGAAAAAAGGGAAGTAGATATTAGGAAAGGAGTAAGACAAGAATGTACGCTATCACCACTAATCTTTAATCTGTACATCGAAGAGGCGATTAATGTGGTAAAAGATAGAGTGGATTTCGGGATTAAAGTACAGGGACAGAAACTAAAAATGCTGAGATTCGCGGATGATATAGCAGTATTAGCATCTAGTAAGGAGGAATTAGAATCGGCATTGAACGAAATGGAGGTAGTGCTGACAGAGGAATACGGAATGAGGGTGAATAAAAACAAAACTAAAATGTTAGTGTGCAGAGGGCGCGAGAGCAGAGCAAAAACGAAAGTACAAATTAATAATGAAAGATTGGAGGAAGTTAAAGACTTCACTTATTTAGGAAGTAAAATAAATTGGGATGGAAGAAGCGAATAAAGACATAAAACAAAGAATAGCGCAGGGTCGAGTAGCTTTTAACAAAAAGAAAGCACTTTTATGCTCGGGGGTAATAAACTTAGAAACAAGGAAGAGATTTTTGAAAACATATGTATGGAGCACGGCACTATACGGTTGCGAAACCTGGACGGTAGGGGAAGCAAGTAGGAAGAAATTAGAAGCTTTTGAGATGTGGTGTTACCGAAGAATGATGAAAATACCATGGACTGATAGGGTTAGAAACGAAGAAGTATTGGAGAAAGTCAACGAGAAAAGAAGTATGTGGAAAAACATAAGGATGAGAAGAGATAGAATGGTAGGCCACTTGCTGAGACATGGGGGAATAGTCCGCGATATTTTGGAGGCAGAAATAGGAGTGAAGAAAGGCAGAGGTAGGCCTAGATTAGACTACTGCTCGCAAATAGTAAGGGATGTAGGTTGTAGCACAATTAGCGAAATGCGTAGATTAGCACAAGATAGGAGAAGCTGGAGGTTAGCGTCCAACCAGTCTTAGTACTGATGACCTAATGATGATGATATTACAACCTGGACAGATAAGCGGTTGGAAAAAAAACAAGAAAAATGTTCTGGAATTTTCTTTGTAATTTGAAACTTTGTATTAAATAAGATTCCTCAAGTCTTGCAAAACTAATAGGAAATACCGTAAAGAAAAAGAAACACCCATAATTATCAGATCTTCAACAAGAACAGTTCACGAAAATGACCCCAAAGAAATTTCTAAATCACGTTTCTTATGCGTTTCTGTAATGTCCGATATCGATAATTTTTCTCCAAAAAAGGAAACCTTTAAAGCTCCGTCAAGTATAGTTAAGATTTCACCGAAGAAATACGCTGTTTTTAGTTTCAACATGAATTATACAACTCACAGTTAGACGAAAAACATGTAAGCCATTTTTGTTTTCAGAATACTAAAAACGAGTTTTCTATATATATTTTTTTGGGAAATCTTATTTTAATAGTTAAATTAAAATCAACCAGTTTGCACACCTCCACTAAAATGGTATGGAAACTTAACAAAAAAAAAACCATTTGCAATTGCAAAACATCCTTATTATTCCACATAAACACATTAAGAGTAGGAACATTTTCTAGGAAACAGAAATGTTTAAACTAACAAAACGATTCAGTAAATTAAAAATAAAAACTCACTCAACTAAGTCGCCTTAATGAAATGTAGTCGTCCCGTCAGGAAACCATTAAGGCACTTAACACTGGCACTGTACTTCACTTCATATGTCATGCACATCACACTTCACTATCACATTATTTAACACAATTCGTATTCCTAATAAATCCACACTACGTTCAAAATATCATCTGTTATTGTATCTGTATGCCCGTGATCTCGCTAACTATTTACGGTTTTTTTTTTTTTTTTTTTTTTTTTTTTTTTTTGAAATCACTCTTTACATTTATTGTCTCACAGCGGAATTGGCATATCTGGTCACTAGCCGTACCTTCTACTATCTGTTCTCCTCTAGACCAATTTGTTACCTGTTTTCAGTTTTTTTGAAACTAAAACAGATACTAAATTAATCTCGAGAAGCAAAAACAGTAATAAAAAATATGTATTATAATAGTACGGGAATATTTAGTTTTTTGTTTCTCTCGATATTTATTCTAGAGTTTTTTTAATAGGTCGGTCGGTATCTTTAATACATCTGAATCGATGTTTCATCATTATGCAAGAAATCTGAAATGTTATGTGGAAATTGAAGTGTCTTAAAGTCGAAACGTATGCATATCTGCGGGGCACCATGTCTACCTTTTCGGTACATTCCTGTTACTCTGCCACGATATTAACTGATGGCAGAATAGACCAATTGATTCCATAAGAATGGCTCATAACAGACAATGATACGGATTGGAAATTTTCAACGGGCCGGCATATGTGTCTACTATCAGCTGATTTTATTTGTAGCGAATATGGTGCACACGACATGACGTCAATGATCTGCTGTTTTCATTAACTAACAAGTGGAACTGCTCACTTGGATACCTTAGCAACGGCTGCATATAACTAACTACGTTATCATAATTGATATAACATGTGATATATACAACAAACAAAATAGGTGGACAAACACTACGACAACTCTAAGCTGAATTACTTGTACCTACATCGATTCAAGCATCTCGACCGTCCCGAATGTAACAATACTGACCCAGCAGTCGTAGTGGACAGCTTTACTGTCAAGGCACTTAATATGCGCAGATGATGACATGTCCACAACATCTATGAGTTAGTGGTTTTGAGCTGTCACTGTTATTGCATTGATTGAGGTATTATTGAGATCTTATTGAACTCTTGGAGGTTAATGTTCAGCAAATGTTGGCAGCGAAACTTCTAATTTTCTTAAGCTAATTTTCAAAATAATTTATTTTGTCATAAAATTAAAAAAGAAATTCTAAAGAATTGACTTCGTACTGTTCGTCAATAATAGGAAAAAGTGTGAGATTTCTCTATGTATGCGTAGAATAAAGAGTGAGGACAACATTCGACTATTACTGCGCACCTCGTGATCGGTCCGATAGACTTGTTTCATTCGTCATTCTTTAAACAAATAATTCATAACAGCTCGAGTATCTACTAAACAGAGCTAGAACTAAATCGATCTCTAACAATCGCTAACCTCAAACGGCCACCCATTGATATTGTGTTCTGTCTTCCTTAAACCACGCCCAACAACATCCCATAACAGTTAATTCATTTTTATTTATGCATTACTTTTAATGAAAAAAAAAAAAAGGAATAAACCAAAACTAAGCATATAAAACAACTAACACTGCGTTGACTTTGTTACCACGAAATATGTACGAATGTTCACTCAAATTCACTTCTTTAATTACACCAGTGGCGATGTTTGTATAAAATATTTCGCTCACTTAGGATTGTGCAGTTTTCGACTCGATGTTTAGAACTTCAGTTCAATGTCTTTCAGCTTCAAATCAAACAAAAAGAAAGATCCACAACTACCCTAATCTTTATTTGTAACGTCTTCTAGATGTTATATATTCTTCAGTGAATTTATGGTCGTTAAGCAAAGAATGGATAACAGTTTAATTATTTATGGGTTTACTTAAATGATGTCCAGTTGGTCAAGTAGAAGCGTGGCAGGCCTTACAACCAGTAGGAGATATCGTAAATTTTGATGAGTCGATAGAGGAAACTTTTGTCCTTGATGCACTGTCATAAAAAATCAGTTGTGATTGATCTTTTGTAAGAGAAACACATTGGGCGATGAGTGCCAAATACGCGTCACGCTACATGGCTGTATTCCTGTGCACTCACCCGAAAGGTCCAAAAATGTCATAACTAGTGGCTGCTAAATACATGAAAAAGTCCAAATCATTCGTACAGAAGTGGATGCAGGGATATAATGTGGCAAGCCATGTCGATAATTTAGCGGATCGTAGGTCGATAGACAAATTGAGCTAAGAAAAACGTGAAAAAATCGTGAATCTGTTTTTGAGGTATCCTGGTTTAAAACACTGGGTCAAGGATAATCAAAATTTAAGTAAAAAGGGGTTAGATTTATCGTACGAAATAATTCGAACTCGTCTTCGTGGTCATGACCTGAAGTGACAGTGAAGAAACCTCTGTTGACTGAAAAACATGTGACGATGCGATTCCCTTGGACGCGCGAACACATTAATCGATATTTCAGCCTGTTCTATATTCTATATGGACACGTATCCTCATGCAATCCTTCTCAACCTCCACCAATAGGACCGTTAAACACGGAGTAAAGGTGCCTCTTTGGACTGCTTCTCAAAGCATGGGCCAGTTTGCACCTGTTTACCGACAACAAATACCCATAAAATGTGGGAAATTTACCAAAAGGCTTCGTTGTCATCTGCTAACCCTTGGTTCATCGATAAAATTGAGGAATGGATTATGTAGGAGGACAACGATCCCAAATCGCAGCAAGCTTTGTACCGAGTGGAAAACGCAATCTGGCCGTCGCAGTCGCCGTATGCAAATCCCATCGAAAATGTGTAGACATTACGTTACGCACAGGCTTCGTGAAAAATGCACGTACACTTTGACGCAGTTATTTCACGAGATTCGTCGGATTTGGAGGTCCTTGCCGCTAGAATACGCCGTCAATTTGGTCGAAAACACGCCTCGGAGATACCAAGCAATTATTGACGCCGATAGCGACTGGACGCATTATTAACCTAATTGCAACTTTGTTTTGATCCAGTGAGAAATTTTTGTTTTATATATTTTTTATAAATTAATCCTGCCTCGCTTCTACTTGACCAACAGTGTCATTGATTTAATAAGGGATGCATTTTCATCAAATGCAAGAATGCCGAGTCTGTAGCTCTAAGTTGATTATTTCTAAGTTGACTGGATACGTTATTAATCCAAATGCATATTTGTTCTGATCGAGTGCCATGCATATATGTACGTATTGAAAATTTTGTTTAATACATATATATTTTTTTTTGAAGTGAATACTTCTTTGGCCGCGTTCTGATATTTGACGAGAATGGAGAGTGAATTGGAAAAAATGTAACATTTCCAGATTTCGTTACACGAGAGAGAAAAAAGATATAACGTAGAGAGAAGGAGAAAGAGAGCTATACATTTGGTATACCTAAAACACAGGCTTCGTTACAAGACAGAGTACACAGATATATAACATAGAGAGAAAGAGAAAGAGAGCTATACATCATATATATATATATATATATATATCAGTTTAGGCTATCCGCGTCTCCCTATTGTCGTGCATGCGCGCGTTATAGATGTACGCGTCCAGACGCTATATATTAACAGCTGAATCAGCACGCGTGTGTACCGAATATTTATCATTGTGTTTTGTAATTATTTACGTTATTTACATCTGTGTTCTGTGATTATTTGATAATATCCTTGAACCGTCTAACTTGTTAAAAATCTAGAAGATATAATATATTTCATTCACCACTCCCTACTCGTTTACAGCCACACAGGTGCAAATGTACTTGGAAGAGGCGAAGACAAAATCCCTTTGATTCTCGGGGGAGATTTCAATGTAAATTTCGGATCCAATGATTCTTTGACGTTGATTAACTTTCTTCAAGAAACATTTGGTCTGCTTATAAATAACAATCCCAAAGAATCAACAACAAAATCCGGAACAAGAATAGATGCAATTTTTACACATTATTTCATATTTTAGTTATCACAAACCAATCATATCAGTATTACCAATTGAACCACCAGCCGATGATAGTGTAGATAATGAATAAACCGAATATTTTTTACACAAATTATATATTGTTATATGTTGTTATTTCTTTTGAAATTATCCCTCTCCCTTTCTCTCTCTCTTTCAATCTCTCTCTCTCTCTCTCTTTCAATCTCTCTCTCTCTCTCTTTCAATCTCTCTCTCTCTCTTTCAATCTCTCACTCTTAATCTGTCTCATTCTCTATTCTAAAGAAGTATTCACTCCTATCACGTGTACTGCGCTGCACATGATATTTTTTTTATAAATTAACCTTGCCTCGCTTCTACTCGACCGACAGTGTCATTGATTTGATAAGTGATGCATTTTCATCAAATGGAAGAATGCAGAGTCTGTAGCTCTGTGAAGTTGATTTGCTAAAGAGTGACGTGTTCACTATTGGATCTGGATCCAAATTTGGTACGAACTAGCTCACGACGTCCTTGATACAGAACGGCGTTGACTAGAGTGCGAATGGCTAAGTAAAAAATGTCACGCATAACAGCTGATGCCGTTCCTGGAGCACGATTTGCCCAACAAGGGCATAACCGACCGCCAGTTTTCATTTACGACCATTTTCAGTTACTTCACCTAGAATAGGTGAATCTGAATAGGTAATGCCTCATCGGCATTATATCGACCTATGAAGATGTTGCCCGAGCATCCGCCGCCGTGGGCGCAAAGAACTACAATATGTTCAACCAAACTAGTGCCTTGTAAATATGAGTGAAAGTAGTTTTAATTTATTATAAATCGGACGGCTAATTTAATGGCAACACGCACCGAACAATAAACAATGAGAGAATGTTACAATTGACACGTACATTAGGAGTTATCTAATCTCTTTTGGAAATCGATCTGATTAAGGTTCTATGCGTGTGTTCGATATAATGTAGCAGGCGGTAAATCGAGAATATAAAAAATATATTCATGAGTTTCATGACATATAGAAAGTCGAAGTCTTCTTTAGATAGCTGATTAGGTATTTATTAACTATGACGAGCCAACACCCAGTAGGGTATAAATACGACGAGGAGTATTCATATAAAAACGAATTTAATCTCATCACAACAAAACGAGTGGAATACGACGAAGCCGATCCTCTATGTATTAAACTTGACTTTGGATTTTTACGAAATTTTGCGGATAGGTTCGTAGGCATAAAGGTGTGGTAATGCATGTAATGAATAAATTATTACTGTCTGATTATCGTATGTACGGGGGCAGATCTTCAGACAATAAAGGCATGTGGTCTCTCACGTGGTAATATTTAAAAAATCGCATACAATAAGATTTTTATCGTCTCAGATTTCAGCTAAAAATTGACACGTCAAACTTCCGAACAAATGCACCAACGTATTTAAAGGTTATTTAATATCTAGTTTAAAGACGGGACCGAAAACGATATAGGAATCGTATAATTGTTAAATATATCGCAAACTTCGAGCTGAATTCTCATTTCATCTCTGCATCCAATCGCAAGACTTCAATTCGCTGTTTTTCTGATAAACTCGTCGTATTGAAAATAGCTGCAATTTGACAAATCATCTTGTGTACAAGTCTTGTATACAAAATGAACCAGTCACTGACAAGTTTTCTGTAGATTTTTAATCCTCAAAAAAAGGAAGAAGTTATCAAAGCATTAAAAAAATGCAAATTCATAATCACAAATAGTCCAGATGGAGTTCCGTCATTTATTTTAAAAAACTGTTAATTTATCTTTGCTAAATATTTAGCAATATTGTTCCAGTTGACTCTTAATACACAATGTCTTCCTAAAGGTCTGGAAAAAAGCTACGAATGTCCAGTATTCAAGAAAAAGTACATATGCAAAATTGAAAACTATAGACCTATTACGATACTATGTAATTGCAGCAGAGTTTTCGGAATTATGATGTACGAACTGCGATGTAACATTGTCATACAAGGTCTCAAATTACAGAGTGTCAACACAAATTTGTTAAGGGCAGATCTCCTCCAACCAATTTGGTTTGTACACACATTACACAGTTTGTTGCTTCCGCATTAGATGAGGCTTCAAAGGTAGATGTCCTTTTTACCGATTTCTCCAAAGCTAAACCATGGTATTTTACTCAAGAAGCTAAGCAACTTCGGAGTGTCAGACAGTTTTATTGTTTATTGAAAGTTATATTTAGATAGCAGAAGACCAACGGTTTAGTATGATGGTTTTAATTCTGTTGAAATACTTGCAACATCTGGTGTTCCACAAGGATATGTTTTGGGACACCTTCTATTTATCACGTTTATAAATGATATGGCAGGATATGAGTCGAACATTTTGTTGCATGCGGATGACTGTAAACTATTTCGTCGGATAACATGGGTGCGGGACTTTATTTTGCTTCAAAATGATGTTAACAATTTAATACATGCTGTGAGACTAGTCTGTTACTACTTAATATCAATAAGTGTAATTTAATATTTTTTATTCGTAAAGAGTCTCCTATTTCTTTTGATTATTATATAAATAACAATAACATTAATTTAAACAAAGTTAATGAATTTAGAAATTTAGGACTAATCTTTGATTGAAGACTAGCTTTTATTAGTGACATAAATAATGTTAGCTTGAACGGTTACAAAATGCTTGGGTTCATTATAAGAAATTCTAAATGGTTTACAATGCCTAAGACGTTGAAACAATTATGTGATGATTTTGTGAGCTTAGCTTAGATCTCACAAAATCATATATGGATCCGTTGTATGAACTCCAAGTTATAATATTCATATAGGTAACCTACAAAGAGTACAGAGGCAATTTTTAAAATACATGAGTTTGGTTGTGATGTAGTTTATCCAGTGAGACCTGTTCCGCATGAAAGTTTATTGAATAGATTTAAAAGTTCAACTGTTAGAAATTCGAAGAAAGTATTTAGGTATAATGTTTTTGCATAAATTGTTAAATAATTGTATTGACTGCTCCTAAAAGTAATGTACCATTATTTTCACCAACATACAAAATTTTTATAGATTTTCAAATAATACAAAATGGGGTAGATATTTGCAACTCTAGTCCTACAGATATACCTAGTTCTATATTGTACAATCTTTCAACGTTCAATGTTTCAAAAATAGGTTTATTTTAGATTTTTCTATTATTTAAATTTATTTTGTATTGAGTTTTTCCCATTCTATAATAGGCCTTGGCTATTGAATGGTGTATAAATAAATAAAATAAAATATACTAAATACTGATTTTGGCAATAACGAGTCTGTGAAATTGAAAGACCAATTTTCTATAAACATCTTATAATTAAAATGAGTACGTCAAAATAAAAATAAACACTTTTAAAAACCTTAAAACGGACTTTTCCGCACGTAGAACATCTCTATCTCGAAATTGAGTAGCCGAGAAAAAATAAACCAACACATAAATGCAGAATATGTGTTTTATGTGACAGTTTTACTCAACTAAATCGTGTCGGATCGATCGGGTTTTGACTGATTCGGATCGGGGACATCTCCCAGACGACACCTATTGATTTTGAAGTGGGTAGAACACACTCTACCACGTACACGGGTCATGAGGAAGTACAACGGTGGACTATTTGATATTTTTTTTTTGTTAGCACGATCGCTCAATTAAATCGTGTCGGATCGATCAGGTTTCGACTGATTGTGATTAGGGACGTCTACCAGACGACATCTATTGATTTTGAGGTGGATAGGACACACCCCACCCTGTCCATGGGTCATGAGAAAGCACGATGGTGAACTATTTGAAAAAAGTAAAACTGTCGCATAAAACACATATTCTGCATTTATGTGTTGGTGTATTTTTTCTCGGCGACTCAATTTCGAGATAGAGATGTTCTACGTGCGGAAAAGTCCGCTTTAAGGTTTTAAAACTGTTTATTATCGTTATTATGAACATTTTTGTAATACCCTACGAAAATCACAAGACTTTCTGAACAATAGCCCAAATCCTAGCATTAAATAATAAAATAGTCGATACGACTGAAAATCTGCCTTTTGCTTCGACCCTATCTATCCATCAATAGCCCAAAAGTTCAATGAAACATGAAAGATAGCAGATCGATAGAAAACGAACGATTAATGGCCGTCATTAGACTAGTTTGAATAAAATTATACATTTATTGGCCGTTTTGGTAGTTTTATAATTCACAACCGTCACACGTGCCACTGCAGTGGCGTATCGTGGAGTCTAAAAATAACTCACAAGATACGTTACATTAACAGCTGAGTGTAATAATAATAACAATGACTGGCCTTTCATTGCCGTCTATTTTACGATTCGAACGCGTGTACATTTTTATGAGGGAAGAATATCGATATAAATTTTGTAGAGCGTTCGTGGCTCCGCCGCTGTCCCCCTTTTCACCACGCGGTACGTTAAAAACAGGCATACTTCCGGTAACTTTGATGTAATTATGGGTCAATATTTTGATGGAATACGGAACCGACAGAAATATGCTTTTATTATATTTCACACGCGTTCCGGTGGAAGTATGCGAGATCGGTGCGTGTGGTTGTTCGAATAGGTACATCGAAAGCGTACATTGGAGCAGAAGAGTGCATTAGCCACATGTCTTCGGCGGCGGCGATAAACAATTAACGTGAGAAAGCCTATTAATTAATTATTAACGTAACGCAACGCGCGAAACAAGAAAAAAATAAATAGAGTGAAAGTGGATTTAATTTGAGTGACTATCATTTTACCGGGACATAAAAACGATGCGATAAACATCTTTTGGTGTGTTCCTCTTTAGGAAATTCTCGGATAGTAGGTATGTACTATGTATGTACTTTAATGACCATGCTCCAGATACCGATTTTTTTATATCGTCATTACTTTTGACATGTAGCCAGCAATTTATATTAAAGTTCGATCTGACAACTTGGTATTTGCTTTGCAGGCAGAATTATTACAACTACAGTATTGGACATAATGGTTGGAACTTTTGCAATATTAAAATAATTAATTAATTCTGTGACATGCATTACTTATATTTATTAATAGTGAGCTAAGGCGTTTTGGGTAAAAATAAGTACACTTATAATTTGGTTCAAAGTATGTTACATTTTTGAGACAAGAAAATAAAAAATAAGTGGGACAAAATGGTTGGAACAAAAACGGTTTTTCTAAAAACTGATTACGTAATTAACTTTTTTAATATGTGGTGTGATATCCTTTTGCCGTAATCGCATCTGCACCTCTTCGGCATAGATTCGATTAAATGTTCAATAACATTTCTGTCAATGCTATTCCAGTCTTCTGTCAGTTATTCAAAAAGTTCAGTTGCATTTTTTACATTTTCCCGCTGGATTCTTGTATTAACCAACTCCCATAGATTTACGATGGAGTTTAAATCGGGACTTTGTGACGGTCGCTTCAGAACATTTTATTTTTTCGCATGACAACCGCTCGTTTACAAGCTTCGACGCGTGTTTTGGGTCGTTATCATGCTGGAAAATAAAATTTATCGGCATGGTTGCAAATGTGTAGGGTTCCAGTACATCTCTAAGAATGTATCTGTACATAAAACGATCCATCTTTCCATGCATACGATGTAATGGACCCATACCATACCACGAAAAACACCTCCACACCATAATAGATCCTCCGCCATGTTTTACAGTTGCGCAAAGATACTTTTTATTTAATCGCTGACCCTTAGGACGCCGTACATGTTTGCTTCCATCACTGCCAAACAAGTTAAATTTAGACTCATCGCTAAATACTTTTTTCCAATCCCTAGTAGTTCAATTGACCTGATCCATTGCAAATGCAAGTCGTGCTTTAACGTTCTTTTTACTTCGTAATGGTTTTTTTAAAGGTCTATGTCTTACAAGACGTTGTTCAGCTAACCTCTACGCCTTATTGTTCTGTCGCATATGCCGGATGGTGTAGTTTCGACAAGTTTCCGCAGAATTTTCACTCACGACAGAAATGGATGATTTTGGGATAAACGAATAACGTTTTTATCCAGGCATACAGTTATCTTTCTAGGCCTCCCTGGATTTTTACTTGGAAGCACATTACCACACACTTTTAAATGTTCTTATAATTCGAGGCATACTGTTTTTTCGTACATTAAGTCGTCTTGATATTTCACTTTGCCGAATCCCTTCTTTATAATAATTAATAATTCTATTGCGAAGATCTACAGGAAGTGCTTTTCCTTTCGCGCCATTATAAAAAAATGTCGGTATGCTTTACTGTTCAACTTCTAAACACTCTCTGACTCTCTGTAAGTAAATACCACGAAATATTTTGATAACATATAAAAAGTTCCAACCTTTTTGTCGGAACACAAAATAAAAATATGTTTCTGTTTTCTTCTGTTATCTTCAAATATTAGCAAAAATTTTGTAATTGTAGGAAATATTCTAATAATCCGAGAGCAACTGTACTTTTGCAGGATATTTATTTAATACTTTTTTTTTTCGTTCAAATTTATTTTGTTCCAACTATTATGTCCAATACTGTATGTATACTCGTATAAAAACGTTCTACAAACAACCTAATTCTGCTGCCTTCCAAAGGTCGTAAATAATGACGGTTCGCATCAACAGATCGTAAATTAGTGGTTTTGACGTATGGAATAGATCATTTCGCTATTGTTACGCACAAAAATGAACTAACTGTAGTTCCGGCAAACGGTTATTAGTTATTATAACAAAAACCTGACCTTTTTAAAACGCGCAGTTAATATAAGCCAACTTGAGATGTGCAAAGTTTAATTTTGATGGGATAATTATTACCGGTCAATTATCATTCGTTTAATGTACCAAAACTGATGTAAAAAATAGCAATGATAAATTTAATATCAACATATTATGCAACTATACTAGTATATAGTGAGACCCTGGATCAGCGCATGGATACTTGAGAAAGACATTTTTTTAATTGAATTTCATTTTCTGGGGATTAGCCCTGCTTAAGTAAAAATTAAGCGTGACATAATTTTAGTTTCGAAAAATCAAATAGGCCTCGGGAATTTGCAAAAAAATTATTTTTCCCGTAAGGAAAGTGCTCTTTCTGCAGGAAATAAACAGTTGTAAACCCTTAAAACGGACTTTTCCGCACGTAGAACATCTCTATCTCGAAATTGAGTAGCCGAGAAACAATAAACCAACACATAAATGCAAAATATGTGTTATATAATTTTTTTTTTCTCATTCATTCGTATATGATACAGGCCGAATCTTTCTAATCTTGAAATTTTTTGGCGAAATTGAAAAAAGCAAAGTAAAGAAAAACTATTTTTCCATCTTGCTAATTCAAAACAGTTGGATGGATTAATTTGAAAATTTACAGGGCTATTAGGTGTATAATAAGCTAAAAGAAACATTAGTATTTTCCTCAATATTTGCAAAGTGGCGGTATATTTTTTAAAAAGTCAGAAAAAGTTATTAATAGCGAAGTTAAAAAAAACATTTTTGTGCTCAAAAACGATATTCGTCATTTATAGAGGTGTTATTCAAGTTTGAAAAACCATCCTTCGATTCGCTGTACGATAATTAGTTTCTGATATATCGATGATCAAATACAAAAGCGTAATTTTTCATTCAACTACCGATATCTCAGCAACAAATGATCGTACAGAGTCCGTTAAAAAACCAAATTAAAGCTGAATAAACAGGCTAACAGGCCTTTGCATTGACTTAGTCTGAACATATTTTCCTGAGCTCGGAGACGTTCGAAAATAAAAAAAAAATAGGAATTTTTTTTCTCGCTGTATTTTTTTGGATTGCGCAGTAACGGTAGCTAGAAAATTTTCAAATTTCAAGACTAGAAACTTTCATGTTTCAAAATGGTTTCTCGTTATCTCGATACGACCAGTTTTCATAAAATTACGGCCTGTCAAAAATCACTGAAAAGATTTGTCCCCTCAATTTTTTTTGAGTAGGGTAATTAAAACAGAATAATAAAATGAATCGGAACTACTTAAGAACCCTTGAAGTATATAAATAGGTATGTACCATTTAGAAATAATGTAATATATTTCTGTGACATGCAGGTAATAATAAATTTATTTTAGCATAATTAAAAGCATAATCAGTTTTGAAATTAGTTTACTATTGGCCATATTTCAGCAAAACTTGTCGAAAATGTTTCACTACATTGTTTCCCGATAGTACATTACCATAAATAAGCAGCTTTAAAGTTTTGAACTTTAGCATAAGTTCAAAAATCAGAGAAAAAATAATAAAAATATTTGTTAGTAATCAGACTTATAATGCGATATAATTGATTCGAAACAATATATTGATTCAAATAGCGGTTTGGTTAAGAAAAAACCATAGCACATACATTCCCTTGCAAAAAAAAGTAGCTCTACGCACTCCTTCATAGCTAGAATGACTATTCCACAAAGCTCTGCGGTTGGTAATACATAAATAACGTTCACCGATTTCAAAACAAAGCCTTGTTTATTTATCTTTGTGTAAATCCCCGTTGTTTCAGACATGTTCGACGAGGGAGCTGTTATTATTTAAGTTATAATACACAACTAATAAATAATAATCGACGAATCTTATAGATAACAGCTTTGTATATTGATTCAGTCGAAACCTATCCGGAAGAAATTCTTAGCCAAAACGGAGACCGCTAGCAAACTCAAATAAATTCCATAGCATACGGTACAGAGAACACACGACTATAAGGTCCGGGTAGCAACTGTTACTGATTTCAAAAACAAAAAATTCATTTATTTACTCTGACATACAGCAAGCGGAAAGTAAAGGTTGGAAGAAATCGGATAAAACCAAAAGGTCGACATTGTTTTTAGATGCGTATTTTTTGGTGTACGTATATTTTTCCTAACGTCGTTACTGTTGTCGTTATGACGCCTTCAATTGTTTCTTATGCGTGAAATCTTATGGTAGATTACATAACAATATTTTTTGAAAAACAAAAACTATTTTAGAAAATTAACCAGAACAATGGTTATGAAAAATAATTATTAGTAGAAACAGAAACCATTACATGAACAAGTGTTCAAATAAATTATTTGCCATTCATTTGTTGACAATGTAAATCTATTCTGAAATTCTTGTAAACGTTATTTAAAATTAACGAATCTTACATCGTTCCAACTTGTTTTTTTAATGCCTTAGTAGTATTTGGACTGTTGAGATATATCTTGGATTTAAGGAATTGTTACACAAAATAGGCCAGCGGAGTTGGCCACTCAAAATAAAATAGAATTATTTTCTGTAGACAAGTAGTTTGGCAGTGCTGCCCTCTCCCGTTAGAGACGTTTACTAGACATTCCCCCTGCTCAGTTGTGATTTTTTTCTTAAGGCTGTCCCAACGCTTTCAGCGATTTTGCGATGGCAAACTTTCAGGAGCAACGGGCCAACATCAAATTCTGTTTCTTGTTGAAGAAAAAGATCGGAGGACTAGTTTCTTCATCATGACAACGCACTTCCTCAGAGGACGTTGAAAATCAACAGGTTTTTTTATTAAAAACGGCATGACAGTGGTTTCGCATCCTCCTTACTCGCCCGATATAGCCCCTGGGACTTTTTCTTATTCCCAAAAATGAGGAAAACCTAAAGGCAAATCGTTTTCAGGGCGTAGCAGACGTTAAGAAAAAAATCGATAGAGGCACTTAAAGCATTAATTCAGAAGAATATAAAAAATATTTCGAACAGTGGAAAACCGTTGAGTTGAGACAAGTGCGTATCATCTAATGGACACTATTTTGAAGGAGATTGAGGTTTTCAAAATATCTTATATTCAAAAATGATATAAAAATATTCTTGAGTTTTTTTTTGGGTACCTCTCGTAGCTGCACGTCTACCAATCTACTTATTGGGAAAGAGAGTGTTTAGATAATCACACGACATTTGTGAATAATATGGTGGCGCTCCATCATGTTGGTATCATATTGATTGTTCGGGTATTTAGCAATTTTTATTTTAATGCAACGCCCCGCGTAACGTAACCGTTTTTTTATTGTAGCACTTCAGATACTTGTGCAAATAAAACAATTGTTATGTAGCGTAACAAACGCAAGTAACTGCGTAACGTAAAAACAACAAAAATCTCTTTAGATAAAGAGTAGAAGAATTCTCAAAAATATACACGTCAAATAACTTAGAAACAATAACAAAACACAAAGTAGAATTTTCAAGGAAGTAACTACAACCAATGCCAGAACGAAAAAAGGAAATTACAAGCTAGTAAAACTTTAATTAATAAAACAGTTGTTATGTAGACTACCACCTAATTTGTCGATCTTTTAAATGGCATTATCAGATAAGGGCGTTTTAAAAAACTGTCGATGGTGATGAAAATATATACCAAAATATTCGCGGCTAAAATAAAATCTGTTTATCCGAACATTATTTTTCTACTTGTCCAGTAATGACTGCAATCCAGTGGCGGCTCGTGATGAAATGAAACGGGTATTCTGCACAGGGCCGATCCTAGGGCATTGGCCGCCCGCGCGCAAATTTCAAACATCCAAACTACTGGTGCAGTAGGGGCCGCAAAAAAATTGCACCGCAGGCGAAAATTTTCAAGGTCACGCGTTTTCCTGATGTCCAAAAACGTTCAATCGGTTCATCATCGAGAATATATCTTAAAACTACCACTAACTGAGTATTTGCAGATACATCAGTTGTTTCGTCTGCCATAACTGCCAAAAATGAAGGTTTGTTAATTTCTTTAATTATTTCTTCATGACATACTTTTAATATACAGTCTAAAATATTATTTTGTATGTTCCTTTAAATACTGAAGCATTTTGTAGATGCTCGCTTAAAGTTACATCAAGCTCAGCAGAAAAATTTATCAAACCACGAAATATCCCCGGGTTTTGAGAGGTTTCAGCTTCGTCATGTCCTCGCAGCGCCAGTTCAAAGGCCCCACAAAACTTTATGCAGTTTATAATTTTTGACAAAACGTATCTCTTTTTGGTCACATTATCATTATGCTTTTGCACATTTATCCAATAAGCTGAATCTAGCTGCGCTTTAATATTAGTTGTTCCTAATAAAGCTAATTCCATTGTATTATGTAGATGGCTTTTGGAGTTGTCGTGCTTTTTTATTTTTTCAGTTAAGTGCACCAAATCTGTCACCCCTACCTCCGTCCATGCTTTATCACCGCCAAAAAGTAAACAAGGAAAACAAAATAACGCATCTTTTTTGTTGCACCCACAAATCCAATTGTTCTTCGAATAAATGTCTCTATTAAATTGACGTTTATATGCTTTTCCGCGGCTAACACCTGCAGTCTCAATAACAATATCGGGCAATGGCCTACCATTGTTTTTTAAATCAATTTTTTCTTCATGAGAGTATTTAAAAAATCGCTTCACAAGAACTAAATTATAAACTAAATCCATTGTCACTATCACAGTATATAAATATTAATAATTAGTACAATAAATCACTACACAAATTCACAAAACAGTATTTAAAATCTCAAATTAACACGAAAAACGAAATAGGCATGATTTACGCCCGCCCGAGTAGGAAGGAGTAAACATTCACTGATGTTGCCTTAGCTGGAAAAAATACAGCTCACTGACCGTGTAAATTCGCGCATTTACGAGCGCCAAGTGTGGATTGTCGCGGGAGTTGAGGGGGAGGACGGGTGTGCCGAGCCGTGCTGAGAACTACCTCGTGTGGCCCAGTTCAATGTACCGCGACGCGCTCGCGTAGAGACCCAGATAATTCATCTGGTCTACTACTCAATAGAGGACGGCGGGCAGAATGCGACTTTAACGCAATAATCTGATTAGCTGCACCAATTAATAAATTTTAGTAATTATTATGTCGCGAAAATATACAAATATCTAATTTCTTTGGCAGTTCTGCAGCTCTGCAGCACCTATACACCAGCCGCCCCTGCTTCAATCGAATGTTGATAAAGTTTGAAAATCAACAAGCCTACTAAATGTAGCTATCGTGGATCAATATAGCCTACTAAAACTAGCTGTAGTCCAGGGAAGGGTCGGCCATTATTATTTATTGCACAACGATTCTGTAGATAATATGTTTGCTTTATATTAATCCCGATTTTTTTTAAATTCCAGAATTCAGCAACATCGTCCGATGAGTCTGACAGTGATTGTTACAGGGAACCGGCAACAAAATACCCGAGGTTGAGCGGTAAAGAACGCTATAGGTCCTACAATCGTCAGTACGAAGATTACTCCTCGAGCGAGGTGAGTTGCTATTTCCAGTTAATTCAATTTACAATATTCGATACTTGTATGCGTACAAAACAAAGACTTATGTACGTAAATATCGCTTCTGAAAGTAATTTCCGAGAAAAATATGTGTATTCTACTAGAGGAAAAAAAATTGTGTTGCCACGTTTTTTCTCTTGCTGACATTAATTTTTTTTTGGGATGAAAAATTTCACCGAGCCATCCTGATGAAGATTAATAACAAGAATTCGAACATACCTAGTCTTTTGAAGAGTTAATTCTCTGACCGCTATTTTCTAACTGCCAAACACGCCATACAATTTAAAATTCCTAAAGGTGATACGTAATTGTTTAAGAGAAACTTACTTGAAAAAAACCTATACGCCCATTATCAAATACGGGTTATAGCAATTAAGCCATGCTAAAAAATGTATATAATTATATTAAGAACGGCCGAAAAATAATTACCTTAATTATAAAAATCGTGACTCCCAACCTGCGTTTGAAGTGTAGTTAACAGAACGATAATTTTTAGTACCCGCAGGGACAAGCCACTTTTTTCGTCTATACTTTTCAATTATCATTTTGTTTATAAGTCAATGGCGTACAACAATTACTTAAGATATATATAGGGTGTCTCAGTTGGATTTGAATTGCGCGCCATTTGTGTTATGTCAAAGATTGGACATCAATATTTAACGACTGTCATCTGCATGCCACACAAGGTCAACATGGCGCGATTAATAGTTCAACAACGAATAGTTTGTGTACAACTGTTTTATGAAAGTAAGCGATCATTTAGTTGCGTTAATAAAAATTCGCCAAAATTATGACAAAATGAAGCGCCTACAGGGTAAAGAGTTCGTAACTTAATCAAGAAATTTGAAGAAATCGGTTCTGTTATTGATAAGGCAACACCAATACGTCTTCGTCGTGGTTGGTCAGATGAAAGATGGCTGCAGTGAGAGAAAGTGTACGGGAGTATACAAACCAAGAAGACTAGAGAGCAGTTCTCTAGTCTCCTCAATACAAACACTTCAATTCGACGTCGTGCACAACAATTGAATCTGTCAAGCGCCACCACGCATCGGAGTTTAAAGAAAGATCTGCATCGGTCAGCATAGAAAATTCAGTTGGCACAATAATAAAATGTACAATACCATTTACAACGTCGTACATTTGTTAATTGGGTGTCAGAAAGGAGTGATGCTAATTTTTGCAACAAAATTCTGTCCAGCGATGACGCACATTTGCATCTTGACGGATCGCCAACAAACAAAATTGTCGAATTTGGGGTGCTGAAAATTCACATGTTCATGAAAAAGAAATGCACCCATAGAAATGCACGGTTAGGCGTGCGTTTTGGAGTAATGGAATAATTGGATCATGGGATGAATTATTTGAAAATGAAGCTGGTAATGCTTTCACAGTAAATGGGAAACGCTGTCGTGACATTTTAAACAATTTCTTTTCCCGCCAAATTATTGATTTGGATTTGAACAACGTATGGGTTCGGCAAAACGGTGCAACGTATCACGCAGCACGTGCAACCATAACTCTGTTGCATACCAAATTTCCTGATCATGTTGCATCGCGGAATACTGACATCAATTGACCTGCAAGATTATGTGATTCAACACCACTGGACTTTTTTTTTTCGGGGTTATGTCAAGGGAAAAGTGTACGCCATCCGGCCAGCAACACACAATGACCTCAAAACAAACATTCAACGCATTATTCGGGAAATACAACCTGTTTTATGTGCCCGTGTTTTGGAAAATTTTGCTAAACGAATGACAGTAACATGTAAGTCGGGAATCGAGAAAGGAACTACCAAACCGCCAAGCGGCTACTCGCTGTAGGAAACTAGGATAATCACTATAGGAAACAACTAGTCCTCGGACTGAAGCCCCGTCAGGCATTAAACTATACCTAAAAGCGATCATCGACCTCTTTCTCGTGTTTCTGCACGACCAAACAAGATTTCAAAAAATAAAACCACGGGTAGGATTCTACATCTGTCTTGGATAGGAACCGAACGGCAGACAGCTGTTTCGAATTTATTAGTTCTCATCAGTGCCGTACACGGTACGTCGATCCAGGGCAAATGCCGAATGAAATCCGTGGGGTATACATACATGTTACTGACATAGATCGTATCACCGATTTCATTCGCATTTGTCCTGGATCGGCGTACCGTGTACGGCACTGATGAGAACTAAAGTTCGAAACAGCTGTCTGTCTTTTGGTTCCCATCCGGGACAGATGTCGAATCCTACCCGTGGCGGGTTTTATTTTTTAAACGAATGACATTATACCAGATGAGTCGAGGCGGCCATAGGAACGATATTCTTTTCCATTCGTAGCCGTATCGTCTCCATTTTATGTTGAATAAAAAACCTCAATTTGTCAAATATTATTGGTTTTATTCACAAATCACATCCCATAGTTCGAACTGAGACACCCTATAGTTAATTTATCATACATAATATATTCTTCTACACATTTTCAATCGACCATTATTTACAATTTATTGAATAGGTGCCGCCACTGATCCCTTTTATGGGTTGTGATGTAAAAACATAATTACGTTAATAAATTACCTATAAATGTAATTGGTCCAGAAGATTTTATTGATATGACGCATAATTATGTTGTAAATGTAACCCGAATAAATGTTGCCTTTTTCTTGTCGCATTGCCTTGTTATATAGTCAATATTGTTAGGATTACGGGATAAATATCGTAATAATTTATATCCATATACAGAGTAGTATTAAAATTCCGTGGATATAATAGCCGTTCACAGGTTATAAAGTTGAAACAAGTTGGTTCGATGAAACTTTTGTTTTTATTAATGTAAAATGTAATTAATTATAATAAAACTTACAGCCTTGTAAACATTTACACATAGTTCCCTTAACGATGAAGATGACGATGCGCCAGTTTGCAATTTACGAGTATATACAATGTTTCCCATTAGAAAAGTTTATTTCGTTGTATACAGTGAGCAAGTAAATGTTGGAACAAGTTCGCTAAAATCGTTTACCAGGGAAGTAAGAAAAAAATGCTCAAACAGGTCTATTTTGTTTTTAGATGAGCATTTTTTACGTCACCACTATCAGTTATAACTTCATGGCGTCCGTTACGTCACATATCAATATTTAATTTTATTTTTTTTTTCGAGAAACAAAATATTTTGGCAATTTCATCTGAACTGGACAATGTTATGAAAAATAATAATTACTACAAACAAACACCATGAATTTAAATGTTAACATTGTCGGGGATTCACCCTCTTTAACTCTCTTTAACATTAACAATTATTGATTGTCGCATATCGTCACTTAATGCCACGCCACGTGTTATTTTTTTTAGAAAATTTTAGCAGGCGCGTCCAAAACGCATTATAATATCCATTTCACTTTGATAACAATTGAGATTCTATTTTTAAAACGCTACAAACGTTTAACCTACAATGGATTTCAGCAACTGGCCCAACTATTCTGAACCTCGAATCTTAATATTTTTTATTAACAAACATATCATTGACACATCGTAACGTAGTAATATTTCATCGTATTTAAGTTAAAAGTTTATACTTTGTTTCTGTTACCAATATTTTTCTTTAATAAAATAATTTTGAGTGTTATTACATTTATTTAAATATATTAGTTATAAAATTATGCCTGGCTAAACTATTATGAGCCTGGGCTCGTAGTTTGTTCAGATATACCTTGTGAAGGTAAGCCCACAAAAATAGTCCAGCGGAGTTAGATCAAAACGTCTGGCTGGCTACTCAATAGCTCTTCTTCTACTCATAGTAGTCCTATCATGTTGATCCTATATTGATTGTTTGGGATTATTATTATTTGAATTCCGTGCTACAAGTGAAGGAGCTATGTGTTGCTGTAGCAACTCTAAATACTTTTCAGCAGTTAATTCACCGTCAATAATAAATAGGTAGTCCTACAGTTGTACTACCAACAATTCCTGAAAGCAACTTGGTTAGGAAATAGGGGATTACAAGATTATTACATCGCTTCAGAATTATTCAGAAAAGTCTATTATGCAATCGACATCAGCTTTACGAAGCTCGTGGACTGATTGCACTTTGTACGGGCGCCACTTATTCTTTTTCAGACATTTCAAAACATGGCTGACACGCTTCAAGCGCCGATGATATTTTGTCAGTTGATGAGGATTTTCCTGCACAGATAGTAAACACGTTCGACTGTGCGTCTTCCGGAATGGCAGGACGACCTTTGGTATAATTGTCTCTCACAGCACCGACATTTCTAATTTTTTCATCTATTTCATGAGCGTGTGAATATTGTTCAGGACTATTAAATACCCCACAAACCTCAACCAATCATCATAAAAATTTTAATTTGTTGGATTTCACTTAAACACGCCATACTTGGAAATTTGTAACAGTAGATAAGTAAAACTGTTGTATAACCCCAACAAACGCCACAAGTAACCAAGTAACGTAAAAACAATACAAAATCTTAAGGGCCTTAAGGGAAGTCTCAAAAAACAAATTTCTGAGTATCAATATGGCTTTATGCAAGGACGATCTACAACATCTAACTTAATTTGTATTAACCAAAGCATAGCTGAAACTCTTGACCAACGCAAGCAAATGGACGTCACTTACACCGACTTCACCAGAAGCTTTTGATAGGCTCGGTCAAATATACTTCTGAGTAAACTTACAAGATTTGGTTTTCCAACACATTTATTAAGCCTTGTAAGTCCTATCTCTCTAACAGAAAACAGTACGTCGAAATCAATGGTTTCAGGTCCCTTGAGTATGATGCCACAAGTCAGGTATGCCTCAAGGCTCTATTCTCGGCCCCTTGCTGTTTAAATCTTTATTGATGACATTGTCACTGTAATATCTGTCAATTGTCTGTTATATGCTGACGACCTTAAATTATTCAAGGTTATTACTTCCCTGGATGATTGTGCTCTTCTGTAGAACAATCTGTCTGATCTTCATAATTGGTGTTCTAGTAACAAACTACATCTAAACGTATCTAAGTGCAATGTTGTGTCCTATTCCACTAAATTATCTCTAATAATATACTATTAGAATGTGAACACTCACTGTACTTTCCTGCTCTGTAAATGGGTTTTCCTGTAGACTAGTTGTAATAAGTAAATAAATAAATAAATGGTAAAATATAAAAATCAATTTAATCAGTTACTGATTTAGATGGAGATAACAATTTTACACCATGTTAAATCTATAACTCGCTTTGTTTTTATGTTTTCTAGTTCCAAAAAATTGCATCTATGTGTTTTTTAACTATTATGGGATAAGCACTTTCATGTAGTTCTTTTTATTTTACCAAGAAGTATGGGTACCTACAATGGCACCAAGAAGATATCCATCCGTGAATCTTGACGCGTCTACGTATATTATCTCTATTTCCAGATAAACATATAGTGCCTGGAGTAATGATGGGATATTTAGTAAACACATCTGCTTGGCGTGAATAAGATAACCGGTGATTTTTTTAAATGTTTTTAATGGTATTCCGCTTAAGCGAAATATAATAAATGATACGTACGATGGGGCTATAATTAAATGTTTATAATAATGGTAACGAGGAGAACAAAGCAAGCAAAGCAAAGCACGTTAGAAAGCGTGAAAATCAAAAGGAATGCACCGATCTATTATTTAAGTGTGTCGAAATCGCTTAAAAGCCATTTTGCTCGTAAGCGCAGTTGCATTTAAAGATCATTTAACATCTCAGTGAAATCATGGTAAAATCGAAAAGCCGAGGAGAAACCATAATTTAAGTAATTTAATAAGGGAATTATAATCAGTTAATGAAACGTAACATATTGTTCTAGGCGAGGAGAGCTAGCACTGCCGGTGTATGGAGTAAAAATCGATCCATGTGTAATTTAATTTCAATTACCGTGCGAAATTGCATTTTCACTTGCATAGGCTCTAGGCTAAAGAAAGCACTGGGAAAAATGATTAAAGTCCAAACGCGGTGATTTTTCGCATTGGTCCTCTCGCCTATTGCTTTATAGGAAAGGACTGTTAATATGCCGGCATTGTTACATACTTTATATGTTGTATACGCATAGCCAGTCGGGGCTCCATTTGCTTCCTGAATTATCGTTATCATAAACCTGTATGATACGCTCTATTGGAGACACTTCGTATTTGTTTATCAATAATTTATACATTTCAGTATACGTCGTTCTCCTTCCAATCGTTAGAATAATCTTTAAAGCGATCGATAAACAAAAAACAATTGACAGTGTTGCAATCGTCAGTGAATGCAACATGCACGTTATCTTCTTTCCGTCGTGAATTTTGCGTTGCACAGAAATAATGAATACAGTAAATGTACACGATCCCTCATTTTTCCAGGATGACTCCGTAGATGTAACACATGAGATCGTAATGACTGAAAACGCCCACAAAGGAGGTGAAGAAGTTAATGGTATAGATGTGTTAGACAGCCCCTTCAGAAAATCTACAGAAGACACCTCGCATTTTACGAAATCGGATAAAAAAGCGCCCAACTTAGCCACCTACTACTTCAGGCACGAAGACACAGATTCAGACATGGACAAGGTAGAACAGCTTTATAATAATTCGAAAAACGACGGCCAAAGTACTTTAGAAGAAACTTCTGAAGAGGAATGGACTTACACGAAAAATGGAGAAAGCGAAGAGCACAGTACGGATTACAAGGAAGGCGGATCGCGAGTCGAGGAAGTAGAGGAATCGCACATTATTCCGAAACCTAAAGCAATTCCAGAGGACACGATCAGGAGGTTAGTCCAGAAAGCTGAAGAATTAGTAAGCCCCGAGAAATGCAGAAAAACCGATCGGACAAATTCCCTGAGTAAGATGTCGAGGGTGAACAAGTGGTTGAGTATGGATAAACCCGATGACAGTTGCGACGCTAGCGGGGAAGACGACGAAAAAGAATCACAGACATCGGAGGATTTTGACGCTAGCACCACCACATTGCGCGATATAAACGGGTCGAATTCGCAGAACACCTCTTTCGATGAGCTGAATTCTAGTAATGGAAACAGACCATGGCATGGATCTTACATATCACAATTGAACGATGTACCGACCAATCCTGGGTAAGTGTATTATCGTCTAGCTCATTAACGTACAGGAATACAATTTTTCTTTTTTGTTCTAGCATCAACAATTTTTCTATTTCGGAATCAGCGCTCCACAAAATGAATCTTACCCCAAAAGTATTAGATAGATTTACCACAGTAAGCAGCAATTTCGTGGTGAACTCAAATAATTCTACATCGTCGACGGTAGAAGAAATATCACCTTTACTGACGGAAAAGACTTCGCCAACGAGACGGAAGAAATCTAAGCTAAAGAAGAAAACACTGGTAATTTATACATTGTTATTTTTATAAGCGATCTAATACTCATTTGGTTTTAGTTTGGAAAATCTGACACCCACTTATTGTACAGCCCGGCGACCCAAAAGAATAGGAACTTGCTCATTAAATCCGGATCATTTTCCGGATACAGTACGCGATTTACAAATAACGACAGGTATACCTCGAGCGATCCCCCCACTGGCCAGATTTGTGTTCACGGCATATTTTGCGAAACTTCTACCACCAGCGGAGCGGACAGCGACGAAGATTTCAGCAGAAGGTAAATCTCTTAAATTTCGCTTTTTAAATAATTTGCTAAACGACTTATTCTTTCCTGAAAGGATACCCAACTTTAAATTAGGATTTAAAACACGTTATTTACACAGTGCCGAGATGAGAGACGATAGCCCCGGTAAAAGCAGTTTGAATACAGCGGAAGAGCAGTCGAGTTCTTTGTCGGAGCAGGCTTGGGATAATTACCAGGTACATTACAATCGGCCGAAGCTGAGCTAACGCAGTTGCTAACGGCTATGTTTGTCTTATTTTAGGAGAATTATCTCTCTGAGGCATACAGTGAATCCCACGATTCAGACGCGGCTAGGAAGTTATTAAATTTCGGCGAAGACTACAGAAACTTTATCGATAGCCAATCGGATTGGTCAGCGTTTTCGGACATGTCGCCCACTTTCAAAAGAAAGACCTGGGCAGTTCAAAATGCGGAAGATTCGAACAGCGATGAGGAATCCTTAAAGCAGTTGATGAATGACTCGAAGGATCAACTGACGTACGCCGAGGAAATATATAAACAAGTTCGACTAGGCCTTAACAACCATCTAGTTACCAATGAAATAGTAAGTAAAATATATTTACATAAGTTAATAAATCTTGCTGAAGCTGAACAGTAGTTAAGTCTCTAAGGTGATTTATTTTGCTATGTGAAGGAGAGGCGATGTAATGCTTGTTCAGTGAACAGCATTATTCTGCAACTGGTGCCTGTCCTGTTCGAGTATAATTGTAATCTAGTTTTGCCCCCGTGTTATTATAGACCGTAAGATAAGTTCACAGCGTTTTTTAAGGGTAAATTCAATGGAAACTTCCGATACTTGTAAACAATTTTAATCAACGATATAACCCATTGTGTCCCACCTCATGTTGCCATCTTCCAGACAATTTTTTTATTGCGTCTTCTCAGAACAGGTTTTTGGTAGATGAACTCCTGTATGTGGTTTCTGCAAGCCTCGAATGAATTAAAATATTTTCCATTAAGGGAGCTTCGTAGAGCCCGAAATAAGTGAAACTCTGATGGTGCAAGCTCGGGCGAATACGATGGGTGGAGGAGCACATCCCGGCGAAGCTCCGATAATTTTTGGCGCGTCTGCAGAGACACGTGCGAGCGGGCGTTATCTTAGTGAAAAACAATCCCCTTGCGATTAGCTAATGCTGATCGCTTTTGGTCAATCGCTGTCTTCAATTGGTCTAGTTACGTGAAGTATCCACTAGAGTTAATGATCGGGTAGGGCGGAAGGAGCTTATAATAAAGCACCCTCTTCTAATCTCACCAGATGTACAACCTAACCTAACCTTCTTGAATTGACAAGAATTTTTTTGAAAAGGGGTCCCGCTGCTAACGACAGACAGCTGCTTCGAATTTATTAGTTCTCATCTACTGATGAGAATTACTAAGTTCGAATCAGCTGTCTGTCGTTCGGATTCCATCCGGGACAAATGTCGAGTCCTACCCGTGGCGGGATCCCTTTTCATAAAAGTTACACATTTTATATCATAACTTGAAAATTCTTCTATACATTTTCCCCAAAAACAACTTATTAAAAAAACATTCGATCGGCAACAATCGGTTGTTGCCCGATCTGTTGAAAATATAGACATTTTAAAAATATGTCAGTTTAAGCTTTGCTCGATAGGTCGAGAAGTTGTCAATTAGCGTCTGGCAACGCAGCGGCATGCATTTTACCTGTCGCCACTTATGTCATTACTGCACATTCATCACAAACAATATCTAAAATTGAATTTAATTATAAACGACTTTCCTTCTTTTTTTTTTAGCAATTTTATGTTTTTTTGCGTGTATTTCTTTCCTCTGCGGATGCAATGTTGTAGTGTTTTTCTTTACATTGTTTGTTAGCTTTTCTTATGGTGTAGTTAACGATCGTCGATAATGACCACGTACTTTCCTCGCACGTTATAGCGCCTGAGAGACTAACTACTCGTTATTGATGTATATGAGATAGTTGCAGCGCCACCTCTTCGCCAATAGCTCGACTGAAAATATTTTACAGATCCCTACAGATCTATGGGGGTGCTAGAGTATTCTTAGTTGAATTTATTTTATTGATTACACTAAATATTTTAAACCCAACTTCGGGGGGACTTTAAAACGATAGAAATATATATTTATTGACGGATTTGGTTGTGATGCTGTTTATTTTATTTTTAGGACGATCTAATATCTACCTGTGACCGCCACATCGCGCTACTGAACCACATGAATGAATCGTCAGATGAATACAAAATGACAAATAGCGATAAGGCAGTAACGACAGGTAGGAACTGGCTTCCTATATTAATATCCTGCACTTGGACATCCTTACTTTCTTTTCTGTTGAAGAAAGCTATAGGAATCATTGTATATTTTTTAAGCAAGCTGAAACGATTCCGCAAACTGAAAATAACTTAGTATTGTGTTACGTTCCTTAAGTAATTGATAAATGTGATTTAATTTATAATGTGCGCATGTAATTATTATATTTATATTTTTTTTCTAATATATATTTTTGCTAGATTTGCTTATAACAGCATGGTTAATGCATTCATTAAATGTTTTGCTTAGTATTTTTTTATTGCTTTTTATAGTTTCCCTTTCCCTTTTGAGTTTTTCCAAATTATTACTCGAATGACAATATTATTTAATATTATAGCTTTTGTACACTTTTATAGTGAGAAATTAAATACTAAGAATATATATAATTTATATAATCTATGTTTTATACAAAAAGAAAAATAGATACAAAGTATAATATATTACTGAAACTACCACGTAGTTAATAAAGACGCAAACGAAAATGTGTTAAAAGTTAAACAAATAGTGACATATTACATACACGAAGCGCGGAAAAATAATGTACAAGTTAGTACATTAGAAAAAAAAAAAAAAGAGAGAACTAAACAAAATTGTAATCAATCCTGCATTTCTTAGGAATACTGAGACTAGATAAATAAAGATATACCTGAATCAGGTAAGTTAAGAAACCAATGAATTGCTTGAGAACTGGTTAAATTTGAGAAATCCACGTTTTACTTCATTCACAGTCACAACTAATGCGTCATTTTCATTTAAACGAAATAATCACGTGAAGACTGTATTTTAATTATTTATTTACGCACAGCACAGAACACAAAATACTTTCTTTTCAGTAAATCGGTTACAATTTTCATGAATTTCTATGTCATGGATCGATACGGAGAAGTATTTTGCAGTTGTGTCTAGCTATTGTCCGTATTTACTAAACAGAAATGAAGAACTCGGTCTTTGTCGTGAACATAGTTAATAATCATAAATACAATTTTTTATTTAATGGGTTTTTTCGCACGATTTGCATGAGTCAAAATTTTTGTAACTAACATCTATGCATGTCTTTGTCCCAATATAACTTCTATTATGCCAGTAACTGTGTAAAAAAACCAAATCAGGTATACATTCATTACAAGTACCAGTAACAGGGATTGTCCGAATTAGTTTTGATTCAGTGGCGTCAAATTTTGGTGGTAGCTTCACTTGTCTAATTCCCCCCCGTATTAAGCATGACCGAGGCCAATAATACCAGCTGTCTAGTCAAAATTCGCTGACCTAAATGACGTTACAATTTCAGGTCTAGTTGGTCAGTGGAGGTGTCTCAAAATAAAAAGTTTAAAAATGCAGGAGTACAGAAGGCTTCAGAAGCAAATTTTGGAAATAAAAGCGTTCGTCACGTCCGTCAACATGCCAGACAAACGAAAAGTTTACACCCAAAATTTCCCCGTCGAAGACATCCACAATGAAATAGATGCATGTAACGTAAGTATCATGATTTTTAAATTTCATTACGGAGTAATTTTGTTCTAATGGGACATTATTATCTGCCATAACTAGATGAAGACTCTTTCAATAAACGCCAACATTTGAAATGCATTAATATTTCTATTTTCAAATCGAAAAAATAACGACTCAAATGTGAGTTGTGTATCGTTATTATTTAATGGATGTGACGAATACTTAATATTTACTCGAAAATGGACTGCACACAATTTATACAACCATCAACAAAGCAATACGATCCATTGACGTGAATTAATTAATTTTTTAATAAAATGTATTTCTACATAATCACAGAATTCACGAAGAATTTAATTTTAGCGAGATGTAATTTCTGTAACCAGAAACTGGTTATAAAAATTGTCGCCATAACACTTTTACAAGATATAGGTTCGTTCTTTTTTAGCAACACCATATGCGTTATTTGCTCATAGTTAATTGGCGAATTGCGTCACATTGATGCTAGTCAATCAACAATAACAACATACTTCATGATTCGAAATTTCCAGGGAATAATATTGATTGGCAATATTATAACTTCGATCGATTCTATAAAATTTACAATATTTTGTTCTCCTAAAACATGTAACTTACAAGCAATCGAAATTTTTACATTTAAAGTATTGTTTTATTGTTCACAATTTTTAACTATGCTCCCATTTCGAGAACATTGGTTCTTTTGAAAATAACAGACATTGCCAACAAAATAATTTATTTTGCACTGCATTCCCCATAATATACCACATATTAACCAACCGACTGGTAGATTACACTGTTTCCAGAATCAGTGCTTGTGAAAGACTTACTTAACTCAGAAGTGGAATACCCTCTCTCTCTTTACTATATAATTCTCGAATTCCATACTATACAGAGTGGAAAAAAGCATGGACTACCCCTAATAATTTGGTAGTCTTCAGGTTTTATGGAAAACGCTTGAACACGTCGATTTAGTTTTCCAGTTTCCCAGTTTCCCAGTTTCCCACATTTTGTTAGAATTCATTTTTTTTTAATAAATAAGTTTAGTGTTTTATCCTCAACACATCATTCTTAGTTTATTATTTATTTAATTGCTCTTTGCTTTGTTTTTTTTGCGCGTTGTTACTTTGATTGATAATAAAATTTACGTTCAATCGCTTTTTTTTCTGATAAAACAAGGAAAAGTTATTCTTTTACTGGGAATTAATTTAAGATAATTTTCACAATTTACCGGTCGCCATTTTGAAACGGCACGACAGAATCGCAAAAAAATCTAGGAACACTATGCAGAGATTTCAAATGATGTACCACACGCCATATATTGTCATTTAAGAAAAATGTCGATGACGTCATATTTTTGACAGATGTCAATAAAAAAAACAAATGAATTCTAACAAGATGTTCTCGACGTATTCAAGCGTTTTCCATAAAACCTGAAGACCACCAAATTATTAGGGATAATCCATACTTTCTTTCCATCATCATCATTGGTGCTACAGCCCTGCAAGGGCCTAGACCTTCTCAAGCGTCCTCCGCCATCCCTGACGATTTTGTGCTCCTGCTCTCCAGTTGGGGGCACCGATACTTCTGGCATCCTGTGTGACACCATCGGCCCATCTGAGCTTCGGCCTACCTCTCTTCCTGCTTCCTACAGGTTCTACGCTAAGCACCTTTTTAATGGGGTTCGCTTCACTGGCTCGGGCCACATGTCCTGCCCAACGCAGTCTGTTTAGTTTGGCCGCTATGACAATATCTCTTCGCTTTGTTTTTATACAGGTTATACAGCTCGACATTATACCTGCACCTCCATGACCCATTTTCGCATACGGCCCCGAAAATTGTTCGCAGCATTTTCCGCTCGAAATAAAGTAGGGAGGTTTCGTCGGCCTTTGTGATGGTCCACGCTTCTGATCCATATAACAGTACAGGGATTACTAGGGTCTTGTATATTCTCAGCTTTGTTGTTTGTGACAGTCGCTTATTGGAGAAATGCCTGGAAAGGCCATACTATGCGCATCTGTTTGCCGTTACTATGCGCCGTTTAATTTCTCCCGAGATGTTATTGTTTGGATCGACTTGAGTACCTAGATAGGTGAATTCTCTGACTGCTTCAAAGTTGTGATTACCAGTTACTAAGTTTTGTCCTGCGTTACCAGCTCTTGTCTGCAAAGTAGTTGACATGTATTTTGTCTTTTCGTCGTTTGCCTGTAGTCTCATGGCCCCCGCTGCCGTTGCTAGGTTTCTGCAGACTTTTTTACCGTCCTTGTTATTATGTCGACATCGTCTGCATATGCCAAGGTCTGGACTGACTTAGTGAATATTGTTCCCCCAGTCTCAAGATTGGCGTCTCTAATGATTTTCTCCAGGGCTATATTAAATAGCTGACACGCCAGCGCATCTCCCTGTCGCAGCCCTTTGTGTATTTCGAAAGCTTCCGATTTGTCGCTCTGAATTTTAATTACGGACGTGGTGTCAACCATGGTCATTTTAGTCAGACATATTAGCTTCTCTGGTATTCCGAGGTCGTTCATGGCTTCGTAGAGTTTCGGCCTAATGATGTTTTCATTCATACGCTGCTTTAAAATCGATGAAAAGGTGATACTTTTTTCCACACTGTATAATTTATTACAATACGAAACATGATTAACCGGAAATTTTGTTAAATACTACGCTACCATTGCAGGATCATATTTAATTCACAAGTACGAAACACGTGCCCTCCAAGACTACATAACACACATTGGGTAAAACGGCAATATTTAAATGTCTCGTATTTCGTAAAAATGTTAGTTGTTCATCTACTGCTCATCAATAATAGGAAAGTGTGAGATTTTATAGGTGTGCGTAGAAGAAAGAGTGAGGCAGCATTCGTAGAGAAAAGGATGCACTTTACGCGTGGCCATATCGAACTCGGATAAGTCCACGGATTTTTGTTGTCACACTAAATTGTTGGGTGAATGGTAAACGTATATAGAAAATCTACAGTCATGTCACAGTTTCATTAAAAGATTGGTTTCTGCATAAAAAATACAGGGTCCGGCAGAGATGTGACATTTTTTAAATGAGTGTAACAGCTCAGAGGATTTATAAATGTTCGTTTATAAATTCGTGTTTCTTAATGTTTTTCATGTGATAACAAAATGGCATCTTGTAACGAGTGTTTTGAAAAAATTAAAAATGATCTTCGTTGAAAAATAACAGTTATTGATTTTTGAAAATCGTCGTACCGGACGGAATCTCTGCCGGACCCTGTATCTGCTCACGGTTTATTCATTATTAAATCGTCGAAATTATGAATTTGTTATACACGGTATTAAAACGATTGCAGTATCAATTTTTGTGTTTTGTCAATATACTTATGAAACAACTATATTTTACATATTTAATTCAAGGATAAAATCTTTTACCTATTTCACATAATACGATTCACTAAAGAAACGATCAATTCAAGTCAAATTTGACACACGAGAAAAAGTTGTATTGAAGAAAAATAATTCCTACTTGCATAAAGGCGGTAGTGATATTGTAATTTCGTTGTGGTTTAAAAATTCACCGTTCAATTGGCTTGCGGGATAAATATTTAAAACGAACTCGATAAATATGTTTTATCGGCGAATAAACCTGATCTAGATCCAAATTTATCGACAAAAACTGCACATCGACAGTAGAATAGACGAAACCAATCGTATTATGCATACGCCTCGGCGATATAACACTTTTGGTGGATGATAACATTGATAACAAAAGACACCTGAGGCTCGGCTGTAAGAGTAGCCGTCCTCGATATGTTAAGCTCCAGGAATCGGGAGCCACAACTTCAATCGATATCGATTGAGCAGTACGTGAAGAGAACTCCAAACGAGAAGAGGGTGATGGCGGGCGACTTGTCATTTCATTTTAACATTATTCCCTTTCGATGTACGTATACTGCGTATAGAAACATGACGCCATGTAACAAAGTAAAACAACAATGTAGGAAATCAAAACATAAATAATTAAAATCTCCCTAGAAAACTTTGACTGAAACTTTCCATCATGTTACTTCATTAAATTTGTGTTTTCTTAAATATTATATAATTTTAAAACATAACATATATGTCGCATTTTGATTTGTAAAAGAAGAAACAAGCCAATCATATAATGACTCCAATATAGTACCTAAGGCTACCGCACAAGTACTAGTAATATCACAAAAATATTTATTGGTGAATATGCTAAATATACAGAAGTGAGTATGTCTCTAGTCGTTTTCGTGGGCGATCTTCGGTGCTGTGAAATACCATATAAATGTTCTTCATAAGACCATCCGACATCTAAAGATGTAATTTTACATCGAAGTGCAAAACTAAAGAAATTGTTGCAAACAGTAAAACGCTAAACGTGTTTTGCATCGTATAACAATAGGATGTGGATGTTCTGGACTACCAGGATACTATTTAGGGAATCCTGGAGTGCCTTTGGGAGATTTGAAAAAACCGCATGCTATTAAAGCATCTGTATGATACTGTAAATAATATTTGCTGTAAGTATGAAATATGTATGTAACATGTATTAAATTAGGACACACATTTTCAAGGGAAATACCAGAAAGTATAATTGTGTCGCCATCACTATGAAATAATATGGCCTGATCAGTCAATATCAATATATCAATATATTTCTAATATTTTACTGGATAGTAAATACGTAGATGATGGCCGTATGAAGTATACGTACTATAATATGGCCACAGAATGTATTTAATCTGTCGCCTCGTCCACAGCTAACCACAGTTCTTTATTACGAATTTGGGACTTAATATTGTTATCAAGTCTCGTACACAGATGATAAATGTCATTGCAACATACTTCGGCTAGGCAATTTCTATGTAGCGTCATATTTATTCCAAAACTGATGAAATTGTTCTTTATTCAATATAAATAACAGCAGAAGAACCATTCTTTTGTATGTATGTGTTACGCGTTTTATACAGATTACATTTTTGCCGATTATATTTTATAAAGATTATAAATCAAACATATTTGAGACCCGTCATATCAAAAAATACTCATATAAACGTCCTAGCATTGTGCGGAATGTCACGCATTATTGCAAACTTTCGGCATATTTCGCTATAAGAAATTCCCAGAGACGCGATAGAAATATAAATATTTACACTATCACAACAAAGCAACATATCGGTCAAACAGACAAAGATAAACTGAATTGATTGTACCTACATCGATTAAAATATCTCAAGTTAACGTGCCGACATTTTGGCTGTTGCGGGGTTCCCCGAGTGTCACACCACCGGTGTAGATGTCACGGTTGGTATCCTTACTAATCAGTAAGTTGGTTCAAGTGACTGATTGATTAGATTGACTTAATTTAAAATGTCCATGGTGTCCACTGTTCATATTATATTTAATACTGTGTATCTGGAGAAGTAGTAACAGTATACAAGGTATATTCAAAAAATAACGGGAAATTTTACATCTACCATCTACATCAATGTTATCCCCTGCAGAATAGTCCAGATTTTTAAATATTAAACACTTCTCCAGCACTTCTTCCAATCCTCTAAACACTTCTGGAACTCGATGTTTCGGATAGTGTTTAACTCAATCAGTGATGCGCTTTTAATTTCATCTGTGCTCGCAAAACGACGACCCTTTAAGGGGATCTTTACTTTTGGGAACAAAAAATCACACGGAGCCATATCTGGCGAATATAGAGGCTGGACCATCATTACAGTATTTTAGGCCAAAAATTCACGAACAAGCATGCATCGTGGTGCAAAAGCCGTGATTGCTTCACCAGAAATCCGGATGGTTTTTTTTCGAATTGCTTCACGCAAATGGCGTTGAACTTGTAGGTAGTACTCCTTATTGACCGTTTAACCTTGTGGCAAGAACTCATGGTGCACCATGTCGGTAAAATCGAAGAACACAGTGAGCATAACCGTCATATTCGACCGCACTTGTCTCATTTTTCCGTCTTGGCGATCCAGAATGTCTCCACTGGGACGATTGAGCCTTAATTTCGACGTCGTATCCGTAAACCTATGCTTCATTACCTGTTATAACACGCTTCAGTAGTTCTGGATCGTTGTTCACTTCATTTAGCGACTCCCTAGCAATTTCCATTCGCCGCTGTTTTTGTTGGAAATTCAACAATTTTGGAACAAATTTTGCTGTCACGCGTTTCATACCCAAAACACCCGACACAATTTCATGGCATGAGCCAATTGATATGCCAACACCATCAGCGACTTCTCTGATTGTGATTCGGCGATCGCTCGTAATCATTTCTTTCACTTTTTCCAGGATTTCATCGGTTGTCGATGTGCTAGAGCATCCGGGGCGCTCGTCGTCTTCACGGCCTTCTTGGAAACGCTTGTACCCCTCGTGAACCTCTATTTTACTCATATCAAACTCACCGAAAGCAATTTTTGAAATTTCTAAAACATTGCTGCACTGTATTCCATTCTTATAGCAAAATTTAATGCAAACTCTCTGATTCATTTTTTAAAGAAAGAAATAATCGCCGATCGTACCAAAACACATGTATCCTTTTTGACAGCTGACAACAGACTAAACATCCGATATGGCTAACAATGTACAGATACTTTTCAGACATGTTTACCAACACAACAACGAAAGAATCGCGCGAATCGAACTAATACAACCCGCGAAATTACAAAATCCCCGTTACTTCTTGAACACACCTCGTATTATATCGAACAGTTAAAAATGTGAAATAATCCGCTGACTAAAAGATTTAGCGCGAAGTAAGCGTCCAAGTTTAGCAACAGATAACGATGCTTGTCTGCTTGTTTTTACAGTAAAGGAAATGTAACTCGAATCCAAAAAAATATGCCCTAAAAGATCCAACGATACAAATCGCAAGCTGCGCTAGTCTTAGAGTCTAATAAATCCAACAGGATGGAACTACATCAATACTTTGTAAGCATCTTCTAAAATATAATTTTAGATCTAGTATTTTTTCAGAAAAAAAATTCAATTAGTATCTATACTTTTTTTAAATAAGGTTAACTGTCAGTAATATTGTCTTTAAGATATTCGTTTGTAACCCCAAAATTAATATTATATTTCGTAATAGTTCCTATGTCCCATTTTGATAAAACTGGACATGTTAAATTAATCGAGTCATATCTCACAAGCCGGGGGTCAATTTCCAAATATCAAATAATCGAACCGGTGGTGGTGGTGCAAGATTAAGACTTGGACGTGTCGGCAACGCCGCGCCACCCGTGATGGAGGCCTTCATCTTTGGAGTCCCGTCACGTACAGCGCCGTAGCAATGCTCGACACGGGTACGCTTTTACCGTCATTTCAAACTGAAAATATAACACACCACCAGTTTTTAGTTTAGAGAGCATAGTTTAACTGTAGATCGTACAAGAACTGCTGTTTTAGCATTATTATAAAATAAATAAATGCCTTCCGATCGTTAAGGCCGGTGCAGGATTTTCAGGCATCCGTTATTTCTGCCGATTCACTCGATTGCCGGCTAGAGCATTGGCATGCGAAATATTTTCGGGAAAAAGCTTACAGGCGCGTATCTGAGCCATGGGCTATGATTTTTAGTATAGTCTACTTATGAATAGTTATTCCTTATTGCTACTTAATATCTATTGTTCACAATAATATTTCAGAAAGTTACACTTCATTTAAAAACTAGGCATTTAATTCATCCGTATTGCAGGAAATCTCTGCAAAAGGTATAGAAAATGCTGTCTGCCCATACTATTCATTTCATCGCTCTTTGCCAAATAAAAAACTTATTTTGCCGATAAACGGAACAGTCTACCTGAGCCTAGCCATAAAACAAGCCACGTTATGAGATAAGAACCGTTTGGGATTTTTTATTTGGAAAATAGAGATGAAATAAACTATATTATTCTGTACATACATTCTCTCCCTACCTTTTTACTAATAGTATACTCACAGATATAAGCGACTTGTAATGTACCGTCACGAAATAATGTGATGAGCAGTGGCGGTGCGTGATCCTAAGATTGGGGGTGCACCATACATAAAAATAATGATAATCATAAGAATAATAAGAATATCCCTGATATGAGATAAATATTTATATGTTATATTTAATATGAGATAAATATTTATCTCATATTAAGGATATTCTTATTAACTTTATTAATTTGAAAACTTACCTAATTTTCTTTGCAAATGAGCTCAATTCTGCGATTTTTACACTGTAAATTTTTCAATTTGTTAAAATTTTCGATATTTGTAATAAAGTCTTTTTCAATAGAGAGCATAGCCAAAGCCGACAGTTTTTCCTGGCACATGGTGTTGCGCAAAAATGTCTTTATTCGTCTTAAAGTCGAGAAACACCTTTCGGCTTCTGCTGACGAAACAGGTACTATAATTGGAATTAATAAATGTATTTAGTGATAGAGCTCCGCTTAAATTTCTAAATTCTTTGATAAATTAAGGACAACTCGGTTCGTAACTTATTTATATCCAAAAACCGGTAAAATTCAACTGTTTATTTTAAGTAATTTTCGGGAAATTTTTCTGGGAGAAGTAAATTGGATGCTACCAAGTGTCCAGTAAAATTAAATCTCTCCTTAGCTTGACATATTATAATGTCACACACTTCCTTTAGTTCTCTATTTTTGTCTTCCGTAGAAGTGTCTACTCGTCTCCTTTTTATTGGTTGTATTTTATTTGGTTCATCTTCAGTGCTTGTGGCGGTTTCGGTGCTATTTCGTATTGCAGAAATTTCTCTAATAAAACCATCTATAGATGTTTTTACATAAACTGGATCAGTTTCTCTTTTTTGTAACTGATTATACAGAATGTTGACATGTGGCATAATTTTGTGAAAATTACCTAACCAAAATAGAAAATCGTTATCCCTTAAAGTTCTTTTCAATTCACTGGCTTTATCAATAGTAGGTGGATGTTGTATGTGACTTTTTTTCGTCTCAATCAATTCTACACATTCCAGAAATTGTTCTTTGTTTTCAAACACAGTATTTACTATTCTAGAATTGAAATTCCATCTTGTAGGTGCTGATCGGGGTAATCAAGTTCCTACTACTTCATCAAGAACTGCGGTACATTGTGCGGAATTAGAGAAAAATGAGCAAAACCCTCCCAAATTTGCAAAGAATACTCGTACGTTCCGATTAGCAGAAGCCGCATTTGCCATAATTAAATTTAATTGATGCGCATAACAATGCATATATTGGGCAGTTGGATAACTCATCTTAATCCTGGCTTGAACTCCATTCGATGATCCACTCATAACGGCAGCTCCATCATATGCTTGAGCAATCAATTTATGTGGGTCATTTTTAACATGGTAGTCTCGTTCACTTTTTAAACACTCCGCCAATGACTCTGCATCATGTCCTACTGGTTTTAAAAAACTCCAGAATATTTCTACAGGCTATCCACCCACCATGTAACGATATATTAAAGCCAACTGAAAAATTGTAGAAACGTCCGTAGTTTCGTCTGCTATTATAGCAACAAAAGTGGATTTTTTAATTTCAATGGTTATTTCATCGTGACAAACTTCAAGCATGCACTGAAGTAGCTCGTTTTGTATAGTATTAGAAGTTCCTTTAAAAGCCGCCGCGTTTTGTAAATGATACTTCATAGCCTCGTCTAATTCGGAACTGAAATCAATCAACCCACGAAAAATGCCTGGATTGGATGATGTTTCCGATTCATCGTGTCCTCTTAGGGCCAGTTCAAAATTTCCACAAAAACGAATACAGTTAATAATAATGTTTAAAACATACCTGTTTTTTGAAACCGCTTCATTGTGTGCTGCCACTGCTCCTCGATGAGCAGAATCGAGCATTGTCGCAATATTTGCAGTGCCTAGCATGGCTAAATTCAAAACATTATTCATGTGTCCAGCAGAATTTGCATGTTTTTTTATTTTCTCGTTTATGTGATTTAAATCCGTTACTCCAGTTTTGGTCCAAGGTGTTTCCCCGCCAAACAAAACACACGGAAAACAAAACACTGCGTTCAATACATCGCATCCACTTAACCACAAATGTTTTTTAAATAAGTCATTATTAAATGTTCTTACAAATTGTTTGTTTTTTCCTTTCACGGCTAATTTTAAATTAATTTGTGGAGTGGGCCTACCTAGAGTTTTAATTTGCACTTTTTCCTCCAAACTCAAGCTAGAGAATGGAGTTTTTAATAAGTTTTGAATAGAATTCATTATTCCAAACTAGATTCTAACCGAAAACCCGAGTTTATATTTATAAAACGTAAGCGATAAGACAGCTTACGAGACAAGCGATGTACGAAAACAATTCACAAACTAACCGATTCTAACCTCTCTCAATTTCGTGCGCTCTTAAACTCTGCACATAATATCTATAGAATTCGCCCACTACTTTTCCTAATTGTGGAGGGGCAAGCAGTAACAATACGCGTTTGCTTTTTCATATTGCACGGAAGCACGATCACCGTGCCGCGACCGGAAACCGGTGGCAGAGACCTAGCGTCTAGTGAATTCGTAACGCTGCGGCCATATAATATTTAGATGGTATTAACGCTAGGGATGCGGAAAGGCGATAAATTAAGAATGCATCCATTAATTACTAAATAAAATTATTAATGCTAAATTGTCGGTAGTGCGCACGCACCAGCGCACCTTATAGCCCACCGCCACTGGATGAGACACTTTGGACGCATTTCCATATAAATATGAGCAACAGTGAATTAATCGTAAAGAGAATTATGCCTTTGGCCTGAAAATCATCGCCCCTTGTATTGACCAAGAGCATTATCAACCCAATAAAATTAATTCAATATTCCTTGTACCTACGTTATTTCTCTACGATACATTTACATTATCTACAATAATTACATACGATTATTGCAGATCGGGTTTTGACTGATTCTGATCGGGGATGTCCCAGATGACACCTATTGATTTTGAGGTGGATAGAACACACTCTCTGCCATGTTCATGGGTCATGAGAAAGCACAATGGTGGACTATTGAGGAATTGTTTTTGTTAGCACAATCACTGAATTAAATCGTGTCGGATCGATCGGGTTTCGACTGATTCTGATTAGGGACGTCTACCAGACGATGTCTATTGATTTTGAGGTGGATAGTACACACCCCCAGCCTGTTCATGGGTCATGAGAAAGCGCGAGGGTGGACTATTTGAAAAAAGTAAAACTAGCATAAAACAGACATTCTGCATTTATGTGTTGGTTTATTTCCTCTCGGCCACTCAGGTTCGAGATAAAGATGTTATACGTGCGGAAAAGTCCGTTTTAAGGTTTTAAGACTGTTTATTTATAACAATTCTCGTAATTATGTTCCAAAATTTCCACGACGATCTTGATTCTGTTTGATATTCGATATTTCAAAGGGCGATACTGTGCAATAGAGCAAAGATGTAACATGTATATATGGTTGTAATTGGAAAAACACGTAAATTGCAAAAAAATAAACAGGGTGTTCCATTTAGAAAAACACAAGTTTGGTCTAGATCCCCGAAATGCGAGACTCGATTGTTTTTCTAAATATATGTCTGAGATCGCAGTAAAAGTTCCTAAAACTTTCGTATTTACCATTTTTTTTTTCTATTTCAAAAAATAAAACAGTTAAGGGGGTAGAATGTTATGTGGATAACCCTGTACAACTGAGTAATTCATATTGAAAGTTAACAAATCAGGCATGTTCACAAGTTTTCGTAGGTATCTAAAATACATATGCAAATACATAAATATAAATATTGCAGAATGGATACACTGAATACGTAATTAATTACTAATCCGTAACGTTTCGGATTAATTTCGCTTAATTGTGTCCAAAAAAAAAAATCGATTTAAATACCGGGTTTCTTAACGAAAATAAATAAACAATACATTCTGCTGAAACAGATGCAATAAACGCAAATTGGATCACATTTTAGGGTGACCCATTTTGATTGCCCGTGTTTTCCAAGGCCGGCTCCTATTTTTACTGAGAGCAGTATTACGATTTCAGTCAAATTAGAACTCTTTTTATTGCCTGTGCGGTAAACGAGGTAAGATTTTTTTAATTGCTGTGAAAGACAAACCATAAAGGTCGTTTAAATCTACTTACTCACAGTTGAGCGATTCAGTCAGTTTGCGATTTACATTGAAAGTGGCTGATACGGGTTTCAAACTGTGATTTTGTAAGTAAATCAACAACAATTATTAAATTACAAGTTTAGTTGCTTCTTCCCCATCACTTCCCCAAAACTGTGTAAATTAATAGCACTCACCCTGTCCATGTCGCTACTGCCACCCTGTGCATTTGTTGCCGCCGTTACTCGAATTTTTTAGTGAATATAATGCTCATCTAGTCCGTGTGCTGTACATAGTTTTCCCGACTTATTTATTCTGAAACAAAAACCTAAGTAAGCATTATTTAGCACAATAAAAATATAATATATAGTTCATACAAAACAAGAAGCAATGCACGTCATAATATACCTTATGCGTCAGACTACAACTGTTGCCACATTGCCAAAAATACTATAGAACTCAAGGAAATGTCATAATAGTAAGGTTATGTTATAACCAACATTTGTAAAGTAAAATCTAGAGCCAGTTTTGCATAAACTTCACTTCAAAGGGATGTGTTTACACTAGAAACATATTTGTACCAATAAGGTGCTTAGTGACATATTACAACCACCTAATAACTGTTTTGCTCTTAATTTTTCCCATAATGACGATAAGTTTACATGTTCTCCTGTACATATGAAAATTACTCCAAACACTGTACATTCCAAACGTTTTTTTTTTAAGGTACCATAGACCATGTAAAATAAGTACATAACCGCGTACTTCTTTCGAACATCTCATAAATCTTATTACGGATAGCACTTGTATCTAACATAGCTGTATTAGTAACTCTTTTATTATAGCTATGTTCTTTTGGAGGTGCTTTTAACGATTCATTGTATTTACTTGCTTGTGAAATTCTACTAATAGTCGAAACATCTAAATTCAGAACTGCTGCTACGCGCTAAAAAAGGTTATGTTATATAATTTCAAACACTAACTCCCAAAAAGTAACTTACTTCCGTAACTACTGTTAACGGCAGCAATGGTCCTTCATTTAACCCGTCTAAACGTCCGATAAATTTGGCGCCACGCACGACATACGTCAATTGCTGCCAACCTCAAAATGGGCGCCAAATTTAAATTTCTGTTGATTAAAAACGAATGAAAATCTATATGTAGTGATAATGAATTACGTCACATGATGACGTGCAATGCTTTTTGTCTTGTATGAACTATATGCACATATTTGAAGAGACTTATTTTTCTGAAATATAAAAGACAACTTATAGTTCACGAAGTTACATATAAATTTGATTTTTATCTACTTCTGGTGTACTTCCTGCCTGTCACAAACTTCGCTCCGCTGTACCGAATCGAGACAAACAGATACAATTCGATTTTGAGGTTTGTGGATATAACCGCTACAATTTAGTCTTGGGGAGTTACATGTCCCTAGAACGCGACCGCATTGGTATGCCGTTTGTAAAACGTTGCAGACACGCATTCCAATGTAATTCAATTTACAATCAACAACCAATCAATTGATTCGAATTCAGTACAGTTCTGTGCAAAGATGGAGATAGGCGTCGAACTTTTTTGCTCCGATGCCTTAGGTCAGGCGCTAAAGTTGAAAATCAAACTAGCATATACAGGGTGTTTATTAACTTTTAATGGAAGATGCATCTTAATAAAGTGTGACGATCGCAAAAAAAACTTGCCCTAGTAGACATTGTATGGAAATAACAGAAATAAACATTATATATAGGGAAACTATTTTTATAGTGAATGAAATTGTTTAACGGCTGTTAATTTATATCATCTACTTTGTGTCTAGAAGTATAACACCCACGTCAATCGCAGGTAAAAATAAAACGTGTGCATATGCATTTCACTTTATTATCATGCTGATCGAAAAATTACATAATGTTCTAGCCTTCCATCGAGCGCACTCTCAATCCAAACACATTCGGGCGCAATACATCTGAGAGATCCCATATCAAATCTTACAGAATTTAGATTTTAATGAGGTGGAGACTCAACGAAACGCTTAGTTTAATTAATACAATACAATAATAAATATTTCACACTAGTTTTTAATCGCAATAATTAAATTTACATAAAGGAACTCATTTCATGTTGTAAAACAATAAATTTGGAATATTTTTATAGGAGAGCCAGCTATTGACAAGTTTTTTTCTGTATTAAGGATAAAACACACATAAATTAGTATTGAACAATATTTTGAATACAGAAAACAAACATATAATAAACCTAATTTTTCATATAAAAGTCATGAAATTATATATAAAAAAATATTGGACATGAATTACAAAGAAAAGTTATAAGTAACGACCTATTCTAAGTTTAAAGAATTAAATCCTCTTCATCATTTTAGCATGTTCCAAACAAAAATGAACGTCACGTTGGTAACGATATTTAGTATAAACCACTAATTTAACACCCAAATGTATTACTTTTGAATAATAATACTATAAAAAGCAAGAATAAAGTGTAGAGATCCCAAAAAATATTAATTTAAATAATAAAAGAAATCTAACAAAATATAAAAGTGAAAATAATGACGTAATCAGGCGCAATGCATCTGATAGATCCGGGTGGCCCATACAAGACCAGGGAATGCACTAAAACAAAATCGACACCATATCGAGAAGCGTGGTTTGGGCAAAGACAAAAATGACTGCCGGATCTCACACATCGGCTGCGCCGGACAGAAGGTTAAACTAATTTCATCATGAATCGTATTCAATTCGAATTATGATGAACTGTCCATATTGTTAAGATCAAGTTCTCTGACAATAATGATTAAGTAGCGTTATAATTCCATGTTTGATAATTTTTCTTGTGTATCTCTGTTACTATGTAGTATTGAATGAAAATATCTCGGATAGTACCGCTATCACTACAATGACTTGCGATCTATTAATAAAGCGTCTATTAGGTCGAGCTGCAACAGAGACGGACTAACAATCCATACGCTGCCGGTGTCCGTTTCTATAGCAAGGACATTGCCACCGCATGTTACACAGAGGCCGTTATAGAAGGCGCGTCGTGTTTTTGAATTTCTTTGTTTCTATTTAGGCATTAACGTGAAAATTAACATGTCACGAAAGAAAAACAGACCAAAATTGTGTGGATGAATTAATTCGTCCAAGAAAAGTAATGTAGAAGGTATATAAAACGCCTAGCGGTCACGATATTCGCGGTAGTCTTTTTGACAAGCGATATTCCGTTACATAAACTGGAGGAGCCCACTTGTAAGCCAGTCTGGAAGTTGTAGAAGCAGTTCTACAAAACTATATGGACCGAAAACTCCCTAATCCAACTACACTAAGAAGCGGATATGTTGACCAGATATACCAAAATTAATGCGCAACTGTAAAGAATAAAAATGTTCCAAATACCTATAAACTTTTTGCATTGCTAGAATTCACCATGGAAGAAATTATTATAGGACCTAACCTGGAAACAACGAGATCAATAAATCGAGTAACGCCAGATAGGGTTAGTGCATGGAATATTGTGAAGTTGTTGATTAAAGTGAGAGGACCAGAAATGTCGCGAAATGCCGCAGCGAAGTATAATAAACAGTTGAAGACGTGCATTAGCAAATGTTATCCATCGGTTGGAATGGCCTTCATAATCGCCTGATCTTAACCCTCTAGAAAATAGTTAAGCATACTCGTACAAAGATCATAAGTTTCACGGAAAGATGTATATGTATAAAACGATAAACGACTAATTAAATATATAGTATGTCAAATATTCGATTCCATTTACCATTAAATATTCCATTGGATTCGTTCGTTTTTACCCAATATATCCAAACGTCCAGCGTACTTTAAACGACCAGTTCAACGAGGGATTCCTATGCAGTGGTGTTGCTTGCGTCAGGGAAAACATACGTCCATCCCCTGGCGTTTCCTTGAGCTAGTGTCAATTTTCGTTGATGCAGCTCTGAATTAGTTACAGCTTCTTATTTGCGAGCCGCTCAATAATAAAATAAGGTCGTGTTCGGGTCCGGTCATAAACTTGAGTAATTTATATACATGCGGCCATGAATGTCGGTGGCCGACGAGGTAGGGACCTACGGATGTCCATCTTGGCGCTGGCTACTTGGGCGGAAGGACTTTTGAAAACCCCCAAGGGACGCCGACGCTACCGTTGGCCGCCCCGCACATAGGCTAGACTGAATTTGTTCTTCTCAACTTGAGCCATAACTCCACGCTGGGCCTGTTAGCCGAAAGGGGAGAACTATCGAGGATAAATAACTTGAACACATCAGTCAATGCATAACAATATTTGCGATTTGGTTTTTCATCCGGGGATAGGATTGTGAATGAACACGAGATTTGAAAATTAATGCATTTCAAATACGTCGCAATTTAGATATGTTTGCAAAAATGTGATGTTTATTTATTGTTACAGAAATTACTAGAGGCTATAACAAATCAAGGAGTCAAATTGGCGTCTCTTAACGCCATCGTTCACCGATTTACTTTAGAAAATCAAGAAGTTGAAGATTTCAGCGAGTGTTCTTTAAAAGCAGATATATCGGAGCTGTACGAATTGTTCGACAACGCCCGTACTTGGTAAGTGTTACTGTTGTAATAGTAATTTTCGATATGCCACGCGAAACAATTTTATATAATTTTATAAACTTTATCATATACTTGATATATGATAAAAGTTCCGCGCAATATTCATAATTTTCTTATTAAATGATTTTTTAATTCTGAAACACAATCTCATTTTTTAAAAAGAAATATGGTTTTAATCATCTCCTGAAGATGCCAACGTGGTTTCCGAAACGCGCGTCGAGTAACTTGCAATCTTTCTGTGTTCAACGCCCTTTCCCAGTATTAAACTGATTAATTATTCTGTTACTTTTGCTGTCAAGTTAATTTTGTCAGTCAGTTTTTAAAGATTGTATTTAATAATAAAGAAATTATGAATAAAAAAATCTTGTTTAACGGAGCGGAAGAGCGAAGTGTTAATTGCGGTTGGATGTGGTGACAAATTAATATTTCACGGGGAGGCTTCTCGGTTGTTTAATCAAGAACAGGAAAACGTGGAATAGGAAAAGGAATGCACTTTACGCGGGCCAGATCGAGCTCTGTTTACATGATTCATCGATATTCACTCTGCAAAGGTCTCAATGCGACTGGCCTAAAGCCCAGGTTATTTACTGCGCGCCTCGTGAGTGGTCCGATATCGCAGTTTTAAGACTTGTTCCTATTCTTGATGGGCAACTGAGTTTAAGCATTCATTTCAACCACTCCACCATGGCAAAATTGGAAAAAGAAAAATTCCACCCCTCAAACAAAGCACATTTATCAACAGAACGTTGAATAGGTAAAATCCAGATCGTCCAATACGATTTTGTGAAGATATCGTGAACTTTTTAAAACTTTTATTTTTTCTAACGAGTGGATTTTTCCCTTAATGGAACAAACAAGGCATAGTCATCCACAGACATTAGATTCGAGAGAATTCTCATTGGATTCAAGAATTGCATAACCAGCATCAAGATCATGGATGTTATTGGGCTGGAACGATAGGAGGTCGCCTTTTAGGGTCTTAATTCTTAACTTCTGATAGCTATTTAGAATGTTTACGTTTAAATCCATCTTTCGCAGTTCTTTATCCAAACAATGAGGATGATGATGTTGCCACCAAAGAATTTTGTTTCAACAAGATGGAATTTCCCTTCATTTTGATGTCGACATCCAGTTATTTCTTGACAATACTTTCCCTAGCAGGTGGATAAGGCGACGAAGACCTAAATGGCCATAACGTTCACCTGATCGACGCCCATTGGATTCCGTCTTGTGGGAATCTCTTAAAATCACGAGTCTAGACCAATAGGATTTGATAATCTAGGTTGATAATTTAGACGATCTAACCGACTACCCAATCGAAATGGAAAGAAATTATTGAACGTCCAACACAAAGTGTTTACACACCAACGTTATTCTTAATGGAATAAATTTTCAAAGGCTTCCTGACAGTATTTCGTCGTATTTATGACAGTATTAGCTTTATTTGTATTTTTCTCAACAAAACTCTTATAAACAGTAAATAGGAATCTCCAGATAGAGGGAACCGCTGTACTCACAAAACTTTGAGAAATTCAATTTCGTTAGAAAAATATATGATTGCAGGTTAAATAAACAGTTTTTAACCTTAAAACGGACTTTTCCGCACGTAGAACATCTCCATCTTGAAATTGAGTGGCCGAGAAAAAATAAAAAAACACAAACGCAGAATATGTGTTTTATGCGACAGTTTTACTTTTTTCGTTAGCGACTACTTCAGTGCCGTATCAATACGTTTGTGATCGAACGAAATTTTTTTTCTCATTAATTCGTAGATACAGGCCGAATATATGTTTTTTTTTCGTTCAATGCAAAATCGGAAAATTTTTCTTAAATAGTCCACCATCGTACTTTCTCATGACCCACGGACAGGGTGGGGTGTATCCTATTCACCTCAAGATCAATAGATGTCGTCTGGTAGACGTCCCTAATCAGAATCAGTCGAAACTCGATCGATCCGACACGATTTAATTGAGTGATCGTGCTAACAAAATCAATTTCTCAAATGGTCCACCATTCTGCTTTCTCATGACCCATGAACATGGTATAGTATGTTCTATCCACCTCAAAATTAATAGGTGTCGTCTGCGAGACGTCCCCGATCAGAATCAGTCAAAATCCGATCGATTCGACACGATTTAGTTAAGTTATCGCGCTAACAAGAAAGTTTTAATGCCGAAGACGACACACACACAGGCAAAATTTTTAAAAAACCATTTTTTTTGTTTTTAGGTCGAAAAACGAAAAATAAACTGTAGAAAAAAAATGTTTTCCATTTTCTTTATATGATTACATTACTTTTCCGCTCTGGTATAGTTGAGTGCGAAAAAGTAAAAAGACTATGATGGCGTTACGGTTCAAACACGAAATCTGGAAAAATAAAATGTTTTCATACTTCAATATCATTCTAAAAAAAAAAAAAAAAAAAATGCGTGTTTCAAAGTTTTTTAAAACATCGTTTACCAAGAAAATTGTGAATATTGTACGAAACCAATATCACCATGCCCATCCGAAATCAAAAACTAAAAGATGGCTCTCTAGGGCCGGCATATAAATGAATTGAATTCGACGTGCTTCTAAAACAATTCACGTTACATTCGTGGGTGCAGCTGCCGACATGTAGACGCTGTGGTGGGGAATCGGGTACAGGGTAGTGGAAAGTTTTCTACGTAGAATACTAATTAAGAAATGTTTTATATGTATACGCATCATACACTTACTATCTGGCCAATGTACTTTAAATGTCTTACTTACTAAACACGTCGAAGTTCGTGAGGAAACTTAATTGAAGATACTGTGGAAAATCATTATTTGCCGTTACGTATTCATTCATGCAGGTTATTTATATATGCATTAATGGTATTTTCTAATGGGCGCTATAAAACACATCGTTACCTGTATGCTACCGCTTACAAAAATAAAACCATGTAGAAATCTTCGCGACACTTTCTCGTTCAATCGTTATCGAAAAGCATTAGTTTACGTACTATACCCTTACGTACTATACGTACTATAGTACCCTTAGTCTTTGTAAAAGCAATAATAAACCTATGTTAATATTTTCTTCCAGCGCCGCCGACAAATTGTGCCAAATGGAGAGCCTATTGCCAGCGTGGAAAACTTTAGAATCGAGGCTGGAACAGCTACAGAAAGATCTACGAGAAGATGAGAAGACTATACATCTACTAGACTCTTGCCTGACAAACGGCACCTTCACTGATCAGACTGCGAATTGCGTGAGGGATGTTGCTAAAGTTCTATCAGAGACAACCGCACATCAGGTAAGATATACTGATCATAAGAGGCCATTCATATATATTATGATCGTCAAATTAACTTGAAAATATACGTCGTTAATGTCGGCGGGTTTTTACTATTTCTCTTTTAAGCTTCCCTGTGACATATACCGTATAGTTACACGATCACAAGCGAGAGATACACGGCGGGTAGTTGCTTTCGCCTTTACCAATCACCCCTGAAAACTGCTTAGTATGCGACACGGCACTTTTCATTACCGTAGCAGAGCGTCGAACACTTCATTCCTGTGAATCCTATGTGAAAGTGCCGAGAACTATGCTCTGGCCTCCTCTACAGTGACCGACTACTGCTCCATTTTTGTTGTTTCTAGTTAATATAACGGCGATTCTGCGAATAGTAGTTGCTAAGATTATTGCGCGGGGTCCAAATTAAGGTAGTTGCAATTGTGCGGGTGTACGAGTATATAGTTTGCCGAACAGTACACCGTCGTCGCAGCGTTGATATGTAGAAAATTTTAAATTTTCATAAGCGTGGCATATGCCGTATCTACCGCTATGCATGCATATTTTAATATGCGCTTTGCTCTAGGGTAAAAAGTGAAAATCATTACGGGGGCAGCATGGATGTACATACATGAATAAAATTCAAATTATGTACGTATACAGATGTAGTGCATCGGCGAATTCAAAACAAAATAAAAAATATTTACTATTTTCATACAGGGTGCATCACGATGAGTAGCCTATTAGACGGTTTTGGAAAATACAAATATTTTATGAAACTGAAAATATTTCCATAGAGACTTCCACAGCTGCACAACATTCGGTAAAAGCTACGTTTTTACTGAATGTTAGTATCAACATAGTACATTAGAAATCTATTCACCATTTTAAGACAGCTTTCAATATTATGCCCTGTCTCTAAAACTAGATGTTTCTGAAATTTCAATTTTAATGAAATCTTATGAAAAACCTTACCTTGTAAAAACCCCTATTGCCTACTTGCTGTGATGTACCGCGTATACAGTGCGCGGACATCTACTAGGAGAATGCCTTATAATATGAAGTATTATTTCGGTTATTTTAATTGATTTTTAAAAATCAGTCTACAGTCTGTCACTAAACAAGCCTAGTATTCCAAATTAATACATTTTAAGGTATAAAAAATACAAAACTATGGTAACACTAAATCAGAATATTTACCATTACTAAATATCAAGCTAATAAGCTCAGGAAAACATTTTCATAATCACTATTCGGTCTGTTTGCAGTTGTTAATACATTATCACATTCTAATAAATCACCTCGTTCGTTTTTATGTTCACTCTTTTATTTACAAATCAGGTCTTTGGGCATTCAAGCCTGCTTGCAGTAGGCGCCTGCTGACAGTTCTTGAACACGCGTTGAGTCCAAAATCTGCTCTAATTTGAGCCGCAGTTGCAAATTGGTTCTGTTTACTTTTCCGACAAATTAATGTATCTTCTCTTATCGTCGTTTTCCGAGGCTGAATAGAACGCGGGGAAGTTATGACTGTTTGTCTATCCCGATAATGTTTCAATATACGGGATATACTGATTTATTTATATTAAATTGTTACTGATATTTGCTTGTGATGTGCCCTGCTCATGCATTCTTACAATTGCTAATTTTATGTGCATCGTTAGAATACGTTTATTATTTAACGGGTATGAATTGATGGTTATTAAATTAGGATAATTTCTGTCTGGATATTACGTTTCTTTAAAATATGAAATATAATATAATACATAATTGCTTGACTTTTGTCCACCACTGTATACATCGTTCTCAAGTTTGACCAACTAATACCGTTCCATATTATAACAAATACGAAATGCACCCACATGGTTGTACCCTATATATCGACCCCGTGGTTTCCGGGAAAACTTTTATTTTTATACGTTTTTCTTTGGGAGACAATAATGCGTAAAATACATATTACTAGCAATTTCAATAATTCATACAATTCCAATGAAGGTATTTGAAACAAGAATAATATAAGGTAAAACATCAAATTATGACATTGTGTTAAGACAACATTTTATTATATTTTTTATTTTATGCGACATTAAAGAAATTCTGGGAAGGGGCTCGAAGCTCTCGATGCAGCAACAAAACCGGAGACCAGTTTTCTCGGCGCGCGTTTCGTCAACCAAATTGGCACCATTCGAAGATGGTTAAAACCGAATTTTAATCCTCCCGATGATAGTATTAAAGAAACTGGCTTTAATTTTCCAAATCAAGATAAAAAGTGTCAAAGTTTTCTAAATAACAGTACTGTTTGATTATGTGATTATGTCTATATTACATTGTTTGGTTATGAGGGGCACTATTTGTATTTTGAGCCTTGGAAACACTAAATGTTGTCAGACGCGATCTGACGTTTCCAATGGAAAGTTTGATATTTCTGACCATAACCTTCTTCAGAGCATTGTATCATTTAAGGGCGATTTGTGTTGTTTACAGTGATTTGAAAATTGTATCTCAGCCATGATTTATTACGACATTTCACGTGGATTATCAAGACAAGAGTACATCCGATCAACTTCCACTTTGGACTATATGACCCCATCCTGTGCCACTGTGAAACGGCCGCCATTCGCTCACCGACGAAAGTTGTGAGGGTCATCCAAAATCAGTTGTGCCAGAAAACATCGATGCTGTGCAAAAATTGATAATATAAGATCGTCATGTGACATACTGTGAGATTGAGGCAACCTTAGGCATTAGTTCGACTAGCATATATAAAATATTGCATTATCATTTAGCTGTAAAAAAGGTTGGAAAAAGGTTTCCACATAATTTGGAAAAATCTCAAAAAGATGCTCGTGTCGATTAGTGCAAGAAGAAATACGATGGCGGTGCTTCAAAAGACGTGTATAACATTGTAATAGGTGACGAATCATGGATCTATGCGTATGAGTTGGAATGTATACAGTAGTTGACTGTATGGGTGTTTCAAGATGAACCAAATCCAACAAAAGTTGTTCGCGCTCGAATCACGTCGAAACAAATAGTCGCGTTTTTTCGGAACAGTGTCTTCAGAGGAACGTAAAACGGTCAATTCGGAATGGTACACAACCATTTGTTTGCCGGAAGTCTTCGGTGAAATAAGGAAAACAAACAAACGCCGTCGAATCATTCTTCATCATGACAATGCGAGCTCTCACACACCTCGTCTAACAACCGTATGTTTGAACACTCAAAACATCGAATTACTGGGCCATCCGTCGTACAGTCTTGATGTGGCACGCGATGACTTCTTTTTATTCCCGAAAGTCAAAAATAAATTGCGTGAACAACGATTTTCGTCGGCAGAAGAAGCCGTTGATGCGTTGAAAACCCGTGTATTGGAGATATCTGAAGCGGAATGGAAGAAAAGCTCTGATAAATCGTTCGAACGCATGCAAGGAAGAATATTTTGAATATTTTGAAAAACGATAAAGTAATTTTCAATGACAAATTAATGTTGTTTTATTATTAGGCTCAAAATATAAATAGTGTCCCTCGTATCTGGTTAATTTAAGCAATTAATATATGATATGACTTGCAAAATAATTTCGTGCCGTTAGATAATCATAGTTTTCCAATGTATTAAAAATATGCATGCGGGTGTAACTCGGTGAGATCCATCCATGATGGCTGATTTGAGTTTGTGCGACGACGCGCGGATGGATTTTGTTTGACCAACGTAATGCTGCTACTTCCGGATCGTTAATCGTGCACTAGTTGAGTTTCGGGTCACGTATCCAGAATGTTCTCCGGAATCAGCGTAAAAATACAAATTTAATATCGGATCGTAGAGCTTCACTTAGGCCCTGAGGTCAAGTTATACCAGGAGACCGCGGAAGATAGTCAGATTATTACCGGCGATTTACACAAACAGGCCCTGTCGAAAGCTAATATTTATACACGCGGCCGATCCCTAAAAGCCCCGGCTCGAACCCTCTTTAGGGTCGCAAAATCTCTCCGTATAAAATAACACGCGCAGTTTTATTTTTCGATAGGTTTAAGGCGACATTAAAAAAACGGTTAACAAGTGTATATTCGCGTGAAGATATTCTGGTTAGTTTTGAGGGATTTTATGAAGTGTAAACACAAAGACCTTTAATTATGTTTTATTTAAAATCCTTTCCCTCGTTAGCATTAACTCTTTCCTATTTTTCCGACAGTAAATGGATTCCGTCATAGAAACATATTTCATTGTTTAAAGCGATCCATTCGTCGAACTATTGTAGCTCATCGTCGTGTAAAAGAACACATTAAGCAAATTTCAAAATTATATTTTTCTCAGACATATCGAAAAAATATATATTTTTCTTGCAACTAGTTGATAGGTACTTCGACTTACTGCTCATCAAGAATAGGAACAGGTCTCTATCGGACCGGCCACGAGGTGCGCATTAAATAGCCTGGTCTAAGTAAATAGCCGAATTCTCTTTCTTCTACACACAAAGAAAGAGAAACTAAAACGTGAGAAATCTCACATTTTTTTCCTATTATTGACGAGCAATAATAGGAAAATTGACCATTAGGGGCATATCCTATCGGAAAGACAAAATTATTCATAGACACTGATCCTGTATCAATCCATGATACCTATTTAATCACAATAGAAAATTTTATCTCAGAAATAGAGCTTAGTGAATTTTTAGAGACCTCGTCTTTCAGAAGACACCAGAGAAAAAAGTCAATCGCGTTAAAATCGGAAAAATAAAGTGGTAAATCCATCCTATTACACGGTCACCAAAATCGTTCTCTAGTAGGTTAAAAGATTTAAAGTGAGGTTAGACCTTATCCCACATAAATCACAGCGCACCTTAAAATCTTTTTGCCCGAAAATGGATAAAACTTCATCCAAAAGATTCTTCGGGAAAATTTTGTGTTTGCTCCGTGTGGTCGACAGCCTTGTGTTGTGTACCAAAATCGGTTCACGTTTTCCCATTGTACGCTAGGGATCCAAAACTACTAAAATTGTAGCAAATGACTTCATCCCTGCAATGCCTGGGATGAGTTTTCGCCCAATAATGCCAAGACATCGGTGTCTCCAGTACCTACCTGATCAAAGTTGATTAAAATATTCTTTGTCTTTCAAATCAGTCATTGCTTTTGAATAGTCGAATCCAGGATTGGCGTGATGTACTATTCGGAACAAGTTTCCTCGCTTCATGAACCTAGTCCTTTGCTTCCAGTCCTAGTCCTAGCTGTGAAGACTAATTATCCGTTCCATATTCGATCCCATTAAAAATCGTTAAGGGCGCTACACACCTTCCGTTCATCTGCGCACTTTATCAGGTGAATGAAAAATCTGTGCATTTGGACCCTCTTTTGCAACGATACCCTACACAGTTTGTTCAGTTGACGTCCTGTTTATGTACATGGTGGTCATCATGTACATAAACAGAAACAGGCTTGGAAAAAGATGCGCTTTTGGCGTTTATACCAATCCTTGCAACGACATTCACGGCGTTTTCCCCCTTCTTCTTCTAACAATACATCTGCCATTGTACAACAAACTGCGGCTCTTCTTTTCTGTCACATATTGAACTTTATTTATTTTCATCGCTTTTTGAACCAAACCTGCGGAAAGTGAGGAGAGAACTGAAGAAAAATCGAACGAAACTAGGCGAAAACTGAACGTAGCCTACACACCTTCAGTTCAGCTAAATGTACAGATTTTCACAGTTAGGTGTGTGGCCCCCTTTACCCCCAATAATGATCATATTATTTGTATACACTCCAGGTCTTAAAATCCGCGATTTTTCGAGATTTTTTAAAATATTTCAAATGGATTTGCAGCCAGAAGCATATACTGCGAGCCGTTAAAACCAACCGAAACATCTGATATGAGGGCTGCCTTTTAAGATTTTACAAAAAGTGAAAAGGAAAGGAACAAGTTCGAAACAAAGTGTTTTATTGCTTTTCCAAATATTCGCCTTTCAAGGCCAATACATTTTTGCAAACGGTCAAACCAATTCTGGAAACATTTTCTCCACTCTAAAGTTGATATCGTAGAAGCATGGTTTTGGAAGGCTTCAACAGCTTCTTGAGGTGATGAAAATCGCTGTCACGCATCTTTTGTTTGCCAGTGGGGAACAAATAAAAATCATTAGGTGATAAATCGGGTGAATACGGGCAATGAGGCATTAATTCGATATTTTTCTCCTTCAAATATTCAGTTGTTTGACGTGCTGTATGGGAGCTGGCATTGTCGTGATGAAGAATGATGCGCCGTTTTTTGTTGTTTTTCCGTATTTCATCGAAGACCGTTGGAAAATAAATTGTTGTATACCATTCAGCATTAACAGTTCTTCGATCCTCTAAAGGAATGGTTGCAACGTGTCCAGTACATCCGAAGAAACAAGCGATCATTTTCTTGGAAGAGCTCCGTGAACGAACCACTTTAGTGGGTTTCGATTCATTTTCAAACACTCAAACAGTAGACTGTTGTTTGCTTTCCGATTCATATGAATATATCCACGTTTCATCTCCTGTGACAATGTTGTATACGGATTTTGTACGTCCTCGGTCGAATTCTTTCACTATTTCCTGACACCAATCAACAAGAGCCTTTTTTTCGCTTCGGTGAAATTATGCGGAATCCATCCGAAACAGATCTTTCTCACAGCTAAATGTTTATGCAAAATCGATTGTATAGCAATCTGCGATATGCCAAGGTACGCCTCTATCTGTCTGTAAGTCACATGCCGATCTTGTTTAACCATGTTGCGCACAGCATCGATGTTTTTTTGGAACGACAACCGATTTTGGCCGACCCTCACGACATTCATCACTGACGGACTCACAACCACGACTAAATTCTGCAAACCAATTATTGTAAACAGTCTTCTCTGATGGTGCTTTATTACCAAAAGTTGCACGAAGCGATTCCATGCACTGTTGTTGAGTAAGGCCTTTCTTAAAATCATAAAAAATCATCCAACGCAAACCTTCACGGGTGATTCCATTTTTGCACAAACTTGCTCCTTTTAAACGTTCACTATCAACACACTACTCGGTCAATTTCTAAGTTGCCACTGGCTTCGCAATAACAACCGTCAAGGTTCACGAATACAATGATGCCACATCTCAGTAACGCCATCTATTGGTCGATTATAAAAACTTAAAACGCAACCCTCGTACTAACACGCTAATTACGGCCTTATTTGTACGAATTTGCATATAAATTATTGTCAAGTTTACACAAAGTAGAAAATCAGTCATGAGTAAAGGTAAAGACAGGGAGACTTTACGTGTCGTCTACAAACAAAATTGCTTAATACTACAAGCATTTTAATTATGCTTCCTTACACTATCATGCTGACACCAATGTTATGTAACATCTGCAAAAGTCTCGACATTTAGGACTAAAGTATGGTTTTTTTTTATTGTTGCAGGGCTACCATCCGCTGCAGGAAATATTCACCGAAGGCTCTTTTTCCGACAGTGGCATTTCGGACGAGGGGTCCGAGCATGAGATCGGCGAAAGGCAAGGCAGACTGGCGGCGATTCGTCGTTTGGTTCGTCAGCTCGAAGTCGGTTTGTCTCCGGACTCGAAGGCCCGGCTGATAATGCGAGAAAAGCTGAGCGCCGCAGAAGAGGAACTCAAGGCCCTTCAACAAAGATGTCGGTCCCTGATCGTTCGGACTGCCGCCTGCTCCGCCACAACAACACCCGAACGCTTTAGGTAAGCCTCCAAATAATGCAACCTTTTATTGATATTTGTTTTTGTTAATTCGTTAATTTTACGTCATCTAATGTCATTCATATTTGTTCTGCATACATGTTCGCTACCGCAGAACGTGGTCCAAGTTCCCTAAACAGGGGGCTAAAATAGATTTTGGGGTTTCTCGACTATTCCTACCCAAGAGCCAGTACATTTTCTGATATCTTATACCTAATTTTTCTCTTTCCTTTCTTACGTGGGCTTTCCAGCGAAGCTTCGTATCTAAGGTAAGACCGAGATATTTGGCTGTATTGGCATGGGACTACTCGTCCATTTATACTTATTGGAATATGTCCGACATGTCTATTAGTGAAAACGATATGAACTGATTTTTCTTCATTTAATTTAATTTTCCATTTCTTGGTCCAGTTTTGGAATTTATTGGTGGCGTTTTGAAGTTTACTAGCTGTTTCTATGTTACTTTAGCCCGTTGTTATCATCGGCAAAAGTAGCTACAGCCTAGCTCTGGGAGGTCACACGTATACAGAAGGTAGAGCACAGGGTCTAGAACAGTGCCTTGTGGGACTCCTGCTTTGATTGATTTAAGGACAAAGTAGGCATTTTCCTGCTTAATTCAAAAGTGACTGTTTGATAAGTAGGATTTTAAAATATCTGCATATTGTTTAGGAAGGATAATTTTAATTTATAATATAGTACCTCATGTCAAACCTTATCAAACGCTTGCGCTATGTCGAAGGAACACGGCAGCAAACTCTTTTTCTTCTATCGCATTCTCCTATTATGTGTTCTATCGCATTCGCCTATTATATCTCCTGACCTATTATAATCATATACTTCCCATTACTATCAAATTAGACTATGTTTACTAAGTTCTGTATTTTCTATGCCACTTGGTATATTTAATCATTATGGGCATTTCACGCAAGGTATAGTGACGATCATCGCCGTTAGTATTATAAATATGACTGTTTTGCATTCGAATGGTTATAGCTGATGTAACATAAAGGGTTATAAAAACAAATATTGGACATTGAAAAGCAGAAACTAATTAATAAAAATAATGCCGCGGCGAAAAAAAATACATTGTTCTTTTCTAAATATTTGCGATTCCGGCGTGCGACGAGAATGGCTATACGCCTTTTTTATTCAACAGCTTGGACGACATAAACTGTCTCTTCTTAACACCTTCGGCTTATAAATTACTAATAAATATCGGTGGCACTGGCTTTATGGCTTTTTTCTAAGCTATTCTCACTTGCATTGCCGGCGACATGTCGTGTTGAATGTTAATCGGCCGATCGGGCATTAGCGTTTTCTTTCGGTTTCATTGAATATGTTAAAACCTTTCTTATATTTATGAGGCGAATCGCCATTCTCTGAGGTTCCCCATCTAAATCAGCGGTGGCCATTTTATGGGCAGAGGTCGGATAAAATTTTTAGGAAAAAACTTCGACGATAAAGCTATTTCAAGTTAGTCTGCCATCCTTTCTATCCTAACGATAGCTCACCGATATCTGGTTGACGCCAAATTTGGTTGACGACTAATATGGAAACTCTATTAAACGAAGAATTGAGTAAGACAATACATGACTTATTACAAAATTATTTTGTATATATTGTGATGTCCTCCTCTCTCCATAGCATCCGGTAATAAGTATAAACGACGACAGAATTTTAATGACATTATATAAACATGCCTTTTGTTTAACTCGAAATGAAGTGAATAAGTAATAGGAATTCCGTTGTTTTATTTACCATATTCTTTTTTATTAAGGGCATTAATTATAAGTACTATTGACATTTACTGTTAGATTTAATTGTCTTTTATTTTTATTACTTCGTAGTCCTCTACTTTTGAACACTTGATTTTGATATCAGACTTTCCACAGCACAAAAAAAAAAAACTATTAAGTTTCGCATAATTTTAGAAAATGTAACATTTACACAACTTTTTGGAACACACGAGTTGTCCAGCAAATGAGGCGTTGAACCGCAATTACAGAGTATCACGTAAACATCATTAACTACTTGCGTTTACCCAACTTTATCTTCAACAAAAATGTTTAAGTTATTCCAATTGCCCTTCTCTGGTACACGTGCAAACGCTTTCTTTTGTACTAAACGTTTAATAATTTCCAGGTTATTTTCCATTTCGATTTGAATTCGTTGCGTCAAATCCTCTAAATAATTTGGACTATTGAAATACACTCTCGAATTTAAGTAATCGCACCAATTTCTGATTTAACTACTCTAGCGTTGATCTTGAAATATGTGACCGATGAGGATGTTCCTGATTAAACAACTGACAAACATCCTTATGATGTTTTAATCTGTCACCATATCTAATCTTGAATACTTCAATGCCCTTCCATTCAGTTAAACGTCTTATAATTTATTAAATACAGTCTTTAAAACACTGCATGACAAAGTCAACTTGGCAGTAATCGTAACAGAATAATTAATCAGTTTAAATATATATTTCTTCAAGTTTTGATTTAAAATAGTTTTTGTTACTGTTTGCCTATCAGCCAAAAATATTTCGGTAGACATATTTACCTTTTTCAGCTTTGGTGCACTGCATATGTCTTTGCTAAATCTTTAACAATATTATTCCATTTGGCTCTTAATACATGTTTTCCTAATGTCTGGAAAAGGCTAAGAAGATATGTCCAGTATTCACGAAAGATGACAGATCGAAAAATTGAAAACTATAGACAATACTGTGTAATTTTAGAAAAATCTTCGAAATTATGCAGGACGATGTAATATTCTCTCATACAAGGTCTCAAATTACTAAGTGCCGACACGGATTTGTTAAGGGCAGATCTACTGGACCGAATTTGGTCTATTATATAGTTTTTTGCTTCATTGAATGAAACGTCCGATTTCATTCATATTGATTTCTCCAAAGTTTTCGAGACAGACAAGTTTCGACTATGGTATTTTACTAAAAAAAATTAAGCAACTTTGAATTGTCAGACAGTTTCAGTCTTTTTCTTTTAAATCATGTTTAGATAGTAGAAAAGACGAACGGTTCAGTATGAGTTTTAGTTTTATTGAAATATTTGCAACATCGGGTGTTCCATAAGGGTCTAATTTGGGACCCCTTCTATTTATCGTAATATAAACGATCTCCAGAGTATAGAGTCGACAATTTTTTTGTATGTGGACGACTGCCAAACTAATGTTTACCAAATTCCTGGGACAAGATACTTCTGTAGTTACAAAGCAGTTATTTTTCAATAAAATCGTATTTTACAATTTTACAACTTAAGTACTTAAGTATTACTTAGAAAACTAAACTTATTGTTAAGTACTTACTAGCACGATTACAGAATTGTGCTAGTTGTATAAACAGCAAGTGCCCTACAGCCATTTCGCGGAAAACGTATTCTAACGATGTACATAAAATTAGCAATTGTAAGAATGAATGATCAGAGTACATCACAAGCAAATATTAGTAAACAATTCAATATAAATAAATCGGTAATATCCCGTATATTGAAGCGTTAAGTACAATCCTGTATATTCAAACGTTATCGGGATAGACAAACAGTTGCAACTGTGCTGCGTTCTGGTCGGCCTTGGAAAACGACGACAAAAGAAGATACATTAATTTGTCGGAAAGGTAAAACAGGACCCATTTGCAACTGCGGCTCAAATTAGAGCAGATTTAGGATTCAACGTGTGTTCAGGAACTGTCTGCAGACGCCTAGTACAAGCAGGCTTGCATGCCCAAACACCTGTCAAAAAACTATTATTGTGTAAGAAAAATATAAAGGCCCGACATAAATTTGCACGTGACCACTTACACTGGACTGCTAAAAAATGGAAAACTGATTTGTTTTCCATTTCCATCCCTGAAGTGGATGGTCTGTGTTATGTACGACGTCCTCCTGGCCAGAGATTTAATCCACGATATTGTATTCAAACGGTGAAACATGGAAGAGGTCATGAATTAGTGTGGGGCTGTTTCTCAGGCTGCGGGGTAGGACCATAATTTAAAATAGCAGAATATAAATATATTGCAGAATGTTATGTTACCTCATGCCGAATGGGAAAAGGCATTATCTTGGATCTTGGAGCATCGTGATAAACGATCAAAAACGTACAGCAAAGTTCATAAAAACTTGGTTTAAGGACAATAACGTACAAGTTTTACCATGGCCGGCTCAGTCTCCGGACTTAAATCCAGTGGAAAATTGGTGGGCTATTGTAGACAGACACGTTCAACAAAACAACGTCTTTTCAATCGCGAAGAATTGTTCGTATCTCGTTCTAATGCATGGCAACAGATCTTGCACAAAATAATAGACAATTTGATATCATCTATGCCTCATAGATAAGCTGCTGTGATACATAATAATGGACATGCTACACCATACTAATTCACAGTTGTAATTTATTATTTTTTAATAACTTTCTTAAGTTGCTTCACTTATGTCACTATCGTAATAAGCGTCGAGTTACTATCACACCAACAATTAATCAGCTGGTTACATATACTGTAAATATTATTTATCTGTAAGAAGATTAATAAAATTCTATTTTTATTGTTTATCGAAAAAGTATTTATTTTCACTATGTTGCATAACTTTTGTCCACCACTGTATATATTTATTCGTATGACGTAATTCATGTGGTTACTTGCGTATTCTTCTAGATATGTACTGAGAAAAATTACCCTGCACAAGGAATGAACGAACGAGGTCCGTCTATCGATCGACACGAGTAAAATTTTTAGAAATTAAGGAACTACAAACTTCAGTTCTGCGAAGACAATTACAACATTAATATTCAACAAATGGGCGCGCCATAATATAAATCTAAAGTAATAATCTATTAACGTACAATGAAAACTATTAATAGAATTGAAAGTGTACACATTCCGACACACCAATAAACGACGAGTCCGTCAAAAAAATGCCTGCGGCCGAACGACTTGTTAACATCAAACGGCTGCGATAATCAGCTGGTTTATTTTACTTTTAATGAACGCGAATGATCGAGTGCCGCAACATTTCATTAAGCCCAAAAACCCTAATGTCTTGGCAGCGCCTTAGAGCATCGCTGCTAAATAGGCAGAAATGAAGGCCCCTCGACGCCGCTACTCGCATCGCATATGAATTGCCTACTTTGCCTACCACCGTTCGATGCATCACATCAAAATACTAACCCGTACCGTTCTACTACCGACTTCAGACGGTGCTGCCGCCCGTAGGTGTACATCTTCGACGTCCAAACTTCAAGAATCATTCAAATTATTCTTTGAACATCGTTTCTCGGTGTGGCTAGCGACTTTCGTCGAATCGCGGGAGAAGTTTTCCAAAATAGAACAAAAACGCTTCATAAAAATTTGTATTTCCTTAACATAAAAAGTGAATTAAACAGAAACCCTCTTAAGGGTGCGATTTTACTCAAACTGCAGCGTCCAAAATCATCATCAGCTTCAAGCATCGGTTTCAGCTTGTTCTCAAGAACCACACAACAGATTTGAAATCATCAAACACGATATATTTCATAGAATTATTTCATATGATTATAAAAAATAAATATATCCCCATTGAAAGAATTTTATATATTTCAAGAATAAGTAAAACTAGAAACGTAGTTTCAAAAAATAAAACCCGCCACAGGTAGGATTCGATATTTGTCCCGGATCGGAACCGAACGACATATAGTTGTTTCGAACTTGTTAGTTCTCATCAGTGCCGCATACGGTACGCCGATTCAGGACAAATGCCGAATGAACTTTATGGTCTATACATCTTTATCGATACGATCTCTGTCAGTAACTTATAAGTCGGAAATCGAGAAACGTAGTACTAAATAAAACCCTCCATCTTGATTTTTAAGTTTGGCTACTCATACGCAGTGGCACCTATGGTTTGTATAATGATTCTTTGCGTGTGCATCACAGGTAACTATCGTATGACTCAATCAATTGACATTTTTGATCAGTGTCGTGCCGAAAACACATTTTAGGATAACAGTACAATACAAATCCGTCAACCTATGACAGAGTAATGAAGCATCTCCACAAAAACATTCAATGGAAGTGATATTTCCATCAAAATAAATGAAATAAATTCAACAAATATCAAAATAAATGAAACAAGAATGAAATAAATTTTACAGAAATATTGAGACTCCAATGAATCAAATTATACAATAAAGCTAAGACGTGACTTCATAATTGCATTTTGTTCGGCAAATTATTAACTGTCTATGCCGTACGTAGTTGATTGAAACATATGTCGCTAGACATACGTGCTGATAATTGTGGCATATTAGTAACAATTGCGAGTGGTGTAGCATGTGATCCGTGCGTCGTCACTAAACTGATACACGCGCAAAGATCCATTATACAAATCGTACAGATTATTTGCATTGTTATAGATGTGTGCTGTTTTTTTTTTTTGAAAACAGTAAACTCGTCTTCTGGCTACAAAATATAAAGTTTTATATGCAATACAGTTATTATTATTATCACAAACGTCATACAGGCTAGGACCGATTCGACAACATTTTAAACACATTTATTTATAACATCAAAATACTTTGAAATTAAGTTGAATAAAATTTGATTATCATTCTTAGCAAAGCGAATTATACATGCATTTTTTATATTTACGTGTACAAGTTTCTATAAAACTAAAATAAGTTTTTATGTATCTATTTTATAATAAAAAAATAACATATTATAAGCAACAATTATATAGGATGTCTCAGTTGAAACTAACAATAGGAGTTAGTTGAATTGCGCGTCTTTTGTGTTCTGTAAAAGATCACAAAAGGCGTCAGTATTTAACAACTGTCACCTTACAAGGCATATGACATCAACATGCCGCGATTAACAGTTTAACAACGAATAGTATGCGTACAACTGTTTTATGAAAGTGAGGGATCATTTACAATTGCATTAATAAAAATTCGCACAGAGTTAACAGTTCGGAACTTAATGAAGAAATTTGAAGGGACGAGTTCTATTATTGCAGAACAGTTGCAATCCGCCTTGTCAAATGAAACGTCGTTGTCACCGGGCATGTATTTGGTTCATAGATAATTCTTTGTTATTGTTCATTGCGACCTAATGCCAATCTCCAGGGGCGTAGCGAACATGGATGCAAGTGATGCGTCGCATCCCTTAAGAAATTGGCAAATTAGCGTCATTTAAAAGTTCAATCGATTTATTCAATTATAACAATTTTTTTTATTATTTTAAACCGACCGCAAACATACACTATTTACTTTAAACGCTACCATGAGCTTTCAAATCGGCCGTGAAGGCGCCCGAAATTATTGGACCCCCGCGTTACTTGCTGCAGTGCTGACATGCGATGGTCCACGTTACATCCAAGCTACGCGTTAGATGAGCGAGAAGGTCAGTGATCTTACGCAGTCAACAGTGGAACATCGAGTGGGTGTTGTCGTTATTTCCAGACTCGGTGATGCGATTATGTGAACGCGTCTTGTCGCCATAACATAAGGAAGATTTGGAAGCGCTGTTTCAAGTAATTGTGGAAAATGAAAATGAGGAATGGGATCGAGAAACCGTTATTTATGATAGAGGCCTATTAACTTTATAGCGCGACTTTGATTTTAATTTTTTTCTTAGCAGTGTTTTCTGCAATATTCCCACATTCCGAGAGTCTGTTTAAAATTCTACAGACAAAAATATCAGATATTAGTTACTGCAATAAAAAAATCGCCGATTTCAAAAAATGAGAAACAAGTTTAGTGACATTTGGGGCCGTATGGACAGATTTGTGTTAGAAAATCAACCACCAAGTAAAAGAATGCTTTTGGATTCAATTCCTGAAGAAGAAAAGCACCTACACAACCTACAAGTGAAGCACCTACAAGTGAATTTTCAGTGATTTATAGTGATCCCGATATGAAAAAGAGCACCGTGTTTGAGTTTCACCAATATATTATGTCCCTTCAATTATTTTCTGTTTTCCCGGAGTCATCAAAATCGTGTTGTTAGAAGATATGAGATCGTCTCCAACATTTGAAGAAACAGTGGTAGACGTTTTCGCTGGACCAAACAAAAACCGAAGAATTGATCTTTATTTTAATAATTAGGATATATACCTCGGCATAATCATTTTAGGTTAGTTGTTTTTTTTTTTTATTTTAGCCATTTTCATATGGCCTACCATACATGCCACTATACCTTTTCCCCTTATAAAAATGTTATCACATCCCTAGATTATTTTCTCACGCTACGCCCCTGCCAATATCCTAAATACGCCTTATCCATAATTTTACGATTAATACGACTTTTTATTGAAAAATCTGAAAGAAAGCAGTTGAACGTTGGGAACATTTTCGTATTTTTCATGCGCCCACGGGGTACGCGCAGGATCAACACAAGGCCCGCGCTGGTGTCTTATCAGTTCTATCTGCAAACGGCCGCTGGAATAATGAATTATGGTATAATTTGTTGTGCAGTATTCATCTTAAAGCGGAGATTATGTTTCAGGCACGATAAGTGATTTGTTGTTTATTTATTATTATTAATTAAGGCAGCTCCATGTTCGCTCACGGATCGGTAAGAGGCCGATTAATCTTGGCCAGCGCGATCTCGAGCCCAGCGGGCCCGCAGCGAGCCTCGCGGTAATCCGCCGAGATCCACTTGTTATTGCCTCAAGTTTAAAGATGGGGTTCACTACTAATCATTTTTCATAAGCCTGCCGCCTCAGATTCTAACTCGAAGTAGTCTTACTTAAAAAAAAAAAAAAAAAAAAAAAAAAAAAAAACGTTTTATCCCAGAATTATGTCGGTGTACACCAAGAAAATACGCATAAATCATGGGGTGTCGTCCCAGACGTCGTATCAAATTAAACCATTTATTTTATTCTCACGGTAAAGTGTGTTTATAAAATAGAATTAAGGCGACGCATTTATTTTGATTAATGCAATACACAGACTAGTTAGATCCTAGGCAGATGGAGCGACCCTAAGCATTAGGCAATATTAAACGAGTACACAATTTTCGATGTGTGTCAATAATATTTTAATCGGTTGGCTGCGACCCGAAAAAAAAACATAATTTTTCATAAATAATGTAATTAAAATATATTACGAAAAGGATGATATACATTTTTTTTTTAAACCAAATCGCCCAAAGAAATATCTTTTGATATGAAGTTAGTAATTTCTACTACTTACTGAATTTATCGAAACTAATACATAGGTCAAGAAAATATATTGCTCCTGCATGACAATTTGTTACGTCTACACCAGTTTGTTCATCCCCTGAAACATCCCTTGGTCATACCCATCTTAAACTCTAGAACATGAACGTTTTAAACCGGGGCAATAGCCGTAGTCTTGTGGACTATACTTGGAGACTAAGGATGGTGGTTCGTTCCGAAACAATGTATGGAAAAACGTTCTGCAGCAAAAACCCTTACATGACACAAGTTTTGTGAGGCTTGGCACTATCGTGAAGAAGGGCCTTGATCATGTTATAAAGCTCTGTATTCAGTCAGGAGCTGAAAATATCATGATACCATTACAAGCGTTAAACTTGTATAATTAACGTTTTACATAAAAAAAATGTGGAAACAGAGGGCGCGGATAGTGCTGTATTTTGCTTCTAACTTTGTTGGAGACAAACAACAAACACGATATTGTGGCATAATCTACGAGATCCTATCGACCCATAAAATTCTAAAACAAAACACAGAATTCAACAAGCAAATATCCAAGCTATTTCCTGTAAAAGCATCTGTGGAACAAAACGAAAGTGGAATAATAAGCCAACTGATTAATAAGTTATTGGGAGAATAATAAGCTAAAAACAAAACTACCAACATTAGTATTTTCCTCAATATTTGCAAAGTGGCGGTATATAATTTTAAAAGGTCAGAAAAAATGATTTCAAATAGCGAGGGCAAAAAAAGGGTCTCACCGGGTTTCCACATGAAATCTGCACTAGCGTGTTTGTTGACATTGGGGCTTTTATTATGTTGCTAGTTTTTGGAAATAATTTTGGGCCAATTATCAAACCCCTAGCTTTATTCGTTTTTAGAAAATTGGAGTTGAAACCCCTAGCTTCAAAATCGTTTTTCTACGAAACTATGATAGATTTTTGAATGAAACTAAAGCGACATGAAAGCTACTAGTTAGAATTACATTACATATTATTTTCATAATTTTTCAATCAATAATGAGGCAGCAAGAAAAAATTGAAAAAATTAGGAGTGGTTTTCCGTGGCTATTTCTCGAGATGCACTGACCAAAAAAATCAAATATAATCAGTAAGTATCCAACTATAATGCGTAACAATTACATAGATGTGCGATGGGTGGAACATATTTGAAATAATAAAAATTCTATGCAGGTAGGCACATAGTGTATTCTGGCCAATCCAATAAAAATCACTAAAATTAAAATAAAAACAGCATTTATCAGAAAATACTATAGACGTGGCAACGTTAATTGGCCCAAAATTATTTCCAACAACTAGCAACATAATAAAGGCCCCAATGTCAACAAAAACGCTAGTGCAGATTTCATATGGAAACCCGGTGAGACCCTTTGTTCTGCTTAAAAACGCCATTCGTCATTTAGAGTCTTTGTTAAAGTTTTCATAGCCATCCTTCGATTCGCTGTAAGATCATTAGTTCCTGAGATATCGATGATCAAAAACAAAAGCGTCATTTTTCGTTCAACCACCGATATCTCAGCAACAAATGGTAGTACAGAGTCTGTCAAAAAACCCAATTAAAGCTAAATAAACAGGCTAACCGGCCTTCCTAAAAAATTCCTGAGACTGGACACTCGTAAAAAAAATTTGGAAAATGTTTGTCTCGCGGTATTTCTTTGGATTGCGCAGTAACTGAGCTCAGATTTTTTTTTGTCAGACGATTTAAAACCTAGAAACTTCAAGTTCCAAATCGTATTTTTTTAATCTATGCGACCACTTTTGAGGTTGAGGCAGCGCACTCCGTTCATTGTCGTACTCCGTTCATTGTCGGACCTGCGCTGTTCGAAGTCAAGCAACGGGGATTGCACGGTTGCGACTTGGATGGGTCTTATTCTCATGGTGCAGCGGTGGTGCTGACTTGGTATTTGGTAACAGGGTGGCAACTGGGCCAAATACTGGGCACATTGTCTGCGTGAGTTCGATTCTCACCAGAGGGAACTTGGCACTTCCCTCAGGGCTGGGTGTTTGTCCGCGTTTATATGTGTAACCTTCCCCTACACAAAACCTATCTGTAGGCTTTCTGGGGAAGGATGTTCTAATTTCTGTGTCCAAACAAACTTTTTAAACTTTTCATAAATTACAGCCTTTCATTATCACTGAAAAATTTTCGGAATTTTCTTGTTTTCCTTAATTTTTTTGACTAGTGTAATTCTGATGAGTGTAATTTAGGATTATTTAAGTAATTCTGTCAGTGAATGAATTAAATTATTGTAGGATATTATTGCGTATGCTCATTTATCGCTGTTTCATTTTTATTTAATATTTTATGTAATAAGGTGCACATTTGTATATGCTATTTATTGTAGAAGTAACCAAAGATAGATATATTTTCAAAACAATACCAAAATTTTAATAAAATTATTTTGTCCAGTTACATTGGTCCTATGGGTGTTTTATAACATTTTTGCTGATATTAAAGTCCTTTAATATCTCAGTCATCTAACACAAAACCCATCAAAAAGTACAAGTATTGAATACGCTCTCTTTTGTTACAGCCAGCAACCGAAAGACGGCACCGTGGCAGTTACGAAGCCCAAGGATGGCGACGACGATCCTGGAGCAGACCCCAGCGCCCAGTCCTGGTTCAAACGCATGTTCAAGGCCTCCCTGGCCTTTCAGCTGGTCATCCTCACGTTCGTTTGTTTAAGTTGCCTTTTCGAACCCCAGTGCTGCGACTACATGAACAATTATTCCTGGTCGTTTAGTCCCAAATTACATTACGATGGCCGTCCGCCTATATGATGCGTTTACCGTGTACTTAAATTCAGTTTTCATTTTTCACTGCCATATTCGATAGCACACGCCCCACAGTCTTAAACGATCGAAAATGTTACTTACCAATGTGTGTATATATACATATATAATTATATTTTTTAAACGGTTTTGCTGGAGTGGCGGTTTAGCCTAGTGTCGCGGGCTGAAGTCGAAACATATCCGCGTTTGTAGTAAGTAATGTTTTCTATATTTTTGTATTGCATTTCTTAGTATTAGAATTTTATTCTACTAAACTCTACGAAATATCGTATAGTACATTAAAGGTACAAATTATTTCTCTATTTTCTTACTAATTCTCGATACATTTTTTGCCGGAATTTGTATCCGTTGAATGGCTCTTTGTTGATGTATTTTTATAGATGCATTTTTAACCATAACAAGATAAATTATCTAGTTTAAAATTTATAGCATATTGCTATTGGTTGTACATAGAAATATATACGTTTTTTTACAAAAATAAGTAAGTTAAGAAAGTATTTCTGATTAGTTAAACTACCGCGCGAGGTTTTAAGAGATTATAGAGGCATGCTGATTTTTGTCCGTAGTATTTATTTTTTTATTGGACCAATTTCGCATGCGCAGATGCCTACAGCATTTAATGTTATTTATTATTGTTTTTTTTTATTATCATTATCGCGTAACAGGTGTGCATAACTAACGCTTTTACACGGATTCCTGAATTCAAATCGAAGTGAACTTAGAAATCAGTGGTTACGCACACCTGAAACGTCCTGTATACGACATATTTATTTATATTATAATTTTGGTGACACGATTTTTTCGTTCGAGTATACCATTCGCATAAGTATATTTCTTTAAATAAAGGAATGGTCGGAAACCACTTAAAAACGTTGCCAAAATTCTAGTAGATTTTATAAATAAATTATAAAGCTAGTGAATTAACAGTACCAAGGAGAATAAAGAATTCTTCGGAGTATGTCCTGCGCACTGACTCCGACAGTGCCGCAGGTGTCAATACTTGCCCCCTTACTTGCTCAAGTCTATTGAGATTTTTAAATTAAATAACACCAATTCAATATCGACAAGTACTTATTTTTAGATTTGTGCGTGGGCCCTCTTAAACAAAGAGCAACAATTAGTTGGCGTCTAATGACTAAATGCGGTTCAATGTGGGGCGATTCAGTATACAGTGAATGTGCCGATATTAAGTTAGCACGGGGGTTACAGATAGTTTCTGTTGTTTATAGTTCCCAGCGTGCATCTTCATAGAAGTCGGCACAGTAGACTGCCTCCCAATGAACCGTACAGACGATTTTACATATCGGTTGCTTATCCAAACTGCGTACAATACGTGAAAATATGTAGTCGTTGGCGTATTAAGCAATCCAATAGGGTTCAAACGTATATACCCCACTGTTTAGTAGTAGTAAATTTTTACAACTGCGTGAATTAATTACTTCGTCACTGTGAATTATTTTCGTTTTATTAAAATCGTGGGTCTATACGGTTGATTCCCGCACTTAACAATAGCATATTAAGATTGGTTTTGCATGCATTGTTAAATTAAGTACTAACTAACCTTAAACGGTCCCAGTGATCAGATATTGATAAGATTTAAATGGCGTACTCCGTTAAAGCTGGAAAAAAAAAATAGGTTCGGCATATGAACACGAGGTAGATCGCACACTGTCCACTTACGAAAAGCCAGTCGTTTAGCGGAGCGCGCTTTCTAGAAAAGTTGTAGCTAAGAGTAAATTTGAGTTGCGTTATGTTTTATAGGCGATGAATGTCATCGCGTTATATGTGCCGTATGGTATAATTTATTTAATACATTATTATTGCATGTTTAGTGATAAAGCTAGGTTTGCAAGAATTTAATGTTAATTTTTCGACAACGTCGCCGTTTCTTTTTGAAAACGTTAGTTTGAAATAATGTCGCGCGACCGGGTGTTACCGTATCGAATTTCGAGCCAATCTATACAATAATATCAGTTCTCATTAATAAATATATCGGTTCGTCTCAATATTACACGACTTTAACCGTCCGTCGGGCGCAGCCCATCTGTGAGATCCGGCAGTCACTTTTTTCTTTGTCCTTTCGTGTGTATTATGAATATTAACTCGAACTCCCTCATAGCTTCCTAGCTCCAAGCCACTCTGCTCGATATGGTGTAGATTTTTTTTTTTAAGTACATTCTTTGGCCTTATATGGATCTGTCAGATGCATTGCGCCTAATTACGTCATTATTTTGATTTTCATATTGTGTTAAATTTCTTTTATTATTTAAATTAATATTTTTTGGGATCTCTACACTTACTTATTCTGGCTTTTTAGGTATTATTATTCAAAATTGACACATTTGGGTGTTAAATTATTGGTTTATACTAAATATAGTTACCAACAATGTGACGTTTATTTTTGTTTGGAACATGCTAAAATGATGAAGAGGATTTATAATTATTTACACTTAAAATAGACAGTGCTTTTAACTTTTCCTTCTAATTCATGTCCAAAATTTTTTTATATATAACTTTATGACTTTTACATGAAACAATAGGTGGTTTTTTCTGTATTCAAAATATCGTTCAATACTAATTTGTTTATGTTTTGTCCTTAAAACAGAAGAAAAACTTGTCAAATAAGAATCTTCCAAATTTATTGTTTTACAACAACATTAAATAAGTTCCTTTATGTAAATTTAATTATTGCTACTGAAAACTAGTGTGAAATATTTATTATTGTATTGTATTAATTAAAATAAGCCTTTAATTAAGTCTCCATCTCATTAAAATCTAAATTGTGTAAAAATTGGTTACGGGATCTCTCAGATGCATTGCGCCCGAAAGTGTTTCGATTCATACTGCGCCCAACGGAAGGTTAAAGATTACGCAATAAATTCAACATTTAAATAAACTTTATGGAAAACACCAATAAATAATCTCGGAGGTAATATTTACTTATTTAAACACGTTATTTGTAACATTGAAACGAAGACGTTGTCAGTTCGACCCAATTATCTCTGAGAAATATTAATCAAGTGGTCGAACTGTAATTTTTATCGCAATTACACGTTTTATTTTTATTTGAAACGTCTTAAATTAAAGCAGTGTTTAAAACCTAAAGCGTTTTAGATTCTAAACTACGTCTAGTTAATTATTTTATAATTATTTTATTACTTAAACATTGTTTTAATGAGCGTTTCTCAATTACGATTATAGAGGCCGACTCTATCACCAGGGTTTCCGGAGCTATATTTATGTTCTTTTTTTTTCAAGTTCCTCCCCTTTTCGTCGGCCTCTATGACTATCTATTTTGCCAATAGTTTACTTGAAATAGTTTTTATTTACTGGTGAACAAATCAACTTAGCCGCTGTTTCAAGTGCCTTATTGGTTTCAATTTTATTTCCCATACTCGTCATAAAAATATTGGGCATTTGTTTATCAATCGTACCTACAAAATGTTTTCTACGTTTACACTTTTTGTACTTTTTTATTTACAGTTTGATATAACCAGATTTGTTAAAGAGAATTTTATATGTATTTTTTTTTTAAATCCACTTCTAAAAATTATCATTTCACGTTTTTTCGGCTCTAATACACATTTCTAGTGATCGCAATTTTTGGACTTGTACGTGGAATGTAAGCATGATTAATAAAGATTTTGTTTTTATGTGACATGTTTTTATTTAAAATACCATTTTAATCTTGTTAGTTTTAAATAGTGCCCTAAGGATAAAATAGTAGCAGTCGTAGTAGCTCTACGTGGTGGTAAGTAAGAAATAAGATGGCCTAGAGGTGCAGAAAAACTTCCGCGTAAGGTTATACGTTATTAGGCGATCATTTACTATGAATGAAAATAAGACAAAAATACCCTTGCTTATATCGCCGTTAGGATGTGAACGCACGCGGTAAGTCGGTTGGATAATAACAAGGTAGCAGCTCACTCAAATCTATCAGGTGTATTATAATTCAGGGCCGTACTTAGCTGCCCGGCAAACCTCAACATTCAAAAGATATCAAACATTGTTATCTCTCAATTCGGCTATTAAAAACAACAGAGACGAGAAGAAAATCGTAAACTTATGTTAATTGCATACGAATCACAATTTACCAGACTACTAAGTTTTCAAAGACTTGGGAATGACATTAGTGCACTCTTTTGAAAATAAATTTAAACTCATAGGAAATCCCAAAAATAAAATTGCAAACAATGTAAAGTCAGATTTATTAAATCTGACCTATTAAATCTGATAGTTAGACTGTTGTCAAAAGCAGTATATTGGACAGACGAATAGGGCAATTGTAATTAGATCTAGGCGTGAAAATCCTTTTCAGTGCGTGAAAATCCTTCTCAATCAATTCGCAAACTCTCACTTCTTCAATCGCTTGTGGGGTTCGAACAGAGCACGGGCGACCTGGATTGCGAATTTTTACAGTCGAACCGGTATTCTCAAACATTCGAATCCATTTTCTGATCTTACACCTCTTGATTATTTCTTATGGGGAAACCTTAAAGAGAAAGTGTATGTAAACAAACCACGAACTTTAGTGCAATTAAAGCACAACATTCGCACCGAAATGGCCGCCGTTTCCAGAGAGATGTGTAGACGCGTGATGGCTAATTTCCGTTTACGGTTAGAGGAGTGCCAGCAGCGTGAGGGTCAACATTTGGAGAACATAATCTTTAGTACTTAATTTTCCAAAACCTTGTCTAAAAATTAACAAAAAATAATATTTTTTTCTGACTTCTAGTTTTTTTTATTGAATCTACAAATACCCCCTACCCTTTCTGGACACCCGTTATAAACCCAATTGAATTAGTATTTTCGAGCATATATCGATCGAATTTATTACCAAAGAATATACTGATTTTCTTAATCTCTACGCCAGATGGTTTGGATGCCTGATGAGAAAGAGATTACGAGAAGGCCTACAAACCAGGGAGTTTAGATAAACGCAAAATTATACAGCAAGTGGCAAGCTACTAGGTGAATTCTTAAATATCTATTCTGCAATTCCATGTCAAAATGAGGAAAATTTATTTATGAGAAGTTTATTTTCACACACTGAGATTCCAAATCGACATCGTATAGATAGTACCAAATCAAGTATTTATTATTCTGAGCGATCTTTTTAGCCTCTCTCTTTTATTTATACTTTTATCGCTAAAAGAAAGTCTAAGGACACAACATGTGGCGTTAATCATAACACAAACTATAAAGTGGCTGGCAAACGTGATCTACTTAACCAATGATCATGAAAAGAGTCCTTATTGTTCTTACGAGTTTATGGTAGGGGGGGGTCTCGCGCTGTTCGGGCAAAAGAAAACCATTATTGACTTATATACTCGATATATAACAATGAACTTAAAAAATCTGCTATAGTTACTTGTAAAATATTGATTTGGTAACAGTGATCAAGACCTAAAGCGCGGACGCTGTTTGGCTAGATCGAGTACTAGAGTAGTAATATGCCAGAATTTCTAAAAATATAGTGTTTGTCATTGCAATTGGTCTGTATTTGCAAAATTAAGAGTACTGACAATATTAAATAATTAATTACTTGCATAAAATTAACAATGGTAGAATAAAATCGGTCATAAGAAGAACGTACTTTAACATGTTCTTAAAAGCATCAAAAATAGAATTAGGGACAAGATAAGAAAATTAATTATCACAGACATTTAATCGTTTAGCCTTTCTTGAGCTAGAACAATGACCTAATGGAAAATACATATTTTGTCTATCATTTGTCTATGCATTCGTCTAACCAACCTCGTAAATTATTTATTATTAAGGACATATTATATTTAAGATAAACTTATAAAGTTACGATACATTTCATTTTTCGAAACGAAATAAAATTCTTTGTTTTATTTTTCTCCCTTCCCCTATTCCCGATTCTATATTCCACCACTCTACCTCGTACCAAGTGCTGTATTACCGTGATTGGTTACACGTCCCACTCTGTGTTCATCTGAGGAGTTCACTCGTGAATCCCCCTTAACTTAGTAATCCGCCTAGTGGCGCGCCTCTTTCTGTATACATGAACGTATAAGATAAAAATCAATACAATAAATATTGTTCTATATAAAAAAACACCAGCATGTTTTGTATTTATAGTGCCATTACTTTTTGAGAATCAATATACAACAAATATATTAATTCTATACTGATTACGTTATAGCCAAATTGGAGATGTTTTCCTTACTACTATAGCAATAAATAATGTATAAATAAATGGTAAAATATTGAAATTTATTATCGGCAGCGACGCTAAATCGCCCGAGATAAACTAAAGGCGGCCTTTGGGAATTTCTCGCGTACGGCCATGCTGGCGGTATTATAATGTCTCTGAAAGTATGGTACCGATGCTGTCGGTTTCATTGGCATTTTCTCTTGATTATAGTGCCCAGCAACACTTTAACTACACGATACGTACGTATATTCATTTCCACGTCGTCAACGATTGCGTACCGTAATCATAAACACAGAACACTACTTTACACGATCATTATTCGAGTAATATGCCGAACCAAAACATAATAACTTCCACGGTCGAGGTAATTTGAAAAAAAAAAATAAAGAAAAACTTCGGCCATATTAGAGCTCGGAAAATATCGACGGCATTTCGTACTAGATTAACAGAATCATTCTTTCAAGGATATAACTTTGGAAGGAATTCCAGCGTTATGAAAATTCTCAAGGTTAAATTTAAAACTTATAAAACTAAAACCTACTTATTGAACCTTCTGAAAACTTACTGTTTTCAAAAAACAATGTATTGTTAAATTGAATGACATTAAATATAACAGATTTTCGAACATTACCAATGTGTTCATGTCGCGAGAAACCATCGATTATGGCGACCATTGTTTACGAAATTACTATATTGAAATTATTATGTTCCATTTTCTATGTCACTTAGTGTGTAGTCAAGGTATGTTCAAACATAGCTAATCACCACCCCGATTTTCTGACAGTTAAACTCATTTTAGTTTCTCTCCCCAGTCAGTTATTTGATTTGGATATTTTTGGACGGTGGTATCAATGGTATTTTTCTGTTGCAATTCACTGTTGCGTTTTCGTACCATATTTCCTACGTTCCCGCCAAACCAGAGGTCAAGTGATATATTTCTAAACGACTAGTTTGAAATATATCACAACTTTGTTAATTTTCATTGATCACAACTTCTTATATTTTGACAATAAAAATGTTATCATCAATTCAAGACATTTTGGTGTGTAGAAAACGGCATTCATTATATCTCAAGCATATTTATTTAATGAAAAATGGGCGAATATACCAAGATTAAGCAAACCGAACCGCTAACATTGACCACTTATGACAACATTAAGTGTCGAACGAAAAAGTACGAACGAAAGTCAAAGGTATTCATTTATGTATAAAGTAAACGCGTATACCGAGTTTTCTCAATAAATAACAATTATTTCCAAGTGTTTCACTTTCTATGTCACTTAGTGTATTAGCATTTTTGTTGAAATTTTTCATAAATGAAATTTGATTAACGCATACCGAAAATCAATTTAGCATTAAACTAAGATAAGAAGGTTTACTCTAAGCCCCTGCCCGCTAAGTTTCCCTCCTTACTCCGTCTGGTCGTCCAGCGAGAACTAGCTAACAAGCACGTGACATATGTATACCGTCAGTCTCGATACTGAACTGATTGTTGCAAGCGAAGTATTATACCGGTCGGATTTTAGATTGTGCATTTTATTAATTTGCATTTAGCTAAAACTGGCGCTGTGTTCTGCTGACGACTGTAACGGTAAAACGGGATCTAGTATCTCATTTTTCCGGTGTCCAAAAATGAGGCTAAATAAGATAATTGATTACGCATTTAATAGGGTTACAGCTCGGATTAAATAAATTAAATTTATGTCGTATAGATATTTATATAGTAATTTTTAGATGTCAGAGTTGGAAAAAATCATTAGAATTTGTTGCCACCAATAGATATGCCAATCTTACACCGGATCAAAGTCGTAGTAAAACAAAAATTTGCAGTTTACATTTTTAAGACTGTTTTACTAGAAATTATTCGAAGACCCGTTTGCATTATGGTGCAGTTCCTTCCTCAAATTTATTAATAAATACTAAGCCAATTTTTCCGAATTTGTTTTGTTTATATTTGTATATAAATATACATATATGTATATATTGGTATAATAATTTTATAAAACTCAGTTTGTCCAGGAAGGAACATTTAAAATTCGGTAAAAGTTTTAGATATTTTAGTAATCCTTGTATTGAGAGCGAAAAGAAAACTACAATGTTTCTATGATGACAAACATGCAAGAAAAAGTGTTTGAAGGTAAATATAGATAATTTTAATAAATCAGCTTGTTCCCATTCAACTGGGGCAAAACTAAAAGATATATTTTAAAGTGTATCTTTTACAGATCCGTTTAGAAGTTTTTTATTCAATTATTTTTTGTCTCTCGACACTAGAGTGCGTCTTTATTATACTATAAAATTTGCAAATCGCGATATAAAAAAAATTAAAAATCCATCCAATTATTCTGTATGCAGAACTCTGGCATGCAGCCATCCAGACTTTACCTTAATAGGAAGTAAACTTAGTTCTCTTAAAATATGAAAATTGTCTACAGATCAGTTTTGTGAGTATACATAACCACTAATTATAAGATGAAACCATGCTTCATCAGTGAAAACGTTTTGTCTATAAGCTATGATGGGGACCAGTAACAGTAGTTCTCTAAGGCGTAATAATTTACGGGACTAAGTCATTATACAGATTGGAGACACTGATGACAACCCCAACTGCTACTATATTTAAAGTAGTCTTAATACAATAGAAATATTTTTAAATAATTTTAATGTGTTTTCTGTGCGACGTCACCTTCAACCGGCGTGGCTCGCCCTGTATCACTGTATGTCGACACAATTAAGAAACTCCCGCAATTGTAGACGATTCGTCAAAATGCCAATTAGCCATTCTCGCCTATGCCCGACTACCTGACGTGCGCAACTTGCGTATACTTATGTGCATATAATTTCTAGTATAGCAACAGGTGAGATGTGGAGACGAAGGTGGCGATTGTGATAGAAATACGCGGGCAATTGCGTGGTTGTTGGGTTGGTCGAATACGTGTTAACATGCACTACCCATAATGCGTAGCGTACTTATCAGCAACGGCAAAGGGGGTGGCGGGCGAGGACGCACAACTAACGTTTGGGACAGCGACAACGGGCCTTGAATACTAAACGGAACCGATACGTGCCGTGTACAGGACAGTCTGTTCTTAGTACGGCCGTACATCGTCCTGAGTCCTGGCGTGTCACTGCCACCGGATGTTTCATCTGTTGTACTATCAAATTTACATACGGCTACTTCATTTCTACCTTTTTTAGCCTTTATGTCCCATTGGAAGGAAGACAGCGCGTCTACCTCCGGGCCCACGAAATTCGATATGAGAAGCTAACGAAATGGACGTACATATTTCGTTTTAGAGAAAACCAAAGTCGTTCAAGAAGTCTACACGCCCGTAAAAGAAACAAAGCGAGTAAAAAACCACATAAATGACATAGTCACCGATCAACAAATTTTAGTTACTTTCATTTTCCTTTTCAGGACTCCACTCGCTAGTAATGTTATGAGAAGGTTAATCAAACCAATAATAATATTAAAGGGTCATTCAATAAGGACGCTTGATTTTTAAATGTAAATAAAACAAGTTGTGTGTGAGATGTCCACTCAATTTTGTTTTTTCTATTTGAAAGAATATTTTATGGCATTAAGTATGGAACATAACGTCCTTCAAATATCCGCCGCGGCTTTGCTTGTGGCACGTATTCGGGAGATCCAATTTTCGATGACTTTGTTGCATAAATCTGGCTAAATTTGCTGGATGGCGTTCGTTATGTTGAGGGCATCAATTGTTTGCGGTTTATTCGCATAGACCTGCGATTTAAGATAGCCCCAAAGGAAGAAGTCTAAAGGCGTTAAATCGTACGATCTCGGTGGTCAGTTCACGTAGCCGCTGTGCGAGATAACCATGGCCTCAAATCACACATGCATGATGTTCATGGTGGCATAATCTGCGTGGCACGTAGCTCCGTCCTGTTACATGTGGTCGGTATCCATATCATTCAGTTTAGGCCACAACAAGTAGCTTATCATCGATCTGTAGCGCTCACCGTTGACGGTTATGGCAATGCCAATTTCGTTTTGAAAAAAGTACAGACCGATTATTCCGTCAGACGAAAATCCGCACCAAACAGTGACTTTCTAGGGATGCATTTGGTGCTAATGTATCTTGTGTGGATTGGTATCGTCCCAAATCCGACAATTTTGCTTGTTCGCATATCCATTCATCAAAAAATGGGCCTCGTCGCTAAAGATGATTTTGGCAGAAAGGCCAAGTTCTTGTGAATGACGAGAAATTAACCTCCTCGGGTTTTCCCGCACTCTCACGCAGAGCAGCGATGTTTTCAGCAGACCTTGCGTTTTGGTGACGTATAAGTGTTAGCTGATTATTTATCCAACCAGTTGATTCGAATTAGGCCACCAGATGTCGAATAGTCGACTCGGCGAGACAGTTGTGGCGACGATAAAAGTCACGTAGAGAGCACTAATTTTGAAAATAAAATATTATAATTTGCACACATTTTTGAACACTATAATCTTCGCTGGTGATTTTCCATACACTACTGAACAATTCACAATAAATTTAAGAGATGTTACTTTAACAACATGGCCACTATATGTAAAACCCTGTATGATTTGCCTCCTATTTGGTACCATCACAGGTATTCTATTTGTTACAAATCAAGTGGTGTTGTTCCTTTACTTTTGTAGCTAAAGCGTACCACAATTGCGGGATTTCATGTGCGACTCAACGAGTGGGTTTACCGACGCATGGCGCTCGATCCTACAGAAGGCGCTTACAATGTACATCTATTGATATGATATAAATAATATGTTACCTTTGAAACTTCTCAGAACTCAGCATTTCATTATGCGACCAGCTATACATTTGTAGCATTACACATGCTTCTACAGTAGACTTCTTCAATGATGTTCGACGGAGAGAAAATGTTTTTATATATAGAGAAAGACCGTTCCGCATCTAATGACGTAATTTTTGAATATAATAATTGTTGTTCTGTCACTTAAAGGTTCACTATTGTTACACTTTTGATAAACAGTTTCCAGAACACTAAAATCAGGTTTTTTATTACAACATTTTTCAACTTTTCACTAGTGCGTATTCCCGTAGAATCAGCTAATGTATGTAGTTTATTGTTTACAGTTTTCATTACATAATAATATAGAGCTCCATTCAATAAAAGTTCCTTTTTTTTTCAAGAGCCTGTATGGCTTCATATAATATTTTGTAACTTGCTAATATTGTATATAAGTCGTCCAAAATCTGGGGATTTTCAAATTGTTCTTGGCTCTCCTTAACTGCTGCTGCACAGCAGCGTGGAATTTCCTGGGCGACTCGTGCGAGTCCGCCGCAAAAATTTTCTTTAGGCAAAAAGTCGATGGGTGAATCTAAAGAAGTTCCATTTGTTCAGAGAAAAAGAAACTCAGATGCTGAAGACATGTTAATTTCCAAATGTGTGCATCTTAAATGTGCCTCTGGTCGCATTGGCACATTGTTTTATAAAACAAATTTTCAGAGCGACGCTTTTAAGGAATTTGATTTACGACGGTTTGTAAGGCGTCGCCTGAAAATTCCCGCCGTAACCAGTTGTACACTGCGTCCAGTGAAAGAATATAAGTTTAAGGCGTTTAAGCATATTATGGAACTAATGAAATGGATCCCAGAGTCATGCAGACCTTTCTATGTAAACCCACCCCATGGGAAATAATTGTCAGATGACGCTAACGTGGATAGTGATGAAAAGTGTTAATAATAAAATCCATATTTAGGTTTTATTTAGGACAAAAATTTTGAAGAAATTGATCGAGGAAGCCGTTATTCTGTGGTAGTTCATAATTCACAACGAAATTGAGTAAAACAACTACTAAATTTTATTCCGCTATATTTACACAGAAACGTGACTGCAGTTTCGACAATTTTATGTCATTTTCAAAACAATTATTCAACTAAGAATCATCTTAGTTGAATCATCGTTTTAAAAATGACAAAATTGTCGAAACTACAGTCACGTTTTTGTGTAAATATAGTGGTATAAAACTTAGTAGTTGTTTTACTCAATTCCATTCTGTTAATTTTTTAATTTACTATATGGACATCCGACTTTAGATTTTATAAATGTTTGGACGGATGTCCAAGACAATTCTTTTTTTATCTAAAACATAAATTATTTTTGTTACACCAAAACTGTTCAGCTTCTTGACATTAATAAACCATAAAAACTTAGTTGTGGTCTTATTTTTATGAATTAGAAATAATTTAGTTATTATTTACATATAATCTTTAAAATTCTATTTCTCGAAACATTCATTATTGGACTTCCAACATTTGTACACCAAATGGAAGGAATAATAAACATCAGAGGAGACTGTGTTAAACAATAAATAACAACAACATTTTGATTAGTACATCTTCATAAATTACGAGTTATTTTTCCGAATACTTAAAATGCTAAAATAGCTCCAACAAATGGGTCGTTGAAAACGCTTAAGGAGCTTCGCTATTCCTGCATTGTTATACAGAAGAAATCCCAAAGGAAATCTTATAACCCCGATTTCGCCTAGCAGCAATAAGCCACCCTCTATGCAGCATGCAACTACTGACCTACATTCTACGAACACAAGGGTGTCATCCTTATCTATCGGCCTAAAGTTTTGTACCGATAACACTTCCTAGACCTCCCCCATCTTAGTACAGTATTACGGATCTGTTATCAAGTGACATTCCACACACAAAAAAAAATACTAAGATCGCGATGTGAAAATATCGATAGCTTTGACCATGAGAGCCATCGCGAGCCTGCACTATGTGAAACTGTATTGTTATGTAAAAAAAATCTTATCTAAGTGTGTGAAACGTCTAAGGTAAGTCGTGAGCTGAGAGCAAGGAACATGCTGAGCAGTAGCAATGAGAGCCGAGGCTCGTTAGTTGTCGTAAGTCAGAGATGACATGATAAAAATGCCCCAAGTCTCAACCGCAACCATAATTTGTCGTATACGTCTTCATATAGCTGTATTCTCTCACATTCACATCTGTATAGACACCAACACAGGCTCAGACATTCTACGGGCATTCATTCATAAAATATATATTTTTTTTTACGGTGCCCGTACCCAAAATACGTTCTCACGCGCAGTTAATTTGCTTAAAAATTAATTACCTTCCGTATCTTCGTAATAATTCATTCGCTGGAGAGGCTAGCGTGTGTCCCACATAATTGAAGATTTTCTCATCATTTCCAAATTTTGCATGACCTGCCCAATGTCACCTCATGTATTTTATTACCTCTTCGAGATGAATTATGAAACGACAGAGAAGAGGCTTGAGGCAATGCAAACATTTAAAACTCGACAAGTAGAAACCATTAATGCACAATTCTTTGGTTAAACTTCGTTCAGGTCAACCGAAATTATCGAACGGGAATGGCTTAAGCAAGTATTGTTATTTAACAATCAACTTCGATACCACTGAGTTCTCTGCAATTATTCTACTACTCGTATAAAATAGTTAAAGGGTATTTCTAATTCAAAGCTATTTTACACCTATATAACTTATGATTATCATTTATTACCTAGTTTCAGATTTTACCATTATTGCATTGCATAGTTTGATATTTGTTCCAAGTTAAAGAACAGTAATCATTAAAAAACAATAATTTAAACCAAAAGAGACTCTCCCGGGTCTCAAAAGAGACAAAATTTTAAAATTGAGCTCTCAAGGTTCGCTGAAAATGTTCGCAGCTTTCTGCTTGAAAATGGTCGACCCAACTTGTTTATCTCTATAAAGCAATCAGCATTACGTCTATACGAGTATAACAATTTCACACATCGCTCTTCGCAAACTCAAATTGTTGATTATGAAACGTTTAAAATTAATTTATTATTATCATTATTGTTGGTATATTGTTTTGATTTTTTTAATATTCCAATATTGAGATATACAAGCGGCATTGCTTATGGTGCTTTTAACAAATTTCACAACTTTTTGTTAAATAGTCTTAAGAAATAAAAAAAAGAAAGCTGTAGAAGTTTGCAGAAGTCGATGATATGTTGCATCAATGTAAAATATAAACGACACGTAACTGAAATTGTAGCAAAATTTATTATGGTAAAATCTACCCCAACAGGGAAAGATAATGTTATGGAAGACACAGATAGTAAAAGAACAAAAACGATTCTCTCGAGAAGAAAAACTGATTATTATATACGTTACAGAAGAATTTTTGGTATAACTGTCTATCAGAGTAAGTAGTTCTAAATATTGCTTCTATTATAATTGGGCATGTACCTGGTCGTTCTGGATCTGACCTTCTAAATTATTTACTAATTCACAAACCTTAGCTTGTGTATGGCTATTGTCATCACCAGAACATCATCAAAATTTCAATTCGTTATTTCATTTCAACGCATCGTATTTTGAAAACCTGTGATACTAGATACAGCTGGTTAAGAATAGGAACAATTCTCAAAACTGCTATATGAGACCGCCCACGAGGTGCGCAGTAAATAGCCTGGTTTTCCCTCAATCGCACTGAGACCTTTGCCGAGAGACTAAAGTGCATCCTTTTCCCTTCGAATGCTGACTTCCTCTTTCTTCTATGTTCTACATAGAGTATCTTACACTTTTTCCTATTCTTGACAATCTGTACGTTTGGATAATATCTTCAGACATAAGATGTAACACGTGAAGTGTATATACTTAATATATAACAAATTACCACACTCCTCTTTAAGACACCGGACTGCAGAACGCATAATTGCGGCACCAAGTCACAAACATGAACGCTTGATTTCTTGAAAGTCGACATTTTTCTAATAAATTTATCACCATCCTCCTAATTGTTTCGCCAATGCATCTTTATAATGTTATTACTAGTTGGCAAGAATAAACGTGATTGTTTAAGAGGTTCCAGTACGTATTATAACATTAATAACATAATTCATTGTTACAGGCGATCGTATCGTCTCCACATAACCACAATGTTTATCATCATCATGAGGTCATCAGTCCTAAGACTGGTTGGACGCTAACCTCCAGCTTCTCCTATCTTGTGCTAACCCACGCATTTCGCTAATTGTGCTACAACCTACATCCCTTACTATTTGCGAGCAGTAGTCTAATCTAGACCTACCTCTGCCTTTCTTCACTCCTATTTCTGCCTCCAAAATATCGCGGACTATTCCCCCATGTCACAGCAAGTGGCCTACCATTCTATCTCTTCTCTTCTTTATGTTTTTCCACATACTTCTCTTCTCGCCGACTTTCTCTAATACTTCTTCGTTTCTAACCCTATCAGTCCACGGTATTTTCATCATTCTTCGGTAACACCACATCTCAAAAGCTTCTAATTTCTTCCTACTTGCTTCTTCTGCCGTCCAGGTTTCGCAACCCTATAATGCCGTGCTCCATACATACGTTTTCAAAAATCCCTTCCTTGTTTCTAAGTTTATTATCCCCGAACATAAAAGTGCTTTCTTTTTGTTAAAAGCTACTCGACCCTGCGCTATTCTTTGTTTTATATCTTTATCGCTTCTTCCATCCCAATTTATTTTACTTCCTAAATAAGTGAAGTCTTGAACTTCCTCCAATCCTTCGGTATTAATTTGTACTTTCGTTTTTGCTCTGCTCCCGCACCCTCTGCACACTAACACTTAAGTTTTGTTTTTATTCACCCTCATTCCGTATTCCTCTGTCAACACTACCTCCATTTCGTTCAACGCTGATTCTAATTCCTCCTTACTAGATGCTAATACTGCTATGTCATCCGCGAATCTCAGCATTTTTAGTTTCTGTCCCTGTACTTTAATCCCGAAATCCACTCTATCTTTTACCACATTAATCGCCTCTTCGATGTACGGATTAAAAAAAAACACAATGTTGTATTATATAATTTTGGTACTGAAGGTTTGTTTTCAATATTTAGGGGTACACTGCACATTTGCGAAACAACTACTGAGACAGTCGATTGATCGAGCGGAGACGCTGATTCACCGACTCACCGTCCCCACGTGTACGCAATGTCCCGCGGGCAAAGTCTAGCGACCGTGTGATAACGACGAATTGCATTTGTTCCAACCTTTACATGCTCTCTGTATATTAACAATCGATAGTTTACATGTTGCAGGATACTTCACTACTTGTATAGTTTAATTATAATAAAAAATTATGTAACTTTTTGCAACGTTTTTTCGGTCATGCTGTACTCTGTAGTGGCATGAAATGGAAGACTTCGGGCATTGGTCTTGTTGCTAATGTGATAAATTATTAGCCGAGGTAGTATATGCGCATCATCGGCGAAGATAAAGTTAAGTTGGTAAGTAAATAATAAAAATGTACGAATGCACCGAGGGTGGAGAAGGGAGAATGAGCCTAAACCCATCAAAAATTCTCTGTACGCCCGCAAGTACACGAGACACGCCTGTAAAATTTTTAAGCAAGCAGATGAATTTATTATTTACGGCGGTGGTTGGGTTTGTTACGACTTTGAGAGGAGAATTATAGCGGAAGGTAAGGTTCGACAAATGACTTGGACACGGGAAACAACGCTCTATTATCTTGATGGCTGCGACCTGCGATCATAAACCAAGTCTACGTGTACCTGGGGCGCCGGGGGCGGGGGAGGATGTCAAAGCTCAAGCCCGAGGAGGCCCAGGTACCGGCCAACCTCGCTTTAGTTATTTATACAATACTCCTTTCATTCAGTTTTCCAAAATGTGAATCGACCAGCCTCTGGGCTCCGTGACCAGCCTGCTGAACGCTGCAGCGGCGTGAATACAGATGCGGGCCCCAGCTAGGCTACCCAGAAGCTGCTGTGTTGCAACCAAAACAATAGACAGCTACGTGTGTCAGGAAGGACCACTTTAATGTTTGACCGACCATACGTCGCAAATACGACGTTCTATAGTGCTGGAGATACGATAAGGTTTTCGCATTGTTTCAGAATTCGATCCATACATTGCATACATTGTTAATCGGAAGTGTAATTTCTGATACAACATTCTTTAATGCTCCTAATTCATGTCAAAAATCTTTATCATTAATCACTAGAGCTGTGAACCCACCGTGAATGATACATCAAGGACGTTATACCCGGCAACCGAGATGTCGCGTAGACTTGAGATATTTGAATCGATGCAGGTACAAGCAATTCAATTTGGTTTCTCTGTCGTGTTTAATGATGTTGTATTGTTCGTTGAGAACATTTGAAGGAACACGCAACTGACTAAAATATAACGGCTCTCAAATAATCCATGTTTATAATCGAAGCTTGTTGGCCTTTAAAGCCTCTGCATGTAAATTTATCTTCGATCACATGTTTATGCTGGGTTGCTGTAATGTGTCGTTATTTATAATAAATAAACATTTTATCATACTGAAATAGTACTCACAATCAGTTTTAATCATCTCCAGATAATGCCAATGTTGTTGGCGAAACGTGCGTCGAGTGTAGTGTATACTGTTTTGGTGTTTTGTGGAAAATTAAGTCAGTGTCAACCGTTTTGTCAGTTTGGAACAAATATAATCTTACATGGAATTGCCTAGCCAAAGTAAACTATTCAAAATTTGTCGTGGCAAAACTGTACTACTTTTAATGTAAAGTTACGTAAAATTTCACTATTTCCAGTATACAACAACATCGGTGTATTAGTAAAATTTTATACCGCTATAGTTGTAAACTTTTATACGTTTGAGGTATAAAACTAATGTAAAAACACAACAATATAGGACACTTTACTCCGCGTGGGATAAATTCTATAAATCTACGATGTCTGTGATAATTATTTTTCAAAAATATTAGACCGTACTCAAATGAAGCCAGAAAAAAAAACAAATGTTTTACTTTTCAAATAAATATTCAGAAGAAAACGAAAACTTTTTTTTTTTGTCAATATCCAACTCTGTATAATATTTCTAGATCTGTACAGGATATTCCTTGGTACAGAGTTAGGAAAATCCCTCTGTTTCTACAGTCTACAAAATCGTAAACATTATTTGTTTTAAATAAGTAATATATAATATACGGACATTTTTTTCACTCCTCTTTTCAGTTTTCAGAAACGAGTCAGTAATCGGTATAAAATAACTACGAGTACGAGATGTGCTTATATCGTTTGTGCAACCCTGTAGTCATGTTACTTAAAGCTATATGGCGTTAATATAAATATATTCCAATATCAGAATTCAGAATAAACATAACGTCAAATTGACAGTATTGCAAAAAAAAACTATATCAAGTTTGAATAACAAATCAACCCTTCCTCTTTTACCGGATTAACTAGGATTCAGTATTTCAACGTAGCCCCGTTATTATTACACAGAAATTATTCGAGTAAAAAGTAATCTCAATTTCTAACAATAAACCTTACAATAAACAAACATATTACACAATTTGAAATAATATAAATATTATATTATTTTTTGTTTCAATTTTAATCTCGGCAAATCTAAGTACTATTCATTTCATCGCTATTTGCCAAATAAAAAACTCTCTTGCCGATAAACGGAACAGTCTGCCTGAGCGTAGCCATAAAAACAAGCCACGGTATGTTTTGAGATTTTTTATTTTGCAAATAGCGATGAAATAAACTATACAAATGTTTACTTTGTTTTTATTTATATTTACGGTTTATAAAATTAAATTCTAAAAATATTAGCTTATATTATATTGTAACGAAGGTTGGTAAAAATAAACTTGTGAGGTTTTATGTTTTTAATAACTAGTTTGTACTAAATAAAAAAAAATCCCTATGTACACCGAAGACGTTTTAAAAAGGAAAGTCAAGAGGTAATTTTATATCTAAGAACATTGTTCTGTGATTTTATTCAATATTGACACGTTCATTCGCAGTCACCTATGAAAACAAAAGTTACTTAAAATAATATACATATATATCTACGTATTATTACTCATTAAGTTTATTGCGAGAGTCTGACTATACTATGCCAGGATCTGATAATATTTTGTAATATTGAAAAAGTAATAAGATCCTCGGGAAACTTTTATCTTATATCTTAGGAAAGAAAAGCAATGTTGTTGACAAATTTTAAAAGGAAATTTAGTAAATGTAAATACTAATTGCTGTCACCTAACCTTATCCAAAATTTTTTGAAAACAAAATTAATCATTTACGGGCTAAATAAATTTACAGCCAACACAGAATTAGGATGAAAGTACCCACTGCATCTTCCCTTTTCACGTAATTTACAATAGATGTTCATTATTTTTGTTCAGAAACTGTACTTTATACTCAAACACTTCTTGTACACGTATACACACAACATGTTTATTAGTTAAAACTAAAGACATGGTAACGTTGCGTATGGTATTTCAATCCGTTGTAATCAGGGGCGTTGCGTACATGGATGCAAGTCAGGGGCGGCTGGTGTATAGGTGCTGCAGAGCTGCAGAACTGCCAAAAAAAATTAGATATTTGTATATTTTCGCGACATAATAATTACTAAAATTTATTAATAAAATAATTTGGTTAGTTGGTGCAGCTAACCAAATTATTGCGTTAAAGTCGCATTCTGCCCGCCGTCCTCTATTGAGTAGTAGACCAGATGAATTATCTGGGTCTCTACGCGAGCGCGTCGCGGTACATTGAGCTGGGCCACACGAGGTAGTTCTCAGCACGGCTGGGCACACCCGTCCTCTCCCTCAACTCCCGCGACAATCCACACTTGGCGCTCGTAAATGCGCGAATTTACACGGTCAGTGAGCTGTATTTTTTCCAGCTAAGGCAACATCAGTGAATGTTTACTCCTTCCTACTTCTCGTACAGTTGGCGGGCGTAAATCGTACCTATTTCGTATTTCGTGTTAATTTGAAATTTTAAATACTGTTTTGTGAATTTGTGTAGTGATTCATTGTACTAATTATTAATATTTATATACTGTGATAGTGACAATGGATTTAGTTTATAATTTAGTTCATGTGAAGCGATTTTTTAAATGCTCTTATGAAGAAATAATTGATTTAAAAAACAATGGTAGGCCATTGCCCGATATTGTTATTGAGACTGCAGGTGTTAGCCGCGGAAAAGCATATAAACGTCAATTTAATAGAGACATTTATTCGAAGAACAATTGGATTTGTGGGTGCAACAAAAAAATGCGTTATCTTGTTTTCCTTGTTTACATTTTGGCGTTGACGAAGCATGGGCGGAGGTAGGGGTGACAGATTTGGTGCACTTAACTGAAAAAATAAAAAAGCACGACATATCCAAAAGCTATCTACATAATACAATGGAATTAGCTTTATTAGGAACAACTAATATTAAAGCGCAGCTAGATTCAGCTTATTGGATAAATGTGCAAAAGCATAATGATAATGTGACAAAAAAGAGATACGTTTTGTCAAAAATTATAAACTGCATAAAGTTTTGTGGGGCCTTTGAACGGGCGCTGCGAGGACATGACGAAGCTGAAACCTCTCAAAACCCCGGGATATTTCGTGGTTTGATAAATTTTTCTGCTGAGCTTGATGTAACTTTAAGCGAGCATCTACAAAATGCTTCGGTATTAAAGGAACCTCTAAAGAAATACAAAATGATCTTTTAGACTGTATATTAAAAGTATGTCATGAAGAAATAATTAAAGAAATTAACAAACCTTCATTTTTGGCAGTTATGGCAGACGAAACAACTGATGTATCTGTAAAAACTCAGTTGGTGGTAGTTTTAAGATATATTCTCGATGGTGAACCGATTGAACGTTTTTGGGCATACCTGAAACCTACAAAATGTGACGCTGAAACTCTTTCGGAAAATATTTTAAGTGTTATTGACCCTCTAGTAGCAAATTCACCTTACAAGCCTCTTTCTCTTAACCAAAGAATATGACGGCAAACATGAATGTTCTTCAAAAAGGTATTACATTCCAAAAATGTTTCTTGTGAAAGTCTATATTTTTGTATAAACGGATTTTACATAAAAATTCTGAAGTATCAGGAAAACGCGACCTTTTTTTACGGCCCCTACGGCACCAGTACTTTGGATACGTTTGAAATTTGCACGCGGGCGGCCAATACCCTAGGATCGGCCCTGTGCAGAACACCCGTTTCATTTCATCACGAGCCGCCACTGATGCAAGTGATGCGTCGCATCCCTTAAAAAATTGGCAAATTAGTGTTATTTAAAAGTTCATTCGATTTGTCTGCTGTCATTAATAAATAGACTAATTGAAGACTGTCAGCTTTAGCTTTAATAAAAATTGAAAGTGTCTTGTTAGAAGATATGAGATCGTCTCCAACATTTGAAGAAGCAATGATAGACGTTTTCGCTGGACAAACAAAAACCGAAGAATTGATCTTCGTTTTAAAAATTAGGATATATACCTCGGCATAGTTATTTTAGGCTAGTGTCTTTTTTTTAAGACTAAATTCAATTTTAGATATTGTTTATGACGAATGTGCAATAATAACGTAAGTGGTGATTGGTAAAATGCATACCGCTGCGTTGCCAGACGCTAATTGACAAGTCCCCGACTTACCGAGCAAAGCTTAAACTGGCATATTTTTTTAATTTAAAATATTCGTAATAAGTTAACGTATATTCGACTTGTTTTTGAAAAAAAAATGTATAGAAAAGTTTTCAAGTTGTGACGTAAAATATGTAACTTTTAATCAACTGGTACCTGGTACCAAAGTTTACAGAATAAATTATTTATTATTTATTCTGTAAACTTTGCTGGTACGTTCAAACCATGCAAAAGTTCCAACTTTTATAGTGAATCCTCTATTGTATGGGCAAAAATTTTTCATTTAAGCAATTTCCTTATGTAGAAAAGTGGGTTTCCAAAAAAAGTAATGAATAAAACTAATGCTTCGTAGCATGGAATCAGATACACCCACAAAACGAACATTCTGTTAGTGTTATCACTTCTAAGCATGGATGATGTCCATATGTTCACACCACTATTAATTAATATCCCAACATACTAATACCCCAAGGATGAAAACATTTGATTCTACCAGGTTTGCTCTATGACACATCTTAACCTTAAGGATCATGGCAAAAAAGAAATATTCGCCATATTAGGAGAAGCGATCGAATGACCAGCCCTGTTTCATGAACTGGCACCATTGGATTTTTATAGCAATAGTATATGCATATTTTATAGAAATGCGTGTTTATAAAAAAAATCTAGTTTTCCATTTCCAATGTCCCATTCACTTATATTTATTAAGGCACTTGAAATATAGGAGAAAAAACCACACAAATTCAAATTATTTGCAATTAATTAAAGATCATCATCATTCAAATTTTAACTGCGGTATAAACCTTTCGTACGACCTGCATAAAGCGCAATTTTACATTTTAAAAAGTAAATCGGAAGATGTGACTCGCGCGATTTCCGAAATCGATCTCGCAAGCCTTATAGTAGTATCACTAACCGAAAATCGTAGTAAATACGGCGATCATTATTAAATTTACCCGTATCTAATTGAATATCAGTGCCTGCCAACTCTAAAATCGAAAACAAGTTCATCACCCCGATATCGTTTATTACACATACACAAAAAAAAACAATTGTAAGGTGGATTCCAGTCAAGCGTTAAATTAACTTGGTAAAATATTACCTCCAGTGTACCAACTTTGTAATTGACTATCTAAGAGTTTGACAAAAAAAAAGCTTCATAAAATACGAAAATTATTCCCGTGAGATGAAGAAGTCATTCAGAATGGTAAGTGATGTGTATATATAAATACTTATTGAAGTAGGGGGATAAGAAAAATAACGATTTATCCTTCACAATGATAAGTCTAGATCAGGAGCGTAGCGTACATGGATGCGAGTGATGAGTCGCATCCCTTAAAAAATTGGCAAACTAATGTTATTTAAAAGTTCAATCGATGTATTCAATTATTACAATTTTTTAATTATTTTAAACCGACCGCAAACATACATTATTTACTTTAAAAGCTACCATCAACTTTTTCATTTAAAATCGGCCGTGAAAGAAAGCGCCCGAAATTATTGGACTTGCTGCAGTGCTGAAATGCGATGGTCCACGTTACATCCAAGCTACGCGTTAGATGGTCGAAAAGGTCAGTGATCTTACGCAGTCAACAGTGGAACTTCGAGTGGATGCTGTCGTTATTTCCGGACTCAGTTATGCGATTATGTGAACGCATCTTGGCGACTGTCGCCATAACATAAGGAAGATTTGGAAGCGCTGTTTCAGGTAATTGTGGAAAATGAAAATGAGGAATGGGATCGAGAAACTATTATTTGTGCTAGAGGTCTCTTAACTTTATTGCGCGACTTTGATTTTAATTTTTTCTTAGCAGTGTTTTCTGCTATTATTATTATTCCCACATTCCGAGAGTCTGTTTAAAATTCTACAGACAAAAATATCACATATTAGTTACTGCAATAAAAAGAGCGCCGATTTCAAATTACATATTCAAAAAATGAGAAACGAGTTTAGTGACAATTGGGACCGTATAGACAGATTTGTGTTAGAAAATCACCCATCAAGTAAAATAATGCGTTTGGTTTACTATCACTTAATCATCACCAAATAATCATGTAATAATCAAAATGAATGAAAAATTTCAAATGCAACATGAACAAGGCACAAATAGAACGAAGAAATAAGATCGAAATGTAAAAATTATGTGATTCTACCTTTAGATTTAATTCAATAGTTCATTTTATAATGCAAACAATATATGTCATTTTTATATGCTTCACATGCTTACTAAATGTCATAAAATTAGTTAAATACGTATAATGTTCCTTTTTGTGAAGAATCCAGAAAAAAATCGTATAATTTTATGACCAACAACCAACAACTGACTTCAGATCATTTAAAGTTTACAGAATGTTTGATTAAAAATAATTTGAAAATTAAAATTAAATTAAAAGTTTACTAAACACTTTTTTATCATTGATATCATTTCTGGGTAATATTCTGTGTAGTCTAGACAGAATGACGTAGAATTTTTAGATATATATCTTTACTTAAGGTAACAACACAATTGTTATAAAATTGTCTGCATAATATGAGACTTTATTTAAAGAAATAATACAATTGTTATTAAATTATGAAAGTAAAAATTGGACTCTCAATTTTATAGACAAAAATTTAGGCTAAAAAATACAAAAATATTACAAATTTACAGTATAACTTCAGATTCCCTAAATATACATGTCATATACCTTTCTGAAATCAATAATTATCAAGACATACCACCGTATTTGTTGTCTGAAAATAGTATTGTATTTATTTTGTCACATCAACCAATACAAATATTATCAGAATGAACTTTATTTAAAAAAAAATTAATAGATTCAACATTTTTAAAAAATAAAAAATGATTAAATCACCACTTTCACTATTAATTAACGGCTAATTAACTGCAAGTAATAAGCCTATGCATTTTTTCATTCTTCAAAGTTCTGCTAAGTTCATACTGATAAAAATGTTAGTTTTTATTTTCTTATTTTCGATAAAACCAATGTACCCTTGAAAAAGGATATAAAGAGACATCTTGTATACGCTTAGCTGAAATATAACTATAATGAATTAATATCAAACCTAATTGTGACCTTGTGATCTAATTGTGATCTTAAAATGATGGCGCTCTCTATTGATCAAGAACATAAATCACAAAATTAATATATTGCATATATTTAACGGAAATGCATGCAACCTGTTTCCTTGTATTTGTTCTCAATGGTATATACTATGATGGTTTGGTAAATAATTAATATTACAGGCATTAAAATTTGATAGGTGGATAACGTAATAGTTAATATATTAAATAAAGCAGATATTTTGTTGCTTTAGAGATATTGGTGGCATTATACAAAGCTTAATTATAAATCGATGCATTTCGTAGAATCGGTATTGCAAATTCTGTTGTTCGATATTTGATCACTATCATTTTTTAAATTATAGTATTATTAGAATCTTTGGTATTATTAGGAATAGTATTCTACTACCTCGGAAATTTGGTGATGTCATGAATGGCATTAGAATCACCAGACATATGTTTACAATTGATGATTAAAAGTAGTATGTCATTATTAAAATATTTTGGCATTGTGGGAAATTTTGCTATAGCACAATTACCGGCTGATACAAATTAATTTGTATTTTCAAAAATTGTAGATATATTCTGTATATTATTCTTCACTTACTACGTTATAAGCATGTAACGATTTTTCTGTTACTTTATCTTATGGCAACTATATTCATGTATGATTTTGATCACACATTTATAGCTGCACAATTTTAATAAACTCACTAAAATAGTGTTGTGTTAAGTATCAAGGTACTGAATTTTCAGTGAATAAGATTAAAATTAAATTTTTACTTTTCCGCACTCCACTGTACGCGGAAAAGTAATGTAATCGTGTAAAGAAAATGTGAAAAAACTAATTTTTTTTGGGTTTATTTTTCGTTTTTCGACCTATGGTTCGAAAAATGGTTTTAAAAAATTTTTGCCGTGTGTGTGTCGTTGTCGTTGACATTTACTCTTCTTAGCACGATAATTCAACTAAATCGTGTCGGATCAATCGGTTTTTTTCTAACTCTGATTGGGATTTTGTTAGGTGTCGGATCGATAGGGTTTTGACTAATTCTGATCGGAGACGTCTCTCAGACGACACCTATTGATTTTGAGGTGGTTAGGACACACCCCACCCTGTCTATGGGTCATGAGAAAGCACGATGGTGGACCATTTGAGAAAGTTGTTTTGTTAATACGATAACTCAACTAAATCGTGTCGGATCGATCGAGTGTTGACTGATTCTAATCGGGAACGTCTCCCAGATGACACCTATTGATTTTGAGGTGGATAGATTACCTACATTCTACCATGTTCATGGGTCATGAGAAAGCACAATGGTGGACTATTTGAGAAATTTGTTTGTTAGAACGATCACTCAATTAAATCGTGTCGGATCGATCGGGCTTCGACTGATTCTGATTAGGGACGTCTACCAGACGACAACTATTTTTTTGGTTTTTAGGCATAAAAACGAAACATAAACCCAATAAAAAAATTAGTTTTTTCACTTTTTCTTTACACGATTACATTACTTTTCCGCTTATAGTGGAGTGCGAAAAAGTAAAAATGTGCTTGTCATTAAAAAAAAAATTGGTAATATATCTCTTACATGAATCACCCTGTATGCATTAATTATATTTTAAAAAATGCGCAACTGAAAATAATATTTAATGGATCAGGGAGTTTCTCCCAAAAATTATTCATTGAATTTTTAACGAATTTATTAATTCCTTTGCTTAATTACTATGTGATAAAACTGATAAATAAGAGGATAAGGAAATAAGATATCAGAAACAAATATCTTCACCAAATGCTATAATTCCGATTAGTATGTGACGAAAAATCAACTGTTCATATAAAATGCACAACAATAAAACTGACATTAAAATTATTTTTAGTTTTATTTGCAACTGATGAATATGCTTCCACACGTTCTACACATTTAATTAACAACTAATGTATGTTTCTATGTATGCATCGCTATAATAGTCTCATGAGACATGATTGAGTGTTTTATATATAGATATCACTAATATTTTATCAATCATAATACATAATCATACTAATTATAATAAAATTATTGAATAGAATAATTTTGACTGCAGACGCAAAGACTGTTTTCCACAATATCTCACGCTAAAAACGATTTACTGCATAGATCTTGTAGATACTGTAAACAAATCTCCCACTACACTACAAAGAATATTGGGAAAGTATATAAAAGAGCACTGAATTCAATTACTTTTACCACTTTTTTTATGACAAGGCATCTTAAGATGTGTCGACTATAAGGAAGATAATACAGCGGTGGCATAATATTTATATAAGCAGCAGCTTCTAACTTTAATCACAGCTTGTCAAGAATAGGAAAAAGTGGAAGATTCTCTATGTATGCGTAGAAGAAAGAGTGAGGCAGCATTTGGAAAAGGATGCACTTTATGCGCGGCCAGATTGAATACTGCGTACATTCGATGCACTCGATATTCACTCTGCAAAGGTCTCAATGCGACTGAGTAAAGACCAGGCTATTTACTGCGCACCTTGTGGGCGGTCCGATATCGCAGTTTTGAGACTTGCTCCTATTCTTGACGAGCTTGTACATGTAATTAGCAACAAGTTAAATGTTTTTTTTTACAATATTGTTTAGCGCAATATTTTATAATTATTTTAAATAATGACCATATTTAAATTATTTTAAATAATACTTCTATAGGTTACATTTAAGGTTAAGGTATTAAATACATAAGAAAATTCACACAATATTTTTGATTAGGGATTGTGCATTAAATCTTCTGTGAATACATGCAATTGTGCATTATATATTCTGATTGCCCAATTAATTATTATTCCCAATTTATTATTAAAAACAATACAGTATTCAAACTTGCGGAAAGTATCTACAATATATCCAGTCTGCAAAAAGGGTAGGTAATGAGGATAAAATAATTAATTATAGGCCCTATCACCATAATTTGCAATTCATCTAAAGTCTTAAAAATACTATTACACATCTCTCTGTATAATCATGTCTTTGGAATATTAGATAACACAAGTAAGCGGCATAGATTTATAAGAGGGAGTTCAACACTGCGGAATCTTGTGTAAAACTCAATTTATTAGTGAAAAGATGAATGAACTATATATGGTCGATATGATATATAATACTTTAAGGATTTGACAGGTTTGAGTACGGTATTAACTACAGCGACTCGTACTTGCAGAAGGATATTAATTAGTGCAATGCCGCGGTTACAGGTCTGATACGTTTCTTCAGATACATGGAGTGCTACAAGGTTCGATACTTGGACCCCTCCCTTTGATCATTTTTATAAGTCATATACCATCTAGATTCCGCGGGGCTACAGACGTTTTAGGACACGAGAGAAGGGAAGCTAGGAAACCCTGGATAACGGACGAAATCTTAAACTTAATACAAAAGAGGCGAGGCTACAAAAACAGACGAGACGAGGAAGGACTGAAAACTTAAAAGTGTAAGTGGGAAAAGTAAAGTGGGAAATCATTAGAAAGTGTAGAAAAGTGAAAGAACAATGGATAGAGGATAAATGCAAAGAAGTAGAAGATAAGCTCCAAGTAGGTAAAACCGATGAGGCTTACAAAATAATTAAGAGGAGCTTCAAGGATATAGGACCAATAGGTAGAAACGTTAGGAGTCAATCGGGGAACATACTGATCGGAAGAGAGGAGAAAGCGGATAGATGGAAGAAGTACTTAGGAAATTTATACGAGGGTCAAGAATTAGGAGATATATTAGAGGAAGAATCTAGCCTCGATAGGAAAGATGTAGGAAATCCTATATTGAGAGAGGAATTTGAAATTGCACTAAAGGGGCTAAAGAACAATAAAGCGCCGGGTGTAGATAAAATACAGGCGGAAATTTTGAAATGTGCGGGACAGAAATTAGTAAATAGGATGTTTGAACTGATAAAATACATATACGAAACGGGCGAGATGCCGGAGGATTATAAGAGGAACATTATCGTTACTATACCGAAAAAGAGAGGAGCCGACAAATGCGAGAACTTTAGAACGATTAGTCTAACTTCCCACGCGTCAAAAAACTTAACCAGAATAGTGCAGAAGAGGATGGAAAATAGAACGGAGGAAATACTAGGAGAAGACCAATTCGGGTTTGGGCGAAATAGGGGAACTCGCGAAGGTATTCTGGTGCTAAGAGTAATGTTAGAGAAAACAATAGAGAAAGGGAAGAACGCTTATATAGGATTTGTAGATTTAGAAAAATCTTTTGATAATGTAAGATGGGAAAAAATGTTCGAGATACTAAAGAGTGCGGGAATGAAGTATAGAGATAGGAGAGTAGTACACAATATATACAAAGAGCAAACTGCTGTTATAGAAGTAGAAGGGAAGTAGGTATTAGGAAAGGAGTAAGACAATGATGTACGCTATCACCACTAATTTTTAATCTGTACATCGAAGAGGCGATTAATGTGGTAAAAGATAGAGTGGATTTCCGGATTAAAGTAGAGGGACAGAAACTAAAAATGCTGAGATTCGCGGATGATATAGCAGTATTAGCATCTAGTAAAGAGGAATTAGAATCAGCGTTGAACGAAATGGAGGCAGTGTTAACAGAGGAATACGGAATGAAGGTGAATAAAAACAAAACTAAAGTGTTAGTGTGCAGAGGGCGTGAGAGCAGGCAAAAAGTACAAATTAATAATGAAAGATTGGAGGAAGTTAAAGACTTCACTTATTTAGGAAGTAAAATAATTTGGGATGGAAGAAGCGATAAAGATATAAAACAAAGAATAGCGCAGGGTCGAGTAGCTTTTAACAAAAAGAAAGCAGTTTTATGCTCGGGGGTAATAAACTTAGAAACAAGGAAGAGATTTTTGAAAACGTATGTATGGAGCACGGCACTACACGGTTGCGAAACCTGGACGGTAGGGGAAGCAAGTAGGAAGAAATTAGAGGCTTTTGAGATGTGGTGTTACCGAAGAATGATGAAAATACCGCGGACTGATAGGGTTAGAAACGAAGAAGTATTAGAGAAAGTCGGCGAGAAAAGAAGTATGTGAAAAAACATAAAGAAGAGAAGAGATAGAATGGTAGGTCACTTGTTGAGACATGGGGGAATAGTCCGCGATATTTTGGAGGCAGAAATAGGAGTGAAGAAAGGCAGAGGTAGGCCTAGATTAGACTACTGCTCGCAAATAGTAAGGGATGTAGGTTGTAGCACAATTAGCGAAATGCGTAGGTTAGCACAAGATAGGAGAAGCTGGAGGTTAGCGTCCAACCAGTCTTAGGACTGATGACCTCATGATGATGAATAACTAATATTTGTCTCAATACAAACTAATCGTTCACACTCGACATCCCCCTTAATACCCTCGAAAGTATGCAAAATAATAAAGAAAAACTACGTATTACTAAACACTATTCGTTATGTGTCTCAAGAATGATTTTGAATTAGGTTACTATTTGTTTAAAATTAAACTGTTGAAGTTAGTCTCAGATATTTGTATGATTATAAAGTTAAATTAATAACATCATTAAATACTGCAAGTATCTTATTAAATAACCAATATTCATTTGTTGCGCATTTTACATTTTTATTTCTTTTTAGAAAACCATTACAATATTTGCGGTAGGTATGTCATAAAATAAGCAGTTCGAACTGGCTTACTTTAAAAAAATCTATTGTACAAAATTATTATATATCATGTAAAAAATATTTGCTTTTTATTTATTTTATATAGAAAAAAATATATCTAGTTTCAGTAGACGTAAATCCTCTAGATAATTATTGGCTATAATTTTTTCCTGTTAAAAGGATATTTATTTTCCGCTAACTGTTCATAGTCTAGCAAAAGTCTACAGAATATATAATATATTCTGTAAACTTTGGTCTAGCCGAGGATTTACCGAAAAGTACTGCTTATATGTATGAAATTACGTATGCCTTTGGGTATTTTGTTCCATATTTGAGAAGGAATAGCCTCAGTTTACATTGATGGAGTAAATATTTCGTAGGAAATATGGTCATTAATTTTGCAGACAGAGAAAAGAGATATTTTGATTCAATTAATTTTCCTTTTTATTTTTTTATTAGATACAATAAAAATACGTTTTTTATATAAAAAATCGGTTTTTTTTAATACTGGATGTTTTGTGTATAATGGATTTTTTTAAATACCTACTTATATGTTTAATTGACTTAACGAAGTTAAATCTTCACATGCACATTATTAAACAGAAGGTAGATATTTTTGATTTCAGAAGAAATTTTAATAGATATATCTAATAATTCCTTTGATATATTGAGCAAATCAGTTTATTCTTCATTATTAAAAGATTTTAATTATCGTAACAAATAATGCTCATTCCCCTATTTAAAAGTTTATGTTATCGTTATTCCAACTTTATTAACGATCAATAGATTTTTTTCTCAGTGTAGTTTCCTCTTTGGCTGAACGTCTGATCTAATTTACTAACGCCGGAATAAATGGCCATCCGTCATACGTGTGTTAACTAACCGAGGGGGATACGCGAGCGGGGTGGCATAGACGCGTGCCGATGCCGGAGGGAATCCCTTTCGGTGGTCGGCGGCTGGTGCAGCTAGAAGACGGATGCAAGTTGCATTTGCACCTGAGGTGTACCGCCGTCACCTAGAGGATTCCCACGAGTCTCGGACGAACACGCCTCGAGTGGGAGTACCGCGGGAAGGCGGGTTGAACGGGCCACTGTAGGGTAGGGCCACGGAGCCGCCGTGCGCGAGGAGTCACCCGCCTTATCACGTGACGCACGCGAGTCCGCAACTCCGCCTCCGCTAACTCCTTCACTCATTGAGAACGGCAGTTCGCCGGTCCGCGAGGTACTCCACTCGAACCTCCGAGGAATTCAGATATCAATGGCCGAGTGTCCGTGGTCGCTGTCACACGTGTTCGTCATCCTCGAGTGTCACTAGTGCCATTTTTTCCATCAACGATCAACCGTATTGCCGTCATCATCGCCATAAAGTGACGTGAGTGTTCAGTGGCTGTATGCACTCAAGTGTGACTGTGAGTAGGTGCGCTATCGAGCTGGATCATCCAGGAGGGTTTGCGTCCTCGCCCTGGGCGGCTGTTTTGGGGCACCATCATACGGCGGCCGCGGCTGCGGCGGCAGCGGCGGCGACCAGCATGATGCAGACGGGGGAGCATCATGGGTACGGTGCCGCTCATCATCCTGCCACCCCCATGGACCTCCACATGCCGCAGGCGTTTCCCTACTACCGGTGAGTCCAGCCGCTATTGCGAACCCCAAGCGCCGGCTTTCGCGACAAAATGCAACGGCCGTCCCGGCCGCACGAGCCGATAGCCACTTGTTGCTCATTTGCATTTAGGGCTGCCACGTGATATATGGGTCGTTGGGCACGTGCTGGTCGCTCTAATCAAAAATAGCCAGTTCGGCCTATCGCCGCCTTCCGACGCATTCTCCCGTACGCACCGCATTTAACCAAATCCGGTACAGAACACGCCAATATCATATAGAAATATGACTGCAATTATTTACTATCATCATATTCGTTAAAACATATTTTCCACATTTATTAGATCAACTAGTCCTTGACACGCATGTTTTGAAATCTCATTTATCAAATTCGATGCATCCATGTCAATTTCATTAACTCCTATTTATCTTCCTAAGCCCTATCCTCTTACATATATAAATGAATACTGAAAACTGAATCAAGTAGCGAATTTCTTCTTCTGTCACTATTTCTGCTGAATTCAATGGTCGTTCCACAATTTGAGTGACCTGTCCATCGGGCAAGTCTTGATGAGACGCCCCAGTCTGTTTAGATATACCAACTCAACGTTTCCGTTGCCCGATGATCTCTATAAGAGATTACGCGAAAAACCTTTTAAAGTGATGACAATCGCAAAAGCAATATTACACGCATTTATCCATGTGCGAACGCCATACGCTAGCTAACTGAAATCGAAACAATTTAATTTCCTTCGACAATATCACACCGACCCAAAAACAATTGCACGGGCACAACTACGCATTTAAAATATTCAACTGGATTAATGAATCCTCAATTATCATTTCTCAAATTCGCTTGTAATATATTTTATTTTTCAAGTTTACCGCCCTTTTGACCTCATTGCAAATAAACCGTGTACATCAGACTACGTTCCTGAGAAAAAATATGAAACCGCAAATATTTAAATAGCATTAAAGTTATTTATAGGTAACGTGTGCGCAAAAAAACTGAGTAGTAATTTGTCTTCCAACCTATGGATTCGTTGCTAGACTATATAAATTTAATGAAAAATATCTATAAGTGATTTTTCGTAGATTGTTTAAAATTATAATGATGTCGCGATTTCATTTTCGAATAGTATCAATGTTGCTATTACCTTCATCATATTATTACTGAAGACATTCAGTTCAAGTTCTCCCAGTTATCCCAATACTTAACCGTTTTTCATGCTTGTATAATTGAACAAGAACTGTCAAAGCTAAAAATGTTGGCTTTGACTTTTCTATAGTAAATAAATGTCCTCCCATGGATTTATTAGGTAAATGAATACTATTTATTTAACACAATTCAATTACGAAGTTGATTATGCATTTGATGCTGACACCCTGTATGTTCGTGTGTGAGGTTTGTGACATTAAAAAAAGAAAAGTGAAAACAATAACCAAGCGAGTTATTACATATCGTATTTATTTTTACATGTACACGCATTCTTAAAACGCTTTACGTATGTCGTCTCATTAATAATGCAAAATTAATATTAATTTATTACAATGTAATTGTAAAATATATTTATTATAAATAATTACGTGTGGCAATGCATATGATAACATTGTTTTCTTTTCTTTTATTGGTTTCCGCATAGAATATCGTTTTAATTTATAAATATTTTTATCGTGCGGTCAGGGATTAAATTCGATGACAAAAATTGAACTATTCTTTTACGTAACAGTAAAAGTAATAGGGAATTATATCCTTAAATGTCGCTAATTTAACAAAACCTAGAGTTTTGAAATTGCCTGAAAAGTCTGTCACTTTCAATTAGAACAATGAAATAAATCATTAGGTATGTTTACAAATTCATGTAACGAAATTTGGTTGCAAATTCGAAAAACCGCCATAAAAAGTATTAAACAGTTCCGTTTTTCTCAAAAAAATTAATTAGACTATCGTTGAAATACATTACACATAATAGAGAAGTAATAGTTATGCTATACTTGCATACAGGGTGAATGTAAAGTAATATATCCAACGTAATATATTAGCTATTTCCAGTTTCAGTTTCGGAACAGCAATTTATTTATATCTATTATTAGTGTTAATTATAACGTTAATTGTGAGTGACTATTAAAAGTAAAAATTGAGTTTGACAATTGTTTATGATACACTCTATATAATTCTGGTGGAAATACCGGGAAACACGTACATTACCTACGTGGTTGGTTTACTTTGTAACTTTTTAATTATATGTACGCTTTAAAAAGAAATTAAACAGTTTTCAGTAAATAGTTTACTTAAAATGTACGCAACCTTATTAATTTCATGGCGTTTTTCGAAAATTCATTTTCCCAGGTGCACATTATACACTGTACAATGATATTCAACTGTAGGGCGCAGGACCACCTCTTAGTTGTTTAATAATATTTTGGGATGTTCTAGAAAATAGTACATACTGGATATAAAAAAGAAAAATGTAATAATTTGCACAATTTTTGATATGCCCAATAAACGATAAACAGAAGTCTTAAGAAGAGTAAATGACACAATTTCCTTGCTATCGGAATTACTAAAAATTTAACAAAGTTTTATGATTACATGATTGATTAATACCTAAGTAATAATCAACCAACAATAAAAAAACACGGACTAAAGTCAAAACTTGACCATCAAAATCAACAAATCAATGAAAATGTGAAGTTGTAATTATTTGGAGAAAACATTAACAAAACATAAACGTAACTCTATACATTCTAAGAAATAACATAGTAAATAAATAAAATATCAAGATATGTTCACCATTTTTGAAAACAAAACATAATTTTCGTTATTTGTGATTTCAAGAATACTTAGTTTTGCTGTAAAACTAATAATTGTATAACATTTCCTTGTAAATTAAAAATGTATTCATACATTTCTATTTGGGTTTCAAATACACATACTCTTATTTCGGGAAATATATTATTTATGTGTAGGTACCCGAAATTTGATGAAATTCGATAGAAAAATGGGTTTCAAGAGAAACTACCTTAAATATTTTTCTCTCATTAGTATTATTTTCTTTAAAAGTGGCTGATATCTTCATCATACTTTATATTTGAAGAATTAGAGTGTTATATCCAGTACTGATAAGTTTGGATATTGACATGATGGGTTCAGATAACCCATTCTGTTAATTTGATGGGTATAGTAAAAATGAGGAACCCCTTCTGAAGCACTAAACATGTTTAAAATCAAAATCTGCCAACGTACATCCTGGGAAACTCAATTCTTCAAAATACCTTGTAATTAAAATATAATTAATCAATTATTGAATAATTTGTTAATTATATTTTCATTACAAAGTTTTGAGATAAAAAATGTCATGGATGTGAGGAAAAATCTGAATCATATACAGGTAAAATATTTTTTCTGGATACTACAAGTGCTAAAACTTCTAGCATGAGAAGCTTATACAGTAGATGGAAAACTTCCAATAATTCAACAAGATTTCCAACAATCGCGAACTAAAATGGGTTCATTTTCATCAGATATTAACCTGTTTAAAATATATGTAAAATAAAACTAATTATGTGCTACAAACTATAGGAATAGATATACAACTATACATAGTTAATTCAACAGACAGGCATTAAATTAAACGACAACTTTAAGAGCACTTTACGGTCCAATATATTATAGTCATTACATACACTTTACGATGTTACAACATAAGAGTAACGTAATAAATGACAATAATTTTGTAATAAAATATACATGTACAGTATGTAGACCGCTTAAGAGGCAATTAACAACTGATGAATGACAGCCCTTAATCCAGGTTCGAAACCCTCCGTGTAGCGGACAAAATCGTCTCATAAAATGTGTAGTTGCGTTTGTTTGTATTATATCTGAGTTTTATCGAATAATTATTAATTAATAAATTCGTTAAACATTCACGGAATAATTTTCGGCAAAAACTCTCGGACCCGTCAAATTTTATTTTTAGCTGCGCATTTTTCAAAATATAAATAGTACATGCAGGGTGATCCGTGTATGAAGTCATCGATATATTTTTTTAATGGCAGCATCTTTCTTATTACGGAATGTGAAAAAGCACACTTTTCACATACGCTACATGCGCTCTGTGGAAAATGCCAGGTTTACTGGTATAAACTCTTGGCTTCAGGTACCCCAATAGAAAAAACTATAGTGGTGTCAGATCTCACGATTTGGCGGGCCACTCCAGTCTTCTTCTCTTCATCCGATCCGTCGTTCAGGAAATTTATAATCAACAATCACCTTACTCGCACATGGTAACATGGAAGAATAACCCATTTTCATGCAGACCGTCATAGTCTTCTAATTTCTGGATGATTCTAAGGCCAATAATATTTTTTAATAAAGAAGATAAATTGCTACATTTAAATTTCCGGGAATAGGAAGAGAGATAGTGGATATGATCTCTCAGAATGCCCGCCCAGAGAATCTTTTTGAATATGATACTCCCTATAAAGATAAGGGGTTTCGTCAGACCAATACCTGCAGTTGTGCCGTTTGACATAAAAAATGCTTTCTCATCTGAAAAGTAGATTTTAAAAACCAAATTTGGGTTTTCTCGAATACAGGCTCGCAAAATTATGAGTCAGAGAGGATTCCAGTCATCCTCATTTAGCTCACGTAAAAGAACAATTCTATAGGGATCGAATCTGGCGAGTTTAAGGATTCCCAGATTATTAGACCAGAACTCCTGATTCACTCCAGATTCTTGAGACAGCTGTCTAATACCTTTACATTCAGTTCAATTAAGTTGTAGAAGTCCAAGTACCCCGATTTGTGACGATTTGATGTTACAATACGTGTGCGATTTATTTTCTATTTTCAGCTGAACAAGGATTACCAAATTTTCTCAACAGTTCCATTCTGTACTTGAGTTGAGCGTTTTTAGTAGGAAAACGTTAATTAAAAGTAATTTCTCTATCGCAATCATTACGATAATATAATTTCAGTTATTCTTTTTTTTTTAATATTATACTTTTCCTAATAAGAGTAAACCATTATTGGGCGAGTCACTTGAGACGTTCAAGACGTTAGTTCGAGCTCACTATAAGTTATCAAAGCAATAGAACCTTTGACTTTAAAATCTGTGAGAAATGGCGCCCCTTGGACCCCCAGTTTTTTGTATATTTTTTTATTTAAAATTGTGTCAAAGTAACCTCTGGCCCGGGGTTACTTCGACATAGCATTATTTTTGAATAGAAGTCAAAGTTAAAAATAGCACGGGTTTATTTGACACCTTTTAATCAAAAAATATATATAATTTCACGTTTTTATAATCATTTAAAGGGCAAAACATAATAAAAAAAGTTTTTGAATAAGAAAAATCAGATATTTACTTAAACAATTTCTTACTCATTAATAGGACTTTGGTTACAACCTTATAATCAGACTGTTAATAATAATTAACAGTCTTATTATTATTATTAACAATCTCTTGGAAACATTTAAACTTAATCAATGTTTATAAAAAATAAGAATGCAAATGTAGAAAATTAGCCTGAATCTTCACATCGCTCATACTCGTAAGTCAATTTTGTAGACCCTCTGTTCAAATAGATCCTCTGTTTCAAGTAGACCCTCTGTTACAAATGCCATATACGCACTGGAGACAGGTGATACAGCAGATCCAGTCTTTTGTTAGCCTCATCTCTATTTTCTTCATCTCACTAAGTGGGATATTATTATTTATGATAGTACTAGTTCATCTTCAGATGAACTAGTACTATCATAAAGTTTTCTCGCCTATATCTTTTTTTCTTTGAATTGGGTACATATCCAGAAGGTCTTTGGGTTCAGAAGTTGATGCAGTTGTTGGAATATTCTTTTTATTTTGCTCAATAATAGCTTTCTCTTCGTTTTGCACCGAAATGGATTCCTCCTCGTTTTGCTCAGATACTGCTCACTCTTGATCTTGTCCAATAGTCGCTTCAGCTTGTGTTGTAGAAACGTTGTATCAATGTAGCCCCAAAAACTGTCAAAGTTACCCGCAAAGTCAATTTAACCCCGGTTTACGGTACCTAATGCCATAAATATTCTCACATAAAAAAATTGAGTAGATATCTCACACACAACTTGTTTCATTTACGTTTGAAAATCGAGCGTCCTTATTGAAAGACCCTTTATAAACGATCATAATAACCTACTTGACGAACGAACGATCACTGAGGACGAATTCGTTACCACTGTCGACAATCCCGACATATCCTCCCACGCTACTCATGTAATATGGATCTGATATGTATTGTGTTGGTTGCACAATGAACAGGAAATACGATTCAGTCCATCATTACCGTTCTAGTGTGACTATTAGTTAATTATCTATCGTCTCAATATACCTTAAGATATATAGAATAATTTCTTATGCAAAAAGGATATCATAAAAAGAATGTAATACTACTCTAGTGCTTATTAGTATTCATTAGTCTTTTAAATTAGTAAAAAATCAACAGATGTTCATTCATCTACAGCGGAGTTGCACAACAAAACTAAACCACAGGCGCAGATCCGTCTACGCCGTCTATAAACGGGTCTAATGAGCACTAATTAGTACGAGAATAATTATTATAATTAATTATCGACAGGCCATCGACTAGCCACAATTACCTCTCTTTCTGCATCACACGTATAATTAATCATTCACGTGTTTCTATGCGTTAAATTATTTGTTTATCGATTACGTTCGACAAGATTAAACGGTCTGACGCGTCGTGTCAACCGATCGACGGGAAATTTTTTTGACAAATTGGACGGCCGTCTGGGCTGCGCGCGTATGTAAATAATCTAGTGTGAATATGTTGGACATATTGTGTAGATTAGCCGCGGCCTGTTGCGACAAGAAGCCGCTTAAAAATAAGGACTCATTTCGAATCCGAAAGGGTGACGGGGTTCGAGCGGCGGGGCGTCGAGGCCCCGCTGGAGGACCCGCGCTCGAGCGAGGCGGGAATCCTTCATTTCAATTATGTTAGCTAATACTCATGTCAAATTGGCGCTTGTGCGCCACATTACCTCGTCCGACGATACGTTTCGGTTCGGCGATCGTCGATCTGTTTTGTCAGGCTTTTTCCTCTCGTAATTCGTGATACATTTTTTGGTACTCGGTCTTCGCTCCAAGTCGACCACCGGCGAACGAAATAGAAACGCCAAAGTGGGCTAACTATACAGGGCATTCCCTCAATACCCCAAGTACTTAAGGTAGTTTCTGCCGAAACCCACTTTTCTATATAATTTCATCAAAGAAATATTGTCGAATTTGGGGTGCTGAAAATCCGCATCCTGTTCACTAAAAGGAAATGCATCCAGATAGGTGCACGGTTTGGTGCGTATTTCGGAGTAGTGGAGTAATTCGACCATAATTACTTCTTTGAAAATGAAGCTGGTAGTGATATCACAGAAAATGGGGAACGCTATCATGACATGTTGAGGTCGTATGATTTGTAGATGGCAATCGTTAAATATTAACACCTTTGACAGAACACAAATGGCGCGCAATTCAAATCATATAGTTCCAACTGAGACACCCTATATATTCCGCTTTAATTTGTGTCTTTGTAATTGGAGAAAATGAAGTTTGATGTATTACATTATGCACTTGTTTCGTTACCAATGTTTCATGATTTATTAAATATAATTAAAAATTCAAATAGTAGAAATAGTAGTAGTACTTGTATTGTAAAGGTACGTTAATTTAGTAATCACGAAATATTTGTTTCAATTTAGAATTTATTAGTATTGTTAGTTATATTTGTAAGATAATCACAGTATATCTATTATTTGCCGAGGGTGAATGTGTTCGTTGATCTCTCGTGGCATGAACATCACCAAAGCTGTCAGTGCCCTCAGAAATTATTTGAGAAAAACTTGTGCAACATAACAGTTGTATATGTTGTCACTTACTTTAGTATCTGTCAGATATGAATGAATGGGCAAGGGTTACTATTAAAATCGATGTTGCTGTGTTACATTAATAATTCGATTTCGATGCTTAGGAGTAGAGGTAATTGAGATCAACTTTAAGTCGTATGTTTTTATCAAACACAATCGATTTGTCTCGGAATGTTTAGTAACATATAAACGGAAATCGAGAAAGGATTTCCGCCAAGCGGTTATTAAAGTAGTTTCCGAATAGCAAGGCTGTTACATAATCGCTATAGGAAACAACTACTCCTCGGGCTAAAGCCCCGCCAGGCATTGAATTTTACCTAAAAGTGATCCTCGACCCCTTTCTTGTGTTTCTGCAAGATCAGATAAGGTTTTAAAAAATAAAACCCGCCACAGGTAGGATTCGACATTTGTCCCGCATTGGAACCGAACGACGTACAGCTGTTTCGAACTTATTAGTCCTCATCAGTGCCGTACACGGTACGCCGATCCAGGACAAATGCCGAATGAAATTGATGATAACCGCTAGGCGGTTTGGTAGTTCCTTTTTCGATTCCCGACTTATATGTTACTGACATAGATCGTATCGATGAAGATGTATACCCCACAAATTTCATTCGATATTTGTCCTGGATCGGCGCGGCGTTCCATGTACGACACTGATGAGAACTAATAAGTTCGAAACAACTGTATGTCGTTCGGTTCCAATCCGGGACAAATGTCGAATCCTACCTGTAGCGGGTTTTATTTTTTGAAATCGGAATGTTTAAGAAAAAAATTATCATAATTTGAATAAAATATGATTATTACCGTATTATTAATTTAAATATATGTATGTACATATATAAAATATTAATACTGCAGACATATTATTCATATCACATTCTGATAATAACCATTGTAGAAAATAAAAATCAAAAAAGGCGTAGATATGATCGACGTGATACAAATTTCAGGCCCTCGAGCCTTTTCCCTGTTGTCCCCAATTGGAACAGATGAATTAAAGATCACATGCATCACACGGTACACGCACTGCTGTGTTAAGTAATTTAATATGACATTCAAAGAAAGGGAATTAAATTATGAACAGGCGAATCCCAAATATGGAAGCTATCAGTGTAACTATAAATAAATAGTAAATTATACCCATTATAATAAACAAATTTGTAATATAAACAAGTTAAATATAAGCTTCGGTCACAACAACTACGAGAACCTGTCTATAATGTAAATCATGGTGTTAAAATTTACATCCATTAAAATTTAAATAAAATAAGCCAATGTGTTTTGACTTACTGATTACATATTATAAATCTGGTAAAATCAACAATACCTATATTTATGTACTAAATAAATCCGGGCTATTTGAAAGAAATAAATCATAATTTATAAAATAATCATTATCAAATTTAATGTGTGATAAAAATGTTAGGCGAAATATTTTTTTAACGTATTCTTAAAATATTACATTTCAGTTTTATAAACAATATCACTATATTGGTATTTATTTCAGGATTATACCAAAATGATCATTTATGAATTGTAGGATAGTGTATATGTGTTATATAGCATTAACAGTTTTCTGGAAAAAATGCTTTTCTTCTCCAGACAGTTAAATAATAAAAAAGGCAAAAAGACTTAGGTTCTGTTACTATAACTGTAACTGTATCATATAAGTCAAATATATTACCGGAAATTGAGAAAAATCAAACTTTTGATATAAATATATCTAAAAAATAACATCGATTATATAAAAAAACAGTTTCTGACAGTCTTAACAAGTATAATAAATTTTTTCTAAGTAGATGGAACTATGGCCATCTGCTCGAACTCCTGATTTAGCTATATGGATAATTTGAAATTGCAGTTTTATTTCAATATACCAAATAATAATTATATTTAGGTATATGATTTAAACAGTAAATTATTTATGCGCGTTTCCAGAAAACGCCCTATATCTTGTAAATGTAGCAAATCATTTACATGGGGCACCTTTGTAGCCCTTTTAAGTTAACATTAATAATACATCCAAAAGTTCTATCTAGACTATAGAACTATAACAATTGAATCACAAAATTTCTGGCGGGTCTACTATAATCCTATACATATAGATTAATGAATAACTTTTTATTTTGTTTATTTTTCGATACTTTTTCAAAATAAAAGTTATTGCAAATAAAATAAAATATCATTTAATATAAAATTCATAAAACAATAAGTTAACATTACTGTTAAAAATTCAATTATGTATGTATTTATTGCATCAATTTTCATTAATTACCATTATTGAATTATTTTAAAGCCAAATCTTACATTATAATTCTTGAAAAAATACCTGTCTGAACTAAAAAACATATATTAGACCAACATACTATTAATTTCATCGCTATTTACCAAATAAAAAACTCTTATCTTGCCGATAATCGAACAGTCTACCTGAGCCTAGCCATAAAAACAAGCCACGGTATGTTTTGAGATTATACGAATAAGGGTATAACCAAAAAATCTGATTAAACCAATGAATATACTACAAATTGGACATAATATTCACATAAAAATGTATCACACAAGAAGCATGAAAAGTACCTTAAAAAATTGCTTTATTTTCCTTACTTCAGTCAAGCGATGTACCAAAAGGATAAAAAATATCCCTAATATTCTTTGCGGTAACAAAGTAGGTACCATAAAATCGAAAATAAAACTTTTTTATGAACAACCTTTCAAAAAACCTATGTAAAAAATATCTTCCCCTTGATATTAAATAATAAATATGCACAAAGTGACAAAAGCATTATATAGCGTATAACAAGTATGTACACAGAAATTTAAACATGCAGTATTTCTTGTACATATGTATGCTTGTCCACTTGTCCAGGGCTTTTCCATTACTTCAGTATCAAAACATTATTATATTATATGAGGTTATGTCTGATACACTTTAATTGAACGATATAAAAAGTATTTCCTATCTATAAGCGGTAATATAGAAACACTATACTCTACGTAAATACTTAAATTTTATTAAATTATGTTTACTGTAGTTTTTCAACGTACCTATGCCCTTCGTGCAAATAGATATGTAAAACGTAACCAATACGAATCACTATTTTTTAATCTACCAGGTTTCATTCCACTACAACTTAGTAATCTAACGAAACAATACATATATTTATCAAAAATATGTCACTTGGATACTTAAAAATACATGTGTATTTGAAAATCTTACCTGCAGACACAAGCGAGGAAGAGGCTATTTATGAATGATCGGATCTAATCGAAAGAAAATATCTAACTGAAAGAAAACACAGGTATTACTAAAACACCACACTCACAGTTCGTAACTATCTTTATCGTTATCAATCGATAAATATGTACATATATCACACAAAATGCCCCACTTGACAGCACCAAAATCGCCATCGCGTCGTTAGGTATTGTTTTGCGCGTAGAACAAACAATAACTACCTACTTGATCAACTGCATCGGGCGCGATGTGTGGTTAAAAATGCAAATACTTTGGAGTACGTTCTGGTCGTTCTGATGCTTGAGATTCTGTGCTAAAATTCTTTCATTCTGTGGGCGAAATGTACGGACTAATTCCTCAAGGAATTTTATAAGATATGCTTACACATTATACTGTTATATTACGATTTATTTAACTTGGGATAAACGATTGATTGGATTAATACAGTATAATTAGTTTATAGAGTTAAAATGAATATCAGTGATATTAAAGTTGATACCTCATTGTAATTCGATCTGAATCGAAATCACAGATAACTTGATAAGTTAAATATTTACAAGTGTGAAACTCTTGAAAATGTGTACCAAATATTTCTAACCCTCTATTTTCGAGGGTGCTGGAGACGAAACTGGCTTTAGTTTCAGCCGCTCGGACACAGTTATCTATTGTAATCGTGCGCCCTCTATGAAACCACAAAATGACCCAAGTTGAGCGTCTTGAGGTTAAAATAGACTTTGTTGATATAGTTTAGTATCACTGATATTTTAAACATATGGAATCATGTATAAAATATAAGAAAAAAAGTGACAACAAATGTTTGAATTAGAATGTCTCAATATTATATATTTATTACATAGCACTTTCCACTAGTGTCTTCAACTGTTAGAAAAATACTATTTGAAAATAAAAAAAATAGAAGACCATTTAGACAAATATTATTAACTAGAAAAACAGTAACGTCAACAAATACACTAAAAACTACAAAAGATTACTTTTTAATATCATTTATAGGTGACCACAATTCATGTGGCTCCACATATTTGTGTAACCCTGTAGAATTATAACAAATACTAAGGAATAGAAGAGACAATTTATTATAAAAATGTATTCATAGTTACAAAAAGGCATGAAAAATGTTATCTTAAAACAGTTAGAGGTACATTTTTCTACTAGTCGTGTGATTTACCAAAAATATCAATAAACACTTTTTATATTCATATTTTTCACATTATGAAAATAGGCCAATATCGAGGATTATTTTTTAGCGTTTGGAAATATTTATATTGTTACAAAGATATTTATTTATAAATGTACTACAAATTTCCAAGCAGCAAAACCCATCTAATTTGTTTTTTTTTTTAATATTAGATTATTAAACATGTACACAGATATCCAAACATCCAGTAGGTATTCCCGTAAATGTGTTTTTCGAAGCGCTTCAGTTTCAAAATATTTTCTGTTATAAGAGGTTATGTTTATTTACTTTGGTTGCATGCAAAAATATTTCCTGTGCTACAAGTGATAAAAACGTTGTTCAATACAAACAATTAAGGGTTGTTAAATTAGGATTATTGTATTATTTTCAACGTCTTTTATGTTCTTCGAAGTACCTACTGCCAGCATAATGTACATAGTACATACATACGTATGTACATATGTATGTAAAATGTAACCAATACGATTCAATATTTTTCTATTGGCTTTGATTCCGTAATAGTTTACTAAGTTTATGAAATAATACATCTATTTGTCAAGAACGTTCTACTTGTATACTTAAAATACGTGTTTTAAACCCTTACCTCAAGATATGTATGTAGATACACCAGCGAAGATCAACTTTACAGGTTATTTATACACACCTGTCTCCTGTACTTTTCCGCATTTGCTGTTAACTGAAAAGCAACATTGAAATATTAATAAAACACCGCATTTAATAAAACACTTATATACAATTATGTTTATCATTACACATCGATAAATTGATCATATAAAATACACACCTCCCAGCACCTCAACCGCCATTGCCGTTACTGTTTTGCGCCTAGAACAATACTACCTACTTGATAAGTGATCACTGTGATCAGATCAGCTGCATCGCGCGCGATGTGTGGACAAACATGCAAATATTTTGGAGTACGTTCTATTGTGATTGTTGCGATTCAGAACAATAATTCTGTGAGCGAAATATTCGGATTTGATTTATAAAAATGTTATAAATCAAATCCGAATTGTAATATGAACTTTGTAAACGGTATACATGTAATGTTATTTAAAATATTTCATAATAAAAAGGTACTTTGTTTGCGCCCATTTATATTCAAATGAATTTAGAAGCCCTCTTTATTTGGCACTAAATAAAAAGCCACCAAAGTATGATTTATACATAAGTAGGATCCTTTGACAGCCATAGCCGTCTTTAAGGGGTTTTATAAAAGTGGCGGCAACGTATTCATGAGGTGAATCAGGAACGAACGGAAGCACTTTGATTTTTACCCCCGCAAATATAATACGAATATGGTTACACCGAAGTGGGGTTTACTAATAAAAATGCATAGCTTATTCTCGCGCCATCTCGAACTAATCCCAAATAAAAAGAAATTAATGTAAAACTTCGAGAGTCATGACCTGATATCCCGTAAAGCTTAAAAAATAAAGCACGCGGCGGGCTGAATCTTTTATAAGGGCAGACATCTTCGCGGAACTTGTAGCACGGAAAATTTACTTTTCATGTGTCTACCAGACGTAAAGTGAGAATAACAAATCAAGCTCCATCTATAACTGATGTATACCAATGATACTAACCTAGATGATAAGAATAAAACATTGCAGTTATCGATGTTTCGAAATCACTGTGCACATCATCACTGTACTGATTCAATCTTGTTCACACTTAGTGTATCAGTACAATCCAACGGATCTTTTTTCTTAGGCTATCCAATCGTAATTGATTTAAGCTACACCGAAAGAACAGTTCACTTTTTCCTTATAAGATAAGTAAACTTTTTTTTATTTAAGATATCAGCAATCAGGAATACAATACTTTCTATAGGCTAATTTGATCTCATAGGACTGATGAAGAAAAGTCCTTTAGTTGACGGGATGAGGGTACTTCCAGTGAACCTTCTTGCATTTTGGTTTATTTTATATCCATTTGTAGTCGTCTTTTTATTCTTCTGTTTTGTTGGCGAAGGAGTGGTCGTAAGAGTGGATTATTGCCTGAATAACATCACTGATGAATGAAATGCCGAGGTCGTTGTGTATTTTATTGTTTGATACACGGTGCATCTGTTATTGATCGAATTATTTTGGATTGGGATCTCTGAAGGATGTTATTACTCAACTTGCTGGCGCATCTCCAGAGTTCTATTCCATATGTCCATATAGGTTTTATAACCGCCTTATATACTAGAATTTTGCTTTCTAAAGAAAGATGTTACTTTCTTCCGCGTAGCCAGTATAAGTTTTTGAATTTCAAATCAATTTGTTTTTTCTTTTTTGCTGCATGCTTTCTTCAGTTCGATATCTTACCTATGCGCATTCCTAAATATCCTACGGATGAGGCTTCTGGTATTATAGTACCATTAAGGGTAACTGCCGAGTATTGTTACCCTTAATGTTACCCAAAAGTTACAGACCATTTAGAACGTACATTTGTTAATTTGGTGTTAGAAAAGAGAGAAGGTGATGCTGATTTTTGCGACAAAATTTTGTTCAGCGATGAAGCACCTTTTCATTTTGACAGATACGCCAGCAAATAAGATTGTTGAATTTGCGGTGCTGAGAATCTACACAAAAAAGAAATGCGTCCACAGATATTCACGGTTTGGTACGCATTTTCAAAGAAATATAGTCCAATACCATACTTCTTTGAAAATAAAGCTGGTCATGCTATCACAGTAATTGGGGAACGCCTGTTGACGATGACAGCCATGTCGACGTCGTATGGTTTTGGATGACAGTCGTTAAATATTGACGTCCTATCTTTGACGGAAGACAAATGGCGCGCAACTCAAATCCTATAGTTCCAACTGATACACCCTATACAATGATTTCCTAATTATTTTAATATACTACTTCTGTTTTACAACAATGCAGTTTATAATTTTATAATATATTTTTTATAAAATAGTGTTTTTGTCCGTGTAGAAGTATTGGGGTTCCTTGTATACGTATTAGATTATAGCGATAGAAAATGTCAACCAAAATCGTAATGATGTACGTTTCTCGTGATTCAAACTTTAAAGGAGTTGTAAGCGAGCCGTCTGTTTGTCAGAGTCAAATATTAATAGTGAAGCACCTGTTTCAACTCAGATGGCCCGTTTTCAGACACTCGTATTCTCCGCGGCGATCGCCAAGATCGCCTCTCTAGTTCCTCTGTCGGTCAACAAACTTATTGATTTAACACAGAGGTATTTTTATATTTTCTTTAAAAAATTATTTATCAATTATATTGTGTAGTCAACTGAAAAATTATCGGGATATTGCTCGCTTTAGTTTTTATATGCTAAACAATCTGTACGCTGACGCCGAGTGGAATATTCAGAATCGTAAAAGGCATAGCATTTCAGAGATTTCTTCTGCTCGTATGGATATAAAACGGTCTATAAATCTGGGAGAAATAAAAAGCTAATTTTCCGTGACATTTTTCCTTGCGAGGTACATAAAAAGCGTTTATTGTAATGCGGGACACTCAATAAACTGGGCGTTTCGCAGCGATTGTCAGGTATTTAAAATTTATCGCTATGAAAATCGAGAAAGAATGGAAAAAATGTTGCACTAAAGGCTTGCGAATAGGGCTTTCCGTAATTTTCTTTTAAAATAATTCCGTGCGACGCATTTTAACGCAGGGGTCGGGCACGGGGTCGCGGAACGGGCCGGTGTAAATATATAAGAGGCTAATGTCTTTACGGACTGCGAAGGGTGCAATCAGAAATTTGCAAGTCTGATTTTTTTTTCGGTAGGGGCATGTTAGCTGATTATTCTTTAAAACAGTAGATATTTTGCTCCCCTAGCCCTCGCCCCGTGACAGTACAAGTCATTGAGTCAAAAGTACTTACATTAATTTGTAAGTGTCGCAACAGCTTGTACCATGAATTTATTTCCTGGGGGCTCGGCGCGCTCTTTTCGACTATTTCCATCTTCACTTTCGCATAGGTGTTGAGAAACTTGCGACAGGCGACTTCGGCTCAATTTCATTTCTTGTAAAATCGATGTAATAGCTTAATTCGGACGTGAACTCGGAAAAAACCAAAACGTCATAACATAAGTTCTGAATTACTTAACTCCTTCCCAATCAGTTTTCAATTTCTACAACCTTGTTGCGTTACCCACGAAAAAAAACACCATTGCGTCCTATTTTCACTATGAAAAATAAGAAAGCCATCGTCCCAAAACAAAGAAATGACATAAAGAATAAATCATAATTATAATTACCATTCATCCGTATGTGAATGACTTTCAAACATCGGGAGTAACGGAATTTTATTAATTCCAATTTTATGAGAAATCTAGTTTACGACCTCATAATTTTGACAAAGTCATTCTTGCCTACAAAATACCCAAACGAGGCATTGTAAATGCCACCAAAAGATTTCGGTGAAGTAAAAATGTATTAGTGGATGATGAATTGATGAATATTACAATAAAAATGAATAGGCAATTGTATTATAATGTTACAGTGTACGAACAATTTTAAATCAAGTTCATTGACAATGTTAACAACAATATTAAATGAAATAATTCTATTTATAACAAATATTTGTTGTTTTTTCTCATTTTCAGTTTATTAGTAGTCAAATAGTTTTTTTTTGTAGTGTTCAATGTTCCATTAGATTTCTACTGAAAAAAATAATCCACTACATAGTAAATGCAAATTTTATCGATTTTCTACGGCAGCTTCGAAATTAGTAGAACAATGCAAGAAATGGATATAAATGGACAAAAGGGGGTTTACTAAGAAGTTGCTTATTGGTATTGCTCCTGGAGGCTTTATTTCATTTAAGTCTAAAGTGGCAGCTGGAAGGAAAAGTGATTCATAAATGACTGTAGAGTCTGGATTAATAAATTATTTGGAAGATGGCGACGTTATTTTGACGGACAAACGGTTTCCAGAACTAAAACCAGTTTTTGAGGAAGCTGGAAGCAAGTGAGAATAGCTATGACATCCTTTCTACAGGACAAAAGTGAATTTTCCAGAGAGGAAACTCAAGAAACTTGCAATATTGCCCATGTCAATTCATGTCAAGAGAATAACGCAAAGACTAAAAACTTATCAGATTTTAAACAAAATTCCGAATTATCTATTTAGCCACTTTGATGCCGTTGTACAAATTTGTTGTGTATTGGTAAATTTACAATCCCCAATAATTAAACAAATGATAAAAAATAAACATTTATTATGAATAATTCTTATGTTTTATAAACATTTCTTCTTATTTATTTATATTTATTTGGTATTACATAAAATCTATATTAAATTGCCAACACCTTTTCCAGTGAGACTTCGTTTTTCGCGTGTCACATTATTTCTACTACCAGAAGTATTTTCCAAATACAACACTTGTATATAATGTTCAAAACAAAAGATTTCACTATATAATATTGCATGTCTTATGAAACCTTCATCTCTTTATTGAAAGAAAACGCTTTATTAAAGTCTTTGTCCACAAAAATTGATGCAGTGCAATTAAATTTAATGCGGTTTTACGTGAAATTCTAATATTACCAATTTAATCAGAATTTCTGACAGACACATGACAGCCTACAAAGTTGTGAATGCCACGCGGCATTGATGTCGCCACATAGCGAATAAAATACCCCAATATTATTTATTCACTATTTATACTATTTATTTTGTGACCTAGATACAAGTATCTAGCAATCAGGGGCGTAGCATGAGAAAAGAGTCTAGGGATGTGATAAAAATTGTATAAGGGGAAGAGGTATAGTCAGATGTATGGTAGGCCATATGAAAATGGTAAAAATAAAAAAGACACTAACTTAAAATGATTATGCCGAGGTATATATCCTAATTCTTAAAATGAAGATCAATTCTTCTCCAAGAGACGATCTCATATCTTCTAACAAGGCACTTTCAAGCTTAAACACAGTGCTCTTATTCATATCAGGATCACTATAAATCACTGAAAGTTCACTTCTTAAACGATTTGCGTCAAATAATATTTCATATGTATCTACTAAAGAAGAAAAAAGTTCGTCAGGAAAACGTTTCACGAATGAAGTAAATTATGTGGAATCTATTTTTAACAATTTCAGTTTAGAAATTTCACTAAACCGTTCACTAATGTCCAAAGTAATAACGTCCAAAATTTCATAACACAATCGTGCGTAGGTGCTTTTCTTATCTTCTTCAGGAATTAAATCCAAACACATTCTTTTACTTGGTGGTTGATTTTCTAACACAAATCTGTCCATACGGTCGCAAATATCACTAAACTCGTTTCTCATTTTTTGAATATGTGATTTGAAATCGGCGATCTTTTTATTGCAGTAACTAATATCTGATAATTTTGTCTATAGAATTTTAAACATACTTTAGGAATGTGGGGATATTGCAGGAAACATTGCTAAGAAAAAATAAAAATTAATGTCGCGCAATAAAGTCAAAAGGCCTCTAGCACAAATAACGGTTTCTCGATCCCATTCCTCACATTCATTTTCCACAATTACCTGAAACAGCGCTTCCAAATCTTCCTTATGTTATGGCGACAGTCGCCAAGATGCGTTCACATAATCGCATAACTGAGTCCGGAAATAACGAACACCCACTCGAGGTCCCACTGTTGACTGCGTAAGATCGCCGACCTCTTCGCCCATCTAACGCGTAGCTTGGATGTAACGTGGCTCATCGCATTTCAGAATTACAGCAAGTAACGCGGGAGTCTAATAATTTAATGGGCGCCTTCACGGCCAATTTTTAATAAAAAAGTTGATGGTAGCGTTTAAAGTAAATAATGTCTGTTTGCGGTCGGTTTAAAACAATTAAAAAAATGTAATAATTGAATAAATCGATTGAACTTTTAAATAACACTAATTTGCCAATTTTTTAAGGGATGCGACGCATCACTCGCATATAGTACGCTACGCCCCTGCTAGCAATTAACTAAATTATGATTAATTATTATCAGACTTTTTAATGACTCTCGAAAATATTTAGAACCATCGACTAGGGATTAGTTCCTGGACCTGAGGTAAACGCCGGGGCACCGCTACGATCGGGGAATAATAGCAATTGTTTGCATTGCACAATTTCCTCGAAGTGACATGTACCCGGAAATTGCCGCCAATCTCGGGGGAGGCTCGCGCGATTAGATATCGCACAAAAGGCGGAGACAGATTTAATAAAGTACTCCTCGATTGTCCGATACCCGTCGATATCTTATTCTTGCTCCACTTGATCGGACCAACAACTCCTATTCCATTGATATGCATAGTCTATTGCTGGATTCCCGCGCTACAACCCTCCCTGCGATCGGCTTTTCTTATCCCGAACTCCAGAGATCAGAGATACACCGTATTAAACTCGAGTCGCTGCTCATATTCACTTCTATTGTCGGCTGCCGACCTTCCACCAGCTTCTAATTCCGATGCCACTTTAGATCTATCTGGAGACTGATAACTACTTCCACATAGGAACTGTTAGCGAACGCCTTGGATTTTCAACGTACATTTCCACGAAAACGTATCAAAATTCAAACAAAAATGTATTAAAAATAATGATACAGTAAAACACTTAACTTTGTTACTAATACTGTGATAGTAACAAAGTTACTATCACTGTATCATTATGATCAACTATCACAAAGTAACGGCTAACTGCATTCAGTATTAGAAATAATCCAAAAGCAATCATATCCCCACTTTCTTCAAAACAATATTATAAAAAAACGTAGAAAGTCATTACCCCAAAAAGCTCCGCTGGTTTAAACGTACGATTACTGGAACTCAAGCAATTACCTAAGAAATATTGTTTTAAATTAAAGACAAATAAATACTCTGTCGTTCTAGACAAAAAGGATTATTGAGAATTAATTTAAACCACGTTTCGAACCTACTAACGAAGGTTAACAAATGGTTAGATGATTTAGAAATAATTAGATAGTAGATGCATTAATTCGACATTATTAAAAAAAGTTGCCAAAAAAAAAGAGAAGGTTCACTTAAACGGAGATTACCTAGAAAAGTACCAAGATTAGCAAAAATTATCTAGACGATAATTAAGTTGTATCAAATTGTAAAAGCTGGAGGATTTTATTAAATTGGTATGTACCTACTTATATATAATTAACATTACATGCTAAAAAATCCCATATCTTGTTTGCATATTTGTTTCCATTTTATTTTATCCTATAATAATCTTCTCCTATCCATTACTCCTATGACCGACTGGCAGTTCAGGCAACAAAGAATACATCATGAATCGACGAGTGGTAGAGACCAGGTCTTTTCAGTTTTTAAATATCCATAAGTTCATAACTGAAGATGTTACTATCTTATACGTATACGTACAATTTCAAGAATATGTTCGTCTGCATGATTAGCACATAAAATATTAACTCAAAAAAGAGGCGAATGCAGTAAATATTGTGCAAAAACATTTTTCATTATTGTAAAAAGTTCGAAACATCCAAGACCTATCGGTAAAACTTCATATATGGCTGTTCCTAAGTGCTATTATATACTAACTGTAAGCATACTGCTACTGATGCTCATTAATGTGACACCATTAAACAAAGTTGTCAAAAAAAAAGGAGAAGGTTCACTTAAACAGACATTACGGAAACAGAAGGTTCACTTAAACACTACCAAGTTTAGCAAGAATAATTTTCTAAACGGCTTAAGTTTTATTGAATTGTAAAGCCTCGAGGATTTCATTGAATTGGTATGTACCTACTTATATATAATCAACATTCTAGGCTATAAACTCCCATATCTTGTTAGCATATTTGTTTCCATTTTACTTTATTCTATGCTAATCTTCTCCAGTCCATTACTCCTACTACGCTTAACTCTATTTCTACCATTTGTAGCTATTTTTTTCTTTGTCTATCTCCTCTTTCCTGCGGTCAAAATTTGTTCTCTTACTGTGTCGTTTTGGTAACATTAAGTGACCGAACTACCTCACTGTTTATGTCCTTATTAGGTTAAATATTTTTTATTACATTAGGTTCTTACTTCCACATATCCTTCTCGGTACTTTTTTCTCAAATAGTTCCACTATTTTTCTCTGTCACTTTGGTTTCCATATTACACTATCATGAATTACAAATGGTCTTGTTATTGTTTTTTGTAAACTATTTTTAACATTTCTCGAAACACTCTTTGACTGGCAATATATGAAACAGTCCACCCACACATTTTCTTTCCTTTCGATATCCTTTCGTGTAATTTACTCTTTTTTTTGTCCTTATCAATTAGTCACTCCTAAACAATGGAACCTATATTAACTTTCTTCAACTTGTGCCGTGATTTTCCTATTACTATTTTTAATTTTCTGTTATTTTCCGCTTCCAATTCCTATCTACCACCATGAACAGTATTTAATTTCCATTAGTTTATAACGTTGACTCTATTGCTACATTTTTTATCTTTTTGAATGCTTGTCCTGGAGTAGGTTGGAATCTTTCGTGTGAAGATAACACTGACTTAGTTTTCCATAAAACACCAGAACACTATATGCTACACTCGACGCGCGTTTCGTCAACAAAGTTGGCATCATCTGGAGATGACTAAGACTCTGAGTTTTAATATCTGAGTATAAATGAGCTTCAATCATCTCCAGATAATGCCAACTTTGTTGGCGAAACGCGCGTCGTGTGTAGTGTATAGTGTTTTGGTGTTTCGTGGAAAATTAAGTGAATGTGAATGCTTGTACTAAATTTTTTATGATACTTTTAAAATATTTTCTTAATGCCGAATCCGGAACTGGCAGTGGGTCTCCTAGCTTTTAATTGTAATCTTCCGGATATTTGTCTTCTTAATCACTAGATTACTTTATATATTGTATTAGTTGAAGTAATTTGTACCATTCTTATAGGTTTAACTTTACTTCTACCTCTTCCATTGCCCATTGTTTTCATTCGTCCTCCGAGACTATACATCCGAGACTATACCTCTTCCCCTTATAAAATTTTTATCACATCCCTAGATTCTTTTCTCACACTACGCCCCTGTCCGTGGCCCATATAGAATTAAGTATAAATTTCATTTTAAGCAAGTGAACCACCTGTTCGTCCAATTACTCAGTCACAGTTTAAATTAGTGGCAACATCTTCGACGCAATTACACCAAACATTACACTTCGCGAATGGTAGCAAGGGGTCTCCCATCAGAATAAATTAAAAAGTGTTAATGAGAATCCGCGCGCACAAAAAGTCGTGTTTGTCTCACGGTCATACGTCATAGTAATGCGATGGGCGAGAGGCGAGGGGGCCGGACATAGCATTAATAAAAGAGAGCAGTGTTAATTACAGCACAGATTAATGTACTTACTTGTAGCAGGTCATCCTATGTAAAAATGTCATGAGAATGAGAACTATGTCCAGTCAACCTTCACCTCTGACTCTGCATACGCTCGGTATGCCGGCAGTCATAATCGCCGCTGAGTTGAGGTTGTGCCTACTGGTGATCACCGCTGGACCAGCCACAGAGGGTAATGCACTTACAGTTTACATACGTATTACTTCTATGTAGGGTCAAATATTTTAAGACATACTTTTACACTTTACAAGGATTCTTTGTTTTATTTTTTATGTGTAAATCCGGCAAGGCAATGTTAACTTTGGTGTAGATAATATAGGTATTTAGATAAATGAATTTTTAACTACCTTAAATTTGACCTCAGTATTTCCATAACTTTATATCCATATCATATCAATTTACCAATATTTTGTTATACGATGAGTCCCGAAAGTGGATAATAATAACGACTAAAAAGAAACAATATGGCAACAAAGGTGACAACGTATTCCTTATTATTATTGATAGCACATTTGTGGTATCTGAATTGCGTACATGGATGCGAGTGATGCGTCGCATCCCTTAAAGAATTGGCAAACTAGTGTTATTTAAAAGTTCAATCGATTTATTCAATTATTACAGTTTTTTAATTATTATAAACCGACCGCAAACATACATTATTTACTTTAAACGCGACCATCAATTATTTTATTTCAAATCGGCCGTGAAAGCGCCCGAATTTATTGGACTCTCGCGTTACTTGCTGCAGTACTGAAATGCGATGGTCCACGGTACATCCAAACACGCGCGTTAGATGGGCGAAAAGTCAGTGATCTTACGCAGTCAACAGTGGAACCTCGAGTGGGTGTTGTCGTTATTTCCGGACTCAGTTATGCAATTATGTGAACGCATCTTGGCGACTGTCGCCATAGCATAAGGAAGATTTGGAAACGCTGTTTCAGGTAATTGTGGAAAATGGAAATAAGAAATGGGATCGAGAAACCATTATTTGTGCTAGAGGCCTTTTTGCACGACTTTATTGCGCGACTTTGATTTAAATTTTTTCATAGCGGTGCTTTCTGCAATATTCCCACATTCCGAGAGTCTGTTTAAAATTCTACAGACCAAAAATATCAGATATTAGTTACTGCAATAAAAAGATCGCCGATTTCAAATCACATATTCACAAAATTAGAAACCAGTCTAGTGACATTTGGGACCGTATGGACAGATTTGTGTTAAAAAATCAGCCACCAAGTAAAATAATGCGTTTGGATTTAATTCCTGAAGATGAGAAAAGCACCTACGCACGATTTTTTATGAAATTTTGGACGTTATTACTTTGAATATTAGTGAACGGTTTAGTGAAATTTCTAAACCGAAATTTTTAAATCTAGATTCCACATAATTTACTTCATTCGTGAAACATTTTCCTGGCGAACTTTTTTCTTCTTTAGTAGATACATATGGAACATTATTTGACGCAAATTATTTAAAAAGTGAACTTTCAGTGATTTATAGTGATCCCGATATGAAAAAGAGCACTGTGTTTAAGCTACACCAATATATTATGTCCTTTCTTTTTTATCTTCTCTTTTCCCGGAGTCATCAAAATTGTGTCGTTTGATTTTGACTATTCCTGTCACAAGCAGTTCCCAGGAAAGATCATTTTCATGTTTAAAGAGAATAAAGACTTATCTGCGAAATTCTCAAAAGCAAGAAAGACTGTCAGCTTTGGCATTAATAGATACTGAAGAAGTTAGAAGATATGAGATCGTCTCCAACTTTTGAAGAAACAGTGATAGATGTTTTCGCTGGACAAACAAAAACCGAAGAATTGATCTTCATTTTAAAAATTAGGACATATACCTCGGCATAATCATTTTAGGTTAATGTCTTTTTATTTTTGCCATTTTCATATGGCTTACCATACATCTGATTATACCTCTTTCCCCCTTATAAAATTTTTATCACATCCCTAGATTCTTTTCTCACACTACGCCCCTGCTGAATTGATATATCTTCAATAAAATATTCAGTTGTTAACGTTCAATATTTTTAAGTTGACACTTGGTATATAGTGAACATGTAAGGACTGGAACAAATTCGGTAAACTTGTTACTGGGCCAGTAGGAAAGGGATGCTCAGAGAAGTCGATTTTGTTTTTTTAAATGCGTATTTTTTGGTCTACGTATATCTTTCTAATAGAGAATTTAGTGTTTTTTAACGGCAACACCCTTATCTAATGATGACATTTAAGAGAGTATATTTCAGAGAGCAACTGTTTCATATGTTGGCTTGGTTGGTTGTTAATGATAATTTATTAATTTTATTTTTAGTGGCATATATTTCCTTTCTTTCGTGTCGACACGTTTATAATTTCGTTATTGTTTTACGTTACGTGACGTAACGTATTTTAATTCTTCTACTCTTCAAAATTTCATATTATTTTTACTTTACTTGGCTTGCTTTGTTAGGCTACACAACAATATTACTTATTGACTGTCACAAGTGTGGTGAAAATATGTTCTTGTATTTGAAGAACGACCGTTCGACATCTACTGATGTAATGCAGGCATACGTAAAATACTCCTTACACCCACTTAACGGATCTGTAGATGCACTATAGAGGATGAAGCAGCGTACTCCGTTCATTGTCAGGCCTGCGCTGTTCGAAGTCAAGCAACGGATTGCACGGTTGCGACTTGTAAGGGTGACGCATGGTCTTATTCTCATGGTGCCGCGGTGGTGCTGACTTGGTATTTGGTAACAGGGTGGCAACTGGGCCAAATACTGGGCACATTGTCTGCGTGAGTTCGATTCTCACCAGAAGGAACTTGTCACTTCCCTCAGAGCTGGGTGTTTGTCCGCGTTTATATGTGTAACCTTCCCCTACACAAAACCTGCCTGTAGGCTTTCTGGGGAAGGATGTTCTAATTTCTGTGTGTCCAAACAAACTATCACTATTAGCAGTACCATCATAACCTTGTCTTAATCAGTTAAGATCGGTGTTTTATTTAACACACTTTCGGACTTTTGTTTGATGCACTCATTTTTTGCATCATCTATAGCGTGCAGCAGTTAATTTACTTGGTTCTCTATTTGCAGGGATTCCGCTAACGCCAACGCACTATTTTATAGTTTCTCTATTGCATCATGCACTCTTTCATAGTTGGTATGAATAGTTTTTAAATGAGTTCAATGGAAATATCTAAAAATTGTGTGGCTTTCCTTAATAGCTGCAGCCCCGACAGGATTGAATTGTAGTATTACAGGTTTTATTTGCTGGAAATTTTCATCACAATAAAAAGCCAAATTCCCCAACATGTGAGGATAGGTTCTAGTGGTTCGGGAATTCCAAAACACTTTCTGTGAAAATTGCAAAGACGTTCAGAAGATTTTAGAAACATATTTTTTTATACTAGCTATCAATGCATCTACTTTTGGAAAACGTTGTCGAATAGTTTCTGCCACAAGATATAAAACATGCATTTTATACGCAACATGTAACAGTTTACAATCGTGTTGTGAAAGAGAACAAACTGAACCTACTGAACGTATTGTCACGACACCATCGGCCACAAACATCAATATTTGACTTGTTGACACTTGAAACTTTTCTAATGTCTCCAGTATTACCTGCGTAATTGTATTGCCGGTACACTCAGTGAGTCTTTTGCTAGCTAATAGCAATGGAAATATTGATTGCCGAGGGTCCAATACACGTACTACAATATCTACAATAGATTTTTTACCAATCTATCGTCTCGTCAATATATAACCACAGTCGTCTATTTTGTAGTTTACGTATAATCTTCTCTATAATGTCGTTGCGTACAGTTGAATATCTCTACATAATGTTCCGCGACTTGGTAACTGGAACTTTGTATTATATTTGTGGGAAAAACTTTCGAGATTGTTCTTTGTCTAGTATGTGAAGCGGAATATTACAGGCTATCAACATCAACAATAAATCAAACCTCAATTGAGTTTGCAAGCACACGCCCAGTTTTGTATGTTGATGTTGCACAGAATTCACGTCATGATTCATCGCATACTTAACACATTACTTTTACTTCATCGTAGAATAAATCATCAAATTCACGAATAAACTTATTCACTTGGTGAGCATATACATGTTTTCTGGGATCTCGCACGTGCGACATACTTTATTATTAAATTAAAACGTTTCAACTAACACAGCGGAGACCGTACGTACACCTCGATCGATAAATCGAGATCAACTAGGGCCCTAACGGTGCATTGCTGATCATCTTCCAGTACGAGTCGTCGACCACTTACCTCATGTCAGCGTTATGATCTCACTGTTACATTAAAACTGTTTATAAATTAAAAGACAATTATCTCGGTGAATCACCTATCGTTTAGAATTTAATAGAAATTTTATAATGAAATTTTATGAATAATATTATTTATGAATAGCTAAGATTTGTGGACTTAATAAACGAAACGTTCGTTGCAGTAAAAATATTCATTCCCACACATGAGACGTCAATGGTATGCAGCGCTCACCCACAGCCTTAGTGTTTCCCAATAAGTGGGTTAGTAAAAGGGGAGCTATTTACTAGCCTGCTAGATTTTCGGATCTATCTCCACTGGACTATTATTTATGGGGTTAAATCCAATATATATTTTAACATATTACAAATACTATTGAGGCATTTTAAGATAGAACTCGGAACAAGATAAGACCAACTAACGCTGAAACGTAAAAAACAAAATAAATCTAGTTTGTTTTTTACGACCATTTTTTTGTATGCCAGTTATGCCAGTAACTCTTAACTTTTCTTAAAAGTCCTTAAAAACTTCCATTCAACATCGTTCGATATATGCCGTGTTACACACTACAGTTATTTTAAATAAAGAACGTTTGTATTTATCTCGCATTGTGTACATAAATGAAAATGTCACGCTGCTACATACATTATACAAGCATGTACATTATTTTTAAAAAAGTCACGCCGACTTTAAACACAATCCAAAGAATTCAAAACACTTCCAAATACGATAAACATAGTTAAGGTAATGAGGGATTTACAAATTGCAATTAATTTAAGACCTTTAAGAAGAGTTAATATAAAAATGCAATAATTCAAAAATCAATTTACATCATTATGGCTCACTATAAATACCATCATTTAAAGCGTGAAAAGGACCTGGCTATTGGCCATGTAAATATGGTTTGTATAATGATTATTTGCGTGTGCGTCACAGGTAACAATGGTATGAATCAATCAACTGACATTTTTGAACAGTGTCGTGTCGAAAACACATTTTAGGATAACAGTTAGTACAATACAAATCCGTCAACCTATGACAGAGTAATGAAAAGGTATTCCACAAAAATATTCAATGGAAGTGATATTTCCATCAAAATAAATGAAATAAATTCAACAAAAATCAAAATAAATGAAACAAAAATGAAATTTTGCAGAAATATTGAGCAGTCAATGAACCAAATTATACAATAAAGCTATATAAGACGTGACTTCATAATTGCATTTTGTTCGTCAAATTATTAACTGTCTATGCCATACGTAGTTGATTGAAACATATGTCACTAGACATACGTGCTGGTAATTGTGGCATATTAGTATCAATTGCAAGTGGTGTAGTATGTGATCCGTGCGTCGTCACTAAATCTATACAAGCACAAAGATCCATTATACAAATTGTACGTCCGTGTATTACAGTAGGTGTAAGAATCTTCAACCCTTCTAGTGTGAGGCGTGCAGAAATGGTTGGTGGAATTAGAGAGATGATCAATTTATTTCAACTTATTCCTTGCTCGATTTCCCCAAAAGGTTGATTTTCTCAGAGACTTTTAAAATGTTCTTAGTTCACTTTATATATCATAATAACATTCATTGGCAACAATGTTCTTTCTTATCAAAAAAAAAAATTATGCCTACAGAAAAGTCTCTACTGTCTGTCAAAAAGGCGTTCTCAAGATCATAACTAGTATATTGTGAAACCATTCTTTAAATTTATCTACCAATTGACTTTAGGAATCTTCCATGATGCAGTTTAATGCCTTCAAGCGCATTTGAGTGAGAAGTACCTAAAAACGGTCACTTTAGAAGCATTTCATAAGAGTAGCTCCAATGAACAGCAGTGGCAATAGACTTACAATTAATGGCACTTAGAAACAGCGATATATAAAGTTTTGCTGATGGCTCTTAGATGTTTTGAACTTTTCACAATGCTACAAAATGTTTTTATACAATATTAGCCTCCTTTTTATGTTAATATTTTAATTGTTAATGATTCAGATCAACATTTTTTTGGAGTTTTACGTATACTACTCGTAGTATGAAGATAGCACCGTCTTCAGTTATAAACTTATGGATATTTAAAGACTGAAAAGACCTTGTCACTACCGCTCGTCGATTCATCGTGTCTCCTTTCTCGCCTGAACCACCAGTCGGTCATGGATGAAATGTTTTAGACCGACCAGTAAAAAAAAAGTCATATCTAATTTGCCGTACAAAAAATGGGTGTAGAACGAAAGTAACTAGTTTTTTCACATACCACAGCATTTCTGTGGCAAGATCAACCGATTCAAATTAAGGGAGATCTCGAAAAAAGAGGCGCTGACAATGAAAAAAAAAAACAACAACCGCTTAGAAATGAATTCGAAATCGCCAGCTTTATTTGTTGCTCGATGATATGCGACAGTCTCTTTTGTAATATTTTTCTTATTTAAATAACCAATAACTTTATGACAGATTAGATACGCGATAAGTCGAAATACCTGGCGGCCATTTCAACATAATTCTATTCGTATGGCAGTATAACGTTTATCGGTACCTTATATTCATATATATAGATTAAATTTCAAAGCCAATCCAATATTTGAATACGGCAATCAAAACATGAATTCGATTAGCATAGCATTTTCTCCTTCCCGAGAATGAGTATGTGGTATATGATGCGATTAAAATATAGACCACACAAAAAATTATCTAATTCATAAAAAAATATAATCAAAATCAAAAGATGAAAGATATAATAATGTGTCTAGGAAATAATGGAGTACACGTCAATGGATATAATTCCGTTATTAGGTTAATTTCATTGAACTTTTTTCTCCGATAGCTCAATGATGTAGCTAAAATTCATGACTAACAGACCCTACAAGGTGTATCCGAAAAGATGTATGGTATAGGGCTAGATAGTAAAATCTAGCATGAATTACCTTCAATTAATTGTTAATTACCAATAAGATATTGGTACCCTACATATACTTACATTGATAAAAAGTAGATTTATTAACCAGTCCTATTCAGTAGTCACATGATGAAAAATACAATTTGTATAATGGATTTTTGCGTGTATCAATTTAGTGATGATGCACGGATCATATGCTACACCACTCGCAATTGTTACTAATATGTCACAATTACCAGCACGTATGTTTCAATCAAGAAGACTAGAGAACAGGAGAAATAACTCGAGTGGTGGGGGTGGGACGAAAAACGTCCGCACCATGGCGGTCCTTGCGTAGAACCGAGCGAGGTTATGTTTATTTTTGTTTATTGTGTTTTGAAAGTTTTGAGCGTTTCCAGTTTTTCCGTTAAATAAATTTTCCGACATTTTGACAAATTTTGAATTAACCGAATATATACAATTGATTAGTAATTGTTTAAAAACAACTTCACATTTCATACAATAATAGCTCACAAGCTAATTTCACAGGAAAACTATCGGTTACTTCTTGGATGTTTGAAATATCTTGTACAGACTTCGGCATATCCCAATCCATCCATTCCAAATATTCACTGTGTAAATACACATTCACATTCAACTTCTTATCAATGCATATGTTTAAATTGGTGTCCAAACCAGACTCAGCATACCATTTTTCGCTTGGCAATTCAATGGAGTGTCTGTTACTTTGTAAACTTTCAAACAAAATATTTCCTTCCGAGATCGAACACTTCTTCATTTCCCCATGCAAAAGTGATCGCAGTTCGACATTTTCAATTCCACTTGTGGCCATGGTTAAAATATGTAATCTTCCTGTGGATGATTAAAACTCGTTAGACTAAAAGCTCATTATGTTATTTCATTCCCACAAAGCTAAATTATCATCGATATCCTACTCGTGGCAGACATAAAAGAAAATTATAATTGACAGATGAAAAAATGCAATAACATCTCTTGCTCTAAAAGAAAAGCATTCAGAACTATTTTTTGTACATACTATGTATTTAGGACTGAAAATACTGTATCCCAATTTTCGTAGCGTGTTTTCACCAAACAATTCGGAAACAACAATTGTAAAGAAATGCACGCGAAAATTGTTTACTGTTTACATAATGAGCACAATAGAACCCTAACCCTACATTTAAATAGTGAAGACCCGCGGTAGACGAGGATAAACGGCATGCGCACATGCGTAGATCCCGCGCGATTCTACGCGAGGCTGCCATATTGGCGCCGTTTTTCGTCCTACCCCCACCACTGATTTTTCGAGGAGCTATGTCTCCTTCTATATAGTCTTCTTGGTTTCAATCAACTACGTACGGCGTAGACAGTTAATAATTTGTCGAACAAAATGCAATTATGAAGTCACGTCTTATATAGCTTTATTGTATAATTTGATTCATTGGCGTCTCAATATTTCTGTAAAATTTATTTCATTTTTGTTTCATTATTTTGATTTTTGTAGAACTTATTTCAATTATTTTGATGGAACTATCACTTCCATTGAATGTTTTTGTGGAAAACCCTTTCATTACTCTATCATAGCTTGACGGATTTGTATTGTACTAACTGTTATCCTAAAATGTGTTTTCGGAACGACACTGTTCAAAAATGTCAGTTGATTGATTCATGCGATTGTTACCTGTGACGCACACGCAAATAATCATTATACAAACCATACCTAATGTATCTGGATATTACATCCTACTACAATTCATAAAGAACAAAATCTGCGTGAAAACGTTGCTAGTATACAGAATGAAGACAATAATATTATGTAGTTCCAACATAGAAACAGGAGATCAGTTTTCCACGAATATCGACAGATGAATATGAATGATGATTAAACGATACAAAATGATGATGACGAGTCTTATTCATCTCCTGATAACATCAACTTAATTGGCGAAACACGCATCGGGAAACGTGTGATCGGTATTCGTGAAAAACTGGTATCATGTTTTTGCTGTTGTATCCTTTCCAGGATGGAATTTTGTATCGGAACTTGGATCTGTACCCGTATAACATCCAACTGGCCCAGGAAATTAAGGTAAACGATCATATACAAGCCGTGTGTTCTCTAATTGGGCTCTGAAGCAGTTGGATGGTGACCCAAATTTCGCCAAAAAAATCATCTTTAGCGACGAGGCCCATTTTTGGATGAATGGATATGTGAACAAGCAAAATTATCAGATTTTGGACCATACCAATCCACACGAGATACACTTGCACCAAATGCATCTGGAGAAAGTCACTGTTTGGTGTGGATCTTGGTTTGGCGGAATCATCGATCCGTACTTCTTCCAAAGCGAAACTGACATTGCCATAACCGTCAACGGCGAGCGCTACAGATCGATGATAAGCAACTTCTTGTGGCCTAAACTGGATGATATGGATACCGACATGTGGTTCCAACAGAACGGCGCTACGTGACACACAACACATGCCACAATGGAAATTCTGCACGAGCAATTTGAGGGCATGGTTATTTCGCGTAACGGCGACGTAGACTGGCCACCAAGATCATGCGATTTAACGCCTTTAGGCTTCTTCTTTTGGAGCTATCTTAAATCGCAGGTGTGTGCGAATAAACCGCAAACAATTGATGTCCTCAAAGTCAACATAACGAACGCCACCCAGCAAATTCATAAGTAGACAAAGATACAGAATTAGTATTAGTGAAGGATTCCATCAATCTTTGGAACGATGATAAGTCCTGGAGGAATAGCTGCGTAAATAGCTATGAAATGCTAAACGCAACAGACTAAGAAATGGGAGAAACGAGATATAGGAAGAGCAAAATATATCGATATCTCGATATTATCTAAAAGATTGGCAATAGAATTGGCTATTGTCGTAATGGGCATGACAAAAAGAGCGAAGTACAAAACAGTACGTGGTAAAGTTTATGAATCTGAAGGCAATACCTATTTAAGTATTCCACTACCAAGACCCCTTGCCGAGCGAGTATAGAATCTGTTGTAATAGAATGAAATTCAGAAGCAGATAATGTTATCATCGAATTAATTAATGGCCACACCGAACAAGAAATTAATTATCCTAAACCAGGGAATTAACGACGGGGTCCGGTACCGCAGCAGTAGATGGTGGTAAAAAATAATGACTTGGCCGTTTTCGACTGTTCTTAAATAGTATATTTTATGCAGATGGATTCGTGGTGGTATCCCTAAACGTGTATCGTAGCTGAAGCGGCTATTAAATCAAGAAATCCAGCATTTGGCGCTTGCGTGTTAGCCACCTTCTTGACATAATAATCAGCGCCTGCTATAAATCTGTGCCCTCATTATTAAATGTGTCTTTTAATTGAAATCTCATGTTCTGTTAGGCAGAGCGGCGAAGACGGACCCTGCGCTATCCTCTGCAACGGTCAACACGCGGGGCTATCCGACAAGGCCTTTTTAGCGCGTTACTATAAAAATAAAGTTTTCCTTTTTTGAGGGAAAGCTATACATTTTTCAAAAACTAATCTAATTAGAATCTGTCTTTAAATCTACATATGTACATATGTTTCTAACCAGGTTGTGTATATCAAATTTGTAAAACAGAATAATTCTTTATCCAAATATGTGATTGAAAATTTAAAAAATATACAGGGTGTTTCCAAATTATGCCGTAAAGGAAGAACTATTTTTTTAGAAAGAAATTTCGACGTTTGGACAATCTATTTGCTTAATAAAAGTCGCAGACAAGTTTTCCACGAATACTGAAAGATTACACGTTACTGGATCCGCGTTTCGCCAACCAAGTTGGTATCATCGAGAGGTGATTAAAACTGAGCTTTAATATCATTGGATTTTACGTAACGTAAGTTGTCGAAAGTGAAGGAAATATTATTAACTTTATTATGGAGGAGGTAGTGCAATCCTGACTGATTAGGAGACAATTAAAACATAGATTTTAATTTAGCTCTGTACAGCTTTTTTACATAAAGTTTTATAAAATAATGTTTGTCCAAATTCCAAGTAGACTTTACTGAAATAAAAATAATCTGAAAGTTTTCACCTACAGAAATGTACCTCCTCCTTCTAAGGCCTCAGATTGTGGAGGAGAAAGTTACACGTAAAGAGGAGTACAAACACCTACACTTAGGGAGAGGTATCAAAACTCTTCCTGGGACTCGAACACAAGCATACAATAACTGAACACAGTCCGTCGAACGAACGTTGTTGCAGCAACCTTTATAAGATTAACGATAGGTTACCCTTCCATATAATAGTCACGAAGCAAACTGATGCACTATTATGGCTAGAGGTCAATATATTCCTTCATGACAACTCTCTCTGTCCTTGAATGAGACCAGGTCCCATTTCTGGCTATCGATCGAAAAGCAACCGCTACAAATTCCTCATTGATAAAGTGCAGAATATAGCGTATGTTAACTAATGCAATTGATTTTGTTCTCCCATAGTGAATCATTTGTTGAATTGATAATTTCGTAATTATAAAAGACTGATACTTATTTTGCAAGTATCTTTGGAATCTTACCTTGTAAGGCGATTATTGTGATCCATTCCTCTGTAGTTCCAATAATCGCAAACGTAATTTTTTTAAGTAAAATCTTCGCAACATTGTCAATGGACTAGAGCTTGTCTATTGATTTATGGTTATAAATCATAAAATCAAACCTAATATACCTGTTAAAATACCTATCAATAAACAAAAGCATTGTCCTTACTTAAGCTGCGGTTCAGACACGATGGAACAACAAACTGCTAATGTTTATAGTCTCGCTACATGGGTAATTGGATATAATTTATGAGGGTCAAATGATGACCTCTACCTTGTGGGCTGAGCTTTAGTCAAAAAAATGAACGAGGTAATAAGTGTTCTACTCGTATGTAGTAACATACGATACATGATTTATTTAAAGAAACATTTGAATTTCCGGATTTAAGTTTTTCACCTTTTACCCACAAAAAAAATGTATACTTCTTTGATGTATGCCGAACAACCTTCTTTAAACACAAAATATTCTGATAAAAATCATCGTCTGTTATTCCTAAACAAAAATAAAAGAAGAAAAACATAAAGAGCCGACAATAACGATTATAGAAACTACGATAAATAAAAAACGTTTATCAGAAACTAACAAGAATATATAAAAAATTGTATAAATATATTATTGAAATGACAATTAATTAAAACAAACGGGTACAATTTTACAACTAATTTAAGTGTAGCTTAATTTATTCGGGTTTTTTGTAAAATCAAATTAATAGCTTATTGAGTTTGAGACAATCTTCAAAAATTATAGTGAAAAGGGTGGTTTTAAAATAGTAATAAGCTTGATCGTTATACAATAACATGTAATATTATCCAGTTGACATCACAAATCCGAATTGGTTCGGCTATACATCTACATTATTGCGTATGTCTCTGCAGTACATTTTCGTGAGTGATGTCCGGTGCAGTGAAAAAATATTCATACATAAAGAAAACAACCGGTTGACATCTAAAGATGTAATATGGCAAAATATGGATTTTTCCTTATTGCGCCGTGAAATGTTTCTCTATCCGGAATACCTTTCGCGTCTTTAAAGTATTTAGCACTTCTTGTACGTCATCTACCACATTGTACATCATCTATCAGCTAAATCAGAAAATGGTCAAACACGGCACGTAACACTAAACTGAATTGCTTGCACCTGCATCGATTCAAATATCTTAAACATACGCGACGGCATCTTGGGTGCCGTGGAGTTGCTCGTGTGAAACACCATTCACGATTGGTAGTTTTAGTAATAACTTTGATGATGCTAAATAGGTATTTAATTTTTAATTATACTGTGTTCGTCGTGGCAGTAAATATTTATATTTCTATCTCGTCTCTGTGGCATTCATATAGCGTAAATATACCGAAAGTTTTCAGCAATAGGCGACTGTTTATGTATATGAGAATTAGCTAATTTAAAATACTAAACAAAATTAGCAAAAAACTAATTTAAAAACAATTAAATTATTTAAGGCCTCCATCCATACCGATGTCCGTATCTATAGTAACGACATTGTCACCGCATGTTACACAGAGGCCTGTTATGGCGTTCTATTGAATGGTATAAAAAGCTCCATTTTAGACTATATCAAAATTTAGACATTTAGAGATGTCAAAATTAAGACATAATTAATTTTAATAGACTATTAGTACAATATTAAGAATAATTTGGGCAAAATCATAATACCCTTGGCCCATCGTAAAAAAAATTCTGCAAGGAATAATTTTGGGCCCTTAATCATTTTTATTCTACATTTAGCCCGGTCAAAATAGACATTCAAGGTTACAAAATTTCGCATAGACCTGAAAATTGGTACGAATGTTTGGAACACCATTATGAATGAGATGTGAAAAGTCCCCATCGATCCCACATCTGCAAAAAAATTATTCAAAGTCAAAGTTCGCAAATATGGGTTTCTAGCATTTTTTAGCCAAAGTTTTATCATAAAAATAGACCAAACAAAAATTGTAGATCATACAATTATCTATAAAAATTGTCCTTAGACTTTTTTTCTAAGAATCACCATGTCTGAGATATAGCGATTCAAACAGTTAAAAAGTTGTGTTCTCCATAATATGCACGAGTATGCCGTCTATATACATCACTGGGCCCGTAATACAAGTAAAAATACTAGTCTGTGTAACTTATACGTACAAATTGTACGATTCTGAAAATATAAACACAAGTGAAACCCAGTCCCTCGTCGTCCCAGTCCAACGTCGTCGAACTACAATAACATCTTCATCTTCTGATGTCATTTTTGATCAATTTATGACAGTTCCCACAAGCCAACAAAAATTTCTTGCTAATACTCACAATACGTCTCGGTTCATTTCAATGTTGAAAGAAAAATTTACCACTGAAAATATTTTTGTCAAACAAGCTGATAATGACGCTGATGTCCTGATAATTGAAACAGCAATAGAACAATTCAACTCAACAAATACAACTATTGTTGTTGGTGAAGATGTTGATTTATTGGTATTACTTACTGCTCGAACTCCAACCGAAAAAATTATTTATTTTTTAAAACCTGGGAAGGCTCAACAGCAATCGGAAATGTACTTATCCAAAAGTTTATCTGCTTTTTCAAAATGCCAATATCACATACTATTTTTACACGCAATAACTGATTGCGATACATCAGCAATTTTCAAAAAGGGTAAAACAACAGTTTTTAAATTGTTTGAAAAAAAAGATTTAGTTAATTGTGCTAAAGTTTTTAAAGAGAGTAACTCTACTCCACAAGCTGTAAACACCAACGGAATTCACTTCCTTCTTTCTGTATATGGAGCTCCAAGAAAAATGACCTGCTTAGACAAGTTTCGATACTTATCTTTTGTAAAAAATACTCGTAACAATAAACGAGTGCAATTAGCTTGTCTTCCCCCAACCTGTGCATTTGCTCATCAACATCTACTTCGGGTATATTATTAAGTTCAAGTGTGGCTTGGTAATCAACTAGACCCAGAAGACTGGAGTTGGAAGTTAATTGACAATACATTGGAACCAATCCAGACTTTACTCCCACCTGCACCGGAAAAACTCCTCAATACAATTTTTTGCAATTGCAAAAAGGGGTGTAGTGCTAAATGCGGCTGCAAAAAAATTGGATTGTTTTGTTCATTAGCATGTACCAGTTGTCAAGGCCAGTCATGCTCCAATGTTGAGTCGCCATCAGAAGAGGATTCTTACGATATCAGCGAGGAGACATCTGATGCATCGCTGTTAGAGCAATTTACCTGTATCCAACAGGAGAAAGAAGAAAACGAAGAAGAAGCAAGAGATGAAGCAGAAGACATTACACTTGAAGTTCCATTAGATAATTATCAATCAGACGAATAGTTTTCCCCAATTACTCATCATTTACACCGCGTTCATCATTTCCAATAGTACAATTTTTTATTTAATACAATATTATTTAATTAAACAGGACTACAATAGATCATGGAGGCCTACCGGGGAAGCCACGTTAAAAAGTACACTACCTCACAGGTGGCGTGGAAACGTGTGCATATTATGGATAATACAACTTTTTAACTTTTTGAATCGCCATATCTCAGAAATGGTGATTCTTAGAGAAAAAAGTGTAAGAATAATTTTTATAGATAATTGCATGATCTATAATTTCTGTATGATCTATTTTTATGATAAAACTTACCGTTTGGCTAAAAAATGCAAGAAACTCATATTTGCGAACTTTGACCTTGCATAAATTTTTTGGCAGATGTGGGATCGATGGGGATTTTTCACATTTCATTTATAACAGTGTTCCAAACATTCGTACCAATTTTCAGCTCTACGCGAAAGCGATTTTTGTAAGCCTACCCCTATTTTTTGAGCTAAATTGATCGGGTAAATTAATCATAGATAGGTATACACAACAAAAATTATGTTTATGACGATGATACTGTCATAATAATTTAATTAACATATTAACTGATCTACATATTATAACTTTATAAGAATGTCAGTCTCAATGATTATTGTAATCTATTTTTGAAAATAATATCTAATCTATTTTTGGACTGTCAGAAGTCCGTTAATCTACAATTGCATGCAGAACTAAAATCAAAACAATTCCAAATACAAAATCGCCTGAAATATAAACACAGTTCTCTCAGAAGTTAACGCAGAGTGCAACTGTCGGGTTATTTTATTTACATATTGTGTTTTTATTCAAGCATGGAATTTAATTCAACATTTTCAATAACGAAATTACGTGGAATACGCAATTAACTTTTTGTTCGACTGAATGACTCCGCAAGAAAACTTTAAACTATTTCTTTACAGTTGTATCCACTTCCATAATAATTTATGGGTTTCGCGTTGTAGGTGACGATAAGTCTCCATTCGATAAAAGACGAAGTAATTGACCGAATTCGGATTTAACTGGGTTTATTTTCGCTGCCGCTGCTCTATCGTCGAAAATATGAGGCCGATGCCAGCCAGCAGACTTATTAGCGAGATATTGTTTGTACAGCAGAGAGGGGCATAATGGAAGACAAACACTAAGGAAATGATAATAAACATAACATCTCGTCTCGTCACCGACTGTAATCAACTCACTTGTAGATCCGTATTAGATAATATTCATATGTCACTTTATTAAATAAACGGTCATATAATAACCGTCTCGAATGCAAAATGGAATACGTGAGGCACCAACAACGCCAGTTTTTCGATTTTTGGGATTATATTACCATTTACTTATTTTTTAATTTAAGCATAGAAACTATCAAAACTACAAACGAGTAATTAGTCATCTCCTTCAAACATGCGCATGTACAAAGGTGATCTGCCTTTTAAGTGCGTAACAGTAACGATAAGATATACAAAACTCAATAAGGGCGTTGGAGATTTGTGGAACGCTCAAACAGGTCCATTGTAATGTAAAAAGTACATCTTCTAAACGGAATTTTAAATATACAAGGTGACTCATATGGGGACAGTGCAAGAGAGATTCTCTTTTTTAATAGAACACCCTGCATATTTTCATATTATTTGATTTGAAATCATTCTCCTTTTCATTTTATATTATTGAATTCGCGCCAGCCGAGATTCCGCCGCGTAGACTTGAAATATTTGAATCGATTTAGGTACAAGCAAATCAGCGTAGCTTTGTCGTCGCGTTTGGCCACCTATTTATTGTATTGCTCGCTGTGGCAATGTAAATATTTATATTTTTACCTCTGTGACTTTCGTATAACATAAATATGCCGAAAGTTTTCAGTAACACGCGACTGTTTACGTGAGATGATTCCTGATTTACATGATGATAAGAATGATTATAAGATGACGATAACAACGACGAGAAAGTAAAGAATTTTTTGAATGATGATAAGATAACGTCTCGAATAATAAGCATGTTTTGTAAATGAGTCTGGATAAATTCTGCTAAATTTATAACTGTGTAGCGTTTTCCTATGAACCTATATTGATTAGGAGATACGGGTTGCACACCAAGATAAATAAGGGCGTATAATGACATTCCAAAAACTTTTACAAGATTTGACAGAATAGTTACTGGGAAATCATTTTTTATATTAGGTGGATGGCCACTTTTTTTAATATAGGACATTCACATATCTTTGCTTAAAATCTCAGGAAACGTGTGGGCAGGGTATAAGAATAAACAAAATGAGAAGTGGCTCTATTAAGGCCCTTGAGCAATCATTGACAAGAAGGCTCGGGATCTAATCATCCCCACTAAGTTTTGATAATAATTTACGAATATTCCTTTTTGTAAATATTACTACTCTGGGACCACTCTTAAAGTTTTGCTGAATTGATGTTAAATAGTTAGTATAAGCATCGTCTGTATGTGTTTTAATAATGCCTCGTAATACCCTTAAATTCAATCAGATCAGATGTGATGCATTTTCATAAATTTGTGGTGATGGTAAGCTTTCAGTTTAACTGAAAATGCATTATTATTATTAATTATTTCAGAAACTGATGCAAAATAAAGACAAATTTAATTATATTGAACTATTCTTTGAGGGGGGTTGTGATGGCACTTTAGAGTTAAACCCATATAAACAAAGTTTTAGAAAAAAAAATGGAGAAAACAGAAGGTGCTGATAGTGCTTTATGCGCTTTGTCCCTAGTTTCACTAGAACTAGTTAATCCGACTCTTTCGTCAACCCATAAAGTCTTTGATGAGGTAGGAATAGCTCAAGATACAAAAGGTCGAATAGGAAATATCCTCTATCTATAAAATTATTTATGGAAGAAAAGGAAGTGTCTATAAAACTAATCTTAATTTTCACAATGATAAATGGAACAACGAGCAGCTCTGTTATTGATGTTTCATCTCAGAAATGTTGCATGGGTGAATATTTACCGCAATAAATGAATTCTCGTTCACGATTTATAAAAAGAAAAAATTGTTAATTTTGAAGATTATCGATTTGGTATATGCAAGTTTTGAGCGCTCGTTAAGCACTCGAATTGCGTATCATTTGGAAATAAAAATATGGCAGGCAAGAAATGACAGACACAATTCATAAGTGAAAATAAAAAACCCAAACAATCGAACTCAAATCGATCTTGTAGTAGGTGTGACAAAACAGGCATATGGATGGCAGGGGCGTAGCTTGAGAAAAGAATCTAGGGATGTGATAAAAATTTTATAAGGAGAAGAGGTATAGTCAGATGTATAGTAGGCCATATGAAAATGGTAAAAATAAGAAAAGACACTAACCTAAAATGATTATACCGAGGTATATATCCTAATTTTTAAAATTAAGTTCAATTCTTCGGTTTTTGTTTGTCCAGCGAAAAGGTCTATCACTGTTTCTTCAAATGTTGGATACGATCTCATATCTTCTAATAAGGCACTTTCAATATTTATTAATGCTAAAGTTGACAGTCTTTCTTGCTTTTGAGAATTTCACAGATAAGACTTTATTCTCTTTAAACATGAAAATGATCATTCCGTGGAACTCCTTGTGGCAGGAATACCTAAAATTAAACGACACAATTTTGATGACTCTGGGAAAACAGAAGATAGTTGAAGGGACATAATATATTGGTGAAGCTCAAACACAGTGTTCTTTTTCATATTGAGATCACTATAAATCACTGAAAGTTCACTTTTTAAATGATTCGCGTCAAAGAATGTTCCATATGTATCTACTAAAGAAGAAAAAGGCTCGTCAGGAAAACGTTTCACGAATGAAGTAAATTATGTGGAATCTAGATTTAAGAATATCAGTTTAGAAATTTCACTAAGCCGTTCACTAATGTTCAAAGTAATAACGTCCAAAATTTCATAAAACAATCGGGCGTAGGTGCTTTTCTTATCTTCTTCAGGAATTAAATCCGAACGCATTCTTTTACTTAGTGGTTGATTTTCTAACACAAATCGGTCCATACAGTCCCAAATGTCACTAAACTCGTTTCTCATTTTTTGAATATGTGATTTGAAATCGGCGATCTATTGCAGTAACTAATATCTGATATTATTGTCTGTAGAATTTTAAACAGACTCTGGGAATGTGGGAATATTGCAGAAAACACTGCTAAGAAAAAATTGAACTCAAAGTCGCGCAGTAAAGTTAAAAGGCCTCTAGCACAAATAACGGTTTCTCGATCCCGTTCCTCATTTTCATTTTCCACAATTACCTAAAGCAGCGTTTCCAAATCTTCCTTATGTTATGGCGACAGTCGCCAAGATGCGTTCACATAATCGCAAAACTGAGTCCGGAAATAACGGCAACACCTACTCGAGGTTCCATGTTGACTGCGTAAGATCACTGACCTTTTCGCCCATCTAACGCGTAGCTTGGATGTAACGTGGACCATCGCATTTCAGCACTGCAACAAGTAACGCGGGAGTCCAATAATTTCGGGCACCTTCACGGCCGATTTGAAATAAAAAAGTTGATGGTAGCGTTTAAAGTAAATAATGTATATTTGCGGTCGGTTTAAAATAATTAAAAAAATGTAATAATTGAATAAGTCGACTGAACTTTTGAATAACACTAATTTGCTAATTTTTTAAGGGATGCGACGCATCGCTCGCATCCATGTACGCCCCTGATGGATGGATAAATTGCTCATCATTTCTTTGAAACTCCATCATTATCAAACTCAGTCACCGGTATTTGTCGCCGAATAGCGTCAGTTAATTGTTACGCCACAAGAAGATACAAGACGGCTTCCATAGAACCATTTACATATAATATAATAATTGACCATTAGAGATTGCCTACTATCACTTGCGTGTCGGTGTCTCGGCAGTCCAAAGTGAAACACTTGTTTTTCGTTCGCGTGAGTTCCACCAGGTCGATTAAGTGATTTATGAAGAGCATATTTAAGTGCTCTAGTTATACGCTCGTCGCACATAACTTATGCTACTCTCGCGACGAGGCAAAGTGTTCACTTACCGCCCAACACATGCCACGTGGAAAAATGTAATTGCCGACACGTTTGCGCATATTTATGGGCACCTCTTACGTTAAATTACTCTTCTTATATTTGCTTTCTAACTTCTGCTTTTAATTGGAGCGATACGTTTTTCTCCGGCGACGATTTTATTTATGTGTTCGCGACTTAAGCAATGCATTCGTCGTAGCTCGAACTTACCCACGCAATCGACTATCTTTCATCCTCAAAACATCAGACTCTCCCACATTTTGTGGGTTAAATATTAATGCACATACCGTTTTTTAATAATTCCGTACACATAAACCCGCCTTTAGAATGTATTGCGTTGAGAGAATGCCAATTTTGCGAATGTATAGATTGTTTCAGTTAAAGTCATTAAATATTGACGACCTATTTTTGACAGAACACAATTGGCGCGCAAATCAAATCCTATAGTCACAATTGAGACATCCTATAGATGAACAAATAAAAAAACTCATTTTCTTGTAATGCATTTATAGTAGGTATTAAAGTAAACTATGTACCATAATATGTATTGCTGTATAATAGATTTTAATCATATGTGTCTATATACGTACAAGGTGGACCATGGGAACGGGAAGATTTGATGACAATGTAATCCAGAAAGTGACTGTATTTAATTAAAACAAAGTATGACTATAAAAAGATAATTGTGTGCCATTTTTATTTCTTAAATATTTTGCCGAGCAAATGGCGTCCTCTTCTCTCTACACACTTTTGAAGTCGAACGTTGAAATTCTGCATAAAGCGACGCAACATATTCAGTGGTATATTAGCAATTTCTTCACTAATTTTCATTTTGAGCTCCCGAATATCTCGTGGTTTATCAATAAAAACCTTACTTTTTATGTAACCCCACAAAAAGTAGTCGCGTGCCTTGAGATCTGGCGATCTTGGGGGCCACTGAATGTCCCCGCGCTTGGAAATAGCGCGACCTGGAAACAATATTTGCAGAGCATCCATTGATGTTCTTGTGGTATGAGAAGTAGCGCCATCTTTCTGGAACCAACTGTATATCTAATATACCTAAATATACCTAAAAGTATGGTACTTTGTTTCATTATGAGACTTCTCTATTAATTTTATATTAGATAAACTTAGCTTAAGATAACCCGTTTAAATATTGCATCTTTTTACCTATTTTGATATTTCCCAAACTGTACAATTTGATTTCCGCTTTCTTCAAAACTAATATCTTTTAAACATATTTGGCCCTTTACTTTGCAATAAGTTTTATTAGATTATGTGAAGTTTGCTTGCCCCGCCTTATCCCTAATGTATCTGTTGCTGATTTTATTAATATATGCCATACCTCGCCGGTAGATTTTTGAAGTGAAGAAGAAGTTCGATGTTTAATGAATCCGAGAATGAAGAAATCGTTTAACGAATCTGAAAAGAGATAGAAAGAGAGAAAGAGACATGAGAAATTCGACGACTTGTGCTTACGTGTTGCAATATTTTAATTTTGTAGATCACGATTATCATCTGGTCAATTTTGGTAATAAGTTGTCAGACCCATAGACAGCTTTTCCCCCAAAGAGGGGGAAATAGCAATGGACTAACACCTTATTTAGAAAATGTTCAAAATCTACCCTTCACTTTTATGAAACGCGGGAAGCCAAGATAATCAGCTGGGGTAACTAGTACCAAAAAAAGGGGCAAAATAACGGCATCTGAGGAACTAGTATATGCTACTCAATCAAGTTTGTATCCTAAACGTGATAGTCTTCCAAAATAAAAGCGTTTTTAAGGAATGGTATCTACCTCTCCTCGCCCTACACCCATTGTCCAGAATCATCTTCAGAAAATGAAGCAACGAGGAGGTGTTTGCAACATATTTGAATGGAAAAATGACAGGAAGGTACTTGCAAGCTGTGAATTTAAAAAGCGTGGGATTAAAAGTGCTCCATATCCGTTTCTCATTGAATCCACAAAATGTAATTACGGAGAAATCTGATGAAGTAAATTTACAAACTCTAATAGATCATACCAGAGGTTTAATGAATTTTAATCATCTTATGACGATGGGTTTGCTGGCGAAAATACCATATATTTATTCACAAAAATAATTTTTTTAAAGTTATCTAACCTCAAAGTACCACATATTTATTGGGTTTCCTATTAACCGTTTATAAGACAGCGGGTGTTAAAATTGGAAATTTTAAATTTGTTGTTTTTCCTAAGTGGTACTTACATATAGTGTTTTTCTGGAACAGTGCACACTCATAACTGCAGATATTGGTGTCAAGATAATTATTCATTATTATGAAATGATTATTTTCAAATAATCTGCCCGCCAAAGAATGGCGTTTCAACAAGTCGGAGCTCCCCCTGATTTAGTATTGATGTCGGGTCATTTCTTGGCGATACTTTCCCTGGCAGATGGATAGAGAGACGAAGACCAACGGAGTAGCCACTACGTTTACCTGATTTGACTTCGTTGGATTTCTTCTTAGGGGGTATTTAAAATCGCGGGCCTATTTTAATAAGCAAAATAATGTCACGGATCTGGAATTTAAAGGATCTGAAGCGCCGAATTCGAATTGAAGTAGAAAATATCACGGAAATTATTAAACGCGACATTATTGAAAAGCAGGAAAAAACCTGAAAAAAAATTAACTTTCAGTCATTGGGCTTCAACAAAATAAGGTTGCCGTTTTACAAAAAAATGTTCCATAACAATATTATGAATATTGCGCGAAAAATTGTTACCACTCCATATAATATGCTGCAGTGGCAACTAGGACATAGTAATTGACTAATAGTAATAGGACTTTAAAAATTGTTTCTTATACGCATGGACGAGAAAAAAAGTTAAAAACAAGTAATTTTAAGTAGTTAAAGCTATAATGCTAAATCAAAACCAGAGGTCAAGAGAGTGGGAAAGGGGTGAAGAATTAACGTGCAATAGATAGATATAAGTGAAAATTTGGCTTTCCCGATTCCCCACGTTTGATTAAAAACTCCCTCCTGCTACGGCCTCATGTAGATTCGGCCGTAAATAGGCCGCTGTCTTTCGAAATACCTCGTTTTATTGCAGCCGGCATCACTTTGCGCCCCAGCAAAAATACGCGAGGAAAATTTTACAGTAGAAACTAGAAGGTAATAGCAAACAGATGTTATATTTGTACCGCCTAGCGTCTGCAACACCTAATATTACGATGCGGGACATAAAACGACGCAGATTATTATCCCTTACGCGCAAGTTTTAACAACCTTATTACACATAAAAACCGACATAATCCGAGCAAGCAGCCATTTAACATAACATTATCGACACTGCTGCCATCCCAGTCGGCAATATCCCGCTTGCCGGAGCTCAAATTCTCATTATGATAATACGGAACTGTTAACCTGATGCACGTACCCACCAAACTGCCTGATCAAAGAGCACTCTTACGTACATAGTTTGCGCCATCGGTTGCAGTAAAATCTAGAGAAATGAAGAGGTTTATGGGGCCCTCTTCAAACATTGAAAAAAATTATTGCTGTCATATTTAACTTGTACCTTTAACATCCTATCGGTCGCTCCGGATCTCTGAGATCCACGTAGTAGCGTTTTGTAAACATCTAACAATAAGTAGAGCTGGGTGGTGGGAACCACTAGGAAACCAGGAGCTCCCTCCACCTATCCTCCTGACTAGTGAAGCCACATAATTCAGTGTGATTGCGACCTTGAAATTGACTGTGCTGTTCGACTGGGAACCACTTGGATCTATCAAGTCCCACGCGACCTAATTTGTAGTATTAATTTTTTTACACAATTTCTTCCATTTTCATATATATATTTTTACATTTCGTGTTTAATTAACCGTAGAAGAATCGTTTTCTTTGGTACAAGGTATTTCAGTGTTATATGGGCACTGGATCTGTTAGATCCAATGCGACCGTTCACGTTGTGTTCTTCTAATTTGTACTATTTCAAAAAACTTCTTTCATTTTATGAACAATTTTTTCCTTTTTTCCCCAGAGACATAATGGGGTCAGAAAATATATTTTTCTTCACAATGCAGAGGATATTTTGAAAATCCATGCACTTCTATTGAACGAAAGTGATGATGATGAACCTGCGCAAAACACTTCGTCGTCCAATCGGAAGCACCCTCGTCACGATATATGTAGATGAAGAAGCTCTGATGTGAATGAAACTGAAAAAATAGAGGTGCACAAAGAGGACTCCAATTCTTAACAAAGTGATGTAGATTCGCGTTCTGAAGATGAAGAGGGTGACGACTCATTTTATATTTGCAAAAGGAAAATCGGGAAGAAAGTTTTTGAAACCATAAGTTGGAAAAAAACTCCATTCACCGACAGAAAGAAAACTGAGAAAATTAATTTGTTTACAAGACTTCCTGGTGTAATAGGGAAAGCAAAAAATATAAACACCCTGTTGGGTACATGGCTGTGCTTGTTCGACGACACTATGTTGGATATGATTGTTAATTATACTAATCAGTACATCGCCACAATTCGTGACAATTTTTCGCGGGCTCGGGATGCTTTACCAATAAAACGGAACCACCAATAAAACCGAAATTAAGGTTTTTATCGGCTTACTGTATATTGCTGGAGATAATAAATCTGGAAGAAACAACTTTGAAGATCTTTGGAGCACCGATGATTTCGACATGGAAATATTTATGTAGATTGACTATGTCGTTAAAAAGATTCAAATTTTTGTTAGGAAAAATTGGATTTGATGATCGTGATACTCGTCAAGAGCGGAAGACTGTTTGGCTCCAATTCGAAACCTAACATTTTTGTTAAAAAAGTAGCCTTGTTTTAAGTAAAAGTTTGATTTTGTGACCTAAAGAAAAAAAGTTAGTTTTTTTTCTGTAAATATCAGAATTTCGTAAATGGATCTCATATATCCAGTGCGACCGTCCACGAGACTCCAAGAGGTACGACCGACGGAGTGTTAATGCTGAATAACGTTAGAAATATTTACGCAAGTCTAAAAATAAAAGCGACTATAAGTGATATCTTCAAAGAAACTATGGATACCTATTGATATCGCTTTGTGAAAAAATGAATAACGTTAACAATTATTTTTATTTCTCGTCAATCATTTGAAAACAAAATATAGAAAAACATGTGTGTAAATAGTTGTTTACGAAATTCATGTTATATATGTGTTTTAAACTATGCCAACGTCCAGAATTTGTCCGCGGATCCGCGACGGTACAGCAGGGAGTAAGCAGGAGCGACAGGCTCATCACATTGTCATTATGTGTTCGAAAGGTCGCTCATTTGTAATTCGGTACGAGTAGGGGCCGTTACCACCACATGCCCACTGACAACTTTACGAGGAGCACCACTTCAAACCACATGTTACAGTTTGGGTTGCTGCTTTATGCCTACTACATGACATAGCGTCCCTTCTCTTTGCATCTATCGAAATGTGAAACATGCTCCTGCTGTAAATTAGTCGGACTCGCGGGCGCGCTGTCACGCATAGAATTGTTGTCATTTTTGTACGGGTTTTGTCGCCTGTATACAACTGAGTTAATTTAGGAATGTATACAAAACTACACGCCGCAGTGTAGGCATTGTATATCTCTAATATAGATGTAGAATATTCACAACATAAACAGTCGCTCTTTAGAATCAGATCAATCGGTTTAAATCTAATGTTTAATAAGTTTATACCCACAGATTTGCAATTTTTTAAATTAGTTATAAGTAGATCTGACCACTTGGATGACCGTGCCTTATACAGGGTGTCTCATTTAAAACTATAGGATGTGACTTGTGTAAATAAAACTAACAATATTTGACAAATTGAGGTTTCTTATTCTTCAACATAAAATGGAGACGAGACGGCTACAAATGGAGAAGAATATCGTTCATATGGCTGCTTCGACTCATCTGGCAAGATGTCATTCGTTTAACAAAATTGTCCATAACACAGCACCTAAAACTAGCTTTATTTCCCGAATAACACGGTGAATGTTTGCTTTGAGGTGATTGATTGTTGCTGGCTGGGCGTTGTACACTTTTCTCTTGACATAGCCCCAAAGAAAAGTCCAGTGGTGTTAAATCAGGTGATCTTGCGGGCCAATTGATTTCAGTATTCCGCGAGATAACATGATCGAGAAATTTGGTACGCAACAGAGTTATGGTTGCACGTGCTGTATGACACGTTGCACCCTCTGGCTGAAACCACATGTTGTTCAAATCGAAAAAATCAATTTGATGGTAAAATGAATTATTTAACATACCAGGTTGGGGTTCCCCGCACATCTCTATGGATGCATTTCTTTTTCGTGAACAGCATATGAATTTTCAGCAATTCGACAATTTTGTTCGCTGTCGTATGCGTCAAGATGGAAGTGTGATGCATGGCTGAACAAAATGTTGTTGCAAGAATCAGCATCATCAGAATTAACAGATGTACGACGTTGCAAATGGTCTGTAGCTTTTAATTGTTATGCCAACTGAATTCTGTATGCTAACAGATGCAGATCTTTCTTTAAAATCCAATGCGTGGGGGCTCTTGACAGATTCAATTCTTGCGAACGAAGTCGAATTGATGTGTTTGGATACTCCCGTACACTTTCTCTCACTGCAGCAATATTTTCATCTAACCGACCACGAGGAGGACGTATTGATGTTGCCTTATCAATAACAGAACTCGTCTCTTCGAATTTCTTGATTAAGTTACGAACTGTTGACTCTCTACTAGGAGCTTCATTTTATCCTAATTTTGTGCTGGTTTTTCTTAATGCAACTGTAAATGATCTCTCACTTTCACAAAACAGTTGTACACAAACTATTCGCTGTTGAACTGTTAATCGTGGCGTATTGACCTCGTATGGTTTGTAGATGACAGTCATTAAATATCGACGCCCTATCTTTGACTTAAATAACATAAATGGCGCGCAATTTAAACCATATAGCTCCAACTGAGACAGCCTGTATAAGCAACTAAGTATAAATTATATTAATCGATATATGTAATAGATACACATTATTCGTTGCACTGTGAGCGATGCCCGGCGCGGTGAAAAAACGTCCTTATATAAAGAATGCGACCGGTTTAAATCTAAATTTGTAACATTTTCGTAGTTCAAATGATATCTAACTTAGTTATTAATATTTCAATTTATAACTATATGTTTTAATCTGGGAAAATCTGGATTTTTTTGTTTATTACAGTCTCAATGTTTTCTCTAATACGAATACACGAATAATTTAAAATATGTGGTACTCTAAGGCTAATAATATATTTTGTAATTTGTTTATGACATCCGCTAGTTCTGTGTAATTACTTTATTACTATGCACACCAACGTCGACTAAATTAATGCGCACTTACAAGGCAAGTCACCTTTATACACGTGCATATTTTTGTATGTTTTATTGTTGATATAGATATAAGTCGAGCAAATATTAAATATCTGTATGAAATTTTGCTGCTATGTACCTAAAGAAACTGCATATTTCTTAGACAACTCCAATCATAGCGCGTTTGCAAAATTAATGCCCATGTTAAGGAACGAATTAGCCTCTTTTATTGGGTGGTAAATGAGCGGAACGCATCGGGATTTTCAATATGGGGGTGCAGTTGAGAAATGAATGCTTTTTTCCGTTCGTTCGTTCTCCCATTGAAAAGCGGCTCCGGTAGTGTGTTAAATATGATGCCGTGATATATATTTGAAGGGAACGAGCTTTTGAAACTCGACAGGCCCTTAGAACGAGCATGCAAAGTAGGCTTTATTACAAGGAAATACCGTTTAGGTTGAAATCGCGGAAATTTTAAAGCGCACGCCTTGACGAATATGGTCCATTACAATAATTTAGTTCCAATTGAAAGACAAATAAATTACGACATTATTCACTTCTTAAACACTGATAAATTAGAGACAGCAGAGCATACATTGTGACTGAAAACATCAGTTGTCTTCTAGAAAGAAAAGATACAGTGTATGATATAACTTCAGGAAGTTGTTTTTTGGAAGGTATTTTTCTGCTCCAGAAACATTTCTTAGTGGTATCTGCAGATCTATCCGTATTAGAAAAAGTTTAGACACAGAGCAGTCGACTTCCTGCCCTTAAAGCCTCGGGCTGTGGAAGAGAAGGTTACACATAAAGACAAGAACAAACATACCTATGCCAGAGAGAGGTACCAAACTCCCCCAGTTGGGACTCAAATTCAAACATACAATTACACCTCAATACTGGGCCCAGTCGCCACCCCGGACCACAGTACGAATGACATTGTCTTAACCACCTCTATAGGAGAATACGATAGATCGCCTATCCATGTAGTGGCCGCCAAGCAGTGTGCTGCATTTTATAGCTCCGACATTTTATATTAAAAACTTTTTATTGTTTCTTGACTATAGTTTGTGTATGACGGATTGTATAAAAGTAGACTATATAAAGAGCACCCTGTATATGAAGGGCACCCTGTATATGCAGTTTTCAAGAATGAAACATTTTTAGGAGGGACAATATTAAACCAGGGGATCTTATGAAATTATAGATGTATGTAAGCAGGTATGGAGAATAAAACGCAACCTGTTTTACTATGACGTAGTGATCGTTTTGCACAATATTCATAATTTTGTTAATTAATAAGTTTTTGAAAAATTTTAAATTACGTCAGCTTTACTGTTGAGGAATACAATACCTGACATAAAAGTTTGTTTTTTCAGGTTTTGTGTTTGAGCTGTGGCGTTATAATCATCTTTATACTTGCAACTCCCTCTTTCTCGTATCAAAACTGAATTCCTTACTGAATTCCAAAACGGCACCCCGCTGGGGTACCGTTGGGTACCGATAATTAGAAATCCCCTATTTACCGAAGGAAAGTAGAAATAAAGCAAATACGATTTTATTTTTGACAGAAATTTTGAAAAAAAAATTCAAAATGTGCTCCATTAACAATCTGATATTGGCTGTCACGCGTGGAAACACTATTATTAGTATTAGACACTCGATTAATTCTGGATTGAAATTTTCCATTTTTAATGCAATTCGTTGCTTCAGACCATTATACTAAATTATTTGCACTATTAAAATAAACATGCGATTTAAACCTGCTCTTTGGAGTATTAAAATAGACCTGCGAAGGAAACTCTCAAGAAATCCAAGAGGATCGGATCAGGTAAGCGTGGTTGATATTCAGATTTTCCTCTGCCCTATCCATCTGCCAGGGAAAGTATCGTTGATAAATGACTGACACCAAATTGACTGGATAAATGACACCAAAATGAAGAGCTCCATGTTGTTGAAACCAAATTCTTTGGTGGGGAACATCATCATTATGTACCGATGCACCTAAATCGAAACGAAGGAATTCCAATATCTAGCAGCGGACCTAGATCTGAATAGACAACTTCCTACTATTCTATCCCGTGCATTTACTTTACGTCGAGATTGGCTATGCGATTCTTGAATCCAATGATAATTCTGTTGAGACCAATTGGAAATTATCGAACGGTCAATACAAAATGCATCAGATTGTTAATGCAGGATATTTTGAACACCTTTAAAATCTCTGCCAAAAATTTAAGTCGCATTTTCTCTATTTGTATTATTTTCAAAAAATCTTATAAATGACAAATTGCAAACCCCTAACATAGGGTACAGTACAGTGAAGATTTAAAGAAATTTATGGTTGTTAAAAGAGAAAGCGTTCAATTTAAGATATACTAGAATGACGTCACCTCTCAAATACAAGATATGACAAAAAATAAAATGTATACGTTAGTCAATGTGAGTCAAGTCTTTTTAGAAAATGAAGTTGACGTGTTCCAGACTTGTTTTTAAAAACTCTTTTATAACAAAATTATAAATATTGAACGAAACTTTATCACCACACTGTATATTAAGAACGAATTATTAATAGAGCCTAATTGCGGCGGATATCGTGCAAACGAACAGGGGGACGGTTTTTCTTTCGGCGTGGATTTCTATCCTTGCCAGCAGGTCAACTTATTTTTCTAACTTGGAGAAACTACTTTTTACTCGAAAACCAACTAAAACGAGAATGCAGCTGTATGGAGGAAAAAGTTTCTGTTGAGCCGACAATCGGGGGTAAGTTCATAGACTGTCCGGCCGCGGTATAACCAGACATGTCCATCTTTGGGATCAAGGTGATTGAGACTGTGCTGCTGTACCTCACCGCATACTGCCTTTTTCACCGTCGGTCGTCGTTCTTTGGCTTTCTTCCAGCTATTGATGATATTGACGGACGGCATTCAGCCATCGCATAGCACTACACAATGTAATTTTTATACTCACAACCTCGTTTATTCAAAGCCGGGGATAAATAAATTTTACTCTACAATGGAATTAAAGAAGTCGATTTCTTTCGACATGCCCGCTAAAGCTACCTCAATACTTCCACTATAAATTAACGTTTTTTGTGGTCGTCCTACACAACTGTGTTTCCTTTCCGACGAATATAACTCCGACACAAACCCACACGATGTTATTTCCCTATTTCATGACGTTATGTAGCTATTATCGATGGCGCTAAACAACTGACATTAAATAATTAAAATTATAAAGTTAACAGCTAAGTTAAATGCTGTGAGGGACGACTGTTGTAATTATATTCAAAATTTGTGTTATAATTAGTTGTAAATAAAATATAAATTAGAAAAGCTTTCCTCAAGATAACATTGATACCGCAACTGCGACTATTTCTCGAAAAAAATAAGAAAAACGGGATAGAAAATACAGAAATACAGTAATGAAACGCTTATAATAAATTCTCGTATATGTCAAAATAATATACCCATATTATTATATATAATATATAAGGAAAAGCCAGTTTCGCGGAAAAAATGGCAGTCCTATTCTCATTAACTTCGATAATACCCCTTGGGTCGACAGATGACTCTACAAAGTGGCCACCTCGCTCTGCAGACCTTACCTGGTAAGATCCCTTCATTACGAAGGTTCGAGTATGTAATAATTATGATTTAATATCATCCCGGCTAGGGACTAGCATTGTTGCCTCTGTGGATTTCAATCTCTTCAAGGTTTCTTTTGACGTTTATTGTGTAGTATTGTTCTACAATAGTATAACCATACTATGCCAACATGTGATACAACTATACTGCACCAACATATATAGCAAAATATATTATTATGTTAAAAATTTTTCTTACCGGATTTTGTGAAGAGTGTATCCTCGATTTTATGTAACTATCATATCCTACTCAGTCACAGGACTATTATTACTCGGGCTACTGGAAGTAAATACATGATGATCGTGATAACAGCTCCCTAAGCTCTTGTATAATTTGTTTAATTCCATTTGTATCACCTGTCTTTTTAACATTTGTCCTGTATGCAATAGGGTAATTTGCATTATATAACGTTTTAATTTCATATGGTTGGCAGTCCCTGTAAAATAAAAAGAGATGTCATGCCAAACCCCTATGAAATATTGATAGTTTTATATTTAACTCGAATTTTTTATCTATTTCGGCAATTTTTATCGACTTTTGAATTTCTTAACGTAAGCTCATGTAACAATTAAACAATAACGACTCATTTGAAATATCTTATATATTTGATAATGTAGGTGCTCGTATATGATTTTATATTTTTCATATACGTATATAATAGGTTTAATTTTTTCATAAAGATGTCCATTTTATTCGGAGAATACTTTTTTTATCTAAACGAAGTAAAATTTAAATAAACCGAGACTTTACTGTTTCAAAGAATATTTCTCTAAAAATAACAGATTGTTGCTTAATTTCATCCCCATACTCACTCGTAACATACTCATATTGTTAAACCATAAAATGTAACAGAAAATGCTCAACAATTGACACATAAGTTGGTAACCAATAAATGGAACACCCTGTATTATGGACATTAATTTTACTTTGTAAATGGATAAACTATGTAGATAACCCATTAATTTATAATACCTACATTTCTTTGGATTTATTTTTATTATCTTCAAATTTTGGACGCAAAATAGATAAATAAGTACGGTAACAAATATGATTGTTGTGAGTTGGGCCTTGGAATTAAAAGGTTATTCTACTTAATACCACCGGACAGTTGATTTTATTATTCCCTAAATTATAGAGGCGAAACAGCTACACATGATCTTCGATTAAATAATATCATTTTAAAATTATCAAGCAATATTTTGTTGTCAATACATTTTGGAGGATAGAACTATCACGCTTAAAATATCGTATTTAATATACATTTTTGAAACTGTGTTAGTGGAATCTGAATGAACTGAAAACAACAAGTAATATAGTAACAACTCATGATGCCAGATCAAAATTGTTAATTTGGACATGGGTTTTGGACATACATCCTCTATCACCCCTTGCATTTGTCCTATATATTATGATTATGGATTTTGATGTACAGGTTATATCAAAATCTATTTAGAAATTATAAAACTATTGGTTCCAATAGGCAGTGTGAAGAATTACTACAAAAATTACTACAAGAGTAAGAACTATTACAAGAATTACCACAACGTTCCAATCTACAATGATTTTAACTGTGAAGCCATACATATTTAGTACAAATTAGGTAACAATCACTCTCAATTAACACAACTTAGATGCTCCTCGGGAGTATATTTCCTACATTTATAACACTGCGTATAACATCAATATGTATTTTTGTTATGCATCCGTGCTTTAAATATGTTAATAATCATGTTTATACATATGATACTTGTATATAATTTAGTTTATATAATAGTTTAATATAATTATGATATTTGTTTTAGGTATCGAGATGACACTTTGTGCTGGACTGACAGGTGAGTAGTTTATGACTATATGTAGTGTAAAATTATTAGTCTACAACAAAGTCCTGCAAAGTCCTATTATACGGTTATACAGAGAGATCCAGATTGATTGCATGCGTCACGCCGTACACCGAAGATATTTTATGTGTCATTCACATGTTTTGTGTTACTGATTGACATTTTCATGTCACACTATTGGCAACAATGATCTAAATTGACAGATAAGATAACCTATAAATCTAAACTCGAATAAAAATGTTTCAATTAAAGAACAATCTAAAAGCATATTTTATATTCAGTTGTTGTTATAATAACTCCTCTTTTCCTCCAGAGACTTGAACCAGAACTTTTTAAATGTGTATTATAAAACCGATGACTAATTGTGTCTTTAATAATACTAATCATAAGAAATATCTTTATTGCCCAACAGATTACAATCCAATTACAAGACAAATTAATTAAAATATGAGTCACCTGGTTGGTATATCTGGTATAAGTTTAACTAAAGGTGCTGTTGAAATTTAATTAAGAATGTATATTAAAAAAAATACAGAATTACACAGAATTCTTGAAAATATTTAATTCAAAAAAGTGTATACGACAGATATTGTAATTATTACACTATACGTACATCTGATGTTTAAAAAAGAAAATATATTAATGAAGGACTAGAGTAGTTAAAGTGATTATTATCAGTGAATAATACCATTTTCATGAGAAGCAAATTATTCACTGAAAGCTGTCCTTATCTTTATTTAAAATTCGAAACCAATATACTATATCTGCCATTGAGATGTAGTCCAAAATTAACGAATCCCATAATTTTAATTTGATTTTCAAATAGAGAATATCCTTATGTTTATATAGGATTTGAAGTTTTCTAAAATATTCTAGAATAATTCCATTAACACGCTGATGAAATCGAAGATTAAAATCAAAGGAAAATCCAAAAATTAACTCAATGCATTTGTTAGAAGAGTTTATACCATTTAAAGAAATGCAAAACACCGGGTTTCCAACAACGATTTCATTGTTTGGCCCAATACAAGTAACTATATCTTCGTTTCATTAAGAATAATAGCCACGTGGTCTCGAAACCATTGTGATATTTTCTAAATCCGATTTAATATCAGCCACAGTAGAATCAATCAATATCTTAAAAGAAAATGAACAGTTTTAAATCCTAAAAACGGAGTTTTCCGCACGTAGAATATCTCTATCTCGAAATTGAGTGGCCAAGAAAAAATAAAAACACATAAATGCAGAATATGTGTTTTATGCGACAATTTTACTTTTATCAATTTTTATCAAAATAGTCCACCATCGTGCTTTCTCATGACCCATGGACAGGATGGGCTGTGTCCTATCCACCTCAAAATCTATAGATGTACGTCCCTAATCAGAATCACTCTAAACCCGATCGATGCGACACGATTTAATTGAGTGATCGTACTAACAAAAACAGTTTCTCAAATAGTCCACCATTGTGCTTTCTCATGACCCATGAACATGGTAGAGTGTGTTCTATCTACCCCAAAATCAATAGGTGTCGTCTGGAAGACGTCCCCGATCAGAATCAGTCAAAACCTGATCGATCCAACACGATTTAGTTGAGTTATCGTGATAACAAAAAAAAATTCTCAAATAGTCCACCATCGTGCTTTCTCATGACCCATGGACAGGATGGGGTGTGTCCTATCCACCTCAAAATCAATAGGTGTCGTCTGGAAGAGGTTCCCGGTCAGAATCAGTCAAGACCCTATCGATCCGACAAGATTGAGTTGAGTTATCGTGCTAACAAAAAAAAATTCTCAAATAGTCCACCATCGTGCTTTCTCATGACCCATGGACAGGATGGGGTGTGTCCTATCCACCTCAAAATCAATAGGTGTCGTCTAGCAGATGTTCCCGATCAGAATCAGTCAACACCCAATCGATCCGACACGATTTAGTTGAGTTATCGTGCTAAAAAAATCATTTCTCAAATAGTCCACTGTCGTGCTTTCTCATGACCCATGGATAGGATGGGGTGTGTCCTATCCACCTCAAAATCAATAGATGTCGTCTGGAAGACGTTCTCGATCAGAATCAGTCAAAGCTCGATCGATCTGACAGGATTTAGTTGAGTTATCGGGCTAACAATAATAAATGCCGACGACAACGACAACGATATACACACACACAAAATGGTTTAAAAACCAGTTTTTTTTTTGTTTTTAGACCGAAAAACGAAAAATAAGCCCTAGAAATAATTTTTTTTTACACGATTACATTACTTTTACGCGTATAGTGGAGTCCGGAAAAGTAGACATATAATACAGCTGAAAATCATTGGTATACTGAGAATATCATGAGAATTTGAATGCTTACGCAAAGTAGGAAAATCGGTCTTACAGCAATGAAATGCTGTAATGCTTCCCTGTGGGACTCCACTTGATACATAAACAAAAGTTTAATGTATATTATGAGTTTAAACTTTCTATCACCGATTAGATAAATAGCTAGAAAAGAAGACACTTTGTCGAGGCCCAAAAGGGTAATATAGTGGGCAGGGTGGTATGATCGAGCGTCTCAAAGGCTCTTATGGAAGAACGAACCACGTTTTCTTGGAACCACCTGCCCTAATGGAATATCATTATATTGTGGTGGGTGTGAAATCCTAACTGGAAAATTTTTACCATTACTCAAAAATATTACAAGCTGCTCGTTCTGAATCAATTTTCGATATGATTAGCAAACCACTAATGGAATATTCATACGAAACGAATTCATAGAAACTGGCAAGGTTGCCGGATTTTGGTAAGTCGGTAACAATTGCATCTTTCCATGAATTTAAAAAAAAAATCCTTAAAGTGTAGGGATCCAGTCACCAACTTGGTGACACTGGTGGAAGCTTAAATTGTTACTATACGAAAATAGGTTTAATAGAAATAGTTTTATTAACTTCAATCAAATTGGATATCTCTGTATACTAGATGTAAAAATTAAATATGATGTTAAGCCGTCTCTGGGTGTGGAAGGGTTGATTGTTCATGCCTCGAATTATATCCAGCTAAACAGGAGTTGACAGACGCATAAGTACTGGATGGTTTCCCCGAAAAATCACAGCCGTAGGTCGGCGAAGAATATACATCTGAGTTGGCATCTCGCCCTGACTCCCGACCGGAACGGGTCGCGGACCGTCACTTATTCAAGCAAATTATCTGCCAGGATCGGTGGAGTAATCATGTCGAGTAATTTCATAACAGGTTTGGATTTAACGTTGATAGACTCGGGCTAATCGACTCGGAGATAATTTATAACCGTTTTGTTTTATTTGCCACCCTCATTAGCCGATGCACAGCGAGACCGAGACCGGCCAGAAAAACCTAGAACGAGTATCGATAGCTGTCTATATAATAATGCCTGTGACAAAATAAAAACTTGACCGACCGCAGCCTTCAAACGAAATTGATCTAAAATTCGGACGGCCTCACCGGCCGGCGATGCCGCTACGGCACGTCGCTTTTAAAATATCCTTAACCTCCGAATTTACCGCTAGCATCGCATACAGGGTGGCCGGTTTTCATTGCTCCCCACAGATATATCGATTACATGTTTTTTCAAAATATAATAATATATAATGGACTTTCACCTAATGGATATTATGCAGAAGTCTAGTGCAAAGACTGAACTACACAAATAAGAAAAGAATATTCTAAACAATATAAGAAAATGAAATGAAATGATAAATTAAGTGTTAACAATTATGGATGAGCAGTAAAATGTGTATATAAGTAAATAGTGGTAGTAATATTTAGAGGCTCTCTCTTTGTTCAGTTATACCCTTTAACTATACTGTTTACATGAATTAGTAGGCATTGATTTCAGGTTATCGTATATGCTGTTATAGAGGTTAAAATTTTGGTATGTAAGTGAACAATTAAATTTACTAGTTGAGTGTTTAGGATTATGAATACTCTACGACAGACAAATTTTGGTAATATGCAGGTCTCTGCGAAACTGTATATTTTGAGATACTGTAGATTTTGAGTCAACCATTTTACATTACAAATTTCTACAACTTGGTACATGGTACAACCATTATCTTGAATCCTCCGAATTATACAGTGCTATTCAAAAGTCCCCTCCCCTCCCTCTTATCTATTTAACGATTATACATAAACTAGTGAAATTTGGTAACTGAATATTAAAGGTTGTAAACTTCCCTACTAGTGATGATAGATGACGTATGCGTCAAAGATGACGTCACAAGGTCATTGTGACCAATAATTTTAAATGGAACCTTATGGCAAGCGACACCTCTTTTAAAAGGTATCGAAAAAACCTATTCAATGATACTAATACTGTTTGTATTTATGGTAGTTTTGATGGATTAAATCAGTAATCAGTAAACTTGGATAATAATTTTAATTACAGATTCAAGAATCAGTACCTACTTATAGTAATTGTTCGAAGTGAGCTCCATCTACTTCCTGACAGTAAAACATCCTATTGCGAAACTCTTCTCGTACTTTTTCAAATGTGTCTGCGGAAATATCCCTACATTCTGTAACAATACGTTGTTTTAAAACATCGATATTGTCAGACTGAGTGGCGTAAACCTTCGATTTAAGATACCCCCACAGAAAAAAATCTAAAGGTGTGAGGTCCGGTGATCGAGGCGGTCATTCCATTGAACCTTGTCGTCCAATCCATCTACCAAGATATTCTTCATCCAAATACCGTCTTACTGCACCGTAATAGTGTGGAGGAGCAATATCCTGTTGGAATTTTATTTCCAAAATGTCGAATTCATCTTGATTATCTTCCAAAATTTCAAGGATCAACGGTTCTATTGCATTTTGCAACATCTGCAGATACACCTCACCGGTTAAGTTGGTATTTAAAAAAACAGGGCCAACGATGTGGTTTCCCAGTATACCTGCCCAAACATTGACCTTCTCGGGATACTGAGTATGTGTTTCACGAAACATGTGAGGATTTGCGTCACTCCAATATCTCACGTTTTGTGTATTTACATTTCCATTTAGATAGAAAGTACTTTCGTCACTAAAACAAATTGTTTTGACATAGTCTGGCTGTTGGTTAATTTTAGTCTCCATATTTTCACAAAATTGCAGTCTTCGGTCTAGATCGTCGTCTGAGAGTTGATGAACCATTTTTAATTTGTATGGGTGAAATTTGTTTTTTTTTTCAACACCCTGTGCACTGTACTTTGACTGACTTCACAGGTTAATGCAACTTGAGTTGTTGAAGAAGTAGGATTTACTATTACTTCTGCCAGTATATCAATTTTTTTCTCATCAGAAATTTGTGGTCTGCGAGATCGTTTTGCATCATTAATACTACCCGTTGTTTTAAACTTACGAAGAAGCTCTCTCAAATAAGTCCTCGAAACTGGGCGATCGGGAAACCTTTCATTAAAAATGAGTTAAAACACGTACCATTTCTCTTCTTGAAGCACTTAAACGTTCAGCTCACAACAGTTTAACAAATTATTGAATGTACAAATATTTTAAAATTACCACAAGGTACTAAAACAGTTAAACGTTCGATCAACAATACACAAATTATTAAATGTATAAAAACTTTGACAGCTAAAAAAACATCAAATTGGGGAGACTTGCAAAAACGTCAGATTATTTACTATCCAACTATCCAGTGGCGGAGCTTGAATTTTAAATTTTATTATTAACTGATTTAATTCATCACAGCTTTGTGGTTTTTGAAAGCCAGTTGTCAAAACTGCCGTAAACAGACACAATATTAGTATCATTGAATAGGTTTTCTCGATACCTTTTAAAAGAGGTGTCGCTTGCCATAGGGTTCCATTTAAAATTATTGGTCACAATCACCTTGTGACGTCATCTTTGACGCATACGTCATCTATCATCACTAGTAGGGAAGTTTACAACCCTTAATATTCAGTTACCAAATTTTACTAGTTTATGTATAATAGTTCCAAAGATAAGAGGGGGGGAGGGGACTTTTGAATAGCACTGTATAAGCATCAAGCATTTACACAGGAGCCATAAACTGTACTACAATAATTAAAAACCGATACAATAAATTGCTTACACAACATTTGTTTTATATTATGATTTAAAATATATCGACTATTCGTCAGTAACCCGAAGGTTTCTAGCAACGTTAGACAGAGGCACTGCAAAATTTGCAATTCTAATACGAACAGAATTTCCAATTTTAACTCTAATGTTCCAAATGCTAATGATGAAGACAAATGCATTCGTATGTAGATTATGCTTTTTTGTGCACTGAATAATTGAGATTAAACCTTAATCAATTTGTTGATTGGCTACATCTATCTGGTCTAGATAGAAATTAGATGTGATCACCATAAAAATTATTTCTCCAAAATGTTAGAGGCTTATACAAATCAGCAGTGCAAAATAAAAAAAGGAATGGTCCCAGTATCGACCCCTGGGGTACGCCACTACCTACATCTGAGACAGCAGATAGCCTATCGTTAAGTTATCCTTTTTAGCGTCGATTTATTAAAAACGATTGCAAAAAACTTTTCATTGCAAAAGACATTTCAGTTAACTTAATATTTTAATATACAAAGTAAAAGTTTACGATTAAGAGTATCAAATGCGTTTGAGAACTCAAGAAGTATTAATGCTGTGAAGTTTCTATCATCCCATACCTTCCAAATGTTATCACACGTACATTTAAAAGATCAATGCCGGGGTACCTCTCTTAAATCCTGAACACTGAATGGGTAAATCAGTTGACTCTTTTAGATATTGGTGTAGTTGAATATACAGTGAGTCTGAAAAGTAATGTATAAATTCTATAAAATTGGTACTAATACTTGCTTTCAATCACTCAGGCATGTCCTTAAAAAGCGTATTTGAAATGCCAGTTACAAACTACCCTTGAATTTTTTAGAACCGTATCTTTAAAAGTGATCAGTTCAAAAATTATATAATCGATATTTTCGTAATGGAAACATTCCATAAGATATTTTTTTAAAGTAATAGTTCGACAAAGTAAATGAAAATGTAATGATTATTGAAATTTTAAACAAAAATTAGTTTAGATTCATAGAAATTAAATATTTAAAATGTGCTCCATTCATTGGCAATGTCCAAGACGGTGAATAAATTTCCTCTGTACACTTCCAATAATTTCCAGTGCTATTAGCCGCACCTCCCCTCGGATCGTCTGCTTTAAATTTACCAAATTGTCAGTTTTGTTAACGTATACTTTAGTCTTCATGCAACTCCACAAAAAGTAACCCAGTGGGGTTAAGTCTGGTGATCAAGCAGACCATTTTTTTAATTTTCTTGTTTTGGATTTCAATAAATCATTGCATTTTCGTTTGGTTTGTTGAACTATTACTGGAAAACAAAATATTAACCAACAAAATCCTTGTTTTATTTTACCGTACGTAAAAAAATGGAACTTTCCATTAACAAAGAAAATATAGATGATGTAATGTTAAAAAATAGAAACAATTAAAGGATAACTCTCAAAGTGACATACATCTTTTGACATATCTGAGTGATTTTCAAATAAAATAGTACCAATTTTATCGAATTCATACATTTCTTTCCGGACTCACTGTATATTAAACAATGTAACAATGTATGTTATTTTTTATTATAAATAAAAATGAAAATCTAACCAGCAAAGGTTTTAATTTTGTATAATACCATAAAGAATCTCAGATATCAGCAAAGCCTTATCAAAACATTTGATCAAAAGATGAATACCATAAAAAATCCGTCTTAATTTCATGTATGATCTCAGATATCATCAACGTATGATCAAAATAGTTCATTCAAAATGAAAGACGGAGAATGTTTTCATCTACAAAAAATGTCAAAGATGTACAACTCAATATCAAACACGACGAATTTCAAATGAAGTATCGACATGCCACAGGACATATTTTATTTCTCGAGGACGGGGCATGTCACCTTGGACTAGCTATTCGTTTAAACAAATTGCTGAATAGCGATAAGAAGATGAAATTTGAAGTTAGGAAAGCTAGGATGTTATGAAAATAAATTCCTATATGACGTCTCACCATTCACATACTTCATGATCTTCAAAAATTTTGGAAATCCACAACATTTATGTTGACGTTGATTTTGTAGTTAGGGTTACTGACTTTCCCAATGGCATTATTCCATCTTCATTAAATTGCAATTCTGGTATATCATACAGAGAAACTGGTCACGCGTCAATAGAACTGAGGCAACTCACACATGGTATTAAGAAGACAGAACACTAAGGAAAGCTAAAGACGCATTAAAGAGCATGGAATTATTTTATACAGGAAACCCATTTATATCTAAGTAACGAAATACATAAGTAAGTACTCATAACCACATGTGGCAATTAAAACATCAAATTTCTTGGATGTTCTCAAGTCAATCTCTTTCTTTGCCACCCCAATTTCTCGACCTTTCCACAATTGAACATATATGGAATATTACAGAAAAAAGACCGTAGAATGGACTTCCACAAACTCCAGAACCTCATTGGTATGATGTTCAGGTTATTTGGGACCAGATCTCTCAAAAGAACATCAATCATCTCAATCGATGTATGCCTGGACAAGTTAACGAACAGGCAGTCCAATCCATTATTGAATTATAGAGTTCTAAATTTTATTGGCACATATTATGACAATCGGTTTTGCCACAAGTATATGTAAAAAATATATACATTGTTTGGACATTGTATGTATGCGGAGTTCCTTATTAGGGATTAGGGGTTGGCTTAACGGATTGCTACACGTCGACAGGGGCGACTCAAGAAAGGAGACCGAAAGTGTGTTCAGCGAGCGCTCCATCTGGAGTTGAACTCCATCACAACAGCCCGTATCGAATTGATTCGCCTTTAGAGATTTGCCGGAATAAATCTTCTCTACCAAAACAGAGATTATTTTTTGTGCGAAAATATACCGTGGAGTTTGTATTGTTGACTAGGTAGAAGCAATATTTATTGTGTCCAGCAGGCAGCCAGAATGCGACGGCAGCGAGTCGAGTTGCATTTCCACATTCTCGACATACATGGGTTTTAATGAGCAAATCCTACTAGCTCTCGGTCGTATGCCTGCTTTAAGCATCAAATACGCTCCCCGCTTTTTGTATCAATGAGTGAGATCAAGAGCCCAGACATCACGGGAAAGACATCGGCCTTTTTTAAGTCGGACTTTCTGCAAACCGCCGTGCAAATGACTCAGCCCTACTGCAAGAAAACACGCGCCGATTGTATTCCAGCGATACTAGCTAATAGAAGCTAAACATTGGGAAATCTAAAATCTTGAGTTGGCAAAACAAAAATTAATGTAAAAAATAATTACATTTATTAATACATATCGCGAGACCAACCCGTGAAAGCTGTCTCAAGCACACTGTATATGTCTGTATAAGGTACACGATTTTTACAATAATTGTTAAATTATGACAAACTCTAATCGTACCCACGACACAATTCCAAAATATACTACGCACCGCAAAAAATATATATATTTAATTCAAAATTTATACCTTAAGTGTTTTATAACAATAATTTAACAATTTTGAAAATGCGATAAATAAATACTGAAGGCAACAGATAAAACAGAAGTTACATCGAGTTAACTATGTGAAACAATAGACGGTCAATTACTTAGATTTATAACATTATTAAAACTGTCACCATTAATTATATTCCAACGTTTCTACAGCCGCCAAAAGTTGTAATACAGGGTGTCTTAAGTCGAACTATAGAATTTGCATCGCGTGCTCTTTGTGTTCTGTCAGAGATATGGCGTCAATAAGTGTGTTAACGACTGTCATCTGCAAACCATACGACATCAACTTGCAGCGATTAACACTTCAATAACGAACAGTTTGTCTACAACTGTTTGATGAAAGTGAGCGATTATTTATAGTTGCATTAAGAAAAATTCGCACAAAATTAGGACAAACTGAAGCTCCTACAGAGAGACGGGTTCTGTTATTGATAAGGCAACACCCTCGTCGTGGTCGATCAGATGAAAATATTGTTGCAGTGAGAAAATGTATACGGAAATATTCAAACACATCAATTCGACGTCTTGCAGAGTTGAATCTGTCAAGAGCCACCATACTTCGGATTTTAAAGAAAAATATGAATCTATCAGCAAACAAAATAGTTGACATGATAAATAAAAGTTACAGAACAATGTACAACGTCCATGTACATTTGTTAATTGGGTGTGATGCTGATTTTTGCAACCAAATTTTGTTTAGTGATGAAGCACATTTTCATATTGAAAAATACGTCAGCATACGATATTGTCGAATTTGGGGTTCTGAAAATCCACATACTGTTCACGAAAAAAATGGCTTCCTTGAGAGGACCAAAGAGGTGAAAGTCGCAGGGCGATAGGTCGGGGCTATAGGGAAGGCGTTCAAGTGTTTCCCAGCCCAATTCCTCAAAATTTTCTCTGGTCAGGGCTGCTGTATAAGGACGAGCATTGTCATGGAGAAGTTTGTCACGTCGTTTGCGGCGATATGCAAGAGTAACCTCGCTTAAAATGTCGCAGTTGTACGCCGTATTAATGGTCCTGTCATCATGCAAAAAATCGAGGTGCAACAAGCCACGCTGGTTAAAACAAACTGTAGCCAAAACCTTGCCTGCTGACAGCCTCGACTTGGCTTTCATTGGCCCAGCCTCGCCTTGACGTCTCCACTCCTTGCTCGCTTGTTTTGACGCAGGGGTATAGTGGTGCACCCATGTTTCATCGCAGGTGATAACGTGAGTGAGAAACGAGTCTCCCTCTTCCCGAAATTTTGCTAGAAGATACTCACACACCTGAAAACGATGTAATTTCTGCTCAGTTGTCAGAAGGCGAGGGGCCCACCTTGCGCATACCTTACGAAACCCTAGCTCCTCTGTGATGATCGAAAAGGTGCTTCCATAATTTATTTCAACCTTAGATGCAATCTCATTGCTGGTCAGACGCCTGTCACCCTCAAGAAGCTGTTGAACGCGGACGATGTTGTCGCTGGTGCGAGGTCGGCGGTCATGGCTCTCATTTTCAACTTTCTCACGACCCTCCACGAACTGTTTATGCCATGCAAATATTCTAGCTCGGGACAGTGTCTCTTCCTGAACTGCGCAGTCAATCTCGTCAGGATTTCAGATGGTTTTACACATTCGGTGGCGAGAAACTTGATGATAACACGCTGCGCAATTGATGAAGGCACCTCCTGTACAGACATTGTCACGGCGGGTACTAAAAGGAATGAGCGAGGTCGCCCACCTGCTTTCCCCCCTCCTGACATCCCTACCCAACACCCCTCGAAGGTGGAACCCTCATGCGTTACTATTGCATGCCCAGGACCAAAGGACTCGTTTATATTTGATTCACCCTCGTATATTCATCAATATTCACTCTGCAAAGGTCTCAATTCGACTGAGTAAATACCAGGCTATTTACTGCGCAGCCCATGGGCGGTCCGATATCGCAGTTTTTGAGACTTGTTCCTATTCTTGTTGAGCTGTATAGTTACCGCCTCTTCTAAAGAAAAAAACCTTAGCTAACCTTAAATATTGTCAGGTACAACATCCATACAAAGTGCGAGTTTCTTTATTAGTTAATGCTCTATCGACAACTGACAATTGATCTCCAGTCAGCTAGTCATTCGCAATCGAACACCATTAGATTAACATTGCCAGGGTTTTTAATTTATGTGACAGACAAAGGTCGGTATGAATGAATAAACCTCTAATTTCCACAAATTACTTTAATTTTTGGGAAATTTACACGAAATAACTACGTGAACCTGTCGTATATTTATCTTTTCGATAAACGTATGCCTTTTTCTCGTCAAAAACCTCTAAAGTGTTGTTTTAAATTAAATGTTTATAATGCATTTTGAGAATCCCTAAAATTCAGTCTGATTAAGTCATCAAATTCGAAAATAGTTTTAATAGAATAGAAATGTTTATAGCTTTGGGGTGTTCTCTGTGTGACGTCAGCTTTAATCAATCTGAATTTCTCTCTATATATACTCTTACAACGCCTTTTTGGCACGACATATTGCACCACTTCACCACTGTTTCTTTCATTAACGACGAGAAAAATATTGATGATTTATTTAAATATTACCGTTGTTCTTTGTTTACGATAAATATCAATCAATGATTGATATTTACATTTTAAGATACAGATTAATAAATGATCTGTTTATTTTAAATCGTGTCGGTGTAATAATATGCGCAAGTTTATTTATTTTTTTAATAATGATTCGCAAAATTCAATAACGAATCTTTTATCCTTAATGAAATGTATTGTATCACAATGGAGAGTTACAAAGACTCAATTAATTAAAAATTCTTCTGAAGCTGACGGAATAATTGCGCTAATCGTAATGTTGAATCGAATTGCTGATGGATGAGATACTTGTGCACGTTCTGTTACAAATCAGGAGACCAATATACAGTGGTGGACAAAAGTTAAGCAACCTAGTGAAAATAAATGTTTATTCGATAAACAAGAAAAATAGAAAACATATTTTATTAATCTTCTTACAGATAAATAATCTTTGTATTGTATGTAATCAACTAATGAATTGTTGAATCAAGAATCTAGAACAAAGGGGTCGATAACAAAAGGGCAGTTCAAGCCTCCCAACTTAAAAAACAATTTGCAAAGCTCCTTTAGGTCTTGCGAACTTTATCCATTTGATCCCCAAGCTGTGCTGCGAAAGATTTCGTCGGAGCAGACACAAGAATCAGAAAGAGTTCTCGACAATAGCTTACTCGAATTCCTCAAAGAAACGATGGGCTACAATTCAAGAAGACTGCGCCACAGAACAGTTAAAAAATCCTCCGCAGACCAGGAACTCAATTGATTAAGCACAGTATTTTCAGGCAACGCAAGCTGAAGCGACTATTGGGCAAGATTAAGAGCGAGCAGTTTCTGTGCAAAACGAGGGGGAATCCATTTCGGTGCAGAACGAAGATGAAACTATTATTGAATAAGGAGAATATTCCAACAACTGCATCAGCTTCTGGACTTTCCCAAAGACCTGCTGGATTTGTACCCAATTCAAAGAAAAGAATAAGACACAAGGCGAAAAAACTTCATGACAGTTCTAGTTCATCTGAAGATGAAAACATTCCACTTTCAATTAGTGAGATGAAGAAAAATAGAGATGAGGCTAACCTGTGCACAATTTGCAAATGTGATTACAATTATTATAATTCAACAAAAGACTGGATCTGCTGCGTCACCTGTCTCCAGTAGGTATGTGGCATCTGTAACAGAGGGCCTAAAAAATTTACTTACGAGTTTGAGCGATGTGAAGATTCAGGCTAATTTTCTACTTTTTATTTTTGTAAACGTTGATTAAGTTTATGTGTTTCTAAGAGATTGTTAATAATAATAATAAGATTGTTAATTATTTGTAATGACTGATTTTGACTGACAGAAGACTGATTATGAGGTTGTAGCCTAAGTCCTACTAATGAGTAAGAAATTGTTTAAATAGATATCTGATTTTTCTTATTCAAAGTGTTTTTTTATTATGTTTTGCCCTTTAAACAATTATAATAACGTTTGACTTCTATTCAAAAATATTGCTATGTCAAAGGAACCCCGGACTAGAGGTTACTTTGACACATTTTTTAAATAAAAAAAATTTAAAAAACTGGGGTCCAAGGGAAATAATTTCTCACAGATTTTAAAGCCAAAGGTTCTATTGGTTTAATAAGCTATAGTGAGCTCGAATTAAACGTCTTAATTTTTTATAAAACCAAGACTACTATGTCTAAGTAGCCCCGGTTTACGGTACTGCATTTGATTCTGCTCTTTTTCTTATATCCAGTTTTATGTAATTAAAAGGTAATTGATGGTTATTAAATTGGGATAATTTCTGTCTGGATGTTACGTTTCTTTAAAATATGAAATATAGTATAATAGTTGCTTGATTTTTGTACACCACTGTAGGTATCTTAATTAACTGAAGTTGCAAAATATACATACATAAACTAAAAATTGTTTTGGATCACCTTTCGTTTTAATAATTCCACAGTAATATACATAACTAATTCCATACCTTGCTCTAGGTGATTTTTTGTCCGTTCATTATTAAAAAGTTTCGCCTTTAAATATGTATATAATAACGTCTGTCCGGCAGAACGAGTCAACACTTCATTAGCACCGTGTATAATCAGACAATTTATATATATATATATATATATATATATATATATATATATATATATATATATATATATATATATATATATATATATATATATATAATCGGAGATTTGATGAGTATCTTTTCGTTCTAAATTCGAACATTTATAAACGCGTTTCGCTCGCGTGCCGGAGACGACGGACGGAGGCTGGTCTCGGCTGGTTCGCCTGCACAGGCAGCGGCCTCGCGTCTGGCTACGGCCTGGCCGTCTTTGATAGTCTCCTGCTTGTCCGCTATGTCGGTCTTTGGTCTTCGGCTGCCTCTGCAGATAATATCATATAGACCACCGTTCAATCGTTTCTCGAAACAAATACAACTCCATATATGTCACTAACCTTCAGCAATCTGCAACTACCAATTATGGTCTAATTGGTTTTGAGAAACAACATTGATTTTCTGAACTCTTATTTATTGCTTTTAATAAATGTGGCTTTAATTGGGATAGGCGGGGACCGTTTCGCGGATTTATGTTGCCAGTATGTTGAGGAAAATGCAGTCATTCATAATATCGGGTAAACCCTCATGCTCCAGCTTGCTCTATTATTATTAGTACCTCGATTAAAAAATGTAGGCGATTCCATTCACACTCTACATGTTTTCTGCTACATATTTTAATAATGTTTTGAGATATTTAAGGAAGTCGTTACTTTCAACTACTGTACCACATACATTCATACATTTTTGCTTGGGGTGAACAAGGTCTCAAAAAATAAAACCCGCCACGGCACGGGCAGGATTCGACATATTTCCCAGATGGGACCCGAACGACAGACAGCTGTTTCAAATTTATTAGGTCTCATCAGTACTGTACACGGTACGCCGATCCTGAACGAATGCCGAATGAAATCCATGGGATATACATCTACATCGATACGATCTATGTCAGTAACAAATAAGTCGAGAATCGAGAAAAGAACTACCAAACCGCCAAGCGGTTATCAAGTAGTTCCCGAATAACAAAGCTATTACATAATCGATATAGGAAACAACTACTCCTCGGGCTAAAGCCCCGCCTCGACCTCTTTCTCGTGTTTCTGCACGATCAGACAAGGTTTCAAAAAATAAAACCCTCCACGGGTAGGATCACCCGGATCATCTGGGATAGATGTCGAATCCTACCCGTGGCGGGTTTTATTTTTTGAAACCTTGTCTGATCGTGCAACAACACGAGAAAGAGGTCGAGGATCGCTTTTAGGTATAATTCAATGCCTGGCGGGGCTTTAGCCCGAGGAGTAGTTGTTTCCTATAGCGATTATGTAATAGCATCGCTATTCGGGAATTACTTGATAACCGCTTGGCGGTTTGGTAATTCCTTTCTCGATTCCTGACTTATATGTATGTTATTGGGTGAAGAAATTTGTATTCAAGCGATGTCGGTATTAAGTAATAACAAAGAAAAAGGTAAACATCACTCAAACCGAGCAACAAGGCATCATATGATTTATAGCAGATATAATTACATGCTAAGATTGCATTAACGCTACCATTAATCTACAACAAGCAACCTATCAAGGCTTCCTTAGTTGTCCGTACATATTCGATGATCTATTCTTAATAAATGTACCAGAAAATTATCTAATAATAGAAATTACAATACATATAATTACTAATTAGGTAAGATGTGTTAACTTTTGAATGAGATAGTAATTATGACGGAAGGAAGCCATATTATGGGTGTTTGAACTCAAAGCCGAACTAAATTCTCTAAATCATCCTGTAGCCTCTCATAAATGCGTGTTAACTCAACCAAACGAAAAAAAATTCTCTCGCCCGTCATGATTTGATTTGCCCCTCGATTACGTGCCTCTAATTAGTAATAGAGAATTAGTAACGCTATTAGCGGAATTGTATAAGGCAATGCTGGATCCTGTCATCTGAGATCGATCCGCGGAGATGTTGGAACATTCGACTATGCAATACAAGTCAGTGGTGCACATTAATCTCCCATCTGAATAATGCATGTTGTCATCCCGTTACCGTATGGCGATCGAACTAAACCAGCTAAGTTATATCACAAGATAACAATACGGCAGCACGTGCTCGTATAAACACTAATATTCCTTTACCGGTGCCCACTGTCCTTATAACCAAGTCAAAAGTCATATATTAATTAGCCGGCCAAGAAATACGACAGACGTTTACAGTTTTTGCATTGTTTATCGTCGCAGCTAAATTAGTTCGGATAAAGCCTAGCTCCGCTTTACCAAAGTAACAATAAAAAACGTATGTCTACGGTCGCTTGAAATACGCATGCTTTCTCTTGAACGTCGCCGCTTGGAAACGATGGCTCACAACAATTCATTACACGTAGTAGCTTACCTACCACTACAAATAAAACGTTGTTACGTATTAAATAAATATTTGTCCATGCTGGGTTACATCAACTGCCAAAATAGGATACCAGAAAACCATTTTATTATCTTTATAAGTTTTCACAAATTAAAAGCGTAACGTAATACAATTTTAACCACTCGATTAAGATTGATCATATACTTCGTTTTGTTCAAAATTCAAAGAAAGTGGGTTCGATGTGCAATAATACAGGGTGTCTCAGTTGGAACTATGCGCCATTTGTGTTTTGCCAAAAATACGGCGTCAATATTTAACGACTGTCATCTACAAATCATACGACGTCAACATGTCGCAATTAACAGTTCAACAACGAATAGTTTGTGTACAATTGTTTTATGAAAGTGAGAGATCATTTACAGTTACATTAAGAAAAATTCGCACAAAATTGGGAAAAATAGAAACGTCTGGACACTTAACAGTTCGTAACTTAATCAATAAATTTGAAGAGATGGACTTTGTTATTGATAAGGCCGCCAATAGGTCCTCGTCGTGATCGGTCATAAGACAATATTGCTCACTCAATATTTCTCTCACAGCACAAAAAAAAAAAACGGGAGTATCCAAGCAGATCAATTCCATGTCGTCCACAACAATTGAATCTGTCAAGAGCCACCACGCAGCGGATTTTAAAGAAATATCTGCGTTTGTCAGCACGCAAAATTCAGTTGATACAATAATTAGAAATCACAGACCATTTACAACGTTGTAGATTTGATAATTGGGTATTAGAAAAGCAAGAAGTTGATGTTGATTTTCGCAATAAAATTTTGTTCAGCGATGAATCACATTTTCATGTTGACGAATACTAAGTCGGCTATCAAAATTGTCGAATTTGGGGTGCCGAAAATCCACATGCTGTTCACGAAAAGAAATGCATCCGCAGAAATGCACGGTTTTGAAATAGTGGAGTAATTGGACCATATTTCTTTCAAATGAAGTTGATAATCCTATCATAGTAAATAGGGAACGATATCATGACATGTTAAACAATTTCTATTTCCACCAAATTGGACGGTTTGGTTCATATGAATTTCTGGATTAGAGACATGGACTTCTTTCTGCTGAAAAATATCTACTATAACTCCTATAATAGAAAACCCGGGTATCCAAAACGGTAGTATTTTTTTATAGCCTTCGCAGTATCCCCTTCCAACTGAAAAATATACCGCCGAAGGTCCCAAACAATGTTATAACGTTCACTATCGAAAATTCATGTCTGTGTTTTCTTTCCAACTTTTCAATGGCTTTTGGTATGCGCGAAACATTTCCATGTATATACGCCAAATCTTGTTAAATAGCGGAGTCTGTTGCGCATTCGCAACAGCAATAACATCATTTGGATCCAACTGTTGGTGTTGGGACCCTGGCGATATTCTCAAAATTGCAGTAACAATATGAAGCTGCCTCAGTCCACGTTGCCCCCTGAGTTATTACAGGCGCTCGCTGGAGGTAACTGTGTGTGTCATAAATATTTATCCTCAACTTCTGCATAGACAGTAATTTGACAGTGGCAGCAGCTTGCGGTAGATAATTTTTTCGAATCGTCTATTCTGTGGGTACATTTACTTTGTCAAGCAAAGGTAATTTCCCACTGAAACATTTATAAAGTTTTTAAAACTAGGATTGTCTAGTTGGGTCCACAGGATTATTACACCCAACCATGAATTTAACCAATTCGCTATAAAACGTCATGTGTCTTTTACAACCACTACTCTATCCAGTAACCGCGGTTCCATGTCTTTCAGATTATATGTCTAACAACATTCAGTTTGCGGGTATACGCTATGTATGTATCACAATGAGAACACCGTAATTCACTACCGTCATTTAACGCCAACCCCGGCCGGTAAGGGATGGTTTTGGCCGAGAAATTTTAAAATACTTATTGCCAAATTGTCATGCACTGTAACTATTTGCATGTAATGTCGTACGCAAATCAAAATACTACGACAGTCCCGAGTTATGTACTAACACACACCACTCTCAAATATCACAGTAACTGATCGGACGGCATCGCGTCATCGGTCATCCCCGCAGATATTTCTTTTGTCCCGCCCTCGCATACTTTTACTATTAGCACATGGTGCAATGCACCTCCGACAATACTTTCAATGTTTCGAGTGAAATAAATAGAGCAGCAGGTAGCAGGCGGTCATCGAATACATTTTATTTAGTAAATAATTGTTGGTTTATGTCCTACTAATTTAGATCTACAAGTAGTTAATTTACATTACAAAAAATAAGCTAGAGTGTGGACAAGCTAGTGACATGAAATGTTTTATTGTATAATTCATTATAAGTTTGTGATATTTCTTTACGGTGTTTATATTTCTAATAGATATTTCAGAACATGTATATAAGTTCGACTCTGAAATGTCCGCACACAAATCCGGGGCTTATTCATAAGTAAAACTTTTATGTTGTACACATCGTGTAGTACTTATTACATCGTTTCATTAACTTTGTTTAATAAAGTAGGCAATTCAGCTGTTGAATATAATATATGAAATACTTTGAGGAATTATCGATCTCAAATATGATACACAATATTTTAATACAATAAGCGAATTGGTGATCTAGGAGAAAGCAAAAGAATTTATAGCACTATTAGAAATTTATCTGTTTACCATATAAATATCTTCTACGTGCGTTATGGCGATTCCAGCCGATATTTACCGGTTAATTAGCCCAGCAGAAAGCGGTGATCCCCAGGACGGCCCTACTCGGCGGTGGATTGACTGCGCCCTTAATTACACGCGTTTTCACTAGGGTGTTGATTTATAGGGCAGTTAAATATCTCATAAACAGCACATGAGCCCGCTGGAATGCTCGCTGTCATATTTGATGGGACCATCGCACATTCTTTGCCATCGTTTATCGCGAAACAACACACTTTTCTTGTTTGTCTGGTCAGGCTTAACATGTGGCTTCCCATTTTTTTTATTTCTTAATCTAGTTTTATTAAAAAGTTCATTAAATCCTAAACGGTCTTGAAGGCATGGTTCACGGTCGACTGTGGCAGCTCCAGCTTCTCGCAAAAAAAAGCGCCTCTAACAAACGGCAGTACACAATTGGTAAACACAATGTGCAGGCACCTTCTGCGGATGGATAAGGATATCGCTTTTGTTTCGTGTGTGTGGCAAATACAACGCCACGTAGCGAAAGAAGCTATTAGTATTTGACGTCTAGGAAATTGGGTATATTTGAAAAATTGTGATCGTAGATTCGAGTGCTTATAAAGGGTCTTTCAATAAGGACGCTCGATTTTCAAATCTAAATAAAACAAGTTGTGTGTGAGATATCCACTTAATTTTTATTTGAAGGAATATTTTATGGCATTAAATATGGAATATAATGTCTTTCAAATGTCCACCGCGGCTTTGCTTGGTGGCATGTATTCGGGAGGTTCAATTATCGATGACTTTGTCGCATAAGTGTGGCTGAATTTTCTGGATGGTCTCGTTATGTTGACTTTGAGGGCATCAATTGTTTGCGGTTTATTCGCATAGACCTGCGATTTAAAATAGCCCCAAAAGAAGAAGTCTAAAGGCGTTAATTCGCACAATCTCGGTGGCCAGTCCACGTCGCTGCTGCGCGAGATAACCATGCCCTCAAATCACTCGTGCAGAATGTCCACCGTCGCTGATGTCTACATACGCTGTGTAGCACGCAGCGCCGTCCTGTTGGAACCCCATCTCGTCGGTATCTATATCATCCAGTTTAGCCCACAAGAAGTTGCTTGACATCGATCTGTAGAGCTCGCCGTTCACGGTTATGGCAATATCAGTTTCGTTTTGGAAGAAGTGGACCGATTCTTTGAGTTCAAGTCATCTATTATTTTGCATACTTCCTTTCGTGTTGTAGGTGAGATTGGTTCATTTGTATTCTGCTGGCGGTAGTATTGTAAATATTTACTCGTTCAAGATGTTCCACAGAATGGCCGCCTGGTTCCCGTGATTCATGTTCCTTTATTATTTCTTTGAAGCCGATCAAATTCCTACCAGAATCATCTGCGGATTTGATATGAAGATCCCAAATGGAATAATTCAATTGAATTAGTACAAAACAAGACTTCCTTCGCTCGATTTAGAGCCAAAGTGTCTACGTATGACCTTTTTTTCTAGTCTAATCACTAAATTACATTATTTTAAGTAACATATACCTGTCATTTAAAAGATTCATTAACTGGCCTTAGTAAACTTTTTTTACAATGAAAAAAAAGGTAGATGTTTGTTTAATGAAAAGTGTGTACGCTATCTTATATTATATCTTATATAACTACTATTTATATTATTTACACCCTTATCTAATTACACAAATTTAGCCGGCAGATCGTTACCGAGACGGCACAGGCTTTTTTTGTGAGATTACGTACGTTATTCCGACGCAACCGATCCGCCATAAAAACCCCGCCGAAGTAATTTTACACGGAGAAGTGTAAATGCGAGTATATAAAAATGCAACAAAGTAAACTTTTTAATTGGAAAGCTTTTTCACGAGCCATTGAATGACTATGGGGGTGCGTACCGAACGACATAAATACGCCGAGACGACTTCTTGTTTTGTTGCACATTTATAATTGCCAATCCGAAGCACGTCTGCGGCTAATCGCCGAAGTTCGCCAACACTTCAGCCCATATCAATAATTATGACAATCGAAATGGCATCGAACGCCTCAATTTATGCCTTGCTTGTCCCAGACCGCAACGGAAGCCTAATGAGATTAATGCCAGCCACTTTTTAGCGACCTTATGTATTACGATGTATTTACGAAAGCTTAGAGTATTGGATTCGATCGAATATACAAATATGAAGTAACCTACAAAATGAAATCGATATGCGAAACAGAAATCCCAAGTAAAAAACGAATTTTTCACTTATGACTACTATCATAATTAAGTAAAGCGGTAAAGGTATTGTTCCCATGCGAGGACGTAAGACTAATCTAGGGATCTGACTTTTTCCAATAGATCATTTCAAATGGTCATCACCGAATCGCTGAATCATCAAATTTATTTAAAATTCGATTCCACATAAAGATAATACATCTCTACCGTATATATCATCATGAACCTTTTTTATCATCGACATGTTACACAATCCCCAAAACCTTTTTCGTTTCAATATTAATTTTCGAAGGCAGATATGGCCACAGTAATCACTAAGCCCCGGATTTGACTGCTGACATGACATAAATAACAGAGACGGACTTCAGAGGCAGAAGCCTATTTGATAATATAGGGCGTCTCAGTTGAGACTATAAGATTTGAATTGCGCGCCATTTGTATTCTAGCAAAGATAGAGCGCCAATATTTAACGACTGTCATTACAAACCACACGACGTCAACATGCCATGATTAACAGCTCAACAACGAATAGTTTGTGTACAACTGTTTTATGAATGTGATCGATCATTTACAGTTGCATTAAGAAAAATTAGCACAAAATGAAGCGTCCACAGAGTTAAGAGTTCGTAATTTAATCAAGAAGTTTGAAAAGACGAGTTCTGTTATTGATAAGGCAACACCAATAGGTCCTTGTCGTGGTCGATCAAATACAAATATTGCTGCAGTGAGAGAAAGTGTACGGGAATATCCAAACACATAATTTGACTTCGTGCACAACAAATGAATCTGCCAAGAACCACCACGCATCGGATTCTAAAGAAAAATCTGCATCTGTCAGAATAAAAAATTCAGCCGACATAACAATTAAAAGTTACAGACCATTTACAACGCAGTACGTTTGTTAATTAGGTGTTAGAAAAGATAGGTGATGCTGATTTTTGCAACAAAATTTTGTTCAACAATCCACAGAGATACACGGCTTGTGCGCGTTGGAGTGGTGGAGCAATTAGACCATAATTCTTTGAAAATGAATGTGATAATGCTATCACAGTAAATGGGGAACGCTATCGTGACGTGTTGGCGCCGTATGGTTTGTAGATGACAATCATTAAATATTGACGCTCAACTTTGACAGAACACAAATGGCGCGTAATTCAAATTATATGCCTGTACTGGTCGAACTGAGACACCCTATACTTACAAAATATCGTCTGCCTAAGATAAATCCCAGTAGACTATTCTTAAATTAAATGATCGGATGATTTTATTAAATCATATCAAATTTAATTTGTTGCTATATTAGTACACATAATATCAAATACTATGAGAGAACAGAGAGAACTAGACTAAAACATAAATAATATAATTAGGAGGATCTAAGGATATTAACAAACACCTCATTTGTAACACAGAAAGAATACAACTTATAAATTTAATAAAGGAATACGATGGGCATTCAGTTCAGTCTCGCACCTGGCCTGGAAAGTAGTTGGAGACATAATTTATGTGTTATTCACTTTGTGGTCTAGAGTGATAGACAGTCCAGTATTTTCGTATTGAATTGTCTCTGGCAATCTCATTCGTACTGCGATTCAGGTGACGATATTAGTTGGAGGATAATATATTGGGGCAGCATTTAGAAATGTCATCATCAGTATGTTTCGGCTCAAGCCCCAAAGCGAAGGTTTGGCATATTTCCTTAATTCTAGGGGTGTGGATTTCTGTGTGTCTAAGCGTTTAAATACTGTTTTTAACTAACTAGAGCACTAAACATAATAAGCTTATAGATGAATTAAGTCCAGTAGGCCAGAATTACAGCTCCAGCAATCAATGACAAAAAAGACAAGACTTATTTAGTTGGAACTTTAAAATTATCAGTAAATAGTTTACAAAGTAATACGATGTTCTAGGTATACGATTACATACGGTGTTCTGGGGGCCGACCAAAATCGGACCCAGGAGAAGGTATGTATCTGCTCGGATAGCAGAGCGGCGTTGGCAGCCCTGAATTCGGCAACGACAAAGTCGAAGCTGGTCTATAATTGCTATGAAGCATTGAACCAGTTGGCAGGGAAGGGACCGGTGGAACTCTTATGGATACCTGGGCATAATGACATTGAAGGAAATCTAATTGCAGATGACCTTGCCAGACTAGGGACCAGGGAAAACCTCTATGGAGCAGAACCTGCAGTCGGAATAAGTCGGAATGTGATCAGAGACCGCATCAATGGCTGGGCAAGAGACCAGCACAATAAAAGATGGAGATGAGTAACGGGTTGTCGAATAATCAAACTCTTCATCGAATACTCAGAGATTGAGAAGTGCGCCCAAGAATTCATTAAATTGCACAGGCACAAAGTCAGAACCCTGGAGGGAATCATAACGGGCCACCATAATAGTCTGAATGCATATAAGTACAAGCTGAGGCTATCTGACAGCCCGGCCTGCAGATACTGTAAAGAAGACGAGGAAACCTCTATTAATTTTCTTTACACCTGCCCCGCACAGGAGAAGAAGAGGTATCTTATATTAGGGACCCCTGTTATCCTAGAGGCGGCAAGGCTTAAGGCGGGGGACGTGTCTAAATTGCTCATTTTATGGGATACCATTTTGGGATAATGACCCGGATAAGAGGGGATCGCCAAGGAACTACCCATGCGATCAGTGGCCCAAACCCATAGAACATAATAATAATAATTACAAAGGAACTAAGTCCAGGAGGCCAAATACAGCTCCAGTTATCAACGACAGAAAAGACGAAACTTATATAGTTGGAACATTAAAGTTATTAGCAAATACGGACATAGAAATAAATAATGATTCTAACAATGGTTAGCGGAATTGCATACAGATTTAGATATAGAACTCGTTTTTAAAATAAATTGTTCGAGCAACATAGGCAATAATCACATTGGTAACTAAAACGAGTAATTATGAAGACATCATTTGCATAACTTGATTCCTCTTTGGTGGCAATAATGTGACTCAAGTTTCAGTATTAAATCCGTCCATCATCAAGAGAATACGAATATGGACCCGTAAATAAAAAATGGCTTTCACTTAATGATGATTAGCTAAATTGCATAGTTTTGAATGTATTATGGAACGTTTGCTCTCAAAACAAATGGTTGAGGATTATGCGTAATTACGTTAACAACTTTCGTCCCTATTATTCATTGGTAGTAATATCAAAAGTAATACGATTTCAGCTTTTGTTGAAGGACACAATAAATCTCTTATTATGAAGAACCTGAAGGTGTTGATTTATCATATGTTACATGAATTCGAATTAATATTATTTGCTTTTAAAATACGCAATTTGCATATAATAGATAATTTCTGATTGGTCTGTTGGTCATTTACAAGCCTTCTGGCGGCTATTATTAAATTCAGCATCTGGAGCTTTTGGTTTATCTGTCAATATGGTTTTCAGTTCGTTTTGTAGTCTCACATTTGCCTGCACCAAGGCAATTTTTTTGTCACGCTTCCTTATAACGCAATCCGTTATCAGTATTTTGGTAAATGAAGTAGGGGTGAGAAACCGTCTCGATATTAAGAGTTATTTAGGGTAGCATGTAGTAGGGGATTTAAACAAGCAACATAACGGGGGCAGTCCTTACGTTAGATATAGCCACGAGATCCATTCAGTTGCACTTGCAACGTCCTACGCATCGTGACTGCAAGGGCCTATTTTTCGATAGCACCACAACACGTGCTAGGCGCCGGGAACAGTAAATTAGTCTGCCCATCGTATAATGCTGTGCGGCCTGAGATTACCCCTTTCTGACTACTGTTTTTATTCCAGGAAGCCCTCGGTGGACGACGTAGGGAACCCATCTTCGGTGAATGCTCGGTAAGTCAAGCCAGGAGAATTTTATGTACATATTCAATATTGGCACATAAAACAGTTATTTGCCTCGTTCACTGCTGAGGATAACATTTTTTCTAACTCTGGTCGGCGTTTGCGATTTACGTCTGCGAGGGATTTTTTTAACAAACATTCTTTAATCAAATAGTGGAAATAGGCCATAAAACATTTATTATTTCGTAAAGATACATCGAAATATTATTAGTGATAATTTTCCTCAGGCGTTTCGGTCGACTTATCGATATCCTGACTTATTTTTTTTAACTTGACGAAAAAATGTGAAATTTAAGACGTAGTAAAGTAATTAAATGATAAATTGTTTAAGTGTACCGGTAGGAACTTTGTAGATTCTATAAAGATCGCGATCGCATTTTACGGGAAAATTATTGCACAAAAATTAAAATAAGCGACTTCTGACACTAAGGTGATTCTTCGATAAAAAAAAAAAAACAGGATTATATTAAAGTCGATGCGTATTTACAGTCCTAAATTGCCATGATCGGCGGACTAACATTTTATTTCGGTATTTTGTGGTAAGAAATATGTCAAATACTCTCAAAATATTAATTATATCTACATAAAAATACTTGGACGCGCGTACCAATTTTTACCACTTGTAGCTACTTGTAAATACTAACCTATAACTTTAGTATATTAGTAAAGGTGATTAAAAGACTATTCAACGGTTTATAGGAACAAGAAATTTAATATACAAAATCTTCTTGAAAAATAGGAAAAGTTTTTTAAAAAGACCTTCATTTAAATCTTATCTTTATACATGAAATAATAAAGAGAACTGAGTCTATTAAATGTCGAACTAGTATTAGTAAATTATCATAGAAGAAGTACAGGTAATTTTTTTAATTCCAAACTAATGTTTGATATCTGTAGATCTTGTATTGTAGATATTGGGTAGACCGTAGATGAAGTACTCCGTATTTTTTCTAAAGCCTAACTATTTTGATACCGAAAAATAAAAATGCTACATGAAAATCCTATATTTAAATATTAAAATACTGCTATCACTTTTACTATATTATAATTATACTTTTTTAACTTTTACTATATTACTTATTTAACTTACTAAACTACTAGTTTATCTTCATACGATTATATAATTTTTTTCAATTTATTCATTTTACTTGAATGTGTTTATTTAAGGACTTCTTAAATTCTGTCTCATGAATTGTATTCGTTTAAAAACTAATTAAACTTGTAACGCACTTTTTTGCAAATAGGCTCTTTTATTAATAATACTAAGTATATGTTTCTTATTTATTTTTCTTGGCAGTCGTTGCATTTTCTTAACTAATTTACATATTTTAATGACGACTATATTTAGGTATTTGTTTTGGTTTGACGCGAAACACGTTATTTCATCTATTTGTTATACATAAAAATAAACAAATATATAAAACAATATAAACCTTAATTTAGTTAAGGCAGTTAAGTAGTTTTTATACATTTTCTTATTATTATAAAAGTTCTGTTTTTAGTACGAAAAACATACGTCCTCTAAATACGAAATAAAATAAAATTAAGTAACACAATTACTGACGTCTTTCTTTCCATTTTATATAAAATTATTTTATACTTATTGTTATTAAATATACTTTGTAATAATATAAATATATGGATTTATATCTATAAAATATTTCTCCAAAATTCTCTTCATTAATTATTGATATTCTTAATAGTTTTTATAGTCCTAATATGTACGTATATGTTAATTACTTTGAAATTCCTAAGAGATGATTTTAAACACGCAAATAGCAAAATCACTTACATTCTGGTAGATTACTAAATCTAGTAAGAGGTAGCCTATTTAAACTTGCCGCCATTACCCTTGCGGCAGGCTTTGGAAAAACAATTGACGACGAGTTTTGGGAAAAACCTGATATTCAGTGATGAAACGTTTTCAATTAAAACGGTACGTAAACAAACAAAATTTCCGCATCTGGGGAGCTGAAAATTCACGTCTCATCCAAGAATAACCCATGCATCCAGCAAGGGTTACCGTGTGGTGTGCTTTGTGGGCAGGATGAGTTGTTGGGCCGTCCTTCTTCGAAAACGAAGCAGGTGAAGCGGTTACTGTAAATGGTGTATGTTACCCTGAGATGTTAACAAGCTTCTTTTAGGATAAAATCAATGATTTGGATGTAGGCGATATATGGTTTCAGCAAGATGGTGCCACGTGCCACACAGCTAACGAAACGCTGAATCTGTTGGGTACCAAATTCTCTGGGCGCATAATTTCTCACAGAGCTGAAGCTGAATTGCCACCAGGCTCTTGAGACTTGATCCCGACTTTTTCTTGTGGGGCTACGCTAAAGGAAAAGTCTATGCCAATAATCCCGTTACGATTGAACAGCTGAAAAATAACATTAACGAAGTCATTGTGGACATAGAGCCACGGCTATGCCGCGAAGTGATGAAAAACTTCATCAAAATAATCCACTGCTGCCAGAGAAACAGAGGCGGCCACATACAAGATATTGTATTCCTTGTCCAATGGCATAGTTTAAATAAACAACTGAACCGAAATTATTGTAGAAATATTATTTATTTGCCCAATAATTACAAACATAATCGGCTACCTCTCGCTGGGATACCCTTTATTTAGTAAATTATCGAGAGATCTCTTCTAACCTAAAGTTAGGGGAGTAATACCAAAGAATGTTTATGCATGATTGACTTGAAGAGACTACAACACCCTGATAATTCTATAACAAGAGAAATAAAAGTTATTTCATATTCCGAACATTCTGTATAATAATAATTAATGAGAATTTATTTTGCCATAGCTAATAGCTTTGCAATTGATACGTATATAAATTATAAACATTTCATCTTGTAGACAAATAAACGGACAGTATGTTCTTTTTATTATTTTGTAATGAATAATCGGTAAAATAAAAACTAAATTATAAATTTGCAATTTGAACAATCTAGACCGTAGCCATAGACTTTAGATAGATACGACAGATCTTGCGAGATTAAAATAATAAAGATCACGCTTTAACAGAAAATATCGAGGAAATCTTGTAGTTCTATACTAAACTAAGGTTATTAGGCATGATTTAAACTGTATAACTTGATATTGGATATCATAGTAAATATTCTCTATAATGTTTTTTTTAATCGAGAAAAATAAAGTAGTTCGAGCATATGTACCGAATAACAAACACAGTAACAATATGGAACGGAAATCTACTAGTACGAATCTTGGAAGAAAGCCAAGTGACCAACATATTGCATATGCAGAAGGACTCGTAATGGGATTTAAAACAAGGATTGGAAAAGAATAACTGACGAAAGAAAATAATGGAAATTGTCGAGGAAAGCGAAATTCGTGGTGAATTATCGTTAAAAGCTAGGAAATTTATTCCATTATTATCTTGTGACCAGTCAATCGTAATTTGTTCATTTAATTAAATTCCAGTTTCATGAACCATCATTGTGTGTGTCTCTATATCGTTAGAACTCGAGTATAATGTCAAAATGGCAACATACATGTTACATACTGCTCATCAAGAATAGGAAAAAGTGTGAGATTATCTAAGTATGCGTAGAATAAAGAGTGAGGCAGCATTCTGAGGAAGCAGGATGCATTTTACCAGCTTCCAGATCGAACTATTCAATATATATTTATCGATATTCACTCTGCTAGGTCTCAATGCGACTGGACTGGATGAAACCGGAATTTGCCCATAGATGGCCTAGCTGCTAATATAGTTACCCTCATACCACGTCATTGGCGCCATTTTCTTGTATTGACATCTGATAAAGGTTTTTATCTCACAACAATACAAGTTTCATACAACATCGTTTTTAATAGCATTGAACATGTCAAGTTTTGTGCCTGGAAACTACGATTTTCGGACAGCATTTACCATTTGAAGAAAACTGCTGCAGAATTGCATCAAATGCTTGTCGAGGCCTACGGTGAGCCTGATCTTGATAAATCACAGTGCTTTGAGTGGTTTGGAGCGACAATTTTGACGTGAGAAGCGAGGAGCGTGGAGGACCAACGAAATAGCTTAAATATAGCGAGTTTCAAGCATTGTTGGATGAGACTGACGCTCAAACGCAACAAGAACTCGCGAATCAATTAAATGTGACACGAGAAGCCGTCTCCATATGTTTGAAAGTCATGGGAAAGATCCAGAAGATGGGAAAATGGGTTCCACATGAGCTGAATGAAAGACAGGATGAAAGCCGAAAAACCATTTGCGAAATGGTGTTCGTCAGGTACAAAAGAAGGTCACTTCTCCGTCGAATTGTGACTAGCGATGAAAAGTGTATATATTTCGAGAATCCTAAGCGTAAAAGATCATGGATAACTCCAGGCGAACCATCGACATCGACTGCAAGGCCAAATCGCTATGGACGAGAGACAATGCTCTGCGTTTGGTGGGATCAGAAGGGTGTGATCTATTATGAGCTGCTAAAACCTGGCCAAACCGTTAATACTGAACGCTACCGACAACAAATGATCGAATCGAATCAAGATTTGCGTGAAAAACGACCAGAAGATCAAAAAGGCAACACAAAGTGATTTTGCTTCATGATACACTATCACACCCAACAAAACCGATGAAGGAAACGATCGAGGCATTAAGTTGGGAAATACTTTCACATGTGGCTTACTGACCAGACTTGGTTCCGCCCGAATACTACTTATGTGCATCGATGGGACACGCATCTGCTGAGCAGGGCTTCACTTCTTACGAAAATTGCTGATTTGCCTCAAAGGAGCAACAATTTTTTTGGCATGGAATCCACAAATTGTCAGAGAAATGGGAAAAATGTATAGCCAGGCAATGGGCAATACTACGAATAAAACATTTTTTATCATTTACATACAATAAACGTGTATTTTCTATACAAACAGTTCCTGTTTCATATTTATACACCTAGTAAAGACCAGGCTATTTACAGCGCACCTCGTGGGCGGTCCGATATCGCAGTTTTGAGACTTGTTCCTATTCTTGATAAGCTGTATGTGTTCTAATTCAGAGGTACATGTAAAATCAAAGCAAGTTTGTAAATAATACTGTATTTATGTATATGATCCAAGCGATATTCACAAAATTCGCCTGTTTATTCAAAATGCAAGCAAAGGGTTTGCCATTGGAGCGCCAAGAATATATTGTCATGCAAATGGACGGTGTGCAAATTTCACTTTTCTACTTCCCGAACGCCATGAATTTAAACTAGAATAAATAGTTCGTCTGTCAATCTGGGTAGATATGCATCACGCAGGATATCGGTGTAAACGTAGAAATCGCCGATTTCCAACGGGACGCTCCGTACATAAAAAAAGCGCGTAATTCGAACTAAGCCGGCCTCCCGTCGTGCGAAAACTAGTAATTGGCCACGGGGAGAGAGAAAGAGCTACGTTTGACAGATGCGAATTGCGAATTGAAACTGAAGGCCATGATATCTCGCTGGAGGATCGAAGGGCTAATATGAAACCAGTAGAACCCCGAACACGTATGTAGACGTGACACAGCTGTACCGCAATATCTGATGACCTATAGACTAACGTCAGACGAGTAAACCTCCGTGACTAGCGTACCCGGGAAGCTCACGTAGGACGTCGTGCCGTAGCGAACCGACGGCACCGTCCCCGTCTCGACGACCCGGAGGAAAACATACAAAAACCACGCGTTACACTCCGGTATCCACCAGCACGTTCGGCCGCAAACGTAATAGCGATTCCGTGGTTTCTTTAGTGCACTAATTTGGGAGGCATCTCTCGTGTTTTGCACAACGCTGCCGATGCCGCAACCTTTCATTTGCCCGCAAACTCTCCGTATCTATCACAATTTCGTCTCAATTATGCTAAAATGGACGATAACTAAATGAATAAGTTATTCGCTACGTTCACAAGAAATACCAAATGAATTTACGCATAATTCATCTACCAATAACTCTCCTTAAAGCGTTTTCACAGCAACTTTTTTCACAGACATATGACATATTGGTCGTCGATGATTTAGTATCAAGTTTTCAGCATTTATTATCATATATTAATGTGAAATCATCTTACTATATATTTATATCACAAAAGCAACATATATGATGTTTTGGTCAAATTAATACCGAACCAAATTAATTTTGTTTTACCCCATTCAATAATGTCAGCCAATTATGACACTTGGTTATTATTCGTAAGGCTGTGGGAAATGTTCTGCGCGCCATAGGCGTACGCATCGTAACAAGGGTAATACAATAATAATACAAAGTATTCAGTATTCAGTCAACAGACGCACTAAACTATTATAAGTAGATATAACACTGTATACACTTACCCCCTCATCATCATCATATTTGGAGAACGAATGTTCGACATCTACTGATATAATACAGACATACGTAAACTACTCTTTGTACTCACTTAACGAATCTGTAGATGCACTATCACTATTAGCAGTATCATCAGAAATTTGTCTTAATCTATTAAAATCTGTTTCTCTCCTTGACATACTTCCGAACTTTTGTTCGAGGCGCGCGTTTTTTGCATCATCTACTAGTGATTTTACTTGGTTCACTATTTGCAGGGACTTCGCTAACGTCAACGCACTATTTTGTAATTTCTCTATTGCGTAGTATTACAGAACTATGCAGTTACAGGAGTAGGAGGTTTTAGAAACAAGTTTTTGTATTCGCTATCAATGTATCTATCTTGGGAAAATATTGTCGAATAGTTTCTTTCACGAGATGTAAAGCATGCACTTTACATGTAAAAATCTACAACCGTGCTGTGAAAGGCAACGGCCTACTGAATGTATTGTCGCGGCACCATCGGTCACAAACATTATTTGACTTGTTCACACTTGAAATTTTTTCAACGTCTGAAGCACCACCTACTTAACTGTGTTATCAATACACTCAGTTAGTCTTTTGCTAGATAATAGCAATGAAAATGTCGATTGTGGAAGGTCCAGTAAACGTACTATAATATTTACAATAGAATTTTTTTACGATCTATCGTCTCGTCAATACATAACCACAGTCGTCTATTTTGTAATTTACGTGTAATCTTCTCTATACTTAATGTCGCGTACAGTTGATGTATCGCTCCATAATGTTCTGCGACTTGGTAACGGGAACTGTGCATTATACTTGTGCCAAAACTTTCGAAATGGTTCCTTATCTAGTATGTGAAGTGGAATATTACAGGCTCAACATAAACAATATATCAAACCTAAATTGAGTTTGTAAGGGCACGCTCTGTTTTCTATATTGATATTGCATAGAATTCACGTGACGTATACAGTCAGATTTGGAGCAACATATTAAGGATTTATCGCATACTTTACACATTACTTTCCCTCCATAGTAGAATAAATCATTAAATTCACCAACTTTTCACTTGATGAACATATAAAAGTTTTCTGGGCTTTCGCTCGTGCAATATACTTTATTATTGAATTAAAACGTTTCACCTAACACAGCGGAGACCGTACGTTTGTTTGTTTTTACAGCTTGTCAAGAATATGAAGTCTCAAAATTGCGATATCGTACCGTCCAAGAGGTGCGCAGTAAATAGCTTGGTCTTTACTCAGTCACAGTGAGACCTTTGCAGAGTGAATATCGATGAATATATATGTACACAGAGTCCGATCTGGCCGCGCGTAGAGTGCATCCTTTTTCCTCCGAATGCTGCTTCACTCTTTCTTCTACGCATACATGAGAATCTCATACTTTTTCCTATTCTTGACAAGTTGTAACAATAATTGTTCTCCAGAGTATTTAACAAAAAACGATATATATAAAATTATACTCCTGAGTTTATCTCAATATCGATATACGATACAGAGGGGCAGTAATTTCATTTAAATAATATGGGTGACGTCATAGTTCTATCAGTTAAGAAGTAACTGACCCATCAGAAAATAATAAAAATTATTTTGAGCTATTACAACAACAAAATTATACATACTCAAAGGCTGATTTTAGGGAAAGTTTCAAAAACAATAAAAAAACATGTCAAAACCGTCATCAGGGCTAAATAACTTCTAAACGGCCCTAACTATCCACCACTTCCGTTTGGCAAACCATCTGCCTGACACCCGGTGTATGAAAATAAAATAAACAAAATAGGAGTTGTCTTAATTTTGTAAAACAGAATACGTGTAATGTTGTTTAAGGATAAACCACTTCTACGCCACTGACATACAGTCATTTGGTAGAAATATTAACAAGATCTAAAATCGGTAATATTCAAGCTTCTCATGATAGATTGGAAGTAATGAAACATATTTTATTTCCAAATTAGCGACAACAATTTAAAACGAAAACCTGCGTAAGCCGAACAATGGATTTTGGTTTTAAGTTTTTAATTTGAACCCGACGCAAGCGTATATTTTCAGCTCGTGGCCAATGTCACTTCCGATCTCCGCGTAAGGCATATAAGGACCAGAATAACCGGACAAACATTATCTGGAATTTTTTCTTTGCAAATGACTTTTTATATGTCTGTTCAGTTGCGATCCAATCAATGGAATGTTAGCAGTTACCAGATACAACAATAGAACTTAGGTTATTCCTGATACCTTCTGTAATTTAGAATGAAATAAAAATAATGATTTCAGTTTACCTGTTTGTTTTTAAAGAGTTGCATTTGTTTATTGTTAATTCGCTCTATCATAAAGCCAAGTTGCAGTTTCTTATATCAGAAGCGGATTCTATTGCGCTCAGATAAAGCGCTCAAAGTTTTCCTCTGTTGTCCAATATTAAAGTTATAAAATATACAGAAGTTTACAAGACCTCTCGCTCTTATAATTTGTACAAGATGTTGCCGTCGAGTGGACAGACAAATCACTTTTATATACAAATTTATCGCAATCAGGTGCGGGCTGTCCGGTCACAAAATTTACATAAATATCTCATGATGCCTGTATCTGTTCCTGACCATCTAAAGTTTTTCTATAAAACCGATTTAATTATTATCCCACATAGAATATATTCTACTTCTATTATTCCGTTCAAACAACCATCTAATTGTAAGAAAAACGTACAGTAACAACTTTCTTCATTCATAACGAAAAATTATGGGCTTATTTTCTACATACGTATATACAGGGTCAAAACCCGTTACGAAATAAACTTGTTTCTACGCCATTTTAAAGATTTTGCGAAGAAAAATTTTGCGTGCAAGCTGGACAGTAATAAGAGCACTTGGTTTGATTCCTTTTTTACTTTTCCGCACTCCACTGTAAGCGGAAAAGTAATAATCGTGTAAGAAGAAAAGTGAAAAAACAATTTTTTTTGGGATATTTTTCGCTTTTCGGCCTAAAAACAAAAAAAGAAATGGTTTTTAAAAATTTTTTGCTGTGTGTGTGTGTGTCGTCGTTGACGATAACTCAACTAAATCGTGTCGGATCTATCGGGTTTTGACTGATTCTGATCAGGAACGTCTCCCAGACGACACTTATTGATTTTGAGGTGGATCGCACACACCACCCCCTCCCTTGGGTCTATTTGAGAAATTTTCTTTGTTACCACGATAACTCAAATAAATCGTGTTGGATCGATCGGGTTTTTGACTAATTCTGATCGGGGACGTCTCCCAGACGACACCTATTGATTTTGAGGTGGATAGGACACAGCCCGCCCTGTCCATGGGTCACGAGAAAGCACGATGGTCGGCTATTTGAGAAATTTGTTTTGTTAATACGATAACTCAACTAAATCGTGTTGGATCAATCGGGTTTTGACGGATTCTAATTTGACACCTATTAATTTTGAGGTGGATAGGACACACCCCACCCTGTCCATGGGTCATGACAAAGCACGACGGTGGACTATTTGAGAATTTTTTTTAACACGAAAACTCAACTAAGTCGTGTTGGATCGATCGGGTTTTGACTGATTCGGATTGGGGAAGACTCCCAGACGCCACCTATTGATTATGGGGTGGATAAAACATACTCTACCATGTTCATGGGTCCTGAGAGAGCACAATGGTGGACTATTTGAGAAATTTGTTTGTTAGCACGATCACTCAATTAAATCGTGTCGGATCGATCGGGTTTCCACTGATTAGGGACGTCTATCAGACGACATCTATTGATTTTGAGGTGGATAGGACACACCCCACCCTGTTCATGCGTCATGAGAAAGCACAAGGGTGAACTATTTAAAAAAAGTAAAACTGTCACATAAAACACATATTCTGCATTTATGTGTTGGTTTACTTTTTCTCGGCTACTCAATTTCGAGTTCTACGTGCGGAAAAGTCCGGTTTGACGGTTTAAAACTGTTTATTTATTTTTTCTCGAATCAACTGTTATGTTGAATGTAACAATATCATCTGCAGCTACGTTATTGATTAAGTTTTTATTAAAAGGAATTTGACAGCTCAGATATATAAATATCATCAGAGATGAGGTTGTTTTTGTTCTGGTAAATTTATAGTCAAATGAAATAGATCCGTTTCCTATTAAGCTGATGTTTCGGTGTTCGATTTAAAGAAGGCACTTATCTTAAATCGCATTTATATGAAACACCCTGTATACTGAAATTTCGTTTCGAAAATACATTCAGATTAAAAATCGACCTGTCCCAGAATTAATCAGAAATTATATAAAATAACGCCAAATTACTTAAATAATTTCCACTCTATTTAACATTTACTGATATTCGTCGATTTTTTTCAAAAAAGCGTAATTATCTCAATAAATAAATAAACTGTTAGCTAAAGACAATTCTTATTAAAGCGTGTCTGTTAGTTTTGTACCTCATCTGTTCCCGTAATTAATATTTGTAGGGTGCAGAATTAATACGATTTAATAAACACATCTATTTATAAAGTCACTGTTTTCGAGGCTAATTTAGGCACATTCGAAACCCATTTGAGGTTAGATACAGAGCAATAAGTTAAATTTCAATTCAACATTCCGAGTTGTTTGAAATGTATTATATTCATTTATTTCATTCAAATCTCACTTTACAAAAACCTGAAAGAAAATATCTATTTTCTCAAAATCAATAAACCCAGATTGTACACTGAAAGAAAGAAAGAGATATCTATTGGTAATGGCTTATGTTTATGGGAAATAAATGCAACAAATAATAAACAACAAATAATAACTTCGAATACATTAATAAATCTGGATCTGTAATTTATTTTCCTATACTATACTCCATTATAAGTACTATTAAAATGCATAAGCGGAGTACCATCGGTAACTGGTAATATTTACCAACTACAGACTCAAGTAAACTACAAAATTACACCAAAATGGATGATACTAGTATGGATGATACCTGGATGAATGCATCATGCAGATCATGTACTACTCATTTCATCGCTATTTGCCAAATAGACAACTCTCTTATCTTGCCGATAAACGGGACAGTCTACCTGAGCCTAGCCATAAAAACAGGCCACGGTATGAGATAAAAGCCGTTTGGGATTTTTTATTTGGCAAATAGCGATGAAATGAACTATAATCGATGTGACACATAGTTTCAGGTGCTTTTTTATTGAATTTTATATTTTGAAGTCCTGTATTGTCTTCTCTATATTGCTGGACAACTACCTCAGGCCAGCGTAATATAAACACCGCCCGTCATAACGCATCTGATAGAAACTGAGCGCTCATGCGTACTTAACTTATTTACAGGTACTTCCTACCTCGTACTTTATTCAGGCGACAGGTGAATAGTAAAACCATAGTATTTAATTAAAAATTAAAAAAAAAACCGCATTATATTCAATGAAACTGGAAATTCAATTAAACTGGGAATTCAATTAAAATATAAATCTGAAAATATTTTCATAACATAATTTTCAATTGTTATGAAAATATTTATTTTATATTATCTGTCATGCTATAAATTGATGCAATAGCTACTTAGAATCATCGATTATAATTACGACCTACCTCATATCTATACTTCGATACCGCTTTTCTTGCCATACGCAACCAAATAGAGAGCTCCAAAAACTTTTCAAAGTTGTCACCCTTATACCCACTCCACCATTTATAGCGTATGTATTTTCGTGCTTAACCCCTATAAAGATGGTATCTACATCAATCGGATTTCGAATCTCGAAACGGCTTAGAGGGCCTATCTATTGAACAATTTATTTCCAATTCTTAACTCGGAACGTCATATGATCAAAATAGAAAAAAAAACATCACAACTGTATAAGAGAACAATCCACAATGATAACGCAATTAAGTTGTTAATCAAGTATGACGGATTCATAAAATAAGGCCGTGATATAATTGTCGAAAATTAATATTCGAAATTGCGGATCGTGAACCATCTCAAAGATTAAATAATGTTCGAGTTCTTTCTTTTTCAGAATCAGTATCACATCTCGAATTTCGTCCACGCGATCCTTTAATGTGCTCCAATCTAATATCCAATAAATATTCATAACGTTTTAAACAGTTGCAACTTTAAAGAAGTGTAAAAGTCAATTAATATATGCGAGCCATGTCGATATCCCCAAAGAAACTTTCATAGGCGTCTCAAATGCCCGATAAATCACGTGTCGTTCTCTCTGGCCGAGCCCACGCGATGGAATTTTATGTTTAAGTATACATAAACTCCTTAATTAATATAAAGAGGAAGGATCACGGACACTTGATTTTGCATTTAATATACATTAACATCTGATGAAAACAAATAGGCCGTTTTTCCACGCACGCCAATGAAAAGCTATCGGTGATCCGGGTGATGTGGTAGGTAAGAAGGCGGCAAGGGCGGGAAGAGGATAGAATCCCACGAGTGTTTGTCTTAATTATTAGCGGAGCTCAAGACAAGCTAGTCATTAAAGTAGAGTCCCGTCGGGCCGGGGAAAATTCTGCATCTCATCAAACACCTAATCCCGAATTCTGGAATCCCGTCGTTTGTATTGCCGCAGCAATAACGAACTCACTTGACAGAACATTTGTCTTAATGCGACTTAATACGTCAATACTTTCAATAAAGCAACGCTATTGATTTATCATGTTTTACTTGTCAACTGGATGGCTGCATTTATTGCCTTTGCTTCACTCCACGCCAGGCTATTCTCTAACGGCCCTCCTGCCCTTGGCGTACGTCCGGTGTTGATTCCAGCCCGGAACATTAGCAGATTGTTCTACAACCTAATCTCGCCTTTGGCAAAAGCAAGTTAGAACACCTTTGGAAGGGCATTTTTCAAATTAAATTCCGATGATCCTAACGCATATTATTACATATGGGTTAGGATAATATCCCAACAATAACTCTAATTAATCGCTGTTTAGTTTACTTTGAACTGGAACTTGTATCAGAATAGCAACCAAAGTTTCTACGTCTTCACCACAGTCGCTTTAATTTTCCCAGGAGTGTTAATATTTTGCGTATATTTCCATTTACAATTATATTTAGTCAAAGAATAAACAATTCCTTACAATGGCTAAATTTATTCAGATGCAGACCTGTTCCCTTCTTATCTTTTGTTCCATCTGTCCTCTAATTAACAATCAAACCGTATTTTCAGTTGAATTACAATTCAGACTGCTATTGTAAGAATACTTGTTCGCGTAATAATGGAGTAATGCAATTGAAAATAAAGCCCGACATAAGAAATCAGGACCGTATCTCAATCAAATTTCAATAACCATCGAGATTTTAGCTTTCGAACGTTTAGAATCAAATAAAATTCTATGCGATGTTCCCTTGTATGAAACATTTGTTACACAAGGGTTACATATTATTAAAAAATACGTTAATTATTATAATGTTGAGAAAAGTACTTCTCCAGTTAATGGAAGCTGAAAGTCATGACCTAGTTCATTGCCTATCACAATATAGCTAAACTTAAACTTAATGTTTAGTTCTACACTTAATATTTAGAGTTATTTCCATTTTTTCGCTGAGATACAATTTTCAAATCACTGTAAATAACACAAATCGCGCTTAAATGATAAAATGTTCTGAAAAAGTTTATGGTCAAAAGTGTCAAACTTTCCATTGGAAACGTCAGATGGCGTCTGACAACACTTAGTGTTGCCAAGGCTCAAAATATAAACAGTGTCCCTCGTGGCCATCTAAATCACCACAGATTAAACCGATGGACTTTTTGTGTAGAATTGTCTCAAGATAGATAACATTAATGATCTCAAAGGTAGAATATAAACTTAATTCATTAATATAAAAAATATACAGAGCGTTCGATAAAAAATCTTATTTCTTGTACTGCATTTACTTATGTTTTCCACACTACTGGTTCAGTGGTTCTCATGATAGACTCAACTTTATTTAATGATAGATAATTATTTATCTGTATATAATAGTAAATCAATTCCGATTTCTTCGAGATAAGCAGGAGCCGCTGGCCTGTCCCTATTCAAGGGTCAAACTCGTTTTAACTTCTGGCCTCCCCTAGACAGATGATTGTTCGGAGTCAATCATAAAATATTACAACTCCTCGTATCGATGACATTTCCTATGCATTCGAAATTCGCTATATCAAGTGGTCCACGTTTTTCTACACGCAACCCCGGGCAAACCGATACACGTCCATTTATAAAGATTGATCTCCACTCATAAACATAACCATTTGTCAATTCCTTAGCCAGCTGCCAGGGCTAAAATTGCATCATTTATGCTTTAAAGTCTGTAACGCCGCCTATTTACATTAAACATTTATCCTGGCCCTTTCCAGATCTAACCATAAAGCCAAAAATGCAATAAAAAATCGCGTTTATACATCAAGCAAACGCACCAATCTACGTACATAAACCTTTATTTTAACTAAAATAGCATCGGTGGAATTTCGATCAGACTATCTCAAGAAATATCCTGATCACTATGCAATGCAGATATACTCATTTGTTTTTCCAAATTAGCAAATAGGTTTTCATGAAAATAAAAACGAAATAAAAGTAGAAAACTTAAAAAGTTTAATAAATAAACATTAAATTAAAATTTAATGTTAATTCAATGTTAGCAAAACCGCTATAATTTTACAATAATATACTGGCATGCAAAGATTGCTGTCTAATAATTTATAATTCTAATAAACTATTATATTATAGCAAGTTTCCTCTGGATTCTCTTGTTAACATGTTCTTAATCCATTCAATTATCATGATTTTTTACTCCTTTTCATCAAAATTATCATCAATAGGTAATTCCTAGGTTGAAGTGTTTGTGGCGTAAAAAAAATCGATTCAATTCAACGTTGCTTAGATCAGGTGTATATTAGTTTACCCAAAACATGTATTTGTAGTAATTATTTTGTATGTCCTCTTTCTTACTGTTTCCTAAAGACATTAGAACAATGAAGTAATATACAGTAATAACAACCAACAAAGTGTTGCTATTTGTCACTTGGAAATTTTTAGAACTTTGAAGAAGTTCTGCAGTATCAGTTACGTTGTAGGAACTTTACTTGATCCTTTAAAGTAATCAACTATCCAACGGTAGTTTACAGTAAAAATTACATTTGGTTGATCTGTAAACCGTTCTTCAAAGTGACTTTGACTAATCATTGGGCACCAAACTACATATACGGTTATTTTATCAATATATTGTGTAATCGGCACCACCAAAATGTGAAATGAATGCACAAGTATAGTTATTTAATTAATACCGATTTTAAAACACCGTTTGCACATTTTTTATATGCTTTGCTTTTTTGTTGTAATTTTTTGAAAACTGTTTTTTATTAAAAAAATTCTTCGGGTCGGGGGCTTCTTCATATTTTCTACAAGAATTGCAACAGTTTCAATTTTTGCACATCGGCAGCGCTCAAATAATCAATGTTCAAAATAATCAATATGAACTAGATTGATTGTAGAAGTAAATATAACGGGTTCATAGTGATATTCAGGCATTATCACCGTCTCGTTCATCAAACATGAACACTGAACAACTTCTGGCCTAAAACCTAAGTTATCCACGAACACCAAAATATGCTTCTCACCGCGCATTTCGTCAACCAAGTGGGTATCATCGTGAAACGATTAAAAGTAGTTTAATCATCTCCCGATTATGCTAACTTGGTTGGCGAAGCGCGCCTCGAGAAACGTATAATCTTACAATATTCGTGGCAAGCTGGTCTCCTATTTTTGAATTAACATTAGTTAATTCAATTCATTCAATAAGTAGATATTCAAAATTGTCTTGAAACAAATTTCAAAATTGTGGTGATTTTCTATTGAATGAGCTACATAATGAATGAAATAGTTAACAATGAGAAAAGACCAATTATTCTAGTAAAACCATTCCCGTCTGGAAAGGGAGCGCAAAGTAATTTTTCTTCCGACGGTAGCATTTTTAATTATCTCACGCTGATTACATTTATTTTTACCATCTGTAAATTTTATTAATGGCAGCGCTTTTCCGCTCACCTCGATTGAAGTATGTAAATAAAGCACCCCCATCGACTGTCTTACTGGCGCTCTAATTAAAAAAACTTATGGTTTTTTTTACGAGCAGAAGGGTATTTTCGCAATTTGTTTACAAGACCCTACTTGCTATTCCCGCTGCGAGTCGGGCATTTATATATTTTTTTGTCCTTTCACATCTTACTCTTTAATTTCAGCCGTGTCTGTTTTATTTCTTTTCGTTCCTCGACTTGTTTAAATTCAACAAATTACGAGGCAGCTTTTCATTCAGAACTAATTCCTCTAATATCGCCTGTTTAATGTCTTAGAAATATATCGGGATGGAATAAAACGGAAAAATACCCCACCGGTAGAATAACAGAGAGCGGGTCGATTGTTCCCAACACCCTTTCATTATCTTCTTTATGGGTGCCTTCCTTCTTATTATCTGAGGCAACTTCGGCCACGCTCCGGTGAGTTCCCAATCTGGAGCTCTTGCTCCGCTTACAGACAAGTGCCATTTTTCCACCAGCTAAAATGGCGTGTTCTTAGGATAACTAAGATGATTCTCTTAACGCAAATACAATCCTGTCCTCGTAACGATTCAGCAGATCCAAATATTCTACATTTCAATATATTTGAGTTACTTCTATTACTTTCAATACCATCGCGTGTATCACCTCCCTCCCACAAGAAGACTGATAGTATAGAGTACAGCAAGCTTAGGGAGAAATACAAATGGTTGGACTTGAATCCATGCGGTAATGATGTTCCGAAATCTGGTCCAGATCGCCACTCAGTTCCAAACAGAAGTCCAACTGCTTTAATCAAATTAAGAAGTCAAAATTTCTTCGCATGTCCTCTTGTTTTACATCAGGAGAGTGCTTATTGCATTTTTATTTTTAAGCATACATAAAAACTAGATATTTACAGAGACGAATATTTCTACTGATCTATCAATTTACTATACAATAAAGGATATTAGTATTGTCTTATCCCAATATTCTGTCAAATTACCAATAACATCTTTCTGAAATCGATTCAAATTCATGAATTTCGAAATCATTAAAAAGTCTTTATTGTTTATGAAGTTATTGATTGGTTCTATAATATTCAACTCGCAATGGTTCTGTTGTAAGAAAAGTATTGTTATATAGGATGTCTCATTGGAACCATAGTATGTGAATTGTGAATAGAACTACTAATATCTGACAAACTGAGTTATTTTATTCTTCAACATAAAATGGAGACGATACGGCTACAAATAGAAAAGAATATCGTTCATGTGGCCGCCTCGACTCATCTGGAATCATGTCATTCGTTTAACAAAATTGCCCACTGGCTCTCTTTCCCGAATAGCACTTTGAATGTTTGCTTTGAGGTCATTGATTGTTGCTGACTGGGTGACGTACACTATTCCCTTGACATAACTCCAAAGAATAAGGTCCAGTAGTGTTAAATAACATGATATTGCAGGAGACTTAATGTCAACAATCCGCGAAACAACATGATCAGGAAATTTGGTATGCAACAGAGTTAGGGTTACACGTGCTGTATGACACGTTGCACCGTCATGCTGACGCTACATACTGTTCAAATCCAAATCATAAATTTTGTTGAAAAAACAATTGTTTAACACATCACAATGGCGTTCCCCATTTACATTACCAGCTTCATTTTCAAAAAAGGATAGTCCAGTTACTCCACCACTCCAAAATGTGCACCGAACCGTATATCTCTGTGGATGCATTTCTTTTTTGTGAACAGCATGTGGATTTTCCGCACTCAACATTCGACAATCTTATTTGCTGATGTATCTGTCAAGATGAAAGTGTGCTTCATTGCTTAAAAATATTTTGTTGTAAGAATCAGCATCACCTTCTTTCCTTTCTAACACCCAATTAACAAATGTAAGACGTTGTAAATGATCTGTAACTTTTAATTATTGTGTGTACTGAATTTTGTATGCTGACAGATGCAGATCTTTATTTAAAATCCGATGCGTGGTAGCTCTTGACACATTCAACTGTTGTGCACGAATTGATGTGTTTGGATACTTCCGTACACTTTCTCTCACTGCAGAAATATTTTCATCTGACCGATCACGACGAGGACGTATCGGTGTTGCCTTATCAATAACAAAACCGGTCTCTTAAAATTTCTTGATTAAGTAATGAACTGTTAACTCTGTAGGCATTTCATTTTGTATCGCCACAATACCAGACCACAGTACTGATGATATCGTAGCCACCATTATAGGAGAATACGATAGGCCAACCACTCATTCGTGCTGCACAATTATTAGCTCTTCATCGGGAAACTAATCGAATGCCCATCGTATTTTTGTGTCTATTCAAACACACTTTGAACTTAATGTAACGACATATTATATAATCAAGTGAGTATAGATCCGAGAATATAGCTGGCCACTCTATTGTTCCTCATTTACGCACCCATGATGTGGAAAATATTTAAAAATGTGGTAAATGGAGTCGCTTGGAAATGTCGACGATAATTTAACCTGGAAGACTGGAAGCCACAAAAAAATATTGAAGCAACAGCGATTCTTGTTTATATATTTTGTAAGAAAATTATCTCAACGACTTTACTGTACAATTTAAAGAATTTAAATGATTTTATGCCCCCAACCGAAATTCAACCGGGTGTCGACCGTCACCCCTACAATATCTTAAATAAAGGCAGATTCCGGGAAAGGGTGGCCAACCTAGCGCGCGCGCACACACACACACACACACACCATCATTTCGCATTAATCCCGCATTGGTCACGCGGTCTTAGTGCGAGATTTACTTTTTAATGTTCCACGGTGGTTTCCAATCAAATAGGGCTTACTATATAACTGCTGGCCGATACACTTGACTTGGGGTCGGGGTCCGCCCTGACCACTGACACAATCGCGGATTTAAACCGACCCATTGTGCGGTATTATTTAACTCGAAACGTCCGCTGGGAACCGGGACCGAGATTAGATCGTAAATCTACATAGCCATGAGATTGGAAGAGATCTAATACCAGAAATAATTTAATTTTTAATCATAACCGACAAAATTTTTAAAAACCCAACACATTTTGATGTCCTAACAACGAATTCGTTGTCCAAGATTTTCGAGCATGTCAGAATTTCGAAATATCTTATGATAAAAAGTGTAAATTTGGCCATTTTTAGCCACGCTTTTAGCTATATTTTTAGTCATTTTTGAATCAATATAACATGAGCAGCGTGTCACTTAAAATAGGGATTCAAATATTACGAAGGAAATTTGTATTCGTTTGATAATGGGTTTAGTGTCTAAAAACTTTTGAATCTTCTGAATCCAAATTTCATATCAGATTAGCAAAATTTGACATGCCGGATCTAATATAGCGATTCAATCGAAAACTTGTCCCCATATTGGATTCGTCATCTTGAATTTTTTAAATCTGAGACAGAATTCGGATCAGCAGGTAAGAAAGAGAAACTACTCTTTAATAAACGAATATTAATGTTCGTTTTTCTCTCTTCAGTGTCTTTTAATGTAAAACTGAATTCATTAATATGTACAAAATCTCGGGAAAAAATAAATCATTTGGGCATTATATAATGGAAGTGAAAGATAAAATTAAATTCTAAACGATACCGTAAGGGGGTTTTAAAAAAATCGCGTGTCGTGTTAGATTGTCTCGAATGCGGTTAGAAATAGTCATTTTTGCACTTTTAGCTTTCGATTTCGCTAAGTCATGATCCAATAGAAAAATTAGACAACGTATTTGCTTTTAGAACATCAAAATCCTTCAGGGACACTGCGTTCAGTTTTTTATTACAAAAATAAATGTTCTATTTTCTTGTGTAATTGTAATGGAATGAACTCGAAGAGAAATATTTTACACTGCATCAAAACTATTAAATAAAATCCGTCGCTTTCGGCACCACTGCTGAACCTGTGCTGAATCAAGAGAGGTCAACGTCGAAGTCAACGCTACTTGATTCAATAAAATACCTCGCATTGGACCTTTGGTCCGCCTACCCTCCCGGTCATCTTCTTGTTTACATAATGACCGTCGTTTAGCCGACCGGCGGCCTGTGTCCCTTCTATTTCACCATATAAGTGTCCCGGTGCTGTAATCGATTCTTCAATAATATCCGTCCGGTAGTCAGATACCGTCCAACTTATTGCGGGCAACTATATATTGTTACTGCTGTATACTATGCACCACTTGCCTTTATTAAAAACGACTTACGATTTACCGTCCGCCATATAGAGATTTAAAATCGCTCTTATTTGTTTTATGGTCCTTCGGGCCCGTTACTATAATAATCCGTGCATACGATTACCGCGCACGACATAAATTTGAATAATAGCCCTCCGTTACCTTCGTGTAAAAACTTACTATAAAAGCGGTAGTAGTTATGGGGTAATAAAGGCTACTTTGAAGCAAATTGTATGTGTTACTCGAGAGGAATAAGCAAATTTAAAAACGCCTAAAAATAAATAAAGAAACCATTGTAACTTCTGATTTATCGATTCACTTAGTAGATCAGATGTAATAAATTAATAGGAAAACCGCAAATATTTAGATTGTTATAATTATAACTAAAATTCCAGCAGAATTATATTGGAGTATTTGTGGAACGATTCATCAATCAAGGATCATTGTAATATTTAAATAATTCCGAAATTGTTCCATTAGGATATATTAGTGTTTCTGAATTTCGATTTAATACAATAACAATATTAACATTGCAAAAATATCATATTATAGATAAGAACAATATTTTACCGCACCTAAAATATTATTCAATTGTATATTAGAAATATAAAATTTTTCGATGAAAATAAAAGCGCGTAAAAGTTGGAACAAATTTCATAAAATCGTTGTCAAACAACGCTATTATATTTATAACGGTATTTTTTTCGACGGTTTTTAAAAATAAAAGTACTCTTCTATATACTTCCTTACCCTTCTGGAACAAACTAATTGCCTTTCAAATAATTAACATGATTTTTTAGATAAGAAGTCGACAAGTACAGCCACTCATTCATGTCATGATCGTATCATTATATCATTAAATATATTGAGAACGGCGAATGCCCTGTAGGAATCTTTTGTCATATAACTAAGACAATTAATTGCTTCCACCATGATATCTCTTTTGAAAAAATCCACAGGTATGGAATTCGCGGCATTCCACTAAATTGGATAGACGTCCTCTTAGAAACCGACGACAATATGTAACAACAAATAATGTGCCATCAGTTAAAAAAAAGAATATAGATATTGAAGAGCCACAAGGTTCAATCTTGGGTGCTCTATTCTTTCAACATATCAATGACCTTGATACTACACCAGGCTTCTCTGAATTGACTTTGTATGCTGAAGATACATCTTCTGACAAATCGGATCAAGCTTTAACAGAAAAATGCCATAAAATACTATCCGATATGAATGAGTGGTTAATGACCAAACTTATTTATTTTTAAACACTGAAAAGCAAAAGTCGTGCGCTTTCAAAATACGTAGACAGAAGACATGTAAGAACATTGTTTTAAGTATTAATACTTTTATAGTTTCTAGTGAAAATAGTATAAAATTTTTCGGTTTAACTATCGAGACAGTATACGGGAGTATTGAAGCTGTCAAGAGCCACCACGCATCCGATTTTAAAGAATGATTTACAGCTCTCGGCATACAAAAATCAGTTGATAGAACAATTAAAAGTTACAGAACATTTACAACATTGTATATTTGTTATTTGGGTGTTAGAAAAGAAAAAAGGTAATGCTGATTTTTGCAATAAAATTTTGAGCAGCAATGAAGCACATTTTCATCTTGACGGATACGGCAGCAAACAAAATTGTCGAATTTGGGGTGCTGAAAATCCACATGCTGTTCACGAAAAAGAAATGCATCCACAGAGATGCACCATATATATATATATATATATATATATATATATATATATATATATATATATATATATATATATATATATCGGTTTATAACGTCCTTCGCCGTCTTCCGATTTCTAATCTCCATTCCTCTCTATTTCTCCACATGTCCTCGTCCAGACCTCTCTCCCGAACTTCATTATCAATGCCCTTTCTGAAACTTTTTCGTGGTCTTCCTCGCCTTCTTCTTCCTTGTGGTTTCCAGTTTAGAATTCATTTGGATATTATGTCATTTGGCATTCGCTGAACATGTCCGTACCATACGAGTTGTTTGGTTCTTATATCATCTACAATGTCATGTGTTATTCCCATCATATTTCTTATTTTCTCATATGTTACCCTTTCTCTCTTTGATTTTCCAACTGACCTCCTCCAGAAGTCCATTTCTGTGGTTCTTATCATTCTTTCTGTTCTTTCTTTTATTGGCCATACTTCACAACTATAGGTTACTATACTTTCAATTATTGATTATATATTCTTCTTTTAATTTTCCGGTTGACAGAAGTAGATCTTGTTGTTGCCCTCCACTACACATGTATTCCGTTTTCTTCACTTCTAAACGCCATTTTTCATACTCCTCGATAAGTTTGCGTGTCATATATTCCATATCATCGATATCTTGCGCAATAACAACTTGGTCATCCGCAAAGGATAATGCGTATAGTGTTGATGTATCATCCATTGGTATGCCCATATTGTGACATTTTCTTTTCCAAGTCATCAATGCGCGTTCTAGATATATCTTAAATAGTGTAGGAGATAGGCAGCATCCTTGTTTAAGTCCCTTAGTTACTATAAATCCCGTTGTTATATTGTGTCCTATTTTTATTCTAGATCGGGTATTTTCATACAGACTTTACAGCCTTTATTAATTCTACATTTATATTAGTGTTTTGTAAAGTTTCCCAGAGTTTTACCAGAGGAACGCTATCATATGCTTTTTTTAAATCCACATATAGTAGATGTACTTCTTGGTTAAATGCTATCTTCTTCTCCAAGATTTATGTGACTGTATATAAGTGATCGATTGTGGATCTTCCTGCTCTGAAACCGGCCTGTTCTTCTGCCTCCATTTCACAATATTCGTTCTCCATACGGTTTTTTAATATTTTCCCGTATATTCTGCTGATGAAATTTGTAACAGATATTCCTCGGTAATTGTCACACTCACTTTTATCCCCTTTCTTATGAATTGTGGATATATATGATACCTTCCACTCTTCTGGTACTTCTGATCTACTCATACATCTTTGGAAAAGGTCTCTCAGTGAATGGTATAGTTTGTCTGTTCCATATTTTATAAGTTCTCCAGGAATATTTCCTGGTCCTGGGGTTCTGCCATTCCTTAGTGATCTACATACTTCCTTAACTTCTGATATACTCATTCTTATCGGAGATCCTTGAGTAACCATATTGGGATTAACGTTTTCTATGTTTTTAAATATATATATTTTTTGGGGCATCATATTCAAGTCATGTTTTTATTGTCCAAATGTATTTAGGCGTATGTTAGCGATGTCCCCTAGAGAAACGTGTACAAATATTTTTAGATACTTTAATGACTTTATGTACTAGACAGGTAATTAACTTTCAGATACTATCGTGTCGCTTTAATTTGGCTTATAACTCATATAACAGCTTAGAATTGAAAATGTTCGTTAGATTACCTAGTCATATAAAACACTGTGATAAATTAACAATATTTAAAACAAGATTAAAATAGTTTCTCACTGAACGATGTTTAACCAAGATTGATGAATATTTCACTACTTAAAGAAATGTTTATTTAGCTTTTAAGGCATCGACTATTCTGAATTGATTGGGCCGTTACTTGATGAAAATCCATATTTATACAAAATTAAAGCATTTGCTGGTTAGAGTTTCGCTTTTCATTTGTTAAACATAACAATTGTTTCGCCAACACAGTGACTTAATCAGATGTTGAGTACATATACTGACTGAGTCTATGTACTCAACATCTGAGGAAGCCACTGTGTTGGCGAAACTATTGTTATGTTTAACAAATAAAAAGTGAAAATCTAACCAGCAATTGTTTTAATTTTGTACATCGACTATTCCTATTTAAGCTGTATTGACTTATGGGAAAACGAATATTTTTATTATTAAATGGTAACACCCTTATCTGATGGTGCCATTTAAGGGAACACACTTTTTTACGTATTATTTCTAATTAATTAGTCTTATGTTGTCTCAAATTCCATTTTCTAATGTCTGAATAGTATTCGACCTATTGAAATATCAGTACAGCAGTTTTAGATGTGGAGATCTAGCTGGCTACTCAATAATTCCTCATTTTCTGGAGTGGGTTGGAACCTTTGGAGTGAAGATAACACTAACTGAGTTTTCCATAAAACACCAAAATACTATACACTACACTCGACGCACGTTTCGCCGACAAAGTTGGAATCATCTGGAGATGATTGATAACTAAATCTAAATAAATACATATTTGTCTAGATGTTCCCTTTCAGTTTGAGAGATTATTACATCATTAATTCTTTTAAATTTTCATTTGATTAATTCTACATTAGAAAATTCTGCTATCGAAATCATCTTTCCGAAACTCGCGAATTAATTGCACTTTGTATGGGCCATCACCATGAGGTCATCAATCCTAAAACTGGTTGGACGCTAACCTCCAACTTCTCCTATCTTGTGCTAACCTACGCATTTCGCTAATTATGCTACAACCTATATCCCTTACTATTTGCGAGCAGTAGTCTAATCTAGGCCTACCTTTGCCTTTCTTCACTCCTATTTCTGCCTCCAAAATATCGCGGACTATTCCCCCATGTCTCAGCAAGTGGCCTTCCATTCTATCTCTTCTCTTCCTTATGTTTTTCCACATACCTCTTTTCTCGCCGATTTTCTCTAATATTTCTTCGTTTATAACCCTATCAGTCCACGGTATTTTCATCATTCTTCGGTAACACCACATCTCAAAAGCTTCTAATTTCTTCCTACTTGCTTCCCCTACCGTCCAGGTTTTGCAACCGTATAGTGCCGTGCTCCATACATACGTTTTCAAAAATCTCTTCCTTGTTTCTAAGTTTATTACCCCCGAGCATAAAAGTGCTTACGTTTTGTTAAAGGCTACTCGACCCTGCACCATTCTTTGTTTTATATCTTTATCGCTTCTTCCATCCCAATTTATTTTACTTCCTAAATAAGTGAAGTCTTTAACTTCCTCCAATCTTTCATTATTAATTTGTACTTTCGTTTTTGCTCTGCTCTCGCGCCCTCTGCACAGTAACACTTTAGTTTTGTTTTTATTCACCCTCATTCCATATTCATCTGTCAACACTGCCTCCATTTCGCTCAGCGCTGATTCTAATTCCTCCTTACTAGATGCTAATACTGCTATATCATCCGCGAATCTCAGCATTTTTAGTTTCTGTCCCTGTACTTTAATCCCGAAATCCACTCTATCTTTTACCACATTAATCGCCTCTTCGATGTACAGATTAAAAATTAGTGGTGATAGCATACATCCTTGTCTTACTCCTTTCCTAATACTTACTTCCCTTCTACTTCTATAACAGCAGTTTGCTCTTTGTATATATAGATTGTGTACTACTACGATTTGTATGGGTGCCGTTCATTTTTCTTCAGGCATTTTGAAAGAGATGACAACAAAATGTATACAAAATCGTAAAAGGCTACTATTTTCATTATTATTACCACCTCACTTTCATTATTATCACTGTATCAGTCTATGAATAATAATAATTGTCCTTTTGTACCATGTAATTTGATACCGTTTAACTACTATAATACCATACGTTATTTTCTATTATAGTTGCTATTTATTATCTGATATAACCTCAAATTGCCGCTATATGTTTTACGGCCCCTCGGACTTGTTGCGATAATCCTCATACATGAATAACTTTTTGTTATTATACGACTTTCTGCTGCCTTCCGCGCCAAATACTATAAAACGGTAAGAAGTTACGGGCCATAAAATCCACCTTGAAAAAGTTTGTATAATTCGAGGGAAAAAATTATACGGAGGCCAATAAAAAATTAAAATAATACGCTCCGGGGCTGCTATATGTGCTAATAACAACTCGTCGCCTTGCGGGGAATTCGCTTATATCTGGCGATAAAAATAATACAATAACTCGAGATCAGAGTTGTTTAAAGTCAACGATAAAGGAACGCAATTCTAGCCGTGGATATATAGTGGATAGCGGTCGAAGGATCAGCATTACAATTGGAAATTGAAATGACGCTATAAGTTTCGGGCTTATAGCCGGAGTAATAGGGCATTTACACGTTGATGGTGGCGGCCAGATGGGCCCTTTCAGTGAGATAGGGAGGCGGACGCGAACGTACCAAAACCTACGCTGACCGACCAACACCATCATTATGACCGCAGACCGATTCTTCCCCGCCAAACTACCCCTTTGTTTCTTATTTAATGCATTTCTAATGCGATGTTTAGGCTTCGCATAGAACACACCGTCGAAAAACAAACACTCCCACAGCACTCCTCGGCTCAAGAAATAAACAAAGTCAATGTCCAATTTGTATGTAAGTCAACTTGCCACACGTAATGTGGCAACTGATAATAAAATTTGACGGGTCTGACAGTTTTTCCCAAAAGTAATTCCTTGAGTGTTTAACGAATTTATTCATTACTTTACGAAAGCACTGTATATACCCAGTTAGCATTAAAAATCCACAATGACTCGGCTAAAAACCTGCAGCACTGAGGTCTCTAAATCCGTTTCCATGAACGATGGTCTGTTGCGGTGAAAACATTTCTTATATATAGAAAATGACCAGTCGACATCTGAAGATGTAACATGTACATAGTTAAAATATTTGAAATTATTTAATGGATCCGTGTCAGTACCTGTTACTATGAATGGTGAAATATGGATTTTTCAAACTTTTATCGAACACAAATACAGTTTAATTTCATCGCTATTTGCCAAATAAAAAATCTCAAAACATACTGTGGCTTGTTTTTATGGCTAGGCTCAGGTAGGCTGTTCCATCTATCGGCAAGGTAAGAGAGTTTTTTATTTGGCAATTAGCGATGAAATGAATTAACCTCTTTCAACATTTAAAGCCTGCAGAACTTCTTGCACATTATCTAATATTTGCAAGAATTCACCTAAGAATAATGAAGTATTTTGTAATTCTCTGTAATTACTATGTATAACTTTTATTTAATCTAACTTTTTTAATGACAGCTAAGTCGTTAGCATTTAACAAAGGGCTTTTAGTTTTATTGTAAACTAAAATATATTTTATTTTAAAAGTTGGAGTATGTTAGTACTACTGTGGAGTAAGGGTTTCTATTTTTCTTTAAATTTGTAAACAATAAAACTAACTGACTAGCATCTAACCATGTTTCACATCAAGTAAGAATCGGCTGTGGAGGTTTTGGAGTACAAGGACACTATGTATGAAATCCTGAGGTGCGTTTGGGCGATTTGAAAAAACCCGTTTTGATATAAACATTAATGCATCTATGTACATCCAGATAACACTTTCGAATCATTTCTCGTGCGTACAAAGTTTAGCTGTACCATCACTAAGACTTTCAACTTGATAAACATCAATTTTCAAATATATACATACAAAATTAAAACCTTCGCTGGTTAGATTTTCACTTTTTATTTGATAAACATAACAATTGTTTCGCCAACACAGTGGCTTCTTCAGATCTTGAGTACATAGACTAAATTTTACGTTGTGGAACTGCGTTTATATAACTAGGGTAATTTTAGATTTATTACTATGGGAATTCCTACTATTAAACTATTGTTGTTAAGTTATAAAATTTCAACCGATGGTATCTGTAAATTTTAAACAAGATTTTTGGATAGCATGTAGAACTAAAATGAATTTAGTTACATATATACCTTATATATTTACTATATATACCTTATGACAACTTGCGGTACCTGCCTTAAGGTATATATAGGACAAACAGGAAGAAACTTCAACACGCGAATAGCAGAACACAAAAGGAGTTTTAATAATTAAAAAAAAAAAGAGATTTAACATATGCAACACATCCAATTGAAGCAGACCATACCTTTAACGAAGAATTTAAAATTGTACATGTAGAGAAGAAAGGCTTAAAATTACATTTATTAGAATCTTTAGAAATTAATGAAGCAAAGAAATCTGATATCATATTAAATGATCAAATAGGAACAAACTCATCTCCTTTATTAAATTTATTTTAATTCTACATCCTATCCAACAACCTTGTTTAAAATTTACAGATACCATCGGTTGAAATTTTATAACTTAACAACAATACTTAATAGTAGGAATTCCCATAGTAATAAACCAAAAATTACCGTAGTTATATAAACGCAGTTTCACAACGTAAAATTTAGTCTATGTACTCAACATCTGAAGAAGCCACTGCGTTGGCGAAACAATTGTTATATTTAACAAATAAAAAGTAAAGATCTAACCAGCGAAGGTTTTAATTTTGTATAAATATGGATTTTCATCAAGTGATGGCCCAATTAATTCAGAATCAATTTTCAACTTAGAATTGATTTTTATATATATATATATATATATATATATATATATATATATATATATATATATATATATATATAGTTAATATCAGATGCTGACTTGCTTCGCCAGTATAGTATTTTTCTAATCTTTTACTGTGTAACAACTGCTTAGTGACATAAATAAGATAAATATTTACAGTACTACAACGAACAAAATAACAAGTGGTCGAACAGGACTGCATCTCGGCTGCCGGGAAGTGCTAATACACCACTCACGACGGGCAGCTTTAATTACAACTATTGATAAGATTTTACATTCCTTGAAATCAAATCAATTATAAATCATCAATGAATGGACATCCTGGCAAACGCCACAACTTACGCCAATGCTTTCGCAATGTTTTAAATGTCCACATCCTGAAACGAGGTTAAGCCTGCGAAGCATCAGGTGCTATATACTGACGCTCGCCGTGGAAAATCCTATGCTGCAATTTCATTTTTCTTATTTACTGCAGAATATTGGAGGTATATATAAATTCCGGGGCTAAATCCCCGACTCAGTGCAACACAATTATTGATGATATTGTTATAAATCTTCGAACACAATAAGTTTTGATAAAGGCCCAGCTTATTGTCTTAATGTCCACGACAGATTGGACACGACCCTAATATAAATCCGCCATGCAATATAGTCACAGCGGAGCAACAACCCGAATGTCGCAATAACATAAAGTAGATCAGAAGTCGCTAATACTGCGTATGTCCCTGCAAAGATGTTTTTAGGGCCTGCTAATACCTAATGAACATGGCAACCGGTTATCCCCCGATTGTAGATAACCGGTGGGCCTTTTGCTCGGGACTTAATGGAGGGACGAAGGTCAACTGGCTGAAATACACTAGATTATTTAAAAATGAAGAATTATAGGTTCTACGTTTGCGTTGTTGACAATTACAACTTGTATGTAGCTTTTTACCCAAACCATACGACCTTTAATACTACATTTACACGATTTAAAACAATTACTTAATGGAAAGAAATATGACATAATTGGAGTTAAAGATACTCACCTTGCTGAACAATTGATTTTATAATACACGTAATCGTATTTCATTGTGAAGACTTGGCTTCAATTTTATTAGCAACAGAAACTCATCAGGTCGAGGTGTGGAATTTTACCTAAAATCTAGTTGGAGCGTATGAATAAACCACTGAAGAAGCATTAGAACAACTCATAGGTAATTTATAAATATCACTCAAAAAAAGAAATTTTATTAGATCTATTGCATTCGTTTGCTGAACTGCTGTATGGTGGAAATACAAATATTAATATGTTAGATATTCAAAAATCTATATCGAACACCTATTCTCTTTAATGAAACTATTGAGCTTTATAATCTGAAGCAAATACTACTAGGTACAATCACAAGTGTAATTTTACTCAATATCATTATGATGTCAGATGAAGTGGTACAGTTGACGACCTGGCGAACTGTCAGGCTATCCTGTCGTATTTTGCCCTTTTAAAAATTGTGGTAAAATATTCAACAGAAAAAATGATAAAATTCAGAAATATTGATAGAGAAGAATTTCAACACTAGATTTGTTATTATTTACCGGGTTTCACGATGTTTACATGAAAATACTATTAACAAAAAGTCTGTTATTTTATAGTTTAATGTTACTATTGGTATATTGAGAGAGGAATTTGAAATAGCACTAAGGGGGCTAAAGAATAATAGAGCGCCGGGTGTAGATAAAATACAGGCGGAAATTTTGAAATGTGCGGGACAGAAAGTAGTAAATAGGATGTTTGAACTGATAAAATACATATATGAAACGGGCGAGATGCCGGAGGATTATAAGAGGAACATTATCGTTACTATACCGAAAAAGAGAGGAGCCGACAAATGCGAGAACTTTAGAACGATTAGCCTAACTTCCCATGCGTCAAAAATCTTAACTAGAATAGTGCAGAAGAGGATGGAAAATAGAGCGGAGGAAATACTAGGAGAAGACCAATTCGGGTTTAGGCGAAATAGGGGAACTCGCGAAGCTATTCTGGCGCTAAGAGTAATGTTAGAGAAAACAATAGAAAAAGGAAAGAACGCTTATATAGGATTTGTAGATTTAGAAAAAGCTTTTGATAACGTAAGATGGGAAAAAATGTTCGAGATACTAAAGAGCGCGGTAATGAAGTATAGAGATAGGAGAGTAGTACACAATCTATACAAAGAGCAAACTGCTGTTATAGAAGTAGAAGGGGAAAAAAGGGAAGTAGGTATTAGGAAAGGAGTAAGACAAGGATGTACGCTATCACCACTAATTTTTAATCTGTACATCGAAGAGGCGATTAATGTGGTAAAAGATAGAGTGGATTTCGGGATTAAAGTACAGGGACAGAAACTAAAAATGCTGAGATTCGCGGATGATATAGCAATATTAGCATCTAGGAAGGAGGAATTAGAATCAGCATTGAACGAAATGGAGGCAGTGTTGACAGAGGAATACGGAATGAGGGTGAATAAAAACAAAACTAAAGTGTTAGTGTGCAGAGGGCGCGAGAGCAGAGCAAAAACGAAAGTACAAATTAATAATGAAAGGTTGGAGGAAGTTAAAGACTTCACTTATTTAGGAAGTAAAATAAATTGGGATGGAAGAAGCGATAAAGACATAAAACAAAGAATAGCGCAGGGTCGAGTAGCTTTTAACAAAAAGAAAGCACTTTTATGCTCGGGGTAATAAACTTAGAAACAAGGAAGAGATTTTTGAAAACATATGTATGGAGCACGGCACTATACGGCTGCGAAACCTGGACGGTAGGGGAAGCAAGTAGGAAGAAATTAGAAGCTTTTGAGATGTGGTGTTACCGAAGAATGATGAAAATACCATGGACTGATAGGGTTAGAAACGAAGAAGTATTGGAGAAAGTCGGCGAGAAAAGAAGTATGTGGAAAACTTAAAGAAGAGAAGAGATAGAATGAGACATGGGGGAATAGTCCGCGATATTTTGGAGGCAGAAATAGGAGTGAAGAAAGGCAGAGGTAGGCCGAGATTAGACTACTGCTCGCAAATAGTAAGGGATGTAGGTTGTAGCACAATTAGCGAAATGCGTAGGTTAGCACAAGATAGGAGAAGCTGGAGGTTAGCGTCCAACCAGTCTTAGGACTGATGACCTAATGATGATGTTACTATTATTTAAAACAATAATCTATCTTAACCTTCCGCCGGGCGCAGCATGAATTCAAACACATTCGGGTGCAATACGTCTGAGAGATCCCATAGTCAAATTTTACACAATTTAGATTTTAATGAGGTGGAGACTTGACTAAACGCTTATTTTACTTAATGCAATACAATAATCAATATTTCACACTAGTTTTTAATTAAATTATTCAATAATTTAATTAAAAACTAGTGCAATAATTAAATTACATAAAGGAACTCATTCAATGTTGAAAAAAAAATTTGGAAGATTTTTACAAAAACATAAATTAGTATTAAACAATATTTTGAATACATAAAATAAACCACCTATTTTTTATGTAAAAGTCATAAAGTTATAGATGAAAAAATATTGGAGGTGAATTACCAAGAAAAGTTATAAATAACTGCTTATTATAAGTGTTTAAGAATTACAAATCCTCTATCATTTTAGCATGTTCCAAACAAAAATAAACGTCACATTTTTGATAACGATATTTAGTATAAACCAATAATATGTTAATTTTGAATATCATAAAAAGCTAGAATAAGTAAGTGTGTAAGTCCCAAAGAATATTAAATAATAAATGAAATCTAACAAAATATAAAAGTGGAAATAATGACGTAATCAGGCGCAATCTGACAGATTCGGGCGGTCCATACAAGGACAGGGAATGCACTAAAAAAAAATCGATACCATACCAAGAAAAGTGGTTTGCAGCTATGAAGCTATGAGGGAGTTCGAGTTAATATTTGTAATACACGTGGAAGGTCAAAAAAAAGTTACTAATAGATCTCACAGATCGGTTGCGCCCGACGAAAGGTTAAAGATGTATTACGGGAATAAGATCCCCCTGGTTAACAGACAATATTGGTTAGAAATTAGTCAGAATTAGAAATTCCAGCACTATTAAATAAACCTAATACTGTTTTTTGCAATATTCTAATACTATCGTTATATCTTACTATTAATCTTAATATTAATCATATCAAGTAAAATAAAATATAAATCTCGACTTGTGGAAACGACTATTGACAAATTCGATTTAGGCACACTCTCGTGTGGTGTACCCCAAGAATCTACACCGGGTCCGTTACTGTTTAGTATTTATATGTCTAACAAAGGTTCTATACTAAAAAAATCACTGTTATGCAGGTGACAGTAAAATAAAATGTGATGTTTTGGTTATAAGTTATGTCATTTTACTCTCGACAGATTAAATTGTTGTGCACGACGTCGAATTGATGTGTTTGGATACTCCCGTACACTTTTTCACACTGCAGCAATATTTTCATCTGACTGACCACGACGACGACGTATTGGTGTTGCCTTATCAATAGGAGAATCCGTCCAGAATCAACAGAAGCAGAACCGTGCACAAGCAGAATCCGTCTCTTCAAATTTCTTGATTAAGTTACGAACTGTTTTTGTGCGAATTTTTCGTAATGAGGCTGCAAATGATCGCTTACTTTCATAAAACAGTTATACACGAACTATTCGTTGTTGAACTCTCAATCGCGGCATGTTGACGTCGTATGGTTTGTAGATGACAGTCGTTCAATATGGAGGCCCTATCTTTCACAGAACACAAGTGGCGATCAATTCAAATCATATAGTTCCCATTATTACTATAGTTTGCACTATTCGTAACTATATTACACGTATATAGGGTGTATACATGTAATATAGTTAGTAATAGTAATTGATTTAATTGATACTTAATTTTTTATTGTTATAATTATTTATCACGAAGGAATAATAGTAATGTTTAGGTAATTCAGCGCTCGTCGTTTGGCATATAAGCCAGGAGAATAGCTGTTTTGACCTAATTTGTTTAGTCCTTATTATATATACGAGTATATATATATAAGGCATTTGCCGATAGGTTGGAGTTAATCTCCTTATTTCTGTAATTTAGGTAATATTTATTTACATATATAAAATTAATTTGTAGGCTGGAATTTAAATCGGCAGATACTGGTACCGGTATGTTGTTTTCAGTCTCGTTTGTAGTTATAAGTAATGCTTATCTACACTCTGTATATTCTCATCAATAAAATAAAATGTATCCAACTGTATAACCTTATACTTACAGATAAACGTATTATTACTAATATTATATAATACGAAATCGAGAATATAAAAACAGTAATCTACCCCAACGTGATATATACGAATAAACGTCATAGGACATTTATTTAAGTGACTCTCCGGCCCTCAAACATAAAAGATACATCTACTGACCGTGAATTACTTCACACTGCATTACTTTCCTCTAATGTACTTCTTCTGTTGCAGTCAGAAACTGGATAGCATGGTACACTTTATTGGCCTTATAAAATTATGTCCAAACCACGTATATATTCGATAATTTATGCCAATTATTCATATCCTTGTTGGAGCTATAACGTGTAAGCTTGATTTATACAGCAACAAGCTACATTTCATCTACGTGTTGATCGATACAGTACGTTGGTTATTAACAGGAGTTCAGGAAACCATTACGGTTGCATTTACGAATTTACCAGGTTAATCATGTATGTAGACGTATTAAAATTTCGGGTGATGCTTAAACATATATTAATATAGTTATATTTTGATTAATTGTTAATTATACAGGCCTACAAATTTTGACATTTTGAAAGTTGATTTGGGTTTGATAAGTGATTACAAGTGAGTTATTTCCGCTGATTTCATATCTATCTTCCGTTTTTGCCCCTCACGTAAGGTTTTTGATCAACTGAATAATCAGAATAAATTAAAAGCTAAAGGAAAAATTACATTTTAATAAACGTTATATTTAATAAATATTAAAGAACATAGTAAAAAGCAACAACGCAAATAGTTTTGAGTCTCAAATTTCTTTTTTTTTCTTTGAAAATCTCTCCCTTTTTAACAAAAACTTCGTTTTGTAGTTTTTCTTGTGTAATCATTCGTTGGATGTTCCCTTTCAGCATAATCGCCACATCCCATCGACCCTGGTACCTCCTTTCCATCTCCTTTATGTCTTGATGGGACCTTTCACCTTGCTCCTCACTAACAGCACCAGGGTTTTCTAGAAGGTAGTCCAGATGAGCAGAAAATAAATTTTTATGTTCATATTCCAACCAAGTTGCTTAAACTTATCCTGCATTTTGTTGACATTTCCTCATACTGCGGATGTTTATAATTTCCTAAAATATGTTCTGTTACATTTTTAAAGCACATCCTTTTTAAATTTCTGTCATTTTTCTTCAAGCCGCTCGCCCTGCATTAATTTTCTTATGTGTGGTCCTATCAAAATGCCTTCCTCTAATTTTTCAGAAAGAGCTGGAAGTTTGCCATATAAATACTTAATACAATTGCCATTTTTATCTATTGCTTTTACATGTTGCTTCATTAATCCTAATTTAATATGAAGTGGCGGCAAAAGAATGTTTTGCGGATCAACCAGATTTGCATAAATAACGTTTCTCGAACCAGGTTGTTAAGTTTATAAAATATATTTGGGGTATTTTTAAACAAAATAAAAGCACACGACGCGATGTCATGAGTAAACGTACACACATTGAAAACGTACTACAGCGACTATGTAAATACCCGAATAGTGTAAAACCGGAATATCTCCACCGGCCAACTCTGTTTCGGTAAATCTCCCACACTTGTGTGTACGTTTCAAATCGATTAAACACAGGGGCGCCGCAAAGATTGAGGCAAAATTTAATTTTATAAAACCTCGGTTTTAGAAACTACAAATTATTGTACAACGTGCATTTACAAATACTGATGCGTGATGGAAACAAAAAAAAAACAGTGTTATGTAGTTCATGGTATGTAACTAAGCCAAAAAGTAAAAAAAAAAGTCCGATCACAAAATCTTTGTTGGTCTGTGTTATTTTATAAAATTAGATGACAGACAAAAGTGCACCCTTAAAATATTCAATCGTTGATTGATACCTGTGATGTGCAATAAAGTGAGTCTAAATTGAAACCATTTAAACGACGATTCAAGCATTCATGAACTTAGTGTGGTCAAATAACGAAAGATCCTTCCGGAGTCAATCCATTTGAATCCTACGACGAGCTAGCCTCTTCTCCCCACATCAGCATTAGCTGTTCAATTATGTCCAATTACATCTATAGATTACGTCTCCTCTGTTCCTGGGGAAATCCCAAAGAAGTTGTAAAAGAGCAGAAATTCGATTTTGGACGTTGAGGTGAATTTAGGGGAGGGCAGTGTGATTATGATGTTTGTGGGGGTAAAGGAGCATCCTTCGACCGTTCTAGGGCGTTATCGCCCGGTAACGGCAACATCAGTGTGTGTCGTAAATGTGGCAGATGCCCAGACGATACCTCGGCTTGACCCGCGTGACCAATCATCGTCTGAATCATTTATCAGTTTGCCTACATTCTACATTCATGAGGAATATAAATTATTACAGTCCACAGATTCCGGTCGTCTACTTGTATTTTGATATTTTTCTTATCACTTACAATACAAAATCATATTCAAAAATATCTTCTTCTAGTTTATCTTTATTAATTTGTCATTTTCATACCACCGAATACAATTGCTGGTGATGATGATACATAGTAATAATAATATATTCCTTGAAAAAAAAATACATATACAAATTTTTTCCAAAAGGAAAATGTATCAACGAAGTTGATTTACAACACTGCCTAGGCACATATAATTAATATCTTTTATTGATTATAAATATATTTATATGACAATCTAAAGGAAACAAACTGAAAAATAAGAGTAAAACTTAAAATAGGCGAATATTAAATGATCTTTCCGCGGAACTGCTTGTGGTAGGAATAGTCAAAATTAAACGACACAATTTTGATGACTCCGGGAAAACAGAAGATAATTGAAGGGACATAATATATTGGCGAAGCTCAAACACAGTGCTCTTTCTCATATCGGGATCACTATAAATCACTGAAAGTTCACTTTTCAAACGATTTGCGTCAAAGAATGTTCCATATGGATCTACTAAAGAAGAAAAAAGTTCGTCAGGACAAAGTTTCACGAATGAAGTAAATTGTGTGGAATCTAGATTTAAGAATTTCAATTTAGAAATTTCACTAAACTGTTCACTAATGTTCAAAGTAATTACGCCCAAAATTTTATAAAACAATCGTGCGCAGGTGCTTTTCGTATCTTCTTCAGGAATTAAATTCAAACGCATTCTTTTACTTGGCCGTTGATTTTCTGACACAAATCTGTCCATATGGTCCCAAATGTCACTAAACTCGTTTCTCATTTTTTGAATATGTGTACTCGTATTTTGCAGTAACTAATATCTGATATTTTTGTCTGTAAAATTTTAAACAGACTCTCGGAATGTGGGAACATTGCAGAAAACACTGCTAAGAAAAAACTAAAATCAAAGTCGCACAATAAAGTTAAAAGGCCTCTAGCACAAATAACGTTTTCTCGATCCCTTTCCTCATTTTCATTTTCCACAATTACCTGAAACAGCGCTTCCAAATCTTCCTTATGTTATGGCGACAGTCGCCAAGATGCGTTCACATAATCGCATAACTGAGCCCGGAAATAACGACAACACCCACTCGAGGTTCCACTGTTGACCGCATAAGATCGCTGACCTTTTCGCCCATCTAACGCGTAGCTTGGATGTAACGTGGACCATCGCATTTCAGCACTGGAGAAAGTAACGAGAGTCCAATAAGTCGGGCGCCTTCACGGCCGATTTGAAATAAAAAAAGTTGATGGTAGCGTTTGAAGTAAATGATGTATGTTTGCGGTCGGTTTAAAATAATTAAAAAATTGTAATAATTGAAAAAATCAATTGAACTTTTAAATAACACTAATTTGCCAATTTTTTAAGGGATGCGACGCATCACTCGCATCCATGTATGTTACGCCCCTGATAATTAGTCAGGTGTGCTGGTCTTTATAATATTTAAGACAAATCCGACAATATGTATAAATCTCCTCTCAGGCATATACGATATTTGTCCTGTGTCAGACAGGGTCCGAACACAATATCTGCATAATACAAATGAGATAAAATCATGGTCTCGATAAGCAAAATTTTAACACTTGTGTCTAAATATGTCTTCAAAGAATACAGCTGTTTTAAGGATAAAAATGCTTTCTTACATATGTTATTGACATGACTAGAAAATTTCAATGTGGAATCAAACGAAACGCTGAGGTTTTAAAATCATTATTTATAATTTTGAGAAACCGCGAATGAATCATAAGATAAAAAACTATAGAGAATCTGTATGTCATCAGCATATGTAGTTTGCATTTTAAGGGAATTTTTGAAATATCTGCAGAAAAAATATTAAATAGAAGTGACCCCAGTCCGGAACCTTGTGGAACTCCCGTCTCAATTGATTTCATGTGTGATACGAGTATCGAGGAGTTTGTATCATATCAATCTTGCCATGTCCGCAACAGCTCCGAGTCACTATCCATCCAAGTTTGCAGTAATTCAGGTCTGGATGTTTTGTCTAGTAAGTAACATGTTAATTTTCACTTTACCGCACAAATAAAAAGACCGAAATTCAAACACACGACATGACCCGAATGTCGCGTTAACAGTAAAAACAGCGACGAGATGAAAACAAACACACAACAGGTCTCTGTGTAACATGCGGTGGCAATGTCGTTGCCACGGAATTAGCAGAGTATCGATTGTTAGTCCGTCTCTATTAAGGCACGCCAGAATAGACGCTTTATTAATTGTTTACATAACTTCAATTTAATAATAAATACTAATATTTCGGTAAAAACACAGGTACGCTTATGATTTATTTTTTTTGTTCTCATATTGTCAATGTGCAGAAGCAGACTGGGATTGCTGTACCGTGTCATCGGTGGTAGATTCTCCGGTTCCCACACCGAGATTTGGTCTTGACGTTCGGCCGACATGCTAGTTAGTCACAACATCAACTGAGATCCATTGATTTCTCATCTGTTGCCGCCACGAGCCGTAATCTCATATTAATCGTGTACAAGTTTTAGTCAAAATAAATTATCATGTTATACTACGCGGTACACAGATTGTAACACGGTTGGAACGATATTAATAACGAGAATAAGACGTATAAGCAACGTCTCGTTTAAATTTATATTTCATTTCATTATTTATGATTTGCTGGCGGGTGGTAGGAATAAAAATCGTAGTCCAAGTTCTCTACTGAATTCCACCATTACAGTTATTTTACAATATTAAGTTTAAAATCTGTGTTTATCTTATTAAATAGAAAGAAATGTAACCAGAGGATTTGTAATTCTTTACACTTAAAATAGGTAGGTATTTATAACTCTTCTTTGTTATTCACATCCAATATTTTTTATATATAACTTTATGACTTTTACATGAAAAAATAGGTCGTTTGTTTTCTGGATTTAAAATGTTATTCAATACTAATTTATCTTTTGTATTTTGTCTTTAAAACAGAAAAAAACGTATCAATAGCCTATAAAATTCTTCCAAATTTATTGTTTTACAACATTAAATGAGTTCCTTTATGTAAATTTAATTATCGCGATTAAAAGCTAGTGTGAAATATTTATTATTGTATTGTATTCATTAAAATAAGCGTTTAATTAAGTTTTCACCTCATTAAAATCTAAATTGTGTAAAATTTTATTACGGGATCTCTCAGATGCATTGCGCCCAAATGTGTTTAGATTCATACTGCGCCCGACAGAAGGTTAAATGAGATAAATAGTCAGGGGCGTAGCGTGAGAAAGGAATCTAGAGATGTGCTAAAAATTTTACAAGGGGAAGAGGTATAGTCAGATGTATAGTAGGCCATATGAAAGCGGTAAAAATAAAAAAAGACACTAACCTAAAATGATTATACCGAGGTATATACACATGTATCCTAATTTTTAAAATGAAGATCAATTCTTCGGTTTTTGTTTGTCCAGCGAAAACATCCATCAATATTTCTTCAAATGTTGGAGACGATCTCATATCTTCTAACAAGGCACATTCAATATTTATTGATGCTAAATCTGGCAGTCTTTCTTGTTTTTGAGAATTTCGCAGATAAGTCTTTATTCTCTTTAAACATGAAAATGATCTTTTCGCGGAACTGCTTATGGCAGGAATAGTCAAAATTAAACGACACAATTTTGATGACTCCGGGAAATCAGAAGATAATTGAAGGGACATAATATATTGGTGAAGTTCAAACACAGTGCTCTTTTTCATATCGGGATCACTATAAATCACTGTAAGTTCACTTTTTAAACGATTTGCGTCAAAGAATATCTACTAAATATCTGTATACATATGTATCTACTATAAAAGAAAAAAGTTCGCCAGGAAAATGTTTCACGAATGTAGTAAATTGTGTGGAATCTAGATTTAAGAATTTCAGTTTAGAAATTTCAGTAAACCGTTCACTAATGTTCAAAGTAGTAACGTCCAAAATTTCATAAAACAATCGTGCGTAGGTGCTTTTCTTATCTTCTTCAGGAATTAAATCCAAACGCATTCTTTTACTTGGTGGTTGATTTTCTAACACAAATCTGTCCATACGGTCCCAAATGTCACTAAACTCGTTTCTCATTGTTTGAATATGTGATTTGAAATCGGCGATCTTTTTATTGAAGTAACTAATATCTGATATTTTTGTCTGTAGTATTTTAAACAGACTCTCGGAATGTGGGAATATTGCAGAAAACACTGCTATTATTAGAAAAAATTAAAATCAAAGTCGAGCAATAAAGTTAAAAGGCCTCTAGCACAAATAACGGTTTCTCGATCCCATTCCTCATTTTCATTTTGCACAAGTACCTGAAACAGCGCTTCGAAATCTTCCTTATGTTATGGCGACAGTCGCCAAGATGCGTTCACATAATCGCATAACTGAGTCCGGAAATAACCACAACACCCACTCGAGGTTCCACTGTTGACTGCGTAAGATCACTGGCCTTTTCGCCCATCTAACGCGTAGCTTGGATGTAACGTGGATCATCGCATTTCAGCACTGCAGTAAGTAACGCGGAGTCCAATAATTTCGGGCGTTTTTACGGCCGATTTGAAATTAAAAAAATTGATGGTAGCGTTTAAAGTAAATAATGTATGTTTGCGGTCGGTTTAAAATAATTAAAAAATTGTAATAATTGAATAAATCGATTGAACTTTTAAATAACACTAGTTTGCCAATTTTTTAAGGCATGCGACGCATCACTCGCATCCATGTACGCTACGCCCCTGTAAATAGCATAATACAGAAATCGCTTGAAAATGATAAAAATAGCTGAATGAGACATTAAATTAAGTAATCAGTCGCGAAAGCTAGCTAATACCTGCATATACATAAATAAACTGTGATGTCATTCACTTCAACGCATCGATATTAAACCCAAACCTGAGGACGAGTCGCCAGTGTGTGCTAATAAACTTCTTCCTTATTACAGCATTCTTAAAACCCACCTGATCACATCTCCGACTTAAATAAACTAATCAAAGTTATCTGCCCACATCGCCGCGGGAACGTCATATTTCTTCGGTTCCGTACACAATGTTAAAAAGTGTACCGATCCTTCACGAAAATGCCACAACCAGGTGATATACTATGCGTACATCGGCGGTTTTATTACCGGCGAGCGGTCTTTTGTGTACTCGTTCGTCTCTTGATAAATGCCTCCTCACTTATTCACCGATTCATACACTGTTCCCAGCAACGCCAACAAATCCGCGCAAAATGGTAATACCATCATTTTGTACAAGTAAAAGGTCAAAGTAAGTTATCACCGGAAACTCGTTTATGTTTACCATAACATAGTAACGCTATACGTAATATATTATTACAGTTTAAGTCAATGATGTTCACACGTTTTCACTTTCCATGAAGTGATTTTCATTATATTTCAACAAGGAACAGTATAAATCTAGTTATTTACAGTTCGATAAATACGAGGAGCACTATCTATATTTTGAGGCTTGGCAACACTAAGTGTTGTCAGACGCCATCTGACGTTTCCAATGAAAAGTTTAACATTTTTGACCATAACCTTCTTCAGAATCCTCATTGGATTTAAAAATCACTTAAATCAGATTTAATCAATTATTATAGCTATAATTTTTATGTTTTGCCTTAGTTCCAGCTTTAGCAGTTCTTTATCTAAACAACGATCATCTTCGTTGTTTAGATAAAGAACTGCTTAGGTTTCCGAATTTGGCCTCAATAGATGGATAGGGTGACGAGGATAAACTGAATGGCCACCACGTTCACCTGATTTGATCCGCTTGGATTTATTTTTGTGGGGTTACTTAAAATCATGAGTTTATTTTAATAGTTCGATAGTTCAGGGAATGTGAGGCCAGAATTCATTACAAAGTCGACAGTAAATAAATTATTGAACTTTGAACACAAACGTTGAATACAAAGTGTCTCTATTATGGTGTATCGCTGTATGTACCCCTAATATTTCTAACGAATTAATTTTGCAAAAGGAATGGGTTGCAATTTAATAAAAAAACTATAACATCACAGCTCGAACCTAAAGCCTAGAAATAAGATTTTTACGTCCGTTAATGTTTTTTTAGAACTATGATTATTGTACGAAATTTTATCACCATGCTGTCTAGATGTGTTCTGGTATCTAGGCCATAGTTCTGATACTATCTATAACAATAGACTATATCTCAATGTAGATTTGGAAACCTCCATCCGATTTTACTTTTACACTGAACACACTGTATAATATTTTCAGAGTAAGCGACATTAAAATCAACTACATATATTAACTTTTTTAGACAAATTTACTTTTACACTTTAATTGAGTGTTCATGTATTTTGTAGGCACTGTATTACAAAATAAACAGTTTTAAAACCTTAAAACGGACTTTTCCGCACGTAGAATATCTCCATCTCCAAATTGAGCGGCCGAGAAGAAATAAACCAACACATAAATGCAGATGTGTTTTATGCGACAGTTTTACTTTTTTCAAATAGTTCACCCTCATGTTTTCTCATGACCCATGAACAGCGTGGGGTGTGTCCTATCTACCTCAAAATCAATAGATGTCGTCTGGTAGACGTCCCTAATCAGAATCAGTCGAAGCCCGATCGATCCGACATGATTTAAGTGACTGATCGTGCTAACAAACAAATTTCTCAAATAGTCCACCATTGTGTTTTCTCATGACCCATGAAAAAAGTAGAATGTGTTTTATCCACCTCAAAATCAATAGGTGTCGTCTGGGAGACGTCCCCGATCAGAATCAGTCAAAATCCGATCGATCCGACATGATTTAGTTGAGTTATCGTATTAACAAAAAAAACTTCTCAAATAGTCCACCATCGTGCTTTATCATGACCCATGGACAGGGTGGGGTGTGTACTATCCACCTCAAAATCAATAGGTGTCGTCTGGGAGACGTCCCCGATCATAATTAGTTAAAACCAGATCGATCCGACGCGATTTAGTTGAGTTATCGTGCTAATAAAAACATTTCTCAAATAGGCTCAAGGGAGGGGGTGGTATGTGCTATCCACCTCACAATCAATAGGTGTCGTCTGGGAGACGTCCCCGATCAGAATCAGTTAAAACCAGATCGATCCGACGCGATTTAGTTGAGTTATCGTACTAAACCCTAACAAGAAATTTTAATACCGACGACAACGACACACACACACAGACACAAATTTTGTAAAAACCGTTTTTTTTTTTTGTTTTAGACCGAAAAACGAAAAATAAACGCTAGATAAATTTTTTTCTATTTTTCTTTACACGATTACATTACTTTTCCGCTCTGGTATAGTTGAGTACGGAAAAGTAAAATGTAAAACGAACAGAATGAAAGAAACATAATTTGTTTATCATAACTTATAAACAATTTAACCAACTGGTCAATTTAATCCGCAATTTATAAGTTATATTCAAATTTTGGTCCTCATTGACCGGACGCGTTTAATTTGATACTGTTTGCGAAGGCTTGGGGTCCTTATAATAATAATTATCCACGCTGGGTCCTCGCCGTAGGCCAAAGGGCACTTAGCAATTGGGATTAGACCGTGTTTGGTGAGACCGAGGTTGGTAAATAGCCTGGAGGCGCGACACAGTGTGATAGTTTCCTGAATACCAACACATCGCAAATAGCGTCGCACAGTGGGAATGATTCATTATCTGCGTCAGGCTCACTTTATTAAGGCAATATGTCACTCCACGCAATTATGGTCTCTTACGGTTAATTTTTATTTTATCGGGCTTTAAAATGCCACGATTACTTAATATTTTATAATTAAATGACTGAATCAAGACGGCGTTTTAGTAGAGAATCATAAATAGTAATGTTCGCGCATAGACGAAAGGCTCTATTTACTTCGTAGCAAAAACAAAAAGTGTATGTGTGCATTAAGAAATTCTTACACAAATCACTTTTTTGATAAGAGCAGATCGTCCAGACATGACCTTACAAAGAATCTTTACGATGTCTATTACTGAGGATTAAATTACGGATGATTACATCAGTATCAAATTTAGATAAAATAAATTGCCAGACACAAACATCATCGATCAATAGTTTTATTAGAATCAAAGAAACTTAATAGTGAAGGAAAATACCATAAACGTAAAAAAGACTCTAATATCCTGCAGTAAAACTTGAATCTAACATGAAACATTGCACTAGTATTTCATCCAAACTCCCACATTGTTACTAAATGCTGAACGTATTCTTCAAAAGGATTTGTTGAATACGACTTCTTGAGTTCATTCGAGTGTAATGTTCTTACCTTTTAACACGAACCACATTGGATGTAGCAAAATGGAAAAGATGCTTTCATTACTGGTGGTATAAACCTAAGAAAGAGCCTAATTCCTGTGGTAGAACTTCAATACAACAGAATTTCCATAGTATCTGGTCTGGCTTTCACATTTGTGACTACATGCTGAAAGTATTTTTCAAACGGATCTGTTGAATAGGATGTTTTAAGTTCATTCACGTGTAATATGTTTTTATCATAACAGATCACTTAAGATGTGATTTTAGCACCTTATTCGATTAGTAGCCTAAGCGTAATCAAGCGATTGATACTGAATACACCTTTTAACATGAGTAACATTAGATGTAACAAAATAGAAAATATTCTTTCATTACCGATGGTATAATATTAATATAATTTCTAGAAACTAGACTTCCTTCCCCAGAAAGCCTACAGGCAGGCTTGAGTAGGGGAAGGTTACACATATAAACGCGGACAAACACCCAGTATTGAGAGAAGTGCCAAGTTCCCTCTGATGAGCATCGAACTCACGCAGACAATGTGCCCAGTATTTGGCCCAGTTGCCACCCTGTTACCTAATACCAAGTAAGCAGCACCGGTGCACTATGAGAATGAGGCCATGTGTCACCCATCCAAATCGCAAGCTAGCTATTCGTTGCTTGACTGCCTCATTTTCTTAAATAATGAACGTATTTCTCTACAAAATACATGTAGTGGTATAAAAATTAAATTTACTTTGATCGTTTAACTTTATACAAATATCATACTAATCTTATGCTAACAATGTATTATACCTAAATTACTGCTGTGGCTCAGTGAGTGTTGACCGTCACGGTTGCGGCTCATTGAACTACGACCGTCACGGTTGAAGCTCATTGAACTACGACCGTTACAGCTGCGGCTCAGTGAGCTGTTAGTAACTAACCGATAAAGTGGGCTATGTAGAATAGACTCTTTATCACTATTCATACTATTTTTAAACTTTTCAATTTCTAAACTTTCAAATGCATCTAGCTGTCTAATATTTGTTACATTCCTAATTAATCTTAAGTTGCTAATATCTATCTTATGGTTGTTCTCGAAGGCATGTTGGGCAACACTGGATTTATCTGTTCTACCATACTTAAGATGCGTCATGTGCTCTTTGAACCTGGTTTAAGTAGATCGTCTGGTCTGCCCAACGTACTTTTGATTATAGCGTTACAGCTGATTTCGTTACAGCTTTGATTGATTGGAACTTTCTGATAAATATTTACATAACATTTACGTGAAACAACACTGCAACAATATCGGGATAAAACTCATAGATGTTGCCAATTCCTGGCCAGTTGTTAATTTTTTTTACAGGAAACGTATTATCGATATTTTAACTGCAATGGTGTCAACGTAACATCATCGATAGATTATAGTTTCATAATATTATGAAATACAATTTTTACAATATTTAAATTATGAATATTTTGAAAAAGGATGTGTATTTTAAAAAAGTAAATGAAAATAAAATGGATATTCAATGTGTTAAATAATATATTGCCAAATTTTCTAAAAAAAAATAGATAATATCATTTATTGAAATATTGAATATGATTTATTGAAATTGGCTCCTAAAATAATTTATTATTGTACTGAAAAAGATTGAAACTTTACAGTAGTTCATAGTGTACCATAATGCAAAGTGTAGTGCATATAGATTAGTAGATAATAAATTATTTATATACATTTTAAATATTTTTAATAACTTAAACATGCATACTATTGCGAGAGAAAATAAAGCATGTACAAATATTACAAATTAATTCACATCACATCATAGGTGTTAATAAATATTAATTGTATATTTGTACCATTCGTGTATATGCAACCGTTTCATAAATATATACATTAATGAGGCATAAAAAACTATGCACTTCGAAGAAAAATTATACTGAAAGGAGTTAGAAATCATCTGAACGAAACCCCTATTTGCGTTCGACTCTGCCCGCTCTCGGGCAGAGTCGAACGCTCTGTGTAGATGAGGATGCATAAAACGCTTTATCGAAAAAAGCGAACCTTTTAGCTGAATCAGTGACTAAATAATCGAAAAATTCGTTTTTGGATGAAGGTAAATAAAAAAAAAAGCGTAAAGATGTAATATTCATGAAGACAAAAAAACACAACTGTGAAAACCTCACGCTAATAAAAGACTTCATTTCATGGATGTTTAGGAATAAAAGCTACTCAAAGACAACACACTTCATTGTGTACCTGGCATTCAATTATATGCACTCTTAAATGTTTGATTTTGTTTTGGTTCGATTTTAGAAAATTCCCAACATTAATAAAACTACTAAATAATATAATAACGCTTTGAAATAGTATATACACCTTTCGAAATAGTGAAAAAAAAACTATATGAATATTTCCAATAAATACGAGGTGTGACAAAAAGCACCTTTAGTTTTGAAATTGTGGCGCCATCAACATTATAAAATACAGTGAACTGCTTATAATGTACCTTTTATTATCAAATTATACAGAGCGATTCGAATTGATTAAACATACCGCTCGCTAACGATCTTTTATATGCCGCTTACAAATTTTCTAATGCCTCTTAACATTTTCAAGTCATGCAGTTGGCAACAATATTCTAGAGTGACAGATAAGATGACTTGTAAATTTAAATTCAAACACTAACGTTTCAAAAAGAAAAACGATCTGAAAATATATTTTATATTCATTCATTTGGTGTTTTTAATAACTCATCTTTTACTATAGCCTAGAATTGGTTGATTTATCAACCATATTTTGAAAGTGTACGAGTATAATAAGTTGATAACAATTGCAGAACTACTTGATGTTAATTGTTGCAGAACGTAGAACATTATCAAACGAAATATGTTTTCAAAGAAACGGTAAAAAATGAATTATTTTGTAATATTAAAATTACAAAATAATTCATAAGAATTTTCTAGAAGTCCATTACTGTATACACAGTACAACATCGGTTACATACTCGTACATTATTATCACGTCGATTATGCTTTAGAACAGGCAGATACAACGTCTACTTGCTTTTCGTTAAAAAATAGTCAAAAAGAAGTCCAAATTAAATTTGACATATAAATAAGCAGATCATTTTGACGGAAGAATAAAACCAAAGAAAAAAAAAAGTTAATTGAGAACAACAACTCCATGGTAATTTTCTTAATTCATCGTCGTAGATTGAAGCGAACGTAGTTCAAAGACGGCTTATACGGTTTGCCAATTTAAATATGCCGAGATGTGGCTGCATAAGAAGTCTGGATTAAAGAGCTGGGCCGCACCATCTCAAAAATTGACTACTTGCATTAAATTTAGCGCAAACTGTAAGGGAGATGATCTCGAAGGATCAGGCCTTTACACGTGTTGAAATAGTGGTAGTTTTTTATCTAATATTGTAAGCCCCAAGTATTTTAAACTGATTGTCGTAAGTAAATTTCGTTACTTATATGAATATATTACAAAATAAACAATTCTACAAAAACCACGTCACGTCTTTCACGATTTCATTAAAAATATTTAATTATAACCAAACGTTTCTTTCTGTAGTAAAAAAACTACATACAGCTTGTCAATAATAGGAACAAGTCTCAAAACTACAATATTGGACCGCCCACGAAGTGCGCACTGCAATAATTATAAGGACTTTGATAATTATTGTCCTCGAAAGGCGATAGCGTTATGAAACCTATAATTGATGAAGCGTTAGAAGAGCTGTATGTCAAGGATCTGTGTGGAAACTTAATATTTTTAATAAACATTTCATGTTGAAAACATATTTGCATCTGTTCATTCCATTCCATTCAAACACACAATCCATTTCAAAATTAGTTACTGTGTTATTAAAATCTGTACCAGTTTAAAGTCATAGTAATAAGTCATCATGTAACATCGTCTACTACACAGGTATTAGGTATATCCAACGCACCACGACAAAGTACTGAAATAGTTATCGTTTGCGTACTGAATTTAGTTTTTCCAAAAGTACAACTTTCTAAATCCTAATCTTATTATTACCACTAGACAACTTTGTTTAATAGGTCATCACCATCACCCTCTTTAAAAGACTACTTTTTGTTGCTTTCTTGAATAACTGATATCACCTACTTTTATCGAAAAGCAAATCTCAAAATGTTGTTACAAGCGGCATAATAATAGCTATATTGGCGATCTGAGCCCCCCCATTACTTTTGAAGCAAATGTATTACTCCCCTAGGACAAACCTTCGTAATCCACCAAAATCTTCATCTCAAGTCATCACCTTCATTGCTCTTGGAACTAATAGATACCTAGTGTGACCATCATCAGATATGCTTACAATGATAACAAACTTCTGCTTCAACAAAAGCAAACATTGACAAAGTTTGAATACATAGAAACCGACTTCCCCCCCCCCCAACCCTCAGGCTGTGGAGGGGAAGGTTCCACAACAAAACAAAAGGACAAACACACCCGTGCTCAGGGAGAGGTGCTAAACTCCTTCCCGTTGGGACTCGAACCCATGCATACATACAATAACACCCCAATACTGGGCCCAGTGCACCATTGCGGGCCACAGTACAAATGACATTATCGTAGCCACCTCTACAGGAGAATATGGTAGGTCACCCATCCATGTAATGGCCGCTTGCTGCACTTTTATAACTCTGCATCGGACAAGTGACATGAAGGCCCATCGTATCCAATCCAATAAAATGTGTACATTAACACAATTTATTTATTTATCAATTCATCTAGTTCTGTATTAGAACAGATACTGGAAATGAGGAGAAGTACAAGATCAGTATACCACTATCTAATGCTCAAGATGACGTGATGCTATAGAGTATAGGACTCCAATTGTAGGGATCAACTTTAGATAAGCAACTTCATCTAAACAAATTCGTCGAGGAAGTGTGGCTATGCTAGTAATAATATTAAATTCATAAGTCCTTAAGACTGATACCAAATCCCCATAAAACGATAATAACCTTTCTTCAAATCCCAATAAAAGCCATTTACACATGAAAGTACTTTTTACTTTCTCGGTGTCAATAGAATGGAAGAATATTGGAAAATGTCGAACAGAGAACAATAATTGGTCTGGATAATTAGGTGGATTACTAACTAGAGGCTGAATTCTAGAATAACTAGAGATATCAAACAAAAGAGTCTAGAAAAATAAGCAAAAGTATTTCAAAATATAGTGACTTTTGGTTCTATTCCAAGTGCCGACACAGGTAATGTCGGTGGGGTGGGTGTGGCCCATTTTATCAATGTGTGCCCCCCATTTAGACAGCTTCGGTTTTGGATTTGGGGGATTGTCTAGTTTATGTGGAGTGTTTTATGTTACCACCTGCCAAGTAAAACTTTGCATTGTATTGATGATATCAAGTTTTACTTCAATTTTAATTTTTTCGAAGCTATCAAGAGTTGGCGCTTTGTTACGCGCTGCTGTTGTAGAACTTAACAGCGTCTACAATACGTGAGCCTGGTTTGTCAAAAGTACACTCACTTACACTGCACTGACGAGACGCAAGATAAGGTCGAAACCGGTATGCAGTTAGTGATATCCTAAGATAGAGGACACGTTGCATCTTCCTTGTGGTTTTCGAGCAATCTGAATCACTGTATTTTAATGCTAACTCTGTTAGACAGAATACGGCAAATTTCGTCATATAATCCAGCGCTCGTCATCGACATGTAGCTAGGAGAATAGCTGTTTTGGCCTAATTTGTTTAGTCCTTATTGTATAAGGTATTTGCAGATGGGGTGGAGTATAATGATCTCCTTACTTCGGTAGTTTATTGAAACATATATTGCAATTTATAATTTTCTTTCCAAGGAAGCCTCTTGTGCGAAAAATACAACGCCGCCACTGCGTTTGAGTTCCATCGAATTAGAGTGGAACCGAAAACATTGCGGCAACTGCAATCAAGGAACTTGGTTACTTTTAAGCGCATTTTATTAAATGAAAATTAAGTTGAATGACCATATTAATAAGAAAGAGAATGTTTGGGTCGCTCTATAAGTTACTAGTTACTTAAGATAGGAACGTACGAGTAGGTGCGATGTGATGCCGGCGCTGGCTGTCGATTGTTTTTATTTTTGAGGGTGATAATATGTCCTGGGGATGTTGCAGGTTAGCGGGAGCAAGTGTGGCCCGCACGCCACAATATAGGGGCCGAAGGGCCGGCAGCCGGTGGCCGGCACCCGGCAATATGTTAGCTGCTATAAATCATTGTTTAGGATGACTAACAGCCTCCAAAGACGCGCCCGGATACCGCCCTTCTTTTCAGAAATATGATGTAATTTATATGAAAATGCATCCGAATCCTTGTCATTCGGAGATATGAATGAAAAATTCAGTGTCCGAGGGCGTTCGGTTGCAATGTTTTAGAGGAGATAGCCCCGACCGCCTACTGATTTGTCAAGTCGGCTGTCCCCGTTGTTGATTTTGCGTAAGGAATGCCATGATTTATGTGCCGGCTGAACTCCTTCTAGGCCTTATGAAGGATACCCCAGCAATAAATGCGTTCTTCTCGAGCAGTTTGTCACCACGCGTCCCGGCAGGAATTCGGTCATGACTCGCAATGAAAGAAAGAGCCAGGCTCTAATTGCACGGCCCCGTTCTTATTCATCCACATTCTTATACTACCTATAAAAAATGCGAACCAAATGAGATATTCGCGAGACTTAGAACTCTAAATTTAACTGGGGGTCTAAAAAACCAATTTACACGGCCAGCCGCTTTCCACGCTTCAAATTCAAGCGTGGTCTTCTATTTAATTGATAATTTAAATGTATTATTTATCTATTAATAAAACATATAAAACATGCTTCTATTTTTGATGCTCCGAGTTATTTCCTATAACGTCCTTTACTGTAATTAAAGGTAATTATTAAGTATTAAAGGTAAATAGAAGTAATGGATTATTTTCGACACTATTTCGCAAAATTCCAATGTTCTGTCAGCATCATCAGGTAGGAAGGAAGCAACTGAACTTTATTTGAAATGGAAACCATTTTTATTTCTTTACATAAGTGTTTTTTTTATTTGTTTTTTCGAAACGTCTTGGTGGTGTGTTAATTTCCTCATGGGATTAATTAGATCCTCCATTAAAATGAGCATTAAGTCTCAACTCATCATATCAATATATTTGGATCGACCTAATCTTTGCGCATGTTTTACAGAACCTACTTGTTCAATTGTGGTAAATTTTACTTGCAGTTGATTGTGTAATTTGTTGATTGGGATGATCATTGTTATACATATCACAAACATCGAACTGACTTTTCATTTTACATTTCCACAAGCATCACAAAATTTCAATTCGGTGTTTTTTTTTTATAAATTCCGCGTATTGTAAATAGCTGCAACTTGACCAACTATCTTGTGTACAAAATTAACCATAGTGACTGACAAGGAACACCCTAAAAAATATTTTAGAGTGGTAGGTTTTCGAATGATAAAGATACACAGATATAATGTTGCTAAGTTTACGACATTTCCCTAAACCTCAGACTTTTTCTCAACTATCTGAATGGACGTCCTGGACCACATCTCAAATATGAATATCAAACCTCTACCATTTGTATTTATCGGAATATCCACCAACATATTTCTATATTTTCGACCATCACTTAAGCCCATTATGGTTGGGACATATAATATATAAATAAGAGGCTGCCAGTGAGAATAGTTAGAGAAAGTCGAAACAGAACAGTTAGTAGAGTATGGTGGAACTTGAATTAGTGAGAATGTCAGAGAATTCTATTAGTGTTATATTGGATTGACATAATATTAGTGTTATTTTGTACAATGTTATATTCAATATTATGTGTTCATTTGATTTTATAGTAAACAATAAGTTGATTTTGCAGTAGAACCCATTAGTCTTTAGCCTTCGCTAAAAACACCAGAACCATCCACAATAACAGGTGACGATGACAATAAAGAAAGAGCCTATCTACCGCAGTAGAACGTACCAAGCGCCATCTCTCGGTAGTTTCATAACGGCGTCTACAAGATGTGGGCCTCATCTGTCAAAGGTATACTCGCTTACATTACACTGACGAGACGCAAGATAAGGTCGAAACCGGTCTGCAGTTAGCGGTATCCCGAGATAGGTGACACTTTGTACCTTCCTTGTGGTTTTCGATCAATCTGAATCGCTGTATTTTAGTGCTATCTCTGTTAGACAAAATACGGCAAATTTCGTCATTTAATTCAGCACTCGTCGATGGCATACTCGTATAGCCAGGAGAATAGCTGTCCTGGCCTAATTTGTTTAGTTCTTATTGTATAAGGCATTTGCAGATGGGGTGAAGTATAATAATATCCTTACTTCAGTAGTTTGAAAGTTACCCTCTGCCAAGTAGAACTTTACATTGTAGTGTGTATTGATACTTAATATTTCTCAATTCAAAACTGGGTCATTTTTATACATTTTAATATCTACACTACCAATCAAACTGTCTAAAATGTCTATTATATTCAATCAAGGTCCTATTCAATTATATTTATTTTTACTTTTATTCATAAGATAAATGAATCAAAATAATTTTATTATCATTTCTATATACTCCGTTTATTAAAATGAATTTTTAGTGGAAAAAAGTAGCGTTGTAAATAAAAACTTTTCTCAAAAAATATGTTATGGAGAGTCACCGTATAAAAAGACCTGTTACTGTCAATAATATCTAATTCTGTCTTAACACAAGAACTACTTTTGCTGCGAGTATTGCCGTTTTCGCGAACTCGCAACCTGACCCTTGAATCCGCGATGAAGTTTCTTCGAGAATTTTTCATTTTCGTCAACGCTGCCAGGTTCCCTTGTCGTTTCCACTTCAGAATCCAGGCCCGCTGGTACCGTATAATCAAGCCGGAGACCGCAGCTTACCATCGTCCGTTCCCTGTCAACCAATTACACACGCGGACCGTATAATTTAGACCCATAAATTAAATTGAGCTTCGGTCGGTCAGTATTCGTGGCTAACTTAGAATACAATTGAATAGTTTTTTTACGGTATACAATCATATTCCGTAATAGTTTCGTATTAGCGACCAGAAATTATTTCCATTGGACGCGGGAAATTAAAGTAATTGCCATATGCCGAATGCTAATTTCTCGTGAATCTGGTCATTACGATAAGTGAAATATTTATACCCCCGAAAAATGCGCGCCCGTTCGATTTCGGACCATTGTTTCGCTGGAATTCAATGAACATTAAACGTTAATGGTTCCAGCCGCGAAGAGCTACTCTGAATGAAGATGTATTTTTCAAATTGGTACTACATTCTAACACATGCCTACTACACAGTTGATTACCACAGATACCAATATTGTTTCGCTTATCCATAAAGATATCATAGGTAATTCTCAGGCTTTTAAAAATGGGTATGGATCACGTTGAATCTGCAATCCAAAGCATAACATACGCACATGATATGGTATATTTAAACGTTTCCAGGTATCTGCCTGAAATGGTATTAAATTTGAGTGGTTGTAATATTTGTTCCACTCTCAAATCCATTCCCCTCCACCGAAGCCCAACCTCTTCCTCTGATGGAGCTAAAGCAATTGCATCCATGATGTGGTAGGCAGCATACATGATAAATCTCAGCATACGTGATATCTGATATTACAATTCACACACTTTAAATCTCTAGTTCAATTTTAAGTAAGTATTTCTTTAATACGCAATATCCCATTTGGACCCTCTCTTGCCTCCTTACTGACTCCCTCTTCCGACCTCATTTAATTTGATTACATAATAGTCGTTGACAAATATAGTCCCATGCTGATGAAACCATATACTATTATCTATTTCTAGATTAAAATTCTCAACAATCAGGAGCTCAAAGAAGATAAAACCAATTCACCAAATAACTTTCTTCCTACTGATTGAAGATTCTCTCTTCCCGCACGTATGGAGTTTTAGAAAACTACTTTTTACTTATGTCATAACAATAGCTAAAAAACCATCATAGAAATGCGTCATCAAGGGACCCGGTGTTATAAAAAATGACAACAAAAAGATCGAAAGCATCTAAGTAATACAAAACCTTCTGGAACTTTACTGAAGGATTAACTCTGTTAGGCAAAGAATTGCAAGGAAATTGTAGTTAGTATCGAAAATTCTACAAAATTTGTGAAGAGAATAGTAGAAATGCTATCAAAAATCAACTGGGAACGATTATTAAAAACAGTAAATACAAAATGCTGAAAATAATGTCTAAACTTAATGGGAAATTGTCTACCAGCTTTTCTCGCAAATGACTTTGAGTTATTTTGAAGATAAAATAAGCAATCACGTGAATAATTCCAACAAATCTAGGCCAGATACGTTTCTGAAACGGTTGTAATTTTTCACAATTGATTTACGCAATACAACAATCGATTCCTTATTACAGCACCATACTGAGGTCATAAGGAATACGTTAGTACTGTAGTGTGGGAAAATCTGGGATACTGGCGCAACGTCGGTAATATATTAGTGCTTACACCACAGTCGAATTGATTGTTAGGTTATGTCTCGTGATGTTAGGCTAAATTTGATTTCTTAAACGTAGGTACTGCAAATGCTATCGTTTACGGTACTCGCGTTAAAACCTGACTGGCTTTGCTCTACTCTGCCACTCTGAATGAACCCTAGGACACTTCCTGCGTAAGTTTATTTTAAAATCTACGTATTTTTTCTCTCCACTTGAATGGCTTTCGTTACTCTAATGCATATACAGGATACAAATGTACTGTATAATATTAATAACAGGCCCACAAAAAAATAAAAGTTGTATGCTAAGGAATAAATCATACTTATTTTTTGGGTTTTTTCCCGCTGAAGACGAATCTAATGTCAGAATTAACCTCTAATTCTATAATTTTTATCAAACTTCTAAGAAAAACCATAAAAACCGATATTTGCTACAATGTTTCTGTAATCAGCATCTTTATTATTGTCTAAAAATTTAGTTGACGCTTCTTCAAAACTTAGTCATGATGCCTTTTCTTGATCATTCATAGTTGTAACAAAGTCTTTATATTTATGTAAGAGAGATTTCTACAACAAAATATAAACGAAGAAACTTTTATAACCATATAGTTTTGAAAGAGCACAAATTTACGCTGAAAACATATTTTTGCGTTATTTTGGTCGTTCAAGTTCAAGTTTTTGTTTTTTTACACGATCGGTACAAGTACCGTCAGCAACCTGCTACCGCGAAGTGTTTGCATTTCGTCATGCGACCGGCTATACATTTGTAGCATTACATACTCCTCTACAGCGGACTCCTTCAATGATGTTTCACGTGGAGGAAAAATGTTTTTGTATATAGAAAAAGGCCGTTCCGCATCTAATGACGTAATTATTGCACATAATAACTGTTGTTCTATGCCACTTAAAGGTTCACTATTGTTACACTTTTGGTGAATAGTTTCCAGAACACTAAAATCGGGGTTTTTTATTAAAACATTTTTCAACTTTTCACTAGTGCGTATTCCCTTAGAATCAGTTAACGTCTTTACCAGTTTATTGTTTACAATTTTCACTACATATAGCGCTTGATTCAATAAAAGTTCCTTTTTTTTTCAAGAGTCTGTGTGGCTTCATATAATATTTTGTAATTTGCTAATATTGTATGTAAGTCGTCCAAAATCTGCGGATTTTCAAATTGTTCTTGGCTCTTCTTCCGATTCATTTGGGTCAAATGTCATTACAACACATTTTATCTCTTGGAAAGGATTGCAGTAGTAAAAGACCGCCTCTAGCCACGTGCCCCGGCATGTAAAAATAGGTTGTAGAAGTTGGGAATACGTGGATAATGTTTTCGCAATTCCCTTATACGTTTGGGAGATTTGTGAGAAACTCATTTGGTGGACACAACTAACTGATCAACAGATTTATTACTTTGTCGAACAACGTCTACCACTAAATGAAATGCACGAAGGAGACAAGTTACATGTATTAAATTCGGATTTATCAATTTTAAGAATCGACCGACACGTAACATTGTCGCTGCACCATCAGTCACAAGCATAACTATTTGCTCTATGCCAATGTCAAATCTGTCCAAAGTGCGTGTTATTACGTCCGTAATGTTATGAACAGTGCATTCTTGAATACGTTTACACGACAACAGATATGGATGTGATATTTTATTATGACACACTGTATACACAAGTATATTTAATATACTATTTTTTTTTTTTTTTGGAGTCAGTAGTTTCATCCACAATCGTCCACAGTTTTTGATTGTGCACTTCATTTTTAACTTCATTTTCCAGCCTCTCCTTTACATCAGCTAAGTACCTACGTAACCATGTATTTGATGGGAATGTCCACTGAGGAACATATTTTTTCCAGAATACTTGAAATGGTTTTTTTCTCATTAAATGAAATGGAAGATTACACGCGATTAACATAAACAGTATATCGTACAAACATATTGCATAGGGTATTGAACTATTTTTGCGTTGAATGTGAAGTGCACTTTTGAACATGCCGTTTACACTGCCATGCGTCCCAAGCTAATAGTCTTTTATTGTATACCAAACACAATACTGTAGAACCATCATGTTTCAAATCTGGGAATCGAGAATTAAATTTTCGCACTGTATCGGCAAAGGAACGTCTGCGAGATGTAGGTGACATTATGACACCGGACCGCCAGTGGCGGCTCGTGATGAAATGAAACGGGTGTTCTGCACAGGGCTGATCCTAGGGCATTGGCTGCCCGTGTGCAAATTTCAAACGTGTTCAAACTACTGGCGCCGTAGGGCCCGCAAAAAAATTGCGCCGCAAGCGAAAATTTTTAAAATTTTCAAGGTCACGCGTTTACTGATACTTCAGAATTTTTATGTAAAATCCGTTTATACAAAAATATAGACTTTCACAAGAAACGTTTTTGGAATTTAATACCTTTTTGAAGAACATTCATGTTTGCCGTCGTATTCTTTGGTTAAGAGAAAACGCTTGTAAGGTGAATTTTCTACTAGAGGGTCTATAACACTTAAAATATTTCCCGAAAGAGTTTCAGCGTCACATTTTGTAGGTTTCAGGTATGTCCAAAAACGTGCAATCGGTTCACCATCGAGAATATATCTTAAAACTACCACCAACTGAGTTTTTACAGATACATCAGTTGTTTCGTCTGCCATAACTGCCAAAAATGAAGGTTTGTTAATTTCTTTAATTATTTTTTCATGACATACTTTTAATATACAGTCTAAAAGATCATTTTGTATTCATTTTGAGGTTCCTTTAAATACTGAAGCATTTTGTAGATGCTCGCTTAAAGTTACATCAAGCTCAGCAGAAAACTTTATCAAACCCCGGGTTTTGAGAGGTTTCAGCTTCGTCATGTCCTCGCAGCGCCAGTTCAAAGGCCCCACAAAACTTTATGCAGTTTATAATTTTTGACAAAACGTATCTCTTTTTTGTCACATTATCATTATGCTTTTGCGCATTTATCCAATAAGCTGAATCTAGCTGCGCTTTAATATTAGTTGTTCCTAATAAAGCTAATTCCATTGTATTATGTAGATGGCTTTTGGAGTTGTCGTGCTTTTTTATTTTTTCAGTTAAGTGCACCAAATCTGTCACCCCTACCTCCGTCCATGCTTTATCACCACCAAAAAGTAAACAAGGAAAACAAAATAACGCATTTTTTGTTGCACCCACAAATCCAATTGTTCTTCGAATAAATGTCTGTATTAAATTGACGTTTATATGCTTTTCCGCGGCTAACACCTGCAGTCTCAATAACAATATCGGGCAATGGCCTACCATTGTTTTTTAAATCAATTTTTTCTTCATAAGAGTATTTAAAAAATCGCTTCACATGAACTAAATTATAAACTAAATCCATTGTCACTATCACAGTATATAAATATTAATAATTAGTACAATAAATCACTACACAAATTCACAAAACAGTATTTAAAATCTCAAATTAACACAAAATACGAAACAGGTACGATTTACGCCCGCCAACTGTACGAGAAGTAGGAAGGAGTAAACATTCACTGATGTTGCCTTAGCTGGAAAAAATACAGCTCACTGACCGTGTAAATTCGCGCATTTACGAGCGCCAAGTGTGGATTGTCGCGGGAGTTGAGGGGGAGGACGGGTGTGCCGAGCCGTGAAGTAGAACTACCTCGTGTGGCCCAGTTCAATGTACCACGACGCGCTCTCGTAGAGACCCAGATAATTCATCTGGTCTACTACTCAATAGAGGACGGCGGGCAGAATGCGACTTTAACGCAATAATCTGATTAGCTGCACCAATTAATAAATTTTAGTAATTATTATGTCGCGAAAATATACAAATATCTAATTTTTTTGGCAGTTCTGCAGCTCTGCAGCACCTATACACCAGCCGCCCGTGCGGACAGCTGCGATGACTTACCTCTATAAACCGATATAAGTAACTAAATAATCGGCTGACCGCATTTTTCAACACATCGGGCAACAATTCTCTTAATTCAAAATATTCGTAATAAACTAATGTATAGATGAGTTGTTTTTGGAAAAAATGTATAGAAAATTTTTCAAGTTATGATGTAAAATGTGAAACTTATAGTCAACTGGTACATTCAAACCATGCAAAAAGTTCCAAGTTTGATGGTGAATATCTCCTTTATTGTACTATTCATTTCATCGCTATTTGCCAAATAAAAAACTCTCTTGTCGATAAACGGAACAGTTTACCTGAGCCTAGCCATAAAACCAAGCCACGGTATGTTTTGAGATTTTTTATTTGGCAAATAGCGATGAAATAAACTATACTTAACTACCTTAAATGTTTGTAAAGTATATAAAAACAGTATGTTTTCCGAAATTTTGCTCCCCCATTCAATACATAGTTTTTTAAAGCTATATATTTTAATTTTTCGAGAAGAATGATCGCGTTTGAATTACAATACAAGCATATGTGTATCAGTGCAATTCCGCGAGTATTCATAAATAGCGAATATGCCATAATAAATCGGCAATCGTGTCGGTTTCGGTCCCTGGGCGGTCGTGATCGTGCATGTCGAAGAAGTCGAAACGGCGCGGCTCGGCGCATCCGGGGCAAAGGATATCGCCCCGCACCTGAGGGTTGTCTAATACGAATAACACGGCCACCGGGGACAGCGCGCTAATAACATTTTTAAGGGCGATCTGCGGCCGGTGCATCATTACCGGATGATGGTCGGTGAGGGCCGTTAATGTATTTTACGGGCCGTATCCGGGTCAGGCGGGAGGCGTCGCCGTCTCCTGGCACCCGTTTAGCATCTTTACTTCGTGCAACTTCTAAACTTTAATGCGCACGTTAAGCAGTTAACGCCACTAACCGCATCCGAGGTGTTAATAAGACATGTTCCTTAGATTTGAGATTAGCGGGATGGGTTAGAGTTTAGTTCGGGCCATAAATAGGTGCAGGAACGGCGTGCATAACCGTCGTACCCCTCCCGGCCGTCGCGGATTATACGCCGGAGAAGTAAGTCGGAAACTTAACAAGAGTTTGCACTCAGCAATCTCTTAGTGGCCACCGAGCGACACTGGAGACATTATAGACGGAGTTGTGGATTAGCACCCTCCTGTCTTCTTACTAATATACGACCACTTTTACTCCAGGCTAAATATTATCGAGTCAATTTTACCTGCTCCGCTGGTGCTAATGATAATGCCGTCCGCGCGACGACCCGAACCATCGGTCAATTGACAAATTTTTAAATTTTTAACGCCAAACACGGTTCCAATTCAGTCAGTATTCAACTTACCGAAAATCACAACCGGCATTACAATACGAAGAACTGAAAAAAATATTTCGTTAGAAGGATAAGTCATAGGTATAAGAATCTTAAGAAAAATCTATTATTTTTTATGTTTAACATTAATATCAAATATTCGCATGTTAAACTACAGTGAACACCTTTCGATAGATAGGTACTAAAGGTGTACCTATGCAATATATATATATATATATATATATATATATATATATATATATATATATATATATATGGTTTGTATAATAATTCTTTGCGTGTGCGCCACAGGTAATAATCGCATGAATCAATCAACTGACATTTTTGAACAGTGTCGGGTCGAAAACACATTTTAGGATAACAGTTAGTACAATCCAAATCCGTCAACTTAGGACAAGGTTCTCCACAAAAACATTCAGTGGAAGTGATATTTCCATCAAAATAAATAAAACAAAAATAAAATATATTTTACAGAAATATTGAGACGCCAATGAATCAAGTTATACAATCAAGCTAAGACGTGACTTCATAATTGCATTTTGTTCGGCAAATTATTAACTGTCTATGCCGTACGTAGTTGAGTGAAACATATGTCGCTAGACATACGTGCTGGTAGTTGCGGCATATGAGTAACAATTGCGTGTGATATAAAAAAAATGGTAAATAAAAAAATTAAATTTAGGGAATAAATAACGGAAATATTCAACAAAAAGTTAAATGAGTGAATAACAGATAACAAATTACAATAATTTGTCAAATTGCACCTATTTTCAATATGCCGAATTTATCAGAAAATTAGTGGTTTGAAATCCTAATTGATTGGATATGGACATAAAATGAGAAGAAAGCTGGAAGTTTGCGATACCTTGAACAATATTTATCCCAATAAACAAATTATACAATCAACTGTGAGTAAAACACAAATTTAAATAAACGGACTCCACAAAAGAGCACATCTTTTACAGAGTCTATTTATTCAAGTATTCCTGATGACGATCAGGTTGACCAAAATAATGAAATAATGATTTACGACTTAATTTAACGAAAACCCAATTAATTCGATCACAGCATTAGCTCAGAAACAAGACGTTTCGAAATCAACAATTCACAATTACATAGAGAAATAAAAAATGGTCAGCAGTAAAACACATGAAGATCAGAAGCTCGTACCTGATAATGCTGACTGAAGACTGGAATTTTGTGAAACAATGTCGAACATAATAACCGATAACCGAAACTTACATAATTTATATTTCTCAGATCAAGCTATATTTTTCCTTTAATAGCAACATATTAGCATCTAGTAAAGAGGAATTGGAATCAGCGTTGAACGAAATGGAGGCAGTGTTGACAGAGAAATACGGAATGAGGGTGAATAAAAACAAAACTAAAGTGTTAGTGTGCAGAGGGCGCGAGAGCAGAGCAAAAAAAAAGTACAAATTAATAATGAAAGATTGGAGGAAGTTGAAGACTTCACTTATTTAGGAAGTAAAATAAATTGGGATGGAAGAAGCGATAAAGATATAAAACAAAGAATAGCGCAGAGTCGAGTAGCTTTTAACAAAAAGAAAGCACTTTTATGCTCGAGGGTAATAAACTTAGAAACAAGGAAGAGATTTTTGAAAACATATGTATGGAGCACGGCACTATACGGTTGCGAAACCTGGACGGTAGGGGAAGCAAGTAGGAAAAAATTAGAAGCTTTTGAGATGTGGTGTTACCGAAGAATGATGAAAATACCATGGACTGATAGGGTTAGAAACGAAGAAGTATTGGAGAAAGTCGGCGAGAAATAAAGTATGTGGAAAAACATAAAGAAGAGAAGAGATAGAATGGTAGGCCACTTGCTGAACCATGGGGGAATAGTCCGCGATATTTTGGAGGCAGAAATAGGAGTGAAGAAAGGCAGAGGTAGGCCTCGATTAGACTACTGCTCGCAAATAGTAAGGGATGTAGGTTGTAGCACAATTAGCGAAATGCATAGGTTAGCACAAAATAGGAGAAGCTGGAGGTTAGCGTCCAACCAGTCTTAGGACTGATAATCTCATGATGATGAGCAACATATTGAGACAATATACTGGAATTACAGAAAATTGCACTGGATACAAGAGATCCATTCGCAAAGACTACAAAAAGTTAATGTTAGGGGCGGGAATAGTTGGTAATGAAATATTGGGCTTATTCCTTTGGAGACAAATGTGAACGGATACGTGTATTTGATTTATTTTACAATCCGAATTATTGCCGGCTTTAATATTTTTGTTCTCACATGATGTTAACCCAATTTGGTTCATGAACATATTTGGTTCCAGCTAGATGGTGTCCCGGCACCATTTTCCAATTGTTAGAAGATTTCTAAACGAAACGTTTTCGAACAGATCAGACATCATTGTCATTATTATTATTATTATTCTAATTCATCTATTGGAAAAATTACTGTTTATATATTAGTACCGTGGGTGAATATAATCCTGTAGGAAGGAATTTAGGAATTGCGGTTTTATAGAATTATAAAAAAGTGTTATATCTCTCCATTCTTATTCTTTAGTAATTTAAACCAATGACGTAAGAATTCTCACGGTAATCCAAGATTATGTATCAAATTTCAGGTTACAAATTACAGTTGGTTATAATTTTCGAATTTATAGTTAAATTAATATTATAATAAATTTACATTGGTTGAATTATTTTACTGTTCTAATATATTTTTGTAATTAAAATTATATCACCCTGTGTACGTTGTCGCTATGCCACCGAAAGCAATTCGATTGCGAAATGATCCGCACCTTTCTGCTTCTTTATTAAATTTCGATGGGTGTCGCCAGGTGAGGAAAAATCCGGAAGCATAATGAATATCTTAATATCTACATGCCGAAGTTGCTTACGTATGCATTATAAGGCGGAGGGTTCTTTGTAGCTATCTATGTATATGATTAACTTATTTGGTCCAGATCATCAAGAGCTGACAAGACGTTGCCCTGCCCCATCTCCATACGTACCCTGTGCCTGTCGATATTTCAAGATGCTATCTAGTTAACATGCAAATTGCAAATGCGTATAAGCAGGGCCACGTCTTTAGGCCTTCCTAATAGAAAATGATATAGAGTCGTTGCCCCTCCTCGCTATATTAAAGATTCCTGCTACCAAATTGCCTGTGTCACTCTGTTTCCTATCACTGTATAATCACTACATGCCATCTATCGATTCTAATTTCGGCATGAATAAAAAATTTGCATATATAAATTACGGTTTTCGGGTAGCTTGGATTTTTATTTGATTCGCGTGCGCCCGCTCTAACGAAATTAACATTTAATTAGGCAGAAGTATCAGATCTACCTACTTAATGTGTGTAAAACGAGGCACAGGATATGCCACTTGCTTGAATGACGCGTTTTTAATTGGCCATAACTTTACAACTATTTGTAGGAGACAGGCGAAACAACAAAATTATACCTCGCCTTAAGTATGCCTACAGGGTGTTCCTACACCAAAATTAATAATATAATGATTATTACTTTTATATTATCAAAGCGGGGCGTTTCTTTTTATTTTATATAGTAGAACATAGATACATAAATGAAGATCAGTTTATTAAAAAAGAAATACGAGATTTCAAGAATCAGGAAATTTTGCAATACACAGTTAACAAACATGAGAATCAAGGGCGTAGCGTGGGAAAAGAATATAGGGATGTGATAAAAAATTAAAAATTTTATAAGGTGAAGAGGTATAGTCAGATGTATGGTAGGGCCATATGAAAATGGTAAAAATAAAAAATATCCTAATTTTTAAAATGAAGATCAATTCTTGGGTTTTTGTTTGTCCTGATAAAACGTCTATCACTGTTTCTTCAAATGTTGGAGACGATCTCATATCTTCTAACAAGGCACTTTCAATATTTATTAATGCTAAAGCTGACAGTCTTTCTTGTTTTTGAGAATTTCGCAGATAAGTCTTTATTCTGTTTAAACATGAAAATGATCTTTCCGCGGAACTGCTTGTGGCAGGAGTAGTCAAAATTAAACGACACAATTTTGATTATTCCGGGAAATCTAATGCATCTAGGGCATATCTTCTAACAAGGCACTTTCAATATTTATTAATGCTAAAGCTGACAGTCTTTCTTGTTTTTGAGAATTTCGCAGATAAGTCTTTATTCTGTTTAAACATGAAAATGATCTTTCCGCGGAACTGCTTGTGGCAGGAGTAGTCAAAATTAAACGACACAATTTTGATTATTCCGGGAAATCTAATGCATCTAGGGCATATCTTCTAACAAGGCACTTTCAATATTTATTAATGCTAAAGCTGACAGTCTTTCTTGTTTTTGAGAATTTCGCAGATAAGTCTTTACTTAACCGTTCACTAATGTTCAAAGTAATAACGTCCAAAATTTCATAAAACTGTCGTGCGTAGGTGTTTTTCTTATCTTCTTCAGGAATTAAATCCAAACGCATTCTTTTACTTGGTGGTTGATTTTCTAACACAAATCTGTCCGAACGGTCCCAAATGTCACTAAACTCGTTTCTCATTTTTTGAATATGTGATTTGAAATCGCCGATCATTTTTATTTTATTGCAGTAACTAATATCTGATATTCTTGTTTGTAGAATATTAAACAGACTCTCAGAATGTGGGAATATTGCAGAAAACACTGCTAAGAAAAAATTAAAATCGCGCAATAAAGTTAAAAGGCCTCTAGCACAAATAACGCTTTCTCGATCCTATTCCTCATTTTCATTTTCCACAATTACCTGAAACAGCGCTTCCAAATCTTCCTTATCTTATGGCGACAGTCGCCAAGATGCGTTCACATAATCGCATAACTGAGTCCGGAAATAACGACAACACCCACTCGAGGTTCCACTGTTAACTTTGTAAGATCACTGACCTTTTCGCCCATCTAACGCGTAACTTGGATGCAACGTGGACCATCGCATTTCAGCACCGCAGCAAGTAACGCGAGAGTCCAATAATTTCGGGTGCCTTCACGGCCGATTTGAAATAAAAAAGTTGATGGTAGCGTTTAAAGTAAATAATTCATTCACTCGTTTTGACATAATTATGACGAGATCAAAACTTCAATTCTTCTGCAAATACTTTTGTATACCACATGCGACCCAGAACTCAATATTAAATCTTTTAACAAATACCTAAGCTAAATTCGTTGATTAGTTTTTAATAAAAACTGCGATATTTTGTCAACTTTTACGACTTAATTAACTTGTTGAAATGCGATCTATTATTTTAATCTCCGTTGTAAACTTGTTGCATACACACGTTCTCCTTAAATATATACAAAAATCTCAATATGTACGCGTCTGCGAAAATAACCTATTAAAATACGATGTATCATGATGATATATAGAGTACCTATTGATCGACATTACTTACATAAAGAAACATTCCTCCCTATGTTACGATTAAATTTATCAGATCCCCCATACGTGTGGGGTGACAGAGAAAGAAGTGGCGCGTCGGGGGAAGCAAAATGAATAATTGCCAACATATTGTTAATTGTAAGGGCTTCCTTGGCCTATTTAATGAGTACAGTGCACCGAGCGCGACATTTTGACAACGCCAAGGGCGTAAGAGGGTCTTGCGAAATGCAAAATAATTGCGAATATATGTGATTGTGCAATGAAAGTATGTTTTAAAATTTGATAGAATAAATTTGCGACTGTTCATACTATATATGTGTTAAATATTCGATGCATTGATGTTAGCTAATAATAAATGTGTAGCAGTTGTGCACAAAGTATTCATTGTTGAACTGTTAGTCGCGGCACATTAACGTCGTATGATGTGTAGATGACAGTTGTTAAATATTGACGTCCCATCTTTGACAGAACAAAAATGGCGCAGAATTCAAATCCTATAGTTGTAACTGAGACACTCTATATAATACTGCTAGTAAGTACTACGTAACACGGTAGCACTTGGAAGAAGGGTATGTGATATAGTAATAAAAAAAAATTCCTCCTTACATGCAACCACGAAAAAAAGCCAAGACAACTTTTATTTAAAAAAAAATAAACTTGCGGTCAAGGGGATCAAAAAGGGGTGGCTGGTGGTCCCCCTCATTACTTTACGAGGCGAGTATTTCTATTTCTAAGCTCTCTCGGAATAATATTTTATGGTTTTTGATTCATATTAGTATTTCGAGTCGTTTCTTATATATAGCCGAAAATGTAGCTTTCGAGGAACTTGGGGCGCCGTTTTCAGCCCTTTCACCAAATATCAGCATGTAAAAAACATATGTATACTTTATTTTTAGTTGATCCTCCTCTGTGTAATGTTTTATTAAAATTGGAGTTCTGTTATTTTCAGTATCAATAGTACGCCACTGTCAAATTCATTAATTAAGCCCATTTATAAGTTGCCCGCAAAAATTAGATAACTTATTTAGTACTAATTAGTAGTGCTTAATGAAATACATAAAACCAATGAAAGATTATTCTTTCTATGTATTCGACCCCTTTAAATTCCATTTACTACGTCCGTGGCCCCATACGATCGCTGCCGTGTTAAATGATGGTGACTGACAACGAAAGAAGGGTGTTAAATGCAAATTAGCATTGACTAAATATTTTCATATGCATCCATTCGTGTTAGGCCCAAAATGTAATAAGCGGCGGTGCTTATTTCATCGCCGAAATAAATGGTTGCGTTCGAGATTTAACGATACGCAGCTTATTTGCTAGCTTTTGCTCCATTTATTTTGTTTCGCGCCCCCTACTCCACTCCATTAAAATATGAATAACATTTGTTCGTGCCTAAATTTCATATTCAGTTTCGGCATCGCGATGGCTATTTTTCAGGCGCAGAAAATGTTTTAAATTTTATTTCCGGGATTTTCGCAAATTGCAAATCTGTTATGGCCAATTTGTTTGAGTGTACTTTCTTGGTTGATGTCAATATTGATAAGTAAGTGACAAGTGGTTTTTGTAAACCACTTAAACGGTGAAGTATTTCGATAATAGTTCGTCCTGAAATTGGGGTACATTCTTTATTTTTACTTATCTTCAGTATACAAGTAGTCTTAATACAGTTTGTATAATGAATATTTGCGCGTGTATCAATTTAGTGACGACGCATGGATCACATGCCACACCACTCGTAATTGTTACTAATATGCCACAATTACCAGCACATATGTCTAGCGACATATGTTTCAATCAACTACGTACGGCATCAGTTGATAATTTGCGGAACAAAATGCAATTATGAAGTCGCGTCTTAGCTTTATTGTATAATTTGATTCATTGGCGTCTCAATATTTCTGTAAATAGTTTTGTTGGTAAAGACGATGAATCCGTATGTGAATATTAATGGAACGCATACAGAAAAATTAAATTGAATCTCATCATCTAAGTACTTTCCTTAATTGTTAAGTAGATTACACAAAATATCCTACTGGAATCGAATAAGAATATGTCTAATACGTTCAAAAATCTAAAGGGCCTCACGAAAAAAAAATATTATTATATTGTTCCCATGATATACCATCGAGAAATAATATAGTAAGACACTTTCGACACTTTCCCCTGAAATATAGGTAATACTGAATTTATTTTACTATTGGTTGTTAAAGTGTTGACATACTTATGATTAAAAGCATAATTAAATCATTATTGCCTATATTCCAGAAGAATGCTGTGAAATTGTTTCATTAAGCGTTGCCGTTAAAAAGGCTTAAAAAATATTGCACATGATACGTATAAATTATTGCTTCTGATTCTTCTTATTAATTCTTCCCATTACGTCTTTTTAAAGATAAGCGTTGTATAAATTTTAACATTAATTAATTAATTAAAACATTTTTTTGAAAAATACGTAAATATTTTCTAACTTATCTCAGTTTAAAATTAAAAAATTATTCTATTACAATGTTCTTATACATTATGGTGATAAAATTTCGTACAATATTTAATATTTCATTATTAAATGTTTTCAATGTGACATATTTTATAAACATTTTTCTATTATTATTAATAATATTTATTATTATTAATATTTATTATTATTAATTATTAATACTCAATAATTACAAACATTTTCTTATACAATCGCTACACTCTATTTCTAGTTATTCCATTTCAAAGTATTTCATTTGCTAATACGTTGTTTTTATGAAAAAGCTTTTGAATGTAATGATTATCAATAATCTATCTACAGAGTGTTCCATTTATATCACGATAGAAAATTTATTAATGTTTATTTAAATTCGACTGTTTGTTATCACATAAACATTATCCTTGCCTCAAGAATGATTTTGAAATCCCTAATTTTTCCAGTTAAAACAGTTGTATGTATCTCAATAAAGTACATTTCGCCCTTTTCGTTAAATTAACAGAATAAATATGTCACTTATCAGCACATAAACGCAATACCATTATGAATATGATGATAACACTAATATTATATTATATAATTCGCTTATTTTAAATAAAAATCTGGTAGCTCTTGACACACCCTCCCTACTCCAAGTTACAACAGCAACTGCCTGAAATTCGTATTCGACAAAAGAGCGCAGGACACTTAAATAGCCCCAAGCGACTGAGGACCGAAGTTAGGGATACGAGGGCTAGCCGCTAGGTGGCGCCTCACATCATAAGCGTCACATCGTCGATACACCTGCGGCTCTATCCCAGCAGGAGTTTAAAGACGGTGACTAGCGGAATCTCAAAACAACTGTGTATTACATAAAACTGAGTAAATTGTTTAGCAAAGTTACAACGCGTTTTTTTTTTGTTTTCCAATAACACGGTTTAGTTTTTTACCGAAATTTCTGGTGGGTTCCCACGGCCCGATATATTTACACACTTTCTATATGTTTAATTTGAATTTAATGGAATAGGGAACGGATACCCCGCTAACCCTAGCGACTCCGCCAAAATTTGAATCCATCAAATTTATAGCTAATTGACGAAACCTGTGCTGTAGAATTGAAATATAGTTACGGTTTTGGGCGGATATTTTTTATTTAACTTAAAATAATGTAATGATCAGCACGGCGTCACTTGTAAACTTAGAATGCTTTAGTCAGCAGCAGGTCTGCCTTCCTCGCCAAGCTTACAGCTCCTAGTGCGTCAGCCCTATTCCTCCTCGCGATTTTCAGCGGGTCGTGAAAATAGCGAGGAGGATCCCATAAAATGTAAATAAAGCAATAAAAGTAAATCGCAGAGTATCTACTTTGATCTGTGAGTTGTCGAAATAAGCAGAGTCCGTATTATGCCGGTGAGGAATTGCAAGCCTACGTCGTAAAACAGAAGTCGGTTTTCTTTGCAGTGGCCTATTTACCTGACGAACACCGTTCGAATGCCAAATCGTCTCTACGCCTCCAAAATATGTCGGCTTTCCTGCGGATATTTCGGATTTTTCAAAGGAATGTTTTATGTATGGCCTCGTGTGAATATACATACATATCATGACGAGTCCTTACAAATTACAAGATTATTCCGATCGGTAGTTTGTGTAGTCTTTGAAAATATTCGTGACAAATGGGTAAAATAAAATATCGTATTATAGAAAAACCCAGAAAAGTTGATGCAATACCAATTAAAGACCCTGGTACAATGGACCAGGGTCATATATATGTGCACATATCCCCTGGGACCCTGGGGATATGTGCAAATATATATGAAAAATGAAATAACTGTAAATATTGGTTTAAAAGTGTGCTCTTTTCGTCTGGTGCAAATATGAGATATGTGTCATTAATAGAAATGAAATTATAAGATAGAATCTTATCCCATGCTATAGAGTGGTGCAATAAAGGGATAAGTTACGTGTCGCTTATCCCGTTGTTGCGCCATATATTTGATATTTTTTTACACTTGGTAAACTTCCAAAATAAACCAAAATCCTGAGAATAATATGGAGAATAATGAAGAGCGTATTGTGAAAAAAACACGCATGAAAAATATAAGAAACCCGAAGATGTGGGCTAGAAATGTTCAAAAAGCTAAAAGTGCTCGAGATGAATGTTATAAATGTATGTCAACGGGAAAGCTAATGCCGAAAAGGACACAAGGCAGTGAATGTAGTTGTGCAAAAGACTGTATAAAAAACTTTCAGAGGCAGAAAAGCAAGAAATAATAACGGCGTTTAATAATCTTCCACATTAAAATAAACAAGACTCATACTTATTAAGTTTAATAACAGTATGTTCGATTTCCAAACGCCGAAAAACTGATGGAAACCCAAAATTATTGAAAAGTCGCTAAAGTATAAGGTAACATTTTTAATAATGTAATATTTTTTTACTTTACTTTTTTTTTTAGTTATAAAAAGGTGCCTTTGAGTTACAAGTTTGTAAAATGACAGTATATATTCTGCACGGTATAGGGAAAAAACGCCTGGAGCGCATTGCAAGCCATCTTTCCACTAGTATAACACCTGTGCCAGACAAACGAGGCTGACATTCTAACAGACCCAATTTAATTTCTGAAGACTTAAAATGGCACATATAAAATGTCAAAATGTTATATTGCTAGCTAATGACTATGTAGGAAAAAAATAAATTTATTTTTATAACTCTCTTAAATCGGATTTACATACATTAGAGCCTATAGATTTAGATGCTACAGAATCGAGCTATTTTGAATCTGATTAATAAGCAATGCTCTTATTTTTCACTTTTTTGAGAATCTGTTTTTTTTCTTATAAACCGATCGGGAATTATATACCCCTATATTTTCGAAGGGTTTCAATATTTTTTATTTAAACTGTTATATATTATAAATTTTATATATCCCCTTCTTGCACCTGCTGTAAATTTAGAAATGAATAGTTTTAAAAACGCATTCACATATCACATTGTTGCACCGTAAATTGTTTTCTTGGCATCTCGTCATTATTTACATGAAGATTTCACTTCAACTCAGATGCAAATATCTTACTTACTTAGACATATCATATGACAATATTAAATGCTACCTTCAAAATAAAAAGATTTTTTGCCTCTCCTGAAGAATTTACATATAGCAACTTACCCTTTCTTGCGCCAGGGTCTTCAATTATAAAAGCGAAACAATATTGGATTGCTCGTGTTTCTATTTTGTTGATAAAATATAAATTAACGTTGTGGTTTATAAGAACAAATATAGCGAAGATAAGAACGGACAAATTCGTAGTCGAATTTACGACTTTTAAGAAAAATAATATTTCAACAGAATTTTATATCACCTTGAAGTGACAATTACTTTTATAACTAATAGAATGAGAATGTGTATGTGCCTTATTTGAAACTTGTTTTTTACCTATTCAGCAATATGAGTTTTTTTTTATTTTGTGTTTTCTTCAACATATTCTTGTATTCAAGGTATATTCTAGTCAACAAATATTAGCTCGACACTGTCTTTGCCTATTTCCCAAACATCTTCAAATCCTAATAGCCTATTAAATGTATTGTCATATAGTTAAATATTTAGTATAAATTATACGGTCTGTTATTAACTGTGTAATATTATATATTACACAGTTTTTTGGTGTATCTAAGAAGAAATATTTTTAGTTCCCTACCTATTTGGACACAGAAGTATGCTTCACTTGTCATTTGTCTATATTTAATGAAAAAAAATATATATAAATTCAGAAACAGATTAATAATTATAATTAAATTATAATTTATAGTTAAAACAAATCTTAATTTAGTTATTTTACTATTAAATATCCTATTTTTATAACTTACTTATAAGTTTGGAATACAATCCATCAAGTTAAAACGAATGATTTTTGGAAAAACTCCACGGACACGTTGATTTTTATTGTCAAAATAACACTTATAGGGGTTGCTCTCAATGCTTCGCCATCAACCCCCTAAGCCTTGATAGCCCCAACTTCAAGGTTTCGATTATGAAGACACGTAATACCTCGTTTTAAAACATTTCGGGTGTCGTATTCAAAAATATCGAAATTTCGTTTAATGAATAACGGAAATATTCAGCAAAATAGATCCATATCTTTAATTTCAGTATTATAAAGAACGGACCGAAACGAAACAACAACTTCTACGCTTTAACAGTAAAGAAAACTTAACAGTAACCTAATCGATCCTAAACAGCATTTACTGAAGAACTAATTGTGTCAGGTTAAATTTCACGAGAATTTAAAGGAATACAGCTGATCAAGAATAGGAATAAGTCTCAAAACTGCGATATGGAACCGCCGACGAGGTACGCAATAAATAGCCTGATCTTTAACTCGGTCGCATTGAGACCTTTGCAGAGTGAATATCGAGTATGCATAAATGTACACGGAGTCCGATCTAGGTGCGCATAAAGTGCATCCTTTTCCCTCCGAAAAGGATGCACTTTATTCTCACTCTTTCTTCTACGCATCACAGAGAATCTCACACTTTGTCCTATTCTTGACAAGCTGTAATATCGCTTATTTGATGCATTCTGGTCAACTGACCTGAACCTTACTTGTCAAATAACCTCATAAATAAAAATCTGGACGAGTTCTAGACGAGATTTTTATTTATGAGGTTATTTTTATTTATTTTTTATTTTTATTTATTGAGATGTTGGGAAATATTGGCAGCCATTCTACTCGGTATTTATCAGTTTAGTAATTATCTGCAGAAATTATAATTGTGAATGTTCACGATCGATTATGATGTGACCAGTTTGTGGTTAGCCAAAAATTTCAGTTTTCTACCAGCATCATCAGATAGGAGCTTCAGAAATTCATGCATTAAGGACAATTCTTGTTTCTTTACACAACGATTAATTGTTGATTTAGAAACATCTCGTTACTGAGTTAATTTTCTCATCGAATTCTCATCGATACAAGCTTAACATAAACCACAATAACTGGTGAATGTGAGTTTCAACTTATTTATCAATTGTTTTTAACTCTTACGACTAGATCTTCATAGATACGCAAAGATTTTTGTTGAATATTTACGTTATTTTTCAACCAAATTATGCTTTTCATTGTTAAATCTGGCACAATAAATACTTTAAAACCAGATATCACACGGGATATTTTCATGTTAGAAATTTTGAAGTTGCTAGAACTTAGAAGGTTGATGGTAAAGAGTCGAGAAGAACCCATATAGGCGTTGCTTTGAAAACAAACATCGAATTATTCAAGAATATTCTTCACAAATGTTTATTTTAATTCGATGAACATTATACCAACCGTTGGGGCCATATTATTGCTTATCAAACAAGGTCCTAGGAAGGGGCTAGAACGAAGTATGCCAGTTTTCCACGAACACAGAAATATTACATATCTCTGTACGGAAGTTTCGCCAACCAAGTTGACACTATCGGGGGGTGATTAAGACTCAACGTTTCAACCATCCAGCAAACTTGGTTGGCGAAACGCGCATCGAGAAACGTTCAATCTTCTGGTGTTCGCGAAAAACTGGTTTCCTATTTTTTTATCAAACAAAGCTTTATTATTAATAAATGTCAAAAGCCTAACACTTATTAACTACAAGCCCTAATTAATTATCAATATATTACAATATGTCACATGCAGATAATATAATACTAAGAAATATTAGCCAAAGAATATAATTATATAAGTATTATTTATTCTCTTAATAAATAATACTTATATAATTAAGTAGTAATTATTAATAACTAAGTAGTAATTATTCTCTTTCTTATATTTTGGTTGCCACAAAGTGGCAGTTAGAAGTTTATGTAATATTTTATTTTGATATGTTGCCCATATGCAATCCAGGATTTAATCCTAAGTGTAATTTTAATAACAGTCTATGAAATGTTCCAAAAAGAAGATTTTCTCATTTATTTACTAATAAATTAAAATACGTATCTACCGATAAACACTGATATAGAGTTGGACATAAAATACGTCGCTGCTTCCTCAATCTCAGAAACTGATTCTTACAATACCCCAATCAAATATTAAGCAATTAAGTAATATAATGTTAAACATGTAATAGATAAAGAGATAAAGACAATACAGCCACTTTAGCCCTTATTCTCATACTCGCCTTTAACACACTCGTATTCCAATCACAATAAAATAAAACAAAGTTTTAACGCCGCAGAGGATGAACTGATTTGTTGGTCCAAAAGCAAACGTCCCAATAAAACTTTTATTGAGGTAAATATAAAATTTGCGGCGGCTATATTTAAGATAGGGGAGGTAATCTCTGCCTGTGTGTGTGTGTGTGTGTCTCTATGTGGATGGGGTTGGGGTCGATTTGAACAGGGTAGTATCTAATGAACTTTATGATTACTCCGTATTTACCTTCTTACACACGTTGACTAGGGGCTAGGGACATGAGCAATCATCTGAGCATATATGGGGGGTTCGAACATAGTGCAAACACAAATATTTTGCCTGGTCGCTAGACACTGTAAAAATTGTCAGTGTATTTCCAAAACGTCTATTCAAAATAAATAAATATTCGTTTAAATTGAGAAATATATGTACGAATATATTTATGATAAACAAGTGGCTAGAACGTTAATGTCGAAACCAAAGAATCGACAATTGAATAATAAAAATGTAAGAATTATTTCACCACAACACCATATATTACCGATAAACAGAACAGTCTACCTGAGCCTAGCTATAAAAACAAGCCAAGGTTATGTTTTGAGATTCTTTATTAAGCAAATAGCGATGAAATAAACTATAGGTACATCTATACGTTTTTAAAACATTTTGATAGACAAAAAAAATAATATTGCAGACAATAATATGCACTTGCTAGTTCGACGACTAAACAAATTATATATAGAGCATTGCGCTTTAATAAAAAATAAACCTGTAAATTCATTACTTCTCGTCAGAAAAGCTACTGAACACCCCAGCAATATCTAAGTTGCTCCAACTGCTACCGGTATTGCCAGTGGATAGTTACTACGTAATTTGTACTAAATACCCATTACAGTACAATTTACTTTAAACTAAAATATTATAGTTATTATATAGTTCTCCCCACTGCCTATTGGAACCATATATTTAGTTTTATTAATTCTAAGTAGCTTTTCAATGGTATCTCGTCACCTGGTTAAATTACTTTGAAGCTATTAGAACAATGAAGTAATATACAGTAATACCGGAAACTGTGTAGTGTTATTTATTTGTCACTTACAAGTTATTAGAATTTTGAAGTAGTTCCAACGTAGCAGTTACGTTGTAGGAACTTTACCTCATCTTTTAAAGTTATCTACTATGCAGTAGTAGTTTAGAGTTTGCATGACGCATATAGACGCACATCATTATTTTTCTATATACAATTATCAGTATTATCACATTTTATAAAATAATTGTGAGGGTTTCCTGTATATTATAAATTCATGAGATTTACGTGCCTCTGACCAATGACAAATACTTCATTATTTCAATCGTCATAAAAAGGGAAGAAAATTTTGGTTTTGGATGTAGTGGACGCATTAAGTCAATTAAGTGAAACAACATATTTTAGTGAAAACAGGACATTGCTATCACTCACCGTTACGAATTTATTAAAAAAAAAAAATGAATTATTCAAAATTTTGGAAAGGTTTCAAAGCCCTAAATGGACGTAATTTTGGACTACTCTCAATAAACTACCAAATTTTTCTATTCTCAATACATTGGATGGTACAATTCCTGGTGTCAATGGTATTCAGCTTCTTCAGTTTACCAGAACTTCTATTCGCTTTTCATATGAGACACAATTGTAGGATCTATACTTAATAATGTTTAACTAAAGTCGTCTAAAAAATGTCGTCTCGTGGCTTATTTGTATGTGATAGTATCCCAGATAAAGAAATAAACCAAATTTGCGGTCAACCATCACCAAGGTCTATCATCCAAAATACTATATATGTATATAATTATTTCTATGAATCTCTGAAGATACAATTCAGCAAATATAAATTCAGATTGCAAGTTTAAAAGATATTACATACGTTTATACGAAGATAAATATTCAATGTCATGAGATATTTATAAACAAAATGTCAAAATCATGAGGCCCACATATCAATTACTACATGAATATAATATTGATTAGTTTGATGAACATGAAAATCTATTTTACAATTAAGCAGATTATATTTATGTTTATATTTTGTAAAACCGTTTAAATATTAGTCAATTGAGGTACTGCATTAAGCCTTACTTAATCAAGGGGAATGTTTATTAAAAGCCGAGACTGGATAAACAACTCTTCTCGGTATAATGGGACTGGTGTCATAATCCTATTTGAAAGAAACGATTAGTATGAGAGAGGAACGTCACTGTAAAAGACCGAAGCGCTGGGGGACGTCGCCGTCTTTTAATTCAACGCGGCTTCGGGTTCCTCCCCATCGTCGCGGCGCCCACACCCTTTGATAACAAGCAACAACAAGATGCAAAATTAACTCTAAATGAGTGCATTTGTAGGTAGACTAACGGGTTAAATTAAGATTTTAATTTCACACACAATAACGCCCGGACGTAAGAATCGCAAAAAGGGTAATTTTATTCGCCTCGGTTGTGCAATTTTTCGTGGTAATTTCGAATTACCGCGGTTTTAAAACTCCGCCGTCATTTAAAATATGTATGTCTATTGGCCACTGGAGACGGCAGTCTCACTTCGACGAAGATGGGCGCGAGGGCTCCCATAAGGATTAGCGAAGACGACGGGAAAAGATTTGCATTTTATGCCTTACATTAGCATTTAACATATTATAAATAACAACAATAAAAAGTAAGGAAAACGTCCCAAGAAGTATTAGAGTTATCTGTCATTACAAATCTGCAAAATGAAAAATTACAAGTCAGACTTTTTAATTGAGAAATACAGGGCGAATTAGAATAATAGAAGAGCTTTTAACAGTTTACATATATAGAAATCGACTTCCTTTCCCTAAAGGATTAGGCTGGGGGAGGTGAAGCAGGGGTTACACATATAAACGAGGATTCTCTACCCTGGATTCTCTCTTTTTTTTTTTTTTATTCAAAATACTAATAATATTCCCTGAAACAATTTCAAGTTCTAACGTAAACCTGTATTTCTTTAAATTTAAGTCATAGTTGGCTATGATATTTTTTCACCTTTTAACCATATACGGCATGTGGGATCAATCCTGAATTTGTATCCCGATTTTAATAAGAATTAATATTTTTTTAAGTAGGCTATTTCTTTCAGTTTTCACATAGGTGAATGTCATCTTGAAGAATGACAAGTCATTAATGCAAGAATATAATATTGATGATGCTGAAGGTGGTTTCTGTCAATGTTATTGGTATAGTGGCGGCAGATTCTTCAATTTCGACTCGTCAAATTTAAACCGAATTCAGTTTATCACGATGACGAGCATTATCAATAAAAAAAAATTACCTCAAAAAAGTTTTTCTAAGGTAATATAAGATAATAATTTGAAAAATTTAGGAAACGGGGTGTGCGTATTCTTCAATTCGACCTTTCAAATTATTTGTGACTCGACATCCTTATATTTGAAAATGTTGGGAGTGGCTTCATCCCTCAGTGCGAATATATGCAATAAAAATAAATTCACCATTGACCTATATAATGTTGTATCATCAAAACAAGGGACTGTTAGGTATAGGGCCCTTCTTTTTCATGCTATTATCATATTTAGCTTTAACTTTCACTTACTAGAGTCTATTTTATAATTGTTTTCGAGAGCATGTTAAGCAACTAGAAAAAAGAGATTTTTCTAATCTTCCATATTCTAAATAGGTCATATGCTCCTTAAACCTAGTTACAATTTATCTTTTTCCCTGTCCAATATACTTTTTTACTACAATCTCGCAACTAATTTCATAAATCCCGGAACTTTCGTTATCTTCAATTTGTTTCCAGAAGAGTGCTGTTGTTGATTATACTTTTTATTAACTTCAAGTTACTAAAATATATTCTATGACTGTTTTCGAAAGCATGTTGAGCAACGGAAGATTTCTGTAACTTTCCAAATTTTAAATGGGCCATGTGCTCCTTAAACTTAGCTATAATTGCCTTTTTTGTATGCCCAATACACTTTTTACTAAAATCTTGGTAACTTATTTCATAAACCCCAGAGCTTTCGTTATGTTTAATTTTATATTTGGGATCTCCCAAAAGTTGTCGCAATTTGTTTCAAGAAGGGTGCACTAATGTCATTCCGAAATCATTAAAAACTCTTTTGAGGACTCTGGTAAATTGGTTCATATGGAATGTAGTTCATATGCTGCACCGTAGATTCCAGTCCCTTCCCGGCAATAAGGATCATAGTTTAGTTCATATTTATTTACAACATAAAAATAAACTCGTCTTTCCGACAATACAAGCTACCGACTCAAACAACATTTGCGCGTTGAACGAAACAGAACCGTGCTTGGATTTTCTTTAAGTTATAAGTAAAATAATATAATTTCTAATATTAGAAGTTCAGATAGATACAAGTTTATTTAAGAATGTAATTTCAATGTGTTCCATTTAGTATTGATTTAAGTTAGCCTATTAAGAGTTAATAAAAACACTATACTTTGTTTCTGTATATTCTACTACTACTACATATATTTTACTCGAAACCTTATACTAGTAGTATATAATTTTAATTAGGGTAATGTTTAATCATATTTATAATTCGTATTAGTGAAAGGAAATAATTGAACGGAAAGTTGAACAATTGGTTAATTTGTTCTTATAACCAGCAAAAGTAATGGTGTAACGTCAGTCAATAATCTACTTTCGATGATCGTTATAGACATATCTTTCTCTACGCTCATATTTTTCCCGGTGATACTTTCGCCGGCACATTTCTTTCCCCGGTTTAATTAAACACCCGTAATTACATTTGTCCTTCCAATTATTTACGACACCGAGACTGCGAGGGAGAAGAAGCGATCTCCCTCTTGCGTTTTTAAAAACATAACTCGATTATTGCTCCGTTTCCTCGTCATTAAGCGGGCATATACCAAAACCGCGACTGTGTCTTCCCATTCCCCTGATCGTAATCTAATCTGTCTTAAGCAAATCCACTTAAGATTTCTTTGCTTCATTAATTAACAATCAAAACGGCTCGCTGTCGAGCTTTATCGGCTGAGGAAGTTTTACTACGCTTTTACGGATTCAACGTGCTGCCAAATTTGGAACAATCATTTCTTGTATACAATGAGCTGTTTCTATTCGTCGATTATTTGCGTAGAAATACTGTTGTTTAATCAACCTAGATCTCATAAAGTATTATCCGTATGTGGCAGACTAAAATAAAGCCTTAGACATGAAAAAAGTACTCCTGTATTAGAAGATAGAAACTCCTTTATATAGGGCAGTCCTGTTCTCATGGCGGAACTTCAGGAAATGCCAGAGCATTGAAATAAAGACGAGTTTGCTCCATAAAAATTACACTAAAATGCGTTGTTTTTGCGATACAAAGTGTTGAAGTTTGAATCTCTCGAATGGATTAAAATATAGGGTGTCTCGGTTGGAACTATATGATTTAAGTTGCGCGCCATTTGTGTTCATTGTGTTCAAATCCTATTGTACATCCAACTGAGACGCCTTATATATCAAATTTTGCATAACTGAAATTATTAAACTGGTTATAGGTAAGATAGGCATTGAAAATTTAAGTCATTCCCATGGCTCAAGTAATGATGACCTCCAAATTTTTATTTATTTGTTAATAAATCGATTTAATTTTCACTGACTGCTTGGGAATGAAAATGAATTGCCTTTTCAGTGAAGATGGTACTAACATAATTAGCAATATTTTCACTTAAAAAATAACCCTATTACAAAACACGGTCCTCATTCAGCGAACTCCGACATTTATTAGATACGAGTATCCACAGGAATTGAATTCTTTCCCAGACAGCCAATATTCCACTCGTTATTAGGACTGTATTCGAAGGGTTTGAGAATTAAGAGTATATCCCCAAAGAGAGTAGTGAATTGCAAATAATTTAATAACGACTAAAGGGTGGAGGATATTCCAGCAAAGCTGGTGTCTTAATACACATGATAATACTTCCTTGCAATTTCCGGTAAGACCCGAATAATGCGACCAAAGAAAGGGTGACGGCGTGGGGAATGTCGCGCCATTCGAGACTATACAATTATTGCTTCCCCAAGATCGACTTCCAAATGTAGAATAAACGGGAAGGCAATGTTGAGTTGCTGCAGTCAATTTTTTAACTTGGTATAGCAACAAAAAAAAAATTCTAAATAGTTAAATAATAATCATTAAAATGTAATATTTCCTTTAGTTGTTAATTTATTCTGATTATTCAGTTGATCAAAAACCATACGTGAGGGGCAAAAACGGAAGATAGATATGAAATCAGCATAAATAACTCACTTATAATCATTTATCAAATCCAAATCAGCTTTCAAAATGTCAAAATTTGTAGGCCTGTGTAATGCGTAGCAGAACTACTAGAGTGAAATACTACCGTGATTGCAGAGGAAAAACTGCTTTCTTATCTCATCTGCATTCGATGATATACGAGACAAAATAATACAATTTGATTACACAAACCAGCTTATGTTCTGTAAGGAAATCTACCCTGTTCAACAGTGTTACAAAATAAGCTATAAATATGGGATGGCATACAGTCCCGAGTTGAGACAGGTGTTACGCGATATGTTGGCAATAAATTAAGTATACGTTTATTATAGTGGTAGAACATTGCTTTTACACATACGAATTAGTTAAACGCTACTGTGTAGCTAATAGCTGTATAATTTGACTTCATCAATTTATTAAAGTCATCTTTGAGTAACCGCGTCGCTATTTAGACATGTCTACGTCTATATTTTCGAACTGTAAATTTTATACGCTGCCTGACAAATCTCCACACACTTCGCTGTTTAAGTTAAATCTCTTCGAGATCTTGAGATCGTATCAGCGCTTTCGTTACATCTTTATGTGGGTTATGCTGGACTCGATGAATAACCGAGATAAGGGATATTTGTTGCAAGCGCATTAATTTATTGTATGATCTCGACGCTACCTTCCACACGAAAATGGTTTATTCGAGTAAACAGATAAATTTTTAGCTAGTACGCCGTTCGACCTAACACAGGGCGTCCCAAAATCTATATACCGTATGTAAAATAAAGATGAATATCGGATATTTTCGTCATCTTTTGAAATCCAGATTTAAGCTTTCTCAGTTGAGTCTCAGTTTATTACACTTAAATTTAAGTTGGTTGCCTCGAAATGTACATCTTATATAAGACTACAATTGTGCCAAAGCTCAAATCTAGATTTAAAAAAATGACGAAAATATACTAAGTAAATGAAACACATGATATGTACGTTATTAAAATATGCTTACTTGATAATACGAACGAACACAAATCAATATGATTTAGATATCCATCAGTTTCCTGTTACCACGGATGTGCGTAGTTTTTGCTGTCGAATCGTATTTTAACTGAAAGAACCTCCTTAGTAGTATAGCAAAGGGGCTTCTGGCGCACACTCGGATTTGTCCGCGGACATTTGATGCGGATGACATGTGGTCATTGTTGATCTGAAGAACTCTTGGCGCAGGTATAAAACAGGTCTGTACAGGTATAAAACAGGTGTGTATCGGTTTAAAACAGGTATGGTAACCTGTTTAATGACATCATGTTTTTTCCTAATACCACCATACCTGTTTTATACCTGTACAGACCTGTTTTATACCTGCGCCAAGAGTTCTTCAGATCAACAATGACCACATGCCATCCGCATTAAATGTCCGCGGACAAATCCGAGAGTGCGCCAGAAGCCCCTTTGCTATACTACTCTCCTTACTCTCCAGATATTAATTCCCTGGACTATGGCTGTTTTGGTGTTTTAAATATTTCATTAACTGGCAATCAGTTCTCGAGCTGGCTAGATTTCTGCGTTAAATTAATTCAAATTCGATACAGAAATAGCCAAAGGAAGTTTTAAAAAATATTTACGATTACTTATTGTATTTTTTTACTGAGCACTAACATTAAACATTTGTGTTTCAACATTAGACTTAATAATAATAAATATTACAACGTCAAAAATATAAACTTGAAATTCAAAATTTATTATTATTAATTACTAGAAAACCGAGCTACCTTTTCATCGATACTACATTATTTTTCAATATTGCCACCGTAAAAGATCTGTGCTTTACTTCCTATCCCCAAGCCGTACAATCTACTTTCAATGAAAATACACCCCCGAATTAGGGGAAACATTACCGCACTTATATTGTAACGTAGTGAAAATCTATTCTAGACACTCATAATTTAAATATCATTAAAAGCCAAGGATGACTGAATATTTTTACAGAAACGTCAGTGCAAAGAAAAATGTTCAAAAACTAGTGGCTGTAATTTATGCCTTATATTTTTTTTCTTAGCGTCCCGATAGCTCGTTACCATTGCATGTGAGACGGCTTTCTGTAATATTACTGTGACAACTGCAGGTGACTCAAATTAGTCACCTGCAGTGGTAGATGACACGTTGGTAACAAACTTAAGAAGTTTTAAGCTAAATATTATCTTAAAGCTTGATCACAAACAGGTATCGGTGACAGCATTATTATAGACAGAAATTAACAGCGTCGACAAGTTTATTTTTAAATCTACGTAACAATACTGTATCAAATTATCAACCATATTTCTTGATTACTACGTCACAAACAGTTGACAGATGACACATAGCCAGGAGAATAGCTGTTTTGGCCTAATTTGTTTAGTCCTTATTGTATAAGGCATTTGCAGATGGTGTGGAGATATCTCCCTACTTCGGTAGTCTGTAAAAATTACCATCTGCCAAGTAAAACTTTGCACTGTATTGATGATATCAAGTTTTATTTTAATTTGAATTGTTTTCGAACCAGTCGAGAGATGGCGCTTGTTACGCTCTACTGTTGTAGAACTTACCGGCGTCTACAAAATGCGAGCCTCGTTCGTCGAAGGTATACTCACTTACACTGCACTGACAAGACCCAAGATAAGGTCGAAACCGGTCTGCAGTTAGTGATATCCTAAGATAAAGGACGCTTTGCATCTTCCTTGTGGTTTTCGAGCAATCTAAATCACTGTGTTTTAGTGTTAACTCTGTTAGACAAAATACGGCAAATTTCGCCATATCATTCAGCGCTCGTCGATGACATGTAGCCAGGAGAATAGCTGTTTTGGCCTAATTTGTTTAGTCATTATTGTACGAGGCATTTGCAGATGGTGTGGAGATATCTCCCCACTTCAGTAATTTCTAAAAATTACTGTCTGCCAAGTAAAATTTTGCATTGTATTCATGGTTACAAACAGATATTGAGAAAGTATTTTAAGAGTCTACATGCGTACTTACCTGAATCCACGCCATCCATCGTGCACTTATTGCCATTTCCGGTAATGAAAGCTGCATTTGCATATAAAAATGCCCAATCTGTAACAATAAAACGTAACAGTCGTGTGACAGGAAATATGTACTGTAAAATTTTATTTTAAAAACGTCGCTCGAAAATTATAAGAAGAGATAACCCAAGGGAACATTAAATCGTTTTCGGTGGAGCGGGACGTAATACAGTGAGCCGAGACAAGTGGAGTCGTGCAATGCCAAGATTCTAACGGTGATATATGCATGTTCTTGGTCCTGTGTAATATAGAAAGTGCATTTTTATTACTGCGCTGGCAATTCACCTCGAGCGTATGGGGATGGATGTTCCTTAAATTACTGAAGGCCTTCTATCTATTGTTACTGTACGCCAGAAATATACTGTCATATAGCCTATTAAGAATCACTTTTATCATTTATATCTACAGTACCGTGAAAAAGGGTTCGGACATATGTAGATTGCTAACAATTTTGTGTATAAAAGTCTGCAAAATTATTATATTTAAATTCAGCTTCAGTAGAAAGTAAGTAATAAGTTTTTCATACAAGTACAATATAGAAAATTACGCTGCTGTGACATCTTTGGCCAAATTTTAGTTAAATTGCGAATGTTGATAAATAGTCGTATGGAGATGACTGACTTGTCGATACCTGCATATTCTCGTTTAGGGATAAAACCACCAGTTCCAATATCAGCATTCAGTGTATGATAAACCGCTGTAAATACCACTGTTGCTAGTAGAAAACAAGCTTGATTTACGCAGTAAGGCGTTAAAATTTGCCGAAATTAGAAACAAAAGTAAAACATCGCGAGGAACAATTTTGTATGAAAAAAATAGCTAAAATAAGACTAGTAGATCGCAGTGCCGTAATTACATTGTACAAAGAAGGCCAGAGCGTGCGTATGTTTCCAAAAATTAAACATTACCTAGGTCTACTGTAGGATACATTGTAACAAAATATAAAGAACTGGGATAATTGAAGGTCAACAAAGGAGTGGATGCCCTAAAAAATTAACACAAGGTGCAGTGCAATATTTAAAATTAACTTAATTGCGCAATAGAAAAGCAACGAGTAAAGAACTGACAGAAAGTTTAAAAAATGCGCAAGGGGTTAGTGTCGATTCTTCTACTGTCCGTAAGGCACTTCTAAAGTCAGGTCTGCGCGGGTGCGTAGTCAGGCAAAAACCACTTTTACGTCGCAATAATAAACAAAACCGCTTAATTTATGCCAGAGAACACGAAAATTGGACAGTCAAGGACTGGAGTCGTGTCTTATGGAGTGACGAATCCAAATTTCAATTATTTGGTAGTGCAAGCGACAATATGTTCGCAGACGAGTACATGAGGCTTACCAGGAACACTATAACCCACTATAAAACACGGTGGAGGGTCCTTGATGGTGTGGGGCTGTGTTTCTGTTGCAGGAGTTGGAGACTTGGTAAAAACTGACGGAATATTAAAAAAAGAGCGATATAGGGAAATTCTCCAATGGCACGCAATTCCTTCTGGTATTCGTTTAATTGGCAACAATGTTTTTCTGCGACAAGATAATTACCCCAGACATTCATCTAAGCTGGTACAAAAATATTTGCAGGAACAGATTACACAGACAAAATTACAATTAATGCAATGGTCCCCGCAAAGTCCGGACCTCACTTTAATTAAACATTTGTGGGGTTATCTGGACCGAAGGAAGACTGAACGTGCTCCAACATCTACTGCTGAGCTATGGAAAGTCCTCCAAGAAGAATGGAGACAGATACCAGAAGATACAATACAGAAACTAATAGCTAGTGCTCCAAGACGTATCGACTCCGTTCTACATAATAAAGGTGGACATACAAAATACTAATTTTTTGGTCACTTCTAAAATAAATACTTATTGATTTTACTCGAATAAACGTTTTTCTACATCTTCCATGGTTTTACTGCCTGAAGGTATTATTTAACATTTATTTATGTTAAATTTTCAAAGTGTCCAAAGACTTTTTCACAGTACTATATATCATCAGCATATATCAGAATCAATTTTAATCGCCATATTAATTGCTATTTACTATCAGAAGTGGGATCTGAAATTTAATGTTGCCTAACATAATTTCTCTTACTTCTAATTATAATAAATAGAAACTATTTTAAATGTAATAAAGTTCCTTGTTGCAGAAATATTTACCCATTTCCGTATCTTCACATGTAACTCAGACCGCGCATATCAGATTGGCGCTCATGCTTACAACCGCGTATTTACAAAATTAACAAAAGTGTCTCATGCACCGTGTGAATATCTTATCTCACGTATCAGCATTATTATCGTTGTCCTAATCAGAGAGAATAATAAAAGTGGATGTGAGCTAGCATATAAACAGCACCTTCATCGTTTAGGTTAGGTGAATTAATACGATGTTACGGAAAAGTTATTGATGTATCACGTATACGCGTTTGTAATTTGTTTATTTGTTCTGCATGTATAATTTGTAACTGTAGAAAGTATTCAAAATATACGATCTTTCAACATTGAAACAGATATGATAAATAGAATGCGATTACAGATCAGTACTCAATAGCTAGTTCATATGTCAAAGTCCCAAAAGAATGAATAATGCCATAAACGTTGGATCGATAGCAAATTACGTTTATAATAAATCAATGATAATATTGCTATAGATAAGGCAATAGTACTCTTCCGGAATGACATTGATCATTATATCGCTATCAGTAGATCACCTATGGAATTGTGGGCGATAGAGCCAGGGATAGGTATATCACCTAAGATCTAAGCTTAATGCATACATTTTTCCAAACTTATCTATGGCCCATTTGCAGGAATGGATGGTAAGTGACTAAGTCTCCTGATTATGTTAAAGAACATAAACAAAAATAATGTACAATGGACATTTCAAGCACTTTGCAAACTCCTATCATTGTATCTTTGTTAGTAGGTTGCTTTAATCATGAAGGTATTTCAGTCGGGGTTGGTTCCTTACTTTTCTTCTAAACTATTTTGACTTCATTTGACGAATAGGGCCAAAACACTTGATTGACTCTCACATTCTCCCGATCTTGATCCTATAGAAAACGTGTGGGATCTTATGAAGACTAAGATGCAAGGTACATTTCCAATTGATCTACTCTAATTGAAAGAGTAATCGATAACGAGGATTACTGAGCTGTATAAGTGTTCCAATGAGAGCACAATATTTGAATTGCGCGCCATTTTAGCTATCATGATTTCATAGGTCAAGTACTCATTCAGTTATTGATGTGAAATATACGATACGATCTGGTAGTGGTCGTTCAGAACAAAACATCACACCAGTTCGTGATAGTGTGGCCGAAAGTCCGGGCACCTTGATTCGTCATCGTTGGACAAGAATTGGACATTTGTTCAAGACTTTTCAACAGCCACTCTTCTCCGTATTCTCACTAAAGATTTGCATCTCCAGGCTTACAAAGTTCTATTGACTCAACAACTTCTGCCAACAGACCATGCACAGCCAGGAGAGTTCACCAATTGGATCATTGAACACCAAGAAGTGAATGCCGATTTTGTGGACAAAGTTATCTTCAGCGACGAGGCCCATTTGCACCATGACTTTGTTAATAGGCATTTAGAGCTCAGAAAATCTACGAATAATACATGAGAAACAAATGCATCCCCAACGTGTCTTTGTTTGCTGTACATTGTGGTCCGATGGAATCATTTTTATTTGAAAACGGGGCAGGTAGTGCATTGACGGTAAATTCCGAACGTTACCGTGTCATGGTAACCCAGTTCTTTGTGCCTAATTTGGAAGATATTGCTCTTAAAGGCATGTGGTTTCAGCAGGATGATGCCACTTGCCATACCATCCGTCAAATATTGATGGTCTTGCACGAGTCTTCCTGGTCGTATCATCTCCCGTTTCGAAGACCAGGATTGGCCACTACAATCTTGCGGTTTAACACCTATGGACTTCTTCTGAATCTGAATTTCAGATTTACGCCAACAAGCTCATGAGCACCCAAGCATTGAAGGTCGAAATTCAACGCCATCAACGAAATACCGGACATTTACGCAAAACCGTTATCGAAAATTTCACCAGAGGAGTACTCGTGTGCCACCAAAGCCCTGGTGACCATTTAACGAATGTGTTGTTCCATACATGATTCCCGAATATCTACATTATAAAACAATAAATATTTCAATACTTAATATTCACATCTTCCACTTTTATTGTGATACCTTTTATTATGTATGAACCTCGCCGTATTTAGAAGAATAGATTCATGCAGCAAAAGTTATGTTTTATTTGTTAATGTGGAGTTGCAGACTTAATTAAAGACTTTTCTTGTGGACCAGATTGATAGCCCAAAATGTAATGAAATTTAAACGAGACGTGTTTATGTCACATCATCATTTTTGGTGATGATAAAAACGTGAAACTGAAACAATATCGGCTTAATTTTATTATTACTTCATTCTAAAGTCAGTAGCTTCTTTCTCTATTCAAGCAGTTACGGAGCATTCTATGTATTCTCAAAAATATTCTTTCAAGTTTGAAATTAGATTAATTAACGTTAAAGAGCTTTAGAGCAAATACTTGTATAAGGCAGAAGTTGAGGTTTACTTCGTGGCCGTTAATGAACCAATTTCAATTAATTAAGGAACGATATGACGGTTGAGGTACTCATTATGGATTATCGAACAATCGGCATTGTCATGATTAGAGAGCCATCCTAAACATTAACTGCCTCCGATTCTGTTATAATTACACTGGCAGTTACGTAGTGGATAAAGCGCGATAGGGTTGGTGGAATAGATAGTGTTATCTAAGAGCACTAATTGAAAGGTAATTGAGGAACTCCGGCAGTTAGGATAGAATGAGCGGCGGCCCGACGGCGTAATGCAGATTTAGTGGCGCGTGTGTGGCGCAACCTGGCCGCCCCCGGGCGCTGATAAAGAGCTTGTTACTCCCGGAATTACCGCAGCCATCCAATTGTCTGAAGATATAACTGTTTCACAAATTACCTGTTTTTGCAGTTAATTTCACTTCGACCGATTTACTGCACCCTGGATCCCACTTCGCGACAAGAACTTATATAAACGTGACCATTAGCGCTCGTTACACCAAATAAACTCGACGCCGCTATCTCGCTAGCTTATAATTTATTTTCTTATTAATGTTTTCCTACATCTCTCACGGCACTGTCATTCCTTTATTACCGATTTTATTACTTGCGCTACTAATGCCCGAGAAACTTTTACCACACGCTGAATTTATGATCCTCACCATAAATTTGCCGCCAATGCATGGACTTTATTAATAAAACTAAAAAAAATTTACGCCAAACGAATTATTACAGAAATATATTTACTGCAAACGGTATCCACGTCTGACGTAATTACATTGTGCACGTTCTAAAAACGTTTCTCTTATTTGATATTCATTGTAAAGGCCTTGGTACACTCTAGAGCTGTTTTGCCAGATCTCTGACATCAGAGCTGCCAGAACTCTGTCATCGGTGTTTACACGTAGACATAAATCTAGAACTTTTTTCTCTGGCAGGGACAGTGTCAGAGAACTCTGGCAAGTCTCTGTCATAAACTCTGGCGTCTGTTTACACCTGAGATTTATCTTTAGGTGAGAACAAACAAAATAAATATATACTTCACATTCTTCACAACATGGCAGCAACAGTCAGGATAGCGGCAGCAGTTGTAGTATATATATATATATATATATATATATATATATATATATATATATATATATATATATATATATATATATATATATATATATATGTTCGGTTTAGAACGTTCGGCGACGTTGTCCGATTTCTATACTCCACTTCTTCCTATCTTCCCATTGGCCGTCTTGTAGGTTGCGGGCACTCATGGCTTTTCTTATTCCCTCTTTTCTTTCTCCTTGGTCTACCTCTTTTTCTCCGATGTGCTGGTATCCACGTCGTGGCTTGTTTGGGTAACCTAGAATCTGCCATGCGGTTTACGTGAGCGTACCATATAAGCTGTTTTCTTTCAATATCACAGGTTATAGTGTCTGTAAGTCCCATTTGTCGAAGTACCTCATCGTTTCTTATTCTTTGAATTCTTGATATACCAGCCGATCTTCTCAGAGCATCCATTTCCATAGCTTCAATCTTCCTCTTATTTCTGTCCGTAAGCCTCCATGTTTCAGCCCCATGGATTAAGGTGCTTTTTATTAGGGTGTTGTAAATATTAAATTTTCGTCTTTTGTTTATGTTTTTATTCCATAGAATGCCATTTAAACACCCAATTGCTCTTTTTGCTTAAATTATTCTTGCTCGTATCTCCTTATCATCTGTTCCCGTTAAATCAAACATAGTTCCCAAATACTTATATTCGTTGCACCCTTCTATTGTTTCCAAATCGTTGATATGTAAGTCACTCTTGTCATTGCCTATGCACAAATATTTTGTTTTCTGTGTGTTCATTGACATACCCCATTCCTCGTATGTTTCTTTCAATTACCTAGTCATGTATTCTAGATCTTCTTTGTCACCTGCCAGTACTGCTTGATCATCTGCAAACTGTAATGTGGAAATGGTTGAGTTTGATAGAGGTATTCCCATTCCGTGGCATCTCTGGTTCCATTTCCACAGAGCTTTCTTGATGTATGTCTTGAACAGAGTGGGTGAGATGCAACATCCCTGTCGCAAACCTTTTGTAACTTGGAAAGGTCGCGATAGCTTGTTCCCCACTTTAATTTTGGAATTTGTTTATTATTAGAAGAGGCGAAAGAAAAAGAGAACAGAAAGCAAATGAATAGAATTGTGTGGACTAAAGATTATTTTGCAAGAAGACCAAAAAGTGGTTTTTATAATAAAATGAACTTGGAACTGAGAAATGGTGAACCTAGTATGTACCAAAATGTTTGACACTTCAATATTTTCACTATTTACACTAAATTGACACTTCAAGGTTTGCCATTCTGACACCTAGAGATTCCTTTCCCAGTTCAGTTGCAATATCCGCAATAATCGTATTTTTTATGTATGCACATTCCTATAATCCTGTAAAGTGATGTCCCATAGCACTCAGTGTATTTCGTACAGTTGTATTAACAGTTTAGTTTCGCCTTTTGACCATGATCCGAAAATATTCCTAGACTTTCGACTAATCACTTTCATCTCTGTGTTGTTGATATCATTCAAATCAGACATTGCGTACGAAAAACAAATAACTCTATACCTAGAGAAAAATGTATGGTACGACGACAACCAGAGTGACAGAGAACTAAATAAACTGCACCAGAGTAAGTTTCACAGTGTTTACATGCTAGAATAAAAACTTTGACATCTCTGTCAGCAGAGCACTCTGGCACCATCTCTGTCACTACTCCGTCATGCGTTTACACGTCTCTGACAGCTCTGATGACAGAACTCTGACAAAAAACTCTAGCGTGTACCAAGGCCTTAACCACAGAGATACAAGACAATTTTTGTATACCCTTGTTGTAATTAAACCCTGAAAAAGGACCCATCTTCAGTAACTGGGTTCTTTATTTTTGGAGACAAATTCATGAAGCCGATCAATTTTTTTGTCTCAGTGGCTACCACAAATTACTATAGGTAACAGGGGTAGAGTTACATCTCGTATTGAAAGTATATTAAGATACCCAACACCCAGAGTTTAGATTGACCAATTTTGGACGTAAATATAATAAACCATTAAAAATCAATAGTCTTTGAAAACCTTATTTCTTCAATAGCTTCAGAAAGTTTTCAAAGACAGTTTCTGGTAATCCTCTAAAGACGCTGACAGCATGATTAGCGAAACACAAATTAAAAGACCTACACATTCCTACCGTAAAATCCTGCATTCTACAAAAATTGGCCTGTTTCAGAAATCCTTAAAAAAGAAGAATCGAGTTATTCCGGATGGGTCCTCACCCTGTATACAGGTACATATAAAGGGCGTCTCAGTTAGAATTTGAATTACGCGCCATTTTTTTCTGTCTAAGATAGTGCGTCAATATTTAACGATTGTCATCTACAAACAATGCATCCTCAACACGCCTGTGATAGCATTACCAGTTTCATTTTCAAAGAAGAATTTTGTCCCATTACGCCACAATTCCAAAATGCGTACCAAACCGTGCATCTCTATGGACCCATTTCTTTTTCGTGAACAGAATGTGGATTTTCCAAATTCGACAATTTTGTCTGCTGACGTATCCGTCAAGATGAAAGTGATAGTAATAATACGATTATCGAAATAATAACAATAAAATCAGTGAGGTTAGCTTCGTTAGAAAATGCTATCAATCGAAATATATATGAAAGACATCTCCAGTTTCTTTCGCATATATTTTAATCAGTTCTATTCAAATTCTAGCGTAAACAATTGTAAGTGGAATTTTCACGAGAATATCCCATGTGAAGATTGAAGAAAACATCTTAAAGTAATTATGCTTTCTCTTGGTTTTGATGTTACCAACATATTCAAAGTCAAATAAGCGTTCCAAAAATTGCTTTCAATCTAGATATTCCACATTTTAAAATTTTCTATTAGAAAATTAATCTATTCCGTTTATAAACACATTCATGCTCAGGGAGAGGTGACAATCTTCTCTTATCGGGACCCGAGCATACAATGACACTGTTGCGACCATAGGAAAAGCTTTATCTGCGGTTTATCTGCATCTATAACATGGATAGGCGATTTATCACCTATCCATGTTATAGATGCAGATAAACCGTTTAGCTTTTATTAACTCCGCTTCGGGAAGTGAAAGGAATGCCCACCGTATTATGTAAGTGTACCAAAGTGCATCTGCGTGTACCTAATTGCAAGACCTGTTAAGTATTATAAATCGCTAACCTCAGAAGAACCATGAGATCATTTACCTTTTTAAAAGTTGGAGATGGATCACTATGTTGTTTGCTAATTAATAATGTGGATGAGATTTTAATAGTCTCGTTAGAGTCAATTCAACGCAAATAATGTTGTTCTTTTAATGATTAATTCCAATTATTAAAACGTAAAAAAATACTTATTTATTACCTCTTACCACTGTTACCGTTAGATAAAAAAGAACGTGAATTCAATATACCTTACTTAACCGGATAAAAGTATCGTATTTAGTTGGTCGACGCGATCGCAACCTCACGTCAACGTCCGTGGAATCGATCTCACTCGCAGGCAATAGATCATTTCGGAAAATATGATGCTGACTTAATCAACCATAAACTGTGTCATTTACACAAAATTGATGAGTTCACTTAGTACAGCGCCAGCCTTGCCCCGAACATATTTGACTTTGCGGAGAAAATGCAATGAATGCAATGGTCTGTGAAATAACCAGTACATACCACAATCACAGCGTGCAATGGAAATTCTCGATATAGGCGATGCGTGGGGGAGTGATTGATCGCCCCATCTCAGAACGAGAAACTAATATACTACACTAACATATCACCTGATGCTTTGTACGAAGATTTGCAACCGTCAGTTCGACAACATCGTTGGGGGTATTCAATGATTTACAACAAATTTCTCGTTTTGAAAATACGTTGATATGTAGTACAGGGTGATTCATATTCGTGTTTTGGGTAGATCCCGAGTAATAAATACCAGGTATGTAAATATGAAACAGGAATTTGCCCATAGATGGCCCAGCTGCTAATGCAGTTACCTTCATACCGCGTCATTGGGCCATTTTCTTGTTTTTACATCTGATAGAGGTTTTCATCTCACAACAATACAAGTTTCATACAACATCGTTTTTAATAGCATTGAACATGTCGAACTTTGTGCCCGTAAAATACTATTTGTGAGCAGCATCGATTTTCTGTTACCATTTGAAGAAAACTGCTGCAGAATCGCATCGAATGCTTGTCGAAACCTACGGTGAGCATGCTCTTGGTAAATCACAGTGCTTTAAGTAATTTAAAAAATTCAAAATTGGCAATTTTGACGTGACAAACGAGGAACGTGGTAGACCACCGAAAAGGTTTGAAAATAGCGAATTGCAAGCATTGTTGGATGCGAATGACGCTCAAACGCAACAAGAACTCCCGGATCAATTAACTGTGAGACGAGAAGCCGTCTCCATACGTTTATAAACCGTGGGAAAGATCCAGAAGATGGGGAAATGGGTTCTACATGAACTGAATGAAAGACAGCAGGAAAACCGAAAAACCATTTGCGAAATGCTGCTAGCCAGGTACAAAAGAATGTCATTTCTCCATCGAATTGTGATTGGCGATGAAAATTGGATATATTTCGAGAATCCTAAGATATTCCAAGAAAATTAATATCTAGAAAACCGATCACTCTGTGTAGAAGCTGATTTTATTATCAAATTCCTCATTATTTTATACATAAGACACATAATGTACATAGATCTATTTCTTCGAGAATTATTTTAAAGACACTTATTATTTTTTGTCTCTGCATTATATTATTACGATCTATCATTAGGCATGACATGTCCTATATCATAATAGAATTATTTATTAGATTATTAAATAAAATAAACCACCTCAAATAAAAATACTTAGAGAAGAAACCTATACTGAGGTTTGCATCATATTTCGATCTACCCCTATCTGCCCTTAAATTTCGAAAACTCGTTTCGGAAACACCTCGTATTTGTTATGTGTATTTTAAATCTGGAATTGCCTGCCATGAAATCCTCATCATTGTGAGATACGAGTGAAGCGAATATTCTTTTATCAAAAACATATGTCAGGACATCTTTTAAAATGCAATTTTGTGAGATAATGCGAATAAGCACGACCCCAATACTAAAGGAATGGGGAGCGACAAAAACAAATGTGAATTGCATTACGTATTCATTCAGACGAACAAAATACGATGAGGAATACACTGTTTTCTTATTCCTATGGTGCCGGCTAAATTGCTCCGGAGCGCGAAATGATAATCAAGCTATTTATGACGGGATTCGCGTTATTACATATTTATGCTAAATCGCATAAACTGATATAATAGACATTATCCCGTAAATATATACGTACGTCCCGTAGGCGATGCGTTAGGAAACATATATTCGATTTCTGTGCAAGAATTGCTGATGATCGTACGTCTATACGCATATACAGATTTAGAAAAAAGTCCTGGACTACTTAATTACATCTTCCACTTAAACAATTTGTTTTATTTGTTCTTGTTCCAAACTTTTTTAAGATCCTGTGTGAGATCAAATATTAAGATTATATTAATTATAACTGTGTTGTCCTGTTCTATTGGTTTGTCGGTACATAGAATATTTTCAAAAAATTCCGATTTCCGACTTATATGTTACTGACAGAGATCGTATCGATAAAGATGTATACGCCATAAAGTTCATTCGGCATTTGTCCTGAATCGGCGTACCGTGTACGGCACTGATGAGAACTAATAAGTTCGAAACAGCTGTGTCGTTCGATTCCGATCCGGGACAAATGTCGAATCCTACCTGTGGCGGGTTTTATTTTTTGAAACCTTATCTGATCGTGCAGAAACACGAGAAAGGGGTCGAGGATCGCTTCTGGGTATAATTCAATGCCTGGGGGGGCTTTAGCCCGAGGAGTAGTTGTTTCCTAGAGCGATTATGTAATAGCTTTGCTATTCGGGAACTACTTTGATAACCGCTTGGCGGCTTGGTGGTTCTTTTCTCGATTTCCGACTTATATGTTACTGACAGAGATCGTATCGATAAAGATGTATACGCCGTAGAGTTTATTCGGCATTTGTCCTGAATCGGCGTACCGTGTACGGCACTGATGAGAACTAATAAATTTGAAACAGCTGTATGTCGTTCGGTTCCGATCCGGGACAAATGTCGAATCCTACCTGTGGTGGGTTTTATTTTTTGAAACCTTATCTGATCGTGCAGAAACACGAGAAAGGGGTCGAGGATCGCTTCTGGGTATAATTCAATGCCTGGCGGGGCTTTAGCCCGAGGAGTAGTTGTTTCCTAGAGCGACTATGTAATAGCTTTGCTATTCGGGAACTACTTTGATAACCGCTTGGCGGCTTGGTGGTTCCTTTCTCGATTTCCGATTTATATGTTACTGGTACATAGAATAAACAATTCAATTTTTATCAAATCGAATGCCCGGTATATTTTTATATTTTCAAATGATCCATTCAGATTCACTGGCATTAAAAAAATTTAATAAAAACAATATGCAATCGTTTATAAAATGATTGACGATTATCTATTCGGGTTATATTTTACTTCTGTTTAATTTAACAAAACACGATATTATTAAAGTATTGTATTCATCGTTTCAATAATCAACTAATGAAATAATGATTGTACACAAAATTTAAGTTGGGTTTTAAAAACTGCAAAGTATTCTTTACAAGTCATAGTTATTGATTTTTGATAAAAAAAAAAATTCTGTGCGAGAATGCTGATTGAAAATGAGGTGAAAAACTGCGAAATTAGGGATTTTCACTTAACTTGGCATAACTTGTAAATAATGGATAGACTAAGGATATTGACTGTTTATTTTCAGCCTCGAAGTATCCCAAATAAACCCTGAAAATTTCAAAGCGCTACGATTTTTTTTTTCATTGTGTTCGGACTGATTGAATTTGTCATTTTTGCTAAGAATAAATAAAAGATGAATTTCTCATTTTTTATTCATTATTTGAGGTTGAAAATGTTTTTAACAATAATCCATTTTTGTATACAAAAATTTTAATTATTGTAAAAAGATAACAAAAATTATTTCGCAATTAATTAATTACCATAGTCAAAACTGACTTTGCTTTGAAGACGATAACTCAACAAAAAATCATCGTACAAGACTTTTAGACCGCTCAAATTAAAGAGAATAAAATTACTTAAAAAGGATTTATAATGAAATCACTGAAATAAATTTATTGAAGTCCTTGGGCCTTTTGAAAGGCAACATTACTTGACTTGAAAACATTATTTCTCACACAGCAATGTAGAGTAGAGGCAGAGTATCTGAAAATGAGAGAAACCTGTTCATAAGAATATATACGCAAGCCTTTTACTTTAATATTCAACATATTAATAATAATAAAATTTCTCATTTATTTTTTTTGTATCTTTTAAAGTCTGTATACTTTAAAAATGATATATTTGCTATAAGTAACTTAATTCGAGATATTTGTTTTTGCAGTGTGATGGTGAAAAGTTAAGATTGAAGAGCATATGACCCTATTATATCCCCTACCTATGGCTGTTTCAGAAAATAATGTATCTGACAGAAGAGCTTTTGGCTTATTGTAATTGCTTTTTATTATTCGTATTTGTAGAACTAATAAAGGGTTTATCGTTATGCTATAAGTTCCGCCCTAAATACATATACCATAACTAATTAAATACCGACTCCAGAGCACATTATATGATTTTTAGGAATTTAATTCCAAGAAATTGTTTTAATTAGTTAAATACATATAAGTGCCTAATTTTATTCGAGAACATCTCAATGTGAGTATTCCATCTTAAATAGGGATCAATCTTTATCTCTAAATATTTTGTATATGTTGCGGTCTCCATCGACTCTAAACAGACATCGCAATTTACAATATCAGGACAATATTGTCAAATTAATTAATTTATACCCGATCTATTTCTTTTATTTAGAGAGAATGTGAATAAACTTTTTTTATCTTTATTTAACGTTAGTGAATACTTTATATAACCATTTTCTGACATTGTATACTCCTATATCAGTTTTTCTCTTGTCTCATTCCAAGTTTTAGCTCAAAACAACAAAACAACAGTATCGTCGGCATGGGCTACAATTCTACGAGGGATTTTCTCATCAAAAATATCATGATCTGGATGAGAATAGGTCATAGAAAGAGATCATGACAAATAGGTCATGAGAATAGAAATAGAGAATAGAAAATATTGTCCCTTGTGGTATGCCTAATGTGACTAATACTTGTTCACTACATGCTGACTGCGCTGATACCTCTCATTAACATAATCTTTAATAAATGCATTACTTAACCCACGGATTCCATACCATTTCAATTTTTCTAATAACATAGTGTGACTTACGGCATCAAATGTTTTCGCCAAGTCTAAAAAAATTGCCAAAGATCTAAAATCAAAGATCAAAGTTACTAACGTATATGTATGTCGCTATCTAAGTATCGCTAAGTACAAAAGAAAGTAATTTTCCATCGAATTGTGTCTGGCGATGAAAACGGACGTTTCGAGAATCCTAAGCGTAAAGCATCATGGGTAACTCGATGCGAATCATCGATATTGACATCGACTGCAAGGCCAAATCACTATGGACGGAAGACAGTGCTCTGTGTTTGGTGGGATCAGAAGGGTGTGATCTATTATGAGCTGCTAAAACCTGGCCATTAATAAAACCGTTAAACTGAACGCTACCGACAACAGATGATCAATTTGAATCAAGCCTTGCGTGAAAATGACCAGGATATCAAAAATGGCAACACAAAGTGATTTTGCTTCATGATAATGAGGTATCACACACAGCAAAATCGGTCAATGAAACGATTGAGGCCTTTAGTTGGGAAATACTTTCGCGTGCGGCTTATTCACCAGACTTGGCTCCGTCCGATTACTACTTTATTTGCATCGATGGGATACGCACTTGCTGAACAGGGCTTCACTTCTTACGAAAATGTACGAAAACGACTCGATGACTGGTTTGCTTCAAAAGAGCAAGACTTTTTTTATATGGAATCCACAAGTTGTCAGGGAGATGGGGAAAATGTATAGCTAGAAATGGGCAATACTTCGAATAAAATATTTTTTATCATTTTCATACAATAAACGTGTATTTTCTACACAAAAAAATCTTGCTTCATATTTACATACCTGGTAGCTATTATGTTAAAGAAGACTTATAATATACTCAGCAGCATTTTTTATCATTTTACTTTTAATTTTATCTTGACCAGAACTACAATTATTATTTAACTATTTATGCTGTTGCCTATCTCATTTTCGGATACAGGATAAATAAAGACATAATTTAATATACTAGGATGCTTAAATTGATATGCAGCACTACTATTCTTATGATTCATAGTTTTTTAGCCATTATGTTCCCAATTTCCGAAAAATATTTGTTAAAATTTTAGTATATACATTTCTCTTGTATTTTCAATTGTCCTCTTTTTCAATTTTCATTTTATTTGTGTCACTTTACAAATTTCTTAAATTCACTGCATATTTTAGCGTTTTCCGGACTTTTTTGGACCATTGTATGCCTTAATATTTTAATTTATAATTTTTATTTTTCGTCTGTTAATTAAATTCATGACTTAATCTCTACGGCATTTATGTGCCTATTTTTAATTTATGCCACTTATGTAGATTTCTTAGTAATTATTTTTTAACTCATCTTTGCATTTTTTACAATATTTTTCTTTATCAATTGCTTAACACTTGTCCTTTTATCCTCAATGGTATATCATTTTATATGTTTATTTATTACATATTTATATTTTGCCATTTTTGCTGCTAGCTCACAATTATTTTCAGAATGAATATATGCCCAGATTTCTTGTTCAGGAGCAAGTTAAAGCAGGGTCACATTTTTTAATCGCATTTCTCTATTTTTTTCCTCATCATCAAATTTTACTCTTTTGAGTCTTTTGCCATATATATTTAAAATCCTCCCTAATCAGAAAACCAAAATCGAATGCTACAGCCCACTCTTTTGCGTATAAATAGACCGTGGGTGTGGCGTATCTAATTTAAATATGCCATCTTATAAGACCCGTACGTTACACATTTATTTATGAGCGGTCGGACAGGGCTGTATATTTATACCTACTGTAGATCAAGCGGGATGATTTCTCCGTGATGAACGAGTGACGTCTAAGATCACTTCAAGGAAGCGCACGAAGCCAAATAGAATGAATAATGCACTCCGCTCGTCTTGCAGTACAGACGAAGATACTCGAATTTTTCGCAGTATACAAGAATTAGTTTGTTAGATACAACATCAGTATCACACGCAGTTTCTCTGGATAATGTGACATTTGAAGATCGGCACACCGGGGAGTTATCATACGTACGCCTTAACACTTATACGAGGGGCATTATTTATATTTTGAGCCCAATAATAAAAAGACATTAGTTTTTCATTGAAAATTACTTCATCGTTTATCAGAATAATCTCCTTCATCATCCTTCACTTTTGCATACGTTCAAACCATTCGCCAAAGCATTATTTCCATTCTGTTTGAGATATCTCCAAAACATGGTTTTTGAACGTATCAATGGTTTCTTCTGCCGACAAAAATCGTTATCCAGGCAATTTATTTTTAACGTTCGGAAACAAAAAGGAGTCACTGGGTGCCAAATCAGGACTGTACGGCGGATGACCCATTCGATTTTTTGAGTGTTCAAACATTCGGTTGTTAGACGAGATGCGTGAGAGCACGCATTGTCATGAAGAATGATCCGACGGTGCTTGTTTCTTTTCCTTGTTTCACCGAAGACTTCCGGCAAACAAATGGTTGTGTACCATTCAGAATTGACCGTTTTACGTTCCTCTAAAGGCACTGTTGCCACATGACCAGTTTTTCCGAAAAAACAGACGACCATTTGTTTCGAAGTGCTTCGAGCGCGAACAATTTTTGTTAGATTTGGTTTATCTTGAAACACCCATATAGTCGACTGCTGTTTACTTTCTGGCTCATACGCATAGACCCATGATTTGTCATCTGTTACAATGTTATATACGTCTTTTGAGTCACCGCCATTGTATTTCTTGAGCATTTGTTTGCACCAATCCATCGTCTTTTTGAGATTTTTTCAAACTATGTGGGATCCAACGAGAACAAACCTTTTTTACAGTTAAATGATCATGCAGCATTCTATATATTCTGGTGGAACTAATGCCTAAGGTTGCCTTAATCTCACAGTATGTCACATAACGATCTATCAGTTTTTGCACAGCATCAATGTTTTTTGGCACAACTGATTTTGGACGACCATCACGACTTTCGTCGGTGAGCGAAAGGTGGCCACGATTAAACTCGTTATACCAGTGTTTCACAGCGGCAAAGGATGGTGCTTTATCGCCAAAAGTGGAAGTAAGTTGATCGATTGATCTTGTCTTGATAGACAAGATCTTCACAGAAGATTAGATAGACAAGATCTTCACAGAATTTCGTTCATGGTCCTTGAACTTTCCAGATTTCATCCCTATAAAATTAACCTTGACATAAGCTAAATGAGGATAACTAAGATCGTCGCTTAGTTTTGCGAGTTTATGTCTGGCATCTGTTTTTTCATATAAGCGTGTGTTTTCTTGACGGGAGCTATCAGCAGTCATAACTGCAAGTATTGGTCTGACAAAACTCTTATATTTATAGGAACATCATACGTAAAGACGAGAAAAACTTCTGGGCATTCTGGGAGATCATATAATTAGCCGTCTTTGTAATCCCGGAAATCTAAATAGAGAAATTTATCTTGATGGATAGAGAATATGACAAATTTCATGATCACCCAAATATTGGAAGACGGTGACAATCTGCCTGAACATAGGCTATTCGTTCAACAGGATAGGACGTCTCCTCTATAGTGATGTGCTAGTAAGGGAATTTTTGGACGAGACATTTCCTGAACGAATAAGTGCAATTTAGTGGCCGATTGGATTGCTAGATCTGACACCAATGGAATTATTTCTACAGGGACACCGAAAATTTATGCCACTAAATCCGATACTCGAAAGGATCTGAGGGCACGAATTGTACAGAAATATCAACGAATAACACTAAAGATGTTACAAGCAGTTTTTGCACAGTTTTAACAACAGTTCATTTGCATGGAAGTCGGGTGTGGTCATTTTCAACACTTAATTAAATAAGTAATTTAAATTAATGATTTTGTGAAGTAACTACATTTTTAATTAAATTTTCATTTGGCTTTTATTTTATTTCCATATTTGGAAAATTTTTATAAAAAATATTTCAACGGTGTTTCGTTTTAAATGGAACACCCTGTAGATGTAACGTAACAATAAATACGTTTATTTATTACGGGTAATATTAAATACGTTTTTAACATAATATTCAATAATTTAAGATAATAACGTATCCTACTCCGGCTATTACCATAGGTAAATGAAATTGTAAGGGGCTTCATAGGGGCCCGGAGGGAGCAACACGCATCATAAAGTAAGTACGTTGAAGTGCTTGATACATTTTATTAAATCATTTGCATTTTGGTGCGATACGGTATATGGTGAACTAGGGAGATTACAGCAGTTAGTCGTATTTTGTGAGGTTAAATTATATCAGAGCTTCGTAAGTGTAGTGTGGCCTAAGATAGGGATACCACATTACCTGTGTTTGGTCGTAATGCAAGCGGATGAACAGGACCGTTCTATGGCGATTACGGAGATTTTTTAAAATATTACACGAACGAATTGAAAACGTGTCAATGTTCACTGTAAAAATCAATCGTATGCCAAGCTTAATCGATTTGGTTAGCTACCCATTTTTCGAAAACTCCTTCATTGTTGAATGGACATTTTTCAATATACCTCTTAGCCTCACAGTTGTCCTTCCAATATTTTCTGGTATATTGCAGTCACGAATACTATATAATTTGTCATATATTTATTTATTTATTTATTTGTTTAGTACAACTACTCTACAGGAAAACCCATTTACACAGCAGGAAAGTGAGTGTTCACATTCTAATAAGATTAATAAATTTCACAAACATAATAATCAAATTTAATACAAATACGTATATACATATTTAATACCTAGGTATATGAAACAATATATGAAAAATAAGAAAATCGAAGATGCGGATCAAGCATAACAATTTTAATAAACAGGAGACTGCAATTAAATATATCGAATTTATCACAGTTGTTGTTATTGTATTTAGTACACATTAAAAACAGGGGTGAGAATTTTAGAATATTAGTACGCGGAATAGAGAGGTAAAAGCTTTTGGATGTTCGAGCATCCATCCATTTGTGCTGGTTTCTTTTATATAATTTATTACATTGAATTACCCCAACAATTGAGTTACCCCAACATACACCTGACGAAAGATACAAACAGAATTTGGGTCAGGTGATTTACTTGATATACAATTTGATTTAATTGAATTGTATAGCTCTCACATTGTCGTGTCTATACCAATATTCAGCTCCCTTATGTAAGTTCAATATAAAACGCCGCCTCAAAACTTAAAAAAAAAAAAACTGTTTTTCTTATTATATTAGACATAAGCTGTGCTCTCTGTGTATTATTTAAACACATGTATTTCAGTGTTTACTAAAGACGATTACGCAAGGTGGATGAAATATTGCGAACGAATTTTACGAAACAATGTACGATTTTTAATAAATCAAGAATTTGAACGATTGCCTACTTAACTTGATAGTTTTGTAACTTCGCACACATAATTAATCATAAAGTCAAACAACAGTATCAGATAACTTAATAAACAGTTGCGTAAAAATAATTCTGGCTAATGAAAATCGCCTTATACGATGGGAATCGTATATAACTAAACGAGAGATTATTTAAAACATGTTCTGACGACGGTCCTGTACATGTATAGCAGAGTCCCCAAGTATACGTACATATATATGTATTTTTAATGTTGGAAGATATTATCATTTCAATCAGACGTAAGTGTTATACCTACATCTACATGAGGCTTTATACCGGAATCATCCTTAACGCATACATTAGCTTTTATTGTAAGTAGTTAAAGTCTAATTTTGCTTGCATTTGGAACATGGTTCATAAAAGTTTTATTCAAAGCGTAAAATTAAAGATAAGGGCTATAGTAAAAACGCGATGTTTTAATTTAAGATACGAAGTGACAGCCTGGCCCTTGCAAATTATGGTTCTCGTCCTGTGTAACCCCAGAAGCGTATATCTAATTATAAAAAAAAAACAATGTTTTCACGGAAGGACTGGTAATAGAAATATTATATTTCAACGGGTAAAAGTTTTGTCATCAGATAGCGTATCTTTGACAGTTATAATGCCCATATGCATCATGGACAGGTAACAGGTAAAAAGAGGGTTAGGGGTGATGCATTACGAGTAAACAAGGCGCAGGCAAAATATCCCAGTGCCATTTCTCTTTTCTAGAAAGTCCTGCTTTTACCGGCCACACTTCGGATTATTTATGACATTTAATTAAGTTGTTGAACAGTCTTGTACCGTTGTCGTCTTTTCCATACATCAAAGAAACATCCAGCTAAATATAAATACGATATACGTCTTTCAAAAGCATTTTCTATACAAAAATAACTACATACTTCTATAATTAAGTAAACATTAGAATTCACGTCTCAAAAATGGATATTCTTCAAATGCTAGATATTCACCCAATTCCTAAGAATCTAAGAACGAGTTTCCAATGTCTCAGACAGGAATCGAACCCAAACGTTAACCCAAACAACCGATGATTCTTATTCAATGCTTTATCGGCATTTTTTTTAATTTGGGCACAGAAATCGACTTTCTTATCTTAAAGCCTCAATCTGCCAAGGGAAAGGTTACACTTGAAAATAAAGACAAATACACAGAGGCTCACGGAGTGGTACATTTTAGACGCATAATGTGACTTTTTTTTCTGTGGAGAACCTGATGGAAAGCAGTCTGACCCAGATGCAGATCATTATTTGCATACATTCAAGAAATAATGGCACATCTCTCAAGGCATTGGTTTTAGTACTTGTCTTATATGGATATCCTTCTTAGGAATCCTTGAGAATTGTGAAAGAGACTATATGGATTTAAACATCACAATTGCCTCCAGGGAATTGAGGCTAAATATTGATGTTATATGTGACTCTACATATGTAATTCCTCCCATCTTTAGTCAGGCAGATAGCCAATGTTTCACTTTGACGAAATAATAATTTTTATTAAATGGTTATTCCTTTCCTCGTATTATTTTATTTTCATTGTATAATGCGACTATCGCCATAATAATTTTGTAACAACATTTTTCTTTCTTTCTAAATTACGTCCTCTTTTTTCCTTGAAAAATATCCAGCTGATTTATCCTATCCAGTTCCTTACGTCTACCAAATATTGACGGTTTTATGTCCAGAAATCCTTTCTACTTGAAAACTATTTGAAGAAAGTATTTCCTACTGTCAAAATTTTAGATCTTTTTAATACAGAGAGATTTAGATTGATTGAATGTGACGTCACACAGAAAATAAACTAAAGTTATTACAACTTCTTTTCATTATATTGAAACTACTTTCGTACAATAGCAGTTGGCGCTTCCATCAGTGGCACGAGCCTGAAGATTTTATTCCTAGATTTTAGGGATCTTAAAATGCGTGCTTGAAATAAAACAATTGTTTTACTTACTTACACCAATAAGAAAGTGAAAAAAATGTCACATACAACCTTGTAATATTAGGGTGACGCAGTAAATAGAACATCAAATCTGTAATGTATTGAATTTTTGCTAAGATTGATACTAAAATAACAACTAGACATGCAACTTTATGAAGTTCATCTATTGTTATATCCCTATCAAGAATATTTTACAAGTCTCTGAAAAAATCTTTAGTCTATCATCAAATTGTATGCAAATATTTTTCTATATCATTTAATGAAATTTTACAAATACAAAGTAAGTACACATTACCCTAACATGCACCAAAATGGAGATAAAGACAACATTTACGACACGTAATCTATATGATATACAATTTCCTTTAACTGAATTACAGACCTCGCAAAATATCGTGTCTATACCGACATTCAGCTGTTCTATGTCAGTACAATATAAAACGTGTTAAAAATATATTTAAAAGTCATCAAATTATCTACAGCAGGGTTGTAGTGTACATCGATGAGTGTGATGCGTCGCATCCCTTAAAAAATTTGCAAATTATTGTTATTTAAAAGTTCAATCGATTTTATTCAATTATTACAATTTTTTAATTATTTTAAACCGACCATTATATGAACCGAGTCAGGAAATAACGACAACACCCACTCGAGGTTCCACTGTTGACTGCTTAGGATCACTGACCTTTTCGCCCATATAACGCGTAGTTTGGATGTAACGTGGACTATCGCATTTCAGCACTGTAGCAAGTAACGCGGGAGTACAATAATTTCGGGCACCCTCACGGCCAATTTAATAAAATAGTTGATGGTAGCGTTTAAAGTAAATAATGTATGTTTTGTATTTAGAAACAAACAGTAAAACTGAGAATTTTTTATACGACTATTATTACTACTATTATTTCTTAAATTCTGAATATTATCATTATTAATTCCATTGGTCGAGGTTTATAAAATTAAAATGAAATTTCACAATCTGCTTCTATTTCCGTCTCTATTATATTTCACAGAAACCCTCAGAGGAGAATTTCCCGAAGCCATCGAACTTCTCCTCTCCTTAATAGACAGTGACGCTAAAACGCAATAAAAGCCGTTTTCCCATATAACAGGCGAAGAAAAAAACCGGACTTTTGTTATATCGAGACGTACGGGTGTGAGTGTGTGCCTGATTAGGTTTCTGGACAGTAGTGCAGTATTGAATATCATACCCCAAGGGATAGTTTTACGCCGACAGCGTCTAAAGGAGAGAGGCCGAGGGTCAAGCAGAGGCACGATCCGGCTTCGCAGCTTCACCGCCGATCAGCTGACAGTATTAGCGCTGGCCCGCAATCACCACCCCTCTAGATGAAATTCCTGGCGGAACTGCAATCTGCATTACAAACGCAAGATGACCGTGAGTGATAAATTGAACTAGGCGACGCGTTCTCATCACCTTCCTCAGGGCGATAATGCCCCTTATGTTTAATGTACGATAAACTAAATTTAAACTGTTTCTTAACGTCGAGAATAATCAATTATCACATAACGTTGAACACCTCCAAGAAATTATATTATAATATTCAACGTGAACGCTTCTAAAGCTGAGAAATATTTCTAAAGTTGAGTTCTCCGCTACAATATAGCGAGGCAATAAACAAGGAAGTCGGTCTGTATGCCATTTATCAAAAACCCCTTGACACCATTGAAGATAATAATTCATAATGATTTTTTAATTAAACTTCTGATAAGGACAAGTGAAAAATGTGCCAAGATGTAAGTAAAGAGATACAAATAAACGAAAAAGGGAGTGAGGAGAGCGAAATAGGCGCTGGGACTGCACCCACGATAAACAGACCAGAGTTTGAATGTAATTTAGTGATACTCGCAACATTAATTTATATCGTACTAGTTCCCCAAGAAATACATTTAAGATTACGTTGTGCCCTTAAAGTAAATCTAAATTAAAATCGATTTGGTATAATGAATATTGGCTGAACTCATTGGCGAATTTCATAATTTAACTAACTGATAGGTATACAGTTTATTTTATCGCTATTTTCCAAATAAAAAGTCTCAAAACATACCGTGGCTTGTTTTATGGCTAGGCTCAGGTAGATTGTTCCGTTTATCGCTAAGGTAAAAGGGTTTTTTATTTGGCAAACAGCGATGAAATGAATAGCACGTAATTTTCCGATTTTCAATATTGATAATTTGACCATAACTCTATCCTAAAATAGAGATACTCTTCCCCATATTTGCCTACTATTCTCAGACCGTTACGGAATCCATTGTTACAATGCAAACTTAGCCATTAATAATACATTATCAACATGACTCTCATTAAAAAACATCTACATGTATAACAGAACGATTTGATTAATTCCAGAAGATTCTAAATCTAGCAATATATGCAGGTTTCTTTGAATGAGTTAATATTGTATACAGATGATTGTAAAATGTAGGAAAATATATTTTATTACAATACGAAACGTTATACATATTTTGAAACACCTATGAATATTCATTTGGATATGGAGAGAAAGTATAAAAATTGACAATCTTATAATAGTACCTACTTAAAATTAGGGATGAAAAAAACCACAAAATTGTCATCGTCGTCGAATAAGTCTCTATTACAACATTCTTTTACATGCATTGATAATTTTTGTTCGTTTTAAAGTGTCATGACTTCAATGACAAACGCTATAAAAAGTATTTATTTTTTAGTTACAAATTCAACTTTGTTTTCTAAAATTTTATGGTCTAAAAACGGTTTATTCTAATGACAACTCACCTACAGTTTCAAAAAATAAAACCCGCCACAGGTAGGATTCGACATTTGTCCCGGATCGGAACCGAACGACATACAGCTGTTTCGAACTTGTTAGTTCTCATCAGTGCCGCATACGGTACGCCGATTCAGGACAAATGCCGAATAAACTTTATGGCCTATACATCTTTATCGATACGATCTCTGTCAGATTTCCGAATTATAAGTTACTAACTCACCTAAAAATAACTCTATAATTAGCTTAGAAACTCGGCTTAAATATTTTCCTCAAGTAGGTATTTATTTTAAAATTCCTATTTTAAATTTTGCAATTTTTTAGAACTAGAGAGTCAAGTATGAGTCTCAAGTATAATTATTAACACAACCCACCGTGACTGCTGCATCAACTTTATTTCATTCGGATAACCCCGTGTTAGCCAAAATGTTGTCGCGAAGGCTTGAGATATTCGAATATATGTAGGTACAAGTAATTTAGTTTAGTGTTAACCGTCGTGTTTGACCATATTTCGTTTACTATTGCAGTATAAATATTTATATTTGTATCTCATCTCTGCGAGTTTCGTATTGCATAAATATTTCCGAAATTACTCAGTAATAACTGACTGTTTGCGAACAATTGAGATGGTTTATGTGGGAATTTCCTTTGTTTAAAATATGAGGAGCGTCAAATATACTTGGTTGGTACTATTCATTTCATCGCTATTTGCCATATAAAACGGTATGTTTTGAGATTCTTTATTTGGCAAATAGCGATGAAATAAACTATAATCGAAGCCAGTCTCTTTACAAATATTAATGTATGAAGCATATAAACTGCACAATATATAACATAAAAGAACGACCAAAGGCCTTATACTAAATTGTCTTCGACTTAATTGTTATATAATCGTGTACTACTACTTTATCTATATTGGATAAAGAATCATTGTGAAATTTGCACACCCGAAATATATTATAGAGATATTTACCACGTGTGTGGAAGATATTTTATAATATTATTAAATCTCTGATACACTATAAAAACTGTGGTTATCCGTGCACGAGAGAATAGATCCAAAGAAACATTATATTACCAACACTTGATTCCCTTAGACCGTCATCTGCGTATTTACTAGCCAGTAAAAGATTAGAAAAAAATACTAGGATTTCATATTAATTACATTAAAAAAAAATTCAACTTTCATCGGGCGTTTTTAATTCGTCGTGACGGCGTTGCAACTATACGTTCTAGAGGCGGTTACCTCAAAAATGTGACGTAAAATTCCATACAAAAAGTCTTACCACTATGAATGACTACATAGAAGTCGACTTTAAATGATGAGAGGATGTATTCTTGTTACAGAAAAAATTGACAGTGTAATAGGGAAAAATCCATATTTCACCAGATTAAGACATTTATAGTATCACTGACATGGATCTCTTAAATAATTTCAAAGATCATTTTAACTACCCAAATGTTACATATGTTCACTACGGTCGTTTACCGTAAAGAATAGCTTTTCACCCAACTGGACATCGCTCACAAAGCGACTTTAGAGACATACGCGATGCTATAGATGGTCAGCCGAGTCAATCCAGATTTTTAATGCTAATTGGCATTACATATATAAATTATTATAACATAAATAAAGATCAGTTTCTAGAGCACTTTCTCGAGAAAATTTTACATTTTACATATCACCACCCTGTTCAGATACACTTCTCTACCAATATTCTCCTCTTTGCCCTTCTTGCAATAATCGCAGTGAAATGGATTAATTTAAATGTGTTTAACGGCAGCCTCAATGATATTAAAATTTTTTATGTCACCCTAGATAAAACATTTTATATTTTATGTAGGATGAAATATTAATATCATTTTTTTCCTTATTTGCATCTTATTTATTTAGTGTTTTACTATAGTTAGTAACATATTTAATGTGTATTTTTAATGTATGTAAATCAAAATGTTATCCTTATATAGTTTCAAATTGTTTTTAATTTATTTTTTATTATCTCCTTATTATGTTGTTGGGTTTTAGTTGTAGAATAGTGTTCTCTAAATAAATAAATGAATATATCAAATAACATATGAAAGAATTAGCGTATTAACACAATATAAAAAAATAATTAAGGGCGACAAAAATTAAGGGATTTAGTACCAGGAATTATTAAACGTTTTTTTAACTGGCTCGTGCAAAGCAATATTTATCACACTATGAATAACTTTATCATTTTATTGTTAAAAGCTACTATTGTTATAATGTGGCACAAATATAGCCAAATGGCCAGGTATATGGCTAGATATAACCTTGGCGTTATTGGAGCTAAGAAAGTTAAAAGTCTGTGAAGTGATAAGTCAAAGTCAATAATTTCTTATAGCGGAAACTAGTTCTCATGTTTTACTACGATTTTTGGCCATTTATTTTAAATTGCTTTTGACAATCAACAATGTATTTAAAGGTAATTTAACGATGACGACCACAACTAATAGTAAAACAAATTGAAAGCATTTACAATTTCGTGCAATTCAATGTAATTACTGCTTCTAAATTAAAATAAAATGAAACCCGCAAATAACGTAAAACCCATGGCAAACATAAAGTTGTGTGGCGAAAAAAACCGCTGGCATTTCCATTTCCATTTCCATCGCCCACTCTAATCGAGTTATTTTTTGCCCACACGTTACAATCCGGGTCCCCTTCCACAATAAAAATTCTTCACAAAGAACGAAATTCTATTAGAACCAATCAAAAGGAACTCGTACTATTCCCTGTTAGTGGCCGCGTCCTATATTATTATTTGCCAAGAAAATAGTAATCTTAAATTGGCCCTAACGAATCCCATTGAATAAATTCTGTACGTATAGATCTGCTAATCGATAGTAGGGTTCCAATAAATGTACCCTCTCACCATCGCCTGCTAACCTTTCAATCAGCGTTTACTGTTATTTTTGTTCGACCGTTAGGGCGAATCGCCTGATATACCGCGTGTCGGATTATAACGTCCACCAAATATTTTGTTCGATGAAATTAAATCGTGGAAGTGAGGGGACCTGGCTAATTGAAATTAATCTCAAATATATCATCGCGAGCGAGAATATTAAACCTTAAAAAGGATTCCACGTAATTGCCCTATATTCTGTTTACACAGAAGACGGAAAATCCGAAATCTCCGACATGTAAATAAGCAGTCCCTGCACCAATTACCTAATACAATTACACTAACACTAATATGTTCATTGGGGGCGAGCTTTAACAGAGACTCGCCCGCTCTTTTATCTGCAGACATCCCTAACATAAGGTCTGTGGAACGAACGAAGCATTTCGAAACAAGGAAGTCAGTCAGACAATTATATATGTATGTGATGGTAAATAATGAAATAAAATACGCTACTCAAAAAATTAAGGAAACTAAAAAATTCCGAATTTTCAGTGGTTTTTTGAAAGGCTGTAACTTTGCAAATAAACAGTTTTAAAACTTTAAAACGGACTTTTCCGCACGTAGAACATCTCTATCTCGAAATTCATTGGTCGAGAAAAAATAAACCAACACATAGATGCAGAATATGTGTTTTATGCGACAGTTTTACTTTTTCAAGTAGTCCACCATCGTGCTCTCTCATGACCCATGGACTGGGTGGCGTGTGTCCTATCCACCTCAAAATCGATAGATGTCGTCTGGGAGACGTCTCCGATTAGAATCAGTCAAAACACCGATTGATCCGACACGATTTAACTGAGTAATCGTGCCAACAAAAAAAATTTCTCAAATAATCCACCATTGTGCTTTCTCGTGACCCATGAACATGGTAGAGTGTGTTCTGTCCACCTCAAAATCAAAAGCTGTCGTCTGGGTGACGTCCTCGACCCCAGTCAGTCAAAACCCGATCGATCCGACATGACTTAGTTGAGTTATCGTGTTAACAAAAAAAAATTCTCAAATAGTCCACCGTCGTGCTTCTATCCACCGGGGGTGTATTCTATCCACCTCAAAATTAATATGTGTTATCTGGGAGACGTTCCCGATCAGAATCAGTCAAAACCCGATCGATCCGACACGATTTAGTTGAGTTATCGTATGATCAAAACAAATTTCTCAAATAGTCCGCCGTCGTGCTTTCTCATGACCCATGGACTGGATGGGGTGTGTCCTATCCAACTCAAAATCAATAAGTGTCATCTGAGAGACTTCCCTGATCAGAATTAGTCAAAACCCGATCGATCCAACACGATTTAGTTGAGTTATCGTGCTAACAAAAAAAATTCTCAAATAGACCCCAGGGAGGGGGTGGTGTGTTCTATCCACCTCAAAATCAATAGGTGTCATCTGAGAGATGTCCCCGATCAGAATCAGTCAAAACCCGATCGATCCGACACAATTTAATTGAGTTATCGTGCTAACAAGATTTAAATGCCGATGACAAACGACGACACACACACAGCAAGAAATTTTTAAAAATCATTTTTTTTTTGTTTTTAGGCCGAAAAACGAAAAATAAACCCAAAAAAAATGTTTTCTCACTTTTTCTTTACACGATTACATTACTTTTCCGCTTATAGTGGAGTGCGAAAAAGTAAAATGTTACTTATTAACTCCTCTTATGTCTATATTTGTTCTCTCTTATAGCCTCCTCTTCTCTCACATTTTCTTCTCTTCATTGTTCCCCTTTGTCTTCATCTAGAGATGTAGGATCTAAGTAACGATCAAATTGGAATTCAAGTTCATATTTGATTGTACTCTCGTATAATTTCTCTTTAAGGAGTTGCTTATTGCCTTCTGTCCTCTCATATCCTCTCCACTCTCCCTCTCCTTTCTTTTATCTCCTCATCTCTCCTCCTTTCGTTATTATCAACTTGGATGACGAATGGTATGAAGCTTTCAGTTTATATTTTCCAATCAGGAATTGGCACTATTATAAAATCGCTCCAAATAATTTGGAGCTTCTTTTAATTGTTTAAATGCTATAAAAAAATTGGAACAATTAAGGACGATGATAATATTATAAAAAACGTTTACTTATGCTATAAGAACATTTAGAAATCGACTAAAGTAAGAATTGTATGATAATTAATAACTGAAACCGGCAAAGATTCTGACAGATCATCAAAGATAGGCCACAGACAGAACTAACTACTGCACATGACAAAGTCCCTCCCTTTACATCATAGATGGAGAGACGCGATTAATATTTTTAATATTCAAATTCGTTGTACCCCTTTCTGGAAGGCGTGCGGGCTAATTTGCTGCTGTACATTGTAACACATATCTTCGAGATTAGTACCATTCCAAAGGGCGTATCAGATCAGCAACAGACCGCGACTCGGGCGCTACTAGGACTCCAAAACAAATGAAGAACAGTATAACAGGGGTCCGTAGGGGTCTCGGGTTCTTGTTAGGCGTGTAATTAGAATATCTTAATTTGTATCTCAGCTATCGGCTTGACCCTCGATTTAATGTATTCTGCGGCTTTATTTAGCCGGTGGCGGAGCTAAATGTCGCCACTGGAATTTCCCCGTTAAGGATTTGCCTCGCTTTCTATTAGGTTTAATTGAATTAATTTTTGGGCCTCACTCGACGACGTACTGCGGGCCAAATATCGATTTAACATGTGCACTTCCAAAGGAGTTACTTTATAATGTGAATGTTTTCCGATGTTTTTTTTTCAGGTGGACCTCAAGATATTCGAATATATAAACTTTAGCCGTTACTTGCACCTCTTCCTTAATTCTATGCACCTCCGAATGACGATAGTGCATCTCCATCAACAACTCTATAACATGGTGGTGCAATTTTATACGACAGTCTGATAAAAAATAAATGAGTTAATGAATTTAACTTTTCATACTAATCTAAAAAATGTATTGTAATTAAATGGTTTTATTATACTGTGTGTGAAGTTTGACACTTCCAGATAATTATTATATGGACTGGGAGTGACAAATTATATAATGTTTAACATAATGCTAAAATAAAATTTATTACATAATCTGTAACACGCATCTCTGTTTTTTATTCTACTGTATTATGGTCAATTCTTGACAAGATAATATACATAGGTAACTCAATCGACACACAATTTTCTAATTAGCATAATTGACTGTTAGTCATCCCCAGAATCATTGTAGATCAGTTCATTTAGTAAAATAAACAGTTTTAAAACCTTAAAACTCACTTTTCCGCAAGTAGAACATTGAGTGGCCTCGAAATTGAGTAGGAGAGAAAAAATAAACTAACACATAAATGCAGAATATGTGTTTTATACGATAGTTTTACTTTTTTCAAATAGTCCACCATCGTGCTTTCTCATGACCCGTGGACAGGGTAGGGTGTGTCCTATCCACCTCAAAATTTATAGATGTCGTCTGGTAGACGTCCGTAATCAGAATCAGTCGAAAGCCGATCGATCCGACACGATTTAATTGAGCGATCGTGCTAACAAAAAAAAATGTCTCAAATAGTCCACCATTGTGCTTTCTCATGACCCATGAACATGATAGAGTGTGTTTTATCCACCTCAAAATCAATAGGTGTCGTCTGAGACACGTCCCCGATCAGAATCAGTAAAAACTCGATCGATCCGACACGATTTAGTTGAGTTATCGTGCTAACAAGAAATTTTATTAATGCCGACAACGAAACACACACACACACAAAATGGTTTTTTTTTTTTTGTTTTTAGGCCGAAAAACGAAAAATAAAAGCTAGAAAAAAAATTGTTTTACACGATTGCATTATTTTTCCGCGTATAGTGGGGTGCGGAAAAGTAAAAATAGTTTTCTATTCGTCTTTACATCTATACACGTTTCAACATACCCCCAAGATTGTTATCAATAAAAAATAATAAATACAGATGATGAAACCAACACTTTTAATATCTTGTGTCGATGTATATATACTTTCTTTCTCTGTGCCTCCAGAATTATATAGTAGAAGTATTGCATATTTTATTTCAATATTCAGGTCTTGAAAATATTAAACAAGCAAAATCACAGCTAAGAAAAATTGCTCAATAACTATATGGCCACTACTTTTGTTGCTGCTGGATCAGTTTTGCTTAAAAGACTCTTTATCTGATACTTAGTTTTTCTTTCGCCTTTGTTTTTACGGGGGCAATATTTAGATTCTACTTAACCCCCGAGGGTTTACACGGAGACATACAGACATATCCAGCCGAGCTATGTAGGAATCGAACCTACGCCCGGCTATAGGCGGCAATCTAGGCCAGCTCCAAGCGATTGGCATTATTATATTTGCTTTAATTAATTTCTTCTATTTACGCTTAATGGAAATGAAACACAAAATATAAATTGATGCGATATGTTCTTTAAATATACTTCCATATTTTTCTAAATCTGTTAAAGTAAAACGTAAAATATCCAAATTGGCGACAGGTTTCTTTTCTGTTGAATCAATGCTATAAACTGTTTTTGGATGTACTTATTTCACCAAAAAGTGTTATAAAATGTTCTTTGCCCGTTAAATCGTGTTTTACATGTAGCGCTATTCAATCTTATCTTAGTTAAATCTTATGTTAAATGTAGTGCAGACGAGTAGGTACGTACGTGTTAAATCCTATTTTAAACATAGCCCTATTCAACCTCTCAGAAAATAAGTACAATGAAAACAATTTATCAAAAGATAGTAAGCATATGCAAATAGCTAATTATTTCTTCTGATATTATCCAAAAATAATCTCTTCCAGTACATAATAAGTCCATGTTCGTTTAACAACCCAGTAATAATAATATTGGTAATAAATATTATTATTACTAATGATTAATCAAGCCATGTTTGATTTTAAATAAACGTATCAATTTTCACTAAGTATTTAAGAACATTTTAAAAATCTTTTGGCCCACAAAAAAAATCAGTTTAGCAAAAAAATGAATTCTGTAATGATTTAGAGTTTGGTGTTGCATTATTTCGCTGATATTATGTTGAATAGGTAATCAATAATTAAATAGGTACATTTTGGATATAAAATAACAATAAGTCAAAGCCCAGACGTGTAGTACCTACCTACCTAGATCAATCTACGATTATTCGCCCCCAAGCTGTCTTATAAATAAACAGTTTTGAAACCTTAAAACGGGCTTTTCCGCACGTACAATATCTCTATCTCGAAATTGAGTGGCCATGAAAAAATAAACCAACACATAAATGCAGAATATGTGTTTTATGCGACAGTTTTACTTTTTTCAAATAGTTCACCCTCGTGCACTCTCGTGACCCATGAACAGGGTGGGGTGTGTCCTATCCACCTCAAAATCAATTGTTGTCGTCTGGTAGACGTTCCTAATCAGAATCAGTCGAAACCCTATCGATCCGACACGATTTAATTGAGTGATCGTGCTAACAAACAAATTTCTCAAATAATCCACCGTTGTGCTTTCTCATGACCCATGAACATGGTAGAGTGTGTTCTATCCACCTCAAAGTCAATATAGTCAAAATCCTCCGATCCGAATCAGTCAAAACCCGATCGATCCGACATGACTTAGTTGTGTTATCGTGTTAACAAAGAAAATTTCTCAAATAGTCCACCGTCGTGCTTTCTAATGACCCATGGGCAGGGTGGGGTGTGTACTATCCACCTCAAAATCAATAGGTGTCGTTTAGGAGATATACTCGATCAGAATCAGTCAAAACTCGATCGATCCGACACGATTTAGTTGAGTTATCGTATTAACAAAACAAATTTCTCAAATAGTCCACTATCGTGCTTTCTCATGACCCATGGACAGGATGGGGTATGTCCTATCCACCTCAAAATCAATAGGTGTCGTCTGGGAGATGTCCCCGATCAGAATTAGTCAAAACACTATCGATCCGACACGATTTAGGTGAGTTATCGTGCTAATTCCAAATAGGCCCAAGGGAGGGGGTGGTGTATGCTATCCACCTCAAAATCAATAGGTGTCGTCTGGGGGACGTCCCCGATCAGAATCAGTCACAACCCGATCGATCCGACACGATTTAGTTGAGTTATCATGTTAACAGGAAATGCCGACGACAACGACGACACACACATAGCAAAAAATTTTTAAAAACCATATTTTTGGATTTTAGGCAGAAAAACGAAAAATAGACCCAAAAAAAATTATGTTTTTTCACTTTTTCTTTACACGATTACATTACTTTTCCGCTTATAGTGGAGTACGGAAAAGTAAAAAAAGTTATATACAAACACAGTTACCGACTGATCATTTTCCTAGTACTCTGTTAAATATTCCGATATATGAGACTCCTCATTTGGATATATTACGATGGGTGTGGGAGTTATATTAAGAATGTAATAGCATCCAGTATTCCAACAAAAAAAAATAATATCAATGATTTTTATTCGCATAGTAACTATCCACAGGATTTTTAACGTAAAAAATAACATGGAAATTATTAGTATCGTGATCTTACACGCTTTGTATCATAATAGTTCAACTTGTTACACAGCCAAAATCTCAACTTATGAATCTATAATTGAATTTATCCTGTTACCTATCTTAGATTTCCGTACATTTGTGGATTTAGTCTTCCAGTGACGTTTGAATGAACCCCTAAAGAAATTGTTTCAAAAGAGAGTAATATAAGACCCAATTTATTAATTTACAAGAAAATTAATGGATAAATTTTTTATTTAAAGTGGTAAACAGGCTGAAACAATAAGCACCTCGTATCATAAATTTCTTATTTTGCCGTTTTTTTCTTTTTATAAATTGTGGAATAGAAACAAATTTAATTTCAATCAACTTACGCCAATTTCTAAGTAAATAACATCCGGTAAAATAAAGTATACCTAAATTACTTGGGAAATTCAAGAAACCTAGGTTAATTTTTCGAGCGTTGAGAAGGACCATTTCGAATTTATCACACACGAGGGTTGGGGAAGGTTTCTTCATTACGCACCTCCTTAATATATCATAGATTAATGGATGGTTCTAGTATTCCAGTGACGTCATGCGATTGTCGGGTTGCACCTGATAGCAAATAGGCCAGTTGACTGGAGGAATTATCGAAAATCGTTGCACCTGGTCCTGGTGATGGCGGTTTCGTTAACCGGTTGCAATTGCGTTAACGGACACCTTTATCGCCCCCTAATTAGGCGGTTCAAACTGTGCGCATGGGGTACGTTAAGAGAGCGTGACCGGAGCAAGGACGACGTTGTCCGGGGCCTGGTGCCGATGCCTCCGGTGCATATAGATGATAACATCAAAGATAAAGCGGCACTACCGCTGAGGTTCACGTTGACGGCGACGGTGTATTGGCTACTTGTTGATGCCCAGCATAGCGATATAAAGGAAGCGAAATGGGGGCGGGATGAGTGGCGAATGGCTCGGTGCGGCGCCAAGTGCGCTAACACGAGTTGCGTAGCCCGTAACCAACCAGTTCTCTCAACTCGTGCCGGAGTCCGCCCGCATACGCCCACTCGTAGCTTTCTACTCGTTAGTCCTTACTAGTCATTAGTCACTTGTCTACGGTAAAAGCGATAGCGCGACGATCGCCTAGTAGCTTTGCATATTCGTGGTTCGAAACGCGCGTGTACACCCTCTTGTGCTTGTGTTTTGTGTTCCAACATGCTGCCTTACCAGGCCGTCGCCATGGACTACGCCGTCTCCTCCGGCTTCCAGAGGCATCAACCCCCCATAGGACTGGGAGTCAACATCAATCCTGCCTTCACACACTCCTGGTTCGTACCGGCGAATCTGTGTGTTCCCTACAAACAGACTCCTCTCCTCGAACCAGGGCATGTCAAACTTATTATCTCTGCTTATTATTTTATTGCTGATGCGATGTCAATGTCACACCTGTAACCGTTCACTCGCATTGTCTTGCTGTCACCCCTAAATGTTGTTTCCGCCATACCACATCGCCGTAGCTCAGGCCAGTAGTCATCGTTTTGTACCAATATCAAAAAATAAACAAAATACCTTACAACATACAGTTACTGCCACAAATATGCGTTTGGACCACATTTGACGATGGGAATAAGGTCACAGACTTACGAAAATTTAATACCGCTATTACACATATGTATTTTAGTAACCGTAGATATATTTCGTCGTTATAGACCCAAAGTAGGGTCACAAGGGTTGGCAACGCAAAGTGCACCATTTACTCTACTAATCAACCTTCACTCATCTCATCGTCGAATCTGCATATGAACTTAAATTATCGGCAAAATTGTACTTATGACTTGATACAATAATATCAATCTAATCGAAACGACTACTGACAAAACACTAATACTACTAAAATCGTTATAAAATGCATTACATTAACAACATTACCGTTAAGTCACGGAATTAATTTGATGTGTACAATTCATTATATTGTCAACGTATATAAGTTACTGACTACAATATATGATAAAAGGACAGGCAGTATTAACCCTCAGTAAATATATAGTCATAGTGTCGGGAAGCCACAGTGTGGATGTCAGAAACTAATGTTTATATTTTATTTCCTTTATCTACTTTATTACAATACTGAGACTTTAATTTTTCAGACACATAGCGAAAATAGCTGAAAAAAACAATTGGCCAGCTATTTATAAGTTTTAGTACTACCTAGTAATAACAACAATAATGATTTCTTTCTCCTTTCCTCGTCTTTCGTTCATTCACTCCTTTTCTTGTACTTAATTGATTTCAATCACTCAAAACAATTTCGTTTTTTCTTGTTTTCTAAGACATATGTTGGCAGGCTTGAGTGTATACTGCTATGCGAAAACCACCTGTTAGTGATATTGATCGAAAATATCATACACGTCGAGGCATTGCAAATTTAGATTGTTGTAAGATTTTTTTGCAACGCGAATTTTCTATGCGATTTCATCTTACTTGAATAAAAATTTTAGAAACAAAATTGGAAAAACATATTCGAAGAAAAGCATTATATTTCATAATCTATTTTAAAGAATGAATTGCTTTCTTTCTCGTCAAACTTCTTCTTTCGTATACTATTTTTAGGAATCTACTGTTTTTTGTTCTCTTCAATTATTGTAAATTATCAGTTCCTTGAAAATAAATATTACTTTGGATCGTATCGATCGATTTATATGTGAAAATTATTTCAGTGTATCAAAAAATGGAGAAGTGTTTGGGAAAATAGGTAATTTTACATTTAAAAAATTAATTACTTTTCATTATTTTGATCCTCGTAGTTTCGTCTACAAATTATAGAACTTTAGTTTGAATCGCATTTCGATTTTTGAATCTACATTCTTCTAAAATCTTGTACACCAAAAATTAGCATATTCAATCTATTCTTTGATAATCTATCATTTATAGACATTTACCAAGAATACTTTTCAATATAGTTTTGGTTGTTCACCTTCACACCAATCGCTAATCCATTGTACCGTGCATTCTCAATATCCATAATACCAGTCGAATACTGAATAATTAATATCATCACTCTAATTAGTGAGGATGAGGCAGTGTACTCCGTTCATTGTCGGACCTGCGCTATTCGAAGTCAAGCAACCAATAGATCGGTTGCGACTTGGATGGGTGACACATGGTCTCATTCTTACAGTGCCGCCGTGGTGCTGACTCGGCATTTGGTAAGAGGGTGGCAACTGGGCCAAATATTGGGCACATTGTCTGCGTGAGTTCGATTCTCACCAGAGGGAACTTGGCACTTCCCTCAGGGCTGGGTGTTTGTTCGCGTTTATATGTGTAACCTTCCCCTACTCAAGTCTGCCTGTAGGCTTTCTGGGGAGGGAAGTCTAGTTTCGTGTGTCCAAACTTTAAACCCTATAACCAATGTTAACCATCTCCCGATCATGCCAACTTGATTGGCGAAATACGCGTCGGAAACGTGTAGTCTTTCAATGTTCGTAAAAACCTGGTCTCCTGTTTTTGTTGATGCATCGAAAGGTCCAGCCCCTTCCCAGTATCACAATATACTGATTTTAATTTGGTTAATTCATTGGTGTTGTATCTATTATAGTCAGCAAGAATTACACCACATGACACTTTGCTTCTGATGCTACAATTAGGATATTTTGAAGCTTTCTCTGTTGTGTTTGTTTTCCGAAGGGTGAGCGTGAAGACGTTTATTTGTTTAAAACTGCATGTATGTTAGAATATCGGCTAAATACCTGAAAATGGTTCTACTAAACACTCATAATTTACTTCATTCCCAGATTTTACATAATCTAACTGACTTTTATCAAACATCAGTTGTGTTCGGTGGGGCTTTTAAGACGAACAACCTGCGCGAATAAAGTAAAATAATGTCTCTCCTTCGAATCTTGAGATCCGTAACGTTGTCGATGCTGGATTGTCCCCGGCGTCCGGTGACGTTCCCAGGGGAGACGGAGTCATTAGCGCGACACACGATCTCACGTACGAGGACCATAAACCGAGCCATCCGCGGCTGCCAGTCAGCACTCTGGTGAACGGATATCTTTTACCATCATCATCAGAACGTGGCCCATTTGCCATTTCGAGAACTCAATCGGACCAAGTAGAAGACAGAGGGCTATAACCGGCACAGTGGCGTGTCTACGTGACATTTTTTCCTACAGTATCAATTTTAAAAGAATTATATCGTATAATAAACTCACTTAACGATTCTTTATGAAACGTATTTATTTATATACAGGCTAAGGTCGTTTACTATTCACATATTTCAAATTCCCTCTGTCTTGAAACTGGAAACCAATTTCGATATGATTTGTCCACGTCAGTGTCCGCATCAAGATCTATCAAGCCATTCACTAAATACTTGCTCCAAACATGTTACCTAAATTTGCATCGTACTAGCTTATTCCAGGAAACATATATATATACAATGGACAATCTGGTATTTCAGAGATACAATATACAATTTTTTTTTTAATTTTCTTCCTTTTTACTTTTCGGCTCTCAACTATACCAGAGTTAAAAAGTAATGTAATCGTGTAAAGAAAAATTGAAAAAAAAAATTTCTAGCGTTTAAATTTCGTTTTTCGGCCTTAAAACTAAAAAAAAATGGTCTTTAAAACATTTGTCTGTGTCATTGTTGTCGTCGGCATTTTAAAATATTTTTTTGTTAGCACGATACCTCAACTAAATAGTGGCACGATACCATTCTGATCGGGGACGTCCCCCAGATGACACTTATTGATTTCGAGGTGGATAGAACACACTCTACCATGTTCATCGGTCATCAGAAAGCACGATGGTTGGACTATTTGAAAAAAATAAAAATGTCGCATAAAACACATAGGTATTCTGCATTTATGTGTTGGTTTATTGTTTCTCGGCCACTTAATTTCGAAATAGAGATGTTCTACGTGCGGAAAATTCCGTTTTAAGGTTTTAAAACTGTTTTTTAGAATCTCAATATTTTTGTATATCTACAAGTGTACTATACTTTTATACAAAAAGAATGTATTCTATGAAGAATGAAGACTTTTATTCTAATTTCGCTTACACCAGGTATCATTTTTGGTATTAATATACCTAATCATACAAAATTAAAACCTTTGCTGGTTAGATTTTCACTTTTTATTTGTTAAACATAACAATTGTTTCGACAACACAGTGGCTTCATCAGATGCTGAGTACATAGACTAAATTTTTACAATGTACTCAATTTAATTTCAATGTAATTTATTATTTACTCAACATCAGTTGAAGTCACTGTGTTGGCACAAAAAATTGTTATGTTTAACATATAAATATGGATTTTCATCAAGTAACGGCCTAATCAATTCAGAATTAATATAATCAGTTAATTATGTTAAATCCACACAATTCTTAAAGGTCATAATTACATGAACGCTGTTTTACATTTCAATTTTAACCATGTATATGGATTCGACATTTACCTTGGTTTTAAGTTAAAAAATTGAATGGAGGTGTAAATAAAGCCGGAAAGAAGGATCGGAATGAAATTAAAAGAGATTAATTTGACGTTAAAATCTAGGAATCGTGTAATTTTCAACGAAACTAGAGGGTATTAGGTATTCCCCCTCTAAGACGGACCCGACGAAACACGCTCCTAAATATATTACACCAACTGAAACCCAACTATGTAGTTGTCTTCGGGTATAGAATAAAACATTAGGATAATAGAAAACTCCAGAATAGAATAAAATGAAATTCCAGATCCGACAGCTGAATAGAGGTTTTAAATATTGGCGTAGTAATAATGTTCATTATTTCGTACTTCCAATTATGAATAAAGTTCATAAGTATATATAATTCTATGTTGATCTTGGTGGTCTTAATATTTTTTTAGAAAATCCATTTTTCGATACGAGTTTCCTTGTAATCGAATTTATGGTTAGCTTTGTTGTAAAATAAATGATCAATATTGTTTAGTGTCACTGTCTTTACCAGCTTATAATGAGCTTTAGAAGTATTAAAATGCATGGTAACACGCCCAAAATAGTCACATCCAAATACACGTTGACGTTCTTCTGGTTTCTCACGTCGTTGAATGGCTGATGGTATTTAATCTAGTTAACAATATCCACATAATTTGCAGTGAATATTGATTGGATGTATTATTAATTATTTGGATGTTCCTCCAAACTGTAGATCTGATCCTACAATATTCTAAGAGTGTTGATCCTCATAATACGATATTTACCCTTTGGTTGTACAAGAGTAATCTTGAATATGACTTACTTGCTAAGCTTTTATAAGCTTGAATCGTCTATTCTAGATCATTAATTAATTACACAAATACACTTGGATCGTGCCTTTCTGACTGATCGATTTTTTAGAAGCATTACTTACGAGCCCAGACTCACAATAGTTCGGCCAAGCATAATTTTACTACTAATATATTTAAATCAATGTAACAACACTCTCAAAACTATTTTCTTAAAGAAAAATAGTGGTAATAGAAATGGAGAATAAACTTCGCTTTCCTGGCCAAACAGTCAATATGATAAGTTTCCTGTGTGGTTCTTAGCGCACATTTTCTGGAATCACCCAAACATATTTCAAATTTGGATTCGCCATTCCAAATTACCTGGTGCCATTGTTGTAAAGTCTAGTGCCTATGTTACCTGGCCCACCGTAACCGATTGATTTTCTGTCGTTTGGATAATAACGGCTTTTCTTTTGCCTGAAGAAGAAACCGGTACGTTCAAAAGTAAAATGTAAATAATCTAACTTTAGCTTGTAGAATTTGTAGCCTATTTTCTTTATTGAACGTTTAGTTGTGGGTACAGGAATATGTTTTCCAATGGCTTGCCTCCATAGTACCATAATTTATGTTGCACTGTATAGTCGGTTTGTTGTTACAATGCTCTTCAGAGCATGTTGATTTAAACGTGATATTTGAGATGGTCGACTAGTTTTCTTCCTTTGGGCTGTGTATCCAGTTTTTTATACAAGTTGATAATGCCCTGCACTGTATATTTAGGCAGCGAGTACGTAGCAGATATTTTCCGAGCCGAAATTCTCTGTTTATGAGCTAACAATTGATTTTCGGATATCGTCACATTTTTTTAGAAAATGTTATCAGACGCGTCCGAAACACATTATAATATCCGTTTCACTTTGACAACAACTGCATCTTTTTGTGTTTTAAAACGCTACAAACGTTTAGCCTATTATGAAACAGAACAGTTTAATAACAAACAACGTAACAGAAACAAAATTAAAAGTTTAAACTTTGTTTCTGTTACTTACATTTTTCTTTAAGAAAATATTTTTGAGAGTGTTATTACTTTTATTTAAATATATTAGTTGTAAAATCATTGCTGACCAAACTATTATGAGCCTGGGCTCGTAGACTCGATGATTATTGAACTTGCGATATGGTACAAGGAATAATCACTTACTTCAATTTCAATTAGGCCAAGTTTATCTCTGATTATAAATGCCTACTATATAATTACGAATTTTCAGAATTGTATAGCATGCAATTCAAAATTTATTATTTTGCTATTATTACCCAAATGTATTAGAATGAAGACGATAAACATAAAAATTTCCATTTATTTATTTGCGACTAATACAGTAACTGCTTTCTATATCATGGTCGAGGCGGCTACAAATTACATCTGGAGGATATGGCCAATAATAATTGGACGTGGACAAATGGAAACGGTGATTCATAAACATTCGAAGGAATTTATATGTGTGATTGAAAGAGTCGCAAGGGACCCAAAAAAATAATATCGCATCTGCGAAATCAACAAATCCGCGCGACAATTGAACTTGTTTTCGTTTTATATCGCCATTGTCCCCCCATAAAGCGGCATTCCCGGTATAATCGCATTTTCTCCTTCGGCCCCATAAAACGGGAAAAAACTATAAGGATTGATTATAAGGAGACCGCAATAGGAGAGCCGGAACCGTCGGACTCAGGATGTGCCAGTTCGGATTCTCCCGGGAATCAGTTCGATAATTCAACCAAAGAATTGTTTCTGTCGGCATCCGCGTCTGCTCAATTTACGGCACTTGCGAGGGGCAGTGCGTGAAAACAAAATTAAGGAGAACTTTCGGTAAAATTGGTAGAAATTGGTCTATGCTACTTGAATCGTCATTTCAGTCCCGGGGGACGAGCTGGCCCCTCGGTCGGCGATTATTAGGTTATCCATCAGAAAGAAACCGTCTATATAGTCTCGGCATGGCCGCGTACCTGGCGACACCTCTCCCATCCGACTCCCGATCCCCTGAGGATCAGGCCAGGGCCCTTTCTGTTTACATTCTGCACCGGAAGCCTCGGAATTCGGTGCTACCAACGTCTTCAACTTGCGGACTAGATCGATTAAATATTAGTATCAATAATAAGACGGCACTTATCTTTTCTTTAATATATATCTTGATCCGTTCGATTAACACATCGTTTTGAAAAATCATATGTAACGGGATCGTCACTATACATCCGATGTATCTAAACCAGACTGGACATACGAAGCCACACTTATATTCCAAAATTTGTTACATTTGGAAAACTATGACAATTACTTGCTACCCCTTAAAGCCTTCCTTGCCGAAAATTACTTGAACTGAGGCCAAATCTTGTAGCATTTGTTTTTGCGCTTTTACGGTGTTAAATTAAGATGTATACAACAGTGACAGTTGTACTGTGATCAGTATTGCGAGTGCGATTCTATGTTTCAATTCCTGTCCCAACTGAGAGTGTAGCTTCTCCTTGAGCAAAGTTTCTTTTGTCATCGTCTCCATGTGTAACTTTCACCTCCGGATCCTGGGCGTCAGGGGAAGTCAATTTCCGTGTGTTCAAACTCGAAACATACATCCGACGTATCTAAATCAGACTGGACATACGAGGACCCATTTGTATTCCAAAATTTGTTATATTTGGGAAACTATGGCAATTATTTGCTACACTTTAAAGCTTTCCTCGCCGAAAATGACATTAACTCTAGACCAAATCTTGTCGTATTTGTTTTTGCACTATTACGGTGTTAAATTGAGATGTCTACAACAATGACAGTGGTACTGTGATCAGTAATGCGAATGCGATTCTATGTTTCAATTCCAGTCCCAACTGAGAGTGTAGCCTCTCCTTGAAAAAAGTTTCTTTTGTCATCGTCTCCATGTGTAACTTTCACCTCCGCATCCTGGGCGTCAGGGGAAGTCAATTTCCGTATGTTCAAACTCGAAACATACATCCGACGTATCTAATTCAGACTGGACATACGAAGACACATTTGTATTCCAAAATTTGTTACATTTGGGAAACTATGACAATTATTTAATACACTTTAAAGCTTTCCTCGCCGAAAATGACATGAACTGAGACCAAATCTTGTCGTATTTGTTTTTGCACTTTCGCGGTGTTAAATTGAGATGTCTACAACAATGACAGTGGTACTGTGATCAGTATTGCGAGTGCGATTCTATGTTTCAATTCCTGTCCCAACTGAGAGTGTAGCCTCTCCTTGAGCAAAGTTTCTTTTGTCATCGTCTCCATGTGTAACTTTCACCTCCGGATCCTGGGCGTCAGGGGAAGTCAATTTCCGTATGTTCAAACTCGAAACATACATCCGACGTATCTAAATCAGACTGGACATACGAGGACCCATTTGTATTCCAAAATTTGTTATATTTGGGAAACTATGGCAATTATTTGCTACACTTTAAAGCTTTCCTCGCCGAAAATGACATTAACTCTAGACCAAATCTTGTCGTATTTGTTTTTGCACTATTACGGTGTTAAATTGAGATGTCTACAACAATGACAGTGGTACTGTGATCAGTATTGCGAGTGCGATTCTATGTTTCAATTCCTGTCCCAACTGAGAGTGTAGCCTCTCCTTGAGCAAAGTTTCTTTTGTCATCGTCTCCATGTGTAACTTTCACCTCCGGATCCTGGGCGTCAGGGGAAGTCAATTTCCGTATGTTCAAACTCGAAACATACATCCGACGTATCTAAATCAGACTGGACATACGAGGACCCATTTGTATTCCAAAATTTGTTATATTTGGGAAACTATGGCAATTATTTGCTACACTTTAAAGCTTTCCTCGCCGAAAATGACATGAACTGAGACCAAATCTTGTCGTATTTGTTTTTGCACTTTCGCGGTGTTAAATTGAGATATCTACAACAATGACAATTGTACTGTATTTTGTAACTGTATTGGGAGTGTGATTCTATGTTTCAGTTCCAGTGCCAACTGAGAGTTTAGCCTCTCCTTGAGCAAATTTTCTTTGTCATCGTCTCCATGTATAACTTTCCCTTCTGCAGAAGGAAAGAAGGAAGAAGGAAATTGAGTTTCTTAGAGGAAGAAACTCAATTTCCGTGTGTTGAAATTCGAAACTTTAAAACTTAAAAATGCATTCGGCTTAAATGTCAAAAGTAAATAAACTATAAAATATTGTAAAGTTACTAACAGCAAATATGAGCCTCCCTACATTCTACTATATCACTAAAAGTATTAATTATTGTTTGAATTGCCCTAATTCTACAAGGAAAATAATCATATAATTGATATTATTGTGTATTTCAAATATCTCGATGTCTCCTTATTTCTCTGACTAATAATTTTTTCTCACTTTTACATATTCATTAAATCATTATTATGGTTATCACATTTTTTCTATATGATTAATATAATTAACACATATTTACTTCAGTTACAAAAATAATCAGAAATATATCTGAAATAAAGGCTTCGTTTACCAAAATTATTAAAATGTTAATAGGTATTCATGAGCGATGACATCAGAAAATTCCCAACAGCCTCTAACAATGCCTGATATTACGCCATTGTTTAATAGCGATTTTCACAAGCAACTTTTTTAAAATAACAGTAAAATAGGCAACGACTTGCTTATCGACACTCAATAAAAGAAAACAAACACTGAGGAAAACCTAAATTCTGATTTATCACCATTTCAAATTTTGAATAAAGCCTAGGTGCAGATAATTCGAATATTTAAACATTATCCCCATAAATTATTATAAAAATAATGATTATTGATATTCCAGACGAATACAATTGTCAATAAAATGAGGTTCACGAACTGGTAACCATTTTAAAGTAAAAGAATTTTAAAATTATTTTACTGCATTCGCGTGGGAAAAGGTAAGCTATACATTGCTCTTTGTCGCACAGTTTATTGCCGACTTGCTCTTCATAAAATAATTCTACTATTGTACAGTCTCTGAACAAAAACAATGAAAACTAGACTACTGATATTCAAATATTTTACATTTACCCGCGCATCTATTTTGGACCGGACGGTACCGGAGAAACTACCTTAAGGAAACCAGTCTAAGGACTACTTAAAACGAATTCGTTTCTACTTAAAACTAATAAAACATATATAGAATAGATAATACATTAAATTCTATTTGTTATCAGCATTCAGTAAAGGTAATTAAATATTTAGTACAATACATTAAAAAGAATAGGGAGGCAATCGCTCCCAATAAGTAAGATCTACTAAAACTTTTACAAAGATTGGTGCCCGGAATTTATTTTACGACCGCCTGTCTAATGTTAATGTCGCAGTTAACCATTTCGCCTGGACAAAACGTTAATTCTTCACCGGGAGTAGCCCCCGAGTATTTCGTTTTTAGATCGACTAATCATCTACGTTTCCCAGGTTCAGGCCCTGGATCTCGGTGCGTTACTTTTGACTTTATTCATCCTCTGGGACCGTTGTCCCATACGTCGAATCTAAATTTCCGTCTCTTTCATTCGCAATTCCCCCTGAGGGAACACTGATTTCAATACAGCTTTATCCTTACTGGAGATAACGCCTAAATAGCTCAACTCAGATTGTTTTATTTCGTTTAATTCGATAAAGTCGCCTATACATACGCGTGGCTCTAAGAGCATAAAGAACTGTAATCAAAATTCAAAAAACAGTCATGATGGCGCCATATTATATACATAGTTCTTAAAGTGTAGATAATCGATAGCGATATATAAGTTTTTTTATAACTTCCAGAATATGACGATGTACAATGTCAATTATTACACTTAATTCGTTTTCCCTAAATTAATTCATACTTCCTAATAGATGCAATTAAATGCATAGACTATACTAGTAATGTCACGCCACGTTTCTAATGGCCCATGCTATATTTTAACCATTTTCCAAAACAAACAAAAAATAATAAAATGCATACATGTAATTACGTAAACTTGAGTATTTCGCTCAACCGCAATATTTTAGCATGCACTTTAGTACGTAACTGTTAAGGCGCATCTACATATGTAACAAAGGCCAGTCGCGATCTCCGTCGCGAACTTCATCGCGTTCATATCGCCGCATGGTAACTCCGTAACACCGTCGCGTAACATCGCCGCGATCCATCGGTTGTCGGTTTTCTTGCGTCGCATCAAAAGAAATGTTCGTCGTTGTGATACGCATGGTCACATCGATGACGTTAAGGTGCGTCTACATATGTAACAAAAGCCCGTCGCGAACATCGCTGCGTAACGTTTTAAACGTTACGCGGCGATGTTCGCGACGGGCTTTGTTACATATGTAGACGCACCTTTACGTTCCTTTTCAATACGAGGATACAGCAATATGTGTTATGTTATTTATATCTGTCGACAAAAGTCAACTTTACCTCCAATCCATTGTTGTTGTTCTCCGTGCATTTAACATACTTTTATTTTTGGTTAATTTCATTTGTGTACTATTTTGTGCGTTCAATTGATAACAAATAAGTTCCTTTCTATTTACAACTCCTTTTCTAATTAATAAAATAATATTTTATTATTATAAATATCACTTTTACTTAGATATGAATCATGTCAGCGGCAGTAGTTAAGAAAGCCAAGAGTTGCCTTAGATGAGAGTACGGACATTGATGGTCATGCACAACTAGCGATATCTGCCAGATATAGATCTACAAATATAATGAGAGAAGAATTAGTAAAACTAGTTACTTTCGCGGAAACACTACCGGTCAAGATATTTTTAATGATTTCAGTGAAACTTTTGCAAAAATGAACATTGATTTGAAAAAACTTATCTCAGTAATAACTGACGGCGTCCCTAGTATGATAGGAAAAGTGTAGGGTTCATACCACAACTTAAAAAAAAAATACTGGGCATTCTTTAATCGAATTTCATTGTCTTATTCATCAAAAGGTGCTTTGTACAAAACAAGGGTTAAAACAATTTCAAATACAACAATGCCAGTCGTCACAAAAATTGTCAATTACATAAATTCAAGGCCTTTAAATAAGCGAGAATTGGCGCATTTATTTCAAGAAGTTGGGTTTCAATACTGAGGGTCTTAATATACAATAATGTTAATTGGTTAAGTCGCGGTCAGGTTTTAAAAAGATTCATTGATTAATAGTTATGATGAATTATCAAATATAGAATGGTTACGCGACTTAATGCTTTTATGTAATGTCACACAGCATTTCATTGGATTGAATACGAGACTTCAGGGATGTGGCCAAGTTGTATTAACCATGTTTGAGAACACTAAAGCATTTATAACAAAACTTTACATATATAAAAGTGATTTAGAAACAAAAGTAATGAAATATTTTCGTACGTAAAAGGTAATTTTCAAAATTCTCAAATTTTTGAAAACGGTATGAGTTACAAACACACTCATATATATTCAAATGATCGATGAATATTAACTTCTTCTTTCTATTACAGCATCCTGGAGCTTCGGAAGGAGAAAAGCAGGGATGCCGCCAGATCAAGGAGGGGCAAAGAAAATTTTGAGTTCTACGAATTGGCCAAAATGCTTCCCCTACCCGCCGCAATCACCTCACAGTTAGATAAGGCTAGCATTATTAGACTGACGATCTCATATCTAAAATTAAGGGACTTTTCGGGACACGGAGAACCGCCATGGAGTCGAGACGGCCCACCTCCAAACAAGACATTGAAAGGTAAGAAACCTATTTTGTCATCGATATGACACCGCCCATTCCTAGGCAGTAGCATACTCCTAATTTGAGGCATTAGGGACCGTCCCCTTCCTCTTACTGTTTCTCTATGACTGCTCCAATCTTCTCTTCCAATTTACCCCCTCATGGTGATGTCTTATAGAGCATACTATTCAACAACACGACAAAACCTGTATTTTAATGGTTTAGAAGTATGTTATAACCACTACTTATTCCTAGGCAGCAGCATATTCCTAATGTTGGATATTAGGCCCCGCTCTTCTCTTTCAATATTCCACCATATGACATATTTTCGAACATATCCCCCAAAGACACCACAATCGTATTTTAACTGATTAGAAGTCAGTTATATACTACCATCCATATAGTATTCCTAATAATATGAGGTATTAGAAGTATTGCTCTTCTTCCATGACCGATCTGATCTTATTTTATACCCATAATATGTCACCATGCACCACTGTGTGCATTGTGACATATTATTAAGCATACACTCCAAAAACACGACAAAAGCTTGAATCCGACCCAGTAAATCATAGCAAAGAATAACTTATCAGTCTCAATCACCAATCTCTGTTAAGATCACGATATTAATGAGTGTTTCTAATGATTGCTGATATGTATGATCATGATCACTTATATGTACAGCTTGTCAAGAATAGGAACAAGTCTCAAAATTGCGATATAGGGCCGTCCACGAGGTGCGCAGTAAATAGCCTGGTTTTTACTCAGTCGCATTGTTCTCATAATAAATGTTAATGCCAGCTACGATCACTTACCAAAATCGAAACCCCTTTTTAAACTAAACAAAACAACTTATCTCTGCGCCCAATTGTGCACACACAAAGGTTTCTAGTAACATAGGTTGCGATTCTTATTTGATATGGTTGGCCTACAAATTTTCGTAAAATATTCCTCGACATGGATTGAATAATACCCTTAGTTTTTCCACGCTGAATTATACCGAACCTACTTAGCTATCCTGAAACGTGTTTCTTCTGTAATAAGATTGAGTAGATACCTTGTGAATCATGTAGATTTATACATTGTAGTATAAGTGTATAATAATAAACAATGCATCTTATATATTAATGGTCATGTAATAAAGATAGCCTGGCAAAGGCAAAATGAAACTTGAATTTACAAATCACGTAGTAGCGAAAGCAATAAACAAAATGCCCCCTAATAAAACAAAATGGCCGTCTGTTTTATTATTCACCAGTCGCGAGTTTAGATTCAGGGCAGTGTCATAACCTCATTGTTGAAGACAAAAGTAGAGAGTACTTTAAATTCATTACTGTTCAACTATTCTACAAGAAATTCTCATAAAATTCATCTATATGTATACGTGCCTTGTTACAAAATACTACGATTAATTATATGTGAAGCTTTCTAAATGATTACAATAGCAAATTCCTACGGAATGTATGCTAATTTTCGCCCGAGACCACTGGACGAATCGACGTATACGATCGATATCTATTTAAATTTCTTATCGGCATTATAATAAGTTGGTGTTGCATTAGAGGGCAGTACGAATGGAATGAACATACTACACATTATATTATTATTCATTCCCATGCAAGTAAAAATAGCTTTAACAGGATATTGCTGTAGATATTCGAAAATTCAATTTTTCAATAAAAAATTAGCACAATAATACTTTTTATACTCGTAGAGAATACCGTGAAAGTCTCATTAAAAATATACACGTGTAGGCAAATATCTAGTTGACTTTAACTTGTAATTTTTTATCAAAATGAACATTCGTATGTTCTGGATAATTATGTGGTGGTCTCTCGTGGCATGAACGTGCTACATGTAAACCATGTCGATACCAAAAATGTCGTATATCGTATATGAGCATGTTATAGGTACTATGTATCTTACATTGGATAAACTGGAACAGTTGATCATTTCTATGTCCTATAACCGTGAAATATTCCAGGTTGGACACCAAGTAGATCCATCCGTTATTCCAGAGGTGATTAATGCCGATACCGTGATCTACGGAGCATTTCTATTCGTTAGTGATATGTATTTCTGTACGATCTGTACAGGGGCGTAGCGTGAGAAAATAATTTAGGGATTTGATAAAAATTTTGTAAGGGAAAGGGGTATAGTCAGATGTATGGTAGGCCATATGAAAATGGTAAAAATAAAAAAAGACACTAACCTAAAATGATTATGCCGACGTATATATCCTAATTTTTAAAATGAAGATCAATTCTTCGGTTTTTGTTTGTCCAACAAAAACGTCTATCACCGTTTCTTCAAATGTTGGAGACGATCTCATATCTCCTAACAAGGCACTTTCAATATTTATTAATGCTAAAGCTGACAGTCTTTCTTGCTTTTGAGAATTTCGCAGATAAGTCTTTATTCTCTTTAAACATGAAAATGATCTTTCCGCGGAACTGTTTGTGGCAGGAATAGTCATAATGATAATTTTGATGACTCCGGGAAAATAGAAGATAATTGAAGGGACATAATATATTGGTGAAGCTCAAAAACAGTGCTCTTTTTCATATCGGGATCACTATAAATCACTGAAAGCTCACTTTTTAAACGAATTGCGTCGAGGAATGTTCCATATGTATCTACTAAAGAAGAAAAAAGTTCGTCAGGAAAACATTTCACGAATGAAGTAAATTGTGTGGAATCTAGATTTAAGAAATTTCACTAAACCGTTCACTAATGTTCAAAGTAATAACATCCAAAATTTCATAAAACAATCGTGCGTAGGTGCTTTTCTTATCTTCTTCAGGAATTAAATTCAAACGCATTCTTTTACTTGGTGGTTGATTTTCTAACAGAAATCGGTTCATACGGTTCCAAATGTCACTAAACTCGTTTCTCATTTTTTGAATATGTGATTTGAAATCGGCGATCTTTTTATTGCAGTAACTAATATGTGATATTTTTGTCTGTAGAATTTTAAACAGACTCTCGGAATGTGGGAATATTGCAGAAAACACTGCTAAGAAAAAATTAAAATCAAAGTCACGCAATAACGTTAAAAGACCTCTAACACAAATACCGGTTTCTCGAGCCCATTCCTCATTTTTATTTTCCACAATTACCTGAAACAGCGCTTCCAAATCTTCCTTATGTTCTGGCGACAGTCGCCAAGATGCGTTCACATAATCGCATAACTGAGTCCGGAAATAACGACAACACCCACTCGAGGTTCCACTGTTGACTGCGTAAGATCACTGACCTTTTCGCCCATCTAACGCGTAGCTTGGATGTAACGTGGACCATCGCATTTCAGCACTGCAGCAAGTAATGCAGGAGTCCAATAATTTCGGGCGCCTTCCCAGCAATTTCGAGAGGAGTTTACAAATCGTGAAGATATCGACTACGACATTTTTGCACAATATGTGCAGCATTTGATGGCAAGATTTCGAAATACTGGTACTGCTGGCAAGGGTAAATCGCTTGAGAGAAAGACAGTCTTTTCAGAATAAACTTTGGCAGATATGTTTCACTCTAGTGCAACTAATGGACTAGATGTATTTATGGTGTAGATCAAACTTTACGTCAGATTGCTGCTCAAACAGATACATACATATCCTTAAAACTAAAGAAAAACTGCATTTCTAGAATATCATATGGTTTCATATACAAAACGGCAAAAGTTAAATTTACATCCGTATAGAGTCACTGCAGTGCAAGGGTTACAACCCCTTGACTTTGAGAAACGAGAGAACTACTGTCACTGACTCAATAATTTAAATAATCATAACTTTTTAGACGTTTCTTGCTGATAAACAAATGGTTTCATCTTAGTGATTATGTAAATTCACAAACTTATCATCCCTGCTCTGTTTAAGAGACTCAAGTTTACACACCATTAAGTCGTTGGAGTTTGGGTAGCCGTATCTCGTAGCAAAATAACAAGCTTCAATGTAATTTCTTCAAGAATTTTATGAAGACCGAATAATTAGCTGTAAGAGTTATTAATAACACCAAATAAATATAAAATGTATTTTAGGTTGTTTTTTCGGATTTTGAGATTAGCGTAAATCATTTTTGACAACTGTATGACATGAAAAGGTTAGTAGGCACCCGAAAACGAGTGGCACATAAAAAATATTAGAAGAGCGTTCAATTAATATACGTCTCTCTATAATCCAACTTTTTCCACTTACAAAATCTAAAAAAAATTCTAAGAAATATTCTCTAAAGCACAAGTGGGTACGATCAAATGATTGCGTGAATTGCTTAAGGTTGTAGAGTACTTTAAATAAATTATATAGCTCCATTATAAAAGGTGTATTTTGCACCGACAATTATCGTTTGTATTACGTCCTCCGGCCAACCTGTGACACGCAATTACAAATGCAGTGCTTCCCTTTAATTATCCAAATTATATTTTCATTAAGATTCTAATTCAACCTTTATTCCCGTTAAAGCACACAGGCGAATAAAAATATGTGGTGAATTGTTCTTATAAAAATGTTTCATGCAATAATATATTTCGTTTGAAATCGTATTTTAGCCTCCTATGATATCGAATTTCATAATCTAATGTATGTGATTCATATTGAAGTATAATCCTGCCGGAATATGCCAACGATGATTTTGCCGAATGCGCTGGTATTTCATTTTCAGAAAAATAGTACGTATGATTTGATGCACGTACAAATCCATCAGTACAATTTTGTATTTTACTTAACTATTCCGAGGTACTGTAAACGTTTTGAATGCTCTATTAAATATTCCGGGTTTTATAAAACGCATGCCAGGATTTAAAGGAACGGCAATGACGATCTCGCCTACATGAAAAATGGCTTCTTCTGATGTATTAATACCGATAGTGATATATACGCTTGTATATTGGAGTTTTTACAATCTAGAGAGCTTTGCAACATATGAGGCACACACGGAGCTACGGTTCCCATCACGATACAAGTCCGAGGACCTGTAACAAATTGGGTACGATGTCATCTCTGAAATATTGCCGATTGATACCGAACTTTATAGATGCTGGTGGAGAAAATTTAGTTCCCTCGCACTCATCCGGATCGCGCAAGAGGAAGACGATTTTCTCGCAACAATAACAATCTATTTTAACACATATCAGTATTAACACGTGACAATTATTACGTGAATTAATGTCATACCGTGTATTAAACTTGAAATACTTCAATGTTTAATTATAAAATGTCATTTGAGCCCTTCTATACCTCTCCCTTAAAGTGACGGTTACCCCCTTGAGTTTATTTTAAATGCAATGGATGGTACCTCATTTCAAAGGGTTTTTGAATCTCTATTCAGCAATATCAGTTCTTTTTGCAAGATTTTAAAACAAAAATGCTCAAATCAAATGTTCAAAAAAATATTATTTCTCGATGTTGGTCTGTTGCAGTAGGCCTTCGATTTTAGACTAAAGTAGGCCTGGAAATAACCAAATAAAAGACAACCAAATCAGGAGAACGAGATGGCCACTAGATTTAACCGCGTCTACCAATTCATCTATTGGAACGAACTTGATCATAAAAGATAATCAAGAGGGAAGGACAGGGGGCTAGCCAAATCTGGAAAACGGGATGACTACTAGATTTAACCACTTCTATTAATGAAAAGAATTTGATCACTCCATTTTGCTGCTACCAAAATGTTTGCTATTTCATTATGGTTACATCATCAAGGCACACACTTCTTAACTTAATAAAATATGCAAGAATTGCAAGTAATGGTCGATTAAAGAGATATGGCCCTACAATTTAGTTATGTCTATAACGTTCGCTTTCTTAGGATGTCGAACATGGACCACCATCATACATTGTGAATTTGCTTTACTCCAGCATTTACAGTTTTATGCCTTAATTGTTCCATTAAACGCAAGAGTTGTTTCAACATAAATACTATTGATCTTTTTGGCCACCATTTATCATTATTTCGAAATATTCCAATAGAAGATCAGGATCATCGTTATAAAATTCGTGAAGCAACTAAACTATAGGAGTGGTATTTTACTTTTTTTGGAAGAAGTAATATCAGCATTATACCAATATCATCGACGGGAATTTGTGGATTATCTTTAATATTTACCAATATATTCAATTTCTTCTCATAAAATAAATTGGATATATTGGTAAATATCAAATATCATCTAAAATGGGTATCCTACCAGATTTAAAGATATTTTTCTATTTTATTAACCGTAGACCTTAAAATAAATAGTAAAGAGAGGCGTTCCAAATATACGACTTATTTTGAAGAATCATTTTCATCGTTACACTAATTTTTAGAAGTATAATGTTAACTTACGTAAAATAAAAGTTTGGATTAGGTAATGAATAAGTTTCAAGCCATACATTCCATTTGGGAATAAGGTATGGAAGTTGTTTCAATAAAGTTTTGCAAATCTTGTGCCACGTGATCGTGTTAAGAAAATTTCATTGCCTAAATTAGTTAACTAACAACTAATAGATCTACATTTTCGCAGATTCTAATTGCCCCTCGTAAATTTTCAGTTCTTTAAGTTTCAGTTCAAAATAATAACTATATTAACAAACTATTAAATTATATTAAGTTAACAATAAACGATCAATAACTAGACCTGTTGATAGATGGCTAGACGAATAACTAAAATAGATCTTCATGAAAAAATTTTGAATATCGCTATTACGACTTCTCTATATAAAGATTTATATTTTGTTTCCCTGAAATAAAATTTACAATCATGTGTAGTATGATATTGGCATTTAGAATGTTTTTCTGTTACTCGTTGATATGTTTTCCGACCAAATATCTTTAACTGAAAATAACAAACACGATCAATAAAATAATTTGTTTTGTACTGTACTCCTCACTCGCAACGACCATTTTCCCAGTCAGCGACGGCTGCAGTTTACACTTTTTCGAAATGCCCAAGTATTAATATATAATTGTAGGAAAGACATTGAAACACCAGGCCGTCCCAGCACTGCATATCGCGATTTCATCTTTATTAGGAATCATCAGTATAAATATAGCGGACGATGCCAGGCGTTCTGAGATTATTAGATGGACCTTGTACCAAGCTCTAACATAAGCATACAAGTGAATAATTGATAAACACCATCTACCTACTAAACGATAAAATATTAACCTGCGGGCAGCGGCGTAGCGTGAGAAAAGAATCTAGGGATGTGATACAAAATTTATAAGGGAAAGAGGTATAGTCCGATGTATGGTAGATCATATGAAAATGGTAAAAATAAAAAAAAAACACTAACCTAAAATGATTATGCCGAGGTATATATCCTAATTTTTAAAATGAAGATCAATTCTTCGGCTTTTGTTTGTCTAGCGAAAACGTCTATTACTGTTTCTTCAAATGTTGGAGACGATCTCATATCTTCTAACAAGGCACTTTCAATATTTATTAATGGTAAAGCTGACAGACTTTCTTGCTTTTGAGAATTTCGCAGATAAGTCTTCTTTAAACATGAAAATGATCTTTCCGCGGAACTACTTGTAGCAGGAATAGTCAAAATTAAACGACACAATTTTGATGACTCCGGGAAAACAGAAGATAATTGAAGGAACATAATATATTGGTGAAACTCAAACACAGTGCTCTTTTTCATATCGGGGTCACTATAAATCGCTGAAAGTTCACTTTTTAAACGATTTGCGTCAAAGAATGTTCCATATGTATCTACTAAAGAACAAAAAAGTTCGTCAGGAAAACGTTTCACCAATGAAGTAAATTGTGTGGAATCTAGATTTAAGAAATTTCACTAAACCGTTCACTAATGTTCAAAGTAATAACGTCCAAAATTTTATAAAACAATCGTGCGTAGGTGCTTTTCTTATCTTCTTCAGAAATTAAATCCAAACGCATTCTTCTACTTGGCAGTTGATTTTCTAACACAAATCTATCCATACGGTCCTAAATGCCACTAAACTCATTTATTGAATATGTGATTTGAAATCGGCGATCTTTTTATTGCAGTAACTAATATGTGATATTTTTGTCTGTATAATTTTAAACAGACTCTCGGAGTGTGAGAATATTGCAGAAAACACGGCTAAGACAAAATTAAAATCAAAGGCGCGCAATAAAGTTAAAAGGCCTCTAGCACAAATAACGGTTTGTCGATCCCATTCCTCATTTTCATTTTCCACGATTACCTGAAACAGCGCTTCCAAATCTTCTTTATGTTATGGCGACAATCGCCAAGATGCGTTCACATAATCGCATAACTGAGTCCGGAAATAAAGACAACACCCACTCGAGGTTCCACTGTTGACTGCGTAAAATCACTGACCTTTTCGCCCATCTAACGCGTAGCTTGGATGTAACGTGGACCATCACATTTCAGTACTGCAGCAAATAACGCGGAAGTCCTGTAATTTCGGGCGTCTTCACAGCCGATTTGAAATAAAAAAGTTGTGGTAGCGTTTAAAGTAAATAATATATGTTTGCGGTCGGTTTAGAATAATAAAAACATTGTAATATTTGAATAAATCGATTGAACTTTTAAATAACACTAATTTGCCAATTTTTTAAGGGATGCGACGCATCACTCGCATCCATGTACGCTACGCCCCTGCCTGCGGGGTACTATGCGGTTTGTGATTTCTGACGCAGATTTTCTTCGGCTAACGCAGGTTTTTACGTACACCACGGAAGGGGTAATGATTTAAAAGGATTATTGCAATGTAATTAATTTTCAGTTGAGAATACCAGGCCGTCCCAAAACTCCATATCGCGATTTCATTCTTATTAGGAATCATTGAATCATCATTGAGAATATTAGACGGACAGCTTGTACCAGTCTGGCATAAGCATATATGTAAAATTGACAAACACCACCTACCTGTTAAACGACAAAATGTCAACCTACTTTGTCGTTTAGCAGGTAGATGGCGTTTGCCAATTCAACAAATATTAAATATATTTTTTTATTTTATCGATGATTTGTCGGGATCTTTAATAGAAATCTTCAAAAATATGAATAAAACCTCAACTTATTACAACGGTAGGACATAAAAGTTTGTCAGTTATTAATTCATTACAACTAGCTGTAGATAAATACAAGTTTTACAATCAAATATAATGAATCACAAAAGCCAAATGTATCACATGTACATACAACTTGACAAGAATAGCAACAAGTCTTAAAACTGCGGTATTGGATCATCTACGAGGTGCTACGAGCCTGATCGTTACTCAGTCGCATTGAGACCTTTGCAGAGTGAATTTCGAATGTGTCGAATTTACACGGAGTTCTATCTAGTATGGCGGCGCGTAAAATGCGCCCTGTTCCCTGGGAAGGCTGCCTCACTCTTTCTTCTATGCATACGTAGAAAATGTTGCACTTTCTCCAATTCTTGACAAGCTGTACTCACGAGACTCGATCACACAATTCTCCGTTGAGCAAATTAATAGCGCAGGCATCTGATTGGTCTTGCATATGATTGGTCTGATATGCGAAGCTGCTTCAAGACGTTAAAAGTTTCATTGTTAAAATCATCATCATGAGGTCATCAGCTCTAAGACTGGTCGGACGCTAACCTCCAGCTTCTCCTATCTTGTGTTAACTTACGCATTTCGCTAATTGTGCTACAACCTACATCCCTTACTATTTGCGAGCAGTAGTCTAATCTAGGCCTACCTCTGCCTTTCTCCACTCCTATTTTTGCCTCCAAAATATCACGGACTATTCCCCGATGTCTCAGCACGTGGCCTACCATTCTCCTCTTTATGTTTTTCCATATACTTCTATTCTCGCCGACTTTCACTAATACTTCTTCGTTTCTAACCCTATCAGTCCACGGTATTTTCATCATTATTCGGTAACACCACATCTGAAAAGCTTCTAATTTCTTCCTGCTTGCTTCCTCTACCGTCCAGGTTTCGCAACCGTATAGTGTCGTGCTCCATACATACGTTTTCAAAAATCTCTTCCTTGTTTCTAAATTTATTACCCCCGAGCATAAAAGTGCTTTCTTTCTGTTAAAAGCTACTCGACCCTGCGCTATTCTTTGTTTTATATCTTTATCGCTTCTTCCATCCCAATTTATTTTACTTCCTAAATAAGTGAAGTATTTAACTTCCTCCAATCTTTCATTATTAATTTGTACTTTCGTTTTTGCTCTGCCCTCGCGCCCTCTGCACACTAACACTGTAGTTTTGTTTTTATTCACCCTTATTCCGTATTACTCTGTCAACACTGCCTCCATTTCGTTCAACGCTGATTCTAATTCCTCCTTACTAGATGCTAATACTGCTATACCTATCATCCGCGAATCTCAGCATTTTTAGTTTCTGTCCCTGTACTTTAATCCCGAAATCCAATCTTTTACCACATTAATCGCCTCTTCGATGTACAGATTAAAAATTAGTGGTGATAGCGTACATCCTTGTCTTACTCCTTTCCTAATACCTACTTCCCTTCTTTCCCCTTCTACTTCTATAACAGCATTGTTAAAATATAAAAAAAAATAATAAAACACTCAAAATCGTTATGTTATACCTACCACAAGATTTGAAGCACCATATGTAAAAAATATGCTCTCTTAAATTAGATAAGGAGTACTATCATTAAGAATATATATATATATATATATATATATATATATATATATATATATATATATATATATATATATATATATATATTCTTTGACATCAAACTACCAACAGTGATGTCGACAATGCGTATGTATAGCAAAAAATCAACCTGCTCGAGCATTTTTTCCTACTATAACTGCCCGCTAACCGATTCGATTCTATAGTTTCCTCCCACTTTTACGTGCTCACTGTATATTTCGTGAATAGTCAAGGGCGGTTTGGTATTCCTATTTTTGTTAACTAAAACGTTTCAAAATTAAACTTCTTGATAACTAATTACAGAAACTTAAGATCGTATATTGCTGAATAGAGCAAAACAAATTGAGGAAGGCCTCGCAGATGGAACGAAACGCGGTCTTATCTTACTTAATAAGATAATTTACTGCCGCACTTATTTGAATAAAGTTAAAGCAAGACGAGAGGCAAATCCCATTTGAAAACTGAAACAAAACCTTTGCTAACCCTCTAGATCAATGTCAATTCATTAGAGAAACGCAAGTATAAGATTGTTCGGGCGCAGTCTAATTCTACATAATTATTTCACTTAGAGAGGGGCCCTCGCCACAAGTACTGAAATTACGGCTGTGAATTTTCCAAGTTTGGTTTACAATAAGCAACAGCTAATTTTATCACTCTCGGTCTGGGACAGAATTGGATTTACAAATTTACCAGAGAGGGGTTCATGATTAGATTTACATGTTGTAGTTTAGTTAGGGGCTGCTGTGCCAGAACAAGCGGGACCCAGTTAGCGTGATGACACACTTTCAATCAACATACATGTCATACTGTTAAACCCAGGTCGGCCCCATGTTAAAGCGATGACGGGGGCGGTTACACGCCGCCCCTCGCGTAATTCTATTTCGCGGCTGCGTTCCTTTTTTCCACAAAAAACGACGCTCTAATTGCCACACACTTCCATTCCCAAATAATTATTTTCGGCCGTATCCGTGCTTGAGGAAAAAACAGGTCGTCCTTCCTCGCCGCCATTTTGAATATTTTCAATATTTATTTAAAATTCATTAATCGATTATTATTTTTGTCATTTATATTCGTTGACTGTATCAAGATTTGTACTTTATGTTTTTCTGTATTTTTTCGCATATGCAAATTTTTGTGGTGCATATATAGAAAGTGAATAAGTTTATCATCTATGTAATTAAAGGGATGTCATTTACTTACAAGAAACATAATTACATTATGTAAAATTTAAATCTCTATTTACAACAATCTCTAATTGTTGAGACTTATTTATAATCTCATCTGGACTAGGGACTAGGTATTCCATCTACTTCGATCCACCGTAAAAATTATTTAAATAAAGATTCTCACATTTACTTAACTAATTACTTTTATAGCATATACATCGAAGAATGAAATCGTCTTTTTTTTTTCTTAAGGCATGTTTTAAACCTTCTCTCGTCTAGGTATTTTTTCTATTTCAATCCACTTATATAAATTTAATTTCATTGCCTTATACCATAGCTCCCTCCCAAAAGTCGCAGCTATTCTACTTATTCTACAATAAGTCATTTAAATACGGGCTCCCATGATTTGTCTTTTTTTTTTTTTTTTTATTTAAAAGGTATTTTAAACAGCGTAAGAATTTATGAAAATACAAAGAAATCACCACAGACGAACAATATACGAAATGTTACAAATCAATAAACATAACAATACTATTAACAGCCGCACTGACAATTTAATTGAAACATTACTCTACTTTAGTTGATCTAAGGGCCACGCGTCAGATAGAGACATCGCATTAATTGAGAAATGAGCTAAGTGCTCAAAACTTCAGGTAGTGGCTGATGTGAAGAAAATAATCAAAGAATCTTGTCTCTCGAGGCTCTCTAAAGCACTAGATATGAGTCAAAAACCATTCTTTGATTTTGATAAAGCTTCAAACCAATACATGGATACGTCCAAGTTAGGTTTAACCCAAGCTTCTTGGCTAAGAATAACAAAAGAAAATCCTGCCGTAGTTTACTACAAGAAGAACTTCAGCGACTTCCTACATTTTGAGATGCGTCGAGTACTAAGGAAAAACGTAAATCTACAGTCTCTTAGGTTTGCTGCTCTCTCTGCATTGCCCAAGAAAATGCTTCTTAGTGCCAAGAGGTACACCAAGAAAAAGGACATCACGGACATGCTCGATTTCATAGACGAGAAGAACAGGTAATTTTTCGAAGACTTTCCGAGTACCTAAGAATACAAAAAAACATGTGGAGATAGATCATATCCAGCATAACAATCTGGTACTTAGATCATTTCCAAACATTTTTACTTTTCCGCACTCAACTATGCCAGAACACTACCATATTCATGGGTCATGAGAAAGCACAATGGTGGACTATTTGAGAATTTTTTTTTGTTAGCACGATCACTCAATTAAATCGTGTCGGATGGATCGCGTTTCGACTGATTCTGATTAAGGACGTCTGCCAGACGACATCTATTGATTTTTAGGTGGATAGGGCACACTCCACCCTATCCATAGGTCATGAGAAAGCACGATGTAAATGTTTATGTTCATTCTGAGATTTTAAACATAAACATTTAACGCGTTGCTGATTTTGCATTGAACGAAAAACTCTATCATATACGAATGAATGAGAAAAAAAATAATTTAGTTCGATCACAAACGTATTGATACGGCACTGAAGCAGTCGCCAATGAAGAGATTAAAACAGTCGCATAAAACACATATGTGTTGGTTTATTTTTTCTCGGCCACTCAAGTTCGAGATAGAGATGTTCTACGTGCGGAAAAGTCCGTTTTAAGGTTTTAAAACTGTTTATTCACGTTTTAGACAACACACTTTTTCCTCAACTTTTTTTTAACATTCTTCATTGTAAACATTTCTAATTTGATGCTTTTTCTAGAATAAATTTTAACGAAAATCGTATACTTATTCTGTGCAGTTTTTCTTCATTTCCCGAAAATTTGGTTTTTGGCACTTAGAACACTTAGCTCTGCCACTCTAGTCACTCTACAATTATAGTTGTCGCTCTAATGATAGTAATTAAAACCTGAACGTTAAACTAACAACTTTTTTATTTTAATTTAATTAACCCGGGAAATACATGAGTAAAGTATATCCTATCTATAATATAAATGACGGCTAACTAACCTCTGTCATAGTTAAAACCCTCGTCGCCGATATCAATAGCTCTAACAATAACTTTCCATATAGAATACTTGAGAGTTCCGTTAAACAAACGGAAATCATTCAAGTGCCGACTAAATGACGATTAGCGGCGATCAACCTGCACCCGACGTGAAGGAATATAAAAAAAATTGACGCTCCCAGGCTGTCCAATCGATTAACCTAATTCACGTCGCTTCCCTCTCACGTCCACAGTATAAATACAATTTTGACATACATGACATTTATTAGCACTTTCGCGTTCAGATAATTCGATCCTCCCTCATATGTCATGGGGTAATTCTTGCCGGATATTAGATTAAGACTACTTATGTCACTTTAGCCCTGAAAGACGCCCGGTTACAGCGTACGACAATTTGACGAGATCAGACCCATAGAACCTGAAATCAAGCATGAGTATGCCTACCAATTATTGTCGATCGGAAGTTTCTTTTTAAATGATAACATTCATGGACTAATTGTCAGGTGTTATTGCCAAAACGGCACATATGCGCGTGTGTGTGCACCGGCGAGCTTGAGGTTCGTAATTCAATTACCGGACAAAGAAATAGTGACCACTGGCCAGGGTGGCTTGTGGCCGAAAGGGCCAAATAACAACCGGAACGCCGTCGGCGGAATCTGCCACGGGAAGGACTTGGACGCTACAAGCGAGAATGATCCCTAGAGGGCCACCCCTCTTTTGTCTTTATGAGGGCAATATTCTATAATTTTTTATATAAGTAGTGGGTATGGGACCAAGAAATTTTATCAAAGCAGTAATCAATTTTCACGAAAAATTGCCCGCAACGAAAATTATCTACTGCGTGTCTTATTTGTGTTTTTCTTGACCAAAACATATTCAGTATATTCCAAATTTTGTATTAAAAATCATGCCTGTGCAAAAGAGTTTATTGTTGTCAAAGTGAAACGGATATTATAATATGTGTTTTGGACGCGTCTGCCAGAATTTTCTTTAAAAAATGGCACGTGGCGTGGCCTTAAGTGACGATATGCGAAAATCAATTGTTAAAGCTCATAAACAGGGAATTTCGGCTTGGAAAATATCTGCTACGTATTCGCTACCTAAATCTACAGTGCAAGGCAATATAAACTTGTATAAAGAAAACTAGATGCATAGCCCAAAGGAAGAAAACTGGTCGATCATCCCAAATTTCACATTTATCAACAAAAAAAAAAGAGGATTGTAACAACAAACCGACGATCCAGTGGAAAAGAAATTATGGTACTGTGGAGGCAAGCTAATTTAGACGTTCTGAGGAAAAATGTGAATGATAAAATATACCCTGCCAACTATCTTTATGAGGGATTCGAAGTTACCAAATTTTATTAAATGTGAATAAGGTAACAACACATAAGTTAAATATACGTGGGTATAAAAACACTTTTAGATTATAATTCTATTTATTTGATGTAAATGTATAAATAAACTACCATATTAATAAGATATTGAACATTTTCTTCACAGACTACTCTTTCTTTTGGAGATCGGGATAATATTTTGATATTTCCAAATTTTCATGATATTTCCATCGTAATTCATACCTAAACGCTTTGTAATTCTCATCACATCAACTAAGTCGTTGGCGTCAATATCAGAGTCCCATTCTATTACATCATCATCCATTCTCTTTGAAGTTGTGTTATCAGACTTGTTGTTGTACTCGGAATTTGTAGCAAGTAGTTGTTCTGATGGTGCGCTTGTTATCGAGTTTTCCAAATTCTTCATTTGCTTTATACTCGGTAGGAGATACATATTTTCGGTCGGACCTTCTTCTTCACACATCTTCACACTACGACTCTTTCTTTCCGGTGGAAATAATTTTGAAATAATATTCCGATACTTCTACGAGCTGCTAGACTTTATTCGATACACATTTCCATATTTTCTCATATGTGCATTAGTTAATATTAGAAGACGCTTATAAAATTGTATATCTTCGTCGTTAAAGTCCTGCGGCTCCCGCTTTAGATATGTTTCAACAAAATGTGGATAAGTTCGTACAGCTCCATTTAAACAGGTTGTACAGGGCGTACACGCGCGCGTAGGACCTCAAATTTCTGTGAATTAGGTCAAAACGCAAGTTTCAATTTTCCCACGAAATATTCTCAGGCCCAACCGTCCCTATACCTACTACATGTCCACAACTAAACACTCAATATTGAAAATAGGACACAAGTTCTACAAGGTAAAGTTTGATTCTTTACAATTTACTTTTGAACATGCCATATCCTCTTCAGGCAAAAAAAAAAGCCGTTATTAACTAAACAACAGAAAATCAATAGGTTATGATGGGCCATAGAACATAGGCAATGGACTTTACAACAATGGCACTAGGTAATTTGGAATGACGAATCCTAATTTGAAATCTGTTTAGGTGATACCAGAAATCGTGTGCTAAGAACCCCACAGGGAACTTATCACCCTGACTGTCTGGTTATGAAAGTGAAGTGCCCAACGTCTCTTATGACCCGAGGGTGTATGAGTGGTATGGGCGTATGAAAATTGCATTTCGTAGATGGTACTGTGACAGCAGAAAAATATAAATACAAATTTTGACAGACAGTTTATTACCGTCAATATCAATATGTCAAGGCACTCACGCGTAGTGCATCTTCCAGCAGGATGATGCTGCGTGTCACAGCAAAAACTGTCAAAGCTTGATTTACAGAGCATAATGTCCCTGTTATGGAATGGACCTCTAGCAGTCCAGACCTCTCGCCAATAGAAACATTGTGGCATAAAATGAAAAAAACAGTTGCGCAAACATGGAGCCCGTTAAGTTAATGACCTAGGCACCAAATTGAAAGAAATTTGGGACAGCACGCTTCCTAAAGAGTGCGCTAAGCTGATAGATACAATGGCTGCCAGAATTAAAGCTGTTATTGTTAATAAAGGTGATGTAACACAGTTTTGATGAAGCGGCCGAACTATTCTTCACGGACACATCATAACGTAGTAATATTTCATCGTATTTAAGTTAAAAGCTTATACCTTGTTTCTGTTACCAATATTTTTCTTTAATAAAATAGTTTTGAGAGTGTTATTACTTTTATTTAAGTATATTATATTTATTTATTATTTTATTTAAATAGTATTATAAGCCTGGGCTCGTATGCAGATGCAAAACCTGTTATACAACTAGAAAAAATATAGACATATGCATACAAATCCATGCTACTAAAACTAGTTTATCGCCAATGAGTATTTTCGTATGCCGAGATCGAATGGCTGGTGCGTAGCCCCATGAAGGATTTCCGACCCCTTTTATAGTCATAGAAATCCTGTTAGTGGCATTGTAATTATATTCATGGGATTGTTATCCTTTATCTTGTTTTCATTGACTCATCTGTTCGTTTTCTTTCAGCTGGAAGGAGCCGATCTTCAGCGGGATTAGCTATGGATATATTTGAACAGCATCAGGGGACGCACATATTGCAGGTAATTAACGAATCGGTCGTTTTTGTTTTCCGTTTCTGACACACCCCGGGTGCGTAGGCGCCTTTTGGAAAGCCACATAAATAAACTTGTGTACGAATTTTATTGTTTCCAGTGATTTATTTCATCGACTTTTATGACGTTACTGTACTTACATGTAAGATATCATCCCAGGAATATCAATTAGATGAAGGAATTTTAAAAAATACCCAGGAAACAAACAATGACTAATATATTTAAATGAGGGACATTCATTCAGGCTAATTTTAAATTCAAAAATTTATTGCTTCGCTATAGCCGTCAATGGGGAATTTTATTGTATTATCATTTCCATGCGTTGAAAAACACCAAAATATGCCTTTATGGTGGATGCGTCGAATTCTTTCCTTTCTTATACACAATGTTCGCTGATAAATAATAAGAGTGCTACTTGTTTATTTTTTCTGTCCCTTAATAGCCTATCTATTGCATTAAAATTGTATATAATATATTTTAAAAATATCTGAATCAGTCGTTCATGATCTGCCAAAAAATATTTAAAAATATGCACGATATTAACTACCCAAATTTGAGTCTCTTAATTTCGCCAAATACTATCACAGTACTATTCCCAAACATTTTAATTCGCCTGTAAAATATTTTTTAACTATTAGATAGTTCTTACTTTTCTTATTTTCCTATTTTATATAAAACGTTTTGGAGGTAAAGAACATAGAGTGTAGTCTATTAAAATTTAATTGTTTCCTATAAAATATTTATTGCAACAATAATCACTGCGGACTATTATATTAAGTATTTGAGTAGTATAGCAAAGCCGGTTCTGGCTTACTCTCGGATTTGTCCGCGGACATTTGATGCGGATGGCATGTGGTCCTTGTTGATCTGAAGAACTCTTGGTACAGGTATAGAACAGGTCTGTACAGGTGTAAAACAGGTCTGTGCCGGTTTAAAACAGGTATGGTAACCTGTTTAATGACATCTTGTTTTTTTCCTAATACCACCATACCTGTTTTAAACCGGTACAGACCTGTTTTACACCTGTACAGACCTGTTCTATACCTGTACCAAGAGATCTTCAGATCAACAATGACCACATGCCATCCGCATCAAATGTCCGCGGACAAATCCGAGAGTGAACCAGAACCGGCTTTGCTATACTACTTATTTGTCATTTTATATAAATATTTGTGTAACAGAATCCATTCTACATTTGGCATTCTATATAATATGAACATCGTGAAGCGCATGGAAAAAATATGACTAGGATATTGTAAAAAAAGTACACCAGGGAATAATAATGGATTTGATTGCTCTAAATGGAGGGTATATATGAAAAAACTCTAGATATACAACCAATTCCTAGTGTAGGCTATTGCCGCGACATTATTATATATTATGCTCAAATATCAGCTCGCTGTCATCCAATCTCTTATGCAATACAAAAAGCCATTTTTGTCTACAGCAAAAACTTAAATTAAGACATTGTAGGCTTTGAAAAACTATTTAACCAAGAGATGACAGATAACTGTTGTTGGTAATGATGTATCGCCTTAGATATAAATAATTAAAAGTGTACCACAAGGTAGTACGTTGGGTCGCCTACTTTATTCTCTTTATACCGGTGATTTTTACAAGTTTCTAGGACACATTTCCTTTCTTCAGTACGATACCTTTACGTAACTGGTTTATGCAGGGGTTATATTTAAAAATAATTCATCGGCAAAAAGAGACATAAACAGTAGACAAATCATTAATAAATAGGATAAATAATGATGGTTCTAAATTTGATCCCTGAGGTACTCCATTTTTTTTAGTTTTTTTTTAGTTTTTTTTTTAGTTTTTGTTTTTTAATTACCTGCTGTGGTCAAGTGTTGTATCTAATAATGATTGAGATTTTAAGTTTTGCCACGTCAGTCAGTGACTTAGATTTAGCTTTAAGATTTGTACGAAAGACGTACTTTTATACCACCAACAACCGTTATAGGCGATAGCGTGCGTTAAACATTATGTGGTTAATATAAAATATTGGCCACATAGTAGCTTATATAAAATATTTAACAAATTGCCTCCTTATATTAACGATCCGAAAAATAGTATCCACATTTCCACTGTATCCATACGTTTCACATATCCACACGTCAAAAGCCTGATTTTAAATGACAGAGGGGTGTCTACATAATTTTATATTTGCTGTTTTTTTCGTATTCGTGGGGAGTGGAGAGGAGCAATTATGTTGAGTATCACCACTGATCAATGTTCATTTGCTATATAGGCTTCGGACATTAAGGTCCAAAGCCATCTGGTGGCGCTCTTGTGAATCTTCGTAGACACGAGTTATAACATTTACAGTGGTTTTTTTATTTGAATTTCAAAAAATTGTATTGTAAACAGTGAATAGTTGCTATTTTTGAAAGATGTGAGTTATATTGTTTTTCTTTTCACGAAGTAAACTTTATTATGAAATGGCATTTTTTATAATTTTGAGTGATTCTCATGAAGCCTAACCTAGTCCACTGTTGCACTGTCGAACTTCATAAGTAAATATGGACAAAAAATACAAGCAACGTTGCTCCTTGGCACATTGTCGAGCCGAAATATCTAATACCATCAGCTTACACAGTTTTCCACAAAATAAAAATCTAATTTCGCCGTGGGAAGTACCAACCAAAATAAGAAACACGTCGAGAGGGAGTTCGATATGCAGTTTGCATTTTAATAGTAGACTATTTTCCCTTGGGTAAGTGGTTTCCAAAGAATCCTAAGAAGAAGTATCGAAATGATTTAATCACACGTAGGTTCTTGCACAAAAAATAAAGATCATAGCGAAGTCTTGTGTGAAGATGTTTGCCGTGGTACGGCTAAAACTAATGAAGTGAGTTATTCTTCTTAGGATTCTTTGGAAACGACTTTCTGTTTACCGATAAATCCGCAATTGAGTATTGGATTTCAATTGCATCGGTATTTCAGGGTTTCCACGTACATTGATTGATGGCACAGTGTTCGGACGTAGCTTTCTTCTGCTTGTCTTATGGTTTCCTGAAGTAGTGTTAAATCATTGAACTGTTATAAACATACAATAAATAATAACCTATTTACTCAAGGGAAAATGTCTGTACTTTTAAAATGCAAACTGCATATCGAAATCCCTCTCGACGTGTTTCTTATATTGGTTGCTACTTCCCATGGCGAAATTAGATTTTTATTTTGTGGGAAACTGTGTAAGTTGATGGTATTAGATATTTCGGCTCGACAATGTGCCAAGGAGCAACGTTGCTTGTATTTTTTGTCCATATTTACTTATGAAGTTTGACACTGCAACAGCGGACTAGGTTATGTTTCATGAGAATCACCCAAAATTATAAAAAGCGCCATTTCATAACTAAGTTTACTTCGTGAAAAATTAACAATATAACTCACAGCTTTCAAAAATGGCAACTATTCATTGTTTACAATACAATTTTTTTAAATTAAAATAAAATTGTAAATGTTAAAACTCGCGTATATGAAAATTCACTAAAGCGCCACCAGATGGCTTTCGACCTTAATGTCTGAAGCCTATATCATTTATTTCAACTAAATAAAGTCATATTATTTTTCTTCTTATTATTATTATGAGGTGAATAAAAACAAAACTAAAGTGTTAGTGTGCAGAGGACGCGAGAGCAGAGCAAAAACGAAAGTACAAATTAATAATGAAAGATTGGAGGAAGTTAAAGACTTCACTTATTTAGGAAGTAAAATAAATTGGGATGGAAGAAGCGATAAAGACATAAAACAAAGAATAGCGCAGGGTCGAGTAGCTTTTAACGAAGAGAAAGCACTTTTATGCTCGGGGGCAATAAACTTAGAAACAAGGAAGAGATTTCTGAAAACATATGTATGGAGCACGGCACTATACGGTTGCGAAACCTGGACGGTAGGGGAAGCAAGTAGGAAGAAATTAGAAGCTTTTGAGATCTGGTGTTACCGAAGAATGATGAAAATACCATGGACTGATAGGGTTAGAAACGAAGAAGTATTGGAGAAAGTCGGCGAGAAAATAAGTATGTGGAAAAACATAAATAAGAAAAGAGATAGAATGGTAGACCACTTGCTGAAACATGGGGGAATAGTCCGCGATATTTTGGAGGCAGAAATAGGAGTGAAGAAAGGCAGAGGTAGGCCTAGATTAGACTACTGCTCGCAAATAGTAAGGGATGTAGGTTGTAGCACAATTAACGAAATGCGTAGGTTAGCACAAGATAGGAGAAGCTGGAGGTTAGCGTCCAACCAGTCTTAGGACTGATGACCTAATGATGATATTATTATTATTAAATATGCTTATATCACATAACTATATTTCTTACAAATTATATTTATTTATATAATTTATATTTTATAAAACTTGATGTAAATTTTGACAGAATCAAACAAATGCACCCTCGATTCCTTCAACGGTAGAACGGCAACACGTGTACGATCGTCTCAAAGCCAACATAAGAAAAAGTGAAAATATACATACACGTGTATTGTATATTAGAAGATGACTCCGCTGATCTAACGCGATTCGTTTTTCGTTGGGAGCCCTTTACTTCCTTCCACCCAATTTTCCCCAGTTGACGTCTGATCCCTTCGGTGTATATAGAATGACCGTCAGCACACGACAAGAATAAGTAACTCGTCGGGGAGCGTTGTGCGTCTGGCTCCTGTCATTCCGCTGATACTTTTTTGATAAATGCGACGTCCCGATGTGGACGCATTAAAATAAAATTTGAAAAATGGCCCACGGATGCCCGTCTTAGGGCCCCCGCCATCGTCATTAACATCAAATTAGGTCGGTCCGACAGTGAAAAAACGCCGCATTGCATTTGAAAAAGATACGTCTATCGTATTAGTCTATCACGAGTAAATAACTACTGACAATGTTGGGTGGCGGTGAGCCACCGCCGTCCACTCCCATGGTGCTCTTTCACAAATATATTGTGGCATGAGCGACATAGAAATAATAACTAACATGAGTATAATGCAGAGTTTTACTACGCAGAGGGTAATATTCAAACCACAGAAATAAAGAGATTATACTCGAACCCATCTGCAAATGCCTTATATAATAAGGACTAAACAAATTAGGTCAAAACAGCTATTCTCCTGGCTATATGCCAAACGCCGAGCGCTGAATTACATGACAAAATTTGCCATATTTTGTCTAACATGCTTTAAAAATAAGGCACTTACTTGTATGACGTTGCTATTTTGGATCAATTACTGAATAGCTTCTTTTTCTGTTTCAGTCTTTGGATGGCTTTGCCCTAGCAGTAGCATCGGATGGTCGTTTTTTATATATTTCAGAGACAGTCTCGATATACCTAGGGCTTTCACAGGTGAGTGCAATCAACAATTACCCAAGAAGTCATCATTTCTAAATCTAAAAACAATAGTAAATATGTAACGTTTTCCAAATAATGTATCCGGTGTTCATAACTATACTAATACGTAATAGTACAGCGGCTATTCGAATAGAAACATTTTTCTCGATTCTAGGTATATATGTTTCGAGTTAGGGAAGAAATACGAGGTGGAGTTTGAGAAAAATAAAGTTGTAGGCAGGCACTGATTTATTAGAACTTGTAAATGCCGATGAGGTTTAAAATTTAGTCAGAACGAGTTTTAATGCTTTTTAAACTGACTATTTAGAATGTAGTTAAAATTAAGAATATTCTGCGACTTTTTCACCACGCTATAAGAATATATTGCCTGCAAAATAAATTCTGAAATACAATGTATCGTTGTAAAGATATATGATTAATGATATATCCATTAGTTTTCGGTATAAAAAATTCTTTAAAATCCGATGCGTGGTGAGTGCAATCAACAATTACCCAAGAATCATCATTTCTAAATCTAAAAACAATAGTAAATATGCAACATTTTCCAAATAATGTATCCCATGTTTATCACTATACTAGTAACGTTTATAACCAAGTGAGTATTGTAGGATATATTCAATAACAACGACTTTGTCGCGATATAATACAAATAGCGCCATCTATGAACAAAATAGGGAAATGGCAAACCAACCCAATTTGTATATCTAATCAGTTAATCAGCTCGTTTATAGGCAAATAATTTTGTACTAAAAATAAACAAAATAACGTATTCACGTCATTTGAATGTCCCATTGTCAAAGACACTTTACACCAAATAATAAACAATTGTTATGTAAGGTATAGATGTTACAGTAGCCGAGTTCGTTAGAACACGTTATGTGAAAAATGCGACTAGTTACTGACTGTCGTAGTCTTGCTTCAATTCCAAGCGCCCACACTGGCAATGTCGGTGCAATAGGTGTCATCTGCGTTAGGTCAGGTGTCAAACTGTATATATCCACTATATCGATTGCCTGTATACCAAAGCCTAACCACATACATCTCGATAAAAAAATTCATCACCTAAGATGACTTGAAGACTTCATGATTTCAATAACGATTTATTCTTCAATCGCCAGAAAACCCAAAAAGTCTGTTTACATAAATTGCCTTTAATTAAAAAGAAAAACTAATCTAGCGGTGAGATATCCTGTGAACCTGGTGGCCATCGTACTGGACCATTGTGTCATATCCTAAAGTTATCTCCAAACTTGGTAGTCAACAATTCGGAGACAATTCTAGTGTTAGGAGATGGTGCTCCAGCTTGAAACATTTTATTTCGCTTCTCATTGAACGACAATTCTCGAAAAATTTCACGATGTCGAATTTCTTCATGTCGAATTTCCTCATAAATTTGGTAACCTAAACTGCGATTACTATATACGACATACCAAATAGTGAAACCAAAACATCCTTAATTTTGGACATCAGGGATAGGGTATGACGGGGAATACCAAAAGTACTTGTTATGTCGTGTTGAAAATGTCGAGACTACTAATATATGCTTCATCCATCGACATGTAAAAAAAAATAAATCTTTGAAAAAAGTATTTTCAAAAAATAATAAATCTTTTGCCGAAGATACCGATTGCAAAAATCTAGCCGTCGGCGTCGTTCAAGATTAGTTGGTTCCAGTTGTTGTTGGTCTTTTCTTATCTTATAAGGCCAAAAATTGTGTTTCTTTAAAATTAAATCGATTTACGTATGTTAACATCCAATAATTATCATTTTTATTCAGCCTCATCTCTCTGATTTAACATCTAGTAACATTAAAAAGTTATGAGATGCATATTTATTTATTAAAGCTGTGTATCCTATCTTGCCATGTTGCGTCTTATATTTGTTGCTTTAAAGGATGCAAGGATTAACGGTTTTATTTCTGATCGCATTTTACGTAAAAAGTTGTTTTCTTGAGATAATTTTTCGTAGCGTATGGATATTCGTGAGATGTCATCGTGGAAATTTGCGAGAAATTTTCGACGGTGGATCCGCTACTGTGCCCGCCATATACGGTATACATTTTATCCGTTCGCCGCCTCCCGAAGCAACCGCCTCGTTGGAAAATGCTTCTCACGTAGTGCTCTGCAGCAGCGTGCCTGCCATTTATAATGGGACTGGCGGGGCCCATAATCAATAGGGTATTTGCAACTGCGGGGAAAATGGCAGACCTAGAAGAACACGTACATGTTATCACCTACAGAGCCTTTCTCGGACAACAATCCTTAATCTTCCGACACCTCCATGCCACGTCCTTACTTGATTTAGCCAGCTTTTCTAAATTAAATTTAATAACTTCCAGCGAACTACCGGAATTTTAAGTTACGTAACTGTTCTTACATACAGGATTTGTAAACAAACTGCCTACTAGCGACTTCAGCTGTAAATTATTTCATTTCCTCTGTGGTGAATACAGAGCGTAATGCTTTAATTATATGGGATCTCTTTGATACGTTCGTATGGATAATGCGTGTACAAAATTCACAATTCATTCACTTCGCCGAAGCCAAACTACGTCTAGACTAATTGTACCGGGTGGATAAATTTCCATGCTTTTCTAACGAATCTCGTTAATCGTGGGAGATATGGAAAAAGGGCGATAATATCGATCCCATTTTTCAAGGGAAACTCAACGATGAACTGGAATTGGCTATTTCGTTATTAAACCATAAACCAGAATTCGTTTTTCGGAAATATTATTGGTTCTTCCATTTTTCTCTTCAAAAACACTATTTTTATTTACACTTAAATAATATACAGCGTATCCTAAATTTTCCTCTACATTTTTTATTGGCACGTTTTAAAGTTCGTTGGTTGTTACAACCGCTAATTTATTTTTAATCACATCCTATTCTTCGTTGAAATTAATGCCTTTTAATTATGCCTAAATTACGAATAGAGTAATATATCGAACTTAATATTATAATTGAATATCTATTGTAGAAAACAGTATTTATCTTAAAACAGTCTTTATCTTAATCTAAACAATTGTTTTCTGCCTCTCCAGATATTTTATAAAAATATGTGTTATAAAAAAAAAAACAAGTTATAAAAACAAAACATCACAATACAGGATAGGTTCATGCAGCGCTATAGCGCGTTGATGAATATCTAAATTAATTTAAGTAATTAAATACATAAAATTTAGAAAATTATTTACAATAATAAAGGTGAAACATTTTAACAGTTTTCACCTTCGTAACATCTTCGTAAGCTTCGTAACTTCTAAACAATTCCTTTTCACATGCAGCTTGAATCATAGGTGATGTAACTCCAACATGCCACAGTTCTTCATGTCCAAATTTATTCATTGAATTTGATGCATTATGTCTGAGATAGCCGTACAAGAAAAAAAGTCTAATGGTGCAAGGTCTGGGATCTGACTGGTCAATTAATCAGACCCATACTTCTACTCCATCTATTTAGAAGTAACTTCTTCAAAGGATCTTTATGGAAGTGAACCATTACCTTGTTCCCACATTATTGAATTCCTTTCTACCATAGGTGTATATGTCATGAATAAAAGCAACGTTTAATTGTTCAATTAAAGTCCACTACCACATATCGTTACACCATTATCAGGAAGCAACTTTTATCCTGGATTATCTTGCATCATAACCCTAATTAAAGCGATATAAGCAGTCTGGAATTAAAATCAATGGGTTGCCATCCTTGGACTAAATGAAGTTTAAAGGGAGTATTTGAGCTGTTCTAATGTCCTCTGCATAGTGCTTTTACTTACTCCAACTTCTTCAGCGGCTATTCGAATAGAAACATCTTCCTCGATTCTAGGTATATATGTTTCGAGTTAGGGAAAAAATACGAGGTGGAATTTGAGAAAAATAAAGTTGCAGGCAGGCACTGATTTATTAAAAGTTTTAAATGCCGATGAGGTTTAAAATTTAGTCAGAACGAGTTTTGATGCTATTTAAACTGACTATTTAGAGTGTAGTTAAAATTAAGAATATTCTGCGACTTTTTCACCACGCTATAAGAATATATTGCCTGCAAAATAAATTCTGAAATGCAATGTATCGTTGTAAAGATATATTATTAATGATATATCCATTAGTTTTCGGTATAAAAAGTTCTTTAAAATCCGATGCGTGGTGGCTCTTTATAGATTCAATCGTGTTGATTCAAAACCTCGAATTGGTGTGTTTGGATACTCCTGTACATTTTCTCTCACTGCAGCAATATTTTCATCTGACCGACCACAACGAGGGCCTATTGGTGTTGCCTTATCAATAACAGAACCCGTTTCTTCAAATTTCTCGATGTTACAAAATGTTAACTTATTTTTTTCCGATTTTCTTTAATGCAACTGTAAGTGATTGCTCACTTCCATCAAACAATTGTACATAAACTATTCGTTGTTAACTATTAATCTCAACATATTGACGTCGTATGGTTTGTAAATAATTTGTATGTTTGAATTTAACTCAGACAAGTTAACTCAGTTAGATAGTGTTTGAATATACATACTTCCGACATAACGGGCTCTGACTTAGCAAGCTACCGCGACAGCAGATCAATTTCAACACTTAATTCATTCAATTTCATAATGATTCATTCATTTATATAAAAATTGATGTGCTACCCGGTATTCACAAGGCGCTAATGAAACCCTTAGACAAGTTTGCGCAGGAAACAAAAACACTTAAAGCGTCTGATTTTTTCAACGTTGAGCATAATTTCCCATGTAATGAAACACCTACAAGGTATAAAAGACTCTGTAATTATGTGTTCATGTTAATTTTAAATGTCCTTTCAATTTTCTTCTAGGTGGAAATGACCGGAAGTAGTATATTCGACTACATACACCACCAGGATCATTCGGAGATAGCCGATCAATTAGGATTAGGATTAACCCAAGGCCAAAATTTAGCATCCCCAGGGAGCGGATCAGAGGAAAGCACATCAACGGCGGGTACGAATAACCCCGATGGTAAGGAAAATTCCATTTCATATAAGAATTACCACCTCGATATGTCACAGAGAGATAACGGAGCTAATACGTACGAACGGGTACCATTTTCTTTTGCTGTGAAAGCTTTAGCAACACTGTTTAAGTAGGGTGTGATTTTGACTAGCGAAAATCTTTCCCAGAGGAACATAAGTACAGTTTCGTCAAACTCATCGTTTACTTTCTTAAATGTTGTCAGGTGCCCGGTCACTTCCATTTTGATAGTCTGATAGCAAATATACATTAATCTTCTGCTTTTAATGATTTATTACGCCCACAATCGTTAGATTAGCTGTTAAAGACGGACTATTCAACTTTGGCAATCATATATAAATATTAACGGCGGACTCCACGTGATCCTAAAGGAATATTAATTCATCTATGACGTCACAATACTATATTCTATCATGTCAAGTGTAAACTTATGCCAGGCGATATGGCTAGCTCACAATCACAAAAGGATAATGATGAGAAATGGATTTCCAATCCTTACGTAAACGAATTTACATTATAGTTTTCAATTTTCAATTTCCAATGCTCGCTTAAAAGTTTGATTACGTAGTTTGCCATGTATACTTCTCTGGAGACCATATAAGCTTGATTCGATGACGAAAATTACTGAAACAGTGATGATTGAATCTGAGAAAATGAGACAAATTCGTTGTAGTAGGTCAATAATATATCTACTATTGATCCTATTGAATCCTCCTGAATTGGGATCATGTATCTATGAACATCAAACCACAATCAGAACAAATAATCATTAGATTCATGTATCGGTGATTTTCTAACATGCGCTTTACTCCTTTCCGTGGTACGCGACTTTTTGACCGTTCTTTTTTTGTTTGAGCCACACGACGACATACTGTTATTTGACGTTAAAAAATTCCTCTCAGGTCGATGGTGTCAACGTGATCCGAACCGGCGTTTGAAACGAATTATTTAAAGACAAAATAACCAGAAGTAGCCGTTTGAATTTTAATAGGTTCCAACTAATGTAATAATAAAGAAAATATATCAGTTTTAGTGTTCTGAATGGTCCTAACAGATTATGAGCCATACAGTTGTATGATTCCGACAGGAAGCCGTGGTTAAGCATGCAGAGAACGCCTCGTGTACGTGGTCAATTGTTATTCTGTGTTGATGTTACGCGTCACGCCCAGGAATGCTGCAGTAATCGTGTACACTACGTTCCTTTGGATTCTTTCTTTTGTATCATATGAGCACCTATAGTAGCTTATATTTTGCTAATATTCACTTTAATATTTTCCGTGGAATCTTGCTGGCAAAAATTCACTATATACGTACAAATAACGAACGCTTCTCCATAACACCACCATTTCGTTTCAATTGCTTCCGATGAGACCCAACCTTTCCTTTCGAACAACCCAATAGTTTACAAATTATCGTAAAATTGGACGCTGTAGATTTTCCTTTAATTGATTAACAGAATGGACCCCTTCAATTTGATTGATTGTATTAGATTTCACCGAATCAGCAACTAATAAAATTCAAGACAGAATAAGTAGTTACAAATAGTTTTCGAGCACATTCCATGATTCTATTATATTATATCACTTAAGATGAAAAACTTATTATAATTGTGCTAACACTGTATACAGTAAGCGGCACCTTACTAGGCGAATTATTTGGCATGTATGCCGCATTTCTATATCAGAATGGGAGAAATTTACCTACGTACTATTTGCATTCACCGAGATCCGAGATTGATACTGACTACAAAATACTTAGTTGAAATTAATCTATTTAATCACTAATTGTAAACAGGGAATTTATTGTTCTTTCAAGTTTACTGACATCTTGAACATTATTTGTTGTTTACTTGCCTTGTTGTAACCTATTTTTTCCCTGTAGAAGTCATTATAATTTAAGCTTTAAATTGGTGTATGAAAATCAAAGCTGATGAAACGTCCAGTGAGACCGGAAGCTGGTATTAATAGTACAGGGTGTCCCACTTGGCACACCTGTAAAACTAATAATTCTTGCTACAAATGGAAAGGAATATCATTCATATGGCCGCTTCGACTCATCATTCGTTTAGCAAAATTAGCCATAATTTTGGACACATAAAACTGATATTATTTCCCGAATAATACGTTGAATTTTTGCTTTGAGGTCATTAATTGTTGCTGACTTGATGGCGTACAATTTTCCCTTGACATACCCCAAAGAAAAAAGTCCAGTGGTGCTAAATCACATGATCTTCCAGGCCAATTGATATCAGCATTCCGTGAGACAACGTGATCAGAAAATATATGCATCCGATTTATGGTTGCACATGATGTATAACACGTTGCACCGTTTTGCTGAAACCATATGTTCCTCCAAAAAGGAAAAATAAATTATTTAACTTGTCACGATAACGTTGCCCATTTACTGTGTACCAGCTTCATTTTCAAAGTGTGGTCCAATTACTCCACCAATCCAAAATGCGCACCAAAGCGTACATCTCTATGGATGCATTACTTTTTCGTGAACAACATGTGGATTTTCAGCACCCCAAACTGAACAATTTTGTTTGCTGACGTATGCGTCAAGATGAAAATGTGCTTCATCGCTGAACACAATTTTGTTGCAAAAATCAACATCATCTTTTTCTTTTCTAGCGCCCAATTAAGAAATGTACGATGTTGTAAATGGTCTGTATTATTATTATATTATATAGGTTTGGGCCTCATCAGCCACTGATCGCATGGGTAGTCCCTTGGCGATCCCCTCTTATCTGGGTCATTATCCAAAAATGCTATCCCATAAAAGGAGCAATTTAGGCACGTCCCCTGCCTTAAGCCTCGCCTCCTCTAGGATAACAGGGGTCCCTAATATAAGATACCTCTTCTCCTCCAGTGCAGGGTACGTGTAAAGAAGATGAATCGAGGTATCCTCGTCTTCTTTACAGCATCTGCAGGCCGGGCTGTCAGTCACCCTCAGCTTGTGCTTATATGCATTCAGGCTACTATGGTGGCCCGTTATGATTCCCACCAGGATTCTGGCTTTGTGCCTGTTCAATTTAATGAATTCTTGGGCCCATTTCTCAATCTCTGAGTATTGGGTGAAGAGTTTGGTTATTCGACAACCCGTTACTCCTCTCCATCTTTTATTGTGCTGGTCTCTTGCCCAGCCATTGGTGCGGTCTCTGATCAGATTCCGACTTATTCCCACTGCAGGTTTTGGTCCATAGAGGTTTTCCCTGGTTCCTAGTCTGGCAAGGTCATCTGCAATTAGATTTCCCTTAGTGACATTATGCCCAGGTATCCATAAGAGTTCCACCGGTTCCCTGCCAAGTGGTTCAATGCTTCATAGCAATTATAGACCAGCTTCGACTTTATCGTTGCTGAATACAGGGCTGCCAACGCCGCCCTGCTATCCGAGCAGATACATACCTTCTCCTGGGTCCGACTTTGGTCGACCCCCAGAACACCGTATGTAATTCCAACTAGCTCGACCTGGAGTGCGGTAGTGTATTTGCCCAAGGGGAAGGTTTTACCTATCCCATCGTGTCGCGTATACACCCCCACACCCGCTCTGTTCCCACTCTTGGCTCCATCCGTGTACCAGATGTCTCCATTGAGCGGCAATCCAACTAGACCCTCAATCCAGTCGGTCTTACTGGTGAAGGTGATCTTATATTTCTTGTCAAACAGGAAGTGGACACCCGTACTCTCAGGGGGCATCCCTAGGAGTCCCTCCTCAGCTAGCTCTCTTGAGAGTCTATTCAGGTCCCTTACCTTCCTATTCATGTTTCCCACCCAATGGTCTGTAACTTTTAATTATTGTGTCTTTGTATATTGCCAGATACATATCTTTCTTCAAAATCTGATGCGTGGTGGCTCTTGATAGATCCAATTGTTGTGCACTACTTCGATGTGCTTGGATATTCTCGTACACTTTCTTTCACTGCAGCAATATTTTCACCTGACCACGACGAGGACGTATTGATGTTGCCTTCTCAATAACTTCACCCGTCTCCTCAAATCTCTTCATTATGTTACGAACTGTTAACTCTATAGCCGCTTCATTTTGTCCTAATGTTTCTTAATGCAACTGTAAATGATCGCTCAATTTCATAAGACAGTTGTACACAAACTATTCGTTGTGGAACTGTTAATTGTGCCATGTTGACGTCGTATGGTTTATAGATGACAGTTGTTCAATATTGACGCCGAATCTTTGACAGAACACAAATGACGCGCAATTCAATCCTATAGTTCTAACTGAGACACCCTATATGTGTATGTTAAAATAAGCCGATTTACTTATTATACGTTTAAATTTATTTCTTTATTTATATTTATTCCTAATTTGATTTTTTAAATGTCTCACATATGATCTCGTCGATACCTGACTCCAAATTTGTTAACACCCTGTATATCTAAAATTGACACTGTGATTATTGATTAATCAATTTGTTACATTATAAATAGTTAAACAATGGTTTTAAAACTGCATTTTTGCGGCGCAATGCTGCATAAAATTAAACCATTTTCCACCCGTTCGAAATGGGGGATGGCCCTAAAACCACACGCAATTATCCTAAAAAAAACTAATAGCAATAAAGTCTTTTCGCCCGCAAAACCGCACTATTATATATTTTTTGTAAATTGTTTTAAATTGTCACGATTACCGCTGGTTATTTCAGAATTTCTACAAACTTGCCAAGTGTAACAGTTACATCTCATTTAATTATTTGCAGTAGCCACCCAAATGACTCTGGGGGCCAATCCGCTGTATAAAGGGCTAGACAGGGCGTTTTGCGTCCGGATGAAATCCACGTTAACGAAAAGAGGCTGTCATTTTAAATCTTCTGGATATAGGGTAAGTCAAAATTGTATACCTATACAATTTGTATAATGGATCTTTGCGCGTGTATCAATTTAGTGACGACGCACGGATCACATGCTACACCACTCGCAATTGTTACTAATATGCCACAATTACCAGTACGTATGTCTGTCTAGCGACATATGTTTCAATCAACTACGTACGGCATAGACAGTTAATAATTTGCCGAACAAAATGCAATTATGAAGTCACGTCTTAGCTTTATTGTATAATTGGATTCATTGGCGTCTCAATATTTCTGTAAAATTTATTTCATTTTTGTTTCATTATTTTGATTTTTGTTGAATTTATTTTATTTATTTTGATGGAAATATCACTTCCATTGAATGTTTTTGTGGAGAACCTTTTCATTGCTCTGTCATACGTTGACGTATTTGTATTATACTAACTGTTATCCTAAAATGTGTTTCCGGCACGACCCTGTTCAAAAATGTCAGTTGATTGATTGATACGATTGTTACCTGTGACGCACACGCAAATAATCATTATACAAACCATAATTAAGGATCTACTAATAAATTCCGTTTTTTAGGTTGTATTAATGTTAAGTAGGTTACGACCGCAATATACATTTTCGCACTCCCGGAAAACCCAGCCGCCGCTGCTGGGGATGGTTGCATTGGCGATAGCCCTTCCCCCGCCCAGCGTGCACGAGATAAGATTAGAATCGGACATGTTCGTTACTAGGATAAATTTCGATTTCAAAATAGCCCATTGCGAACCGAAAGTACTGGACCTTCTGGAATATACCCCAGAAGAATTAACTGGAAGAAATTTATATTCCCTGTGCCATGGAGAGGATGCTAACAAACTAAGGAAATGTCATATCGACCGTAAGGATGACTTTATTCGATCTAATTATGTTTTATTGTGTGTGATTCTTTTCGCAGTTATTAATAAAGGACAAGTCCTTACGCATTACTACAGGATTATGAACAAAAATGGAGGATACACCTGGGTTCAAACCTGTGCCACGGTGGTCTGTAATTCAAAAAATGCCGAAGAACAAAATATTATTTGCGTAAATTATGTAATAAGGTGAGATGAAGTGTTTATTTCAACTAACTTCAAGAAATTAATCTCTGATTGCAACTCTCCACTCTAACTATCTGCATGACCCCGTCACAATATATAATGTTCATTGTTTTATCTGTTAGGCATCAGGGATGAAAAAAAACATTTTTTAGTTTATTTGAGTTTAAACAGCTCACTTAATAGATAAAAAATGATACGTCACAAGATTACTGATTCTTCCTTGTTTCGTTATTAATATACAGTACGTTAAATAACTTTGTTTTGAGCTGACTCTGAACCGCATTACATACATACATTATTTATCATATAATTCATATTGTTATGTATCACTTTTAAAATCGAAATAATAAAATTTAACCTAAAATACTTTCTTTTAATTAACTACATATTTTTTCACTAACATACATATAAATCGAAAATCACTGACATAGATCGTATCGATATAGATGTATACCCCACAGATTTCATTCGGCATTTGTCCTGGATCGGCGTACCGTGTACGACACTGATGAGAACTAATAAGTTCGAAACAGGTGTATGTCGTTCGGTTCCAATGGGGGACAGATGTCGAATCCTACCTGTGGCGTGTTTTATTTTTAGAAATATTTTTTCACCTTTTACAATATCGTAAAAAGACAGAAGACATATTGAAAGTAACCTCTGACATTAAGTACCGTCAAGAAATAATGTAATGAGACACGCATGATAATTACGTCTCAAAATGAACATGCCCTCTATTGGCCAAAAGTGAACTCAAAAATTAATATATTATCTATGTTTCAGAGAAATATATCGAAATTGTATCATTACATTGTCTTTATGGTGCATACATACAGCGACTGACATAAAAGTGGCATCTTAGATAAAATGATCGAGGCATAACAATAGCATGCCTTTGTATACGTTAGATGACTAAGTCTCAGTGACGGCGACAGGGGTGGGCGAGCCCCGAGGCAAAATCCTTTTCGCCCAACCAGTCTTATAACACCACTATATGACATTCGCACATAAAATAATATATTTAACGCCCTCGCCCACCCTAGATATTTCCTGCCTATTTTCGCCCAACCGCAAAATAATGCTAGCGCCGCCACTGCTAAGTCTTTCAAGACTATAAACAAAACCAGGAGACTACATTTACTAAGTTGATAGAAAGACCGTATTGAATCGAAACAAACGGTATTAAAAGACATAATTTTCTAATGGCGGAATTTACCTCCATGTTAACCCCGTGACTTAATCTATCGTCAGTTTTATGTCGAATGCTTAGTTATACTGAATTATGAAAATCAACTTACGTAACTACTTATAGAAAGTACTTATGTATGTAAAGTAATATAAAGGTCTTGTATCAGTCACATTTCAGTAAATCAGAAAATATTTTAGGTATCATATTTCAATATTAAACCACACGCTTAGTATGTAATATACAATGCTCAGAGTCAGTTCTTCAAGCTTGCGGGATACAATTACCAGTTTGATCATGTTTCAATGTGTATTCCAGCGGACGGGAGTACGAGAACGTGGTAATGGACTGCTGTCAGATGGAGGAGAACACCCACCTGGTGAAGAGGGAGGAGGCGAGCAGTAACGACCCAGAGAACGGATCGCCAGACGCCGATCGTGGAGGTACGTTGACGTACCACCAATGCTAGTATAATATAGTTTTTAACTGATTCTGTGGTCAGATGACCGGAATAGCGGAGGTCCACCCAACCCGGCCCAGGACCCCGGCAAGGATCTGGAGGACACCACCTGCGCGGGCAACGGCGCCGACACAGGCACCACGAACAAGGATTCCGGCGATCTTCGCACCCGACGCCTGGATCACGTGCCAGTCTCTCAGCTGCAGACTGCTCCGGCCGTAGCTGATCAGAGAAAAGCCATCCCCATGCGGCGGGCGTCGAAACGCAAAAACACGTCGTCAGACGAGAACGACGACGACGAAGCCACTCCGCCCCATCGTAATTCGGTGATGAGCCCGGCTTCTTCCTGCCATTCGACGAACGGTACTCACCCCATAGCTTCTGCTTCGGACTCTTCCGGAACTAGTCCCAAAAAATTGGAAGATACCGCGAGTAGCGGCGCTTCGGTTAAAGACTTGGAGAACGCCATGTCCAAGCATCTGCCCGCGTGTAAATCCCCAACTCATCAGCCGACGGACTTTAGCACCGACGCTCTTCTGAAGCAACAACAGAGGACCACCATTCAGTGGATAGGAGCGCACCACCAGCAGCTGCAGCAGCAAGGGCCGTTGCCGGCTTCGGCATTGCTCAGGCAGCTTTACGCCAACAGAGAAAGCGTCATCAGGGCGAACGTCCACGGCATAACCAGTGCTAGCAGCAGATCCGGTAGTTCGACTGGGTATTACCCTAGTGATAACCAGGTGGGGGTGGGCCCGTTACCCACCCCTCCCGGTAGTGAAGGTTCATCGTCTTATAGTGAACACCAATTCCTGCTGTCCCAGCACCAGAACTACCCGACCGGCTATTCCATGGACTACCATTCCGCGATGACGCCTCCGTCCAGTGTGTCCCCACGCGACAAGCACCAGCAGTTGCACGGGGGAGTCGCCTTCGACTCGCCAGTGCCGTACCAAGATGTCTTGCGTCACCAATATCCGGACAGTCCCTTACCACTTAAGCCGCAGGTATACTCGTACGTAGATCAGTCGCAGTTCTACCACCATGGGGCCACGGGGGCGGGCTTCCACTTATACCACCCCAGCAAAAGCACACCCGGCGCGCCCTCCAACTGGTACTCTCCGTCATAGTAAATTATTCATGGGTATAGACTGGACAGTGAAACTGACACGTACCTTATGCTGTTTATGTGGACGACTTATAATAATTGTTAATACTGATGTGGCACTATTATTTATACTGCTAGTGTTATGTTAGTGATTTCATTGTATTTTTAACATGCAAAAATTGTAAAATGTAGTGGGCAGGTTTTTACGATAGCATTCGTTCAACTATTTTTAAACCAAAGAAAATAATACAAAATAACATGATCTAAGTTGTGTTCGGACTTATTTCATGGCAAGTTAATGCAAATATTGTAGTATATAATATAAAATATATTTAGTATTATGTTTATAAGAAATTTAAGTGTACATATTATCATACATGTTATTTCGTATTATTTAACTTCTACAGTGTCATTGTCACAATCGAACACTACATGCATTTCATACGTTGGATGGAGATAATAATTAGTAATGCACAACGCAAATATGTATAGTTTATTTCATCGCTATATGCCAAATAAAAAATCTCAAACAGCTCTTATCTCATACCGTGGCTTGTTTTTATGGCTAGGCTCAGGTAGACTGTTCCGTTTATCGGCAAGGTAAGAGAGTTTTTTATTTGGCAAATAGCGATGAAATTAATAGTATGTTATATTACATACAATACAATTTGGTTGTTTGGCATTCGAAAAAGTTATGAACATAGTTAAAGCCCACCACTGAATATTTTACGTCAGCAAACTCTATTTTTGGCAAAATATCATTTCTTCCATCGTATTAAATGCAATTATTTGTATTATTTAATGTCGCTCATCTGATATGATGTAGCACACCGACTAGTAGGTATATTATATTCTGTACATACGTAATTTAATGAATAGCTGTATGTATGTTATTATTATTATTATTATTTTTTTTTTTTTTTTGTTGGGCATTGGTGACAGTAATTGGGTTATTTAAACTCGGCCTTCCTTTGACCATTGTATAAAAGATTGCCATATCCGCATTCCAATTTTTGATCTAAATAGGTATCCAGAAGAAAATTTGAGAATGTATGTTTCCAAAGCGATGCTCGACTAACACGATCAAAAAGGTGCTGACAATGTAGGAATGTGATATTCTCTTTAATTTGTTACTTTTACTTCCAAATGTTAGGGTTACTTGTGTTTTGTTGTCACATGCTGTTCAGTACAAACTGCGAATTTGGTCGCTTTATAAATATGTAGCGTACATATTTATGTGCAATATATACTTAATCGATTTTTATTGAAGTGTTCTGTTTAAGTTTTCGTTGAACTGCAATTTGCACCATACAAATTGACTTTTTGTTATTGTCACGATAATGGTTCAACATATTCTGTAAGACGCATTGTTTTATAAATTAATACCAAACTGAAAAGTACTTGTGTGAGTACTGTGACTGTGAATAACTGTTAATTTTTTAAATTTGCTTTCAGTTCCAGCTATCACAAAATAAATTGTCATTGTTTATTTATATATTTGTTCAATAAATTATAATGAAAATTGTATTTATTGCATTTTTTTTTTCATCCATACCCACCACTAACTGTGCGACAGACCACTTGCTCTATTAATTAAAATAAACAAGAAATGTTACGACTTTTTCTTTCAAAATTATAAAAAAAAAAACGGGTCTATTCATTTCTACATGTATTCTATTCACAAAGGTGTGCAGTGTAAAGTGCAGTGAAGTTAAAATTTGCATACTTAAATGGTCATTATACGCTGATATGCAAAATGCATTTCAAAAAACATTAAATTGAAAATTATGGATTTAAATTCAAGTAACTAATATTGCATTACATAAAACATTACCACATTCTCTGTTATGCAGCACTCAATACACTATATGTCTTATTTCATATATGTAAGTCGTGCTTTCACAGTGAACCCAACTTACTAAATTACTAAAAGCATATACGATAATAAGAACGAATATTGTGAAATGGAGGCAGAAGAACAGGCCGGTTTCAGAGCAGGAAGATCCACAATCGATCACTTATATACAGTCACACAAATCTTGGAGAAGAAGATAGCATTTAACCAAGAAGTACATCTACTATATGTGGATTTAAAAAAAGCATATGATAGCATTCCTCTGGTAAAACTCTGGGAAACTTTACAAAACACTAATATAAATGTAGAATTAATAAAGGCTGTAAAGTCTCTGTATGATAATACCAGATCTAGAATAAAAATAGGACACAATATAACAACGGGATTTATAGTAACTAAGGGACTTAAACAAGGATGCTGCCTATCTCCTACACTATTTAAGATATATCTAGAACGCCCATTGATGACTTGGAAAAGAAAATGTCACAATATGGGCATACCGATAGATGATACATCAACACTATACACATTATCCTTTGCGGATGACCAAGTTGTTATTGCGCAAGATATCGATGATAAAGAATATATGACACGCAAACTGATCGAGGAGTATGAAAAATGAGGTTTAATGTGAAGAAAACGGAATACATGTGTATTGGAGGCCAACAACAAGATCTACTTCTGTTAACCGGGCAAAACATCAAACACTGCAATGAATATAAGTATCTAGACATGAAAATATCAAACGACGGGACACTTGATGAAGCGATTTCGGAAAGATACACTCAAGGAAGTAGAGCAATTACAATGTTGAACAGGATCCTATGGGATAAACAAATAACAAAAGAAAATAAAAGAAGAATATATAATTCAATAATTAAAAGTATAGTAACCTATAGTTGTGCAGTATGGCCAATAAAAGAAAGAACATAAAGAATGATAAGAACCACAGAAATGGACATCTGGAGGAGGTCAGTTGGAAAATCAAAGAGAGAAAGAGTAACAAATGAGAGAATAAGAAATATGATGGGAATAACACATGACATTGTAGATGATATAAGAACCAAACAACTCGTATGGTACGGGCATGTTCAGCGAATGCCAAATGACAGAATACCCAAAAAAATTCTAAACTGGAAACCACAAGGAAGAAGAAGGCGAGGAAAACCACGAAAAAGCTGGAGAGAGGGCATTGATAATGAAATTCGGGAGAGAGGTCTGGACGAGGACATGTAGAGAAATAGGGAGGAATGGAGATTAGAAATCGGAAGACGGCGAAGGACGTTATAAACCGATATGATGATGATGATATACGATAATATATAATACAAGGATATACATAATACAAGATTTAATACATATTGTCATCATTTTGTAGAACAGTCTATTCTACCTTCGATTTTAAAATATACAACCAGAAGAGCTAACAGTTATAATACATATATAATTTACATACATAAAAACAATACTTTATACTAATATTTATTATATTGGTTATATATTTGTTAGACAACCATATATATTGCTTTGGAATATATTGCTTTCATTACCGGCGATTCTAATACCAACGATGGAACGCATAAATATGGCAACATCGCTAGTAATTACCGTAAGCTAGGCAGTAAAGTTCTGGATACACAGTACGAGCTGCTGACGTGACAGTAGACAGCTACTGCCACTGTATACTCGCATGACAGTAGCTCGACTGGCCTCGACCCGTCATACGATGAATGTAACTGCTATGACACATGCAAGCAGGTATTGCCCGAGAGACTGCAGTGTGAATTTTGTTGTGTACAAATGTACCGAGCATACGAACTACTGACATTTCGCAAAATCGTGCGAGTAAACGTCCGAATCACATGCGAGCTGCTGCCTCGTAGGTGGTGAGACTGGTGAGAGAAGGCGATGGGCGAGTAAAAACAAAATATGTTGAAGTAACTCGGATACAAGCTACTGACCGACTCGCACACGACAGTAACTCGTATGAGGCGGTCATACAGTGCATATAACTGCACTGCAGTAACTGACTAGGCTAGCCTAACTATGTAGCCAGCCCTTAATAGATATCGCCGAAGCTGAAGTAAACGGCCATTTCTTCCGTTATTACTTAGAAATCATTATTTTTATTGTAATTATTTTAATTGAAATAAGCCACATTTAAAGAGTGTGGTAATAATTTTCAGTTAATAACTATAATGTATTTGACGGTTTTGGCGCCAGGCACATAATTTAACATATAAACAATACACATGTTCAGACCCGAAAACATAACATAATATAAGATGATAACATAACATAATATACTAGTAAGATACAGCTCATCAATAATAGATAGGAACAAGTATCAAAACTGCGATATCGGACCCCTCACGAGGCGCGCAGTAAATAGCCTGGTTTTTACTCAGTAGAATTGAGACTTTTGCACAGTGAATATCGAGTGTACAATACAGAATGTGCATATATAAGATACATATCTAAGATAGGTGATTTATAATTCCTTAGAGCCACCAGAACTGCCATCTGTAATATTTTCAATATGCAAATACGATTCCAATGCAGTTATATTTTAGTGATAAATAAAATACTTTAAATCATTTTTATAGGAGATTTTACAGGGGCAAGATAAGAACATTGATGTCATTATAATATGCGGCTATTAAAAGTTCAACCACTACCAATCAAAAGCAAACTAACCGGTCGGAAGCAAATAATTTTTTAAAAAGCGTGCTTGTTGATTGAATAGATTGAACTCTTGATTGAATTATAAAATATAGAGGATAAGTTGGTTGCATACACTCTAATAAATTTAAAAGAAATATAAAAAAGCAATACTATATAATTCCTTCTACAAATATGTATATCTCCAAAGCAACATTATGTTTAATTAAATACAGTATTCCTAATAGATCAGGTGAAATTTCAAGTGCTATTCTTCTTCCATAGGACATGTATAACTTACTACATTAGGTACTTGTTTAAAAACTATGTACGTTACCTACATTCGATATTATGAAATATATGTACATAAAATAAGCTACATATCTATATTAACTATATTACATATTTCTAAAGTCTTCTAATAAAATAATTTTTGGTAACCTTAGCACTTCAAATTTCAAATATTTGAATTATTTCGCCAAACTTACCATTACACTTAAATTCCAAATCCAAACATTCACTTAATTTAAAATTAAATTTATAATATTTTTAAACATATAAAGTCTTCGATATTACTTATTAGGTGAATAATAATGAGATTTAAAAACTATTTATCACTGTTTCAACAAAATTTAAAAATGGAAGACGACGCCATCTTCTGCATTCAACGCGTTTTACACAACTTTTGTTTAAGCGTATTCGTTTAGGTGAAGGAGTAGCGTTCACTTGTTTACGATGTGATCTGTTCGTTAGTTACAAAATGTCAGTTCATTTACAATAGAATATTAAATAACGGTGCATTTTTTAACCTGAATATAAATAATTTAGTTATAATATTACGAGATATAATATATTAAGACCTAATTAAGTAAGTCAAAATTTTTGCGATCAAACAAAATTAAATATAAAGTAATGCAAATGTACAGTATATTTCTCAGCTTTCTATGCATAGAAAAGAAAGAAAAATGAAGTGATTGCTTCTCTTCGCCTGTCATGAACTTAAAAAGAAAAGAAATTAGATACACCATTTTTAGATTAATTTTTCGTGGATGACAGCCTCCTATTTAGCCAATTAAATAAAATATTGTACGTTCCATTCTATGAAATATTATCTCATTTTCTACACGTATTAGGCAAGTACTCCTGAATAGGAAATATGTACTAAGATATTACGTACGCATCCATTCGTCAGAAATTTATAAAACTGCCAGTATCAAACTGGGATACTACTAAGAACAGGATATGTATGTTAGTTCACACTTAATGAATAAAATTTGTAACCTGTTCAATAATAATGTTTAAATTGCTAAAATACAATTCAAATGTTGCAAACAATCTAAAGTATCTAAAACGACATATATAAACGGGATATACGACAAAAAGTTTTGTACATATATTTCAGAAATTTTGGGCGAAACTAGCGTAGTCATCGGTCGATTAACTCTCCAATAGAGTAGTTACACCTAATCGTTTCTCATTGGTTCAATTCAAAGTCACATACGCTCAATAAATATATTTTAGTTGCTTTCTTAGATATATTATAAATTAACAACTAACTAAATTATAATTAAATAATTATTAGATTGCGGCCAACTAATTTTGATTCAGCTGTGATCAGTGCAGTTATTGAAGGCAACTTATTGAAAAATATATTTTCAATTGATTTGATTCATTCCGATCGTGAATTTTATATTTTGACTGTAGCATTAAAACAAATGTTCCTTAATGTGTGTACAAGAACTACGAAGTACGAGCATGAACGAAAACCCGGATGAAAGTATTAGATATCCTGCACCACCTACCGGGATTTATGTTGCACAAGGGAACGCAACTATTGATGTTTGACAATTTAACATCGCTATTTCCTGTTTAAGCCCCTCCCATACCGAATGTCGAATAGCATAGAACCAGCGTTTTTGTAGGTTTATGTCGATCTGGTCGTTTGCAATTTGTGAGTTTGTTGACTAGTAATTCTATATGTGTGATAAACAAAATTGAGAGTCAATTATAAAAAATATAACATGAAAATGGAGTGGACACCTCAGGAAGATGGTCTTAGGGAAATTTTAACTTTACTCAGAGAGTCCCAATCGCCGGATACGGCGACCCAAAGGGCCGTGCAGCAAGTATCCTTTGCTAAAAAACCCGAAATCATTTAATCATTGTAAGTTATGTACTAGTCTTATATAACCCGCAAAAAATAATATACGCAGTTTTGTAATGAGTTGTAAACAAATTTATTATTTTAAATACAATTGTTTACAGTCTGCTCCCATTTTCCAATTAACGAATTTGAACTCTGTCCGTTGATTTAAGCTCTATTCAGTGGTATAACAATTGTTACCTGAATCTAGATTTAAATTTTGAAACTGATAATTACTCTGTTCTCCTAATACTGATAGAAAGAGGTTCCAATTAATTAGTTACCGCAGTTTGCTAATGATCTTTAATTTTAACACACTTTGTTATTAGAGTTGTGTATTATGAGACAATGATGACTTGATATTTCCCTTTGAAATATTAAGTCAACCCCAAACTAAAAAAATTGTGTTCCTTGAAACTGAAAACAACATGTTCTTTGAATTGCCCTATAACAGGAACCATACTTATTACAAAATGTTTATTACCAAAGACTACTTTTTACTTGTATTCATGTGAACACCTTCACAATACATTGTATTGTAAAGAAAAATCATTTATGAATCATAGTGCTCAAAGTATTACAAACATTCTCGCTATCAGCAGTATAACAGTCGTCAGTAAAGTATTACTTATCCTATCATGCAATAAATTGTAATGTTGATATTGCCAATAAAAGTGATTACAATTACATAATGTTTCCACATTGTGGTATACAGTAATATAATATTTCAAAACTTTCAATATTGCCCATATATTTCCTGAACAGATTTATCTAGAAATTGGAGGAATTAAATAAATATCCCGACTTCAACAATTACCTTATGTTTGTTCTCACAAAGCTGACAACTGAAGATGAACCGACAAGGTCTTTAAGTGGTTTAATTTTGAAGAACAATGTGAAGACTCACTACACTAATCTTTTACCCAGTGTTACAAATTTTATCAAGACTGAATGTTTACAAGCTGTTGGTGATCCTTCTCCGTTAATTCGGGCTACGGTCGGTATACTAATAACAACAGTTTCTTGCAAGGGAGATCTTAAGACATGGCCTGAATTACTACCCGCCTTATGCAATATGTTAGACTCTACTGATTACAATATATGTGAAGGCGCATTTGGAGCTTTGCAAAAAATTTGCGAAGATTCTGCCGAAGCTCTTGATGCAGATACAACCAATAGACCTTTAGATATCCTCATTCCAAAATTTTTACAGTTTTTCAATCATTCTAGTTCAAAAATAAGATCTTATGCTATAGGATGCGTTAATCAATTCATCATACAACGTTCTCAAGCACTCATGTTTCACATTGACTCATTTTTACAGGTAAATTATCTATTTTACAAGTAGATTACATATGTTGGTGTATGTATACGGTTTAATGATTTGTTTTAGAACTTATTTCTGGTAGCCACAGATGATGACGCAGAAGTAAGGAAAAATGTATGCAGGGCCCTGGTAATGCTATTGGAGGTTAGAATGGATAGGCTCATGCCACATATTGACAATATTATAGAATACATGTTGGTCCGGACTCAAGATGCAGATGAATCTGTTGCTCTTGAGGCGTGCGAATTTTGGTTGTCTTTGGCAGAGCAGCCTATTTGTAGAAATGTTTTAGGAAGCCACCTTAATAGACTGGTTCCTGTACTCGTGAGAGGCATGAAATATTCACAAATTGATATTATTTTGCTCAAAGGTGATGTAGAAGAGGACGATAATGTTCCTGACAAAGAAGAAGATATTAGGCCACGTTTTCACAAATCCAAAACACATACAATAAAAACTAGTATAAATAATACTAACTCTTCAGAAAATGGGACTGATAAAGAGGATGACGATGAGTATGATGATGGGGATGATGATGGCTCACTGTCCGATTGGAATTTAAGGAAGTGCAGTGCGGCAGCTCTTGATGTTCTTGCTAACGTATTTCGGGATGATCTGTTACCAATACTTATTCCTATACTAAAAGAAACGCTTTTTCACCAAGACTGGGACATAAAAGAATCAGGAATATTGGCTTTAGGTTTGTTCGGTGTCTCTTCAATTTAACCGTGGATTAATTATTTCTTAATTTTAGGTGCTATTGCGGAGGGATGCATGTCAGGAATGATAAGCCATTTGCCTGAATTGATACCGTATTTAATAAATTGTCTCAATGATAAAAAAGCTCTTGTGAGGGCTATAACTTGTTGGACATTAAGCAGATATTCACATTGGGTGGTGGCACAACCTCATGACTCTTATTTGAAGCCTCTGATGACAGAACTTTTGAAAAGAATCTTAGATGGAAATAAACGAGTTCAAGAAGCTGCCTGTTCCGCTTTTGCTACTTTAGAAGAAGAAGCATGCACCGAGCTAGTGCCATATTTAGGTTTTATTTTAGAAACTTTAGTATTTGCGTTTTCTAAATACCAACATAAAAATTTGTTGATTTTATATGACGCTATTGGCACTTTGGCAGATTCCGTTGGTAGTCATTTAAATAAGCCAGATTTCATAAATCTCCTGATGCCTCCGTTAATACATAAATGGAACATCCTTAAAGATGAAGATAAAGATCTGTTCCCGCTTCTAGAGGTAATGTTTCGCAAAAGTTTCTCGAGAAGTGTTAACTGTGTGTTTTAGTGTTTATCGAGTGTTGCTACAGCCCTTCAGTCTGGATTTTTGCCCTATTGTGAGCCTGTCTACTGTAGGTGTGTCTCATTAGTCCACCATACCTTATGTCTACATATGGTAAGTAATATAAATCACAATATACGATACGTAATTGTAATGAGTCAAATTTCATCTTTAAATGGAAACATGCAAGATCTGATTGTTTCATCTTGTTGCATATTTTAGAGAACAATAGAAAAAACTATTTTTATGTCCTGCGAATTTTTGAGTGGCTGTTTATTTTTTTCTTTCTGTTTTTGAGAATGTAAATGTAACCCAGGCATTATTACAGGCGAACATGCAAAGTCCCGATCAATTCGAAGCACCTGACAAAGACTTTATGATCGTTGCCCTGGATTTACTATCCGGCTTGGCCGAGGGTCTCAATGGCCACATAGAGAAATTAGTTGAAAACAGTAATATAATGCAGCTTTTGCACCTGTGCATGCAGGACTCGATGCCTGAAGTTAGACAATCATCTTTCGCATTATTAGGAGATTTAACAAAGGCCTGCTTTCAACATGTGCAGCCTCATATATCTAATTTCTTGCCAATTCTTGGGCAGAATTTAAATCCCGAGTACATATCCGTTTGCAACAACGCTACTTGGGCCATCGGTGAAATTAGTATTAAACTTGGTAAGATTTTCCGTCCTTTAAGCTCCATTCGTTTAATTAACACGACAGAATGTCCCGCATGCTAAACAAGGTTAATTTGTAGGTGCCGATACAAGACCATACATTTCATTAGTTTTAAATCAACTAATAGAGATAATAAATCGACCGAATACTCCAAAAACTCTTCTGGAAAATACAGGTGTGTATTTATTTGTTTTGTTTGCATGGTGTGTCTTATTTTTCCAAATTTGGGTGTGTGATACAAAACATTGAGCTGATGAGGCACTAACAAACTGCACAGCTGTTCTCCTTTTGTTTCAATGCTTTTCTTTAAGAACAGCTCCAAATTTTGTTTAATTATTGGTGCTATATGTTGCAGTCTTATTGTATCTATTGATAATAAGCGGAATTAATAATGGGCCATTTGTTGATGTGCTGGATTTTCGTTTTTCTTTTTTTTTGTAGATTACTAACTTCAACAAATTGGCTGTTTATTAAGCTTATTATAAAATGGTATGGACAGATAGCAATGTTAAATTTTTAGAAGTACACCTAGATTTTTGGTGAAATGTGTGCTTCTAAACAATATAACAGTGTTGATAAAATTGGAACTATTTGTGGAACAGTGAATCCTTAACTGTAAAGTATGTTTTATCCGTTTCCATTTGTTTGCAGCAATTTTTTTTATTTCTGTGAATGTGAATTGGTGTAAATTCGTTTAATAATCCTCTTCCTCAATATTTAATTCTTTCAGATATAAGATAACAGAGATTTTATTTTGTGATTAATGACATATTTTATAGCAGTTTATTTGATGTTATATACCGTTTTTTTATATGTATACCAAACAAATTAATTTGAAACAAAATCTCTTGTTATTGACAAATATTTAGCTATAAAAATTGAAGGAGTAACTTAGGAGAAATGGTTCTAGATAGGATCCACTGTAGACCGACCAAATTGTATAATTTCTTTATATATTATAATTTAAATTTATGATATAAGTTATTTGTTTATTTAATAAGGGTTCTTTTTTTATCAAGCACTGATTTTTTTAATGATCTTTAATGTATGTATGATTTCACTAATTTCTCTATAATTGATGATTATTTATTATTATTATTATGTAACTTGTAACGATTTATTTGTAAATTGAGTTGTTTTTTTTGTTCTGTTTTTGTTCTCGGTATAGCCATAACAATTGGTCGCCTAGGTTATGTCTGCCCCCACGATGTCGCGCCCATGTTACATCAGTTTGTACGACAGTGGTCTGTAACCCTTTTTTATTCTTTTTTTAACATTTTGTTTTTTAACAGTTCAGTTATCCCGTTTTTATTTCTGTTACAACAAGGAAGCCTAGCTTGTCTATTAGCATACTCCCTAATAACGCTTACATTAGTTATGATTTAGTACGCTTCAATTTTATTTCATACCTTCCAGATTCCATCTGGTGCTGTATTAGTGTTAAAATATTATTCGTCAAGGATGGAACTAAAAATCCTACTGCGACTACCTTGAAATGTTGTGTGTTCGAAAAGAATAATGAAGTATGATTATTATATTTTAAGTTATAATTGACGGTTACCTTGCTTTTTATTTTGTGATATCACAATAAGTGAAAAAATTTGTCTAATACTTCATGTCATTGACATCAAATCAACTCTTACAAAAATAGTAATTGAAATTTCATGGTACATTTGAAAGTGGTTAATTGAATTAATACATTGGTAAGTATACCTATCTATCTATTACCAAATGCAAATGTTTAAATTGGAAACATAGTAAATTGCAATGCTTGTAAAACCTTCAAACATTTTATTTTCATTAAGTACGTTGGGGAAAATTAAGAAGCTGTGTACACACTTTGAATACGCTAATATTTAAAAATATATAGAAACTAATTCAATAAAATTGAGGAGTACTAAAGTTGCTAATTAATGATACGAGGTACAATGCACCATTATTTCTATATTTCATTGTAACAATCAAATCCCACACACTGTATTCGACATTTATTGAACTGAATCCCATGGTTTATTATATTTTATTTAAATTTTTCAACAACGTTAAGTATCGACAAGAAAAATGGTGTATATCATGTACAGGGTGTAATAGAAAGATTGAACAAAAATGAAATATTGTTCATTGTCCAAAAATGAAGATACCGTTTTCCTGTAATTCTACGTTCGTGTACTTTTTCAACACGTTAGATATCACAATAAAATAATTTATTCCAACATAATTGATTGAGAAAATGATGAAGTAAACTAGAAAGTTTGATAGTTTATAATTCTTTTGAGTACTAAAATACATAGAGTATTAATGGAAAATTTTAGTAAATAAACGCCAACAGTAGTATGAAGAATAACGGTAGTATACTATTTATATCACAATATAATTTAACAGCGTGTAATTTATATAACTATATTATATTTTGTATAATATAGTTAAATATATCCACAATCCACATACAAAAGGGGACCGACCAATTTTCCACGAACACTGAAAGATTACACGTTTGTTGACGCGCGTTTCGTTAACCAAGTAGGCATCATCAGGACATTAATCATTACATTTTTAGCTTTAATCATCTCCCGATTATGCCAACTTGGTTATCGAAACGCGCGCTGAGAAATGTATATTTGAATGTTCGTAGAAAACTGGTTTCCTGCTTTTATTCCTTGTATTGAAGGTTCCTTCCCCTTCCCAGGACATACTGTAATGGTAGATGTTCTATTCTAGATACACCATTTAACAAAGTTTTTTAATTACCCAATACATGTAGACTTATTTCCCCTTATGGCTTTAAAGCTTAAAAAATAATTTTACGATTTGTAACAATGTGAAGAAAATTCGTGTTAAACTGTGAAGAAATAACAATTAGAGCTTATTGGTACTACAGAATTCCTCATTTTCGTTAATATGACAACGGGTTAAAATGGTCCTTTTACTACTAATTTTGACATCTTCAACATCGCCAACATTGAATTGCGTATCTATAGAGAAAATGTTCTTTTCTATTTTTTTAATGTAAAATACGTTATTTCATTATCGGGAGATCTTTTATTCATGCCCTATACATGCCCCTCATTTTCCTTTAAGAGATGTTAACGTTCAGCAGTTGGTCTGACACTGTTAATTACAGGTGTATCTCACTGCGGAACATTAGAGACAACGAGGAAAAGGATAGCGCATTTCGAGGGATGTGCCAAATGATTCAAGTCAACCCTGCTGGGGTAGTTTCCGAGTTCATCTTCTTCTGTGACGCCGTTGCGTCATGGATCACTCCGAAAGACGACTTGAAAGAAGTATTTATAAAGGTAGCGAGACATGTTGCGGGTGGGAAAAAAATTTGTAACGCTTGCTTTTTAGATTTTGCACAGTTTTAAAGCACAAGTGGGCGAGGAGAACTGGAAGAGATTCAGCGACCAATTTCCACCGCAACTGAACGAAAGGCTGTCACAGTTGTATGGCATATGAGTCCTAAAAAAGGTAAGTATGTGAACTTTGAACTGTCTTGCATCTTACGTCCTACTTTTTAGGGAATTGGGGTATATAGACAATATCTAGATCCGGGGTGGGAAAGCCTGGCTACTTCAGTATCTGGAAGGAACACAAGTGGCATTCAGCACCAAATATGAGGGTGGGTTCTTTAGACAAACAATAAAATCATCTGATACCTTGAGTGAGAACCTATACTTGAGATTTTGTTATAATGAATATTATTATTTGACGTCATTAATTGTGTACATAATAATTTAAATGGTTCCATTTTTTTCCTTGTACATTTCTGTGTACCATAACAGTAAGTATAGGTTTAACTTGCGAAATGTTACTATATTTGGGATATATTAGTTACAATACATAGTATAATATTTAATAAAATTGTTGATTTATTGATTTGCACTTGGTTGTCTTCGAACAGTAAAGTTCTAAAAAATGTGGCCTTTCAGAAGTGGCAGATTTTTGATGTTGAAAAATAAACTTTCGTATGAACTATGGTTAGGCTATGTAACTTTACTTACTATTAGGACTTTTTTTACTTTTTATATCGTGTCATAAATAGTTTAATTATACAATTTTTTAGAAGCAATATTGAAACCGACTTTAAATTAATATTAGTAACTGACAGCATCATCAACTTTCGATTATTATTAACATAAATTATAGTATATTTTAAATTAAGGAAATACAATGTTTGGAAATGTTTTATAATTTGACACTGCGACATTTCTTCTTGGTCATATTTAATATAGCAAGTTAAATGTTTAAACTAATAGTGTGAATTGCCAATCACTTAAAAATAATATTAATTTAGATCATTTGATAATCAAAAAATATGGAAATAAAATCATGATTTTCCCCAATTATTTTAAAACAGAAATATAATGTAGTAATAAATGAATGTATTACTAATAATTTGTTTTAAAATATTCTTCTTTCCATATTCTTATATAATTATATAAGAATTCTTATATAACCCAAAAGTTGATTTTGCAGTAAAGTAGCCAATAATTGCACACCGTGAAAACATACAATTGAATTGTTTTTACCTTAAAACTGAAATTGACAGTACATTAAATGCATTGCAACATACAGAAATACGGAACGTCATATTTTTTATAACTTTCAGGTTCAGTTATTAAATATTATACGCTTAAAGATTATTAGGTTAGGCGCAAAAATGTGGTTTGGTATTTTAGGTAAAGCGATTAATTTTATGTGAGTGTTTTAAAGGAGGAATTGTAAACCGGGTCAATTTTTTTCATTTAGTAAAATTAGAGAGTGGGTAATTTATTTTAAATCTTAACAACTAAAGATCCTGGTTAGTGATTCCTCGACTTTATGCAAATATTTTCAAAAGGGAACTTATACATTTGTTGTTTGTGTGTATAGTTATTCGTTTATATAGCATTGAGAAATCTTATTTGTTACAATTGTTGCATTTGTTAAATATGCAGGCAGTATTATATATCTATATATATATATATATTTTTTTTATTATGCGGAAATTAATTTCTTGTATCGATTATTCATCTACCATCAATTGTTATATATTTATATTTTGTATATAATTGTTAAATTTATTATGTACATATGTATGTGTGTATTGATCATATAGTACCATAACTTATATGGGAAATTTTAAACTGGCAATGTTGTTTTTTTTTTTCAAGATACAATTTTGATAGTCTTAGTGCAATCATTATTTACAAGCATCATGAATAAACTAATAGATTTATTTTTCCTTGATATATTGAATAATTCATCTGATGATATATTTGGAATAATATACATCTGATCATGTGTAACATGGCAAGTTTTGTATGTATCAAGAAAAATAATGTATTATAAATCTGTTGTATAAATAGGTCAGACAGTTACCACCACGATCTCTTATTAAAATTGTATCTGAATAAATAAATTGCTTCGACTCCTTTTGAAAATATTTTAAGATGGAAAATATCTAAAAAAATGTTAACGGTCTCTAAATCCTTGATCCTTAATGAGGACTTCTGGCTCCCGGTCCTATTCCTATATCCAATACCTGAGGGTTGACTGTCATTAATGAGTGATTGTGTTGTTAATGTTTAACTTCAAGATGTGATAATATTTTAGTGATCATAAAACTTAATGTTTTTTTGTGATTTTTGTAATGTATAAGACTTGCAAGTATTTGATATGTCGAATTTATACAGTACTTGTCAAAACTTTGGTATCAAATTATTTATGCCTATAAGTGAGATGCTTAGAGTTATAGCAAAGATCTATTGAAGCGAATCTTCCTGTTGAACAGGCAGAAATTCATAAACGTGAATGCTCGTTTCAACGATGATCTCGTATCTCTTTTTTTTTTTTACCATGAACTGTTACGTTTAGGTTTTCGTGTGAATGATTTTTTCCTTATTTTACAGAAGTCTTCTTTCCTTCTACACTCCATTATCCATTCCTTTTGCGTGTGACACGCATTCCTTTATCGGTTAGGATAGTTCTGTTAAATATTGTAACACGTAGGGGTGAATCACAGGCCCACGATTATTTTTATTATCGATTTATTTTCTTTGGGCTACATTGTACTCTATACTTGCATTAAATTTAACAAACTAATGATCATGAGTGTGGACATATAATTTACTCTTTAATATTTTATTCAGAATACTGTAAATTAGATTGATTAGTCAATAAACAAATGTCAAACTATAGGTGTTTTGTCGTGGTTTCTCGAGTGCAACAACGTGAAAATATAAAATTATGAGTATGTAGTAGATCGTACCACAATTGCAAAGTCGTCCAGGAAATTTCACGCTGTTTTGAAACAACAGTTACGGAGAGCCAAGAACAATTTGAAAATCCGCAGATTCTGGACGACACATAAAATATTAGCAAATTACAAAATATATGAAGCCATACAGACTCTTGAAAAAAGGAACTTTTATTGAATGAAGCGCTATACGTAGTGAAAACTGTAAACAATAAACTCTGATTCGGTAATTGTATAGAACACCCCCTTCTGGATTTTCGCGTTTTTTTTTTTCCATGGACGTGTTGTAGGTTGCTATAGGAACAGTTTTTCACAAACGAAACTCTGCGCAAATTAATAATAACCCATGTAGCTAACGGGAGGTGGGAGCGAATAGGGGTGCTGGGCGGGGTAAACAGGTGTATTGAGGAATGTTAATTTTGCAAAGGTACATAAAAAAAATTTAAATTTTTGAAAATATTCAAAATATAGGGGTAGTTTCTAAGGGTTAAAACATCCCCGTCTGGATTTTCGGGGTTTTTTTTTCATGGACGTGTTGTAGGTTGCTATAGGAACAGTTTTTCACAAACGAAACTTTGCGCAAATTAATAATAACCCATCTAGCTAACGGGAGGTGGGAGCGAATAGGGGTGCTGGGTGGGGTAAATAGGTGTATTGAGGAATGTTAATTTAGCGAGGGTACATAAAAAATGTAATTTTTTTAAAATATTCAAAATATAGGGGTAGTTTTTAAGGGTTGAAACATCCCCTTCTGGATTTTCGGTTTTTTTTTTTTTTATGGACGTGTTGTAGGTTGCTATAGGAACAGTTTTTCACAAACGAAACTCTGCGCAAATTAATAATAACCCATCTAGCTAACGGGAGGTGAGAGCGAATAGGGGTGCTGGGTGGGGTAAACGGGTGTATTGAGGAATGTTAATTTTGCAAAGGTACATAAAAAAAATTTAAATTTTTGAAAATATTCAAAATATAGGGGTAGTTTCTAAGGGTTAAAACATCCCCGTCTGGATTTTCGGGTTTTTTTTTCATGGACGTGTTGTAGGTTGCTATAGGAACAGTTTTTCACAAACGAAACTCTGCGCAAATTAATAATAACCCATGTAGCTAACGGGAGGTGAGAGCGAATAGGGGTGCTGGGTGGGGTAAATAGGTGTATTGAGGAATGTTAATTTAGCGAGGGTACTAAAAAAATGTAATTTTTTTAAATATTCAAAATATAGGGGTAGTTTTTAAGGGTTGAAACATCCCCTTCTGGATTTTCGGTTTTTTTTTTTTATGGACGTGTTGTAGGTTGCTATAGGAACAGTTTTTCACAAACGAAACTCTGCGCAAATTAATAATAACCCATGTAGCTAACGGGAGGTGGGAGCGAATAGGGGTGCTGGGCGGGGTAAACAGGTGTATTGAGGAATGTTAATTTTGCAAAGGTACATAAAAAAAATTTAAATTTTTGAAAATATTCAAAATATAGGGGTAGTTTCTAAGGGTTAAAACATCCCCGTCTGGATTTTCGGGTTTTTTTTTCATGGACGTGTTGTAGGTTGCTATAGGAACAGTTTTTCACAAACGAAACTCTGCGCAAATTAATAATAACCCATGTAGCTAACGGGAGGTGGGAGCGAATAGGGGTGCTGGGTGGGGTAAATAGGTGTATTGAGGAATGTTAATTTAGCGAGGGTACTAAAAAAATGTAATTTTTTTAAATATTCAAAATATAGGGGTAGTTTTTAAGGGTTGAAACATCCCCTTCTGGATTTTCGGTTTTTTTTTATGGACGTGTTGTAGGTTGCTATAGGAACAGTTTTTCACAAACGAAACTTTGCGCAAATTAATAATAACCCATGTAGCTAACGGGAGCTGGGAGCAAATAGGTGTGCTGGGTGGGGTAAACGGGTGTATTGAGGAATGTTAATTTAGCAAGGGTACATAAAAAAAATGTAAATTTTTGAAAATATTCAACATATAGGGGTAGTTTTTAAGGGTTGAAGCAATATTTGTGTGGTGAAAGGATGTGGCATTGTGTGCACATAGAGACCGCAAAATTAAATATCTTGCTTTTTTTTTTTGTTAAATTTTGGCGTCTGTTGTTGGAGGGCAAGGGATATATATATTTGGTATAAATGATTTGTGACCTTAACGGAGTTATTGTGAGTGACCTAATTAACCGAAGGAGTAGTAATAGCATTAGACAGTGATGTCTGCGCTTTAGGTAAGCAAGTAATTTGTAGCCTACATTATATATTATGATAGTTGTACAAAAGTTGATGTGGCAACATGGGAACGTTGGTTAACTACAGAAACGATTAAGTAAACAGTAAATCAGCTGTGATGTTGCATGGAGAAATGTTCCAATTTTAATTTATTTATAAAAAATACTTAACGCCATTTGCGCAAGATATGATAAGGTGCGTTGTACTCGTGATGGAATGTAGAATGTGTGAGTAAGTTTAGTTTTTCGATAGGGCAGAAGGGGGTGTTCTATAGAATGACCACCGATTCTACGGTAATATGCACTAGTGAGAAGTTGAAGAATGTTTTAATAAAAAACCCCGATTTTAGTGTTCTGGAAACTATTCACCAAAAGTGTAACAATAGTGAACCTTTAAGTGACAGTATATATTTTTCTTTCTACATTTTTTCTCCACGTCGAACATCATTGAAGGAGTCCACTGTAGTGGACTACTTATATGTGATAGTGATGGGTCGAACCAGCCATTTTTGTATAGCTGCTAATATTGCTACTATTTTTATTTAGCAGTTAAAAATAGCTACTAATTTAATAGGAGCTATTTTTCACTGTTACATCTTTGCTGGGTTGGGTTGCTGATTCGCAGTCTGCTGTTTTTTAAATGTTAATAGCAGGCGAGCTCGCGCTAGAGCTCCCCGACTCGAATCCTCGCCGGCCGACTCGACTGGAGCCGAGCGGCTAACCAGCCCTCTTGCCTGGTACTGTAGCGGACAGCCAGATTAGATCGTGAAACATACAATATGCTAAAAAAAATAGCAGCTATTTTTAAGGACCCGTAGCAGTTGCTACTATTTATCATTTAGCAGTTTAAAAATAGCAGACTGCTAATTAGCAACCCATCACTAATATGTAATGCTACAAATGTATAGCTGGTTGCATGACATGCCGAGTTCTGCGAAGCGTTATCTCTTAAAAACTATCCCAACAAAATTCACCGGTCATCTTGAGTCATTGTACAACAACCACTCTAAAAATAGAACTGTTTATATATCAGTCAGCATAAGTTAGCTGCTCTTGTATTACTTGCAAAAAGTAAAGTAAAAGTTAGTCACAGTTAATCTGCGTTTTCATTAACATTGCTAACATAAGTTTTAAAGGTAACACATTTTATATCGATAGATGTACATTGTAAACGCCTTCTTTAGCGACTTGCCATGCGTCGGTAAACCCACCCGTCGAGTCGCACATGAAATCCCGCAATTGTGGCACGCTCCACATCCGACATTCGCCAATTTTGTAATTTCTAGTTGTTTCATTACCTCAATATTAGTAATTTAAAGCAATCGTCAATTTCTCAGAATGGAGATTATACGCAAACTAAGTCATCATTTCATCCAGGACAAATAGACAACGATGATTATTTGGTTCCAGTTTTCTGTGTTCGTAAACTAGTTCTAATAAACATCTTTAGCTTTCTTAATCAATCAATCAAGTATTTTTTCTGCGATACAGTGTAATTTGAGGATTATATTAGCATACTTATCTTTTAAACGTTTGCTCTTCATCATGTAGACAGCTGCACATGTTACTAACAATGGCACATTATTTGCAACATTCAACAAGTAGTGCATTTTAAAGCAAATTGTATGGTACAACATAAATCATGTTATTAAAACAAAAGTAACCTGTTTCATCTAGTTGCACACAAAAAATTATTTTACATGTACCTCCCCCATATTAGTGACAAAAATTTTGATACACAGTACATTTTTGTATATTGTTCAAGGCTAGTTGGTATAGAAAAATTTGACACATATCTGGAAATTCGAATTATTCTTAAACACCAAGATAATGAATTAGTTCTAATGATAGAACAAAGTTATACCAGGTATCTAAATATGATACCGGAATTTGCCCATAGATGGCCTAGCTGCCAATGTAGTTACCGTCATACGTGTCATTGGCGCCAGTTTCTTGTTTTGACATCTAATAAAGGTTTTTATGTAACAACAATAAAAGTTTCATAACATCGTTTTTAATAGCATTGAACATGTCGAATTTTGTGCCTGGAAACTACGATTTGCGGGCAGCATTGATTTTCTATTACCACTTCAAGAAAACTGCTGCAGAATCGCATCAAATGCTTGTCAAAGCCTACGGTGAGCAGGCTATTGGTAAATCAGTGTTTTGAGTGGTTTGAAAAATTCAAGTGGCAATTTTGACGTGAGAATCGAAGAACGTGGAAGACCACCGAAAAAGCTTGAAGACAGCGAATTGCAAGCATTGTTCGATGAGAATGACACTCAAACGCAACAAGAACTGGATCAACTAAATGTGACATGAGAAACCGTCTCCATACGTTTGAAAGCCATGGGAAAGGTCCGGAAGATGGGAAAATGGGTTCCACATGAAGTGAATGAAGACAACAGGAAAACCAAAAAACCCTTTATGAAATGCTGCTTGTCAGGTACAAAAGAATGCCATTTCTCCATCAAATTGCTACTGGCGATGAAAAGTGGATATATTTCAAGAACCCGAAGCCTAAAAGATCATGGGTAACTCAAGGCGAAACATCGACTGCAAGGCCAAATCGGTACAGACAGAGGACGACGCTCTGCGTTTGGTGGAATCAAAAGGGTGTGATCTATTATGAGCTGATAAAACCTGGCCAAACCGTGAAAAACGACCAAAATATCAAAAAATGCAACACAGTCATTTTGCTTCATGACAATGCGCCATCACACACAGCAAAACCGGTCAAGGAAACGATCGAGGCGTTCAGTTGGGAAATACTTTAGGCATGCGGCTTACTCACCAGACTTGGCTCGGCCCAATTACTACTTATTTGCATTGATGAGATACTTACTTGCTGAGCAGGGCTTCACTTCTTACCAAAATGTACGAAAATGGCTCGACGACTGGTTTACCTCAAAAGAGCAAGAATTTTTTTGGCATGGAATCCACAAATTGTCAGGAGAGATGGGTAAAATGTATAGCTAAATGGGCAATATTTCGAATAAAATACTTTTTATCATTTTCGTACAATAAATGTGTATTCTCTATACAAAAAAATCCTGTTTCATATTTATATACCTGGTATATTGTGTCATCAATAGACTATTTCCAGTATTTTTATGGAATGGGTATATAAATAAATACTGGAATTATATGGAACTTTTAAGGTAAACAGAAATGAAATATACATCAGCAAGTTCTGCTTAGTTACAAATTTCTTCAAAGTGATTGTCATATGGAGAATCATCATATCTTGATATATTATTGTTATACGTATATTGTAGTTTTAATAGGAGGGATTATTACTAGAATCTCGAGTATCCACACATTGTGACTAATTTATTTTATTTAGTTTACACAATTATTTTACAGAATAATTACAAATTTAAATTAATAAAAATAACAATAAATAGGAGTTCTATGCAAGACTGATATATACTATCAGATTTTCTATGAAATAACGAAGGGAATAGACACCAAAATTGACAATTTTTGTGAGGACTTTTTTAAAATATAGACTAGTACTGATGAAACTGGGGGTACACATAAACCATCAATATTCTTATATTCTTATGAAATAAACACATATTAGCTACTCCCGCAAGCCGAGACTCGAATTAAAATAAAATCACGTGTACCGTGGAATTTCATCCCAAGTCACTTCTCGAGCTTGCCAGCGTGCCTGATCAGATACTACGTTAAAACACTGAAATTATGATCTATCCCAGAACTGAAGAAATACATTTATCACAAGGCACGCGTACAAAGGAACGTATATTACCAGGAAATTATAAAAATGTAAAATTGTTCGTTTTTCTAACGGTCAACTAAGAACGTAAAAAAATATATCACAACATATAAAAAAGAATTGATATTGGCAAAATAGAATCTTACTTATGTTTTAAGTAAAAAGGAAGCGTATAATTTGCTTAGTGATAAATATTTTCCCCTGATCCCACAAAGAAAACGACGAGATCTCTCAGAGCAAATGCATAGCCAGTAAATACAAAACGCTACGAATAATCAGTGAAATGCCAAAGTAGTCATCGAGACGACAATCTCGGCAAAATAAAAGTGAAATACGATTGTGTTAAATGACTAATTTTGTGACATTTAGGTCACACCGACCTTTACCCAATCTTCGCTTGTTATTCTGCTGTCGTAACTTGTAAACGGAGGAGACAATTTAACAACGATCATACTTCTCAAAGTTACCTAGTACGACCATGAGTTGGTTCATACTCTTGAGTATGTATAAAAGTGCTTTAAAAAAGTAATACAAAATACTTGGTAATAAAATTCAGTACAAACTTTTATCGATTTACAAAATTAGTGTGGTACCTTCTCTACACACGAGTCACCGTAAGTTCAAAGCACCATCACTTCAAATATCCGCCCACTTATGGAATACTTTGAAGCTCGAGAACTGGACAATTGACATAGTAAAAATTTCTATTTCCTTACAACTACTTATATAAAAGAATACACATATAGCAAAAAATACTGAGTACCTAACGATATAGGTACTTAAAATGTGGCTTCATAAGAATTTCTTCATAAGGTTGTCATTATGATGTAAAACATTTACTATTCCTAATACAAATTTAGCCTAGAAATGTTTGTATGGAAAATGAAGTCGTGTTCTTGCACAGCTCTGTATTTTATTAAAATAAAACATCTAAACACGTCAAATCATGCTACTGTTACAGATAGATAACGCGATAGGAAAACCACCATGATAGTGTAATGGAGGTAACAGTAATATAACGGAAGCCTTAACAGCTCGATAAAGCCGTGGTGCTTTGACTCTTGGCGTTACATACATAGGAAAATAGTGACATTTATAAAAGTAGCATTCAAAGGGAAAACAACGGAAATATACCAAGGTTCTATTATCAATGAATAAATATTTACTGATATATTACATACACAAAAATCAAGAGGCGGGGAATATGCCCCGACATACAATAAGTGCGATCTGGTTGTGGCTTGCAACACAGCCGATGACTAGGGCACACACTCTGGGATAAGGTTTACTCTTAATCGCAGGTGACATATACATCGGTACGTAATGGTATAAATGGACGGGCTGGCACTGCCGCCACAGCCTGTACCCGCTTTCATGCATCAGTCTCTCCTCCTTTTAACCTCAATCTGGCGAAATCCTCAAATATTATGTCATCATCGTGGTCTGGCAAATTATTTTCATCACTAGAAATCGCATAATATAAAGAAATACCTACAGGGCTTTGGCAAAGTAACGAATAAATTAGTTAAGGGAATTATGCAGAAGTGATAAAGTCTTGAAAATGCTTGCCACATTTTTCCTACCCTATTTTCGAGGGTGCCGAACACGAATCTGGTTTCAGTTTCATCCGCTCGGGCACAGTTTTCGAGAAAATGGATTTTCCATTTTTCCGCAATACATGCCAATTTCATGCAATGCAATTATCAAACAATTTTCACTTCACACTAAGTAGATTGCTCATATTAATATATTAATATGAGCAGATGCTACAACACTTTCCTTTATATATATATAATATATTAAACCATCATAAAACCTATTATTCATTACGACTTTCTTAATTTTCTTCAAATGTTTACAATTCCGATACGATTGTCGTCCATTGTAATATTTTTAATCGTGCGCCCTCTAAATGAAACCACATGTACTGATTAATATACGGGGCGCTCCAAATGTTAACTATGAATATTAACTGAACTAAATGCGCTGTTATTTTGAAGGAACCTAACCATAATCAGTAGACAGTTCGGTTAGGTTAGGTTCCTTCAAAATAATAGCATATTTAGTTAATATTCATAATTAACTTTTGGAGCTCCCTGTATACTAATCAGTACATGTGATTTCATATAGAGGGCGCACGATTAAAAATATTACAATGGACGACAATTGTATCGGAATTGTAAACATTTGAAGGAAATTAAGAAAATCGTAATGAATAATAGGTTTTATGATGGTTTAATATATGATATGTACAAAGGAAATGTTGTAGCATCTACTGGTATTAATATCAGCTACCTAAGTAGTGTGAAGTGAAAATTATTTGATATGGAAAGTGGCATGTATTGCGGAAAAGTGGAAAATCCGCTTTCTCGAAAACTGTGTCCGAGCGGATGAAACTGAAACCAGATTCGTGTTCAGCATCCTCGAAAATAGGGGGGCAGGAAAAATTTGGTAAGTATTTTCAAGACTCTTTATCACTAATTACTTTAGTTAAAAATTTAAGGAATAACTTTTGCATTTTTTTTAAACAATTAATATATACAGGGTGATCGGCGTAGAAGGCATGACGTCATCCATATTTTTATGGCACCCCCCCCCCCCCAATTTTCTTCGAGACCTTATTCCTGTACGAATAACTTTGCATTCAGATGTAGAGCAACCAAGAAATTACATTTTCAATAAGACGGCGCACCTCCTCCTCATTATACAGCACCTGTCCATGCTTATTGTTGGAGAAGGGGGCCGATTGAGTGGCCAGATAGATCACCCGATTTGACACCCATAAATTAATTTTTGTGGGAGTATTTGAAAAGCAAAGTATACGTGACTAGATCGGAGAATTTAATTACGGGTCTGACAGTTTTTCCCAAAAACTATTCTTGGAATTTTTAAATTTATTCATTACTTTACGAACGCAGTGTATATTAGAACTACGTAGCTTTCATAACCTAGAAGTAATGTCGGAATAGGTACACTTACGCGTCAAGCTGAATTAAATTAGCATCGACAGGTACATCGTTCCCAGCATCTTTGCTAACGCGTCTAGAGGGTGTTGGAGGTGGAATGACTTCCTCTTCTGGTTTTGGATGCATAAGTATAAATGGAAGCTCTGCGACAAGATCCCTGAAAAACCTAATTGTAAGACAATTCTACCGGTTCGCTGTTTAGACTAGGCATACCCTCCTAAAGCGCCTAAGCACAACTTAACTTTGACTTTATATTGAACAATGATACCCAAATTTTCTCGTTGTGAGGGATCAGCAACTCTGTAAACACAACAAATGATCATCAAATAAAGATACTGGAGTACGTGCAAGCAATAACCATGCAAAATAAATCAAGCAAATTACAGAATATAGGGTGTTACTAAAAACGAGGAAATCTACGCTACAGTACAGTGGCAAAGAAATAAGGATAAGATTCGCCAACTTAAAAAACTATCAACAAATTTATGGTTTAATAAATTACACTAATCTGCAATTGTATTACACTGACGTTCAGAACGAGTTATAGGAAAATTAGTTTAAATTTTACTTGTAACAGTTCCTTATAATGCAATGAAAATGCTACAAAATCACAAGAACCAGTTGTACATTAAACAATATTTTGTACATCAAAATAATTTCTTGTGACTTTAGACGAAAATTCTATCTAAACTCCGAAATGCAAAACAATAAAACTGCTTCATGGTTATATACATCTTACAAGAAAATAATTGAATCTATTAAGTTGCCACATGCACAAGATTAAGTAGAGAGACATTAATTACATATTTTGACAAGACTTATCTCCGATTAATTTAAATCGGGAAAATAAAATCAATCAATCATTATATTGTATGAAACATGCGAATTCTGCATCAAAGGAATCTCCTAAATAATAACATATATAATTGTTGTTTCACCGACATCATGTGTCACAGCAAAATACACTTATACATACAAATCACTATTTAAATCATTTGCATATTGTATCCATTACTTTATGATTTGCTTGATATTTTAAATATATAAAAAACTATTATCATTTATGAGATTCTCATAAGGATACAGGCTGTCTAAATGAATGACTGATACCGCTATGTAGATCTATAAAAAGTGATAAACAATGGAGGGGAAGGATTCTCAAACAATTTATACGACATATTATGCAAAAACAGTATGTACAGTTTTTACATCTCTTTCAAAACAGTTTAAACAATTAAAATGAACTCGTGTTACCTCTATATTTCGATAGGTATGTACAAATTTCTCAAGTAGTATTTAGAACCTTCCACCACGTCGAAATTCAATAAAATGTGCATTAAAATTTGACAACCACCATATTTATGCTGACTAGTCTGAGAAATAAAAATATTTTAAAACGAAACTAGACTTGTCCGTTTGCTTCATGAACCAATTATGGCAAATGTAATGGAAATGAAAGCCTAAACCAATTTTAATCTCCATGAATGCAAAAGCAATGCGCCATCACATGAACATGGCAAATGATAAATAATATATTGTTTTAATAACTTACAAAGTGCTCGACGCTAAATTAGTGTCCTCATGCTTTAATTGTCCGTCCAGAGCGAGGCCCCACTTATCCTTATTATTGGCCAGTAGTGGTGTGAGTGTAAACACTTTGCTCAAAGTGAAGCCTGGGCCGATGGGACACCCCTCTCTACCCAAATCAAATCACACAAAACACAAAAAAGTTTAAATTACAGCATGAACACATCTAAATCTGCAGTCTCTGCATCCCATCGCCCTCTATATATTTTCATTTCTAGAAAATTGTTCAGAATTCCACAATTTCCCTTCATATCGCATCTTTTAAGTGACCAATCACTATACCCAAACATGAATTTTAATCTTTCATCAACCCTTTAAGCCCAATCAAACATTTCTATTGAAGTTATCAACAAAATACATGATTCCTTAAGGTTTAAGAAATATTCTGAATACAAAAATAATTGAGAACTTGGTCAATTTTATAAAAGAGGAAATTGTAGAATACTACAAACAGTTTTCTTATAATCTGAAATGACTTAGTTTGTGTAACATGCAAATACCAACACACCTACAGCAAAGAGTCTGCCTCGAGACCGGTTCCTACTTGTTTAATTAAACCAAAAAAACAAAAATAAAAACAAAAATGCAAATCATGAAGTCATGGAAGAGTGACAATTGGTAAGTAGGGAAGGCGAGCTGCAGATTAAACTCACATAGTTGAGGAAGCCAAATTAGTGTCCTCGTGTTTTAATTGGCCATCTAAGGCCAACCCCCTTTTGTCCTTGTTATTGGCCAACAAGGGCCTAACAGAAAACACTTTATTCAATGTGTAGCCCTGAGGTATTGGACAACCTGCACTGTAATATTCTATCCATTATAGACATCCTTTTAAATATACAGCTATATAGGCGTAAAATATGTACAACATTCAATCTCTGTTACCGATAAGTACACTAAAGTACACAATTTCATCCTTCTCTCTCTATTAAATCATATTAATGATGTCATAAGGCTGCTACTGTTAATTATTTTGTCTCACCTGGTATACCAACTTGATCAGTCACAATTTGCATGCATAAATATTTTATTATAAACAAGTTCTATACTCAATCTGTTTCATTCACAGCATTCAATTTTGTATCTGTTAATTTGTTGTTAGATAATAAATATCAGTCACGCCAGGTTCTCAAGAGGTAAATAAATAGCCTTTATCAATTCATAACAATGACAAGTGTAAAAATATGTTAATTTTAATATTATGAAAAATACAAAACATGTACAAAAAAATATCAGGCACGTAGTAGCTGAGTATACTTCATTTATACTAGCAAGAAATAACATTGTTTATTATTTATTATATTTAGTATTTCACAAGTTATTGATAACATTATGTATAAGTAATTTTTATATATTTAAAATTAGTTTTATATAAATATAATATGCAGGAAATTGTACAAACTTATATGTTTTTTTGGGATCATCTTTAATAGGAGAGAAGAAAGAAATTGAAAATATTGTCTTAGATTCTTAGATATACCATATTCTTTTAGAATATTTTTTGTACTCCTTTGTTCAGTGTAATTATATAAAATTTCATAAACCCAACCCATCAACACAACGTGAATAATTTTTCACAACTACAAAGAAATTAAAATAAAATTCTTATGTTTAACTTCATTATGATGTAGCCCTGCTTGCAACGATTGTAATATTACTACAAATTAAAAGCAAAAAAAACAAAAATAAATTATTCAATGCATAGTATAGCCTATACGAGGCAAAATCTAAATTACAAAAAAAAATATATATATACAAATACGAATTTGAAAATATATATGGCCAAAACTAAAATATTTGACAATTAAGTGTTATAGATCTATTGTAAAATTAATTTTTATTGTAATTCAAATAGAAGTACTTGTAAAGATTAACAGGAAATTCAGATTAGAAACATTAAATGAAGTGTAGAAAAATATTAACATTGAAATAATACATTTATTTCACAGATCATTAACAATAACTAATTATTAATGGTCTTGAACGATGACTTGAATAAGGTAGCCCAATTTTTTTTAGTCGTCCAAAATTGAACGCCCGTGATCTAGATACTTCATATCATTTTATAACTAGAGTAAGACCACAATAATTCTATTAGTGATAACATGGAAATTGACAAACAACTAAATAATACAATTTTAGGTTTAAATACACTGGAATGGATTATTCTAGAGACAAGAACTCGTGCTTTTTACGGATCAGTGCAAACAACCTCTGATTAACTGGAAGGTAGTAAAAATTGTATTAAAAACTTAATATTATTTAATCTGTTCACGTTGATCATGAGCATACTCTAGTTATTACATTAAAGTTTTCTAAATATGTATCAAGAATATGGTTTTTTCATATGTGAGGTTGGCGTAGTACCAAACTAAGTTTTCAAATAAAAAAATGTACACTTGAAAATTTTTCAGACAGAAAAACGCATTTATTACCTAAAAAATTTTCTGCAAATAGCTGAATATAAGTGATCAGAAAAGATGGCACGCTTAGTGAAATGCCTGCGCATTTTATAAAAATATATACGCTTCACAAACATCTGTTTAAAGCGACACATCGCCACCTTGCGAGCGCGGTTCGTAACTCCTAGTCTTTCATGTTTCAAATGTTTCACGTTGGAAGACGTGTATTCGTGTGGCCGAAAAATCACCTTTTGCAGAAATAGTTAATGCAGACATTAAATGTATTCATGAATTCGAACATTCAGAATCGAAGAAGCATGCATTTAAAGAAAAGCTGTTCACGTTTTAAAAGAACCGTTCAATTTACAGATTAACAGTAAATACAAGATTCACTACAGTTGCAGGTCGGAAATAATATCAGATCTAAGTGTAAAACTGTCAAGATTAACAGCAATAAAGCTCACGCAATAAAAACGAGACACAATTTTGGATTTTTGGCGCAACAATTTATTAAAGACAAATACAAGAGCACTTTGGATGGTGCAATGCGATATGGACTACGTAAAGAATCAGAAGCAAGAGAAGTTTTTGTACAACAATTTGGTTTTACAGTACATCAAGTCGGCCTAGTCGTTTGTTCGAAGCAACCATTTCTGGCATGTAGTACAAACAGTATTATTTTTAACGATGAAACAGTTTCAATTACTGGAAATTAAATGCCCTCGCACGTGCGGAAAACACTATTGTCCTTGATCGAGAGAAAAAAATTCCTTGATTTCCTATTTCAAATTCGATGAGCTAGGCAACATGCAATTGGTAAAATCTCACAAATATACTCAAGTGCTAGTCTCTATACTCCGGATTCAAAATAGTAGGCAGTAAGGCATAGAACACTATTTTTATGAGCTGGTAATACGATTCAACAAGTCTCGTGTCTGTTTTACTTGTAAATTGTGAAGACCACTCCCTGCACTCTGTGATCTTGCTCTCTTTAGTCGTGCGCGAGACAAGGCACGCGCCTTGTCTATTTATCTGGTCCACATGTTGCGAATTACTTACTGCCTACAATTTTGAAACCGGAGTTAGGTACATTTTAAATTATGACAGTTGTCATTTTTATGTCTATTCTTCAAATAATCAAGTTCATGTCGAAATTTCTAGAGAAGAGGAATTTTTACAGAAATAGAATTATTTTATGAGTATTTCATGATTTTCCCTAGAAACTGTGTAAATTAGGTAACATTACATATATCGGATAATAAAAATTCCTTGTTTCAAAGATAGGCACCTTAATTATATAAAAATTGTTCATTCTTTTTCTACATTTACAATTTCGCACAGTACAATTTTACAGGTGAATTAACATAATATTTATTGCAGGCTTTGCAAATGTTACTTTACTCGTTACTCAATCGTTACTTTCAGTATTCAATACAACCAATTCAAATTACTGATAATTCTAGTGAAATATTTGTTAACTGAATCTGCACTATTTTTTACTATATGCAGAGGTGGTATTTGTGCATTTTAATCATATGCATGTTGAATTGGAAAATAAAAAGTTTAGATTAACGAGTATAAACTGTAGCATAAATATCTTCACTCGTTAGTTCTCATTTTGTATTTTCTAATTCGTCCGATATGCGATTGGATGCATAAATATTACTCCTGCATATAGCAAAAATATTGCAAATTTCGTTAAAAATGTTTCTCCATAATTGCCTGCAATTTGAATAAGTTATATTAAACACAAAAAGTAACGTTTCCAAAGCCTGATTTATTGAAATATAATATGAAATATAATAGTGAAACATAATATTCGGAAATATCCGATTCAATATGGTTTGTTTACTTTTCATAAAGACTAAGAGTTGCACATTCTTGTCGCCGGATGGCGCCACCACCGATACTTGCGAAGCGTATATTATAGAATTTGGTTAGGATATATATCCTACTTAAGCGGTATATATAAGTAAATTTTTAACTCACTCGCTCTCTGTCTCGGCAACTGTGCATTTGTATTGAGCTGTAGAAAACAGGCATATGTCCGCAAACTGCCTGACTGAAACCTTAATTTTCTTGACGGTTCTATTCGAGTTATTTGCTATGTGAACATTGACGGCAATATTCTCCCCATGGTGATATAGTTCTTTGTCAAGAGACGCCTCTAAGTACAGTTTATTTGGGCTCATCATAAATTCTTTGCTAACTTCGACGGACGGCTGCTCCCCCTGTTTACTTGGCGCGTACATTATCTTTCTTATTGCTAGCCTAAGAACCATAAAACTCACGATACACATACTTAACATAATCATCCAAGTATTGTTTACCTAACCGAATTTCTCTTGTGGGGTTTATCATCCTGGGTCTCCCCAACGAACGCCTTGAGTTCGTAGTCAACGCCACAGGGTTTGCCGGTATCTCCAGGCGCAGGTTGCAGGGTCACAGACGCAGGACAATGCGGCGGCAGCTCGAAGTAGAAGGGATATGCATTTGGTCCCAATTTTTTTATTAACCGCTCCTAGAATCATCGCTTTTAACAAAATTTAAATTAAACTAGCGTTGCTGTACCTGCAGTCGAGTTAGGGGTCGTTTATTCTGCGTGTTCTCCTGTGGGAAAATTTGCTCTGCAGCCAGATATAAGTCTTTGCGAAATGTCAATCCCAAGACGTCTAAATCTTCTCTACCATATCTAAATGCTGCTAAAACGTGCCCAAATACTTTCCTATCTTTTACATAGTCAGGGTCGATTAGAACTACACCATCTGTAACAAAAAAAAAAAACATACTAAAATAGACAGTCTTTTGTAGTTTCGTAAAAAAATACAATACGTTTGTGCATAACATCAGATTATACTCAAGCTGAGTATGATGATAAGTTGATAACTTCTTACTGGATAATAACTATTTATGCGAATTGACAAATACTTATACAGAGAACGATAGCTTATCATCAAAGTACACACCAAGATCCTTAATATATTCGGAACATATTAAACCTGTACCGCCAAGAGAATAGTCATATATTAGTGATTGCTTCCTTAAAGTATACCAGTAAACTTTACATTTATCTATGTTTATTGACAGTTCATTCTGTGAACGCCACGACACAGGGTCGCTTAATTTTTTGCAACCTTAAGCGATGATCTGAGCAGGTTATATTTAAATATAATTTTAATTAACCGGCGCTTTGTCAAAGGTATATGAAAAATCGTAATTGACAAATTACGAAAACGTAATTTGTGAAATGGGCAAATCTTGCTAAATTTATAGCTGTGGATCATTTTGTTATGAACCCATGTTGATTAGGAGATAAAACCTTGTACACCAAGATAAATGTGGGTGCATAATGGCTAATGGCATTTCTAAAGCCTTTGCAAGATTTGACAGCATAACGATCGGACGATAATTACAATCAGTGACATATAAGTCGGGAATGGAGACAGGAACTACCAAAACGCCAAGCGGTTATCAAGTAGTTCCCGAATAGCAAGGCTATTACATAATCGCTATAGGAAACAACTACTCCTCGGGCTCTAAAGTCCCGCCAGGCATTGAATTATACCTAAAAGGGATCCTCGACCCGTTTCTCGTGTTTCTGCACGATCAGACATTTAGACAAGGTTTCAAAAAATACAACCCGCCACGGGCAGGATTCGACATCTGTCCCGGATGGGAACCGAACGACAGACAGCCGTTTCGAAAGTATTAGTTCTCATCAGTGCCGTACACGGTACGTCGATCCAGGACAAATGCCGAATGAAATCCGTGGGGTATACATCTACATCGATACGATCTGTCAGTAACATATAAGTCGGGAATCGAGACAGGAACTACCAAACCGCCAAGCGGTTATCAAGTAGTTCCCGAATAGCGAGGCTATTACATAATCGCTATAGGAAACAACTATTCCTCGGACTCTAAAGTCCCGCCAGGCATTTAATCATACCTAAAACTGATCCTCGACCCCTTTCTCGTGTTTCTGCACGATCAGACATTCAGACAAGGTTTCAAAAAATAAAACCCGCCACGGGTAGGATTCGACATCTGTCCCGGGTGGGAACCGAACGACAGACAGCTGTTTCGAACTTATTAGTTCTCATCCGTGCCGTACACGATACGCCGATCCAGGACAAATGCCGAATGAAATCCGTGGGGTATACATCTATATCGATACAATATATATCAGTAACATAAAAGTCTACCGACATAGACGGTATCGATGTAGATGTATACCCCAACTAAACTCATAGCCGATATGTATCATATGCAAATACGGCGAAGTAAGACTCTGAAAACCTGACTGTTATTATTTTTTTTATTTGGTCTGTGTTAATAATTTATTGGTTTTATTTTATTTAAGTTTATTGATGAACAATAACGAATGAAGGGCTAGATCATTGGACTGTTCTGTTGACCTGTTGAACAGCCGTTCAGAACTGTTTCCGCACCCTGTATGCCATGAGACGCATTTTCATCGAGACCAGGTATCACAAGCGGTCGATGCCGATATGAAGGGTGGTTAATCTAAGACTAGAAACTTTTAGGATAACTTACCTATAGGATCAACGTGTGATATATGATCCACGAAGTCTCTCTTCCCAAGATAAACAGTTATCTAAAACAAACACAAACGAATCTATAATTACTTTTATATTAATGATTAAAGGACATACATTATCATTAAGTTATAATCAAACAATAATCAGAACATGAAATTAAAACCCAAGTGCTGGTGTAGTTTCTTGTCGGAATTTTTCTTTCTAGAAATGCAAATACTCTTAACTAAATAATGTATGTGTTATTTATAAAATAACCAATCAACTTACATACGTTGTATCAATTTAACGACATTTCCATAATTGTTGCAAATTATGTTCAATCACAGACAGAAAATACAAAGCATATTTCTAATTGGGTAAGAATACGGCCATAATTGTAAACGTAGATGATGCAATATAATTCTGGAGGTTTTGTAGACTTATTATTATCAATGATGTATTTTTGGGAATCGATGGGGATGGATAGGGAAAAACGCAGACAGTAATATCAAATATCACGACGAGCTTTATATGGTATCGTGTTAAGTTAATAAATAATATAATAACGTTCCTACAAAAATTATTATCCAATTAAAAACAATGATTATTATTAATTTCCGATTATGCAAAAGAACGTTGGAAAATATTTATTCTAAAAAAAAACAAAACAATAAGCCAATACTATCCACATAAAATGCGCTTTTTTAAACAACCCAGTGATTCAATATAGTAGTCATAAGGTGGAAAAATGGGTAACCTCGTAATGACAAGTCAGAAAGCGAAATATATATATGTATAAACCTTTGTTTTGACGTTCCAAAGACCTACGACTTCAAGAGTATCACATAATCTCGTATCTGTGAATAGGTCAAAGGTCACAAAATCGTCTTTTTTTTTAATATCTCGTTTCCTACGCATCATATGACTTTAGGGGTTATTATAAAACTTGTAGACGATAAAATTCTCTGAGATTCTCTAATTTTCCGAAACTCTGAAATTCTCTAAAATTTGGTCCGATTCATTTTTCCATACGACCAATTGTCCTCGAGATATAGATGGGAAGAGGGAGGCGCGCGAGCGTATATATAGTAATGCTGTGTAAAATGCTGAGCTACATGTATAATTTACTTTAATTAGTTAATTACTATACAAAATATTAATATTATTTAAACCGTAGAAAAATTTATTCAATTATGAAAAATACTTACACATAATCTATAAGGAATAAGTAATAAGGAATTTTTATGACGGTATGTTAAGTAAAGTAGCAAATATTTAATTTTTTTTTTATTTATTTTAAGTAAGAAATATGTTTTGTAAAGAACAAATAACAAAATATTTCACATATTTTATTTGTAGGTACTTGAGAAATACAAGAACTTTACACATTTATTCGCAGTAACAAGAAAACTAGTGACAAAAGAAAGCATAAAAACATGAAGTAGTTAAATCAAGGAGATTTAGAAATCAAGTAAGACTGTAAGAGTTACCCAGGAGCAGATGTAGACAGCGATCACAACTTGGTAGTCATGAAAGCTAGATTAAAGTTCAAAAATCTGAAAACCCGGAAGGATAAGAAACGTATAAATGTAGACATATTGAGGGATCAGAATATGAAAGATAAGTTCCAGGAGAAAACAGATCAATTAATAAATAAAACGAGTAAGGACGAAATCAAGACGCAGAAACTGAGTGGGAGGGTATCAAGAATAGTCTAGCTTCCGCGGCTACGGACGTTTTAGGACACGATAAAAGGGAAGCTAGGAAGCCCTGGATAACGGACGAAATCTTAAACTTAATGCAAAAGAGACGAGGCTACAAAAACAGACGAGACGAAGAAGGACTGAAAACGTATAAGGCAATAAAGTGGGAAATCATTAGAAAATGTAGAAAAGCGAAAGAACAATGGATAGAGGAGAAATGCAAAGAAGTAGAAGATAAGTTGCAAGTAGATAAGACCGATGAGGCTTACAAAATAATTAAGAGGAACTTCAGGGATATAGGAACAATAAGTAGAAATGTTAGGAGTCAATCGGGGGACATACTGATAGGAAGAGAGGAGAAAGCGGATAGATGGAAGCAGTACTTAGGAAATTTATACGAGGGTCAGGAATTAGGAGAGATATTAGAGGAAGAATTTAGCATCGATAGGGAAGATGTAGGAAAACCTATATTGAGAGAGGAATTTGAAATAGCACTAAGGGGGCTAAAGAATAATAGAGCGCCGGGTGTAGATCAAATACAAGCGGAAATTTTGAAATGTGCAGGACAGAAAGTAGTAAATAGGATGTTTGAACTGGTAAAATACATATACGAAACGGGCGAGATGCCGGAGAATTATAAGAGGAACATTATCGTTACTATACCGAAAAAGAGAGGAGCCGACAAATGCGAGAACTTTAGAACGATTAGCCTAACTTCCAATGCGTCAAAAATCTTAACTAGAATAGTGCAGAAGAGGATGGAAAATAGAGCGGAGGAAATACTAGGAGAAGACCAATTCGGGTTTAGGCGAAATAGGGGAACTCGCGAAGCTATTCTGGCGCTAAGAGTAATGTTAGAGAAAACAATAGAAAAAGGAAAGAACGCTTATATAGGATTTGTAGATTTAGAAAAAGCTTTTGATAACGTAAGATGGGAAAAAATGTTCGAGATACTAAAGAGCGCGGGAATGAAGTATAGAGATAGGAGAGTAGTACACAATCTATACATAGAGCAAACTGCTGTTATAGAAGTAGAAGGGGAGGAAAGGGAAGTAGATATTAGGAAAGGAGTAAGACAAGGATGTACGCTATCACCACTAATTTTTAATCTGTACATCGAAGAGGCGATTAATGTGGTAAAAGATAGAGTGGATTTCGGGATTAAAGTACAGGGACAGAAACTAAAAATGCTGAGATTCGCGGATGATATAGCAGTATTAGCATCTAGTAAGGAGGAATTAGAATCAGCATTGAACGAAATGGAGGCAGTGTTGACAGAGGAATACGGAATGAGGGTGAATAAAAACAAAACTAAAGTGTTAGTGTGCAGAGGGCGCGAGAGCAGAGCAAAAACGAAAGTACAAATTAATAATGAAAGATTGGAGGAAGTTAAAGACTTCACTTATTTAGGAAGTAAAATAAATTGGGATGGAAGAAGCGATAAAGACATAAAACAAAGAATAGCGCAGGGTCGAGTAGCTTTTAACAAAAAGAAAGCACTTTTATGCTCGGGGGTAATAAACTTAGAAACAAGGAAGAGATTTTTGAAAACATATGTATGGAGCACGGCACTTTACGGCTGCGAAACCTGGACGGTAGGGGAAGCAAGTAGGAAGAAATTAGAAGCTTTTGAGATGTGGTGTTACCGAAGAATGATGAAAATACCATGGACTGATAGGGTTAGAAACGAAGAAGTATTGGAGAAAGTCGGCGAAAAAAGAAGTATGCGGAAAAACTTAAAGAAGAGAAGAGATAGAATAGTAGGCCACTTGCTGAGACATGGGGGAATAGTCCGCGATATTTTGGAGGCAGAAATAGGAGTGAAGAAAGGCAGAGGTAGGCCTAAATTAGACTACTGCTCGCAAATAGTAAGGGATGTAGGTTGTAGCACAATTAGCGAAATGCGTAGGTTAGCACAAGATAGGAGAAGCTGGAGGTTAGCGTCCAACCAGTCTTAGGACTGATGACCTAATGATGATGAGTTTACACTGAGTTGTAAAGTCAATTACCACTGTGTTATATCACCTCTACTTTTCAGAACAGCATTTATCCGCCTAGGCATGGTGTCTACAAGACTCTGGCAGTCTTCTAAAGAAAAAGAGTCCCATATTTCTTGGAGACGATGTCGCAATGACCGAAGTGTTTTAGCCGGACGATTACGTAATTCTTTTTTCATTCGATGCCATAATGTCTCGATCGGAGAAAGATCAGGACTACTAGAGGGCCAACTTAGGACGGAAATATCGTTTTCCGACATCCAGGGTTTCACACGTTTGGCTGTATGGCAAGCCGCGCCATCTTGTTGGAAGAGAAATTCTCGGTTAGCTAATTGCAGAGACTCAATTGATGGAAGAAGGCACTGATTTAAAATGACTATGTGTTTTTCTACGTTTACTGTACCTTCAACAAAGTGAAGCCTACCAACGCCATTGGCGGGCATACATCCCCACACCATAATTGAAGCGGAAAATTTGACTTTTTGCCGAAGACAGTCGTTGTTGTATGCCTCGGTTTTCGTTCGAATCACCCTACTCCGCGAATCTCCTACACAAAGCTTAAATTTTGATTCGTCGTTCCAAATAACCGACCTCCAGTACTCCAAAGTCCAGTTTTCATGTATTCTGGCCTATAGTAAGCGGTTTTTCTTCTGTTTTTGAGTGAGTAGGGATTTTTCTTTTGCCTAATAACCAGAAGAGTTACATGCATGCATTGAATTATAAAACCAAAATTACATTATAAAAATTGAATCCAATTTTCTTCAGTGCCCTCCTACATGTCGATTTAGAATACTGCCTGCCTGTCGCTTCATTCCATAGAACTATTAGAGCACTGCAATTGGTACGACGGTTTTTCTTTATGCGTCCCAAAATTCTTAATCCTGCAGCAGTCACTGCGGTTTTTCTACCAACACGTGTTTTTCCAACTGTGGAACCCGTAACTTTATACAAACGGACAATGTCTTTAACAGTATAACGGAACAATTCTAATTCTAGCGACATATGTTTCAATCAACTACGTACGGCGTAGACAGTTAATAATTTGCCGAACAAAATGCAATTATGAAGTCACGTCTTAGCTTTATTGTATAATTTGATTCATTGGCGTCTCAATATTTCTGTAAGATTTACTTCATTTTTGTTTCATTTATTTTGATTTTTGTTGAATTTATTTCATTTATTTTGATGTAAATATCACTTCCATTGAATGTTTTTGTACAGAACCTTTTCATTACTCTGTCATAGGCTGACGGATTTGTATTGTACTAAATGTACAAACCATAAGCACAAATTATATTTTCGAAGGCGATGTTTTTGTTTATTATTATAAGAATTACTCAAATTGATCTTCCTTGGCATTAGCAATGAGAATTATCATAATAGTCTTCTTGTATTAAAACGTTTATAGCTCATTTAACTAAAAAGTCAGTACGGGCGAACTCATGCGATTTTGGGCTCGTATTTTTGAGATAAAATGCAAGGTAATTTTTTTTATCTCCTTCGAATATTATCACCAGCTAATATACGGCTCAAGAATCATCTTCTTCGTCGTCGTCTTCTTCTGGTCGTCTAAGTTCAACTTCCAGATCATGCTCATCGTCCTCGTTATCCGTCACATTTGACTCTAAACCTTCACAGATCTCAGGAACAAATTCATTTTCTCCATCGATATCATTTGAGTATCGATGAAGCGTTGGGGCATCCTCCTCCGTTACACCGGCCACATACAGTAGAGCATTGCATCCTCACTTTTCTACACCCACAGTTTGCACGACAGCCCTTTTTTGCAATCGCAGAAAATAGTTTACGTAACATTATATCATAGAAATTCCTTTTTGCTTATAAGTTATATATGTAAGTATTTTTCACAACTGAATACATTTTTCTACTATATAAATAATAATAATATTATCAATTATAATAATAACAATAATAGCAATAATTTCCGCTTTGATTCCATGCCATTGTTAAAAAACACTGATTTATTAAATAGAAAATTCGTGGATCTTAAAAGTATCAAAAACGTTAAATTCATTGAATTGCTGTTAAAGATTGTAGACAGTTTTTTTCTATTTACACAAAAGTGGATTAAAGTATTGAATAATTGACTTACAATTTAGTAAACAAAATTATGTAGTTCAGCATTTTACATAACATTACTATACATACAGCTGGTCAAGAATAGGAAACAGTGTAAGATTCTCTATGTATGCGTAGAATAAAGAGTGAGGCAGCATTCGGAAGAAAAAGGATGTCGCAGTTTTTAGTCTTGTTCCTATTCTCGACGACCTGTGCGTTTGCGCGCCTCCCTCTTTTCACGCCATATCTCAAGAACTAGTATGAAATAATTATTTGAATAAAAACAAATTTTTAATATACCACGTTTTTAGAACGGACTAAAATGTACAAAATAACTTCTCCTAGCCCCATACAGATAGTCCTGAGAATTTGTGAATGTGAATTTTGAGTAGCTATGAAAATATAGTTTACTTCATCGCCGTTTGCCAAATAAAAAATCTCACAACATAACCTTGGCTTGCTTTTATGGCTAGGCTCAGGTACTCTTCCGTTTATAAGAGAGTTTTTTATTTGGCAAATAGCGTTGAAATGAATAGTACTTGTAAGATTTAAAGTGAAAAACGTGGGGCGCATGCAATAGATAATAGTAAGGAGTGTAACCAATAGCTGTCGTTGGGAAAACTCACACAACAGCTCATATAATTTGCAGTGCAATAACATTATTAGTGACTTGGTGAATTATACATGCATCAATTACGTATTGCATGCGTTTTTCATTTTAAATATTACACCTTTATACAGAATTTTATGATCTACAAGTTTTATAATAACCCCTGCAGTTATACTCGTATATAATATGATGCATAGGAAACGAGATATTTAGAAAAAAAAAACGATTATTGTGAACTTTGACCTTCAATATATTGACTCGCAGACACGAGATTATATAAGACTTTTGAGCAAGTCTTCAGAACGTTAGAACAAAGGTTTATGCAAATATTCATCTTTCTGGCTCTCGTTGCGAGGTTGGATGCCTATTTGACTGGACCAATATCTCCAGCATTCAAATTATACACCTAAAGTTATTCCACTAGTATACTATGCACAGTACGCGAAATGCACGACCCACCCTGCATCTGAATTATCGAGTTGCAACCTGCACACATGCAGACAGGAAAACGATGGCACCCACTGATATTATTCGATATCGAGAACACTGTTTTCAAAATTGAATCAAGCTGTAATCAGACAAAGTTTATTCTGTACGTCGTCGTTCGGCACTCGGTCAACTCGCAATTTAATTAACCTCAGTGCTAGCGACGACGTCGTTGCACGATTAATCTCCATTGCGGTAAGAAAATTCAGTTGGGATATTTTTAACAAAAAGAAAACCACCTCGTGCCTTACGCTATAGCGGTGTGGGACACCACGTGTCACGTTCACGGTCGCCCATTGAAGAGCAAGTGATTATTTGGTATTATTTTTGAATAGAAAGATGAAAACGAAAATGCTAAATTACCTGCACTTTACAGAGACATGGGTCTCGAGTTAAATTAAGCATATGAAACCAAATACTTGGTCAGACGGGAAACGCGTTACAGCTCGTCAATAATAGGAAAACGTGTGAGATTCTCCAGGTTGCGTAGAAGAAAGAGTGATGCAGCATTCGGAGGGACAAGGATGCACTTTACTGGGAGTTAAATTTGAAAGGGCAGGTTCTGTTATTGATAAAGCAACAGTAATACGTCCTCGTCGTGGTCGGTCAGATGAAAATAGTGCTGTAGTGAGAGAAAAGGTACGGGAGTATCCAAGCACATCAATTCGACGTCGTGCACAACGATTGAATCTGTCAAGAGCCACCACGCATCGGATTTTAAAGAAAGACCTGCATCTGTCAGCATATAAAATTCAGTTGACACAACAATTAAAAGTTACAGATCATTTACAACGTCGTACATTTGCTGATTGGATGTTGCCGTGGAAAAGAAGGTGATGCTGATGTTTGCAACAAAATTTTGTTCAGCGATGAAGCACATTTTCATCTTGACGAGATACGTCAGCAAACAAAATTGTCCAATTTGGAAAATCCACATTCTGTTCACGAAAAAGAAATGGATCCATAGAGATGCACGGTTTGGTACGCATTTTGGAATGGTGGCGTAATGGGACAATTCTTCTTTGAAAATGAAACTGGTAATGCTATCACAGGCACGTTGAAGACGCATGGTTTGTCCATGACAATCGTTAAATATTGACGCACTATCTTTGACAGAACAAAAATGGCGCGTAATTCAAATTCTAACTGAGACACCCTTTATATGTAACTGTATACAGGGTGAGGACCCATCCGGAATAACTCGGTTCTTCTTTTTTAAGGATTTCTAAAACAGGCCAATTTTTGTAGAATGCAGGATTTTACGGTAGGAATGCAGGTCTTTTAATTTGTGTTTCGCTAATCATGTTGTCAGCGTCTTTCCAGAAACTGTCTGTGGTGCTGAAAATCCACATGCTGTTCACGAAAAAGAAATGTATTCACAGATATGCACGGGTGCGCATTTTGATATCATAGGAAATGAGGAACGCTATCGAGACATATTAAAACAATTTCACACCAAATTCTTGATTTGGATTTGAAAAACATGTGGTTTCGGCAAGACGGCGCAATGTGTCATACAACACATGCAATCATAACTCTGTTGCTTACCAAATTTGTTGATCGTGTGTCTCGCGGAATGCTGACATCAAATGGCCTGCAAAATCACGTGATTTAACACCACTGGACTTTATTTTTTGGGGTTATGTCAAGGGAAAAGTGTACGCCACCCAGTCAGCAACAGTCAACGATCTCAAAGCAAACATTCCATGTGTTATTCGGGAAATAAAGCCGGTTTTACGTGACCGTGTTATGGACAATTTTGCTAAACGAATGACATCATGCTAGAGTCGAGGGAGCCATGTGAACGATATTCTTTTCCAATTGTAGCCGTATCGTCTCCATTTTATGTTGAGAATAAGGAAGTTTCTCAAATATTATTAATTGTATTTACGAGACACCCTATATAATCGCACTAAATTCACCACCAGCTAATAAAGTTAGTGGATTCGATATATAGGTTAATTAGGGCGTATAACATATGGCTTCTATGTTTGAGGGGAGGTTCTCCTCAAACTCGACCAAAAGATCGATTTTTTTTTGCCTTTTTTGATACCTTATTATATGCAGAATATGTTCCTAAAACGATTTGGCCGAAAACATTTTTATAGAAAAGATATTGTACGATAATGGAACCCATCTTTTTACGAAAAATTACGCAAAATATTTTTGAAGTGCGCGCCTATATTAACATTCTATGGCATGTATAGTTACCCCAAGTGCCACTGTATGTCAGAGAATATGATATAATATTAGATAGTTAGGTTAGGTTAGGTTAATAAACTTAGAAACAAGGAAGAGATTTTTGAAAACATATGTATGGAGCACGGCACTATACGGTTGCGAAACCTGGACGGTAGGGGAATCAAGTAGGAAGAAATTAGAAGCTTTTGAGATGTGGTGTTACCGAAGAATGATGAAAATACCATGGACTGATAGGGTTAGAAACGAAGAAGTACTGGAGAAAGTCGGCGAGAAAAGAAGTATGTGGAAAAACATAAAGAAGAGAAGAGATAGAATGGTAGGCCACTTTGCTGAGACATGGGGGAATAGTCCGCGATATTTTGGAGGCAGAAATAGGAGTGAAGAAAGGCAGAGGTAGCCCTAGATTAGACTACTGCTCACAAATAGTAAGGGATGTAGGTTGTAGCACAATTAGCGAAATGCGTAGGTTAGCATAAGATAGGAGAAGCTGGTGTTAGCGTCCAACCAGTCTTAGGACTGATGACCTCATGATGATGAGTTAGGTATAGCGTGTAGCGTCAGTCGAACACGCGTTCTTCTCGAAACCCTGTTTTTTAAACTGGTGGGAACTGTAACTCAAAAACTAATTGACGGATTGTCTTGATTTTTTTTTATTTTAAACTAAATTAAATTTATTGGAGCTTATACCTAAGAAAATATTCATTTCGCTGTTATTTTTTTATAATAAGTGAAAAATCGGTACCGAAAATTCGCAGGTCCGCCATTTTGTTAATTTTCGATTTTCTTTTATCGGTATAAGCTCCAACAAATATCATGTTTTATAAATTTTTTTTAAATTTTGATTTCAGATGATTTTTACAAGTGTTAGAGCTCCCACCGATTGGACACCTTTTTTTTGGGACGATCACATTACCGAGCATATAACTAATTACCGTGTTATTTCTTTTAAATAAATTTTCTTTTGTACACCTGAATACTTGATAAATATATATAAAAAATTTTTAGTATTTTATTTACTTCCTTCTATGAAAAAAAAATTAAGAAAATCATGTAATTTTTTGGGTCGATTGAGGAGAACCTCCCCTTAATGATGTTTACTTATCTATAACTGTAACGTGATAATTGTAGATAGATATTCAAATGACTAAGTTAGGATTTATTTAGGTTTTGATACCCTCTAAAATAGTACGCCCCTGGAATCGCATTACCACCTACACGTCTGACCCACCAAAAGCAACATTATTATTTATTTATTGGTTAGATATAAAGAAGGGTTACTTACTCCATACAGTTATTAGATAAAATGACTGCCATGTCATATAGAAGTGTACCTATTAATTTTTAATCCTATGCGATATGAAGGATAGCGGCAATTGAATTTTAATTACGGTTATAAAAGAACTGCAAATACAGTAATAACAGCTTATTTGAAATATTTCGATAATAAACTGACATTAACAGATGTGAATCAATAACTTATAAACGAAAGGAACTTATTCAGACCAGATAAAATCGGTTGAAAGCAATTTCTGCGGAAATGAAAACGAATTTATGGGAATAATACAATCGTTGTTTAAATCGTACAAAAAAAAATATGCCACAATTAACTCTCGTTGAGAAATCAGCAGAAAATGTACAATTAACCACTAGAATGCGTAAAAAGGGCTTACCTTGCCGTTTGGCGAACTTTTCTTGAAAACCCTGAAAAAGAACAATAATGGAAATTAGGTCACAATCAACAACAGTAACGAAACATAAAATATTCTCCCCATTTAAGCCCTGTTTCAATTATAAGCTAATTTCAATTGTGCAAGTTTTATTATTGAACAGAGTGTAGGACTAATTTCGTTTAAACATCAAAGCCGGGCAACTTTTATTTTACACACAAAGGAAAATTTATACCGTGAAACGGTACGTTTAAATTTTATTTTCACTGCAAATTGCCCCAGAGCGATTTCTGGTAATGACTTGTTGGTAAATTTTTACGTACGAAAGCTGAAAATTTGTTTATTTAGCTGCTGCGCCCACATTTATTGAAGAAAAATCAAGTACCTACTAATGTAATGAAATGACGCGCAACAATAGAGTATTTATTGCGGAAAGCAATTTCAATAACTATCGAATAGACTGATTGCCCGTTAAGTGATAGAGTATATTTCTGGCGGCTACGGTTACGTCAAAATGGTAGCAAAATAGTAATGTAAGATAGTTAACAAAAATCAGAATACAATGAAATAGTTCAAAAGTCGCCTTTTATAACACTGCGCATATATTTAAAAAATATACAGGGTGATTCAGCTAACCCGTTCATTAAAAATTTATGAACTTCCCATTGGAATTCATTTTTTAAAATTTGGAATCAGGGGTTAGCGAGGACGATCTATTCAACTAAAGTATTTTTGCTTTTCTGACACTTCCGGTTATACCGGAAGTAGCTATCAACTTCCTTATTTTAAATAGAACACCCAGTATATTATTACATTTTTGTATTACACTGCTGATTTTAAGTGAACTTTCTTAACAATTCCTTATACCTATCTTCAGCAGTTTTTGAGACATTTTAATTTTTTTGAAAAAATTAGGTTTTGTAGTATCCTATTGGAATGCTCGTCACTTATTCAAAACAAAAGTTATAGTAGCAAATTTTGGGCTGTAATTAGGCGGACTATTAAGCATTCAGGTGATATGTAGTTTGATTTTTTATTATTTACAGGGTGCCCAAAAAATTGAGTTCATTCTGACAAACTTCAACTGCTCAAAAGTCAATTTTCTTAAATGGAACACCCTGTATTTTATTGCTTTCTGTGATGGAGAATTAGGTTATATTTCAATCTGTATTAGGATTCCCTATACCTATCTGCTACCGTTTTCTTGCTATCGAGGTATTTTTTATTCGATGCCATAGTTCTCCATTTTATTAATTTACTTCTGACCAGCGGGCCATGAAAATTAAAACAACGTAACATTTTATGTTTTTCCAGAATTCTCTGTATTGACGAGTAAGATAGTCCCAAATCTTGTGGCGCAGCTCTAATCGACGTATGTGGATTTGCATTGAAATATGCCAAGACATTTACTTGGTTGCCTTCATCACCAGTAACATCTTTGGGGCGTGTTCTAGTAACTCCAAATCGTTTAAAATATGCTTTTTATTCATGATGATTTTTTTTTTGTTCAATAATTTTGCACCATTGTTTATGATAAAAAATTAATATAAATATTACGTTGTTTTAATTTTTAGAGAGGGTATCATCGTCTCCAGTTCGTGATGACGATGATAGTTCATCGCGCTAGTTAAAAGGGTAAGCACATATAGTGATATATTTACTTGTAACAGTTTAGTGCGTTCATTACTAATTACTTTGTATTATTATTTTATGACCCTAGTTACGATGCGTACGTCTACAGTGCGCTCTATACTATTCTTCTATACATTCTATACTGTTTCGTTCAAGCTTTCTATCAGCATCATCCGGTAGAAGCTGATTTTTTTTCTTTGCATAACAAATAATTGATCTCGAAATATCTTATTGCTGGGCTAATTTTTTATCATCGATTTAATTGCTCAAATCGTCGTTTTTTGGGCCAACCTTAGCCTAGGTTTTAAAATTTTACAAGACATTTTTTTACAGGACCCGATTGTTAAAAATTAGGATGTCAATTCGCTGTTTTTCTAGTAAATCCAACATACATGTTCACACAGTTACGATTTGACAAATTATGTTGTAGACGAAGTTATTGTTATATTATCTTGTATACGAAATGATCTGCGTTAGAAATGAGAAGCAGCATAGATTGCTGTAGGTGACACTTTGTTTAATAGGCAGATTACGTTTGGCAATTTTCTACATGTATGCTTTCGCCGGCTTTGTACAAAAACCCCTTTAATATACCAGTGCATCAGAGATAGTCCGGTATACTTGCACTGATGATTCTTATCGAATGAAATCGCGATATGCAGTTCCGGAACGACCTGGTATAACTGAGAATTAATTAAATGGCAACAATTCTTTTAAATTTTCATGCGTACAAGCATAAAATGTGCAGGTGCTTTTCTATTTACCTGTCAAACGCAACCGATTAGCAATTGTTTTCAACTCCTTATTACTACGTCTATATAGATACCCATTGGAAAAGATTTCTGTTGAATATTTCTATTATTTATTAACCACATTTCGATTTTTTGCGTTAAAACGACGTGTTACCATATTTAAAACTTCAATTTGGGGTTGTTAGGGCCTAGGAGGTTGATGATAAGTGGTTCAAAACAACCAAAACAGGCGTTATTTGTAAAATAAAAATCGAGGTCTCCGACGTTTTTATATAAAAAAAAAAAAAAATAAATTTAATTCCAAAGTATAAGGTCACGGTCATACAGTATAGTGTTCCAGATCTATTCCTTCAAACTATATGTTGAAGACTAATAGATGGTCGAGCTCGCTATAAATATATTTACATATTTATTATAGCCTCCCTCCAATCAATCACCCACCGCATCACCATTGAAATTTTAAATTACACTGTCTCTATAAGCCATAACTCAGATAACGTCATCAAACAATGATTCATTTGATTTAAACATGCGCGTGTATAAAAATAACCTGCCTTCAAGTACGGAACAGTTCACTAGCAACGCTGGTGAGAGTTGTGTATTATTTCGGTATCGCAAAACATCAACCCAAATAAGCTACACTCAGATAGTGGCAATAATCAACGCAATTATATAGCAAAAGCTGTGTTACTCGGTTAGAATGCGTCCGGTACTTACAAACAGTCGCTGAAATTCCGTGTAACTATAAATTCCTACCGCAATCGTACACCGCATGTTAACGGAACACCGCAATGTGCCGAAGTTGTTGAGTATATCTCTCAGAATCTATTCGTACAAGATTCGGCAGCTGATCTCTGCAGGTATCTGTTTTTTTTTAATGAAATTTAATTCAAATGAATGATTAATGACAATGTAATACATTGCTGAAGGGTTGCCTATCAAAAATTAGCCGCGCTTACATTTAATTAATTATATATTGTGATTGATTTATTTTAATGAATTTCAACTATATTTTTTAAGTGAATTAAACGTTATTTGAAAGAAAATGATGCGAAAAATAAAAAATAAACGGTTGCCACCTCTCAGTGCGCCGCATCCTCTAGGTTGCCAGATGTAAACAGGTATATTATTGTTAGTTATTTACACTCATCGTGTTTTTCAGTAAGATATTATACTAAATTGAAGTTTAATTTTTGCTGTACACCATAATACATGGTTGCCTGTAAAAAAATAGTCGGAAGTAGTGGTTGCCATGATTTGAATTAATTACTCTCGCTCTAAACGACTATGAGCAAGCGAGTGTAAACAAGGATACAATGTGGTGTAGTTAAAGTAATTTTTCTATATAATAATGTTATCAAAACTTATCGTATGTCAGCTGCAACGATTGAAACAAGCAATTTATAAATATTGGCCGATCAGGGCAATGAAATACGTATTTTCATAATGACATTACAAAATTATTAGGATTTTGGTAATTTCTAATTATTGAAAAAATATAAATCATATTTTTTTACCAAATAATGAATTTGCTTTAACAAAATATTTTTTATTCATCTTCTTCTTTTGAACTTCTATCAACTTCATCTAAATTATCAGAGCTTTTATCTATATCTGATGAAATCATCTATACTCTGGTTTCAAAATTGTAGGCAGTAAGTAATTCTCTCTTTGTTTGTCTGCTATAATAGGCAAACAAGAGAGACAAGGCGTGTGGCAACTGTCTGCGCGCGACTAAATATAGCAGAGATCGCATTGCAGGGAGCGGTATTTACTATTTACTAGTTAAACAGACACGAGAATTGTTGAATCGTATTACCAGCTCATAAAAATGGTGTTCTATACCTTACTGCCCACTATTTTGAAACCGGAGTATATATCATCCTTCTTTGTCTTCAGAAGTTACCTATTTTGACACGGATAAAATTTCTTCGACTTTCATCGGCGTCGGGTCACCAATGAACCATGTTGGTTTTAAAATACCATCAATTAATGACCAACCGCAATCGTCTGCGTTCAATTTCACACAACATGGATCTGTTGCATTTAGCCACATCGAATTAATAAAAATAGTTCGCGACATTTTCTACTTTAACGACTTTCAACAAGGTGGAATCAGTTTAGAGTCAAAACTAGTAACTGTTTTTAAAAAAATTTCGTCAGTTCTTGTTGCTGAATATTTTTTTAAATGTCTGATATCTGGGCTTATTAACACTTGTCCATTTTTTGACTCCATACATAAGAGCGGTAAATTCTTGGACAACATTAATTTTTTCATCATTAAAAATGTCAGTCACACCAGTCAATGACGCGATATTTTTTTGAAAAGTCTTGTTCTTTGAAAATATTTTGAATATATACTTTAGAAAAATATAGTTTTTAATTAAAATTCATTACTTGGTAAAAAAAATATTTATATTTTTTCAATAATAAAAAAAATGCTAAAATCGTAATAATTTTTCAATGTCATTATTATGAAATACATTTCATTGCCCTGATAGACCGAAAATAAATTTCTAAATTGTTTTTTTTCAATCGTTGCAGCTGAGATACGATAAGTTTTGATAACATTGTATGTAGAAAAATTACTTTAACTACTCGTCTCGTTTAACCACTCGTCTAGAGCGAGAGTAATTAATTCAAATCATGGCAACCACTACTTGCGGCCATTTTTTTACAGGTAACCATGTATTATCGTGTACAACAAAAATTAAACTTCAATTTAGTATAACATTTTATTGAAAAACACGATGAGTGTAAGTATTTTAATTAACAATAATATACCTGTTTACATCTGACAACCTAGAGGTTGTGAGTAACATATAAGTCGAGTAACATATAAGTGAGTAGAGGTTGTGGTTGACTGAGAGCTGGCATCAATTTTTTTAATTCTTCGCATCACTTTCTTTCAAATAACGCTTAATTCACTTAAAAAAATATAGCTGAAATTCATTAAAATAAAAGTTACGATAAAATTAATTAAATGCAGGAATCAGCTGCCGGATCTTAGACTATATGTTATCATCAAATCATCCACAATATTTACAGCAAACATAAGAAGTGATATTTTGGGTGATGTTTTTGTATGAATCCCCTGAACGAGACTAGGGGTGGAACCGTGAATGCAAAAGCGAAAACGAAATGATGGAACATTAATTTATTGGCAGAGTATTGTTCAACTCAAGCTAAATCATGTCCATCGCTTCGTGTCGCTCGATAAATTATAGACCACCGACCCAGGTGGACCTGGTTAGCGATCGGAGAGCAAACGCCACAAATTCGTTACCTACTGCGGATAGAACATAAATTAATTAGCCGTCGGATCAATCGTCGTTAAATAGATTTTGATGACGTTAAACACTGGCATATATACGATGAGAGGCGAACTGTTACAGCGGAGAGATGTTTTCCATCGGTTTCTGGTATAGAATTTCAAAACATTCGTACGGCCCTTCGTCGTCATGACAATGCCAAGGCCCGTAAAACCCGTATGGTGTAAATTTTTTGCTTTGAACCGTATCTTCCATACACTGGCCGTTTTAAACTTGGTAACGCTAAATAAGTACACCAAGAGAAGAGTTATTTCTGATAACAATACGGGTCTATTTGATCTTCCTTTTTGGACTGTAGCTAAGGGGGTGTATTTTATTTTAAAATGATCACAAGCGTAGTTAGCCATATTTTATACTTTACTTACCCCAAATAAAATAAAATTGTTCCTAGTCATGTGAATCGTACATTTTGATTGACACGTATATATCCTGTAGCTTACTTGCTTATATAGTAATATTGCCGGTTATCAGGTATTTCTTATTTATTTTTATAGCATTCATACCGGTATATAATTAATGTCTGAAATTAATACAGTTTCGGCATTTATCTTAAGAACCACCAGAGTTACAATTGTTTAGGTCACATTTTCTTTTTTTTTCTGTATATGTAACTAATAAATTATTAGAACAAATTCGTGGTTGAAAGGCACCTGTTTAGTTATTTGTGGATCGACATAAAACCCTAAAAGTAATTGAACATGGAATTGAAAATGTCATCTGAAAATATAAAATGAAACTATAAACAATAACTAATTTTTCAAAAAATAAAACCCGCCACAGGTAGGATTCGACATTTGTCCCGGATCGGAACCGAACGACATACAGCTGTTTCGAACTTGTTAGTTCTCATCAGTGCCGCACACGGTACGCCGATTCAGGACAAATGCCGAATGAACTTTATGGCCTATACATCTTCATCGACACGATCTCTGTCAGTAACTTATAAGTCGGACATCGGGAAAGGAACCACCAAGCCGCCAAGCGGTTATCAAAGTAGTTCCCGAATAGCAAAGCTATTACATAATCGCTCTAGGAAACAACTACTCCTCGGGCTAAAGCCCCGCCAGGCATTGAATTATACCCAGAAGCGATCCTCGACCCCTTTCTCGTGTTTCTGCACGATCAGATAAGGTTTCAAAAAATAAAACCCGCCACAGGTAGGATTCGACATTTGTCCCGGATCGGAACCGAACGACATACAGCTGTTTCGAACTTGTTAGTTCTCATCAGTGCCGCATACGGTACGCCGATTCACAAGGACAAATGTCGGCTTTAGCCCGAGGAGTAGTTGTTTCCTAGAGCGATTATGTAATAGCTTTGCTATTCGGGAACTACTTTGATAACCGCTTGGCGGCTTGGTGGTTCCTTTCTCGATTTCCGACTTATAAGTTACTGAATAACTAATTTGTTAATGTTAAATAAGTAAGAGATCAGGCAATTTATTGACAAATATATATTGTTTTAAAATAAAATATGTCATCCATGCCATTATCTAGGTTTTATTTTCGAAAACATATGCCTAATATTCACTGATGTATGAAATTTAATATTAAAGTCGAAATAAGTTTGTGTCTGTAGGCCATTTCATCTAAACTGAGAGTAGTGCTTTAAAGAACGGATCAATACACAATCACTTATAAATTTATGTAGGATTTATCGCTTTAATTGAAGCTGACTAATGCTGGCTAATGGAATTTATGAAAACCTCTTTAGCAGATAGCGAAGATCGCCAAAAACCAATTATAATGATATTTGTGGCATTAACTTTTACTTCAAAGTTATTTTTTAATCAGTCCATCGACTTTATATACATTCATCTACAGTGTACTATTTGTTTTTTTTTAATTTAATACGTCAGGTTACATTTCGTGGTTTCATGTGCATCCTCGCAAAAATGATGGAAGACATGTAAGCAAAACTGATAGCGTTTCTATCACGATTTTTATTCTAGCTACGAGGGGCGCTATTTATATTTTGAGCCTAATAATAAAAAAAAACATTAATTTGTCATTGAAAATCACTTTATCGTTTTTCAAAATATTCTCCTTCATGATCTATACACTTTTGCATGCGTTCGAACCATTTGTCAAAGCATTTTTTCCATTCCGCTTGAGATATCTCCAAAACATTGTTTTTAAACGCATCAACAGCTTCTTCTGCCGAAGAAAATTGTTGTCCACGCAATTTATTTTTGACGGAACAAAAATAAGTCATTGGGTGTCAAATCAGGACTGTACGGCGGATGACCCATTAATTCGATTTTTTGAATGTTCAAACATCAGTTTGTTAGACGAGATGTGTGAGAGCTCGCATTGTCATGAAGAATCCGACGGCGCTTATTTGTTTCCCTTATTTCACCGAAGACTTCCGGCAAACAAATGGTTGTGTACCATTCAGAATTGACCGTTTTACGTTCTTCTAAAGGCACTGTTGCCACGTGACCAGTGTTTCCGAGAAAACAGGCGACCATTTGTTTCGAAGTGCTTCGAGCGCGAACAACTTTTGTTGGATTTGGTTCATCTTGAAACACCCACACAGCCAACTGCTGTTTACTTTCCGGCTCTTACGCATAGATCCATGATTCGTCGCCTGTTCTTCTTCTTCTTATGGCGCTACAGACCAAGCTGTGCCTTGGCCTCCTTTAACTTCCGCCTCCATGCCTCTCTGTCTCCTGCCGCTCTTTTCTAAACTCGGATTCCTAGAAGATCGCGTGCATTCTCTTGTACTTCGTCTTCTCAGCGTTTCCGGGGTCTCCCCCACTGGCCTCTTTCTGTACATTCGACGGTTTAACGTTCTTTTTGGTAGCCGCTTATCTTCCATTCTGACAACATGCCCTGTCCACTGTAACGGTTGCAGTCTTATAAATTCTAAGAGTGGAAGTTCTTTGAAGAGACTATATAGTTCATGATTGAATCTGCGTCTCCAGATATTATCGTCTTTAACTGGTCCCAGTATCTTTCTCAGTACCTTCCTTTCAAAGATATTGAGCATATTTTTTGTTCTTTCCGTCATGGTCCACGCTTCGCTTCCATAACTTGCAATAGGTCTTATTATTGTCTTGTATACTCCCAGTTTGTTGTTACGATGGACATTTTTAGATTTAAGTACGTGGGACATTGCGAAGTAGGCTTTGTTGGCTATCGTTATTCTTCTGCGGATTTCTCCATCTTCCATACCGGCCGAGTTCAATTCCACTCCCAGATATAAGAATTGATCCACTGACTCGATGTTATCTTTCTCTGTTGTCTCTTTTTTGAATTAATGTTTTTGTTTTCGTAGTGTTGACCTCAAGGTCGATATTTTTGGCATGTAATTTCAATTCAGAATAGGCTTGGCTTGCTGCTTCTGCTCATAATATTGATGTAATCCGCGTATGCAGCCACCTGGAGGGTCTCGTTGGTTAACAGATTTTCTTTACCAATGTCCATCTGCCTTATTAGGTATTTCAAAGCTAAGTTAAATAGAGTGGGAGCCAACCCATCTCCTTGCTCAAGCCTTTCGAGATGTTAAACGTGTCGCTTAGTTGATTTTGAATACGTATCGTCGCTACCGTGTCCATGCATTGTCCTTTTTATCATTCTGATTTGTTTAGGCGGTATTGTTAATTCGAGCAATATCTGGTACAGTTTATTTCTGTTAATCGAGTCGTATGCCTGTTTGAAATCTATAAAGATGTTATATACATCCGTATCGTGTTCCCTCGTTGCCTCTTGCAAAGTTATATACGTCTTTTGAAGCACCGCCATTGTATTTCTTGAGAATTTGTTCAACACGAGCATCTTTTTGAGATTTTTTCAAATTATGTGAGATCCAACAAGAACAAACCTTTTTTACAGCTAAATGATCATGTAATATTTTATATATGCTAGTTGAACTAATGCCTAAGGTTGTTTCAATCTCACAGTATGCCACATGACGATCTTGCATTATCAGTTTTTGCACAGCATCAATGTTTTCTGATTTTGGACGACCTTCACGACTTTCGTCGGTGAGCGAATGGCGGCCACGATTAAACTCGTTATACCAGCGTTTCACAGTGGCAAAGGATGGGGCTTTATCGCCATCAACTTACTTATGGAAGTAAGTTGATCGATGCACTCTTGTCTTGATAATCCACGTCGAAAGTCGTAATAAATCATCTGGGATACAATTTTCAAATCACTGTAAACACAAATCGCGCTTAAATAATCTGAAGAAGGCTGTGGCCAAAAATGTCAAACTTCCATTGGAAACGTCAGATGACGTCTGGCAACACTAAGTGTTGTCAAAGGCTCAAAATATAACTAGTACCCCTCGTATCTTATTAAGGATGTGCCCTAAGCACCATCTAATCCCTTCTCCTTAAAAAATACAGTCAGAAGATCATCCCCTCGCAAACTTGTAGAATTGTTATGTACCATAACGAAATAACGTAATGAGACACTCTCGATACATTCAATACTGAATTAATTTTGAATTAAGTATACATTTACTCAACAGAGAGCATGTGTTTCATCGTCACATCCCCTTATAAAATATCTGAGAGACAACCTAAGTAATAATCCCATTTTGTTGATGCCATTTAAGGGAAACTCTATCAAACTATTCACAACCAATTCATCATCATGAGGTCATCAATCCTAAGACTGGTTGGACGCTAACCTCCAGCTTCTCCTATCTTGTGCTAACCTACGCATTTCGCTAATTGTGCTACAACCTACATCCCTTACTATTTGCGAGCAGTAGTCTAATCTAGGCCTACCTCTGCCTTTCTTCACTCCTATTTCTGCCTGCAAAATATCGCGGACTATTCCCCCATGTCTCAGCAAGTGGCCTACCATTCTATCTCTTCTCTTCTTTATGTTTTTCCACATACTTCTTTTCTCGCCGACTTTCTCCAACACTTCTTCGTTTCTAACCCTATCAGTCCATGGTATTTTCATCATTCTTTGGTAACACCACATCTCAAAAGCTTCTAATTTCTTCCCACTTGCTTCCCCTACCGTCCAGGTTTCGCAACCGTATAGTGCCGTGCTCCATACATATGTTTTCAGAAATCTCTTCCTTGTTTCTAAGTTTATTGCCCCCGAGCATAAAAGTGCTTTCTTTTTGTTAACAGCTACTCGACCCTGCGCTATTCTTTGTTTTATGTCTTTATCGCTTCTTCCATCCCAATTTATTTTACTTCCTAAATAAGTGAAGTCTGTAACTTCCGTCATTCTTTCATTATTAATTTGTACTTTCGCTTTTGCTCTGCTCTAGCGCCCTCTGCACACTAACACTTTAGTTTTGTTTTTATTCACCCTCATTCCGTATTCCTCTGTCAACACTGCCTCCATGTCGTTCAATGCTGATTCTAATTCCTCCTTACTAGATGCTAATACTGCTATATCATCCGCGAATCTCAGCATTTTTAGTTTCTGTCCCTGTACTTTAATCCCGAAATCCACATTAATCGCCTCTTCGATGTACAGATTAAAAATTAGTGGTGATAGCGTACATCCTCGTCTTACTCCTTTCCTAATACCTACTTCCCTTTTTTCCCCTTCTACTTCTATAACAGCACTTTGCTCTTTGTATAGATTGTGTACTACTCTCCTATCTCTATACTTCATTCCCGTGCTCTTTAGTATCTCGAACATTTTTTCCCATCTTACGTTATCAAAAGCTTTTTCTAAATCTACAAATCCTATGTAAGCGTTCTTTCCTTCTTCTATTCTTTTCTCTAACATTACTCTTAGCGCTAGAATAGCTTCGCGAGTTCCCCTATTTCGCCTAAACCCGAATTGGTCTTCTCCTAGTATTTCCTCCGTTCTATTTTCCATCCTCTTCTGCACTATTCTGGTTAAGATTTTTGACGCATGGGAGGTTAGGCTAATCGTTCTAAAGTTCTCGCATTTGTCGGCTCCTCTCTTTTTCGGTATAGTAACGATAATGTTCCTCTTATAATCCTCTGGCATCTCGCCCGTTTCGTATATGTATTTTACCAGTTCAAACATCCTATTTACCACAACCAGTTCATGTTGTAAAATGCACTATGCACGTTTTCATTTACAGTAAGAATCTGATCAATTTCCATTTAACCGATCACAGTATTTTAACCATGAACATGACATAAATACTTGTAATTATCACATTCTTACACGCGTAAAAATTTTGGTTTACGTCCACTTTTTGTCTTTATTCAACATTTTCGATTTTCACATATTCAACTGTGGGCTTAAATATCTTATGATAATATGTGGTGTTGCTCTCTGTTTGGCCTAATTTAACATAAACCGATAATTTGCGACACACTTAAAGAGAAATGAAAACGGTAATTGTTTTTGAATCAATTCTGTGGATTATTCTTTGTATATGTATTCAATATTTTTACTTTAAAATGTGCGGGACATACATTCCCTGTCATTGATTATATCATCTCGATAAAAATTACTTAACAATATATGGAGCTCTAATAAATGAAGCTTAATTGCTTTTTAAATTGAATTATGTACATGCAAAATTAATATGCATGTTTTTATACATATAACCCTATTTAGCAATGTAGTTTAACATCAATTTTCCATGGTATCTAAAAAGCGATCTACATGAAAACCTATTGTTACGCGGAAAAATTCTAATTGGAAAATATTAAATTAAAGATGATTAACCTTAATTAAACAGTGATTGATTTTTAGTCGTCGAATTACATAGCAAATAGAAATAAAATTATATTTCTTTTATTAGATTAGATTACGTTTGAAGGCTTTTAGTATACAATTTGTATAATGGATTTTTGCGCGTGTATCAATTTAGTGACAACGCATGGATCACATGCTGCACCACTCGCAATTGTTAGTAATATCCCACAATTACCAGCACGTATGTCTGGCGACATACGTTTCAATCAACTACGTACGGCATAGACAGTTAATAATTTGCCGAACAAAATGCAACTATGAAGTCACGTCTTAGCTTTATTGTATAATTTGATTGATTCATTGGCGTCTTAATATTTCTGTAAAATTTATTTCATTTTTGTTTAATTTATTTTGAATTTTGTTTGAATTTATTTCATTTATTTTGCTGGAAATATCACTTCCATTGATTTTTTTTGTAGAGAACCTGTTCATTACTCTGTCATAGGTTGACGGATTTGTATTGTACCAACTGTTATACTAAAATGTGTTTTCGGAACGACACTGTTCAAAAATGTCAGTTGATTGATTCATACGATAGTTACCTGTGACGCACACGCAAATAATTATTATATAAACCATAGTAATATAACAAAATCGCATCATATGACGTATTTGGAGAAATAATTGCAATATAACAAGCCGAAGGGGCTTCTGAATGTGATATACATATAAAGTGACTCTTTGACTTGTACAGATAGTTTTACCAGCAGTGTATTTTGTCCTATAGAGCACTATTACATTTTTTTCTTTAAATAATAATAATTTTTTTCAAATGCTTCTTTAAAACACCGTTACATGTTGGTTACCATTGATCAAGAGCGCCGACTATCGTTAATATTCTACCAGATAAATACGAAGTTTTCAGAGTTTGATACAAAATATCTACAAATCAAAATGGTTTTCGAAATACCAAAAATATATTCTTTAATTTTCCTTTGACGTATATATTTCTTTGTGGGATGCCCTCAGGAAGAGGTATTGTACCCCCTTCTGTGGTGCCTGGTAGTGGATGAGCTGCTTGCAAGTTTAAATAATTACCAAGTAATTGGCTATTCTGATGACTTAGTAATAATAACGAAGGGTCCTTTCCTGAAGCCTATTCTTGGTATAATGCAGGGAGCATTAAACAAGGTTGGGAATTGGTGCAGGGATAGGGGACTCTCGGTCAATCCCTCTAAGACTGAGGTGATGGTGTTCAACAAGAAATATAACTAGAACAGAACATGTCCGCTGAAACTTGGTGGTCAAGAACTAAGCTATTATAGCGAAGTGAAATATTTAGGAGTAATCCTGGACGGGAAACTGTCATGGGAAAAACATCTAAGTCACATATGTTCCAAGATCACAGAAACACATTGGCAACTGAGAAGCGCCATTGGTAATAGCTGGGGCTTGAAACCGGAGATCATGAAATGGATGTACGAGGTAATTCTCAACCCCAGGCTGACGTATGCAGCACTGGTCTGGTGGGAGGGAGTCTGTTTACAAGACAACTAAGCTAAGAGGATTGATTCTAAGAAGTATATCCGGAGAACCAAGATCGACACAGATCGAGGCGATGGAGATACTGACGGGGATACCATCTCTTGATGTCGCCCTGAAAGTGGAAGCCGCAAAGGCAATGCACAGGGTGGGAAACATGAACAGGAAGGTAAGGAACCTGAATACTCTCAAGAGAGCTAGCTGAGGAGGGGCTCCTATGGATGTCCTCTGACAGTACGGGTGTCCACTTCCTGTTTGACAAGAAATATAAGATCACCCTCACCAGTAAGACCGACCGACTGGACTCAATGGAGGCATCTGGTACACGGATGGAGCCAAGAGTGGGAACAGAGCGGGTGCGGGGGTGTATAGGCGACGCGACGGGATAGGTAAAACCTTCCCCCCTGGGCGAATACACTACCGCACTCCAGGTCGAGCTAGTTGCAATTACATACGGTGTTCTGGGGGCCGACCAAAATCGGACCCAGGAGATGGTATGTATCTGTTCGGATAGCAGGGCGGCGTTAGCAGCCTTGAATTCAGCAACGACAAAGTCGAAGCTGGTCTATAATTGCTATGAAGCATTGAACGACTTGGCAGGGAAGGAACCGGTGGAACTCTTATGGATACCTGGGCATAATGGCATTAAGGGAAATTTAATTGCAGATGACCTTGCCAGACTAGGGACCAGAAAACCTCTATGGACCAGAACCTGCAGTGGGAATAAGTCGGAATTTGATCAGAGACCGCATCAATGGCTGGGCAAGAGACCAGCACAATGAGAGATGGAGACGAATAACGGGTTGTCGAATAACCAAACTCTTCATAGAATACTCAGTGATTGAGAAATGGGCCCAAGAATTCATTAAATTGAACAGGCATAAAGCCAGAATCCTGGTGGGAATCATAACGGGCCACCATAGTAGCCTGAATGCATATAAGCACAAGCTGAGACTGACTGCAGCCCGGCCTGCAAATACTGTAGAGAAAACGAGGAAACCTCGATTAATCTTCTTTACACCTGCCCCGCACTGGAGGAGAATAGGTGCCTTATATTAGGGACCCCTGTTATCCTAGAGGAGGCTAGACTTAAGGCGGGGGACGTGCCTAAATTGCTCCTTTTATGGGATAGCATTTTTGGATAATGACCCAGATAAGAGGGGATCGCCAAGGGACTGCCCATGCGATCAGTGGCTGATGAGGCCCAAACCCATATAACACATAATAATAATAATAATGTAATTTTTGTTTTATAATTAGATTGATCGCTTGTAGGTTTATTATCTCACTGTGAACTTTTATGAATAGAGAATATAGCAAATGATTTTAGAAATATAAGAAACTGTTATTTTCAATTACGATGAAATAAAAAATTGTAAACATCTCACATTAAAAGTAAAAACGTTTTCGACAATTAAAAATCATCGCATTGACAAAATAAAACAGTAAATGGGAACAGTATTTGCAATAAAATCGATTTTTGGCTATTTACTGTTCAATATTAAAAATGTAAATATTAAAAATTCAGTATTCATTATAATTATTTGCGAGTTGTGGGCATTAAGCGATCATAATATATGTCCAACTCAAAGGCTCACCTTGTATAAATGCAATGGACTGTTATATTTTCATTTTTCGTATAAACATCAAAAGCATGTCAAATACAGCCTAAACAAAACGGCCAAGATAGCAACCCACGATTTTTTATATACAATATAAAAATGAATTTGTACCAAATGAAGAAAAATACTTCTTTTTACTCAATTTTCAAAGGCAATATTAACATTTCAAAGATGAAAGAAATGAAATTCTTTTATTAAGTACCTCTATACGGCCTTTTAATTATTTTTATAGCTTGCTTCCTCTAAATATCATGTTTACAACAATATTAAAGTACAAAGAGCCAACTTCACAATATATATATATGTATAATATGGTAATTGCACAACATATTTCCCAACTTCTCTTCTTTCCTGTTTCGTACATCAAACGACCCGTGTTTATATATATCAGAAGAGATTGCTACTAAGTAATTAAATGACTGTCGCTTCCAACAAAAAGGGACGTTATAAAATATATATTAAGTAATGTAATGTTATGGTTAATATTATATGAACCAAATTGAAATATATCTGTTTTCCCTTAAATTTTATGCCCTTGCTATATTTCGTATTCTACCCTATCCCTCGTACTCCATGTTTTATAACTTTGCAAGGCGCCACAGTCTTTTAAGTTTCATTCTATTTATGAGTGAAGCCATGCCGTTGAAGCTTTGCCGGAGTAAAACTTTACCACTTTTAATTATATGAAAATGATGTCGAATCCCTCTCATAAAACTTAATACTCGTGTAATTAGTAACATTTTACACCACAATAATTGTAAACTTTAACACATTTTAGGTATAAAATTAATATAGATACGCCACAATGTAATACACTTTAATCCGCATGGCGTAGATAATAATCCCAGCGCGGTAATTATTGTAGAAAACATGCGCGTGGTCTTTACATTAATACTGTTAAGATGCGAGGCAATATGGCGGTTCGTTATTCCTGATTAACAAACTTATAACCCAAATGTTGTTTTACGTCCCAAGAAGTAACGCTGGGGGATTTCACCGAATAGGTATGCACCTAACCTATTTGTCTTACGCAGTGAAGTAAACCAAGTAATACGAGGTGTTAGTTGAACATGAGGAACACAAGGACTTTGTTGAATCTGAGGTTTAGTGGTTTGTTAAAGTTAAATACCAATGGCCAGAATACGTGAGGAAATTCGAGGAATTGACCAGCGTTATAGACCGGGCAAGGAAGCCTGAAAAAAAGGGAAAGTCCTCAGTGAAATCCAAGGATATCAATTTTCCTAAATGTCAATGCAGAATGGTGTCAATCATGCGCACCCGCGAAATCATTCAGTGTTTAAACAAATGGCAAAAAACTAAAAAATCTACCCCTAAATTTTTAAGTTCCTACATATTTTAATGAATAACTCAAAATCTATGGGAACCCTGTATCAACGTACTTTGATATTATGTTTTTTGAGGATACCTTATATTTTTATTGTGATACATTGTCAATAAAAATATCAAATATCCTCAAAAAACATAATATCAAAGTAGCATTTAAACCACAACAAAGGTTATCAAGTTTAGTTTATAATACCAACGATAAAACTAATAAATATGAAAAATTTGGATTTATAGGTTAAATTGCTCGGAGTGCAATAGCACATATATAGGATAAACTGGACGTAAATTTAGAACTAGGTATCCTGATCACAATAGATCCTTCAGGTTACAGAATTTTTTCCCCTCTCCAACCGATAGAGAAATACACCAATTCTTTACTTGAAATTTAAAAGTAGGCAAAGTAAGCCCGATTTACGGTATGATTGTATTTATAGATTTCTATTGCTTCTAACCAATTAAGTTTTAAACCTTTGCTGGCATAGTGTAGGGTTTTCATATTATTAATATCTGGGAAACTATGTCCACTTTCTAAGATATGAATTTGATATCTTAGAAAGTGGCCATAGTTTCCCAGATATTAATAATATGAAAACCCTACACTATGCCAGCAAAGGTTTAAAACTTAATTGGTTAGAAACAATAGAAATATATAAATACAACCATACCGTAAACCGGGGTTACTTTGCCTACTTTTAAATTTCAAGCAAAGAATTCGTGTACTTCTCTATCAGTTGGAGAGGAGGAAAAATTCTAGAATCGGGGGAGGGCTTGTAGAATTGACTCATTGTGTTAAAATATATTTTCGTTGCTTTCTCTTTCCGTAAAAATTCAAAAACCTGGCGGGCAAACTTACCTGGACAAGAGGGGTAACTTTGCCCATAAGAGGGGTAGCTTTGATATTCTATTGAAAACTGCCTTCAAAGTCTCTTCTGGGCAATATTACCTTTGTAGGGGGTACAATAAGCCAAAACAAACACGAGAACAGTTGATTCAAAATTTATTTTGCCACCTCTGAAGTAATACACTTCATGAGATTAGTTTAGTCGTAGTTCAATATATTATCTGGTGGAACACGTTGCAGTGCACCTTCGAGATGATCGAAGTAAGTTGTAAACTCATTAATCCCTACACTGGCTCGGTCTTGAGATATATTTTGACAGTTTCTGACTGTTAACTCATCTCTGTGGCGTTGAATGAACAAGCTGTACCAATCTTCTCCTGGCAGGTTACCGCCTTTAAAATTCATAACACCCCGGCCACATCTCATCAAGTAGTCTCTCACGATTAGTATCACTTCCAAAGCACCTAAAGGCATCTCCTAGTCAGCACATAGAAGGATTTGGTGGAGAATTTCAGACTCTTCAGCTGGAGAAACTGCAGTTGGGTGACCAACAGACTTTGTGTTCTTTATTGTGAATTTTTTACCAATGGTCTTTCTTGGGATGTTGAACTTTGATGCAGCTTTCCTTATTCACATCTCTCCGTTGGCAACAGCATTCAGAGCTTCTTCAAGATCCTGTTGAGGGTAATCCTTGTACTGGGAGCGCCCCAACTTCGGTGTGTATTTTCGTGGCACTATTCTGAACAAAAAGGTAGGTAGGTGTCAATCTTTAGGTAGGTATGTATCAAAATTTAGGTAGGTTTAGTAGCTGTGTACTGTGTGCTGTATTTTACACCTCTCTCCAATCACCCCGCATACTGATACAGGGTGCGAGGGAGGTATATTACCCAACTATACAGTATGCACTACGAATAAAAACTATGTGGTTGAAGACACTATGGTAACCTACTTAAAAATCTTCATAATTCGTCCATACTCAGCTCATTGAGAGGTGGGCAAGATAACCCCAATTTGCCTACAGATCATGGGGTAACATTGCCCATCAAAACAAACACATGAAAATGAAGGTATAAAAATTCCCCTATAATCGTTATTATATGCGACACAAATAGAAATAATTTTAAAAACTTACCAGCTTTCGTTATTGGGTGCTCTGATGAATGTTCCTTATGTACTCCAATTATCTGTCTTGGAGTCCCCTTACACAGCTCACAGTTTCACACTGATAAACTATCACCACATGGAAAAACTTATGAGAAACCCTTGCCGCCAACATCACAACTGGTAGCCCTGATTATTTGACGCGTATCCAGCGATCATTCAAGTAACTATGTTTGGCACTCAAACTTTTTCAAAAATGGGTAAAGTTACCCCAGTGGGCAAAGTAACCCCAGTTACTTTGTTGGTGAACAAAGTTAAAATTATCACGGTGGTGATACTTTTAACTTGTTAAATGATAAAGTAGATATACTTGATTCTCCTCTTCTTGCTGTTACCAACATTAATTAACCCCCTGTATAACAGTTCTTAATAATATACCTGGAAATTCAAACAATTTGATGGTCGGGATTGCCATTTATAAAACACGTTTTCCTGTAAACCTTAATTACCTGTTTATCGCCATAACCCTTATTCTGTGTAATTGATGGATTGTAATTATAGGAACAGAATTTTTGTATTTTATTCTTAGTTAAATCATTGTTTTGATATAATAGTGACATAAAAGTGTCGAAACTGCAGTCACAATTTTTGTGCACTCAGTACTGACTTCTTTTACTCAATTCCGTTGGAATTATGAACTACCACATAGTAACGGTTTCCTCGATCAATTTCTCCACTATATATAAATTTATCAAGGATATTACCAAATTTTTAATTTTCAACAAAAACTAAATTCCTATAAAACAATTATTAAAACCTGAAGCAATGTGCCTGTTGATTATTTCTGAATAATCAAAGTATGCTCGGGTGATTTATCTATCCTAAGAAGCAAACATCATTGAGTAATGGACAAGTTTGTTAACACTATTGGGTACTAGATATCTGAAAACTGTGTTCAATTTCGACCTAAGGATTTCGTTAAGGTGCAGATACATTTGCGAGCCGAATCGCTCGTGAACCATTCGTTGAAAATAGTTTTACAGCGAACATCTATCTACTGAACTAAACACGATCCATGGGAAAGAAGGAACTAACCACGAACAACCAGCAGTCTTGCTCGGTGCGGAAAATACCATATCCTTCTTACATTGGTCTGTAGATATATTAATGTCAGCACCTATTTCCCTCCGATCATCTTCTTTTAATTTTTTTTTCTGATGGTCCTTGTGTTTAGGATTCCACAATAACGATTTCGTTTTATAAAAGTCAATTAGTTTGACTACATTTCCCTCTGTCCACTCCATAATAATTATTATAATATAAAAATTATTAAATAAAATTATAAGGGTAGTAGGCAGATTATTAAATAAACAACCGAGAGAGAGAAATCATACAAAAGGGCACAAGAAATGAATAGAGCCAGCCACGTGGTCCGCGAGCGAAGAAAAACAACGAATTGCACACGACGCCGTCTCAATGTGAACTGCGAATGCCTTTGTGTTCGTCAAAAAAAGCCGACAGGAGGTGGATCGTAACGAACCGTTCAAGCGCGGTTCGATCGACGCTCTAAACCCCGTCCCAATCTTGAGAACTAAAGGCTCGGCCACACAGAACGCGATCTACCGCCGCGGGGGGCAGCGATCGTGCGATCGTTGCAGCGGTCAGCGATATGGCACTGTCACATACAGTGCGATATATTTGTGAGCGATCCAGTATTGTTTTTGCGTTCGGGCGAGCAGTTTCACACAGCCTTGTTGTTCTTTCTTCTTCATAGATTTTGGGACAAAATAAGTAGTTCTGACGAGGAGCACTATTAACATTACGAAAAGTAGAAAGAAAAGACGATATTCGATGCATGATATCAATGCGAGGAGAGAACAATTTGGGAAACACCATCGCTTATGTACTGAACTGAAATCATATGAAGATCGGTTTTGTAAATATATTCGTATGGCCCGAGAACGTTTTGGTGAATTGCATAACCTATTAAAAGGCAGCATTGAGAGCAGATGCACAACAAACTGGAGAAAACCAATTGGAACAAGGGAAAGACTAGCCATTTATTTGAGGTAATTGATGCGATGTGTCAAATAAATACTGATATTTTCGCACTTTTTCAATTAATAATTCTGTAGGTTCGCCCATTTTGCCGAACTGATTTGGCGCACGCGAGACAAATTTGATTGGAACTCAACGCTCAACTGCGCGATATTTTGTAATTATGTACAATTGTATCGCTGCACGCTACGATCTAGATTGGCCCGATGCAACAGACCGTATTCTGTGTGACATGGATGATGCAATATTGCATCATGCAACTAGATCGCCTGACTGATGCGGGCACAAAACGCTGCCCGTGACGGTAGATCGGGCTCTGTGTGGCCGAGCCTTAATGGTTCACGAGCGGTTTGCGAACGGTTCAAATGTATCGCACTTTTAGATAGGTAGTGACGGAATATTTTATATATGTCATTCTTATTGTCAACTTATTAATAATATTATATTAATGTTATCAAGAATCTATTCAATTATCAAACAATGAAATGTGTGGGTTCATCGTTACCACCGTTTAAATTTAAAAAAATGTATGTTCAGTAAGGACTAAATCCCCTTATTATAAAAATAATTATTGCTAAGTATTCAAATTCAAAGGCATCAAAGGACATCAACGAGGCATATTTATTACTTATTAACCCGGAAGAACATTCACATTAGGATAGGATTAGAATATTTAAGTGGAACGCTCGATAACACAAAGTAGTATTTCAAATGTAATATTTAGGAATTAGTCTGCGTTATTCGCGAATACGTAAATATTTTCTAGACTTTATCCTAGCTCTTTCCACCACATCTACGTAGTTATACCATATACATATGTATGTATGTATGTATTTCGTTCCTGCAATATGGAGATTAACTTTGCATGTTAAAAAGAAAAATACAATAAAGTAGACGCCCTTTTTACATTTCCGCGCTCCGGAAAAGTAATGTAATCGTGTAAATTGATAAAAAAATTTCTTTTTGGGTTTAATTTTAGTTTTTCGGCCAAAATAAAAAAAAAAAATGTTTTTTAAAAAATTTTTGCTGTGTGTGTCATCGTTTTCGTCGGTATTTTAAACTTGTTACCGGGATAACTCAACTAAATCATGTCGGATCGATCTGGTTTTGACTGATTCTGATCGGAGACGTCTCCCAGACGACGCCTATGGATTTTAAGGTGAATAGAACACACTCTACTATGTACATAGGTCATGAGAAAGCACAATGGTGGACTATTTGAGAAATTTTACTTTTCGGTACTCCACTATACGTGTAAGTCATGTAATCGTGTAAAAAAAAATTCTAGCGTTTATTTTTCGTTTCTCGACCTAAAAACCAAAATAAAATGGTTTTAAAAAAAGTTTTGCTATGTGTGTGTCATCGTCATCGTTTTCGTCGGTATTTTAAACTTGTTAGCACGATAACTCAACTAAATCGTGTCGGATCGATCGGGTTTTAACTGATTCTGACTAGGGACGTCTACCAGGCGACATCTATAGATTTTGAGGTGGATAGAACACACCCCACCCTGTCCGTGGGTCATGAGAAACCACGATGGTGGACTATTTGAAAAAAGTAAAACTGTCGCATAAAACACATATTCTGCATTTATGTGTTGGTTTATTTTTTCTCGGCCACTCAATTTCGAGAAAGAGATGTTCTACGTGTGGAAAAGTCCGTTTTAGAATTTTAAAATTGTTTATTTTTTTACAGGCGTTATATTGTTCTGTATTGAACAATGATCACTAAAATATGTTAAATCGAATTAAAGTTTATACCAAAAGCTTGTGAAGTTTATACCAGACGTCCTGTAGATTTTACTCTATTACTGGTATGAACATTCACACCAGCTAGTGGTAAAATTCTGCCAATTTCACACCAAATCGGGGTGAGTGGGGCGACTCTCAAATTTATTCGTACCTTCGGCGATAATACCCATGGCGCTGTCTGATTTTTTCTGCTTTGCAAATTTTGCATGTAGACAACGCCACGAGTCTTATCGCCAAAGGTACGAATAGTTTTGAGAGTCACTGTATGCCCCGTTTGTATTTCAGACAGTGCATACTCCCATATGGCATTTCAATTCACAGCATCAAGTATGCATCGCTTGGACTCTCGAAAATCCTAATACAATCAAACGACTTTTTTGTACCATCCTTTTAATAAAATGTGTAACGTTAATCATGTTGCAGACGTTTCCTTATTTCATAATGATAACGTTCGAAATATATTAATTTAGTTAGGAAAAAAGTTTACTTTTCTTTTATTTGCTTCCGTTTATATTCCCCGAGTATTTACTAACATGTGTTACTAATCTTGCATTTACTAAAGTGGCTTATAAATTAATCTGTTTTCATAAAAATATATTTTAATGTTTTTGGTGCAAAGTACTCTCTCACATATTTTTTGTGACACGATCGTTTTGTTTTCCTTGACAAAAGTGAAGTAATGCTTATGCGATGTTTAGAATTGAACTGTGTCGCCTGTTTATGCAATACGTAGTAAACGAATGCAACAATAACAAAAAAACAATAGAAAAATATAACTGATGCCGTAGAAAGTGCGTTAATAAACATTGCTGCTTAAATAGTATAGTTTGCAACAGATGCGTACGGATCTCGTAACATCGTATATGAAAATTTCTGAAGCTAAATTGAAGGAAAACATTTTTTTTACATAATTCATGTAACCTACCTAAGTCATGGTTTTTATTCCATAAGAAAAAATGGATAAGCAATAATGTTTTTTTTATTTAATTTAATTTCATTGTCTCCACTAGGTATTGCGCTAAAACAAGTTTGCAACATGCAATGCAACAAATACTATACATTTCAATGCTATTTGCCAAATAAAAAACTTTCTTATCTTGCCGATAAACGGGACAGTCTACCTGAGCCTAGCCACAAAAACAAGCCACGGTATGAGATACGAGCCGTTTTGGATTTTTTATTTGGCCAATAGAGATGAAATAAACTATATTATGTTCGGCTATAAAAATCATATCAAATGGAAAATACGGTAGATAAATAATCCAGATACTTGAGACGTACCTCGTAGCCTGACGTTTACTACTGACATCGTCCATATCGGGGCTAGATCCAGACGGGGCCAGTTTGGCGCTCCCAGGATCCACAGGAGATAGTGAAGGCACGTTGTGCCCCTCCAGTCTGCCAAACTGTAACAAAAAGAAGTTTGATTGCGATATCGGAGAATAAGCTGGATTTTCCTTAAAAAAAAAAAAAAACAACAAAGTTCGTCTGCCATCGTTTCCGTTGTCCCCGTTCGCTTCCACCGTGTATGCGGTTTTTAATCAACGTCCCGATTTACGCAAAAAAGTTATCGAATTATTTTTATTAATCACCACACTGACGTGTGAAGGTCTAAATTTAGATGCAACTTTTAGCGATTATTCCAATAAAGACAAAAAGAATGGCAACACCGCCTAATGTCCAGCTAACAGATGCTGTGATGTAAACGCGTATCAAACCAAAATAAATAGTGTAAACTACATTCTATAGTTTTCAAATACACACATCAGCTAAACCGCAGGAGGAAATCTGCTGCGCGCGAGCCAGAAAATTTGGGGTATCCATGAGAAGCGTTGCTGCAAAATTCACGGAAAAGCTCATGAAATTCTGAGAAATCTTCTAAGAATCTGCGAAAAGGCGGGAATATCTCGGGTCTAACATTTTAAATTAAAATAGGTACTTGAAAATAATTGCCTCAACATAAACCAAACGGCAACTTTGCGCCTTTAGAATTCCAGATTCTATGAAAAAAATAACATATTTCTTCATATAACTTAATATTTATATTTCTTATCTCAGTTTCCTCCATATAGCTTAAATATGCCGAAAGTTTGCAGTAATTTGTATTCGATAGGGAATATTATTAAAGACAGCGTTTTATTATTTGGTGAATATTAAAAAAAAGAAAGTATTTAGTTTTACAATTAGATAAAGTCGCATAAAATTTCAAGATATTCAAGTGGAAGCAAATTTGAAAACTATGAATAGTAATTACGCGGAACTAGCGGATGCCATAAACAGATTACAAAATATTTTATTGTCCTTTGGTGAATAGTTGAACATAGTACTATGTACTATAGGGTCTTTCAATAGGGACACTAGAAATTTGTTAGGTTATAGCGGCCATGTTGTTAAAGCAACATCTGTCAAATTTGTCGTGAATTGTTCAGTAGTGTATGGAAAATCACCATGGAAGGTTACATCGTTCAACAACGTATACAAATCATCAAGTTTTATTTTCAAAATCACAAAATCAGTACTCCGTTCGAGAAATGTGATTTTTATCTTCGCCACAACTGTCCCGTCGAGTCGACTATTCGACGAGTTCAAATTCGAGTCAACCGCTCTGATAAATAATCAGCCAACACCCGTACGTCATCGAAACGCAAAGTCCCCTGACAACATCGCTGCTGTTCGTGAGAGTGTACGGGAAAACCCGAGGCAGTCAGTTTCTCGTCGTTCACAAGAATTTCTGCGACTTCAACATAGCGAATTTTGTATCGGAACTTGGGTCTGCACCCGCATAAAATCCAACTGACCCAGGAACTTGAGGTAAACGACTATAGACTACGCCATGTGTTCGCTGATTGCGCCCTGGAGCAGATGAAAGTTGACAACCTAAATATAGCAAAAAAAAAAAACATCTTTAGCGACGAGGCTATTTTTGGATGAATGGATATATGAACAAAATTGTCAGATTTGCGACCAATCCACACGAAATACACCAGCAACAAATGCGTCCCGAGGAAGTCACTGTTCGGTGCGGCTTTTGGTCTGGCCGAATCATCTTTCCGTACTTCTTCCAAAACGGAGCTGGCACTGCTATAACCGTCAACGGCGAGCACTACAGATCGATGATAAGCAACTTCTTGTGGCCTAAATTGGATGATATTGATATCGATGGCATGTGGTTCCAACAGGATGGCGCTACGTGCCACACAACGCATGCCACGATGGACATTCTGAACAAGCGATTTGAGTGCATGGTTATATCGCGGCGAAGTGAACTGGACACCAAGATCGTGCGATTTAACGCCTTTAGACTTCTTCCTTTGGAGCTATGGTAAATCGCAGGTCTATGCGAATAAACCGCAAACAATTTGATGCCCTCAAAGTCAACATAACGAACGCCATCCAGCAAATTCAGCTAGATTTATGAGACAGTCATCGAAAATTGGACCTCCCGAATACATACCACCAAACAAAGCCGCGGCGAACATTTGAATGACGTTATATTTTATGGCATACTTAATGCCATAAAATATTCTTTCAAATAAAAAAAAATTGAGTGGATATCTCACATACAACTTGTTCTATTCACGTTTAAAAATCGAGCGTTCTTATTGAAAGGACGCTCGATTATCCATTCATCGAAAAATTGGCCTCGTCGTTAAAGTTAAATTTTTTGGCGAAATTGGGGTCAACTTCGAACTGCTTTAGAACCCGATCTATTGTCTATGTCTATGGTCGTTTACCTTAACTTCCTGGGTCAGTTGGATTTTATACGGGTGTAGACCCAAGTCCCGACGAAAAATTCACCAAGTTGAAGTCGCAGAAAGGCCAAATTCTTGTGAACGACGAAAAATTTACTGCCTCGGGTTTTCCCGTACACTTTCACGCACAGCAGCGATGTTTTCAGTACACCTTGCGTTTCGGGTGTTGCCTAATTATTTATCAAACCAGTTGACTCGAATTTGGCCACCAAACGTTCAATAGTCGACTCGACGGGACGGTTATGGCGAAGATAAAAATCACGTAATGCGCGGAACATTTCTCGAACGGCGCACTGACTTTGAAAATAAATTTTGATGATTTGCACTCGTTGTTAACCGCTATAACCTTCCATGGTCATTTGCCTTACACTATTGAACAATTCACAACAAATTTTACACCTAACCTAAAAAATTTCGAGCGTCCCTATTGAAAGACCCTGTATGTTAGTATTTTAAAGCAAAGGTGAAAGGGGAAATATGAAAATAATGAAATTATTAGCTAATTTACTGGGAAATAACATTCCCATTTTCTTTTCTAAAAAAACAACAAGCGTGCAGCGTGTTATTCATTTTTCTGTATGTGACAAGACACACTGTAACGGCAGTACTCAATAAGTACTAATTCCTATTCAAAATCATACGAATAATTTAAGAACATTTTAAACAAACACAAAATTTCATCTCGTTTTGTGGGAATTAAAAGTTTTGTAAACTTGATTTGCAACCAAAAAAATCTAATTTGCTTGTTATTTTAAAAACATTATTGCCGCCATATTAAATATGGAGGAAAAAGGCGCTGCGCCGTCATTTTGAAATGTTACTGATAAGGGAATTTTAAGATTTATCCAGCTGTGTAAGAAATACATTCTATTAACAATTCTTGGCCTGGAGCTACTTTTGGAAAAACAAAATGACATTCAATTGTTTTCTCACGGGAAACATGAGCCTCAACCAGCTACAGCTTCACGTCAAATTTCAAATTTCCAACTTCCATTGGCGCCTTTATAAAACGAATTATTTGTCACCTGATATATATGTGTATATGTAAACGCCGACGAAACGGAAACGAAAGCAAACCTATTAGAAACATATAGAAATGCAATTTCCTAGACTACAATTGGGTTTTGTTTAGACTCGGATCGTATTATTCTTCTCGTAACAGCCGAACAATCGACTGACAAACTGTTTAGTTACATTTGCCGCTTAACTTATGCGTCAATGCGTATCGTTTAATTAAAGAGTTAAATTTATCGATCATAAAATACTGCTAAATACTAAATTGAACGTGATTATTGTTTCACCCAAAGCAAATCTTTAAATTGAAAAACATGTAGTGACGGCCAGGCTTCAAAACTTTTGTTTTTCTTTTTTTAAATGATCGATATTCCGTCAAATTATGTGCTCCATTTCAAAAGCCAATTTACGTACGACTCCCTGGAGTATGGAATTTTATAAATAATAACGTAGCAAACACATTAACGTAACACAATATAGCTAAATAAAATTTGTTTCGAGTTATTAACTAAATATTCCAATTCATCATGCAATTATCTTCTGTCACTGGCAAGCAAACGAGGCTCTTTCATTCTATGCAGGTATATCATTTCGCCCTTGAAAAGTTCATTACTCAAAAACCTCCAGTTCAAGGCAAGTTTACTTCTCATCTTCCCAAAAACTTGAGAAGTAATTCCAATAAACTTTTAAATTTTATCTTAGATATAGATTTTATGTTTGATGTTCTTAGGCATCATTCTGGGGATTTTTTAATATTCTTCCAAAAGGCTGTAACGTTTGTAGTGTTGCGAAGTGACGGTTACGCCGTGAAATAAACAAAATTGTATCCTATTAAAGTAGAAAACTATGTGTTAAATAGGAAATTAATAGATACAATTATGTACATATATAAATTTTATTAGGCTGCTCAAGTTTTTTAACATTTTTAATTTTACAATAAGATATCTACCAATTTGCATTATTCAGCAAATTTTATCCAACGACTTCATTTTCCTTTCAACGAGATTAAAATAATTTTTAATATAAATATATACCTACACACACCTACGTTTGTAAGGCATCTTATATGCATTTATTCTATAAAAAAAATTAAATTTTGATCGTATCTGCTTACGTATACAAAAAAAAAGTTTAATACATTGACGCACAATGTCTAGAAAATCTCGATTCGATCTCGATGCTTATTACTTTTTATGAATTCGAAATTAACTTCTATTATTGTACATATTTAAATTCTGTCTTCTTATTCAACGATAACCTCCAAGATTTTTTATGTAGAGAAAATTCCTTCAACACATTCATCATGCTATATATTTAGTTTTAATATATGAATAACATTTTACACTAGCTGACAAATAAGTAATTAAAAATAACCTGTATCAATTAACATTATCTGCTTGACTGCGTACAAGTCAGGTTTTATCAATATTCATAAATAAAACAAAATTTCATATATTATCTTGCTGGCCACTATGAACCACTCGAAACCAAATAATGTAACTTGTATCTGCAAATGAAACAGGCGCGGTTTAGAACACACACGTAAAGATATATATTTACGATCTTCTATACTATAATAGGTACCTATAATAATTAATAACTCTAGATCGGTTTTATATAAAAATGTATGTTTCATTTCTGTTAACAAAAATGTACAATGTTTTTCAGAAAAATGAGCAAATAATTATTTGCTCATATTAGTAATAAAAATACTTAACAGATTACATATTGTTATTCCAAGAATAATTTGTCAATACTTATTTGTCATGGATTCACTGTACTTATTAGTATGCTTACCTACTTTTTCTGAATACAGAATTATGTGAGTACCCGGCATGTATGGAGCGGCACAATTTTGCTTAACATTTAGCTTTGGTATATAATTGATGAATGAGTCAATAACCTTGAAACATCTTCAGTTGCAAGGACAGTTGATAAAATTCCAACTAGTCAATTAAGATATTTTGGAAGAAGTATTCTTATAACAATAAATGTGTTTCAATAGTTAATACTTCTAACAACTTAGTCTAAATATATTACCTATCTACTTAGTATTGGTCATGACTTTATTGTACATTTAATTTATTATTCCTTACATTGATAAGATGATTGGCATACATTTTATACATCCAATTTTTAGAGTTAGATGTTTAACCATGAAAGTTTAACCGTGTTAATTCATATTTTGGACGTTTTTATCAATGTTTACTAGGACTAAATAAAATAATCAGAAGACCTTATCTATTAGCTATCCCCAATTGAAGGTTATTTATAACTTATCAGCTATTTAGACTAAAATTTTTATTGCTATTGCCAAAAATACGTAAAATATATATTGTTCTAAAATTAATTTAATAACAACTGTTTTAAGTAGGTATAATAGTTATTGTACTTAAAAATGTTATTAAGTTTTAATAATTTTCAACAAATATCTAGAATGAAATTGTACCTAGGTATATAGGTACGAAATTTACAATTTTCATATTGCACTGTCTAAGTAAACCAGATATTTAATACACAATGTTAATTATATATAAATAATCAGATAATTCTCGGGCAGCTGCTTATTGTTAACAAAATACAATGTACATCGGGATGTCGTACCTATCTATGTAAGTACATGAGCACTTTTAACCCTAAACGGCGTTTCATAAATATTTAAATAAGATATTTCTTACCTATATAAATATTTACGGAGAACCAAATATTAATACTTTTAGTCTTCTTTAACACAAAACTGCGTTATTTTCCGAATTTTTATTTTTATCTGCCCATATCATGGCTAGAGCAATATCCTCAAGATAAAAAAGGTGTTTGGGTGCATGGTTATTTTTCATGGTTATAAAATAAAATTATGTATGAAAATAATAATCCAGATAAGATAAACCCAAAGCCATCATTTCGATTGTTTTACCCTATAGCTCATATACTTTCAGGTTATTTGTTTATGGTGGAAACTATGTACAACATAAAATAAAATACAATAAAGCACATACATATATAAGCAAAAAAAAAATAACCTCTACAAAACTTACTTAATGCGATTTAATAGAGGACTTACGTATGCAGTATTTTCTTGGAAATGCCGAAATTGTGGATTCACACGTTCTAATAAACAGTCACAAACTACTAAATCTAAATGATAACTTCGATTTTCGACTCAGCTTTTTCTACTTCTTCTTCGAACATTTAACGGTGAACGTTAATACAACAATAAACAAAACATCAATTTTGCTGACAATATTTTAAACAAAATGACGTTTCTACCTAAATACACTTTAGGCCGAGTCCAACTTACCAACTCGTATATGGGAGGAGGTTGTAGTAACTGGAAAAACAGCCATCGGAGTAGGGAGACCCACCACCCAACCGAAGCGCATGTATCCACAATTAAACAAATAAATTAATTTTGCCACAACTATGAATTTCAGCTGTTATTCATAACAGAGATCGTTGTGACGATAAGTCTAGTTAATTGCTATAATTCACCCATAAAATGTTTTATATTTATTTTTATATGTTATTATTTAAATATGGTACTCTTTACCGCTCTAGTGCCAACTGTAATATATTGGGGGAATTTGGTCTGGAGCAGTATTGGACTAGCTCATCTGTCAAGTATACAGGACTGGATTAAACAAGAATAGGGTCAATGAACAGATTTTTTAATATATTTCACAATTATTTCAATCACGGTATAATTTTACGAAGGTAGGTATTTTTAAGTAACATATTTTATACTAATTTCATTCCATATAAGTATTAAATAATATTTATGTATATTTAATTTAGCATGGTGATAAAATAAAAAATAAAAATACTAGTAATAACAATTGGTTTGATTCAATAAGGGCGTGTGGCTTTAAAAAATATATTATATATTTTACATAAACATTATTCAAAAAGAAATATGTTTTATTAGGCGACGAAGAAATTCTAAGAAGTCTAACCCTAAGCATATTGTAAGAAGTAGAAGTCTTCTTCAAGAAGGTAATGTAAAAGTCACAAGATTTAACCTATGCATAATATCACTACTGGTTAATATATGCACGCCTAATTGTCTTAGACCCAAAAAATCCTACAAATATAATAGAAAAAAAGACAGTTCCATGTAAAATAAACACATGAAATGTCCAAAAATATTACTTTAGGCTAATACTAAACTGATATTAAACTAATAACGATAAAGTGGACAATTTTGTAGCTTCAATACATAAGTCGCGATGAATAGCTGTCAAAATTTCGAGATATAATTTCTTTTTAATATTTAAATAGGATGCTTCCGTGAAAACTGAAATTAAAATTTTAAGGAGTTACTTAAATTAGGTGTGGTTAAATTCTGATTGTGACGTAAAACTACGAAAATTAATTTTTCTTTAAATTTTGATAGATTTATGAAAATTATGAAGGAAATGCGTTGTTACAATGAAAATTATTTTGTTAATTGGATAGAGTATATGTAATATATGTAATTTTATTTTATATTATCAAAATTTCCTAATAGATTTTAAATTTAAACATACTTATTAAGTGATTACCCCTTTACATAATAATCCCATAACATTTGAACATGTCCCTTAAATTAGACCTAACATGAATGATCTGAACCTATAACAAAATTATTTGAATGTTTTAGTAGGTTCCTTAAAAATTTACAAAACTTCCCTGTAATTGTTATGATTAGATTGAACGTCACGTTATGATTACGTTGAGATGTTGAGAATGTACCACTACGATAATATCGATTTTTACTTTAATTTTATTAGCATAAATAAAAAAGTGGGTACGAACAACTGACATACCTGTTGCCCTCTTTCGGTGAACTCTTCGATGCGTCATTACGGGGCGGCCATCAACGCCGATATTGAAAATTTGTCCCGCCGCAGAGGGGCGCTGCAATGCATTTTATTGTCTTTATCTAGCTGAGCTGTCATTTTGGTGGCTTATTGGGGTAGTGCTAGTGCTTTTTCCTGTGATATTTACTGTGAATTTTTCTGAATTAGCAGGGTGAAGAGATTAAAGGGGCTGTTAGTTTTATTTTACAATGTCTACATCAGGAGACTTTGGTAATCCCCTGAGAAAGTTTAAATTAGTTTTCTTGGGAGAACAAAGTGGTAAGTTTGACGTTTCTTGATGAGTTGTAAACTTTCATAGCAGGCGTAGCCGAAATGATCAATAAATTCGTTCCTATAATTTTTTTTATCAATAAAACTAAACCTCTATTTCACCTTTTACACATTTTTAATGGTATCATTGTTTCCAGTTAATAAATAAAGGCCTAAAGTAGTATTAGAGAAATATTGTTACACTTGACAGATTAATTTATAGGTTATGTTTCTACTAGAGTTAAAATATGTGCATCAATTAATGCATATCTGGCTCATTTTTTGGATTCCTTTTCTCTTACAAATTAGTTACAAATATACAATGTTTTTTTGTTATAATTAATTAACAGTTTTACTTTCGCCTATATGATGAAATAAGTATTCAAACTTTAAAAATAAAATATATGTAATGCACAAAATATGTATGATCTTACACCATAACCCACCAATATAATTAAAACAAACATTAGTTAACATTTTAACGGAATAAAAATTGTTCACATATCTATAATGTATGTATTGTTTAATAAAATAAAAAATAATGATTTTTTTTATTCTCAAGTTGGAAAATTTCCCAAATTGCATAACATACATAGGACTGCACATGTCTGTGTAAGGGTGGTTTATATATTTACAAAATATAATTATAAACAAGCAAAATATAGCTCCTGATAAGTTTTTTTATACTTTTAGTTGGAAAAACATCCCTGATTACACGATTTATGTATGACAGCTTTGATAATACTTACCAGGTAAGCATTAAAATACTTTGACTCTCCTCCCTCAGGAATAATTGTATAGCTACATATTAACAGTATTGTTATTTTAACAACATAATATTTATTAGAGCTATCAAATTAATACTTTTCCACACTATGTATTCCTAATAGTTTTATTTTGTATGTATATTGTATATATTCATCCACATTTTCCCAGGCTACCATAGGAATTGACTTTTTATCTAAGACAATGTACCTAGAAGACAGAACGGTAAGGTTACAGCTATGGGACACTGCTGGTCAAGAAAGATTTAGGTCTTTAATACCTTCTTACATACGGGATTCTACTGTCGCTGTTGTAGTATATGATATTACCAGTAAGTCCTGTTTCACAAAATATCCCATACACGATTTTATTCAATGAATTAATTCTATACTCGAGATACTTTATTCATGTATTTAATTTCCAGATGCAAATTCTTTTCATCAAACATCCAAATGGATCGATGATGTGAGAACAGAAAGGGGTAGCGATGTGATAATAATGCTCGTTGGCAATAAGACGGACTTGTCTGACAAACGTCAAGTTAGCACAGAAGAAGGTGAACGAAAGGCTAAAGAGCTAAACGTAATGTTCATTGAAACTAGCGCTAAAGCTGGTTACAATGTGAAACAAGTAATAAAATGCAACACTAATGATGTTTGTCATAATAAAATGATTTTTTTACAGTTATTTAGGCGCGTAGCTGCTGCTCTTCCAGGAATGGATTCCACGGAAAATAAACCTCCAGAAGACAGTATCCTTTTAACTAAAGCATGCATGATTTTGATATATTTTAAGCTTTATTATGGCATGAATATATAATTTTGCATCCTATTTTGTTTATTTTCCTTAATGATTTTTTTAGTGCAAGAAGTTGTCCTTAAAGATACACCAAATGAAGTTAAAGATCCAGATGGGGGCTGTGCATGTTGATTATATGTTGAGATGTTATCCACCTTTGTGCTTGTATATGTTTTGTAGAATTTTTTTATCATATATTTTATAAAAAATTGTTGCCTTATTTAGTTATTTAAATTATTCTTTTTTGTACTCTTTATGGAGATTCGATATATGAAATCTTGTAATCAGCCAGAGAGAAATAAATAGTAAAGGCCAATTATTTCACTTACCGCAAGTTACTTGCCAAACAAATCTTATCGTTGACCAAATGGTACCGCTCAAGTAGCCATTTGTTTGACAGTTAACTGAGTTGGTCCTAACAATTAATCAAAACAACTATGATGCAGCTACTTTATTAATAGGTCTCCAATTATGGTAAGATGGATTTGCACTGTGCCATTCGAAATGAAAATCTCAAATTTTACAGTATAATAGCCCAATACATGGATCAGTATCTTGCTATTTACAAGATTTCAATGGTGTCTGGAGGTCTTGTATAGAGCATCAGCTAATATTTTTTATGACGTTTTTTTAACATGAAAATGTTTCAATGTTTAAATTAGGCAAACACTTCTGCTTGATGACCAGGTTGTAAGTTTACATTTATATGAGCTTCTTCAAGTATGTAAGTTGTTTTCTATATGTTTATATAAAAGCAATACTGTAGAGATAAATATGATTACTTTTCAACCACCGTTGAAAAGTGTATGTTTAAGTATATTTTGATTTTTCTTGACAAAAGATTTATGGACACTAATAAATTGTACTTATTTGATAAGAATTAATCTTTTCCAATTTAGTAATAAAAAAAATAATCGTATTTAATAAAAATAATTATGTTAGAAACACCAAGTATGCAATAAAACTCAATTTAACGATTACTATATTTTTATAAGCTATATTAATGACTTGCCGAAATACTTACAGAGAAAAGGCATGTTTCTTTTTAACGTTTAAATAACGTTAATGTTAGTGCAATATAAACTTCTGAAACTAATTTTATACAATTATAAGTAACTGATATTGACAAGCAGCTTAAGTTAAAAAAATATGTATTTATATTGTAGCATAAATAATTCAAGATGTCCTTAAACATAATTTTCCTAAAAGTAAATCAAGAATAGCATTGCTCAGATAAAAAAATGATCATTATGTAGTTTAAAGTATTATATTTATTAATGCATTTATAAATAGTAAAATATAGGATTAAACTTATTTTAATTTGTACATTAGGATGATAAATTAACTCAAAAATAAAAATCACATGCAAACATTTTCTTTATAAGTTGCATATGAATTTAATATACAGTAAAATTGCATAATTTATTGATTTATTTGTTACCCGTGCATTTAATAACAATATTTCATTCTGCATGCTACTACTGTGTAAACCTATAGGCACTTTACATAGATATAAAATAGATTTGTATAACAATATATCACGATGCAAAAAATGTCTTGGTTAGTATTATAGAAGTGATTTTGTAATAGTAAATTGCTGAGAATATGATCAATACTTATATCTACATATATTTTAGTTAATATATATTTTTTACTATTGGATTAATCAGTAAATGTTACTAGTGCAAGTTGAAGTCGTATGAACTGCTTATTGTAAATTTTAATTTAGTGCATTGCATGATTAGACGTCTGATGTATTTTCCTTATGGATGACAGCCGTTGACTTGCAAACGCAACCTCAACTACAGAGCGACCAGCAAGACTCGGAGGGAGGTTGTATGTGTTGAAAGAATTAAGAATGATCCATTACATCATCGTTTAGTTAACAAGAAATAAAACCAAAGTAGCCTCTGCCTATGTTAATGTTCAGACTAACGCTATAAGTGTGAAGTTATGTTGCATATTTGCACTTTATGTGTGGCATGAGACAACCACTATTAATATTAATTGCATCTCTCATGTAATCTGATCTTCAACATTGTACGAATTAATTTTTCTATTAAAATAATTTTGCCTGTATAAGTTGTCATCATTGTACAGCTTGAATGATTTTTGTACGACATACTGCTTGTTACTGTTTACAGATGATATGTATAATAAACTATTTCTAACTGTTTAAAATAATATTGATTTATCGCGAATAGGGGGCCAAGTTGACTGCAATTTCATGAGCACAAAGAAGACGAAACACGAGTTGAAGTATGTTACAGAGGACCCTTAATTGATTTGTATTAATAAGCAGCTTTATCAAGTACTCAAATAACCATTAAGTAAATGTAGGTGGCAAATTTTTGCTTTATGCAGTTTTGCTGCTAAAAACCACATACCTTTCACCTAGTAAGCTTTAACTTTTATGTAAATAATGCATTGTAGGATTAAAAGGTTTTATTCAACTTGGAAGTTATTTTTATTATGCGATCTCTCCTCAAGAATTTTTGGTTATTATTCTTTTATCGTTCTTACCATTTTGAATAAGAAAATATAGACTAAAAACAATATTTACAGAACGTTTTTTTCCAAAATAAATGTTACTTAGTGCATACATTGTACACACACTAAAATTGCAGAATTTATAGCCAAGTTTTGGAACTGCTTCTCTAGACATTCATAGTGATCTACCTATTTAATAGAACATTGCTGTTACAGTCTTTAAGGGTCACATCATGCAATTACGTACATAACGTTAATTGTAAAATAATAGTTATTGTGTTGACCAATCACAGAAGTATGTGTATAAAAATTCACCAAAACTGATTACAGTGATCACATATTTTTTATTAAAATAAGTTGTTGCGCTGACACAAATACCATCCTTCACGGCTACAGCCATTAATGTAATTAATTTCAAAAACCAAGTATTTTTAGCTACGCATGCGTTAAATTACTTGCAGTAAACCTATAAGCCACTGTCTCGCTGAGTCGACGTTTGGTGGCCAAATTCGAGTCAACCCGTTTGATAAAAATCAACCAACACTCGTACAGCACCAAAACGCAAGGTCTGCTGAAAACGTCGCTGCTGTGAATGAGAGTGTACGGAAAAACTCGAGACAGTTAATTTCTTGTCGATCACAAGAGCTTGGCCTTTCTTCAAGTTTAACTTGACGAATTTTGCGTCGGTACTTGGGTCTGCATCCGTATAAAATCCAACTGACCCAGGAACTTAAGGTAAACGACCATAGACATCGCCATGTGTTCGCTGATTTGGCTCAGGACTAGTTGGAAAAAAATCTTTTTTAGCAACGAGGCCTATTTTTGAATGAATGGAAGTGTGAACAAGTAAAATTATCGGATTCGGGACGATACCACAAGAGATACCAGCACCAAATTCATTCCAAGAAAGTCACTGTTTGGTACGGATTTTGGTCTGGCTGAATCATCGGTCCGTACTTCTTCCAAAACGAAACGCATTGCCATAACCGTCAACGGCGAGGGCTACAGATCGAGGATAAGCAACTTCTTGTGGCCTAAACTGGATTATATGGATACTGACGACATGTGGTTCCAACAGGACGGTAGTACGTGCCACACAACGCATGTTACGATGGACATTCTTTACGAGCGTTGAACTGGCCACCGAAATCGTGTGATTTAAGCCTTTATACTTTTTTCTTTGGGGCTATCTTAAATTGCTGGTCTATGCGAATAAACCGCAAACAATTGATGCCTTCAAAGTCAAGATAACGAATGCCATCCAGCAGATTCAGCCAAATTTATGCGACAAAGTCATCGAAAATCGAACCTCCCGAATACCCGCCAACAAGCAAAACCGCGGCTGACATTTGAACGACGTTATATTCCATACTTAATGTCATAAAATATTGTTTCAAATTGAAAAAAAATTGACTGGAAATAACTTGTGGAAGTAGCCCAATAATGTAAAGTTTTATAGCACTATTCGATTCATTTTTTGTACATATGAAATGCTTGGCAAATTTTTGCTGACGTATTGAGGAACTCATAGAGCTAATCAAGAAGACTGGAGAACACTCTAGTCTTCTTGGAACTAACAAATATACAAATATCTATGGAGGTGGTATGAAGAGACCAGAGATATAGCGCTCTCTCTATGTCTCTGGAAGAGACAGTGGAAGAGGTTCCCACTAATCAGGGATTACTTTGTAAAACATAACCTCTTTATTAACTGTCAAAATATAAATATTGATAATCAACTCCGCCATAGGTGTAGAGGCTCAAAGAGAAAATTACCACTAATAAGAGAAAATGACACACCTAAGACGATCCTACATTTATGTGAATACTGAACATGGCTTTGAATCCCATATTGTTATACCATTTGAAGATTCCGTGGAGGAATTAGCCCACATACTCATTATCAAACATAATTTACCAATATACGTAGAAAAAGGTGCGATTAATAATATTTCCTGACGATTTTATATCAAAAATGTTTTAGATTTAATTGAAGACTTATCGAATTTTATTAAAGCAAGAAGTATAGAATACTTTAATGAAGATTCAACAGAATTGGTCGGTAATGCAAAACAGAACAAAATTAATATAGATGATGTTACAAGGGAATGGGAACGCTTGATGAAAGAGGTATAACGTATTCATTAAATAACACGCTTCTACATCATATTTATTTTTAAGGAAATGACTGAATATGGAGAGCGGAGATGTGCTTCAGATGAAGAACTATTTGCTACAGCTTACCATAAAATGGTACACTCACCAGCCTTAGAAACCATGTTGCAATTAGAACACATGTATTCTAAAACAGTACGACATAAAACGGACGAGAAAAAAAGGCTAATACAGGAACTATCAGAAAGGTACAATTCCATTTATTTTAACTAGTAGATAGATATAACAATTCCAACCAATAAACAAAGTATATTAAGTTACATACATATTAGTTATTAATTTTTGTAGTTACTTTGTAGGCAAAGTCGAGAAATGAATAATGCTGTGGACAGGCTAGAAAAAGACATGACTGAATCCAAAATCAATGAGTTGGTAGCTAAACATTATGAAGCTCACTCCATGCTTCAAGGAAAACTGACCAGCGAGTTGGATACTATAAAAGAAGCCCAGAGACGAGAGTACAGAGAATGGTTAATGCAAATGCTAGAACAAAATCAAGCAGATTCTTCTATGCCAACACCAAAGTAGGTATCTTTTGTAAAAAAAAAAAAATTAAACCAATAATAATGTCTTTTAGTTCTCCCCTAACTCCGGTACCACCAGAAATTATTATACCAAAGAAAAACTTTGACAGAAGTATAATAGACACACCTATATTAGAAGAGAGTTTTACAATACATTTAGGTTCTCAATTAAAGCAAATGCATAATATAAGAATTTTATCTGCTAACGTTATGGACTTGTGTGCTATTGAGGACAATAAACAGCTGTAAATATAAATCCGAGTCATTAAAATTAGAGCTTATTCTCACTCTTCTTCTAGATCAGAACCTACGCCTCAGTTACTCCAGACTGCCTTAGCCTTGTATTCTAATGATCTCTCAGGATTAGTCCTAATGACTGACAACAAAATAGGGTCTAGAGTGACACAAGGTATTTGTAACATTTAGTTTTAATTTGGTGTTTAATGCTTGTTTTAGAATTCCAGGAAATTTGTCAAAGAACCACCGAGTTTCATTTTTCTCATATTGAGGATCAGTTGGACAAAATTTCAAGTATAGCTCAAAGTTATTTAAAAAGTGATCATAAAAATGAAAATAGAAGTACCCATAGTGAATTGCTACAACCTGGAGATTTTTACATGACAAGGCATTCCAATCTAGCTCAAGTCCACGTGATATTCCATACGGCCTCTGATGATACCCTTAGAGGTAGCGACATAAATAGCCGACATCCTATAGTTCTAGGATTGCGCAACATCCTTAAAACCGCTTGTTCCAATGATATTACTTCACTGACAATTCCTTTGTTACTACAATATGATATGACAGAGGTAAGCAAATATTCCATAATAACGAAATTTATATAAATATTTTTTTGTCTGAATAGGAAATGACAATTTCTTGGTGCGAAAAGCGAGCGGAATTGGTCTTCAAATGTGTCAAAGGCTTTATGATAGAAATGGCATCTTGGGGAGGATCCGATTTAAAAAATTTACAATTTATGTTGCCTCAGGTACTATTGCGTCTAAATATTATTCAAAATATTTTTCATAAGTTTTATTTTAGGGAATATCAAATCAAGTGTTTCAGTCTTTAACAGAAATGCTTCCCAGAATTTTTAAAGTATCAAATCCGAAGGTACTGAACTAAAACACAATCAAAAAATTTCTTTCAATATTGTGATAATGTGTGCACGTATTTGAAATCAATGTTTAATACGTATGCGTGTATATATATTTTTATTATACATTTCAATTTAGTCATTTAATTTAATAATCTTATGTGTACAACACGTTTTTCCTAAACACCGTTCATATTAAATAAAAAAAAATAAATAAAATCGTAAAAAATTATATTTTTACATTGTATATTACATAAGCAAAAATAAATAATATTATAAATATAAGACTTATTTACAAAACTAAGTTCACTACTGCCTGTGTCAAATTAAGGCCATTGATTAGACCTACAATATAGAAAGTCATAATTAACGGAAGCGGTGACATTATCAAATGGGTATGTTTTAGAAACTGTAAAGAATTATATCCAAGGAACGTAATGTACACGTAATACAAGCCAGCAACAAGCCAAAAGGTATTACCAAGTAACCTTGATATGAACCATTCGTGATTTATTAATGCTAAAAAAGAAATTATTTAATAACAGCAACTTATTTTAATATCCCATACCATTATAAAAAAATAGTTGAAAGAAGTGAAGCAGAATTAAAGGTGGGAAGAACGCGTTTAGATGCACATCAAAAGCGTACCCCCACTCGACATCTTGCACTTCGTTAGGATTTCGACAGTAACGATTTAACACAAACCTACAAAAATAATCAAAAATTCAGAATATTAGGAACGTATAATAGGTACATTTTTTAAATTTCCCTGTACATACTCAAGAAATCGAATTTTGCAATATATTTCAACCTATATTTAATACACCCTATTTTCTATCTTTAATCTAGAAAAAATGTAGTCTAAAATCAAGTACTCATGTGACAATAAACGTCCTTGCTCATTCTTCTCTTCCTGTATACAGTTGTGTACAAACTAATAGTACCAACATGTTTTAAGTTCAAAATTTTAAGTTACTGGATTTCAAAAATTATATTTTTTATTTTTTAATAAATAGGTAGAGTATAGTCATTCATATAAAACAATAAAGCAGGCTAAAACAATTATTTTGTTTATAAATTAAAAAATATTTCCACAAAACAAATTTTTGGTGTTCAAAATGCTGGACCATTAGATAACTAACAAAAATTTATTTATTTCATGAAAAATAACTTTATTCCTAATTAATATTTGGTAGAGTAACTTAATCAATGACAGCTTTGCATCCCTGGACATAGAGTCCACCAATTTCTCACACGGTTTTTTAGGAAATATGTTTCCATGCAGACTTTATCTTTATCACACAACATTTCATTATCAGTGGATTTAGCCATGAACACAGCTTTTTTTATATCATTTAAGATTCGTATAACATTATATACAAGTTTTCGATAGGAGCAATGTCGGGAGAGTGTGCTGGCTACTTCAAACCCTCAACCCTATTTACTGTGAACCAATTCTTTACACACCTGCTGTGTTTCCTGTCGTTGTCTTATTGGAAAACCCATATTAAGGGCATTTCCTATTCAGAATATGGGTGCATGACTTCCTTTAAGTAGACTACTCGTATAGACAAATCAATGCATCATGCCTGAAATGCGAAATATTGGCCCAACTCTGTAATAGGAAAGACATCCCCATATCATTATGGAAAGCCATAACGTTTTTGAGCATTCTGTGAACGTCTTACCTAATTTCTTTTTCCAGTCGAACCGAATAATTCAATTAGAGCATTTTTAAAATTTTCCAGGCCCAGTTGACACGATTTTTATGCAAATGTTAATTTTCTTTAAATGCTTTTTATTTAGAAGGAAGACCAGTAAATTTCATTTAATCAAACATCACCAAATAGCTGCTATACTAATTTCTAAGTTTAATTCATTTTTAATTATGGATGAATTCAAAAAGGATTGCATTTTGCCAAACGTTTTTTCGCGCGATCTTTTCTGTATGAAATTTTTAGTTTTTGTTCACATTCTTCTGCTGCTAGATATCACTTTTTGACATTATCACTTTATTTGAACATCCTAATATGTTTCTTATAGACTTACAAGTTTTGTCTTCATTTATTAATTTCAAAATTAGAGTTCACTTTTCTGCAGTGCAATGTTTCATACGGCCCATTCTATGAAATATTAGAAATTGTTTTCAAATTTTTTAATTATATTGCTGCATTATTGTTATATATGAATGACTTTCTATCCTCCCCATTTACTAAAAATTAATGCTTAACAACTGAAATTCGTCAATTTCAAATTTAAAACCTGCCTGTGCTATTATTTTGTACACGACTAATTGTTATGACAATTCAGTGTTTTGCCTTAATTGGTATTTCTATATATCTTACATAAGCAGTACATACCAAAATATAGTGGCGATAACAGCACCAAGTCCTATGCAGTCGATAAATATTGAAAATAGCAAACAGTAAATGGACTGTACAAATCCGAACCTGAATAGTATAGTGAAACCAATAGATGTGACTACGGTAAAGACATTAGTGTACAATATGCATGAAATATTTTGCGCTAATATACATACTACAGAGCCATCCAGCAAATAGCACTAAAAATGCCGGATCATCCCTGGCAAATTGAGATTTCCTTTCTAAAAATTTAATGTTACAAAATAATTAAAACAAATAAATATTAGAAACTTCATATAGATAATTTATGCAATTCAGAATTCCACTTACGTTTCCTATATTGAAAGTTTTTATACACTTTCTGTGGAGCACTAAATAAATATAACATTTGCCAAAGAGCAAATTCGAAATCCATTTGATCAAACTTTAATAATCGCCTTAAATATCTATATCTCTTTGCCGCTGCTGACATACAGTCGCGCTGCGTTACGGGACAAGGTATAGAATTAGTGGACATTTCTGTAAAGGTTTTCCCCAAGTTCCGAGGAAATTTCCGGGTTACAGGAAGTCGAGTGTATGTCAACTTTCGTCTTATCTAAAAGAACATATTAAGTTACAAAGTCATTACTTCGTTTCACTGCCACATATATTTCAATACGGCTTATATCTTTAAGGGAATATTTTATTATAAACAAGTAAGAAAATAAAAACAATCTCTTAGGTTAGAAGTGAGTAATACCACAGATTACCCACAGAAGTAATACTCAGGTTAACAGGGTCTTCCTCTTCTTCTCTATTATAGCTTGAAACTGGCGACATCCGATGCTTCGATTTGTCAACACAGAGCACGTTCAGTCACCTCCTGTTATGACATAACAGTAGACTGTTATAAATGCTGTCTTTAGGTGTGTTTTATTGCCATCTCCATTGATAATAAAAGTCGTAGTGTCAAAAAAACGTGTTTTCAGTATCCTAATTATCATTAAATTGTAGAAACAAGAAACCCGTAGGAGGTTGTCTGCCATATTACTTAAAGGTCTCTGCACACTACACCGTACCATACTAGAACCGTAACCGTATCGACACATGCAAACAAATATAATTTGCATCAGACAACGCCCACTAGACCGTTCCATCACCGGCCAATACCGTAGCGTACCATGACCGGACCGTTTATGCAAATTATGTTTGTTTGCATGTGTCGATACGGTTATGGTCCTATAGTAGAATTATTTTATGAAGACCAAGTCGGCAATAAATCGTGCGACAAAGACAGATGCATGTCTGACTTTCTTCCATACTAATCCAATCTGAATAAGAGACACGGGCCTGCCTATAAATCATATGCGCGCGCAAATTCTTTTACTGCATTCGCTTGGGAGAAGGTAAGCTATACATTGCTCTTTGTCGCACGGTTTATTGCCGACTTGCTCTTCATAAAATAATTCTTCTATAGTATGGTACGGTATAGTGGGCAGAGAGCCCACTAGAGAGAGCTTAAGGCCCGCCGCAAATTGAGCACAGCCCACGCGTGGACGATTCTGTGATACACACTTATAAACGGAGCAGCGCATGTTGAACCCATTCCACGCCCAGCACAATCCCAACTGGTTTTTACGTGGGAAAGTCTGTACTGCGAACACAGATTCGTGGGTCGTGCAATTTTTTTAAAAACAAGCTTTGAAAAATGGAAAAATTAATCGAATTGGTTAGAGATTATCCTTTATTATATGATACTTATACGAGTTTTATCTTATATGAGTTTTATTTATGAAGTTTATGAACTTTTTCGTAAATATGCTTTGTTTTTACTTTTCTATCTATTTATTTTCAATAAATTCACCATTGTGCTTTCTCATGACCCATGAACATGGTAGAGTGTGTTCTATTCACCTCAAAATCAATAGGTGTCGCCTGGGAGACGTTCCCGATCAGAATCAGTTAAAACCCGATCGATCCGACACATTTTAGTTGAGTTATAGTGCTAAAAAAAAAATATCAAATAGTCCACCATCGTGTTTTCTCATGACCCATGGACAGGGTGGGGTGTGTCCTATCCACCTCAAAATCAATATGTGTCGTTTGGGAGACGTCCCCGATCAGAATCAGTCAAAACCCGATCGATCCGACACGATTTAGTTAAGTTATCGTGCTAACAAAAAACATTTCTCAAATAGTCCACCATTGTGCTTTCTCATGACCCATGGATAGGGTGGGGTGTGTCCTATTCACCTCAAAATCAATAGGTGTCATCTCGGAGACGTCCCCGATCAGAATCAGACAAAACCCGATCGATCCGATACGATTTAGTTAAGTTATCGTGCTAACAAGAATAAATGCCGACGACAATGACACAGACACACACACAAAATGGTTTAAAAACCATTTTTTTTTGTTTTTAGGCCGAAAAACGAAAAATGAACCCTAAAAAAACTCTTTTTTTATACGATTACATTACTTTTCCGCGTATAGTGGAGTGCGGAAAAGTAAAAGTAAAACTGTCGCATAAAACACATACATGTTCTGCATTTATGTGTTGGTTTATTTTTTCTGGGCCACTTAATTTCGAGATAGAGATGTTCTACGTGCGGAAAAGTCCATCTTAAGGCCTTAAAACTGTTTATTTTTTTTTTAATTACTGTTAATTAATCACAACGCTTCTGTAGATGTAATACAATATATTATATCTATCGAATATGTACTAAATACATTTTAGTATTGTATTTAGTCATGTAATGATTCACGGATATGGGTTGAGCAATGGATAAAATATCGTAATTTAATACTGGAAATAAATTGCTTTAAAATCTTGCAAGTCATTTCCCCGCGAAACAATGATACCTATTCAGTTTTATGGAGTAAAAAATAAAACTTAAGTAAACTTAATTCGGTAAACTATAGCTTTAATTTATGCAATGTCTCGGTCTATAAGAAATATACATATGTAGAATTTCTACTATTCATATGGCTTTATAGATCATCATTTATTTATTTCGCAGGAGAATCACGGCATTTTCAACGAAAGTACAAATTATAAACTGAAATGAGCTGAAAATAGTAACGCGCGTGTTCTATATAGTTAACACGTAATCGATATACACGCTTATTATTACATTAGTTACGTGTACCTATTTGTTTTCTGTAGAACATTACCAATTACCACCTATGTACATACGTATACATAACACTGATAGGGAATGTATAATTGTATATCTCTCACCCAGCCAATGCCAAGGGCTAATGTCGAGGAGGGGATAGAATTTAGCTTTGCTTTGGTAGCTCCGCTAGAGATGAATGTCCGTGCGCGTAGCTTTTTTAGTTTCAGACCAGTCTACTGTAAGATTGTAGGACGTCGAACCGTTGCACATTGCACAATCGGTGTAAGTTTGTGGAAACATGGTTTTTTTTAATGCAGAATGCAGATCTCTGGCAAGACTAGATGGAAAAACTGCTGTCATAACTGGATGCAATACAGGAATCGGTAAAGTTACTGCGAAAGATTTTTTCGTACGAGGTAGGTTTTTATTTATAACATAACAGAATACATAGCATAAGATAAATAACAGACGCGGGTACCATGAAATTATAGCAGGCCTTTCCATGGGTCTAATTAAATTAGATGTAATTTGAAATGAATAATTATCTTCACCGTTCTGTTAGGATAGTCCTATATATTAACAATAAGATAGCTGAATTTGTTTAACTTATTTTTGCTATTTATTCTACAATAGTTAAATTATTTTCACTTAGTAATGGTTAATTTGCACTTTATTTCAGCACCTACGTGGTTATTGGTGCCGAAGTAAAGTGTCAATTAACCATTATTGAGTGGAAATAATTTAACTAGGTATTCATCCATTTATCCATAGCCTTATCTCATGCTGAATTATGATTACGCTCTTGACATTACGTACTACAATTAGATAAATATAGGTGATTCAGTTTTAAATGAAACATAAAAATCACATTAAGAGTTAATGAAAAATTAAGAGTTTATGTAAACGTATGTAAACCCCAGGAGTACGCATTTTTTTCTTTTATACATAGTTTAAGTATAACATCTTGATTTTTAATTTTAATTTCTAATTTAGTATACAGGATAAGAGCGAAATATATTAATTCGTCACTTCCACCAAGTAGCTTCAGAAATGGTCACATTCTAGTAGGTGGCCGTCTCTCATGGTTGATTGTTCTGTTCGCCGTGTAACGTTTATGATCGTTTGTATAGCAGTAACTTTAAACGTTCAAACAAGAATTCTGTTAATTTTCTATTGATTAATAAAGCGATAACTTACGAATAAAGAACGAAAATTAATCGGCCAGGAAGGCCAATGCCCCACTTGGACAAAATCGACGTTGAACAGTTTTTAAAGAAAGTTTAATAGTAGCTTGTACGATCAATAAGTGGTTATGTGGGTGTACTAAAAGAAACAAATTATTTTGCTTTGTCTGTGTTTATATCCGAGCTGATTTCCTCTACAAGTAACAATAAAATATGTTTTTGCTCATTTTTCACACCCGCATGTCACAGCACCACCGTTCCCATCTATGTAACACATGAACGAACCGCCACTGACTTACCTACCACCTAAATATCATTTACTTAGGTAAAAAAAAATATACTTGTTTAAAATATTTAATATGCACTGCAATGTAAAAAATAAACGGAACTGATGTTGTGGTGGGCGGAGTTGTAGTACCGTGTTCTGCCGCTAGGAGCGTATAGAGCTACTATTCCCAGTAAGCGTCGTTTCTGCAATGGTTGATTCTCGTGAACAGAGCGCAGCCGTAAAGATTTGCTTCTTTAAACTCGCACAGGAACTTTTGTAATGTTAAAAACGGCCTACAAGGATGATGCTATTGGGAAAACTCAAATATTTGAGTGGTTTTCCCGTTTCAAAAGAGGTGAAATGCCAATTGATGGCAAATCTCGCTCTGGTCATCCTTTCACGGCTCGAATCGAAAAAAATGTTGAAGGAATTGGCGAAATCATCCTGGAAGATCGACGACGGGCCATTGACGAAGTCGTGGAGCTGTTTGGAGTGACTTGGAGTTCAGTTCAATGAATTTTAACGGAAGATTTGGGGATGGAAAGAGTGGCTGCCAAATTCGTCCCTCGACTGCTGAACAAAACCAAGTCGCGTGGAAGCACGTTGTGCCCTAAAGAGTTCCGAAATTATTCAAACTTTTTGCCAAGGTCATCACAGGTGACGAATCATGGTGCTACGGTTATGACCCTGAAATGAAGCAACAATCAAGCCAGTGGAAGACTTCAAGTTCGCCTTGTCTCGAGTGAATTCAGACGTCAAAACAATGCTGAATTGTCTTTTCGATGTGAGAGGAGTTGTCCATTCAGAGTTTGTTCCACAGAGTCAGACAGTTAACCAGGCTTTCTACCTGTAAGTTTTAAAAAGATTGCGCAACAGTTTGCGGCGGAAAATGCCCAATCTCTGGCAGTCGGGCGACTGGTTTTTCCACCACGGTTATCGTGGTACTACAGAACGCGGTACTACAGAAACTGCGCCCACCACAATATCATTTCAGCTTCTTTTGGGTACCCCCTCGTAAATATAATGCAATATTAATTATGAAATATATCGGGAATATTTGCACTCTATTTAAGTTTATTAATTATGTAACAATGAATCTTTGAATTTCATGTGCACGTCTCGACAAAAGCTCATCGAATTAAACATATAAAAAAGCTATTTAATGTTGAAACATTCCTTGGGTCTATGCGACATTATGTGGCATAATTCTAATGAATAGAGACTTGCTCTATATCAATGTTTAGCAAATTATGAATATTACGAGATATCCCACGCTGGTATTTTCTGACGTCACAAATGGGTACAGTATGTAGGAATTATGACAATACGAAATAATCATACATGTCATGTAATCAATTTCGTAAGATTACAATTAAGAACTGACGTTTATATAATAATAATTGTAGTTGTATTTAAAATTGCCTTTTTGGTAGCACGGTCAACGTTTTACTGGGTTTTCAGTGTTTTCACATACATATATCATATCCATAGAAAAAAATAACGTCCCCAAAATTGAGCCCTGAGGGACCCCACATGTAATATGGGGTAACAGATCGCGTAGTTATAGATTAAGAGATGCACAATGTAAAAGAATGTCATACCTACTCCTATTTTACTTTCGTCCGGATTGCTGGGAAATCCGAATTAAGACCAGATTACCGAAGATTTACTGTATATTATTCTATAGAATTGAAAAAACAATTTTTAGGACATTTTCCTATATACTTTGTAACTAAAATAGGTAACACTTGTGTTAAAATGAGAAATCTGCCAACTAAATTTGCAGATTCAATGTAATTTTCTTGAATCATAATATTTATCCAAGGAGCTGTCTAATAAGCAATGAATGGATACAAAACAAGGATATTTATAGAAAATATAACATTGGAAGTATAAATAGAGTGGTATAATTTTCAGAAGCACGTTATAACAAACATAAATATCGACATGGAATAATAATAACAACAAATAAAAAATAGTTCAATGTTAAAATCCATACAAATAAACGAGAACTTCTATGTGGCCATAGCAACGGCTGGGTATGGGTAGCCCCATTACCTCCCCTTTTCTGTTTCAGAGGACCCAGGGGCTACCAGAACTAATACCCGCAATGAATATATACATACAGTGACGGACATAAGTATAAACTCACGTGTCGAAATTTTTTAAATATCTTATTTCTCAGAAAAGGTAAATATATTAAAAAATAAGTATATACAAAAGAAGAGTAGTATTATATATTAAACATGTATTTATAAAATGTTGGGGAATTAAAAAAAATTGTATTTGTCACAAAGCAAAGGAGTTCGCCATACGCAGAAAATGTCGGTTAAAAATATTATAACAAATTTACTAGAAAGTTCTTTATTTCGAACACTTATTTACAAATCAACTATTTACAAGCCCAACTAACTAACTAACTTTCTATCTACTTTAACTAATTTTCGCACTGTATTACACAATGTCACTTTCTTCGCACCGTATCCCTCACTATCGCGGTCCAGATTCAACTAACTCACAACGACACAATTCTTATATAGGCAGTAGGACATCTCTCCAGACATTTCTAGATAAAGAACTTTGGCGAACACTAGAAGGTTCGCCAAAGTTCTAGAACTAGTTCTAGTCTAGAAGATGGAACGCACTCGATGTCAACTTCACACGCTCTTGATGGTTTCGAATATTCCCGGCGTCCGAAGTGCGCAATTTGGACATTTATTTTAGTTGATTTTTTAAATAATCATTGCCATCAGATTTAGTACCTTGAAATTACATAATCGTTTTTTTTATTTATTTTTATCAAACTTATACTCACATTAATATAATTATTATATTAGCGTGACCATGCTAATATGATTCCGCAGCACATTCGGTAATCAGAAAGGGAGTTACCGTAAAAAAAATATCGATGGCGTCATACTTCCTACACGAATCGCCCTGTATGTATTAATTATATTAGAAACAAAATTCGACGGGCCCGAGAGTTGCTCCCAAAAGTTATTCCTTGAATTTTTAAGGAATTTATTCATTACTTCATGAAAGCGCTTTATTTTACATATATTACTTTCTAGTATTTCGTATCTATTAGTTAGCCTAATGATATATTGCATTTGGGTATAATACACAGATGTTTTTAATTACTTATTAATATAATGAAATGAAGTCTTTTCGCTACGATCTATGTCCCATGGTTTGTCAACATAATATAGCAGTATCATTGAAGCTTCTGTATTTTATTTCCAAATATAATAATATGATCTGAAAGTTCGTCATTACACAATGTTATCTAAAAATTATTTTGACTATGAAATCTATTCTCGAAAATAAGTCCCTGTCTGTAAAGATACAGGGTGGACAGTGGGAGCTGTAATGGGGTGCGGTGTAGACCCATTTGTTTTTTATTTCAATGGTTCCGTAGAGGGATTAACGCTGAAACATTCCCATGCCCCTCGCCTCGTTATTTTATGGTTTTTCTTTTAAGTTTTAATGAAATCCTAACTACATATGTAAACATCTTCATCACGACACCAGTGTGATACCTCATACCCCCACTCTCTCTTATTTCATGAAATCCAAACTATAAAAACACCCTCTAGGGAGAATATTCCCCCTCAGGGATGTTTCAGATAGCGATATTAGATGCAGAAATATTGTACACTTTTTTTTTACAATCCATTGTTTCGTCCACACAGGATCTACAATTTTTTATTATATTCCCGCACAGATGGTACATACGTCTGCGATATCTTCCAGCCTGGTAAATTCATGGTGGGATTACATTTTTTCCAGAAGTGCGAAATGATCATTGATTAAATATAGTAAATGGCACGTTACACTACATCAACATAAAAATTAAGTCCTCGGCCTTAGGCCAAATTTTTACATTAGTGCTATGCACTATTTACATGTTTCCTACAGTCTGTTTTGTCCCACCACAACAAAGGATTTATCGCAAACTAAACATATTTTTGTACTATCGTATTTTAGGTCTGTAAATTCCCATCTACACTTGTTTAGTTGGTCAACAAGTGGCCGCTTTTTAGCCCTACGTACATTAAACATAATGAATTAGCACTCTGCAACGCAAGAACTTTCGTATTAAAATATAGCACACCACTAAACAGATGATTAACAATTACCGCGAAAGTTGATCGATCGATGGAGCGGAGACGCTGATTCACCGACTCACCGTTTAAACGTGTGCATACACCTACAAGTATACATATAAAATCGAGTGGCTCTAGTTATTAGTTGTATCATTAATAGTATTATTTATTCGAGTGTCGTTTTATATACACTAGATATTGAAAAAATATTTACCCATGAAAATATTTTATATTTTATTCTTTCTACAGGGGCTCGCGTAGTAATGGCTTGTAGAAACTTGGAAAAAGCAAATGAAACAATGAAGGACATCAAAAAGAGCTGCGAAATCCAACAAAATTTGGGAGACATTGTCGTCACGGAATTAGATCTTTCCAGTCTGAAATCTGTGAGGCAATGCGCATCTCATTTACTGCAATCTGAAAAGAGAATAGATTTGTTAATAAATAACGCTGGAGTGATGATGTGCCCCGAAACAAGGACAGAAGATGGCTACGAGATGCAGTTTGCGACGAATCATTTGGGCCACTTTTTGCTAACCTTACTGCTACTGCCTAAAATTTGCCAAAGTACACCTGCCAGAATTGTAAATATATCTTCAATGGCGCATGCAAGTATGATCATTTTTTTTATTATCTACAAATAAGTAACTTACGAAATTTAGGTGGCCATATCTTGGTAATCGTATATAAAGGGTCTTTCAATAGGGACGCTCGAAATTTGTTAGGTTATAGCGGCCATGTTGTTAAAGCAACATCTGTCAAATTTATTGTAAATTGTTCGTGAGAGTGTACGGGAAAAGCAATCAAGGCAACCGAGGCAGTCAATTTCTCGTCGTTCACAAGAATTTGGTCTTTCTACGACTTCAATTTGGCGCATTTTGCGTTGGGACTTGGGTCTGCACCCGTATAAAATCCAACTGATCCAGGAACTTAAAGTAAAACACCATTGACAACGTCGTGTGTTCGCTGAATAATTACGCTCTGGAGCAGTTGGAAGTCAAGAAAATCAGCTTTAGCGACGAGGCCCATTTTTGGATGAATGGATATGTGAACAAGCAAAATTGTCGGATTTGGGACGATACCAATCCACACGAGATGATCCACCTGTACCAAATGCATCCCGAGCAAGTTGCTGTTTGATGCGGATTTTGGTCTGACGGAATCATCGGTCCATACTTCTTTCAAAGCGAAACTGGCATTACTACCATAATCGTCAACGACGAGCGCTACAGATCGATGATAAGCAACTTCTTGTGGCCTAAACTGGATGACACCGTATATACCGACGACATGTAGTTCCAACTGGACGGCGCTACGTGCCACACAGTGCATTCCACGATGGACATTCTGCACGAGCGGTTTGGGGACGTGGTTATCTTGCGCAGCGGATGAACTGGCCACCGAGTTCGTTCGATTTAACGCTTTTAGACTTCTTGCTTTGGGACTATCTTAAATCGCAGGTCTATGCGAATAAACCGCAAACAATTGATGCCCTCGGAGTCAACATAACGAACGCCATCGAGCAAATTTAGCCAACCATGTGCCACCAAGCACGGCAGACATTTGAACGACGTTATATTCCATATTTAATGTCATAAAATATTCTTTCAAATAAAAAAAAAATTGAGTGGACACAACTTGTTTTATTTACGTTAAAAATTGAGCGCCCTTATTGAAAACCCCTTTAGAACCATATTTTAATGGTTAACCTAGGTCGATGGAGAAATTTTAAAATATTATTAAACAATTTTGGAGAACTTCTGCCCTGTGCCTTTTTTAATGCAAATTTCCTTTAGATTTTTTTTTATTTTTACTATTGCTGTCGAGTTTTTAAATATTGTATTTAAAAAACAACAAAATGTGAATAAAGAGTTGACTCGGTTAATTGAATGGGAGATAATTGAAGTGTTAACAATAACTGGATGCGAGTTCACCTCTCCCTGAGCATGAGCGTGTTTGCCCTTGTGTCTTCCTTCGCCTCCGCAGCCTGAGGCTTTAGGGGAAGGACATTGATTTCTATGTCAAAATTTTTAGAAAGTCCTTTTTTTTTAGGCCACAAAATCGATTTTGCCGATTTGAATTGGGAAAAGAGGAAATATAATGCCATGGCTGCCTACCGGCAGAGTAAACTGGCAAACATTTTATTTACCAAAGAACTCGCTCGCAGACTGAAAGGTACGTTGTTAAACAAATTACTTCGACAACGCATTATTCTTATATGTTTTAGACAATAACATAGAAGGGGTGAACGTCTACAGTGTACACCCTGGGGTTATCAAAACCGAACTGGGAAGACATCTGAGTACAACTCTAATGTGGGGTATGAAGTGGCTTTGGGACAACGTGGGTAGTTTGTTTGTGAAAACCCCAGTACAAGGCGCCCAAACTACGATCTATTGTGCCGTTGACGAAAATTGTGCTAACGAAACTGGACTCTACTACGCCGAATGTACCACTAAGGAACCATCAAAGGAAGCCCAAAGCGAAGAAGATGCTAAACGTCTTTGGGAAGCCAGCTTAAAACTTGTTGGGCTTCAGGAGGACTATAATCCATTTAAACCTTAATTTTAAGGTGATAAATCAAACAATTATATCAGACAAATCAAACTAATTACCTTGAACGTCCTAAACATGTAAAAACTATTTTTATATAATCTAATTTGTGTCTGGGGGGTGAAAAAACCTAGTAATAAAATAGTCCATTAGTCCATACTGCAGGATCCTATACGATATAGCGGACAATAAGTGCTTTGTGTTTATATGGGTACATCCTTGTGTACCTACTATAATTTTCAGCCAAACATACATTTTGTGAACAAACATTTTCACGAAAAATATTCAGTTATATTCAATTCTCATTTGTATATTCCGTGTGAATAACCATACTTATAATTATCGTACAGCGATTACGTTGAAATAGATTATGTTCTTCAAAACGGCGCCGGATTAGAACTGAAATATAAATTAAGAAAAAAAGTGGACTAAGCTGGATATAAAATGGCATACAGTGATATTATCGATAAGATATTGTCACTATTGTTTACAAGACATTATAATACACAGTAGATATAATTTGAATTGGGTGGAGTACATTAGATACTGCAACTTTTACATAATTAATACAAGAAGTAAGCCAATTAAAAAATAATTTAGTTGCTTAATACAACATGTGTGTTTGTGTATGAGTTTTAATCAGAGTAATGCATTTACTACTGTAGTTGTTCCAAGGTCAATGTTGTTGATGTTTCAATCATTTATTGTTAACTTATGCCCAGAAATAATCTTGTCTTATTTATAGATACAAATTTTATGTTTAAATACATACCTATATTTATATTTTAAATAAAATATTTTTATATCTGTTATATCTGATCTGACTCAATTTTCTAATATGAATATCCCTAAATTCCCAAATTACAATACCCCAAAAGTAACCGAGTAATGGTCACGCACTTTGTTAACCTCTTTATAACCGTAAAATTAATTGGTTATTGCCTGTATATCGAAAATGTTTCATTGTCTATATACATTGAAATTGTTTCGTTGCCTATACATCCAAAGTATTTCATTACTTTCTTTCCCTATAGTACTCCTAGTTTGTACTCTGCTTTTGGTAATGGTAACTCCACCACTGAAATTTCAGATCAAGCTAAGTTTTACGCGAAAAACTCGACGCATATTTTCCAATCAGCACCGCCTATTGCATACTAAACTGCAATTAATGTTTTGTACAAATTATGACATTTTTATAAAACTCCATAACGTGGAAGAAATAACGGTCCTTTCAAATGCATTTGAGGATACCAACATTACCAACTATCTCTAAATGTCCTTTGCAGGCGATATGAGTTGTGAACAAGTTCCAGAATGACTTATAAATGTTATTCCTGGGTTTTATTTGAAGTGAAGTTTTTCTACTTACAATTAGAACCTATTGTATGCTATACATATTGGAAATATTTGAACATATGTTCAAATATTGGAAATTTAAAAACATATTTGAACATATTGGAAATTTAAAAACACAAAATATAATTATTTGGACTAATTGGTTACTAATTACAAAGAATTGAGGTATGCTAATGTATATAATAGTAATACATGATGAGGATAGTTAAATACTTAAATAGTATATACTATATAGATATAGTGAATATTTATGACAAAAAAGTAAATGACTCCAAATTTGGTTCATATTTTTAGTGGTTTATATTTTTACTATTATATTCGAGAAAATAATTACGATAACTAATCGTAACTTTAAGGGTAGATTTTACTCCTTAGGTATAAAGTTTTGACAAATAATATGGTAGAGAATGTATTTTATGTCCATTTTAATTTCTTCACTACACTGAATTATAAGGTCCTTTATAAGATGCAGTTTGCTAAATAAATAATGATAAAATAACTACCTATTTACATTCTTAAACTATAAATAATAAATACCTACCTAATCATTTATTTATTTACCTAATAGGTATAAAATATATTTTATTATCAAGAAATAGCATTGCAGTTTTAAGAACAGATACAGCCCATAAAACATTTTGTTTCTCGTGAGTATACACTTGCTTCTAATTTTAATAGCAGTTTCAAAAAGACTACATAATTCAAATTACAATACTCTACCTAATGTAGAACTAATATATATTTTAATTATACGTATACCATTTCAAAATCTAATTAAAATAGATTAAAACAGATGGAAACGTCAATAAAACCATATGAATATTATAAACCATAGTCCGCGGTGACGTCACTATCTCCACTACCGCGGACGAAGAATTCGGCCGATCCAGCTATCCTACTCCCTATACAATCCTTGAGCGTATTCTATGTCTACGTTACTTCCATACATTTGACAACCTTGATCCTTGGCAACAACAAAGTGTTGAAGAAGAAGAAATTTACAAAACTAACAAAATATGACTTTCAGAAGAATTATGGCCGATTAACACTATAGCTCAGGTCACGCTCCACTCAAGGCGCGATAAAATATTGTGCCGTCCTATTTAAATGAAAATATTCACATTTGGCGCTTCGCTCACGGTCTTTGATCGGGGTCTTTCTCCTTACGGATATTTTGAACGGACCGTGAGCGAACCGTTGCGTCAGTGTGTACAAACTGAAATCAGACGGCGTTGATTTTTCCTATTTTTGTGTTTGCAAGAGGGATGAGCAATTAATAGGAATGTGTTGACGTGTTTCATACTGATTAAAAATGAGCGCCAATTGAACGAAAAATCTGAATACTACTCTAAATCTTTGACTGTGAGCGGAGCGTGACCTGAGCGCCTCGTATGAATCGGCCTTTAGCACCACAGATTACCCACAGATTTAGCACTGCAAAAAATTGCCGTGTGGAATGAGCTTTTAACCTTGGCCTGCTGTAGCGAAAATATTTACATTATTGCAACAGATTTAAATAACAAAAGGTGTCAAATATTTAAAATGACCGTAATAAGGGACAAGCAGAAATATAATTATCCGAAACCAAATTCGACGACAGCTTCCGATGCAGAATCCTTGCAGTAAGTTGTAAATAATGTTTGGGATAATTACGTCAGATTGATTGGAAATTATGCCTACATATGTATGTTATTATTTCAGCTTAGGAAGTGTGTCTGCTAGTGATACAGAATCTTTAAATGAAGAGTCATACTCTACAAATCGTCTCCGGCCATTCAGGCCTCTGCCAGCACAAGCATCTCACGTTGAGGAACTTATCAATATTAAAAAGTGTTCTGGGAAAAAAAAGTTACGCAGATACCAGAACAGTAAGTTTCCCAATTTGTTTAGCTTTAAACTATTTGATTATTCTAGGATGTATATTACAAACTTTGAACGAAGAAGATGAAAATGAAAATGTAATAATTATAATGGAACCGTATAAGGGTCCATTTGCCCGATTGCTGGAAGACAAAAATATACTGGAATACTGGAATGATTTTATTGAAAAATCTGAAGAAGAGCAAGCCATGATCATTAAGGAATTTTCTGAAAAATATACCCACCCTTCACAAACAGCCATAAGCAAAACTGTGAAACATGGAAAGTTATCCTCAAAGATTAGACGTACAATTAAAATAAGAAAGAACTTATCGTTGGAAGTGGTGAAGGGATTTGAAGATGACTTGATTGAATTTTTTAAGGCTACCCCGAAAGCAATTTATATCAAATTCCCTCCGACTAGTTTTGATCGGCTACTTTTACATGGCATAGCTCAATACCACAGATTGAGCTCAGTAAGTAAGTATTAAATGAAGTAATGTACAGAATAGCTCTTTAATATTGACTGATTTTAGGTGTCCTGGTAGAAGACGTGGGAAAACGTTCAGTGGAAGTATACAACAATGACAGTGACTGGATGCCTGCTGATGAGTGTTTTTTAACAGATTTTGTAAAACAATTACGAAGATAAGAATCACAGCATTCTACTTGCTCTATTCTACTTATTAATATTTTGTATTAGTTCTGACATATGCATTTTTTGACAAACTGGCCACTGTTATTGAACAGTGTGAATCGCTTAAAAATTATTTAATATCAGCTTGATGAATTGAGTACAAAATATATTTAATTTGTGATTTTATTTAGAGATCTATGCATGTTTATTGTACAAAGATGTACAAATATATTTGTATAGAATCATTATTTTAAGTTATGTATATGAATAAAAGATGTATGTGTATATGTAACAGGCGTAAAAGTATAAATATCATATATTTATAGCGCTTTTAAAATGTCATTAATAGAAACAATCTTGAAAAATGATTTTTTGTTTCATTTGTATTGGTGTTTACTTTTTTCTTCCTTTGTGTTGGTGTTTTTGACTAAATATAGAGAAAATAAGATTATTTCGAAAAATCTTAAAGTAAAATATAACAGGAAATGTGTGATTAGCTTGCATTTGTTAAAACCATAAATATATGTAGGGGTAAAACAAAATATCTTGTTGAACTCTTCTCGCATATGTCAAATAAGTTAAGATGTTCAAGTTTATCAATTGATCATTATTCATGTTAATACTTATAAATCAATATTGATACCTGAAAAATCATTGGGTCAGTATTTTTTTTTTTCATTAAACATTTAAATGGCCGCTGGGTTGTAATAAATAAAAATTGCAACACCCTATTCCAATTCAGTAACCAAAATAGACCAGTTTTCAACAAACAGCGAAAGATTACATGTTTATGATTAAGACTTAAGTTCTAATTATCTCCCGATTATACGAACTTAGTTGGCGAAACGAACACCGAGAAACATGTTATTTTTTGATGTTCATGATAAACTGGATAGTTTTTATTATTATGGGGATATCTTGATGCTGTCTTGTGTCTCAAATTGGTTGAAGTCAGCGATTGACATACCTTGAAATAGATTTTCTTGGGTTTATCACTATCGCTTTCAGGTATCGATTTTTTTACTATCTGGCTGACTTTGTCCATACCTATTAATGGTGTAACTATCAGATGTATTTAAATTTAGTTCATACATTACTTTTGACACTAAACATTGCAATTAAATATAAATTATATTCAGCCTGACAAATTAAAATGTTAATAAAATTTATTGTAACTGTAATCTCAAATCACTTTCGATACAATATAAAAATATGTGAAGTCATGTATGTACATTAACAATTACAATAAAGAAAAATTGTCTGATAAAACTTATAAGACTCAACGTGGAACTGGAAACCTAACGAGAACACACTCAACTGTCACCGCTGTTACTTAAAAGATGGTTTGGAGCATCTGCGAACATAACTTTAAGTTTATAAGCCTCAGCTACTAACATACTTATTTGGGAGCTCGTCCAAGAGTGTGTTGGCAGGTTTTGAAGTAATAATAAGAGCCCTTGGAAATCACGTTCCTGCATCAGATCCTCTTTCCAGTATAGAAGAAACGCTGCGCAAACGTACAATTGGAATGTAGCAAAGCAATCGTTCTCTGCTAGATATGTATCCCACAGTCTTATGGTGCACCGCAATGGAAGCTCCCTGGTAAGCAAGTTATTCAACCAGCGGAAAGAAAACTGTAAATAACTAACGTTATGCTGTTTCAAATGTTTGTGCAGACCTTCATCCACTCTCTTTATTAGTTCCTCTAACTGTAAAACCTTTTTCTGAATGCCTATTTGGGCAAACACATAATTGTCTTGTATCCCGTCCAAAAATTTAGATAAACACCAGAATGAGTCGGCTTCAATGATTTTACGTTGTTCTTCGCTTAACGAATCCACAAGAAACTGCTCAAACGGTTGGTTATCAGGTATGAACTCTTGCAAGAAGACTACATAAAAAGGAGTTACTAAATCATTTATGCCTTGGACATAGCCGGAAGCTGGATGGCGGATAGACCATATAAACAATATACGTTCAAACATAACTTGTACGGTCTTTTGTTGAAATAATGCTATTGAAGGATTCATTCTTGGCACATCAATGTTTATCTGATGCTGAATATCACGATTGGTTTCATCATGCTCAGTATAATAGTACTTTTCTACCAGAGTCCAATAATCATGGCGTTTCCGTTCCAACACACCACTCCGTCTCTCTATATTTATCGGTAAATATCCTGAAAGTAAACGCCACGTAATACCACGAACTTTAACTGGTATACCGGACCAACTTAGTTTACTTAATCCTTGCAACGATGGAGGATTTTCGAGTACAACTTCAAACCGTTCTAATTTCGATTCACTATCTTCTTCTTGCGGTGGGTTGAAACAATGCAATTGTCTGGGCCTACCTGGTATTCGACTAATTCTAATTGTGTCAACATCTGGAATTATATGTGATTTATCATTATCTTTTTCACTTGAAGACACTTCTAATTCTGCAGTATTACGATGAGTATTCAGTACATTTAGAGCTGCCGACTGTGACACTTTTTTTGATATTTTCGTATCTGGAAACAAGTATATATGTCAATTATATGAAAAATTATATATAATATACCATTGAGGTAAATTATATCAACAAATTTAACATAATATTTTTACTTACTTTCCAAGGAAGATATAACACAAAATTCATCATCATCCATATCCCAGGCATCACTAACAGATGCCTGGAAATCCTGGAATGAAGTACTTCCGGGCGTTTTACTTTTGGTAGTACTTTTCGTATCCCTTTTTGGGCTGGGCCTACAAATTACGTATACAATAACAATTTTATAGACAACAATAAGAAAACAACATACCTTCCGGGGACAGTTTTCATATTTTTCTTCCAAAAGGAAGCCCTATCCGACTCCCCGTCCATTTATTATGTTATATTTGAAATTCAAGATCAGAAAATGCCATAATTGACAATTAGTAAAAAGACTACATTCAACTGTTGAGGTTAGGTTTCTGTAACAACTGTGCGGTGTCTAAAAACACGACACCAATTTTTTCATACAGTAAGTAAAGCACTGTATTACTCAATTACGAATTTATCATGTATAATACAATTAGATTACTCTGTCACATTTTTAAGGTTGCCTCCTCAGTTGATTTATAAAATCAATAGGTTATTTTTGACAGTATCGCAACGTTATAAATTACAAACGTACGCGTTCATAATTAATTTTCAGTGGTAAAAAGGCAGGTACTTCGCTTGTAGCTTCCACCAAATTGCTTCGGCGTTTTTAAGTACTACTTTGTACACGTTTCCCATCTAATTTGCTTAATCCCTACCGCTTGCTGATTCAAAATACAAGATATAACCTTAAATAACACTAGTAGAAGTTGAAAAATCCTCGGGTGTTAATATTTTTTAAAGATGTTTATTATTTTCCTACATTGTAACACCTACGACAGTTACTTATTAAATTGTTAATACTCCTATTCTTTTCATTAAATGCAGAGAAAAAAAGACATTATTTAGTAGATAAAATGTAGATAGGTATGCTCATTTAATAACAGATTTATTGTTCTTGATAAATATGATATTTAGTGTAGATAATAAAATAGTTTAATGCAATTGTGCAACGCATAACGTATTTAAACGTGTTACTTATCAATGCAATGATGCATTATGTATAAGACGAGGTGAGCTCATATAGACAATGACAATATAGTAGTATCAAAACTGTAAAATCTAAGTCATTACGAGTAGATGGCGCCTCAGTGAAATATTACCGTTATGGATTATTTATGCATGTAACATCTGAAACCTTGTAGGGGTTTCAACCAACTATCGTAAGCAACTAAGGGAGGGTAATTGTGGGTAAGCAAGCAATTGAGGGTAAGCTATTGTCAGGAATCTAGCATCGCTTCCCTTTGTTTAAAACGCTGTGTATATAGAAACGTCCACGTAAATCAATATCTTTATTACTCTAAACAAATATGAACGGAATGGAATAAGTTTGTCAAATACAGTATGTCCCTAGAGTTTGAATTAAATTTATCAAATTAAAATGAATCTGTTTTGGAGAAACTCTTCGGAAACGTGAAACTTTTTTCAAAGTAACACTTGTAGCTTGTAGGTATGTAGTGATAGTTTCCAACTCCTCACCATCAACCTCTTTAACCAACAATAAAGTCGAAATTTGATTGATAAGTAACGGAAATATTACAAAAATCTTATCTAATGGATATCAATGCAAGTCTAGTAATTGGGAGTTAAAAGTAACTGCCAGTCATTTACGTTTGACAAGTACAGTCCCTGCTCATTTTATTAGACTCACTTGCAAAATTTTGAGGTGTATAAATAATATTGGCTTTGTTAAGTATATGTACATGAGAATAAAGCGTGGTTTCACATTTCTGATTATTTATTATATAAAAAAAAATATTGATACTAATTACTGAACATATTTTTATACTACTAATATTTTGTCAAACCGCCTTTGGCTTTTATTAGCGCGTCCGCCCTTCGAGGCATGCTGTTTATGCAGTTTTTTGCAATTTCCTTTAATTGATCATTATGGTTCTAATGATAAATTATTTTCTCAATTAATTGAACCTTATTGGTTATGTTTTCCTTTGCTAATTCTAGTTTTAAGCATTCCCACACATTCTCGATAGGGTTCATGTCTGGCGAGTTCCCTGACCGTGGTAATAAAGGTATTCCTTGCTCTGCTAAGAATTTTTTTATATTCTTGGCTGTATGACAAGGGGCCCCGTCTTGCATAAATATCTTATAACCATTTCCAAATCATTCCCTGATCTGTGGGATCAATTTTGTTTTGAGAACCTTTTTATATTAATCTTGCCGCATGGTTCCTTCTACGACATAAAGCCTTCCCAATCCCTTCCCACTTATGACATACCATATCATCACAGATGTAGGATGCTTCACTCTCTTTACTGCACAATCTGTATTAAACTTTTCACCTGGACGTCTTCGAACAAACTGGGTTTTATCATCCATAATTTGAAAAGTTGCTTCATCGTTAAAGCAGACCTGGAGACATGCAACAAAAATAATAAAACCACAAAACAAAATAAATTTTAATGACCTACCATTTGCCAGTCATCGACAGAAAGCCTTTTATGCAAAATAGCCCAATTCTGCCTCTTCTTGACCATGGCTGGTGTTAGTTTTGGTTTTTTAATTGGTCTTCGACATTTGAAATCCAAACCGTACAAATTTCTTCGTACAGTAGCCACCGATACCTTGTAGCCTGCCTCATGAAACTTATTCCTTATTTCTTATTTCACTGTGGGTTGCCCTTCTGTATTCCACAGCCATATTTCTTAAGAATCTCTGCCCTCTAGGAGTTATCAGCGATTTTCTGCCACAGCGACCTGTCCGAGCCGAACCAACAGGTAGGTCCGCTTGCAATTTTTGACTCAACCGTCGAACTGATGATTGGGATATCCCACATTTGTTTGCAATTTCCCGTTGACTGTATTCAGTATTTCGTAAAAGTGCAATTACAGACGATTTTTCGTCCGAAGAAAGATCTTGACGTTTACCCATCTAAAAAAATTCCATTTAGGGGTCAGTCGACTGAGGTTTTTGTAACAAAAAGTATAAAAACCATAAATAATGGCATTATATAGTAAAATCATTACTCACGTTTGAATTACTATAACGAAAATAGGAAAAGTTTAAAGCAAAACAATTATTTTCATCCAAAATCAACACAAGTTCCAGCTTGTGCTGGAAGAGACATACAGAGCATAAAAAGTCACTTTCTGACAGTTGCATGAAAATTCTGCAATACCGACTGAATTATGTTATCAAATCGAAACCTTTTGGTTATGCATCCATCAATATTTATTTGTTGTAACATACCCATCAGGTGCAATGACTGATTTTAATATATGCCAGAAATTAAAAAATCGCGCTATGAGGGGTGAGTCTAATAAATTGAGCAGGGATTGTAAATATAATGTATTGTAAATATAATGTATTTCGTTAAGATGGTGCTTCTTCATAGAATGCTGCAAATATTAGAAAATTTTTAAACAAAATATTTCCGAACAGAAGGATAGGAGACGAACAATAGTAGAATGGTCCCCCTGATCTCCCGACATAACCCCTGTGGATTTTTATTTATGGGGTTACTTAAAAAGTAGGGTTTACATTCATTATTCAGGAAGTATTGAATAAATGAAGATTGGAATAAGGGAGTTATTCATCAAATTCCATCTGGCACAATTAGTTTTGCTGTAAATGTTGTCCAGGATCAAATACGTTACTGTCAAGTTCAAAATTATGGTCACTTTGAATAACTATTGTAAACATTTTTGATACAAATAACAGTTTCGTTGTTTGTAATAGCAAAATTAAAGATATACGAGTAGATGTATTAATTTTGTGGATACATTAATAAAGATATAATTTTGTAGATAAATTAATATAAGGATATACGAATAGATATATTAATATTTCCTATATTTATTAACCAAATTTCAATTTTTTAATTCGGCACAAGAAATGCTTTAAAACGATGTACATATGACAGGATATCTTCATATTTAATTTAAATCTTCATGTTGGGGCTGTTACAGCTTAAGGCGTGAAGTTGAAAATAACTTCTGCAGGTGCTGGTTTGAAAATAAAAATTGACACGTCGTTGACAAGAAGCTTCTAAAAAATTTTAATTGGATGAAATTTATTCCAACTTTAGGGACATACTGTATATATTACAAATTTACTATCTGAACACTGCGATATTACTCACAGTTTGCTAGATCTAATGCCATTAAATATTTCACACGCCATGCCAGGTGTTTACGTGTACGTATTTAGGGCATTGGACCGACGTTTAAGCTATATTTAAATTAACAGATACTTTAATTGGTCATTAAATTGTATGTACGTAAACATCTAAAATTTTGTTTTCTTATTTGTCATCCAGATACGGATAGGGATAATGGATCAAAATGTACAATCAAGAAAGGATGTAACGACGCACTTTCGATCTATTCCCTTGAAACATAGGCAATACTGAATTCATTTTTGAGGTGATTATGCTCTTGGTCAATAGAGAGCGTGGTCATTTTCATACCAAGAGCATAATAAGCTCCGGAAATTAGTTCAGTATAGCCTATATTTGAGATCAAAATATCGAAAGTGTCTCACTACATTCTTTGTTGATGGTAGATGCGATTCCTTTCAACGCGCATCAATTTGTTCTTGAAATATGAGCGTTTTTTCAAAAATTATTACACATAAACAAAGTCTAAACGGAACTATGAAAACTGGAAATTTACAAAATATAACCTAACGTTTGCCAATGAGATACCAGAGAGCGAGGTATATTAATAACAGTTGGATGGTTTATAAAGACTTGGTAGATAATTAATAATTAATTGACAAGGTCGCACTAGAACGAGTAACGCACGAAGCCGTGTTTTCTATTCGTTATGCAACATATCACTGTGTTATCTGACATCACTGATGTTACGCGGAATAAGTCAGTATTGTAGTGGCAATATACTGAACTTTCGACGTTGGTAACGGATTCGTCCTTACATGTCAGTCGGATTTAGGTTATGTTCTTTTTGAAATTTCTAGCGCTTGTTTAAAACATCGTACATGTTCGTTAGTTATTATACAAAGTTGTGAATAAGTACATTATATACTATTTGACATTTCAGTGACTTTACAATGATCAATGACGCGGTAAGTACCTTTTGTCGACAAAGTAAAGGGAAACTTAGTATACTATGCAATGCGTCAAAAATCTTTAAGAAGTCGGCATAAAGCGCACTGCTATGGCCATCTTATAAGACGACTGTGGTATAATAAAAAACTAAGAATATGGTAGTTCAGTATTGCAATCTTGCTATGATTGTACGTTAAGCTTTGTGCTTGCGGTTTAGCGTTTCATTTAGTAGACAATGCACATATTTAGCAATTTTGGAAGTACGCGCCCCAGTGGAAACTGTCAATTATCCCCTTAAACCTAGGTTGCTCCACAAGAAGTACTTGTTTGTGATAAATACATTCCGAAACAAATGTTGAAAAACCATTTGTGATTGGCCCACTGTTGTTTTTTAAATGAACCGTAAATCCACTTCCTGCATAAGTTTATCTTAATGTCTCTGTAATTTTGCCATCCACCTTTCTATTACAACTTACAACTTAGGTGTACTATCCATGCTTGTGTTACAACTTAACAGGGCCTGGTACGGTCCTGACATACACAGAAAATTCCTCACTCAGTACATACGAGGGGGTACCCAAAAGAAACCGATTTTTTTTAAGTTTATTTAATTTTTAAACTAAAGACCTTCAATCCCCTTCAAAGTACTCTCCATTGGCACTAGTACATTTGTCTAATCTTCCACTGTTCAAAATTTGCCTTCTGTGATGCCCGACAGCGCTTCTGTCGTTTTTTTATTCACCTCAGCAACGTCGGCAAAACGCTTTCCTTTCATACCCCTTTTGATTCGAGGAATTAAAGAGTCGCAGGGGGCAAGGCCAGGTGAACAAGGGGGATGGAGCAGAGGGGTCATGCTATTTTTGGTCAAAAATTGGCTCACAGATAGAACAGTCGAGGCACGAATTTGGCAGCCACCCTTTTCATCCCCAAATCTTCCGTTAAAATTCGCTGAACTGAACTCCAAGTCACTACAGACAGCTCCACAATGGTCCGTCGTCGATCTTCCAGGATGTTATCGCGAATTTCTTCAGCATTTTCATCGGGTCGAGCCGCGAAAGGACGACCAGATCAAGGTTTGTCATCAATTAACATTCGACCTCTTTTGAAACGGGAAAACCACTCAAACATTTGAATTTTTCCAATAGCACCATCCTTGCAGGCCGCTTTTAACAGTTCGAGAGTGTCTGTGCTAGTTTTTCCGAGCAAGAAACAACAACAAAACTTTACGACATCGCGCTATTCACGAGAATCAGCAGATTTCTTACGTCCGGTCCGTGATAATATCATAGTGAAATTTTGATACTTTAAAGCAAAGTCTATATATAATAATATGCCAGAATTGTTGCATCACTAAATTCGCTATTTAATAGTGAAATTGTAATTATAAAACATTGAATGGATAAAACATCAAGGCAACCAACAACGGTCGGCAACGACTTATTGCGCGCGCATATGATTTATAATGTCAATTTTTTTAAATATGGAACAGCCTACCGCTCGTTATTTCGAAAGAATTCGGCTACTTCGATTACATTCCTACAAAAGAAGATATTTTTTCTGATACTAAGGGCCACTGAGAAGAAGAATAATCGTTTTTTTTCCTGATACCAAGACCGCAAACCCAAGTCCAACTTTCTGCGTTGAGTCTTTACATTTTTTTTATTTTTTACTAATGATATACATAATGGAAGTCCTCTTCGCGTTGTTAAAATTTCTTCATCCGTTTAAAAGAATTATGTTCCTGTAAAAGTGCAGAGAAAAATATTTACACTTGTTTAACCCCCCGTCGGGTGCAGCCGATCTGTGAGATCCGGCAGTCACTTTTTTCTTTACCCTTTCGTGTGTATTAAGAATATTAACTCGAACTCCCTTATAGCCTCCTAGCTCCAAACCATTCTTCTCGAGGTGGTGTCGATTTTTTTTAGTACATTCTCTGGTATATGGACCGCCCGGATCTGTCAGATGCATTGCGCCTGATTAAGTCATTATTTTGATTTTTATATTTTTATTATTTAATGTAATAATATTTTTTGGGATCTCTACACTTTATTCTTGCTTTTATAGTATCATTGTTCAAAAGTAATACATTTGGGTGTTAAATTAGTGGTTTATACTAAATATCGTTACCAACGTGACGTTCATTTTTGTTTGGAACATGCTAAAATGATGAAGAGGGTTTATAATTCTTTACACACGTAATAGGCAATTACTTTTTTTCTTTCTAATTCACGTCCAATATTTTTTATATATAACTTTATGACTTTTACATGAAAGAGTAGGTGTTTTTTTTTCTGTATTTAGAATATTGTTCAATACTAATTTATGTTTTATCTTTAAAACAGAAAAAGAACTTGTAAATAGCTGGTTCTCCTATAAAAATCTTCCAAATTTATTGTTTGAGAACATTAAATGAGTTCCTTTGTAAGTTTAATTATTGCGATTAAAAACTAGTGTGAAATATTTATTATTGTATTGTATTAATTAAAATAAGCGTTTAATTAAGTCTCTACCTCATTAAAATCTAAATCGTGTAAGATTTGATTATGGGATCTCTCAGATCCATTGCGCCTGAATGTGTTTGGCTTCACTCTACACCCGACGGAAGGTTAAGAGAATTTCTGTCGCTCCTTTGTCCTGGGAACCACTGGAACGGAAACGTTTATGCAGTCTCGTAAAAATAACGTTTCAATCGACTATAATAAGTTCGTTCAGGATTTTTATTCCCATAGTTCTACAAGGCGGATATAAAACTTGCTTCTATTAGGATCTCTATTAAATATAATTACCTCTACTCATTTTTGTTTTTTTTTTTTTTAACTAAAAGTTAAACTGGATCAGTGCTTCGTGACGCCACTGGTAACATTTATATGAATATTAATTCATCTAATTATTGTAAAATCGCTGTATAAAAAACGTGTCTACCTACGTACAAAGTTTTAAAGAAACAAGTTACATTATTTATAAAATCTGATTTTATTGTATTGCGAATAGTCAGATGCGAGGGCCGAATCAAACGGTCTTACAAAATACAATCGGTGTCGAGATTACATTACGTTACGCTCTGTATTGAGACAGATTTAATTTGCGTTTGCTTCGAAACGAATTGTGTAGAAACTCAGTCCCAATTTTTCGGCGAAGGAATAACTACACTGAAGATAACCAAAGTAAATACAAGTAAGTAGGTACCTAGATATTACTTTGAAATATATAACGATAACAAACGTTCACAAAATTATTTGGAAAATAGTTTCGCGTCGCAAGGGTTTACGAGGGTAAAAACATTCTTGTACATATTATTAACGAGGGTTTAAAGTGACTTTTGTGTTGTCCAAAGTCGAGAGAAGTAAGATCGTCAACAAAATTAATTTAACGCAACATGCACTAATATTCGTTGATTGTCATTTTGAAATAAAACTGATCGTTTTTTAATTATGAACTGTTAAGGTCGGAGATAATAAACTGAAATTTTCTGTTTACCAAATAATTGGTAGTACGTTTGGCCAGAAGGTCAGCTGAATTAAAAAAATATATATATCGTAAACCGTTGCCACAGCTCTATATCTGCACTGCATTTTTATTATTCCGTAACATATTCAGCCTTCAGTTTGCTAGGACGGAAAATCATATAGATAAATTAGTGTATGTTTAATTTGCTTCTAATTCATATTTGTTGGTGTTCGATTAATCTTGCTGATAGTTATTTGCTACAGCGATGTAAGTACAAGAGTACTAAAGTTGTAAATGTTAATGATCGGTCTCGTTTTGGTTATTTTCAATCAACTAATTCTTTAAACTGATGTGATAACAGTATCATTGACGAACTTATCTAGAGAGCAAAATTATGATCTATTTTGCAAATTCAATAAATCTATAATAACAAAGTAATTAACCGAATTAATTAAATTTGTTTATTACCTAAACATCATGTACGCAACGACGAGATATGTATTTTAATGTACATACGTATATATAGATAGATATGGATGGATTTTTTATTTGAATTGATATTCCACATGATTGATAATAAATGACGTTTGTAAACTGATGATTTTTTGTAATTATTTCGATATGACCGCAGTTCGTGAAGCTTTTACTAATCATCACAGTCTTAATCGAGTGTAATAAAACCTAGGTAGTAATAATCAGTAATGAGTAAATAGATACGAACTGTCACCGCCATTACCATTAGCATGAAAGCATATTTAATAATGAACACACAATAAACGGACCTTAGATAATTTAAAGACGTCGATAATAAATAATAAAGCACCTGTGCGTATATCGTTTTCGAAAAAACACAGCGTTCTACTGAAGAAGCCATACATGAATCGATGAACAATCGGTAACATTTTCGTTTGGAGAGAGTACAGGCATTAACGAGGTTAGTTTCCCTGGCTTTCGTTTTACTTTTACCGAAAGATTTACTGGCTTCGGACAGTGCGCTTCGAATACTTAATGGAACTGTTATTGTTATTATATTAATTAATAAACAGTTTCCTTGTTACGAATGGCGACTGTCAGTGAGTTCCGCGCAACCCTGAAAGCCCCTGAAATTTGATCTGGTGTTCGTTCTTTTTTTCAGTTACCCTGCCAGCGACTGTAAGAAACATAATGGAGGCTTACAATTCGGATAGCGACATCGACGATCAGGATATTGATGAGGTAATTCTTATTTACATCTGTTCATGCGGTAGCAGGTCAGCTTATTTAGTTCTATACAAACGAATGTGTAGCATCCTATTGTGAATACATTTTGGCCATGAGGTAGGAAAGCAAGATAACTTTATTATCTAATGATGTACAGAATTTTCGCATCTCCATAAAAATGCCTAATTATACACAGAAAAAATTATTTCTTTGATTCAACGAAAAATTCGTTGCATCAGAGAAATCCCTTTTTTTAAATAGTGCCGCCAATGAAATATGCGTATTAAAATAAACGGTTTTTTAAATCAATAAATAAATGTTATATATTTGTTTGAATAAAATATTATTGATTCATTTTTAAATCATCAGTTTATTCATTTAAAATTGCATTATTGATGTTTTCCTTTAGGAAATAAAAATTGTTTCATAAAATAAAAGAAAATAAAACATGCATTATGATTTATGCTTTAAAACCTATGCATTAATGTTTTTTAAACATTAATGCATTGGTTTATTGATGCATAGGTCGTTTTTTTAAGGGCACCGTAACTTCTAGAGGAATCGACAAAAATGAAATGTGCAAACTGAATTTTATAGAGCACCGTCTAAACCTTTTGACGATTTTTGATTTGAGTCTATCGCCGAGTAAATTCGATGGAAATCGACAGTAACGTAACCTTAAAATTTTCGAATACGGAAGCCGTTTGTCTCTAACCCCAACGTATAAAAATAAGCATCGTTTTATATTATAGGGCAAAGTTAGAGGTAGCTACCACCATAAACCATTTTTTCGAAACTACCCTGGACACCTCAAAGTGTGGCAAAATTACAAAATTTTACACCGACTATTTTCACGCTTTTTTTGGTCGAGTCACAGATCTTAGTTCAAATGTTCATATAAAAAAAGCTTTCCGTCGATTAATAAAAACAGTTTAGAGACAAATTCTACAGACTTAGCTACAATATCCGTATACAATCCATTATTATATCCAGTGAATATTTGAGATATTAAAATCTGATCATCATCATGAGGTCATCAGTCTTAAGACTGGTTGGACGCTAACCTCCAGCTTCTCCTATCTTGTGCTAACCTACGCATTTCGCTAATTGTACTACAACCTACATCCCTTACTATTTGCGAGCAGTAGTCTAATCTAGGCCTACCCTGCCTTTCTTCACTCCTATTTCTGCCTCCAAAATATCGCGGACTATTCCCCCATGTCTCAGCAAGTGGCCTACCATTCTATCTCTTCTCTTCCTTATGTTTTTCCACATACTTCTTTTCTCGCCGACTTTCTCCAATACTTCTTCGTTTCTAACCCTATCAGTTCACGGTATTTTCATCATTCTTCGGTAACACCGCATCTCAAAAGCTATTAAAATCTGCAGCACGTAAAATGACATTTTCGTGGTTGCCGTTTTGCTGATTTGGTGCGAATTTTCTCAGCAATAAAATTGAAAGAAAAGTCGCTGAAATACGTCAAAAGATTTAACTGGTGCTCTATAAAACTCTTTTTACAGTTTTTGTCAATTTCTCTCGGAGTTATTGCAGATTCGAAAAAATTATGCAAATACAAATTTGTTTTTATTAAACAAACAATAATGTTTTTAACGGAATAAAGCAACATTCTAATAATTTATAATAAGATTTTAACAACATTTTAATTATGCTGACAGAGTCGACACTTTCTTTTTAATTGTAAGTTGAATCTAGTCTCAGTAAATTTTGATATTTCCATATCGTCATGTATAGAATTTTGTATTTTGGTCAGTTAAGCAGTTGAAGAAACCGTATTCAACAAAATGGTGTGTCATCGTTATTCAAACAAAAATACTCCAGGTACTGAAAGGATGTAAAGAATTTTTCAAATTTAAAAATCCCTAGTTTCAACAACCGGATGTTTATTATATCGCGAAATTAACAAAAAAGAAAAAAATTTCTAACTTTTAGGTAACCATTCATCAATACATCAATTCTAAGACCTGTTCGATGTAACTGAAAGAAAAAAAAATAAGGCTTTCACAGATAAGGATACGTTTTCCATCGCGACTATCGGAATGATCGTTCAACGATAATCTTTGAGCACTATTTCTTCGTATTTCATATGGAGCTGTTTTGCTTCGGCCACAAGAAATTGCTGATCATCGTTCTGTAGCACTCGCCGTTGACGTTTTCTCGAATGGAGCACTGATTTTGAAAATAAAATTTAATGATTTGCACACGTTGTTGAACGCTGTAACCTTCCATGGTGATTTGCCATACATTACTGAACAATTCACAAAAATTTCACAGATGTTGCTTTAATAACATGGCCGCTATGACCTAACAAATTTCGAGCGTCCCTATTAAAAGACCCTATATATTTCGACAGCAATCTTCGCCACCAAGCTACGTTATGTCTTATACAAGATCGAAACTGATTTGAATTAAAAGCAACATATCCTGCTGGCGAAGATAACATTGATACCGAAATATGTATATACAGGTGCATTATATTATCGGCTGTTATTAAGAAAAATATGAGATGTGAAACATTGCGAGTGTCTTCTAGAGTTTCCTACCTAAGTTCGTTGTTGGCTGTTAAATTTCTTTATACTGCTAAATAAGTCGGGATTTATAGGTAGTGTTATGTGGGTCAAACTAGTTGTTATTTTAAATTTAGGTATAGGGAACATTTTCGTTCTTTTGGACTGAACGAATCTGACTCTTCGGAGTATTTTTTTAACACCGACAATACATTAAAATAATTAACAAAGAAAATATTCCTCGTTATATTCCTTTAGGTAATTAATTTATTTCAAAGCAGGGCGTTAAAAGGTACCGAAATTGTACAATAAAGGTTGTAATATAAACAAATGAAAACTTTTTCATCACTCAAGTGACAGTTCATATAAGATATGAATCAAATTTACTCACCACAGACGTCTAAGTTTGTGAATTCTTTTAATACTTCAGGCATATGCCATTTCGACGATTTCAAAAGTTACGAATACCTGTAATAAAAAGAAAAGTAATTTAAACAATGTTATACGAGCTTACGCATTTCCTACATACGAATGTCAAAAATTCGCCTTTTATCACTTCAAATATATATATATTTGGGAAATGTTTATTATACAAATATTTTTGGTAGTTATCGTTTATTTTTAATAAAAAATGAGGAATCCCCCATATGCAACAGAAATGCCGTTTTTAAAAAAAAGTCATATATAGCACTTGCTGGGGAAACCGAAGGAATATTATTATTATAATAAATAAAAAAATAAATATTGATTAATATACTTATAAATAAATAAACTTAAATTACAAAAACAAACATATTTATGTTTATTAAAATATATTCATTTTCCAGTCACAATCGAGAACATCGATTTGTGAGTTTTTATAAATTTAAATATATACTTCGTTATAATTTGGGCATCAATTTTTACGGTCTTAGATATCCTTGACAGATTAGATATAACTATATGTATATAGTATTAAAATTAACAACAAAAGCTATTGTGTTGATTAGTTTGGTAAACTGAGTAAATGGAAATCTTTTTGTACTATATAAATTAAATTAAAGGGAATATGTCATATTTTTTCTGTTTCCAGAAAAACACAAATATACCTCAATTAACAGTTTACCTTTATATATGTAGGTATACAGGGCATCTCAGAATGCATTTTCCATATATGGCATATGAGGTCAATCACGAATTTATGTCAGTTTTAATAATTTCCCGATTATGCCAACTTAGCTAGCGAAACGCCAGTCGAGAAACGCACAATCTTTCGGTGTTCGTGGAAAGGTGGTCTCTTGTTTTTGTTGCTGCATTGAAAGTTCCAGCTCCTTCCCAGGATTACCAATTTATGTACCGATTTTAATAAAAAAATATTTTTTAAAGCAAAATGACAGTCGAATGTCATTTTGATGAATATTAATACACCATTTCAGTTCGGTATACGAAAGAATGGTATACGAAAATTACAAAAATTTAATATCACATCCTCATATGATAGCTGGCGAACAAAACGGTATAATTACACAAAATTAAATTTTACAGGAAGAGCAAAACACTGAATGACAAATTTACACTGTGCTTTTGGCGTGGTTTTTTATTTACCCATATGGAGTTTGTGACTTTATTTGGCATGTGTTAAATCCAGATTCCTATCTTTAAGAAGACGGAAGATACTTAAATTTGAAAAATGCAATTATATTATGCAGTTTTGTTTGCGACCGGTGCAATTATTACGTTTTCATTGCCACTAGGATGCAATTAAGCCATTTTCATTTCAGTTTACATAAACTTATTAATCATAGAACACAAGAACAGTCTCTTCTGAAAAAAACAATGAATCACATCTCAATTAAAAAGTCACTAGTAGATTCATTATATATTGGACTCAATGTCTATTTCCTTACAACCGCAACCTCCGTCGTGTCCATCTTCCTGACATCCTCTTTCATCATCTTCCCTCTCATCCTCATTACTGTATTGTATAAAAAAAAATGTATTTTGACCAGAAGCGTAATTATACCGTTTTGTTGGCCAGCTCATATAATAAATTTAATAAGTTATATTGGAGATGTATTCTAATTGCTATCTAGAAAGAAGACCACCTACCTAATAAATCTGTTTGCCAAATTAAAAGAAAAACCTATTTACCGTCATTTGAAAAGAGAATAAGGCGAACAAAGCAATTATTCTATATTATATCAAAAACCCTGCGGATTACAAACTTAAAACCTTCTTTTCTTCGACCCTTCTGAAAGCAAATGCAACAGTGGAAACTAATAAATTCCGAGATTACTAATGACTGATTTTATGGAAACGAAATAGCCGAACTTCCTACTTAAAATAAATGAATTAAATGTGAAACTCTAGTGAAATTCTGGGTCGTTCAGAAATTAATAGCAAGTTTTAATGAACCCATTAGCAGTCCCAAAGTGTGCATTATCTGTCAATTTAAATGTCGCCGATAGAAGTTTTAGATCAAATGTATCAGGGCATGGCCAGTTGTCTTTAGGAGCAAACCTAGAACGGTAATATTGTGAGGGATTGAATCAAACTTCAGCTATACGTTAATGTGTTTAAACCCAATCGGTTTTCCTCTACTAAATCTCCATTAATACGACACACTTTTAAATTATTCGCCTGCCTATGACTGGTTGCAACTCTAACGAGTTGCCTAGGAGTTACTTGTTGGCACTAATTGCATTATTTCCTATAACTCCTGTGTTACTTGGTGTCTTAGTTTACACACACCATTTTTTAGAGTCCTCGCAAAAGATAATTTAGGAGAGTAAGGTCTGGTAACCCACCTAATTAATGGATAATACGTTGATATCCATCTGTTGGGATTTTATTCAGCCAATCTGTTTTGGTTCTGTGGATAGGTGCACCATCAAAATTGCCTCTGAGTCAGGCGACAATAAATTAATCATTTTTCCTCACAAAATTTTGGATTTTTTCATCGTGTCTATGTCGCCTATTATTTGTGGATGTATTAAAATTTTTTTAAATGCTCTCTTGCGTAAAAAAATACACAGTCTAACTCAATAACTAGTTGAAGTACTGACATAGATCGTATCGATAAATATGTATACCCCACGATTTCATTCGGCATTGGTCCTGGATCGGCGTACCGTGTACGGTACTGATGAGAACTAATAAGTTCGAAACAGCTGTATGTTGTTTGGTTTCAATCTGGGACAGATGTCGAATCCTACCTGTGGCGGGTTTTATTTTTTAATGTTAATGGTAATTTTTGAAAATAATGATCTTTTACTCTTGAAAGGAATGGCCTTTTAATGATCCTATCCAAACAAGGACGGTTATCCAGAGTTACTTCCAACAAAGAGGTTATTTCAAACGTTCTGGAATAACTCTTTAAAACATTCTATTCATCCACAAAGTATACGACAATTTGGAGCCTGTTAACTCTTGTAATCATTTCTCCTATTTCTTTCTATTTTGGATTTGTGTATGATTTCTTACAATGTGTTTGAAATAAACATATTATTCTGCCGATGTGTTATTTGCCGAGGATAATCCCGTTTATCGTGCCTATATTTATTCCAACTCCAGCCAGTTTGATAAATGGAAACAAAATATTAATACAACAGCCTATTTTATTCCAACGAATGCTTGTCAAAGCATACAGTTAAATAACGTACTATATGTATATGATATTTTATTAAAAACCTAGTTGTTTTCCGAGTCCCATCAATTCTGTTTGCACGCACGCCACTGTACATTTTTTTATGTACATACATACAAATTATGCAAAAGTACGCGTTTCCAAAAGCTGGCGATAAGATACGACAAAATACCGAAACAAAAGAAAACATCATTATGAAAGCGCAATACCGATAATATTGTACATAATATGGTAACGCATGCATTCGTTATACGTTTCTTTTTGTTATTATTTCAATTACCTACAACTGATTAAACTGGTCATGAAATGTTACATAACATAAATATGTAGGTTTCTTAATTAGTACGCATATTTTCTAGTTAAATGTGGATGGAGAGTTATACTATTTCCGGCTATTGTTATCCTTAAATATATTGGAATTATAGTGGTCATGGTTTCTATTCTAAAGAACGAAACTGTGTTATGCAGGCCCAGCTTATAACGATTGGAAAAAAAGCATCGGTGCTAAAAGTATTTAAATTGGATATATTTTTATATGGATCCTGTCAAGTGATATAATTGTATACCCCACAAATTTCATTCGACATTTGTCCTGGATCGGCGTACCGTGTACGGCACTGATGAGTACTAATAAGTTCGAAACAGCTGTATGTCGTTCGGTTCCAATCCGGGACAAATGTCGAATCCTACCTGTGGCGAGTTTTATTTTTTGAAACCTTGTCTGATCGTGCAGAAACACGAGAAAGGGGCCGAGGATCGCTTTTAGGTATAATTCAATGCCTGGCGAGGCTTTAGCCCGAGGAGTAGTTGTTTCCTATAGCGATTATGTAAGAGCCTTGCTATTCGGGAACTACTTTGCTAACAGCATGGCGGTTTGGTAGTTCCTTTCTCGATTTCCGACTTATATGTTACTGACATAGATCGTATCAGACAAGGTTTGAAAAAATAAATCGTGCAGAAACACGAGGTCGAGGATCGCTTTTAGGTATAATTCAATGCCTGTCGGGGCTTTAGCCCGAGGAGTAGTTGTTTCCTATAGCGATTATGTAATAGCCTTGCTATTCGGGAACTACTTTGATAACAGCATGGCAGTTTGGTAGTTCCTTTCTCGATTTCCGATTTACTGACGTAAAATTGACGTTGTAATTGACGTTGTAACTATAACTGGGGAAGTTATTTGTAACAAACAAACTCCAGAAACGTGACGTGACCAAAAATGAGAAAAAATATTGGTACTGGTAAAATATATTATTAATGGTTCGATATGGTGACAGATTAAGATCTTACGAAAGAGCGCGAGCGTGCCAGTTATTTAATCAAGAACATCCTGATAGCCCGCCCATTTCACGATCAATAGTAAGATTATTTCCAAGATTTTCGGAAAATTATGGTGTAAAAGATTTACTTTGACCAAGCAGACCTCATAAATGGGATATTCATAAAAGGCCAAATGCGTTTAAACAGTTGTGGGGACCATCTCACCATGAAAGTGGTGAGGATCATTCAGATCATCATAGGATTTTGTGAATTTGTCATGTTAATTTGTGATGAGAATCACCAACTTTTCGAAGTTGTTGTTTTTGTTAAAGAACCGACCTTCATTAAATGGCACATTAGATCATCATAAGTCTGCATCGTATCCATCATAACTGCAGATATTGGTCTCAATAGCAGTGGCGTTCGGTGACATTTTTAGTAGAAACAATAGTGATGGTCAGTGCCGAAACTTGAGCTGAAAAGGCCCCGGGGCAAAACAAAATGTAGGGGCCCCATTTAAAAATTACTTGTGGTATTAATATAGAAAAAATGAAGGATAAAAATCACTGTCTTTTGTCCATAATAATTATATTTAGATATTATTCATTACAAACAATTGGTTGAAGTGTTAACTGAGTAAAATTCGTAAGCCGAAACCTTAAATCATAAGAAAAAAGTTTCAGATTAGCATACTTGTAGATTTTCTTATTTCTATCACCTTAATTAGTTCATTTTGATGATTATTTTCTAAATAATATTTTTAGGAATCTTTGTTCACGTGTTTTTCAATATTTTCTGATGGGGTTGAATCATTTTCCCTTTTCATTTTCTGCCAGGGGGCCCCCTCGCGTCGGGGGCCCCGGGGCAATGCCCCGGTTGCCCCATTGTAGTTCCGGCCCTGGTGATGGTACCGTGAATTAATGGACACCGAAATACACATTTTTTGACACATATTTCAAGTAAGAGAAAATAGAAATCCACTTACCAACAATGATAAATATATTCATTTGTGATACAATTTTTTCCTCCTATCCACGTTGGCAATCCCGTTTATTACCTCTGCATAAAATCTTGAAGTTTGTGATAAGATAAGGGTGTGTAGATGCAATGCCGCAGTGTCAAGAAGAGCGAAAATTAAATGAATTTAATTCTGGGTAAGGTAAATTAAAATTTTGATAGTTTTGCCTTATGAAAAGACGGGAAGCGGTGTTTCCATCGCTTCCATGGACCGCACGCTGTTGCTCAACAGAATCTTCATTGGCACAGATCTTCAAAACACAGAAGACTTCTTCAAAAAATCCTCAAGAGACGAATACCCTGCGTGAAGGTAAAATAACTGTATGGGTTGGAATAATAATAGGTCGTCTTCCAGATCTTTATTTCATTGAAGAAAAAATTGATTTAAAAACAATGGTAGACCATTGCCCGATATTGTTATTGAGACTGCATGTGTTAGCCGCGGAAAAACATATAAACGTCAATTTAATAGAGACATTTATTCGAAGAACAATTGGATTTGTGGGTGCAACAAAAAAAAATGCGTTACTTTGTTTTCCTTGTTTACTTTTTGGCGGTGATAAAGCATGGACGGAGGTAGGGGTGACAGATTTGGTGCACTTAACTGAAAAAATAAAAAAGCACGACAACTCTAAAAGCCATCTACATAATACAATGGAATTAGCTTTATTAGGAACAACTAATATTAAAGCGCAGCTAGATTCAGCTTATTGGATAAATGTGCAAAAGCATAATGATAATGTGACAAAAAAGAGATACCTACGTTTTGTCAAAAATTATAAACTGCATAAAGTTTTGTGGGGCCTTTGAACTGGCGCTGCGAGGACATGACGAAGCTGAAACCTCTCAAAACCCTGGTATATTTCGTGGTTTGATAAATTTTTCTGCTAAGCTTGATGTAATTTTAAGCGAGCATCTACAAAATGCTTCAGTATTTAAAGGAACCTCTAAAGAAATACAAAATGATCTTTTAGACTGTATATTAAAAGTATGTCATGAAGAAATAATTAAAGAAATTAATAAACCTTCATTTTTGGCAGTTACGGCAGACCAAACAACTGATGTATCTCCAAAAACTCAGTTAGTGGTAGTTTTAAGATATATTCTCGATGGTGAACCGATTGAACGTTTTTGGACATACCTGAAACGTACAAAATGTGACGCTGAAACTTTTTCGGAAAATATTTTAAGTGTTATAGACCCTCTAGTAGAAAATTCACCTTACAAGTCTTTTCTCTTAACCAAAGAATATGACGGCAAACATGAATGTTCTTCAAAAAGGTATTAAATTTCAAAAATTTTTCTTGTGAAAGTCTATGTTTTTGTATAAACGGATTTTACATAAAAATTCTGAAGTATCAGGAAAACGCGTGACCTAGAAAATTTTCAAAATTTTTTTGCGGCCCCCACGGCGCCAGTAGTTTGGATACGTTTGAAATTTGCACGCGGGCGGCCAATACCCTAGGATCGGCCCTGTGCAGAACACCCGTTTCATTTCATCATGAGCCGCCACTGTACGTCAGTCTTTTTAAGAAATAAGATTTACTCGTAAAAAAATTATGAATATTGTTCATTTTTTAACATTAGCATTACTATTTTTCACATTGTAACTTTATCAACCATGCTGTATTTATTACTAATACTACATACATTGTATATTCTGTTTCGCAGTACTTAATTTCACATACATGTACATACATATGTATGTATGTCAGAGGCATTGTTATTTAAATGTATACTATTTGTTAAAGAAATAAATGTTTACAGTAAATATTTGTTACAGTTTCAAGATGCAGAAGATAACGTCCCTATGTAAGTATTTTTTTTTTGCGTTTCCACGGAGGAACCTTAAGACGATGCTTTTCAGTTCGACGGACATGACCTTGGAGAGGGCCCTGCAGGAGGCGCAGCAAGCCGTCATGTATTTTTTTAACAATCAGTTTAACGAAGCCAAACAACTTATGACACCTTAGTAAGTATTCCATGACCCTTAAGCAGATCATTTAAATTCAACACTGCTGCTTTTTAATAACTACATAATAAAAACGAAAAAAGGAAAAAGTGTGAAAATAAAATACATTTTATGACTAACAATTATTTTCAATTAATGAAACTATAAATGAAATTGCTTCTCTTCATTACACGGATGCATTTATAATTATAAATATATGTATATGTAAGTAGATACAGGGAAAAGTTTTTACTGACTGATACTGACTTTTCTACTTTGAATGATGATAACTCAGCGAAAAATTATCGTACAAGGCTTTTAGACCACTTAAATTAAAGACGATAAAATAATCTAAAAAAGCTTTATGATGAAATAACTGAAAAATTTATTGAAGTCCGTGGACCTTTTCAAAGAGAAGCAAAAATTTGTAATTTGTTTTTCAAATGGTTTTCTTATGATTACCCAAAAACTGCTGATTAAAATTTTAAATTTGAACTCAAGTTTTGAAAACTAGAAACTTGGAGCTTCAATATGCTTTTTTAAAAATAGTTTGCGACTATTTTTCTTCATACTACAACCCGTTGAAGATCACCAAAAAATTTAGGATTTTTTACATCCCTTAATTTTTGTGCCTAGTGTATTTCTAGAACTTTTGTTCGCATATTATTACTTTTATGATACAATTAAGATTAATAGAGATATAGGAACATATACAACAAAATTTGTAGATAATGTGATGCAGAACAAGCTGACAGTAAAACGAACTATTACACGTCACTGTTTATAACAAAACATGAATACTTTAGCTAGGTCTATCTTAAATATAAAATAAAAAATATATAAATTAGTTCAATCCCACCATGTGGCAGATCTGATTTACAATTACCTTTAACTTATGTTTAAATTTTAGAATTATCAGGATATTAATCCACGCCATATGAAAATATTATTATGCCAAAAAAAACCCTGGAATTTTAATTAGACGGTTATACGTAGATACGATAAAGTAAGGTATCATAAACCTTAATAATAATGAACTTTCGTTATAATGCACAGCCGAGGCTGGGTTTTATATACATTGAGTTATTATCGGACACATATTGCTTCAGAAACAAAAAAGTTTTACTTAATGAATTAATATAGGTAATTTCGCTTTCTCAAAATTAATACAACAAATTAAGCCGCAAGCGGTATTTCAAAAGCTTAATATGCTTAGTTTTAATAATTTATTGACCAAGGCGAATTTATTGTTTACAGTTTCTCATAAACCGGCCATTTATACAATTGCAATCTTAAATACCGCCATAAAA